>CM074718.1:502132778-503595046 GCA_037306005.1 Rhinophrynus dorsalis | reverse complement strand
CTTACATTCCTAAGTACCTTCCCCAGATGAGCAGGGAATCATATGAGCATGCTACACTAAGAGCGAGACAGGTAGAAGGCTCAGTAGGCTAAGGAGGTGTAAGTCTGGGGGAAAGTAACTGAATCCCAAGGGGAAGATGAAAAGGTCTTTTGGTTTAAACCTATTTTTTAATCAAAGATTTTCTTTCAGTTTTATACAATCAAATGTTTAACCCCTTCAGTGCTAGAGAGGTCTCCAACACATATGTGACCTTGATTACATTGTGTCTGATAAAGGTACCAAGTGTTTTATCTACAAATGTCTCCACATACTTCAATGAGAATATGTTAAAACCAATGATAATACTTATCAACTGCAATGTATTGTAGGTAAGTGTTGGAGACCTCTCTATTATTCAAGGGATTAAAAACCCTAACTGAATCAATGGGAATTTGCTGAATTTGTATTTTGACCCAACAATGTAGTTGGTTTGCACCAGAATTGCAGCTCTATAGCTTGATGAATAAGGCCCAATGTCCCACCTTCCCTTACACACTGATGCAGTATGAAAGATCAAGTGACAACTCATTTCTCCTTCATACCATCTCTTCACTGCAGGCCATAATGGTAATCAGGGAAACACAAAAACAGAATGTGAATAGGGAGATTGAGAAAAATGCATGAACCTGCCCAGTGCTCATTCATACTCAAACATATATCCTACTACTGTTCTCCTAGTACAACCTATCAAGGGCTGGATTCTATTGCAGGCGCTAATTTAACATAGGTTATATGCACTTTTTGGAAGAAAGCCTGCAATTGTCACCCCATAGATCACCTATCCTCCTGGATAGGTCATCCATGTTAGGGGGTATCAGGAGGGGTCCTGATGCCCCCTCAAAGTCTGAAATAATTTTTATGTAAAAGAAAGCGCACATAACCTATGGTACACATAGGTTATATGCACTTTATTTAAATAATGGACAATTGTCATCTGCATGGATAACCTATCCAAATGGATAGGTTATCTATTGCTAGAGGGGTGTCAGAAGGGGTCCTGATGCCCTCCTTGAAGTCTGAAGGTTTTTTCTTTTTTAAATACTATAGAAATAAAATAAAAAATAACATGTTTACACATATACAGGCAAGGTATGCAGTCGCATACTTTGCCTTTTAACCCTTAAATACAACCAGAACATGTAAAAAAAAACTGGAGATGAGCAATGTCGAATTTAAATGGAGAAAGAAAGAAAGTCATGGAAGCACTATAAGTCAAATTTTAAAGGGGGGGTTAAAATGTTGAATATGAACAATAATTGTTGAATTAAAATGGTGAAAGAAAGCACTATAATTTGCATTTCAAAGGGGGAGTTAAAAAGTCAAAGGGGACACTATGTCAGATTTCCATGATATACTGTATTCTGCACTGCTTTTGTTCGAACAATGATGGTTTTGAAACCGTTGTTGTTGCTTCTATGCCTCAACTCTGAGGCACAGGATTACTGACAGAAAATGTAACCACAAAACAGGTGGTAATACTGAGTGTGGGTAATAGAATGCTACTTGCACATTGTTTTTAGCTGTTTCCTATGGGCTTTTTTTGATTTGCGGTGCATAGAATTACCGCTGACTTAAAGGGATAGTAATCTTTCATAATAAAAGCAGCTCTAATTAATCTTCATAGTATTTGGGCCTTGGAGAGTGTTATTTCACTTCTGTCAGAGTTGTAGTTCAAAAGTAATTGAATGATAGTATCCCCCTCCCACCCCTTCTACTGATGTAACACTGCTCAGCTTAGAGCAGCAGGGAGTGTCCATATATTAGGGACAATCTTCAATTAAGATACTGGAAAAAGCTGAAAAACATGTCAAGGGGGGCAGGGATTTCATTGTTCTCATAGTCACCCTTGATGTGAGCTGTCTGGTCTGTGGACTGGATTCCACATCTGAGGAGTGGGGGCTTACACTAATTAAAAGGGGTGGGAGGGGGAAACTTTATCATTCAATTACTCTTGAACTGCAACACTCACAGTAATGAAATAACACTCTCTATGGCTCAAATACTATGAAGATTCATTGGAGCTGCTGTTTTTGTAAAACATTACCATCACTTTAAAAAAACACAACGCCTGTTTTTTTGGGGGGTTTTTAGGTCTGGTAATCGAGCCCTAGATCATCTAATATGGAGATATATATGTCTCTAGACTGTAAGCTTTGACGAGAAGGACCTCTGATCCTTCTGTTCTCCACATTTGATTTGTACTATTTAATATCTCTGTATGTCCATTTCCCTATTGCAAAGCACTGTGGAATTAGTTGGAGCTATATAAATAAAGAATAATAATATATGTTAAAACCTGATAAAAAGCAAATAATTTCAAAGAATGCACATCTTTAGAATGTTAGTAACATAAGATTTATGCTTGAAAATGCTTGTAGTCTGGTTGGTAAGATGGTAGAATTGTAACTCATTATAATGAATGAGCAGTATGCACACTTTGGTATTATTGAAACCTGATTGGATGATACACATGACTGGACAGTCAGTCTACAACAAAAATGTCAAAATCACATTTTGTTGAGGACTGCATACTTAACAATTCTTTTTGTGGAGAGTCACATACTCAACTAAATCTTCTATGGAGGACCACATGCTACATGATTACATCTAAGGAGGGCCACATACTAAATAATTCCCTCTAAAAAGCATCACATACTCATCCATTCCCTCAACAACAGTTGCTGATGTCTTCATTATTATTTTGTTGGGAAGGTCTGGAAAGAGGGATGGAACGTTTACTGAAGTGTTGTCTCTGTTCTGATAATTAACCCAATATCCAACTTAGCTCTCGAACAAAGGCATGCAAACATTAGCTCTCAAGCTGTTGGAGACTACAACAGCTGAAGAGCCAAAGTTTGCCTACACCTTCTCTAGAAGATCACAACAAACTAAGCTTGTGTAAAATGGGATTTGACTAGCAGCGTCTTTCTGTAGTTAAAATGAGAAATCCTGTGAGGTGCCACTTTTTATTAGATAGGAGGACACAGATGGCACAGGTCTGCATGTTTGACATTCCTGAACTAGAGGTATATTCTCTTTTTAAGGGGGATATGTCAAATAAATTAGATGAAAGCATATGTTTGCATGTAAAGCATAGCAACAAGTTTGATAGGATATCTCTCAACCATAGTGGTTTGAGAGAGAGTATTTGTGTCATATTGATAATTATTTTAACCTCTACAAAACACAAAGCATTTTTTATAGAAGCTCTCTGGTTTGAAATACACACTGGGGCTAGGGATGGGCAAAAACTTTCACGTGAGAGAAAAGTGGAAAAACTGTATTTCTTGCATTCCATGTAGGGGAGGGCTGGCCTGGTGGGCAGGGTGACAGTTGCAATTGTGCCTGGCTGGTCATATGTCTGGGGCAGTGGACCACTGCCTCACTCAGTTTCCTGCTTGCTGCTGTAACTGGAGCTGAAATAGCGATACCAGAGAGCTACAGTCCAAATGGAGCTATAGTAGTAGCATAACAAATTTCCATTGTACACGCTAATCTAAATTGTAAGCTCTGTGGTATCACTAATGCCGCTCCATATTAACTGTAAGCTCTGTGTTTCACTTCACAACATTAATGCTAATTTTAAAATTAACAAAAGGGGGTGGGCTGGCACAGGGGGCTGTAATGATAATAGAAATGTTATTGCATTTTTAATGAATTTGATGCCCCACCTTCCCCCTGTCACAAGATCCCAGCCTTCCCCTGGTTTCATGACATTTTCTGCTTCCTTCTAAAATCAATGTTAATAATGTATTGTATACCACATTGACAATCTGTACTGAAAGCACAGACTTCCAGCCTTCTCCCATTAGTAGCCAAAGAATCACAATTACTAACATCCACCCTTGTCCCATTGCATTGGTAGCCAAAGAACCACATTTACTTAACCTCAGCCTTATTCCACTGGACTGTTAGCCATACAACCATACATATTGACCTCTACCCACAGACTTGTTCCACTGCACAAGTAGAAATAGAATTGCACATACTTACCCCCACCCACTCCGGCCTCGTTGCATAGAACCACAAATAATGCCCCCGAGCCTTGCCCGCACTGCCATAAAACACATACCACTGCACTGGTATGCCATGGAACCAAGCATACAGAACCCCAGTGCCACTGCACTGCTCATAATCTAGCCATATCCCACTGGTAAAACTAGAACAAAACGTTCTGACCTCCAGCCTTGCCACACTGCACTTCCATAGAACCATATATATTAAGCCTGATTGTGATGGGAACTCTTGAGCCATAGAAATCATAGGCGTAAAGCAGAAAAGTTATCACTGGAAATTTATTCATGGGAATTTCATAGCTTGTCTATGAGCTGAAATTTCTCTAGAAAAAGCTACAAATTGTAGTTTTTCTACAGAATTTCCAGAAGTTTAATAACTGGTATTTTTGTACTATTTCTTATTAGTGGCATGTATAAAACAAAATATGTTGATGGCCATTTGCTACAGGACTGCTAATATTGGGCAGTTTGAAGAAATGCTCCTGCAAATGAAAAATGCTACTCAATTAGTAAATGTAATCATAATAGGAGTTTTTAATTATCCTCAAATCGACTAGAGAAATGAGATGTCCAGCACAAAAAATGTAAATTATATTACAAGTATCCTTAATGACAGCATCATGTCTCTACTAGTAAAGCAGCCAAACAGAAATTAGGTCCTGCAGGCCATAATAATACCAAACAATTCTGAAAATGTATACAAAATATAGGTAATGGATCTTTTGGGAATCGGTGTCAATAATATGGTATGCTTTGAAATGTCTTATGAGAAACCCATGAACAAGTGTTCGACTAAAACATTCAAATTTAAAATCGTTAATTTTACAATACTAAAAGTGGGATTAGATGATTGAATGGGATGTAATTTTCACAGATAAAAATGTAAACTATATATAGAATTTGTCCAAAGTGCTTTTGGAATAACTATAAGAAGTGCAAATAAAGACTGATGTGGCTTAACAAAGAGGTTTGAAGCGAATGAAGAATAAAAAGAGAGGTTTTAAATTGTTTAAGTCAGAAGTGTCAGGCACATCATTTAAAAGAATATAAATAATGCAACAGAATCTGCAAACAAGCAGTTAGTCTATCTAAAATTTAAAATAAGAAAAGCATTGCAACAGATAGCAAGATAAATCCTACAAATTTCTACAAGTACATATTGGCAAAAAGATGAAGGTTGATATTGGGTCCCTTAAAAGTGAGACAAATGAATTATTAGTGAGGGTTAGACAATGACAACTTAAATTATTTTCTTGAACTGGAAAAATTATATATACATATATATATATATATATATATATATATATAAACTGATAGAGGAAGTAGAAGATTTTATTTATAAAGAGAGGCCAGCCAACTGGAGATGGTTTTAGTGTAAATAAGATGTTGGTCCAGTGAGACAGCAAATAGCTTTTTGAAGTCAGGAATGATTATTTTTAATGTACCCATTTGGGGTTTAAAAGAACAGGAAATCCAAAACACTGAACTAACTTAAAGCCTTAGTCAAGTGTCCTTTAATCCCTCTAATGTGCTCCAGTATCCCGGTGATTTTAATACTCACACAGCTGTATGCTATCATGTTCTTTCATATTTTTCTGTTTTTTTTGCCATTCCTTGCCTGATCTTTTTTTTTGCTTCTGATTTGTATTCCCGCCTTGTTTTGTGATGCTCTTGCTGAGCCTTTATCAAGCACTTGCAATTTATGTTGGCAAGAGATCAAATATTTCTTGTTGTGACCTGAGTTCAAGTCTTCCTGTGTATTGACCCAGCTTTCCTTAAATGTCTCTAACGTTATCGGATTTGGCTCTATATCCGTGCTTACCGGTATTTGACCATGGCTCAGTTTAATCGGCTCTTCTTCTGCCTGCTCCTTGTATACTGCCTTCTCCTGACTGGATTGTGACCCCAGCTGATTTGACTTCTTTTCGTCTCTTCCCTGGTACTGCATTGCAGATTTTTGCTGACTCGGCCTGTCGACTATTGTTGCCTCTGACTCTGGTGGTTATCCTCCTGCACCCTTTAGTCAAATTTGGCTGCCTCGACCTCCAGTCAAGTTTGACTGTCTCAACCTCCAGTCAAGTTCGACTTCTTTGACCACCAGTCGAGTTCGACTTCCTCGACCATCAGTTGAGTTCGACATCCTTGACCTCCAGTTGAGTTCAGTTCCCTTCAACCCCTGGTAGAGCCTAATTCCTTCAACCCCTGGTCGAGTTCAACTTATAGCTGTTCCTGTTATCACCTGCTCCAGTTTTCCAACAGTGACTACTATACTAATGGTAGGTTCTGCGCTCTCTGTTCCTTTCTCAGTGAGTAGTTGCTGTAACAGGTTCCGGATCCTCGGGTCAGCATTAATCTGGCCTTGCGGCCAGCACCTTTATTCCAGTTTAGGTCGCAACAAGGCTTACCAAGAACATCTACTGGCAGCCAGCAACACTCCCCATTCAGCGTTCTGTAGCATCTTTCTCCTTGAGGCCTACTTATCAGTATTCTTATATTGTTTTCTGTTGCGCCTGTTCTATCATATTAATAGCAGTCTGCTATCTCTTTGCAGAGATCCTATTCTGCAAGGTTTATCCTGGCTGCTTACATTGGATGCTTCCTAGTCTGATCATCACATTTTGATTGTGCATTGACAACTGATCCTGTAAAGGTCTCTCGAGTTGTAGTCCAACAAGGGACTAGACTTGATCAGCACTCCAAGCAGATCAAAAAATTTACTCCAAGATGGACTCTATCTCTACTATGCTTCAGTATATGTAGCAGCTTTTTGAGGCATTGGTGCCACCTAAGAGTAGTCCTGTTGGGCTTCCCTCTGCTGCATCTTCTGCCACAGTCCATTGCCCTCCAAATTACCATTGTTGGACCATTATGATGGCTCTCCCTATGAACTTCTTGGATTCCTGAATCAACTCTATCTGCATTTTTGGAGCCAGCTGGAGGTGTTTGCCTCTCATCAGGCCCTCATTACTTATATTATTTATTTGTTGCGTGGTTCTGCCTTGGTCTGGGTCTCTCCACTTCTGAACTGTCAGTCACCCCTTCTTGCTGACTGTGACTCCTTTGTGCCTGCATTCCACTCCGTCTTTGGCTGGTCTTATTACCCAATCCACTGTGGTCCTTACGTTGAAGATGGGTTCCTCCCATACTGAGAAGCTATCATTTGGCCTTATTTCCTGTCCAGTTAATCCAGAGATCTTGGGTTACCCTTGGCTTCAAAGGAACAACCTCGCTATTGATTTGGCTACTGGTTTCCTTTCCTTTCCCTGTGTTTCTTCAAATTCTCGGTGAGGTTTCCCTGTCAGCTCTGGATGTCTTGAGTTCAGATTCTCCTACTGTTCCTGAACTTTATGAAGCCTTTGCGTATATGTGTTCTGTAAGGCCAAAGCTGAGACCTTGTCTCCTCATCGGGTATATGATTGTCCTATAGATCTACTACTGGATAGAGTTTATCCTTTGGCATCCCGGAAACTAAGGCTCTCGAGGAATTCATCAAAGGCAACCTTGCCAAGGGGTTCATACATCCTTCTACTTCCCCTGCAGGGGCTGGTGTATATAAAGAAGGATAGAGGCCTTCGTCCTTGTGTGGACAAAGGAACTGCTACCCTTTACCCCTAATTCCTGAGTTATTGGACAGACTCAGAGGAGCTTGTTTTTTACCAAGCATGACCTTAGGGGCACCTAACTATGAGGAGGGATACGAGTGGAAGATGGCATTCAATTCCAGGTTTGGGCATTGTGATACGACTACATTGTCATGCTCTTTGGCCTTTATAAGGCTCCTGCAGTCTTCCAATGCATAGTGAACGATGTCTTCAGGGATCTCCTCTTGTCTTTTGTCATTGTGTACCTAGATGACATCTTTTCCTTGACCTTATAAGAACACAGTCTCAATATTCAATAAGTTTTAACTTGCCTTCAAGAGATCTATCTCTATTGTAAATAGAGAAGTGTAAGTTTGAGAAAACGTTTTTGGCCTTTTTGGGCTTTATTATCTCTGCCCAAGGTCTCGCCATGGATCCAGGGAAGTTGGCTGCTGTGACTGAGTGGCCTTTACCTCTTGACCTGAAAGCCGATCAGCAGTTTCCTCTCTTTGCCAACTAATACAGGAAAGGCTTTTCACCTCTTATTGCTCCCATCACAGCTATGCCAGCTAATGGAGCTGATCCCCACCATTGGACTCCTGAAGCCCTAAAGGCTTTTGAGAGTTTGAAAACCACCTCCTCTTCAGCTCATATACTCAGGCATCCAGACCCTCTTGCTCCATTTATACCTGAGGTGGACACATCTGAGGTTGCAGCTGGAGCAGGCCTCTCCCAGCGATCTTCAGAGTACACAGCCCCGTTCCTTTATTTCCAGGTGTGTTTCTTCCACGGAAAGGAAGTATGACATGGGGAACACGGAATTACTGGTGGGGAAACTGGCTTTGAATATTTGCTGGAGGAATCACCTCATGTGGTCATTATTCTCACTGACCACCAGAATCTCCAGTACTTGGCTTCTGCCAAACGTCTAAACACGTGTCAGTCCTTGTGGGCCTTATTTTTCTACCGGTTAAACTTTGTCATCTTGTATATTCTGGGGATGAAGTAGAGTTAAAATAATTCTTTCATGTCAACACCCTGCCTTTTGCCTTAGTCTGTCTAGTTTGTTGGTTTTATTTCTTATAAGCAGTATTTGTCATTTCTTGTAGCATAGCTGCATTATATTTTCCATGTCATCTATTACTTTTCCTGTATTTAACCCTTTAAAGTGTTAGTAATGGCCAAAAAAAGTTTTTTTTTGCATTTAGAAGGGCTTAAAAAACTGAGCTAAATGCAAAAAAACGTATCTCTCAAACTGCTATGGTTTAAGAGATACAGGCGTTTGAATTTCGCTGTCTCCTACTGAGAGCTGTAAAGCTGTCAGCAGGAGATTCGTGTTGGTCGACCCGGAGGCGCTTGAGAAGTGCCGAGATCTTGTTACTTAAAAGGAATCCCTTCATTGGAATGGTCTAAAACATGTGCCTTAGCGTTGTTTGGCAAAGGATAGAGCAGTGTTGAAGCAGGACAGGGGGAATTTGTAGTGGATAAAGTCAACATGAGAGTAGGACTTCCTCCACAGGCATTCAGAAGTGTGGGTACAGGAGTGGAGAAAGCATGTTTGTGAGTTGGGCCAAAGGCGTGGGTTTGAGGGGCATTTGTAATGGGCCTGGAGGGGGGCATACAGATGAAGTGATGATGAGAGGAGGTTGTTGTAGTATTCTAGAAGTCTGTCAGGTTCAGAAAGAGTGTTGAAGGTGGAGACGTTTGAGTGCAATGCAGAAGATAAGACAGAAATGTCTAGTGGGTGAAGATTGTGGGTGTATTGCAGGGCCGTAGTTGGTGGCAGAATGAGGGAAAGGGTTTCAGAGAAGGTTAGGAGATGGTGGTCAGAGGGTGGGAAAGGAGAAATGGAGAAATCTAGTAAGGAGCAGTTCTTTGTGAAAACCAAGTCGAGGGATTGGCAATCTTTGTGTGTGCTAGAGTCAGTCCACTGTTGAAGGATGAAAGATGAGATTAGTTGAAGCAGGCGTGAGGCCCAGGAGAGGGAAGGATCAATGTGACAGTTGAAGTCTCCAAGTATGAGAAAAGGAGTGTCAGAGGATAGAAAGAATGCAAGCCAGCACTCCAAATCTGAGAGGAAGGCAGAGGGTGTGGTTGTGGGAGATCTGTATACTACTGCAACACGCATTGCTACAGGGTGGAATAATTGGATAGTATGTACCTCAAAGGAGTTAGTGGAAAAGATGGGGGAACAGGTATCAGTTGAAAGTGACATGAGGAGGCAAGCAGTACACCTGTGCCAACACCTCTGCCCACTGTGTGTGTGCTGTGTGCGAGAAGTACAGGCCTCCACGTGAGACTACAGCCTCCAACGCTGAATCATGTTGGGAGAGTCAGGTCTCAGTAAGAGCAAGAAGCTGGAGTGATTATGAGCAGAAAAGGTCATGTTTGAGAGTAGATTTGTTAGTGAGGGAACGGACATTCAGTATGCCACAGGAGAAGGACTGGGCAGGAAGTAGGAGGGTAGGGATGGGAATGAGGTTAGATAAATTAGATCCTCTGTGAGATGGGGAGGAAAGTGGCTGTGGGTGGTGGCATATGGGGATATGATTGGGGCCTGGGTTTGGGGAGATGTCACCAGCCACAAGGAGAAGTATAACACATACAGCCAGCAGGTGGGAATGTGATTTGAGTCTGCTGTGGGTTGGAGTGGAGGGATAGTCCATCTGAGCAATAGATATAGGGTGTGGTTGCAAAAAGGATTTGATGAGAGTAGGGAGGGGGAAGTATGAATTTGGGGAGAAGTAGGCAAATAAATAAAGTGGGTACAACATATAAAAACAGCACAAAAACAGATATGTAATAGAAAAAAAACAATGCTGTCGTACTGAAATATAATAGATAATCCTGTTATCCTGCCAATTTTTAGGAGTTTCTTTCCCTAGTGGTCTTTTCCACTTAACAAAGATGAAGTCATGGGCATGCAGATTTCAAAATTCAGATCCAGTAGTTAAGGTAATTTACAGGAAAGCTGACTGAGAAATAGAGTAGAATTTCCACAGTCAATAGAACCCCTTGCAATGGGAAACAAACAGGGATACATGGCAATATGTTTATAGCAAAACTCATTGGTTTGCACCATTTGAAAACTGTGCATTTGTGTGATGATCTTTAAGACCATAGGTGGCATCATTGGGCCCTCCCGCAGTTGTTTGACTACAATCCTCAATGTCAGACAGAGGTGGACAGTATAGTGGACTTAGCTGTTTCAGCTAATAGTTGTGCTCCTGCAATGTCACCTAGACACACTTCCCAATGTGTTAAGTACAAAGCTTTCACTCTAAAGCTACTCAGCCAATAAAGGTCACTTTTCTCTACCAGATACCCACACCAGCAGTGACTCCATGCAAATACATAGCATTCTAGCCTTTCTAGTTTCTGTTCTGTTCCTGTTGGTGCTCCAGTTTACTTCAAGCCAAGTACTGCTCTAGTCTGCTTCAAGCAAATAATTCTTCAGGACTGCCTTAAACCAGGTGCTGTTTCAGTCTGCCTGAAAACCAATACCTAATACCACTGTTTGTTTCATAGCCTCCTGGCATCTATTGTCTATGGCTTGTTGTTTAGTGGACTTTTGCTAGTGGTCTGCCACTTGAGGTAACTTCCTCTTCAGGTAACATGGCTCTTCAGATTCTTTCATTTGACCTTATCCTTAGTTATTAGCTCCTATATCAATTCTGGTATTCTTGTCATATATATATTGCTTTCTACATCCCCATCAGTTTATGCATCCTCTCCTAGGTGCCCGCTACTCCTTTTTCTTTAGTGCAGTGTTCTTTAGGTTTGATCCCTGACTACAAGCTCTAGCTTCTCTACAGTCTGAAGTACCCTTGCATGGTAGCCCCATGCTCTCACAGTTAGTTCCGAGCAGTGGTATTGTACCCTTGAACAAATAAAATAATAAAATATAGTTTTGGGCACTGACATGACAGTTGTGGGCACTGGCATGACAAACATGTCATTGCTGTCTGTCTGGTCTTGTCCAGTCAAGATGGTTTTTATAAAGTCACTTTCTATGGCCTGTTCTTACCAGTCCTACACTACAGTGACTAGACCAACTACCTATTATTGCATATTTCAGCTCCAAGGTCTGTAACTAAAAAATTCCTCTTCTGCTTCGTAGGTTTACACTTCTCTTGGCTTAGTTGACTGTGACATCACCCTAGGCTAATGTGTAAGTCACCTGCTCCTCATTTAACACATACTCTTCATAATTTCCTAAAGAAAGAAATGTGTCCATTTGTGTGTCAGAATACCAGGAGGTGCAATCCACCCCTTCTAATCATATTAAAGGAAATACCTTAACACTTTGTAGTGCATTTAAAAACATATACTTAACTTCTACTTAAAAATAAGACGAGGTTAATGGTTTAAATAAAAATCCCCCCCCAAATATCACACTGTACCAGACCTTAGGACACATCAAAAATGTAGGTTTTCAGGTTTTCCTCATGGGAGCACAAGTGGATAAATCAGCGGATAAGTCATTATGACAGATACATCTGTGCTCATAGGAGATCCTGAAAACCTGCATAGTTGATGTGTCCCAAAGACTGGAGTGGAAAACACTGCACTAAACTATGTTATGTGATAGAGCTGATTCATGATGCACTGAGTAATTTCAGACACTGCTAAATCAGCCCCCAATAATAAGTGATAAAGTGTGCAGTCTTGTAACCTTATTTTGTAACACTGAAAGTGCAATTTGGAAAGCTAAAGTGGGGCTGCCTGGAGAACAAAAACAGCACTAGAGTGGACAAATGAAAATTCCCGATTTCTGCTTGCTGTAAATTGGAATTTTAACATCTTGATTGCTAGAGAGGTTTCCTACACATTGCTTCTCAATCAAATGGAGTCCCCCTCTGTCATTCAAGGGATTTAAAGCCATATTTAAATCATATTTTGACATTTAAATGAATTTTCATTTGTCCCCTGTGTTTCCACTGGTTTGCTCCAGAACTGCACTTTTTAAGCTTCCTGAATTGCACCTTAAGTCTGGGATTTTCACTTTTTTGCTTTCTTGCTGGCTTCCTTTCAAGGAGAGGGTTAAGATCTCCAAGCACCAAATGCCTACATCATTCTCCTGTGCCTATTCAGACTGGGAAGAGTGAAATCTAATATACTGAAAGCCAGATTCTTTCCAAAGGACATTGCATTGTTCTGAATTCTTTTCATTCGCCTGCAGCCCTTTGTCATTTTTTTATTTGAAACAAAGGATACAAATAAAAGAGGAAATTGCTGATAAGGTTCCTTTCGGCACAAATCCATAATTCATCCAGTGATCCTTATCAGAGAATGATTAAGCAATGGGAAGTCAGGGTTGGCTTGAATTCATTCACCCCAGGGAAATACAGGATTTCAGCAGGTGGGTTTAACTATTAATTGTCTTGTCACTGGTACCCACAACTTTAAGAGAGGCTCTTATTTTATCTTGGCTATTAATTAACATGGTTTCGGACATTTTATATTAAAAAAATAATCTATGAACGTACTCAATGCATAAATGCCTTGAATTTTTTTCCCTTTGGTGCACTCTTGTGGCTAGATGTAGTATTATTATTGTAGGAGACTAGCAGAGTAAAAATTATTGGATTTTGCATTTTTATTTTACTAGTCTCCTGCATTTTCTATGGCAATACCACTCTTTACCCATATTACAATGGAAGATACCACAATATACCATGTACAAATGAAGCTGGAGAACCTAAAGAAACTTGCACAATTGGACAGTTTTATCTTCTTCATGAAAACTTGCGAAAAAGGAAAATCTTATCCCTAAAGGCCTCATCCTAAAAAACCCTACTCTACACACCTACGTATATCAGCTAGCATGCACATGCACAACATTTTCCACTGATAACCAATAAAGGTATCATTTTAACTCTACTAGTCTCCTGAATTTTCTATGGATAACACAGTACCACACTTTACCCATATTTTATTGTAGTATTATTTTTTGCCTTTTATGTTTACATCTTTAACATATATAGCTCAATATTTTAATTGGTAAAATAAAATACAATAACATAACAGCTGAAATAAAAAAAGATGGTAAAAAAGTATCTCCACAATATGGAGATACTTCATCAGGATTCAAAAGCTATGAAAGAGAAAGTCAGGCCAAATGTATTAACAACAGCACAGATGAAGAGGAGAAGGGATGTGAAGAAGGGTTGCTATCATCTACCAGACTTGGGACCGCTGCTATAACCAATAAGTAATGTGTATCAGTAATCTGAGAAGAAGGATAGCTTACATTTGACACAAACATGATAATGGAAAAAATAAAAACTGCTGTATGAGTGTATATATATATATATATATATATATATATATATATATACACACACACACATCAATCACACCATGCCATCCCATCACCATTACCATACACATCTACCACATTGTAGGATGTACTTTTTTTTCAATTTCTTGACATCATCATGAATATGTGTCAGTGTCACTTAAGAAGGAACACATTTTTCAAGGCGTATGTTGCTGTAGAACTCCCAGCTTTGACTTTCAGATACTTATTCTCCACTGCGGCCCTCAGAAGAAGTAATATTGTGGTGGGAAATGTTGCACCATAGGAAACATAGGCGTTACATTTGTTGGAATAGGCAAAGAGGAGGAAAATTTTGCATAGGCAAAAAGGAGAAAACTTTTGCGAAAAAAAACTAAAAATCATCTGTTTTTTGCAAAAAGCCATGCTGGAAATTTTTCTCACTGTTTACCCACCCCAGTGCAAATCAATAAGACTTATTTGTTGTTTTTGTACACCTGGAATGCCCTAGATTTCTTCTACTCTTATGACAGGGCAACATGAATTGTATAGTATATTGTATTACACTGCATCATTTTTTCATAATGTTGGCCCACCAAGAAAAATGTGTCCTTCCCTTTGAAAGAATTGTACATCTCACATCTGAAGGGGAAAGTGAGATCTATGAAAAATAGCTCAGGCCCACTTCTAGACCCATCAAAAACATGGAAAGGCCCTGTTATGGTTGAAAAGGTGTCTGTTCTTGGTGTTGGTGCTACAGAGGAGACTAAGGCTTGCATGGGTTGTTTTTGGCTTGCATGGGTTGTTTCAGTGTCACTATGATTGGCCAGCAGCTCAGAAAAAGACTCCAGTGACTAACCTTGGCCTTTTATTTATACTTGTGATTGGGTCTGGGCTTTATCAAGCTACTGTCCATATCCATTCTAACATCATTGGCCAATTGATTGCCTGACCGAGGGTAAGGCTTGAAATAAACATTTTCATATGAAAGCAAGGGTGGTCGCAATTAAATAATAGTTTTATTTTGTTCTGGGGAAATATAAATAAAAACAACTGGGATAGAATTATTTAGTTGAAAGCTCATTTGCAAATTTAGAATGGGTAAATGGCTATTTTCATTGAATGGTATACTATCTTGGCATCCAATGCATTGTGAAACATATGTTGGAGGCTTCTCTGCCATCTAAGAGTTAAACAGATGTTTGCTGTTGCAACTGTTTCATTACAAACCCACTCAGATATTGATCCTTGTACTTTATTGATCTAGGATTTAATGTCTCACAGTGTGTTATATATTATCTATATATTAACAGGAAAAAAGGCAATTCTAGATCCGAAATGCAACTTACCTATCAAGAGCCGTATACTATAATATTTACTGAACCCTTTATCATCTGAATAATATAATCCATTATAAAAGATTCCTACATTTGTATCTATAAAGCAAGAGAGTAGCATTTTTTGAACAAACCATCTGCACCATATGGGCAGCTGTAACATCTGCAAATTCTCATGGATATAAAATGGGACCTTTAAATCCTTGAATGCAAGAGGGGTCTCCGGCTCACTGCACCAACCAAGCCTTTTTAGCATTAATGGGGTGGAAAGGCCAGTTTAATTCAAGGGGAATTTTTATTTGTCCCCTGCAGTGCGGTGGGTTTCCTCTAAAACTGCTCCACTTTTGTTTTTTCAATATAGCAGTTTGATTTGTATTCAAATTACAAAGGTGCATTTTTGGAGTAAACCAAATGCTTCTTAGGGGGGAAAGAAAATCTTCAATGATTTAAATTGGGTTTTTAAACCCCTTAAATGCTAGAGACACCTCCAACACGTTGCAAAACAATGCAAAACTCCTATGGTGCATTTTACTTGCTAGAGAACTGCACCAATTTAGCTTACTGACTAATGACTTAAAGGGACAGTAATGTCCCATAAAAAATTATTCTCGTTTTGTAGTTGAAAAAAAAAAAATATTTGAAGCAACTTCCATCTCTCAAACCACTATGGTTTGAGAGATATTAGCACTGAAAGTTTCCTACTCCCTGCCCTTTTCCTGATGTCAGCTGTAAAGTTGACAGCAGGAGATTCGAGTCGGCCAACTCGAGGAGGCTCTTCAGCAGAGCCAAAATCGCATTATTTAACCCCTTAACGACCAGTGGTCGCGGGGTGAGTGGTCCTTTAAGGACCAGATAGAGAATGTCGGCGTGCCGCCTCACGTGACTGATCCCGTGGGGCGGCACGCCGAACTGAGGGACTGAAAGAGATCGCTCCGGTCTTGGAGCGATCAAATTCAGTCCCCGGTATTACTCACCGCACTCCTGCAGGAGCGCGGTGAATAATAGTACGTGACGTACCAGGACCGTCACTGGTCCTTAAGTGCCGGACCAGCGTGACGGTCCGGGTACGTCACCGGACTCTAAGGGATTAAAAAGAATTATTTCATTGGAATGGTCTACAAAGTCTGCTTGCAAACCAGGCACACTTTGTAGACCTTTCCAATGAAGTAATTCTTTTTAAATGATGCAATTTCGGCTCTGCTGCAGAGCCTCCGGCTGGTCCCCGAACCGGGATCTCCTGCTGTCAGCACAGCGCTGATGTCAGGAGAAGGGGAGGGAGGGGGGAGCTTTCAATGTGAATATCTCTCAAATCATAGCAGTTTGAGAGATGGGAGATGCTTCAAATTTTTTTTTTCAACTACAAAATGAGAATTTTTTTTATGGGACATTAGTGTGCCTTTAAGAACTATATTGAGAAGTAACTGCTCTATACAGGAGTGACCTCAAATGCACTTCATAGAAATTAACTGTAGTCCTCTATAGTGTTCAATCAAAAACACACAAATCAATGAGAAATTTTAAGTCTCCCCTATGGTGTAGCTGGGTTGCATCAGAATTGCTCCAGGTGTCTTTTATCAATAAGGCCCTTATTGAACTGATTAGCTACCATTCCCCAAAGTCACTATGTTTTGGTATATGCCATTGAAACCGAAGAGAAGTTACAAAGACTGTGCTCACAAACGGAAAGGTCTCTACATTCAGCACTTGTTCTCACAAAGGAGACACAGTTAATTGCTTTGTAACAGGGAGCATACTGAGGTATGAAAACAATCTGCCCAGGCTGATAACTATCCCATGTTCACGTATTGAGATATGATTAGTTTTTTATCACTAAATTAAATTCTCCCTATTGCCTGTCGTCTTGTATTAGATCTCTTGAAATCTTAATAGACTTCAAGCTGCAAGTGTAGGAAGAAGCAGATAACTTACTTGCAGACCAGTGAGAAAGAGAAGGGGGTAGGAAGTCTATTTGTCCTTAATAAGAGGCACATTCAGCCAATGAGAGCACTCTATGGAGAATATGTTTAAAAAGGAGAAGTGGAATAATGCCAAGGTAAATATACTGCATCAAATGGGGCTTTTAACCCTCTGAGTGTCAGAGGGGTATGCAACACCTTGCAACAATACGTTGCTAATGAGCATTCCTGGGAACTTTGACTTGTTAATCCTCCAGAGGGGGCTTTTGTAATGCTTCTGGGAGATATAAATGATGTGATTTGCATCACAAAGGGGTGGAGATTAATATTGAGTGGGGGTGGGGCTTAACGACATGGGTCATGAAGTGGGCAGGGAATGGGTGGAAAGTGGACAGAATATGGTGCAGAAGTAGGAGAAGTGGGTGGGAAGTGTGAGGAACCGGGTGGGAAGGTGCAGAAGAAACTCCCCACCACGGAGAATCAGCCTCTGTTCCCAGACAGGCAGTAATTACTTACTAAACTGGAGTCTCCTGTGCCCGTCCTTGCACAGAAGTGTCATACTGACAGAATGTCCTTTGTATGCAATGCATATATTACATCAATGGTGGGCAAGAGGCAGCACTAGGGTGCATGCATTACTCAGCATCTATGAGTAACTAAAATCTTACTGGGTCCTGAGACAAAATCTGAAGTTGGGTCCGTCCTACGTGGTTTGAAGCAAGTGTAATAAGTGCATTCTGAAATAGTCTTTATTTAAAGTTCCGGAGCATGTTTTGATCTTGGGCCAACACAGACTCAAGTTGCAAATCACCACTAAATGATTTCAGAAGGAAAAAGATCAAAACTAGTTACTTTCCTGAAGATGCTGCATCATGATTCATGACCCATATCCTGACAATTAACTGTTTTTGCCAGGCGGGTATACAACAAATTGATTTTACATGAGGTTGACATCACTCTGGTGCTAAAAGGGTTAATTAATAAAGGGTAAGGAGCTCCCTGACAACCAGAATATGTTTATGATATAGTCAGTTGCAGGCAGGCATGATAATCATTTGATCTCATTGTAAAGGGTTGCAGGATAGTGCAGGCACAATGGTCCCCCTTGGTTGCCAATCCCAATCACAAGTTCACCCACTGAACCCACTACACAGAGGCTTCTTTTATGCCCTGAAGTATGCTCTCTGTTACAGTGGGAATAGGAGACCATGGTTCTCTACTATATCGCACATGCGCGCACACACACACACACCACATCTTCAATCCACAAACTCCACATCCTCTTTATTGCCTCAGAACATACCTTCCATTACATGTACAGTGTTCCACCTTAACTTTTTGGCTTCTGGAGAGGTATCCAGCGCATTGTGAAGCAGAAATTTAAGACTTCCCTACCATTCAAAGGTTTATTCTATTTTTTTTTAACTATTTACAATTTTTAACCATACTTTGAACTTGAGGGCCACGTACATCGTTTTTAGAGTGAATCTGGATGCCTGGCCTAGGCTTAAATCATATGGAGTTAAACTTGTGCTCAGAGCTACATAGATACCATTGCATAGCAGATGAAACTCTATTGCAGTCTACTTACTTCTCAATGGTGTTATATAAGCAAGAGTACAGCCATAAAAAGGAAGAAACAAAATCTATTTTTCTGTCGCTCGGGGGAAGCCAGTGGCTGAACACTTCTAATAAATGCTTTCTTTGCTGCAGAGCGTAAGTAAAAAACAACAAACTATAAACAATAATGTATGGGCAGCAATACACAGTGATTGTTACTTTGCAGCAGTGTTTACTATATCCTGAGATTGAGAGATGACATTTTTGGTATTTTGATAGAGAACATCTATCGAGGGGATAATAATAAATTACAATGGGTCAGAAGCACCCAAACCAGGTTTCTAACCCCCTGAATGCCAGAGGAGTGTACCTTTGGTACATGCTTTGGTAGAAGAGTTTGTACACGTGAAATTGTTTACATCTACACTCGTGTATAGGGAACCAAAGAGATTTTTCTAACTTAATCTCCAAATACTTCTACAATGACACCAAAATACACCTTACGGACAAATTAAAAAACACATTGGTTTGAGTTGGGCTTTTTTCCAAACCCATGAATGCTATAGAGGTCTTCTCTGTATTGCTCTGGGCCACATATAAAGTGTTAAAAGTGCCATTCAAAGTGGGTCTGTCACCTTGATTCAAGTTTTAATATCTGAAAACTTTATTAGCATATGGAACCAAATGCGACTAACTCTGTAACTATACTTATGCTGGTCTTTTGTCTAACACAACACACTGCTGCTTGGAGGAGGTGACGAGCAATGTGACAGAGGGTCCCCTACTATCACACTTTGCATCATTTTCTCCTTCCCCCCGAGTACTACAAGAAACTCTAGCAGCAGGCAAAGTATTTGTGACAGCAGGTTCAGCACTGGCAGCAGGTTCAGCACTAGCAGCAGGTTCAGCACTGGCAGCAGGTTCAGCACTGGCAGCAGGTACAACACTAGTGGCTGCAGGTACAGCAATGGTGGCACTGGCAGCAGGGGCAGCAGCTGACCTGTCCTGCTCTCACTAGTACTACCCTTTTCTCCCTCCCTTCCCATTAAATTCCCCAAGATCCCTTGTGGTGATTTAGGGGGACTGGACAGCATTGGTTCAGTAGCGGCTTCTATTGTGTCTGCCTTCAGCAAAAACATCACGTTTTTATAGCGTAAGTGCGAAAAAAACGTAAATCAATGGGTGAAAACTTTCTAGCCATTGAAAAAATGGCAAAATATTTTGGACAATGGGCGAAAGATGCGAAAATTTTAAGCGCTAGTTTTAAATCCGATTTTCCTGTGAAAAAGTGGGTAATAACATAGTTTTCGTGACATTTCTCACGGGAACACGGCGACAGCTTTCGCCCATCCCTATTTACTTGGGGTAATTCCTTGTGTGTAAATACACCATTAAAAAACTGCAGAAATACTGTGTAGTGTTAGCAAGACCACTCGTTGTACTCTTTAAAGACTCTCTCACCACAAGCTCAGTCCCATAAGACTGGCATAAAGCCAGTTTAGTGCCTTTATTCAGGAAGGTAACTAAAACTGAACCTTGGAATTATAGACCTGTGACCCTTTGACCTCTGTAGTAGGAAAACTGTTACACTGTGGAAAATAAGATTATTAGCAGGAATCAACATGGTTTTATGGTTTGCCAAACAAATCTTTTGTGCTTCTATGAGGAAGTAAGTAGCAACCTAGTTAATGATAAAGCAGTAGATGTAGTAAATTTAGACTTTGCAAAGGCATTTGATACAGTGCCACACATGAGGATGGGATATAAAATAAGGAAATTGTGGCTAGAGGATAACCTTTGGACCTGGACAGAAAACTGTTTGAAAGATAGGGAGCAGTGTGTTGTTGCAAATGAAAAATTATCCAAAGCATTTAAAGTTGAGCATCAAGTAACTCAAAGTACTTGGTCCTAGGCTTTTTAACATGTTTATAAATAACCTGGAAATAGCTATAAAAAGCAAAATTTCAGTATTTTCAGATGAAACTACATTATGCTTGATAATAAATTCAGAGCAGCATGTTTATTCTCTAGAGTGGGATTTACATAAAATGGCAGATTGGGCAAACAAATGTTATATGAAGTTTAACGTGGGAAAGTGTATGCATTTGGGAATAAAAGATTTCATTACTGCTTGTGAACTTAACAGAATCATAGGAGACTTTTTGCGGGAGAAAGATCTGGGAGACCTTGTAAACTACACACCTGGAATCAGTAAAGGCAAACAGATTCCTGTCGTACATAAAAAGGGGTATCGAAGGAAGAGTGGATATCATTTTGTCATTGAACAAATCATTGGTAAGACTTCACCTTGACTATGCTGTGTAGTTCTGGTACCAGTCCTGAAAAAAGATTTTCTGGAACTGGGAGAGTACAGTAAAGAGAAACAAATTTTATTAAGAGAATGGAGGACTTGACATATGAAGAACATCTAGACAAACCTAGTTTTACTATAGACAAAAGGCGATCTTGTTACACTGTATAAGTATATGAGAGGTCAATACAAGCATTTCTCAGATGACCTTCTTATTCCAAGGCCTGATAAAATAACCTAGGGTACAGTCCTTGAAGTGGAACTACCACCATAGTTAAAGTCACCCTGCAATATTTAGGCAGATGGCGACTAGCTTAATAATAGTTATATTACCTCTCAGAACTCCAAGATTCTAAAGAAATCCTTAATCTTCTGAGTAAACTCAGTAAACTTCTCACTGAAGAAGCAATTTCTATAACACAATAATTGTATCAGTATTTATATTAAGAATGCCCAACACTGACCCTGAAAGGTGCCTAACAGGCCACAATTTCAGATATTCATACTCAACAGGTGAGTTAATCAGGGTATAGACTTTTTGATTCACTCACCTGTGCTCAAGCTGAAATAAGCTTAACCCTTCAAGTAACAGAAAGGTATCCAGTGCATTGTGCTGCAATGCAATAGATACCTCTCTGGCACTCAAATTCTAGGTGCCTTTGATGAATGAAAAAAAAACAGTTTTATATATTTCCTTGAAAACTGGTATCATATAAGGTATTTATGAACCTCAGGAAGTAGCTTGATCATAGCAAGTGTAGCTCCTGATCTACGATATGTCCTGGTTTCATTTTCAACCTCCTTTGATCATGTGGCTTATCACACACTGCTCCTAATTATTTGAATTGTTGTTTTTCTTCTAAGAGGTAGAAGTAGACACGGGCTAGCATACCAACTCCAAGAATGAGCCTGTATGGGATCCTATGAACCAGATGACTGTTGCAGTCTTCAGTTCTTTCTTATTCGATTTATCTGGTAATCACCCAAGTAGATCTGGTTTAATCCCAGATTTAATAGACAAGCCCAAAGTAATTTGAGTAAGCATTGTATTAAACCTTTCTGCAGAGTCTGCAGCTTAGCACTGATAGGACCTGATAGGACTATTACCTGAGATCGCTGCCTGTTAGGGATACCTGTCACACTCTTATGTTATCTTTGCTGGGTATGGTACCTTTTTACTCCCTGATGATCGATCTGTGGAATCTATGTCAATTACTGGTACCATGAGGCTGTAAGGATCGCAAGGAAAAACACACACACAACAGCGTATCCAATACAAGCTCTCTCTTTATTCTTCTCACACATAGTCTTTATAGGCCCACAGCCCCCCTTTTCCGTAAAGGGAGGGGGGCTGTGCACAACACAGTTTTCAACATAGAACAGAAAATTATATATATAAAACAAAGAAGCAAACTTATTCACAGGAAGGGGGGGAAAAAGAGAGTGGTTACAGAGATAACGGTTGCTCCGGCATCCATCTCCTCCCCCGTGGGGGGGTCTGGAAACTTTTCAGCTTTGAACATATTCTAACGATTGTTGCAATTACACAGATAAGAGGCTGGAATAAGCCAGTCTAGTGATTTCCTCCCTAGTACATGAATCTCTGCAAAGCAGTCAAATGTAACTATTAACCCTATGGGTGCCGAACACACTGCAAAGCAGTCAAATGTAACTATTAATCCTATGGGTGCCGAACACAAGTATTACACACCTTATCCCTGTTCCCTTCAATCCCTTCTTTGAATCAGTACTAAACTGATTCACCAAACTAAAATCTGGGAATTACATTGGGCCCTGGACATTGTCATAGCAAGGGGTGGGAGAGGTAGGGCGGCGGGATAACATTTTCAAGTAAGGGGCATACGGATTGGCAGGGGAGTTACGGGCGTGATATGCACAGCAAAAGAGCAGCAGTTTGATAACCAGACTCCCTTTATAATGTTAACATGGCCTGTTTGACAAATATGGAATGACTTGTTACACAAACAATTTAACCCTAAGAATATTTAACCCTTCTATATGTTATGCAATTCTTTCAATCCCTTCTTTGAGTCCGAGTGTACCCGGACTCACACAAATCTTACAACCTGGATAAGGCATCATCATATAGAGGTGCAGTACTGTGGAGGTGACTTAAATACTGGGTGTAAGGGCCTGACCCAGGGGAACTACACCTTTTGGCAATGAGGCAAAGCAAAAAACTTAAATAGGACATAAAGAACAATAATACTTTTGGATTACAGCTAGTGAAACAGACACGCTGATGAGGCAAGTGGTCATAACGTCAGTAGGGCTGACCATGTTGCACAAGCAAAAGTTTGTAATGTTCATAACATGTTGGTGCTAAGTAGATGCAGACATTGGAGTTCTCACGGGTCTCTGGGGTGTCCCTGCAGTCCATCTGACCCCAGTGCAGAGGTGGCCTTTCAGAAGTCCTTATGTGAGTGAGGGTGAGACATAAGTTGCATACATAAGCCAGCCTTCCACCCCCCACACTTATAATGTTAATACACATTAGACCATCATTTACTATCTGTAGGGGCACCTCCTCAAGCAGGCCACTTTCACTGCCAGAGGGTGCTAGCTTGATGATGGTCTTGTCCCACGGAGGCAGGTGGTCAGGGATTATTATGCCCGTCAAAACACCTACTTGATGATCGCACGGTGGCAGGCGATGCAATAAGCCTGCTTACTGGTCCCACGGAGGTAGGCGATGCAATAAGCCTACTTGCTGGTATTTCCTGAACAAAAGCCTCAGACCTTCACCCTGTTCTGCCTCCCTCTGGGCATCTGCTGGGCACTGGGAGGGCACAGGGCCTTTATCCTGCTCAGGCTCTGGTGCAGCTGTCACTCTGGCGTGGTATATCCAGGTCTTTCCTTTATGCAGCTTGACTGCGCTGTAACTTGTCAACCGAATCTGGAATGGACCCTTCCACTGGGGCTCCAAACACTCTGTTCTCCATGTCTGTGCATATACCCACTCTCCAATCTGGAAACTTGCACTGGGCCAGCCGAAAGCAAAGGCTGTGGAACAGAAAATCTGGGAAGAAAAGAAAGGGTATTCTGCAAAGCAGTTACATAATCCATAATCTGCTGATTACCAATCTCTAAGGTAGATCTTTGATACATCACAATCCTATTCCAGGGCCTACCGAAGAGGATCTCATAAGGATTAAGCTTTTAAAGATTTGGAAGGGGTCACCCTGAAGTGAGTCAAGGCACGGGAAAGCGCCTCTGGCCATTTGAGTCTTAGTTCAGTACATAGTTTGGTCAGAGAGCGCTTAAGAGTCTGGTTCATCCTCTCAACTTGTCCAGAGGATTGAGGCCTCCAGGGGGTATGATATCTCCAGTCCACCCCTAGAGTGACACAATTACTTTTAACAATTTCAGCTGTAACATGTTTTCCATGGTCTGACTCAATGACTCGAGGCAAACCAAACCTTGGAATTACTTTTCTTATTAACACCTTAGCTACTGATCCCGCAGTAGCTCCTTTAAAAAAAAAAAAATGTTGCTAGCCACTTAAACAATTAATCAATTATTACAACAGCATACTAAAATCCCAGTACAGGCTGCAAAACAACCCAATATAATCTATCTGGAGCCGTTCAAATGACACCCAAGCCCATTGCCTGGCCCCAGTGATTAGAATATGTCACATTTTAGGATTTATTTACAAGTATATATCACACAAATCCCAACAATTTCTAACTTACTTTGTACAGATCTGGTCTGGGTAAAGTCACTTCCTCCAGGGCTTCTACACAGTCATGCTCTGGAGGATCATTTATGTCCTCGGTCAATAGGGTAACTGGTTTTGGCAGAGCTAAAGCAGGGGCGAACATCAGCACCCGCTTCAGTTCATCCCATACTATCGTATCAGGAGAATCATAGTCAGTTTGTCATGCAATCCTTCAGTCAAAATATTGGCCACTATTAGCTTAACCCTTGCCTAGCCTCTTGGCTGATGGGGTACTATCTGTCCTAGACCGGTCCTGCATTAGGCTGCAAGTCAATAACGGGTCGGGCATCTCTACCAACCCCTGGCTTTCCAGCTGCTCAAACAGCAGAGGCCACTGAGCGCAGAACCTCCTCCGGGGTGTCTGAATCATGACTATCCTGGGAAGTGTGTCTCAGTGCCATCTGGAAAGTCAAGTCATAATAGTCAGGTACATATACCTCTATCTTGTCAGCGTCAAAAGTTATCTCTGTCCTCAATCTGGTCAACAAATCCCTTCCAACAGTGCAATGGGGCATGACTCTGATAGGAGAAAACCATCTTGGACCATAGTCCCTTCTATGGTAACTTCCATAGGTTGTATATATGGCATAGAGGAGGGAATTCAATCCACCCCTACTATACTGATAGTTTTCTTCACTATGAATTCCACCCTCCTGCACTATAAGATAATGCTAAAAAAAAAATCTGATCCTGATCCCTTCCTATTCTGTCTTATGAGGTGAGTCATTTCTGTCTGCCTCACTACTAACAGATACACCTTCTTCCTGGGGATTTCTGTCTGTATATCTATACTTATTCCTCAGCTTGGAGCAATTTCACTTCCAATGTCCTTCCTGCTTACAGTAAAAACAAGTATTCTTTCCTACCTGCTTAGATCTCGCTGTACCACTTACATTATTCTTTCTACCTGCTTCAACAGTGCCAACTTTCCTTGCAGTTGCTAAAGCACTAAACTTTGCCTGGTCCTTCAATACCTGCCTAGTCTTTTTGTCTTCCTCTGTATCTCTGTACATAACTTCTGTCCCTTCTTTCTCCATTACTTCACTTACTGGCTTGCTCAACACACTCTCAGTGTTTCCCTAAATCCATACAAAGATGCGGCAAGGGACTTATCCCTCTGCTGCACAACCTACTGCACCCCAGGAAGATTCAAATGAGGTTTCCCACATGTCTGCACGGACCCCAGGATCAGAAAACAGTAAAATAATAATACATTATCAGTCACGTCATTAAGAGGGAATGCATCTGCAGTTCCTACATGTCTGTCTCTAATTTCATTAGAAATTAATTTCTTATATGTGTCAACAATCTTTTCTCTTTCATTCCCCCATAACATTATTACAACTGGGAAGAAATTACACAGGAGAGGGAGGGGTCTGATGCTGCGCGATCGTCTCATAGTGGCAGAGAATCAGCACACAGGCATTTAACCCCTTCCTGTCATTTCCAGGGAAAGCAGGATTACTGTTTCTCTAATTAACAGACAACAGGTTGCAAAAGGGCACATATACATAACCACTATTTGTTCTTATGGAGGCTAAATCACAATTCAACAAATCTTCAGTTGAACATATACATATATACACATATATATATACATACACATACACATTGGGTGCACCACTTCAGTTGAAATATATGTTTCCCAAGAAGTCAAAAACAGGAGAGGAAGGGGTGCCTGTGACCGTGCCGGGTGGACTGGCTGGACTACTCGGTCTTAGATCACTGAGAACCATTGAACCGGTAAGACCAATGCCAAAACCTCCTCAGACACTTCCAGTAAGACAGCCCCCACATTCCTGCCTCTTCTCACTCAAGAACATAATTTCAGTTCTATTATCTATAACACATTGACAATTTCTTTAACAAATCCATATTTTTACTTGCTTGGATCCATACAATTGATTACTGGTGGCCAACCAGTACCTGACCCTGGCAATACATATCCACATAAATGTACAAAAAAACCTGCCCCTGTCAGAATCCTCGGATCATTGAGTTATTACGGTCCCCTTTTAACAAGGAAATACTAAACGGTATATAGATATTTAAATGCAAATCTATACCATAATACAAATCTATATTTCCACCCAATCATATTTATTAACCCTTAGTTCCCAGCTACTAGACAACATCTTAACAATAGGACCTTTAGAAAAACAGCAGCGTTGGTGACCTTGAAATTCCGTTACTTGTGTCTTATCTAAGAACAGAGAGAACAAGGGGGAGAGGTAGAATGGAAGAGAAGGGAGGGGGAATCAGAGCTGCGCTAACTTTCTCATAGCATCAACATTTTACAAGCATGGCGGCTTAACCCCTGCCTAGCTGTCACTAAATGAATGCATAATGTGTTAGTACCTGATTTTGATAGCAATAATCCACACACTCTGAATAACTTCCCCATTTAGTCCCTCAAGTCTCTCTCTCTGGTGATGTAGGCACACTCTCCCTCTTTCTGTGCTCACTTACTATATCCCTCCGGAACAGGGCACGTATCTACCCCAGACAAACGACACATAACATGTATGTAAAACAGGTAAGCCATGCGCAACAAATACGAGACAGTTGTAAATTTTCACAGTGATCAGGGGGAGAAAGTCAGTGGGTGGTATCTTGCAGGACCAAATTAGACACGACTGGAATAGTGCAATAGGAACCCCCTGTCAGTCTCTCTACATAGTGTATACAATCCTCACCTATTTCTGGGGTCTTACTCTCTTGACCACCCATCTTACAACAAGTTGTACAATACAATCCAATCACAATGTCAAATAAACGAGGAAAAGAAAAGGAGTAAAAATTCAGGTGCTCACCTTCACCTGGAATAACACCCGGTCCCAGTGCTTACCTTCACCTGAACCAGGGACAGCACACAATAACACAATACTTATTCTCAGCCTCTAATATCCTTTGATACAATACTTAATTGACATCTCTACAAACATCCATATCTCAACACCAGTGCATAGTAATCATATAGTATCACGAAACAATTTGACAGACAAGAGAGGACAGAACAGTAGATTATTGACATAGACTCACAGAGGGACCCTATAGTGGAGAGTGTTCTGCTGCCTAATATCCGGTAGTCGAATGCCACTCACTTAATTTACCGGGCAGTCTCCCGGTTGTCATTCACGGTGACCTTCCGAGACTGCCAAGGGCCGAATCCTGTGGTCATTCCCGACTACAGTAGTTCCCGAACCTCCCCTAATGTGCTCGAACATCGGTTCCCGAGTCTACCTTATAGGTTCCTCGAACCGTGGCTCCCGAGTCTACCAGCCTGATTTCTCGAACCTTAGTTCCCGAGCCTATCAAGCTGGCTCCTCGAGGCTAAGTTCCCGAGTACGGTGGTTCGAACTATACTGGTTCCCGAGTCTCTATGCCTCGAACCTTATTTCTATAGCGCGCTGATATATTAGACTAACAGAGACTCACTCCCTATCTCCCTATTTCACTCAACCCTTAACTTCATTCAACCCTTAACACGGCAATGTGCTCCCTGAGACGGCGACAACATATAGTCACTTACCCATGGACGCACATTGCCCGCATTCTCCACCACTTGATAGGACCTGATAGGACTATTACCTGAGATCGCTGCCTGTTAGGGATACCTGTCACACTCTTATGTTATCTTTGCTGGGTATGGTACCTTTTTACTCCCTGATGATCGATCTGTGGAATCTATGTCAATTACTGGTACCATGAGGCTGTAAGGATCGCAAGGAAAAACACACACACAACAGCGTATCCAATACAAGCTCTCTCTTTATTCTTCTCACACATAGTCTTTATAGGCCCACAGCCCCCCTTTTCCGTAAAGGGAGGGGGGCTGTGCACAACACAGTTTTCAACATAGAACAGAAAATTATATATATAAAACAAAGAAGCAAACTTATTCACAGGAAGGGGGGGAAAAAGAGAGTGGTTACAGAGATAACGGTTGCTCCGGCATCCATCTCCTCCCCCGTGGGGGGGTCTGGAAACTTTTCAGCTTTGAACATATTCTAACGATTGTTGCAATTACACAGATAAGAGGCTGGAATAAGCCAGTCTAGTGATTTCCTCCCTAGTACATGAATCTCTGCAAAGCAGTCAAATGTAACTATTAACCCTATGGGTGCCGAACACACTGCAAAGCAGTCAAATGTAACTATTAATCCTATGGGTGCCGAACACAAGTATTACACACCTTATCCCTGTTCCCTTCAAGCACTCTACTTGGAATTCCCATTGAAATGAAAAAGACTGATCCTTATTTATTGACACCATTTCAAAAATAGTGCTTCTGTTCTATGCCAATAATTTTCTGTTGCCTATTGAGATTAGAACCAACCAAGTACCCTTAATAAAACAAGACTATGTGCCAATTTTCCCTGTACCTGGCTATTTCAGCGACATTTCTCTGCAAGGTTCAGTCACTTATGTAGATTAATTCCAGGCAGTTGCCATTGGCCACTAGAATGGACACACACTATTTTAGCACTTGAAATAATTTTATGTGGTTTATCAATAGTGCAGTTGCTATGTCTATTCTTCAGTGTCATTCACTAACTTCAGTTAGTGGTATTAGCATATATAAGTAAGACTCGGACTTATCTGCTACTGTTCGATCGGTGGAACCGGAGCAACCTCCATCAATCACAGCAATTATTTTAACATACAGGAAGACACAAGAAGGAGGCGCTCATACGGCATCTGCTAAAGTCGTCAGACCACAGCCTGTAGTTGCCTATGCCTATGACTAAGTGCGCTATTGTGTACAAAACACGTTAGGCATTTGTCTGATATCATGTGTCCTTATGTGAGCTTCATCATTGATGTTAGAAATAAATAAAATGGATCTTTTTACCTTGAATAGATGGCTGTGGTTTGACGTCTTTGGCAGACTATGAGCTAAGTTGCAAAATCTTTTCTAACTTTTGTTTCTATCTAAAATCTGAGATGACCCTATCAAGCTTTCTGACTGCCCAGGATAAGAACAAGCTATTAATTCCTAGCAACAATAGAAATTTATTTGTAAAATAATAAATTTCCCCCATTGAAGACAAAAAAACCAGATTAGCTAAAGGGAGAAACGCAAGGGCAGTCTGGGAGGAAGGCAGAGGAAGTCATATTTTACACACTAGACTTGTGCATGGCAAGAGAAATTGTTTTGTTCGAGTCATTTTTGAAATAAACTTTTTAACATTTGGAGGAAACAATCTCTGTTTGCCTTTATGTTTGGTTAGTCAGAATTTCAATGAAAGTATTTGCTGCCAGGTGAAATGTGTTCAATATTATTTTCAGTAGGGAAGGTTGCCGTCTCTGGACTGACATTTGAACAAGATTCATTCAAATAAATTACATAAAACCTGGCCATCCATTTGTGGATTTTGATCAGGGCACATGAACAAATAAAAGTCAGTATAAGTAATAAAGGCCTGCATTTTTCATTTTTTAATGTCCATAAGGAAAGTCTACTCAAAAAAACACACTGATCTGTAAGAGTAAGAAAGAAAGCAGAAGCATCATATTTGACTGTGTTAGAAGCACAATATTGAAAGGTGATGGAGAAGACAAGAGTTTGCACTGCAGTACCACCACCATGACCAGCAGCACCAGCATTAAACCACTCTGGACAGATACATAAAACAGAAGCATTATATTTGGGCTAGAAAAGTCTATTGACTGAGGAATTACAGGTGGCTGTGTCTAACAGCTGAAAGCTACCCCCATGAAAAAATAAGCAACACTATGATCTGTGAGAGTATGAAAGGAAGCAACTGCATCTTTCTGTGCTAGAAGCCCAGTATTGGAAGGTGATGGAGGAGATGAGAGTTTGCATTGCAGTACCACCACCAGCACTAGCATTAGACCACCTTGGACTGACACATGCAGTCTATTGTCTGAGGAAGTGAAGGTACCTGTGTCTAACAGCAGAAAGTCCCCACCCTCTGAGATTAAGGGAGGGGGGAGGGAAAGGTTGAAGAAAAATGGTCTCTTTCTTCTTCTCCTCCCCACTCCCCTTCACTGGCTGGGGAAGAGGATGGTGTTGCTTCTGTTGCTGCTACTGCCACAGAATCAGCACTGCAACTAGGACCAGGAGTATTGCAGCTGCTGGCAAGTGCAACCCATCATAGCCCTGCATCACTTGTGTCCATGGTGGTCTGTGGCACACTAGCCTGCTCCTCAGCATTAGAGCAGTTGCAAACTCAGCAAATTCCCTAAGCTCACTGCTAATAGTGGTGGAAATGCCCATCTTCATCCCTGTCTCCCATTCCTTCTCAGTTTGGGCTAAAAAGGCCACCCCAGCTTCTCCACCATCATCATCACCACCATCACCAGTCCCTCCATGCTGCTGCTGCTCTATTACAGACATCTCACTAGTTGGAGGAGGTGATGAGAAATGTGACAGATGGTCCCCTAATGCCACACTTGCCATTTCTTGTTGCCCTGACTGTTGATCTGTGCTCCTGGTGGTGGTATCATTGCTGCTAGGTTACAATTTTGCCTTCTTCAGGATCATGTTCCACCTGGACAATGCCATGGGGTGAGGGTCAGGTGAATGTTATGGGCGCCCTTGATGGCTACTCTGGACACTCTGCATTGCTTCTCCTACCAATCCCCTAAAGCTAGTTCCACCAGCTGCTTTACCATCACTGTTACGACCACTAACACCAACGACATCAATTTCAGTCCCTCAGTCTTCCTCCTCACAGTCACTAATAATATGATGATCACCCACTCCTTCATTCCTAATGCTAACAAGCTGCTGGGCCTGCTGTCACACTTGGCATCATCTTCACCTTCCCCCCTCCTGAGAATCACAAGGCACACTGGCAGCAGGTTCAGCACTAGTGTCAGCAGGTTCAACACTGGCAGCAGGTTCAGTAATGGCAGCAGACACAGCACTGGTGTCAGCAGGTGCAGCACTGGTGTCAGAAGAGGCAGCACTGGCAGCAGGCACAGCATTGGTGGCAGCAGAGGAACACTGGAAGCAGGCGCAGAAAGCTGACCTGTCCTGATCTCATTATTACCCCCTTCTTCCTCCCTTGAGATTAATTTCCCCAAGATCCCTAGGTGTGATTTAGGGAGACTGGGCAGCATTGAGTCTGTGGTTGCTTCCTCCTCCTCCTCAGACTCACTGGATACGTAAGGGTCTTTCTAGCAACTCTTTTTATTGTGTGTAGACCAGCTCATAGTGATACAGTCACTATGAGCCTCTCATGTCTAAGTTTTGCTACTAACTCACAGCAGAACAGCACAGCACCTCTCTCTCGCTCTGTAGCTGCTTCTATTGTGTTCCAATTCCTGGAAAATGGCATGTTTTTATAGCAAAAAGGTAAAAAAACTTTCTAGCCATTGAAAAAATGCCAAAGAATTTTTGCCAAAGGGCGAAAAGGGAGAAGCTTTTAAGCGCTGTATTTAAAGCAGATTTTCCAGTGGGACCTTTCACTCACCCCTAGTTACAAGAACAATATTTAGCTTCAAGAGGTGATGGAGGAGATGACAGTTTGCATTGAAGTGTCACCAGGAGTGGAAAAGGCACTTGTGAGTTATTAAGACTTAACTTTTATTAAACTAAAATAAAACCTCTCAAATGGACAGATTTAAAATAAGATAAAATCAAAGTGTTATCAGTATATAAGATCTAAAAGGAGAATATTAATCAAGAGTTCTCCAGGTGTTATTGATTTTTTGTTTTCCTTATATGGTGGAATTGTCACGGTTTGTTTTGACTCTCAAACACAGAGTATGATAACAATCAAACTTTATTGAAAAGTTTAATGGGAACCCTCACGGGTCCTAATCATACGCGTAATTCACATATACACAATGGGTACAAACAGTAGTTATTGCAAGACACACATGGGAGGCTCTACCGACCTTGCCAATATACCGGGCAAGGCAGCCTAAAGGGTTACACGACAATCTGGATGTGGCTCTACCGGCCTTGCCAATATACCGGGCAAGGCAGCCTGGATGTTTACACGATGAACTGATTGTGGCTTTACCGGCCTTGCCAATATATCGGGCAAGGCAGCCTGGAGGTAAAAAAAAAACATGACAGTATGAAAGGGCCACCAAAGGGTGCCTCAGCCCAGTCTATAAAGGCAATCCTGGGCGGGCAAAAGACAGGTGGCCAATGGAGAGTACACACACCTGACTGACAGCACAAGTAAGCAATCACGGGCACAGTGATAGGAATTGAGGGAGTATTTGCAAAAAAATGAATATATGTTTGTATGTAAGTGGGATGTCAGGTGAAAAGGTGTTTTTCTATATGACGCCCTTATAACAATCGCAAAATAATATATCTTAATTTGGCATATACATATGTGTAAGCACAAAAAAGCCTCTCACAGCAATATATCAGACTAGTACAAAGAGAAAACTAAATAAATATTAATAGCAATACTTATGTATAAGCCCAAATAGATAGCATTCACATATGAATTCAGTAAATAACTAATAGAGACATGTTAAATCACAAAGTAAACTTGAATATTCGCTTTCTTTCCTTGTGGAGATGTGTATGTATTCCTGCTTGATACGTGTTGTAACAAAGTCCCTTCCTCAGAGACAGTTTCAGTAGCAGTAGTAAAAGCTAAGATACATACACATCTCCATGAGGAAAGAAAGCCTGCCAGAGGATCCAAGACCAAGGATACTCCACATCCGAACGTACTGTCTAACCATGGGATCGGAAGGCACAGGCAACCAGTACTTGGTCAATTGATATCACGGTGCCCCGTGATTGCCTCTAGCATAATTACCATACAGCAACATTATTCACTTCCTAGCTGTCGCTCTACACTGAGTCGCTATTCTTATAGGTCACCATGTTGGTGAGGTCATCTCTCCGCCCACCTGATAGGGTTTTTAAACCTCAGCCTGTGTCATTGCCTTTGCCCTTTCGTGGTGTACCTGAGGTTATTGCTGTGTTGGTCCATTATTGTTCCTGTGTATTACCTGGCTACGTCTGACTACCCGTTCCGGCTCTGACTCCTGGCTACATCTGACTACCCATTCCGGCTCTGACTCCTGGCTACGTCTGACTACCCATTCCGGTTACGACCACTGACGATGTCTGACTACCCAATCCGTCTCTGACCATTGGCTGCCTCTTGGTTCACTCTCCACTGTTGCGCTTTTTTGCCATTCCGTGCCTTGGCTTGGTTTTGCTGTTGCCTGTGCCTTCCGTTCTGCGTTCACTTCCATTAGCAGCACTTGTCGGTCATTCCGTGTGTTTGACCTCCCGTGGCTGTCCTGGTTTGTGCGTTGCCTTACCTAGCCTCAGTACCTTTTACCAGACTATTATATACCCTATCACTAGGGTATCATTGTGCTCCTTTATTTCCTGCCGACTGTGTGTGTGTGTGGGAGTGCTCTGCACTACCCTCACATCTACCTGTGTGAGTCCCAGGGCCATTCAGATATTGCTCATCTGCCTAGTAAAGGGTGAGGAAAGTGAGTTCACTGTTCCTCCCTGGTGGAGGTGCCATTCAGACCGTATGCGTGGAGTACTCGCACTGTTATTCCATCTACCTGTGTGAGTCCCAGGGCCTTTCCATTGTCGCTCATCTGCCTAGTGAAGGGTGAGGAAGGTGAGTTCACTGTTCTTCCCTGGTCTCGTGAAGGTGTGCCATTCATACCATGTGCGAGGTGTACCCTCACTGTCCTCACATCACAGTCCCAGGGCCATTCTGTTACTGCTCACCTGCCTAGTGAAGGGTGAGGAAAGTGGGTCCACTGTTACTCCCTGGTCTCGTGAAGGTGTGTCACTATCTGCTGCCACTTCGTGTCACTATTATTGCTACTGTTGTGTCATTTGTTGCCACCAGACTGTTTCTTCATTTCCTGCCATTATTATACTTAATAAAGTTTTATCTTAAGTTCATCTGTACTTGTCAGTGTTGTTATTTCCTAGTCACTCCGTGACAGTACGAAAGGGCCATGAACACTGACAGTACTGACACCAGTAGCGGGCAGTTGCTGAATATTATGTCCAGGATGGACATGAAGGAACAACGTCTCGATCAGTTATCGGTAGTGTTGCAGACACTTCTAGACTGAACTGTGCATTTGGACAAAGTTGGGGAACCACTGATGGCCTCCTCGGTATCGGCATCAGTAACAACCACTCAGGTGGAGAATACGTGTTGCAAAGGCTTGTCTGGGTCCGCTCCTCTGCCCCTACGATACGATGGGGATCCCATGTTGTATCGCGGGTTCATCAACCAGCTCGGAATTTTTTTGGAACTGGTACCTCATGCATTTCAATCCGAGAGAAGCAAAGTAGGCTTCATGATTTTCCTCTTCACTGGCAAAGCTTTGGCGTGGGCCAATCCATTATGGGAGACGGTGAAACCCATAACCTCTAATTTCTCTCAATTTGTTGAGGCCTTCCGAAGGGTTTTTGATGTCCCTGGTAGGTCAATCTCTGCCGCAAAAAAAACTGATGATGATTCAGCAGGGCACCCGCACGGTAGCAGAATATGCTATAGAATTTCGCACATTTGCGGCAGAGGTGGGATGGAACAATGAGGCTCTGGTGGCAGCCTTCTTGCAGGGACTAAACAATACAATTAAAGATGAAATAGCAGACCGTGAATTACCAAGTGACTTGGGTCAACTAAATTCATTTGTCATCCTAATTGACAAACACATAAGAGAAAGGTCCACATATAAGAACAATAGGCCAAGGCAAGAGTTGCGTTTGATACCAAACAGGGAGCTCCCACCTATACCTCCCTCACCTCCCTTGCCACCTAATGTAGAGCATAGTAGGGCTGAACCTATGCAGGTTGGCTTTACACGATTGTCTCGGGAGGAACGGTCCTTTCGCCGCAGAGAGGGTCTATGCCTGTATTGTGGGAAGGCGGACATATGCTAAGAGGTTGTCCGGTGCGTCCGGGAAACGCTCGCACCTAGGATCTCTAAGGGGACAGATCCTAGGTGGAGTCAGTAGGTCCCCAGAGCTGGATCCGAGTAAAGCCATTCTTCAAGTGGTGATTTCTTGGGCTAACTCCTCAGTGGCTACCCCAGCCCTGATCGATTCTGGTGCGGCTGGTTATTTTATTGATGGTGATTTTGTGAATAGACACAATATTCCAGTGACACCCTGTGAGTCTCCATTAGTGGTAGAAGCTATTGATGGTCATCCTCTTGAGTCTTCCTATGTCACACATGAAACCTGTCCCCTGACTCTAAGGGTAGGAGCTCTCCATGTGGAGACTCTACAATTTCAGGTTATCCAGTCTCCACATCATGCTGTCTTTTTGGGGTTCCCGTGGCTCCAGAAACATAATCCCAGAGTGGAGTGGATAATATCGTGGTCTGACTATTGTAAAGGTACCTGTCTACAGTATCCTATTAATATTTTGTGTATCTCCCCCTCGTTTGCTCAGAGTACCAGTCTTTCAGTGAGGTGTTTAGTAAGGGGGAGGCCGTACGTTTGTGCTATTAATCTGACGCCTGGCTTAATACCTCCCAAGGGCCGCACCTATCCTCTGTCAGTGGAGGAAAACAAGGCCATGGAGGAGTACATTTATGATGCATTATCCAGAGGCATAATAAGAAAGTCTTCCTCGCCCACGGGGGCTGGGTTTTTTTCGAGAAGAAAAAGAATGGGGAGCTTAGACCCTGTATCGATTAGAGAGGCCTGAACAAACTATTGGTAAAGAACGCTTACCCCATTCCACTAATTACAGAATTGTTCAACCGTTTAAAGGGCTCCTCTGTATTCACAAAACTTGATTTGCGTGCAGCATATAACTTGATTAGAATCAAGGAGGGCGATGAGTGGAAGACCGCTTTTAATACTCGGAGTGGCCATTATGAGTATCTGGTTATGCCTTTTGAGCTGTGCAATGCGCCAGCGGTCTTCCAGGAGTTCATTAACGATGTCCTAAGAAGTCTACTACAGTCCTGTGTAGTAGTGTACATGGACGATATCTTGATACACTCTCCTGATATTGAGACACATAGGAGAGATGTCATTATGGTACTGCAAAAACTGAGGGATAACAAAATATATTGCAAACTTGAGAAATGAGAATTTCATAAAGACCAGGTGTATTTCCTGGGTTACGTTATCTCTGCCAGTGGAATTGCCATGGATACAGAAAAGCTCTCAGCAGTGTTACAATGGCCACGTCCAGTGGGCCTGAAGGCCATACAAAGATTCCTCGGATTTGCAAACTATTATAGAAAATTAATTCGTAATTTCTTGTCCTTGGTCAAACCCTTGACTGATTTGACACATAAGGGTGATAACCCATCAATGTAGTCCCCCGAGGCTAACAGTGCTTTTGAGGCCCTGAAGTCTGCCTTCTCAATGGCTCCTGTATTGGTGCATCCTAATACTGCATTGCCATCTACCATTGAGGTAGATGCATCCGAGACAGGGGTAGGGGCAGTTCTGTCACAGAGAGCTGAGCCTGGCAAATCCCTGATGCCTTGCGTTTTTTTTTCTAAAAAGATGACAAGGGCCCAAAGCCTATATGATATAGGGGACCATGAGTTGCTGGCCATCATCCTTGCCCTTCGAGAGTGGCGTCACCTCCTGGAGGGGACAAAGGCTCCTGTATTAATATTAACGGATCACAAGAATCTAACGTACTTATCAGAGGCCAAAAGACTGTCACCTAGACAAGCCAGATGGGCATTATTCCTGTCTAGATTTAATTTTGTGGTTTTGTACCTCCCTGGTTCCAAGAACACTCGTGCTGACGCCTTGTCTAGACAGTTTGGCCCAGAGCGTGAGTCTGAAAGTGAACCCGTTCCAATTATCCCTCCTGATTGCATTTTGGCTACTATCCGTACTAGCATTACTTCTCCTTTGGGTGAGTAGATCCTGGCATCACAAAACAATGCCCCAGTTGAGAAACCCAGTGGAAAATGTTTTGTAGCTGACAATCTCCGCACTAAGCTACTGGGGGCCTACCACTCATCCAAAGCAGCTGGGCATATTGGTTGGGACCAACTAATTTGGTCAATTTCACAGCTCTTTTGGTGGCCTAGTCTGAGGGCAGATTGTGTAGCCTTCATGGAAGCCTGTTCCGTATGCGCCTGTGCCAAGACTCCTAGGCAACTACCTCTAAGACTACTCCAGACTGTTCCTAATGGTGAACGCCCATGGTCACAAATTTCATTAGACTTTATGGTAGAGTTGCCTAGATCCAAGGGCTGCACAGTCATACTAATGATCGTGGACCAATTCTCAAAAATGGCACATTTTGTTCCGCTCCCAGGACTACCCTCCTCTAAGGAATTGGCTGTGGTATTTGCCTGGGAGGTATTCAGGCTCCACGGAGTACCCCGAGTTGTGGTTTCTGATTATGGGAGCCAGTTCGTATCAAGGTTTTGGAAGGCTTTTTGTGACCAGATGGGCATCAAACTGCTATTTTCATCTGCCTACCACGCCCAGACCAATGTTGCTGTGGAAAGAGCCAACCAAGGACTGGAACAATTCTTGAGCTGCTTCGCTTCTGACCATCATGACAATTAGGTTGACCTGTTGCCGTGGGCGGAGTTTGCCAGGAATCGTGCCATAAACTCTTCGTCCGGGAGCTCTCCTTTCCTGATTAATTATGGGTTTCAACCTTCTCTGCTCCTGGATACATTTCGGGCACAGGAAATTCCGGCTCTGGATGAGCATATGTAGCAGCTCTGCTCCACATGGGCACAGGTTCAGAATACCTTGCGAAGGTCCTCAGAGCGATATCAGAGACACGCAGATCACAGAGGGCGTCCTGCTCCGGTCTTTCAGGAGGGGGAAAGAGTCTGGTTGGCCACCAAGAACCTGCACCTGCAAGTGGCATGTCACAAGATGGCTCCACGTTTCATAGGACCCTTCTGGGTGCTCCGCAGAATAAACCCTGTGTCCTATGCCTTAGACCTCCCTAGGAATATGCGTATCCACAATGTGTTTAATGTCTCTCTCCTGAAACCACTGATCTGCAACTGTTACACTTCCGCTCAGGTAGTCCCAGGTCCAGTACGCATTCAGAATCAGGATGAATATGAAATCCAAAGCATCCTGGACTCCCGTAGGGCTCGGGGTTGCATTCAATATTTTGTCCACTGGAAAGGTTATGGTCCTGAAGAGCATTCCTGGGTGGATCAGAATGATGTCCACGCTCCTAGATTGCTGCGCAGTTTCCACATGAAATTTCCCAATAAGGTATGGTTTCCTCCGCGGGGGGGAGATCATTGAGTGGGGGGTACTATCACGGTGCCCCGTGATTGCCTCTAGCAGAATTGCCATACAGCGACATTATTCACTTCCTAGCTGTTGCTCTACGCTGAGACGCTATTCTTATAGGTCACCATGTTGGTGAGGTCATCTCTCCTCCCACCTGATAGGGTGTCATTGCCTTTGCCCTTCCGTGGTGTACCTGAGCTTATTGCTATTTTGGTCCATTACTGTTCCTGTGTATTACCTGGCTACGTCTGACTACCCGTTCCGGCTCTGACTCCTGGCTATGTCTAACTACCCATTCCGGCTCTGACTCCTGGCTATGTCTGACTGCCAGTTCTGGCTCTGACTCCTGGCTACGTCTGACTGCCCGTTCCGGCTCTGACTCCTGACTACGTCTGACTACCCGTTCCGGTTACAACCACTGGCAATGACTGACTACCCGATCCAGCTCTGACCATTGGCTGCCTCTTGGTTCACTCTCCACTGTTGCGCTCTTTTGCCATTCCGTGCCTTGATTTGGTTCCCTTGTTGCCTGTGCCTTCCGTTCTGTGCTTGCTTCCGTTACCGGTGCTTATTGGTCATTCCGTGTGTTTGACCTCCCGTGGCTGTCCCGGTTTGTGTGTTGCCTTACCTAGCCTCAGTACCGGTTACCAGACTATTGTATACCCTATTGCTAGGGTATCGTTGCACTCCTTTATTTCCTGCCGACTGTGTGTGTGTGGGAGTGCTCTGCACTACCCTCACATCTACCTGTGTGAGTCCCAGGGCCATTCAGATATTGCTCATCTGCCTAGTAAAGGGTGAGGAAAGTGAGTTCACTGTTCCTCCCTGGTCTCGTGAAGGTGTGCCATTCAGACCGTATGCGTGGAGTACTCGCACTGTTATTCCATCTCCCTGTGTGAGTCCCAGGGCCTTTCCATTGTCGCTTATCTGCCTAGTGAAGGGTGAGGAAAGTGAGTTCACTGTTCCTCCCTGGTCTCGTGAAGGTGTGCCATTTATACCGTGTGCGTGGTGTACCCGCACTGTCCTCCCATCTACCTGTGTGAGTCCCAGGGCCATTCCGTTACTGCTCACCTGCCTAGTGAAGGGTGAGGAAAGTGGGTCCACTGTTCCTCCCTGGTCTCGTGAAGGTGTGTCACTATCTGCTGCCACTTCGTGTCACTATTATTGCTACTGTTGTGTCATTTGTTGCCACCAGCCTGTTTCTTCATTTCCTGCCATTATTGTACTTAATAAAGTTTTATCTTAAACTGTTAGTAATGTCTGAAAAAACTTTTTTGCATTTAGAAGAGCTTAAAAAGCTGATCTAAATGCAAAAAACCGTATCTCTCAAACCGCTATGGTTAATGAGATACGGGCGTTTAAAGTTTGATTTCTCCTACTGACAGCTGTAAAGCTGTCAGCAGGAGATCCATGTCAGTCGACACGGTGGTGCTTGAGAAGTGCCGGGATCTCTTTACTTACACGGAATCCCTTCATTGGAATGGTCTGAAATGTGTTCCTAGTGTGTGAAATGTGTGCCTAGACATTACTAACACATTAAGTTCATCTGTACTTATCAGTGTTGTTATTTCCTAGTCACTCCGTGACAAATGATGTGCAAGTAAGTAGACTATAAGAAGGGGGAACTGGTTATATACTCTTGCCGGTAGGATTATTGATTGCCTTTTCACATGATTTACAGGGTAAATAAATCTGACTACCCTCAAACCTTTTAGCAAGTTCATGTTTTACCAGAGTCTATTGGTTCTGCTATAGGACCACACAGTCCAATGTTTTAATTTATCTTACTTCATTTTATGACTTACAGACTGTATGATTTTGATTATTATATCCTCTTCAGAGGAAATTATTTTATATATATATATTTTAGCTTTTCAGTCCTATTAAACTTTTATGACCTCACTTATGGATTTCTAATTTTTTCCGCTTTTTAAAACTACTATTATGTACTGCTGCATGGAGGTATCTGGAGTTCTGTCACTACTATTTACTAGAAAAACCCTCATTGTGTCTTAGCTGATGAGGAAAAGACATGACCACTATAGGCATATACTTTATAGCCATCTACATTGCAAGAAAGAAGCAGCTTTATAAAAAACAGGGGATCACAAGGGATTGACCGCAATACTGGATCAAGCCTCAGGTAAGGCATCAACTAAACTTAGGACCGGATTCTGATAGTGATATTACAGTTGTAAGGCATGATTCCTTCTTAAAAAGGCATTACAACCGTCTTTTTCCCCTTCATAAGACAGGGTAATACACTGGTAAATGTATGATCCTTTATGAGCAGAGTTAGAATGTATCTGTGTGCTGTAAAATGTATAATTTCAATCTATTCTGATGACAACAACACCAAAAAAGTTTATATAGCTGTATGTTACCCATACCATCACAATTAACTCTAAAAATCTAAACCAATGGCAACTAGTCTTAGGCCCTGTTTAAGACTACAACTCTCATTATACTCAGTGAGAACAGCTAGAGGTCCTCAGGATGCCCATCCCTAACTCAAATCATTGGCAGCAGTAAGAGGTGACTGACTAAACACACAGGGATATGCACTATTATTGCCTATGTTTAGCTATTTAAATATTTATCAGTGGGTTTTACTCTCTCATTTAGAAATAACAAGGACACACTATTGAAATTATCTGTGTCCTTATGCCAAGTTCTGGCTGGCATATTCTATGCTAATCAAACCTGGCACAAGCATGCTCATACATATAAAACATATGCTCACGTGTTAATAAGACATTCCATGAGGAAAGTCCTTCTGGCACAATTTTTAGCAAATTTTCATGACTAATGTACTCCAGACAGGAAAATACAACAGTTTATGCAGATACCCAAAGGTTATTTATTTATGACAGCCTGTGAGTAATAGCAGAGAGCAGCAGCTGTCCTTGCTTATTCTCTGCAGTCTTTAACGGAAGCATAGACAGAGTCTGAGAGGGTCACTGCCCACAAGGTTGAACTTAGAACTGTCCATCCAGCTGTTTGTGAGTTTGTTATCAACCTGCATCCTGCACTTTCTCCCTTCTCCAAACAAGTTAATATCTAACAAAATGATGCTTCCTCAAGGACACACACCAAGCTGAAGTGACTAGACATCTGCATTTGTCCAGGCACAAATATCTCCACTGTTGCTTGCTGATGCTTTTATTTTTTTTTCAATCAATTAGTAGCCAGCACCTCATATGTTGGTGATTAGTCCTGATCAAAATGGGAAGAGAAAGAGGTGTAGTGCAGTTGGTGAGCATGGCAGCATTACAAGTGTTCAAAAATGTCATAAAGCAGTTGTGAAAAGGTGAATGCATTTTGGTTTGGAAAGGAGAAACACGCCTGCTGCCTTCTGGTGCTGAATGGATTAGCCTTTCTTCCCACAATCACCCTACTTGCCTGTAGAGAAGTAAAGGTTATTTGCACACAAGAGAAATAAAAGTTCAACCATGTGTGTTTGTATATGTGTGTGTTAGCATGCCTTCTGTGTGCGTGTGTGTGTGTGCGTGTCTGTTGTGGGTGTAGCTAGCATGTCAGTATGTGTATGCTGTATGATGATACATGTCTGTGATATGTCAGAATGTGTGCGCTGGAATGTCTGAGTATGATAAAATGTTAGCACGTCAGTGTATGTATGTTTTATATCCTGCATCTTAAACACCCCTTTACACATATACACACTGATTGCATGTTTTCTAATACAATATGTAAAGGGCCATTCATACTCGTGGCAGGGAAAGAGACTCACAGACAAAGTCCCAGCTCAGGGCAGCCGGGCAGTAGGAGAAATGGTGCCATTGTTTTAAAAAGTAGGCGACTGCCTGATTGGCCACTAACTGGTTAATGTTACAATGCGTTTTGTCTATCATGTGATGTCTGTACTGAAATGGGTATTCCACAGGTTGGCAGCTCTCTCATTTGTCAGTGCTTGTCGAACAATGCCGTGCCGAGCATGAAGGTGCTTCAACAAGTAGACGACTCTGTGATTGGTCGCCACCTGTCCCCATCATGTTGCTCCAGTTTCCATTGGCTGGGGAACTGGTGTGACAAGATTGAATTAGTTTGCTGGGCCCGGGCAATTTGATCAGAATATGAATAGAACAGAGCCGGGCCCAGATTGGTCGCTATCGTCTTGTTACTTGTCACTCTGATTTCCTATTGGTGGATGAGTGGAGCTGCAAGATTGAATTTAGTTTCTTTGTTCCTTCGTTTTTATATTGTTCCAAGGAGACCATCTCGACTATCCACTTGTAGCTACATCTAGGAGGCAGAAACCAGGCATGACGGCCAAGGACAAACCAGTTTCCTTGATTTCCATTACACAATACTCTGCAGAACTTTTGTAATGCTCTGCTGGTCTTGTGTAATGCTTTGATGCCCATATTTAAATGAATAATGGCCTTGTGTATATGCTAGTCTCATGTACTGGGGAAATGCTTTGTTTGTAATATATATTAGGGTACTTTTCAGAAAGGAGTGTCACAAACACTTCAATTAAAGTCCTATTAACTACTAAAATGACAATTTGATGTAAAACCAACATATTTTATTCCTCAGTTACTGAGAGAGAGTAACCTGAGGCCCTGCATCTGTTGTGGACTGCAGGTCCCAGATGTTGGCTGAATCGGAATAATGGAAGTTATAATTCAAATAATCTAGAGGGCCTTAGGTTTCCCACATCTGATATTGGTGTATATAGGTGGTCTTTTATTTCAATTATGGAATAATCAGCATCACGCTGTTTTATTGATTGTTCATTAAAAATAGTGTTGACAACTGATCTTGCAGAAAGCCTCATTGTATCCATGACAACAACCTAAACCAATCATTGAATAGTGTTAAAAAAAAGCTACCAATTATAGCTTTGAACTTTGTTGAATGGAGCAAGGTGACAGGTTAATCCACAATATACGCTATAGGTAAGACAATTCTAGCTGTGTCACTTAACTAAACGTACTCTCTTGTGTGATCTCATCAAGTGTTATTAGGAAAGGTAAACATTCAATCACAGTAGACTTTCTCATTCCCAAATGTCCTCTTTATAAATGTTTAATATTATTTCTGTCCTTGCTGTGTTCAACAGAGAGCCGTGTTTATTGTGTTTCTCACCTATTTATACAAAGATCTATCTGAGCATGTCAGAGCTGTTTTATTTGATTGTACAACTATAAGGATCTCTCAATCACTCAAATCCTACACAAACCCTACTGTAAAGGATAATGAGTACAGATGCTTGAGTATAAGTTCTTATTTGACATTTTTGACATGCCACAAAGGATTTAAAACAGCTTTGAAGCAGCATGCTATGCTGTAATTTCATTTATATCAATTTAGTCCTGTTATTCATGCCTTCTGTAGCATTGTGTCTGGTATGATAATTCCCAAAACAATACAGATAACAACATAGATTTGAAAAAATACTGTAATCAGACAAAAGAAGAAACCAACAGAGCTCTGTAAGATTTACACACACAATACTTTTATTTCCAATGATTTTCACATAAGGAAGTATAAGGAGAACTGTACCTTACTTAATTTGTTTAGCAGAATGACGTACTTTACTTAGATAATGTCTTTAGTATGACAGATGTTTCTATATACTCTTTTTCCACTGGATCCTTTTTGCGGTCTATAGCTGTAGACTGGAATTTAATGATTCTAAAATACTTATAGTGATCTAAAAAAAATGTGCACTCCCGATGCCTATTATTCGAGAGGTGTAATAGAAATTAAAAATAAAATAGAAATAGAAAATAAATGCAAATAGTGTGTATATATGGTGGACTGCTGTATGAAGGAATATGTATCTTTTTCTTAAAACACAAAGAAAAAAAAGCTACCCTTGTAAAAATGTTTTCTTATTAGTAAAAAAAATATAAACGCCACAATGCAGAAAAAAGATAAATGTAAGGTATATATCTATATATTATATAGTCATGTAATCCATTTATGGATCTGTGCTGGCTGCACCCCTGGGCTGGAAATGGGCACAGTAATTATTTTCTTGGGGGGGGGGATTCTAACAGCTGCAGAAAATCCATTGCCTGAAGCATTGCCTGCATGGATTGTTATCTTTTTGATGAAACAACTGTAATCCTTTTGTGGACCAGGGAATGCTTTTCCTGAAGCACACGGGGCAAAACCCCACATGTTCCAAGCAGAGCACTGCCTGCAGACACTTAGTCATCCATCAAACACCTGTTCACTCAGTAGTCCCTCCCAGCTGCTCTCACCCACCCTCCACAATATGGCCCCAATGTGAGCCCTCTGCTCCCTCCTGTGCCATCACTGCTCCTCCTCCCCCCAAGTCATATCCTACCTCCCCATGCCCTCCCACCCCTTCACCATCTGTTCTCCCCGTTCTGTATCTTCTCCCTCCTCTCTCCATGCCCTCTCCTTCCTCCTAGTGTCATCTCCTCCCTCCCCTTCCCATGCCATCTCCTCCCTCACTGTGTCATCTCCTTTCTCACCTTACCATATTATTTGTTCCCTCCTCCATAAATTGTCTGCCCCTCCCCGTGCCACCCCTTCCCTCTTCTCCCCAACCTCCCTTCCCCATGCCATCTACTCCCTCCCCACCCTTTGTCATCTTCTCCCTTCCCTTTCCGCATCATCACAGCTAGGGGACCATATGTGGTTATATTGGCTGTCAGTGCAGTGGGACATGGGTGGAGGTGGGGGATAAGTATGTGTTATTTTATAGTTACAACGGGACAAAGCAATGAGTCAGTGGTTCTACGTGTGTTTCTATGTGTACCAGTACAGTGAGGGGGGGGAACACTGGGTTACAGTGACTCCAAGACAGGCCTTGAAATGGATCCAGCTAAAGTATTTGCAGTTACCCACTGGCTCCTACCACAAGATTTTAAGGCCCTTCAAAGATTCATTGGATTTGCAAACTACTGCAGGAAGTGTGTTCGCAACTTCTCCAAGACTATTGTACCAGTCACAGCTCTCACCAAGAAAGGGGTTTATCCATGTCACTTGCCACCTGAAGCATTGAAGGCCTTTGACTGACTTAAAAGCATTCACTATGGCACCAATTCTATGATTCTCAGTGAGATTCCATCTCTAATTGTATTCTTCCTTGCACTTTTTGCTCCACCAGATATTTGCTTGGAGATTCTTCAGTGGATGCAAAAATCCCCTGTTGCCGGATATCCCATATCACTAAAACCCAAGAATTGACGGAAAGTCAAGGTGTTGGAGATTTTGTCCTAGCCTGCCCCTCTTGTGCCAGACATAAATCCTCCAAATTTAGGCCAGCTGGTGTTTTACTTTTCTTACCAATCCCTGATACCCCATCGATGCGTGTTGCAATGGACTTTATTGTAGACCTTTCAGAGGATTTATTACCATCCTTGTTGTTGTGGACAGATATTCTAAACAGGCTAATTTTATTCCTTTGAGTAAGTTACCATCCACTTCCAAAATGTCCATAGACTTTGTACAGGACGTTTTTAAGCTTCACGTATATATCCTGTTTTTGGAAATCTGTTCCCTTCTCCAGAACTGCTTATCTTCCAGAGTACAACAGCTAGTCAGAATATGCCAACAAGTCCTTGGCGATCCTCCCTCACAATTTCCTTAATGAGGAGCAATCTAACTGGTCAGACCTGCTACCCCTCAACAGTTTCAGGTCTGATCCCGAAGCAGAGAGTCCTCCTGTGCCTATCATTCCTTCCGACCATATCTTGGCCACCATTAGTACGAGCATTACCTCACCCTTAGGTGAGTAGATTGTGTCCTCTCAAGCTGCTGCACCGGTAGATAAACACAGTGGTAAATGTTTTGTCTCCAAGCCTCTTCGTACTAGGTTACTTTATATTATATTTACATTATATTGCAAATGCAGTCCAGGGCATATATAGTTACATTTAATTTTCCAGTAAATAGACATTTTTAAGACAAGTGCCTAGTATCACTAAAGGTTGATGCTGTGTTAATATGATTTTGTTGATGTATTCAAAACACCACAACATTTTGATATACACACACATGGACATATTCACTAAAATTTACAGATTCAAGGGGAGGAGAAGGCCCCTATTAGCATACAGCATGCCCAATACTACAGCAATTCTGAAGTCTGAAAGCATTCTCTCTGCTGCCCCACTTGGCCACTAGGGGAATGGAGAGAACACTTTCAGCACCATGGACAGCATCACTCCTATATCCCTTTGAGTGCCATAGGGATGTGCATTGTTCACCCTTGTGGCACTCAAAGGTTTTAAAAACAAAAGTACACCAAGCGTTATGCAGTTATCCCCTTAGCTCTGTATTATATGATACATATTGTGCACTCCAAAGGGAACAAGGCTGGGGCTCAGGTAGCATCTAAGGGGATTTGTGGCTACCACTTGTTCCCTTTCCTTGTTCCCTTGTCAACTAGAACCTCATATACACTGCTTTGCCCCCAGACCTGTTCGATTGCCAACTGGTAGCCACAGTTCCCCTTGTACATTGTCTGAACCTCTCCCGTCTTTTCCCCTTGCCTACTGCTAGCCACAAATCCCCATGAACACTGACTGGGCAAGGGAAGAAGGCTGGGGGTGTCATGCAGCTGGGAGTGATGTTCCCCATGCTGCTCCACAATCTATAATTCCAACAACACCAACATGCTGACCCCTAGCAAAATCCGACATATGGTGCCATAAAAATCCGACATGCTGTACCCCTAGCAAAATCCGACATATGGTGCCATATAAATCCGACATGCTGCCTCCCCACTACAAAAATCCAACATATGGTGCCATATAAATCCGACATGCTGTGAAAAAAAATTATACCTCTGACATGTTGCCTCCCCCAGGAAATTCGACATATATTGCCCCCAGTTATCCCTTTGAGTGTAACAGGGATGAGCAATGCACACCCCTATGGCACTCAGTGAGTGATGCTGTCCATGGTGCTGAAAGTGTTCTCTCCATGCCTCTAGTGACCAAGAGTAACAGGGATGAGCAACGCACACACCCCTATGGCACTCAAAGCAGTGATACTGTTCATGGTGCTGAAAGTGTTCTCTCTATTCCCTTAGTGACCAAGTGGGGAAGCAGAGAAGCTCAGAATTCTCATAGTGTTGGTGATGTGTGAAGGGAGGAACAACCAGGGGTGGACGAAAGGTCCCGTCATGTTCCTGTGAAAAAATCAGCAAAAATCACTTGATTGTCTGCTTTTTCTCAGGAAAATGTTTAATAAATCAATTAAAATCTTTGTTATTTCTTCAATGGCTAGAAAGTTTTCACCCCTTTATTAACTTGTTTTTCACCTTTTTGCTATACAAACCTGCCATTTTCCAGAAAGTGAAAAACAATACAAGCAGCTACAGAGTGAGAGAGAGGTTCTAGACTGTTGTGCTGTGAAATGTATAGAAAATTGAGGCAGGAGAGGCTCATAGTGATGGCTATCACTAGAAGCAGGTTTACTAACAATAAAAAGAGGAGCTGGACGGACCCTTATGTGTCCAGTGGGTCTGAGTAGGAGGAGGAAGTGACCACTACCAGCACTGAAGGATTGTCATGCACTGATTCCTCCTACCAATGCTGGCCAGTCCCCCTAAATTACCCCTGTGGATCTTGGGGAAAATGATCTGTGAGCAGAACAGGTCAGCTGCCTGTGCCTGCTGCCAGTGCTGCCCCTACTGTCACCAGTGCTGAACCTGCTGCCATGCTAAACCTGCTGCCAGTGTGTCTGGTAATTCTCAGGAGGGGGAACTGGTGGAACACTGGAGTGGTATGGAAAGCAATGCAGAGCATCTAGACTAGCATTCAAGTGATCCCACACCATTCCTCTGACCCTGGGAGTCCCTTTCACCAACAGAATTGTCCAGGTGGAACATGATCCTGAAGAAGAATTGTTGCCTAGCAGCAATACCACCACCACCAGGAGCACATATCAGCTGCCAGTCTGCCTTCTTCAGGTCAACAAGAAATGGCAAGTGTGACATTAGAGGACCTTCTTTCACATTTCTCATCAGCTCATCCAACCTGTGAGATGTCTGTAATAAAGCAACAATAGAATAAAGGGACTGGTGGTGGTGGTGGTGATGATGATGGGGAAGAAGCTGGGGTGAAAGAGACATTAATGTCCTTTTTAGCCCAAACTGAGAAGGAATGGGAGACAGGGATGGGGAGGGGCATCACTACCACCACCACCACCAGCAGTGAGCTTTTGGAATTTGCAGAGTTTGCAACTACTCTAATTTCTTCTACTGTTGAGTTGCTAGGGCAACAGGATGCTGAGAAGCAGGCTAGTGTGCCACAGACCACCGTGGATGCAGTGGGAAGTCAACAAGTGATGTGGGGCTAGGACAGGTTCCACTTGCCAGCAGAAGCAATACTCCTGGCCATAGTTGCAGTGCTGATTCTGAGGCAGTAGCAGCAACAGCAGCAACATTATTTGCTGTCACAGAAAGTGAAAGGGAATGTGGAGGACAAGAAGAAAGAGGCCATTCTTCTGCACCTTGCCCCTCCCTCATGGGTGTGGGACTATTTTTTCTCTTGGGGCATGTACTGTGCAGTCATCAACAATGGCACTATGCACAATTTGTGACAAGTCAGTGAGAAGGGGAAAGGAGGGAAAACACCTTGGCACAACCGCCCTGATGACACACATGAAACACAGACACCATGACATTTATGTGAAACATGTTAAAGCCAAACAACCACCACAGAAATCAGGCAAAAAGAGGCATGGCAGAGTTCAAAGAGGAGGAATAATAGTCTCTCTAAGGTAACAACATCTTCTGCCAACCAAGTGATAGTCATTCTGTAGATGTTAGGATGTGGCAGTTCGTGTTCACCCATTGCACACTGTGTGGTGCACTGACCACACATGGCAGTGTGGTGGAGAAGAATTGCAAACAGGGCATCAAGCAGCATCTGAGGACATTCCATCCAGCTGGTGGCAGGGAGGGTTAATCATTACTATTAAACTGTCTGCAAGTTGTCATGTGTTCTTAGCTGGGTGTGGACAAGGGGCATAATGATTACAGCAGTACTTGGTTTCTGGTGGGGAGGTTTCATGTTGCGGACCCTAAGTGTCATGGTGTTTGGATAGAATTGTGCCAGGTGTTTCATGTGAGTGAGATGTACCCATTGCTTCCAGTCCTTCCCTTATTTACACTGTGCATATTGCAATAGCTGATGTGAGAGGCACAGTTCCTGCTCTCAAGGGACACAAAATTATATTCTCAACACACCCATGATTTTGGAGGAGGGGCAGGTGAAGAAGCATTATTGGCCAGCTTCTTCTTTTTTCCACATATACCTGAAGTGTTGGGGGCTAGTTATGCTTCTGCTACTTCCTCAGGAGATTCACTCAAACTATTCATGGCAAGTGGAACCTTCATCACCCATATTACTGCTGTTGTTAATCCCATTCCCTTTCAGCTGCCTAATCATCCTACTGCTTAAACAACTCAGCAGTAGCAGCAAGAACAGCAGTCGCAAATTCTGCAATTATATCAGGGCATTTGATAATGGCCAGTGGCCACTGGCCAATACGACACGACCTGCTGGCACTAGGCCAGAAGGGCATTTTTTTTCTCATAGGCCTACAAAAAAAAATAGACAATTTTTGGGGACTTGTTTCTAACAAGCCTAAGTCCTGCAAATCAAGGTTTTCTTAGGGCTTATGCCAAGAAAGCCTAAGTCCTACAAATCAATGTTACCTCAGGACTTGTGCCTCTAATAAGTCTAAGTCCTACAAATCAATGTTTCCTCTGGGCCTGGGCCTCTAACAACAAATTCTACAAATCATCCTCTACAAAATACTCTATCATGTCAAGTATCAGTCCACCCTACTGGAAGCTTACGTCTGGAGGTCCCTGTCTCTAACACGTTACATACAAATTTATTTTCCTTTATTTATTAACTGTACCCCGAATACCAGTCAACATACCCTCCAAAACAAATTCCCTGTTCAACTAATTCTTTCCAGAGACTCCACCCACCAACACAAGCACCCTCCTCATACCCCTTTTATACCATGTCTTATGGGGGGTTTAATTGTATTTAGTTTTTATTTTTTAATTAAAAACACAAGTCAAGTAAGCAATAACTTCAGAACTACAGCAAATAAAGTTTGTTTTAGCATTGAAAGAATCCACAAAACATGCACTGTAACATATAATTTCTCATTTTGACACAATAGTTAGCATTTTACTTTGATGCCCCTTTAAAAAGCTGTCTCTGGCTAGGCCATTCAATGATAAAATGCTTCCAATGATTGCTAGTTAAAGCTGATCATTTTATCATCAATAAACTATTAATCAGATTGAGTTCCTCTTTCAATACACAGGATAAAAGAAAGTCAGAAAACATAGCAATCCTGAGGCATACCAAATTCACTATAGGGGACAAATCAACATTTCCATTAATTGAAATTGGGCTTTTATGATTTCAGTCTCCTTGCCCCTCTGCCCCCCAGGCCAGCCCTCCCCTGCCTAGAGTAAGCCTCCTCCCTCATATGTGGAATCTGGTCTAGATAGATCACAGCAAGGGACAATCTTCTTACGGTGAGCATAAGGAAAACCCTGCTCCCTTGACAGGTTTTTCAGGTTTTTCCTTATGCTCACTGAAGATTGTCCCTCTCTGCAATCCTTCTGGACAGTCTTGCTGCTCTGAGGTAAGCAGTGTTACATCAGTAAAAGGGGAGGGGGTTATTTTATCATTCAATTACTCTTGTATTGCAGTAACAGTATTACTCTTGTATTGTAGTAACAGTATTGCAATAACATTCTCCATGGCCTAAATGCTAAGAAAATTAATTGGAGCTGTTTTTATTGTGAAGCATAAGTTTACGATAAGTTTAGTGCAGGGGGGACAACCTTTAATTGTTGGGCAATACAATTCCCATTATCTCCATCTCCTCGCTATGCATTGGAAACCCATCTACCATTCAAGATACTAAAAAGCCCCATTTATAACAATTGAACATTTTTATTTTACCCTATGTTACTGCTGGTTTGCTCCTGAATTGCTCATTATTTTCTTTCTGCATAAAGCCCTTTTCTCTTCCTCCTTCAGTTGTTTTAATCATCTTCTGGTCATTTTGTTATCCAAACCCTTTCAGGAGCGTGCAGATAAAATGCTGTGTCACAAGGAATCTTTTCACCAGACGTGAAAGAGATTCAGAAGAGGAGAGGCTGCAGTCATTCCAGTGACAGCAGCGATAAGGGGAGATTTATTAAATTGCTTTGTAGGAACCTATAATCAGCACCATCTTTAAAAAGCCCCATAACTAGTCTCCTAACATAACTTTCTTTAAAAGAAATATATATATTTATACTGCTGGGATACTAATGAAGGATTTTATCTGCATTACAACTGAAAGTTTAGAGCAATTTGAAAGAAAAACTGTACTTTTTGGAGCAACTGAGTATGACTGGGGCTTTAATAATGCAAAAGCAAATCCAAAAGGTGTTACTGAAACCACAAACTAGCAATGCCGAAAGCACTAAATGGTATTAAAAAAATCCATTCAATGTTTATTTATCGCGCTGAGCCAGATTCAACAATAAAAAAGCTCTAATTGGCTATTCCCTGGGTTACTTTACAGCAAACGGTTGCTGAGTTAAACAGGCGGCTCATTAACTTCACCTGCAGCTGCAGGACTAATGCACAGGCTGCCCTGGTAAGGGGCTACAAATCCAGGTCTCATGGCAACAACTCTGCTTCATCACTGCCACTAGAATCTTCTGGTAAATCTGCTATGCATTAACACCTACTGTGCCTGAGAGACTGGCAGAAGGTTGTGCGGTATAAATTAGCTATACTTCTGTCCTCTAGAAAGATGTGGATCCATGGAAATCATTTATTTCAGTCTTCCCACTATGTACAGTGTCAGCCTTATCAGCGAGGACAGTTCCATTTCTTTCAAAGGTAGAACAAATTTTCTCTCCTTTTGAGTAAAAATTATAATATGGGATCTCAAGGCCCCATATTATGTTTTTAACACTCTCCATCTTGATCTCCACATTTTGCTTACTGTAATTTTGTCCTGAAGTAAAATGGAAAATAGTCTTTATTACAAATTATTTAACCCTCTGTTGCCATTGCGGCTAACATGAGTCAGTCCAGCAATGAATGGGTTACTTGGAGGTCAGGTTAGGATAGAGGGAGTAGCTAGATGATAGTGTAGTGATTTTAATGTTACTTAACCCCTCAGTTGCATAGTGAGAGTGGAATGCATCATACAATGAATTTGAATCAACTCCAAGAATAGATGAGTTAATATACCGGACATTTATGTGTGGGGAGGGTGTTTAAAAGAAGGGGTTGCTATAGGAGGCTCAAACAGGGTCAGGAGGCTGTTACCACTGCCTGATCAAGGCGTAATGTATTATGCATGTGGTCTGCCTGATTCCCTTGTGCCTATTCACTAAAACAGGGCTGGTTGTACCTCAAGTGGGGCAGAGGAACAGGCAAAATGATGGGCCTCAAAGGCTTCTAAACTTAATTGGCCTGTTTCTTTCATAAGCCTCATTATGTTTATTGTACAAAACAGCATTAACCCTTTGAGTGTCAGAGGGGGTCATAACACATTGATTTGATCCAATCCCCCTCTCAAAGCTGATTGACTGGGAGGTGATTAATCACACATCCCAGGCAATAGCTTTGAGGCATTGTCAACAGAGACTGCCCATATATATAAAGGCAGTTTCTGTTCAAAATTCCCTCTCAGTAGAACAGGCATCAGCCCACCAGGTAAAAGGAGGTCCCCTGGTTCTCACTTTCTCCGCTGCCGACCGCAGCAACAGCAGTGGAGAATTAAAATAGGGCAAATATTTTTCGCCAAGGATAATAATTCTTAATTTCATAACACACATTACAGGATGATAAAGTGGACATGTTTTGGACTTGGGGCATGATCTATTTACTCACACATCAATGCATTGTTTAATTCTTTGAGTCCCAGAGAGGTATACAATGCATTGCTCAGCAATGCATTGCGTACCCCTGTGGCATGCAAGGGGTCAAACTATGCATAGCTCTGCGGGCACTTTTCATGGCACATTTTCATGACACATAGCTCTTTATTTTACAGGTATGTGAAGAGAAGATGGAAGAAAGAACACAGATCAGAAGAAGAAAGAATATGGAGAGGAAGAAGTGAGAAGAAGATAGAAGGAAGATTGAAGATGAAGATGGCAATAGCTGACTAGGGTGCTGAAGACTTTGCTGGACATCAGGATTAATGGTAAGTGTTTGTTTTCAGGGGCTGTTGCTTTTTTAGTCGGATTAACCCTATGAGTGCCAGTGGGGTATGAATACCCCACTGGCACTCATAGGGCTAGTCTACTAACATTGGACACATTTTATCAGTACTTTGGATGAACTGATATGTGGCTTAGAGCCCCATAGCAATACATCCACTGGGGACTTTTACTTTTTTACTTTCAATTGATGCATGGACTGTTTTGAGATGCAATAAGGATATCTGTGGCCAAAAAACTTTTCCAAGATAAAGTGGGTCACTTAACGGACCTTAAGGGCTAATGCAGTCGATTGAATGGCATCTTGCTACATCTTTTTTATTTCGAATGGGTGAAAATGCAGCTAACTTTATCAACTGACAGGTATTTTTTTTGCCTGCATTTTTTTCTTAGCACAGGTAATTGAATAATTTACTGTCCTTGAAAAATTCTCTTAGCTGTTTTTTCAGCCAATTTAATTGAATCTAGGCCTGGCAATAAATACATTAATATATTAAGCCTATTACCTATTTGCCCAGTGATTTTGAGGAACAATCAATTTTATTAAATAGGGCTCTAAGGCTCAAGCTCTCCCATGGTGTGCTGTGTACCCAGTTGTGTTATAAAAATACACTTATATTTACAAATATACATTTAAAAATTACTTTTGAACACCAATATGTGCTATTTATAACAGTTTAATTGAAATTTAATTCATTAATAACATTTAAATAAAAAAATATCTCAGCACTAGCAGTTATAACCTTATTTTACTCAGCAGGAAAGTTTTTTCTTACATGACAATTCTTTTCCCTGTCTCCTTTGGTAGCTTACACTGATGTAGCTCTGCCAGTGCCTCTCTAGGTATGCCAGGAAAAAAATGCCTTCCCACACCCACCATTCCCATGTTTTAAACAGTGATAAACCAGACACCAAATGATGCTGAAAAAATATTGATTTCAAAGGAGACCTGGAAAAACACTTGACAGGTAAGAACAAATTCTGTATTTCCTGCAGGGTCTCCTAGTTGTGAATCCTACAGCAACATATGCCTTGAAAAAAATGTTATCAGGGAGAGTGTATTTGTCCTTTACCTACTGTGGACTTAATAAATTGTGGTGTTCCTGAGGGGTTGCTTCAAATACTGGGGCTAGATGTTGATGCAGTTCTACTGCTACAACTATCAGGTGTCAGACGTGCAGCAGCAGAGGCACTTATCATAGCTAAGGTTGTGGATGTTAATAACCTGTGTTGTTGTTGTTGCTACTGGTTACTCATCCCAAGTGTGGATGGCTGAGCGGGGCTTGGACTTAGAACTGTTGATGACTCTGATGATGATCGACAGGATGTTCATGTATTTCTTTAGGAATCTTTGCTTGTACAGAGTTTCTCAAACAGTTTATAGACAGGCACAGCGCTCCTTTTCTGTTGTAGACGTTTGAGCCTTTGCCTTTCAGCTAACTTTCTGGCCATGTCATCATCTCTCTCAGTCTCAACTTCATACGTATCTGAAGAAGATGCTGGAGGGATATAGTCTAGATCTACATCATTATCATGAATCATCATTAGGTCATCCTCAGCATCGCCCACTGCTTCTTGCCCACTACCTTTATATTCATTTAAGCGTTTAGCGGTGTCAAACAATTTATTTTCACAAAGTTCGCTACTACTTTGAGGACAAGTGTTTTGGTGCTTGTTTTTCTCACTGTCATATGCAGCAGTTAGTCCAGATGCTACCTTCCTCCTTTATGCCATCATCAACACTAAAACGCGACTAGTTGATATCTTCAATTTTCTTTTTATATATATATATATATATATATATATATTATTTTTTTTTCAATTTATGAAGACAAACAAATCACATCGATACAACAAAAAATCCTTATACATATATAAGCAAAATAAAACTCAACAGCAGCTTACTCCCTACCCATTTCACTCTTCTTTCTCCATAAAGAATATCACATCTAACATAACATCTCCACAACATTGCTAAAATCCACCCATTCCTCTCCCAACAAACTGCTAAAACTCTTACACATGCCCTCATTCTGTCCCGCTTAGACTATTGCAATATCCTACTAACTGGCCTCCCCGCTACTCATCTTTCACCTATGCAATCTGTTTTAAAGTCGGCTGCATGAATCACCACACTCTCCCCAAAAACTGAACCTGCTCACATAATTCTTAGACATCTGTCATGGCTCCCTATTTAGCAATGCATCAATTACAAAGTCATTCTTCTTACCTTAATGCTCTCCTGTCACAGTACCGCCGCTTCTGGCAATGCTTACAATGATGTTCCAGCGTCCTTTCCACGAGTGGTTGGATGCATTAACGCTAGACACATCTTCTGCAGGCACGAAGCTTCAGGATGCTGCAGGCCTCTGTTTTATGTGTTTGAGGCCTGTAGTCTTCTCCATCTACTTCCTCCCCCTGAGCTGCTCCTCCTACCTACTTCCTGAGGAGGGGTTTAAAGGGCAGAGTGATTCCTGACTCAGTTAGCCTTACGCTGTTGTTCTGAGCAGTTCATTATCTTCTATTCCTGATTCCTGTGTATGATCCGGCTTGTCTGTCCATCTATTCTGGTGTTGACCAGTGGCTCTGTCTGACTATTCTCCTTGTGCCCTCCGATTTGGCTCAGCTATCCTTTCTTGTGCAAACCGGTGGCTCTGGCTGACTACCCGCTCCGTGTATAACCTAGGCTTGTACGACTACCCAATCTGGTGTTGACCTGAGGCTCTGTCCACTGCGCATCCAGCATACTCTCGTTTCAGTGGATAGCCTATCTGGTGCAAACCTGTGGCTATGGCTGACTACCCGCTCTGTGTATGACCTAGGCTTATCTGACTGCCAACTCTGGTGTCGATCTGGGGCTCTGTCCACTGCGCATCCAGCATTCTATCACTTCAGTGACTATCCTATCTGGTGCAAACCTGTGGCTCTGGCTGACTACCCTCTCCCTGTATGACCTTGGCTCGTCTGATTATCCTATCTGATACTTACTAGAAGGTCCTGTCTGTTCGCTCAGTATGTTGGTTCCGTTCCTCAGACATCCTTCCTAGTACTGACCTGGGGCTCTAGCAGACTCCTAGCTACTGAATGCAGGCTTGAGTCAGAAGCTTCCGTGTTGCATACTATATAGACTCAGCTCCTAGACTGACTGCAGGTTGAGTCAGTGCTAGATCTGGGCGTTACTGTACCTCAAGACTCTAGTAGGCTGAAGCCTTGTCTCAGACAGTGTGGTGGAGATATTGGGAGACTGCTACTCCTGATACAGTACTTGCCTATTCAATCACCCACTGTGTATGTATATATATATATATATATATATATATATATATATTTAATTACTGTTATTATTCTCAAAATAAAGGTTATCTTAACTATACAGTCTGACTCCTGGTTTTGATTGCCCACCGTAACATCTCCACACTGCTACCCCTCCTTACATCTCTTCCCTCATCTCCTCTTATGTTCTTGGTCACCTCCTTCGTTCAGCACACAACGCAATTCTTGTTGCACCATCCACATTCTCTGCCCTCTCCCAACTCAAACCTTTCTCGCTTTCTGCTCCATACCTATGGAACTCCATACCCCTCTCCCTACATCTTGAAAAATCCCACTCTGTCTTTAAGGCTACCCTAAAATCTTATCTTCTGGAGCACTAGGACCAGGCATTAACTTCGGTCAAACTCAGCGCTTGTAATCTCAGCACTTGACACCCTCTTACCGTGTTGTCTGTCTCCTTTTACCCATTTAGACTGTAAGCTCCTTGGGGCAGGGATCTCTCTCCTATTGTTTCTATGAATGTGGCACTTATTTTATCCCCTCTTATTTATTGTAGCATACGTCTACTGTAAGGCGCTGCGTATACTGTGTGGCTCCATATAAATAAAGATATACATACTACAGTAACAAGAAGAAACACCCCCAGAGACATTAAAAAAAGGAAATCTCAGTCACAGGTCTCTCTGCACAAATTCCATCTGACCTATTTGTTCTAAGCTATTAGACCAACACTCCCACATTTCATATTTTTTAGAAGAGTTCAGATGTGACCAACTTATAGCCTTTTCCATTTTTATTTGGAAAGACAGTTGTTGTCATGCCCCTCTAGCGCCTACCTCCATGTCCCAGCTATCCGCTGCTTCTGGGGGCTTCCCGGATGCTCCGAGATTGCAGAGTAGGCCAAAGCCGCGGCCTCGAGTAGCAGAGTCTACCCGCGATTGTGATGGTGCTGTAGGCCTAAGCAATGGTCTAAAGTTGAGGGAGTCTCCAGGGAAGGTATCCACAGGGTGCCCAGATCAAACCATGGTGTTGTACACCTGTAGGGGGGAGGTGAAGCTTGCCTCTCTCATCAACTGTCCACCAATAGTGTGCCTCCAGGTAAACAGTGAGGCAGGTTCTGTGGTTGCACACCCCTCTGTTGGCCAATCCAGTGAGAGGTTTGTTCAGCAGGGGGGAGGGGTGAAAACCTATGACACTATAAAAACTCCTCAGACTGTGTCCACTTTGCTTCAGTGTTCCAGAACTTTGGTTCCTGTGTGCGCTAAGCTTCCAGTGATCAGTGCCTCCTTCCTTGCTTTGCTACAGACCCTCTGATGGATTTCCCATTGACTGACCTTCTTCTTACCTTCTGGACTTCCCTGCCTGCCTGTTTCCTGACCTTGGCTAGTTTTACCGATTCTGCTTGATTGCCGCCTGCCCTGATCTTCTGGACTGTTCCTGACTATGCTATGCTTAACCCTTGCACTCCCGTGCTGTTATTCCTACCTAGGTGTTCTACCTGTATCCCTCCGTGGATCACCTGGTAAGGGTGTCTGGCAAGAGATAGCATTCCCTGCTCCTACGCTCCAACCATAACAAGCCTGACAGTTATTTAATCACTAAAGGCCACATCTCAACCCTGGACTGTTTCCAGTTTTGTGCAATCATCATCTTAACAGCTATTAAGCAATGGGTAATCATATCTCTCTCTATCCTTGGGACACTCTTCCAATTCAGATGCAACAAGGCCACCTCAGGAGATCTCTTAACCTTTATCTTGGTAAGTCTTTCAATTAAGTCAAAAGCTTCATCCCATATTCCTCTAAGTGCTTCACACTCCCACCATATATGCAAATAAGACCCCTCCCCCCATGACACTTCCAATATATAGATGAGCAATTGGTATACATCTTAAACTGTAGTCGAGAAAAGATACTAACGATTGACTACTTCATATTGCATCTCTAATAAGTTGCAACAATGTATACTCTTTAAAGATTTAGAGAATGCCCCACACCAATCCCCATAGTTTATCTTAAATTTAAGCTCTTTCTCCCATTTCCTTATTTGAGGAAGATCCATCTGACTATCCTGCATCCTCACCATTTTCATAGCTTTAGCAAGCACCTTATCCACTTTTTCGTAATTAAAGATGCTCCTGATTTGATCTATTCTATCAGTAAAGTAGATGGGAAATTTACTTAAAAATATTTAACTATTAGATAACTAAAGATCTCCCGGTCTGGTAAATGAAACTCCTGCTACAATTGTTGAAAAGTTTTTAAACCACCTATCTGGGACAATTGACTCAGATATAATGTCCCATGTTGCTACCAAATTACAAAATTTATTTCTTCAGTGTTGAATTCTAAAGTCTCCTACCTTAAATAATCATAAAGCTTGAGTGAAGGAATGGTTGTCACTCAGAGAACGAAATGTGTCTGTTTTCAATGATCGCCATTGTCTTAACATGTGTACCCATTCTTGAAACATTAATGTCCCCTGTGTGTGCATGCATTAGAGAGTGTTGTCCAGTTACCAGCAGTGAATGGGTTGGTTAGTGTGTATGATGTACAGAGGGATGGTGCCATCCAGTCTAGCTAAACCCAGAGATTGTGTTATGAGATAGCCAGTGTTGGTCAGATAGAGGGGGGTAGGGCAATTCTGTGTGTGGAATGTGTGCATCTTCCCCCCTCACATTAGGCTAAGCAGAAAGAGACCTGGTAGATGGGAACTGTGACATCACATCCTGTAGGGGGTGGGTGGAAAAAAGCCGAAGAAGAGAGAGAAGAGAGAGTCAGAGAGAGTTGCAGAATGTAGGAGCAGGGGAGAGCCCCTCTCCAGAATGGAGAGCCCCTCTCCAGAAGAGTTAGAGTGAGCGGGCACTGTAGGGCCAGGTCCCCTTTTCAGTTGTGGGCTGTAAGTCAAGGCGGCTTCAGACACAGAGAGAGTACCCTGATGTTCCTACCACAAGGATCTTAGGATGTCTTCCCCAACTCCTCTGCCAGGACCAAAAGATACAAGGAACCTTCATGTGATCCAGCAGCATGTGGAGTGGGCAGGATGCCTACTCTTGCCTTTAGTGGGACTATAAATAATCTCCAGCATTAAGCTAAAATGGACTGTGAGTATTATTTGTAACCCCTGGCAAGTTATGCAACTAAGAAGAGAACAGCAGAAGTGTTTAGTTTTTATGTTTTACCCCTGTTTGTTTGCCTGTAATTGTTGTCCTATGTTTGTGTGCCGTGACCCCTCTAATAAATGCAATTTATTATCTTTTTGTCTGGCTGGATAAATCGCTTAACCCTCAGTCTACCAATCAGTAACCCCTGTACCCCCCGTCACAGCTTGTCAGACAGACAAAAACTCTTCTTCAAACTCTCCCAGGTTGGAATAGTCTGTTCTAGAATTATACTTCCTCCGATCCTCTGCTTTATTTTTTTTTAAACTATGCACATTCCATATCAATCAATCAATCCAAATTTTTCTCATTCACTGGTTCACTCACCAAACTATACAACCCTTGTTTCCGAGCTTGTGGTGTCTGCATTGTATAGACATGTGAGATAACACTGGCTAAATAAATATATCTAATATTGGGAAAATCCAAACCTCCCTGATCTGGTTTTTGTGACAGCAGTTTTTGAGCTATTCTCGGTTTCTTGAAATTAGCAAAACTAGATTGTACCAGAGATAACCAATACCCAGGAATTTTCACAGGGAACATCTGACACATGTAAATCCTCCTCGGGATGATTTATGAATTAACGATGTTTATCCTGCCCCACAATGACAGCTCAAATTGTTGCCACTCTTATATATTTTTTTATAGTATTGGTGCTGGTGGTAGTTGTGGAACTTTTGGTGGGACGTTGACAAACTGTATCCGCCCCAGAAGGAGAGGGATCATCATTTATTGCACATGCTGCAGCAACCATGGCTGCAGTCAGTTTTTGAACTACTACTTTACTCCTATGTCCTTGCACTGCTCATCCTTCCCCCCTCCCCCTGCCTATTGTGCATTTGTTAGAAATTACTCAACTACTGTGTTTGGTTTTACTCTAAAGTACACAACAGAACTGATGGAGGATGATGTCTTGCCTTGGCCCTCAACAAAATACTCAATCTCCTTTGCTATCTATCAAGTCTGCCTCAGTCACACAGATCATGTCTGGGTTCAAACCAGCTGTCTGCCACTTAATCTTTTTTTTTTTTTTTTGAACTGTTATCCACCCTATCTTATCAGTGTCCAAAAAAAATTATAACTAAAAATAAAAAAAAAATCAACAAATTCTTTCCCCATAATTCCCCAGCACAGAGATAAAAACAGCCAGATCAGGAAGGAACTTGGCTCACAGCTGCTTGCGTCTTGCCAGTCAGTCACACCAATTTTTGGGGTATTTGGGTGTCAACCTCCTTTCACCCTTCTTCTCTCCCAGAGTGCTCCCAGACTCCCCTAATGCAGAGAACACATGTCCTACCTAAATTAAGCTTCAACTCCACTTTATTTACCTAATTTCTCTAGCTCAAAAAATATCTGCTCTCTCTTCCTCTCACAAACACAGAATGGCATGTATTGGAGATATCTCTAGAATTCAAGAGGTTAAAAGCCAAATTCAAATCAATGGAAAAAGTCACATGTTCCCTATAGCAACAGAAGCAACAGAATTGCTTCATACTTTTTAGTACTTTAGGCTCACTAGGCCTTATGGACAAAAGATTAACAATGTTGGAGCAAACCAATTGCACTTTAGGGCAGAAATAAAACTCCAGACTGATTCCACTGCAAGCTTGAGTGGTCCCCAATGTATAGTGAAACCTCTCTATCATTCTCCATTTAATTTTTCCAGTGTTTATTCCTTCCCCAGAACTGCTACTCTCTTCTTTTGTGCATAAGGTCCACAGCATATATAAAAACAAAACACATAAAGATTTGAGCACTGTACGTTATTGTGAGACATATCCATTCCCGCAGCTCATTATGTTCTGCAGTTATATTTAACAGCATCAGACATTTTCACAGGCTGTAAAGGTGATTGTTTATCTCCATCCAACAGCTGACATTAATTACAAATTGTATACTACAGTTAAAATATTGTAGCTGCACTATGTAGTTAGGACGCACCGTTGCAGTGGGTTCTAGAAATAAATCATTTTTAGCCTTTATATCAGCTGCTTTCCCTATATAGAATAGCCCTGGAAATTAATGCAGGTAATTTGGGAAGGTATAGCAATTTCCATTTCTATGCACTTGATTGTTGGCATTGTATGGCCACATTGTGTTAAATGCTTGGTATAATTATTAACCTCTTGGAAGCTACAGATGTCACCAAATAATTTCTTCACATGCATTGGATGTAGAGACTACCATCCAAGGAGTTAAAAAAGGCCAAGGATGAAATGACATTTTAGATTTCATAGGAACAAGTCCAATGAAGTGATATTTAGCATACTCTGGGGTAATGTGCCTCTCTCACACCTCCTATTCTTCTTTCTCTCTTCCTCTTATTCACTTTTACCTCTAATGTTCATCTTCTTCCACTCTTTTGCTTTTGCGCAGGCCATGAACAGTAAAAGCCTAAACTAGCCGTGTTAAGCAATTTATAAATGTATTTCATTTCCATGTCTTTGGATCCCAAATTTCTGCATGGGATTATTAATCCCTTGGATGCTAGAGAGGTCCCAAATGAATTGCTCCTCATCAGTACACTGGAGAGATTTCTAGAATCCATGAGCTTCTTCGAAATGCTGTGGCAAAATGTATATGTATGTTCATTTGGGTAAGGTTTTCTATCACACATGGAACACGTTTTTTTTTTTTTTTTGCAAATAGTTACAATAATCTTCTTAGTTACACTGGAGTTTGTATTCCACTTAACCTCAAAATCTTTAATCTCATAGGACTAAAGGATTTGTTGTTTTAACCCCAGGATGAATCAGATTGCTTGTCCTTACTATAGACCCAGATGTCAGTTTAACTATTTGAATAAACTCCATTTTCCCAGCGAATTTTACTGTAATCAGTTTTAGGCTGAGCAGAACAACCTTTACATTCATTTGATTACCTAGCGGTTGGTATCAATATTATGTTTACTCAATCAGATTTTAAGGTGTTTTATATTAGCAGTAAATCAGTTATCAAAAATTCATTATTTAGGGATTAGGTTAGAGTATGTGAAGCATATGAAACACTGACAGATCTGATTTATTTAATGCAAAGCTCTGCATGCAGCTCCAAAATTATGGTTCAATTTGTGATGAATTCAATTAAATTTTACACATTGTAATAACTATTTTACAATTAAATTGATGTTGTACATTACTACAGTGATTGATTTCTAAAAGAAATTCAAGTCATGCATATGGTATGAAGTGCTACAAATGAACTTAAACAGATAGTACTAATATCCATAACAAGATCTTGGAATAAAGCTGTGAAGTGACATAATCCTCAGAAATGCAGTAGTGTAAAATTGTACAGAAGGGGAGGTTGAGATATTCAGTGAATAACCCCCCGAAGAGATGAGGTAGGGAGAGGACCTATACAATCATGAGCTGAATAAGTGCCAGAATTTGTAATATGACCAATATGCTTTCTTATTTGTCCCAAAAAATTGCATAATAGATACCAACTTTGACCAAAGACAATCTGTAGCCTCACTTACTTGGCCAAAAGGTAGCCAGACAGCAGATGGCTAGTTGAGTCAAATGTTTCTTATCTGCCGTCAAATTCTATGCTTTTATGTAACAGCTACAGGCAATCATATCTGAATAAAGCTGAGCCATATTTTTTAGAAACTGAGCCTGTGTGTCTTCTGTATATTGTGTTGGTGGCAGGGAACCATAGTACCAGTTAAATAAAGGCTAAGCCCCGGACTCTGCTGCCAACAACCATATCCCTCCTGGTATGGCCATCTATATATAACGTGATATATGTCCCTGTGTTACATTTTGGTGTATGTTATTGTATTTCATTGTGTATATAGCATGATGTAGTCAAGTATCAACTTCCACTATGTGTTGAAACAACAAAGAAATAGTAGGAATGTTAATTTGCTACTGCTGTGATGGCAGGTCCCTCTCAAATACTTTTTCCTTTCTAGTATCTTCAACATGACTTGAAAAGGGGGACTTTGACTGGATACTAAAGAATAGTCCCTGACTGTTCCTCCAGGGCTTCCCTGATTGATTAACCATGTCAACACTGTCCCAAGCCCAAAATTGCATTTTTATCTTAATAAGAGTTCCTGGAAGTGTCTACAATCAGTGTGGTTGTTCAATAAAGTCAGTTGTAGTCTACCCCCTTAATACCAGCTTTTGCTGTGTATCCAGCTGGGAGATTTTACTGGGGAATCTTACCCTATTTTCACCCCAATCGCCACAAGAGCTACTTCCCTTGTCTTGCCAGTTATCACGGTCCCCGTGATTCCCTGTCAATCTCTGACTGTGTACACTTGCATTGGAGGAGTCTGATTGGCCCGCCCAGGATGTGCCTTTATATGCTGGGCTTTGGGCATTTGTCAATTGCCCTTTCGTGGTGTTATGTTGCTGCGCCTAGTTGCTGATCTCCAGTGTTTCCTGTGTACCAACCCGGCTAGTCTGACTCTCCTCCTGTTCCTGCTCCGTGATCTGACCCGGTTCTGGCTGACGACCTTGCTCCGTGATTTGACCCGGCTCTGGCTGACGACCCTGCACCGTGATCTGACCCGGCTCTGGCTGACGACCCTGCTCCGTGATTCGACCCGGTTCTGGCTCCTGATCCTACTCCGTGATAGATCCGCTCTCCGGTGGTGTTCCTGCGACTCTGTCATCCGGTTCCGGCTACTGCTCCTGTCCGGTTGCTGCTCCAGTGTCCTCCGGTCGCAATGGCGACATTCCGAACTGTTCTCGGTTTCCTCTTGCTCTTGTAGCTGTAGCCGAGGTTGCCTGCCTTGTACTCGCTGAGCATTGCTCTTTCAAATGTACCAGATTAACCCTTGCACTGCCGGTAGTCTCCGATTATGTGCCACTTGTTATATTGCCAAGCTCCTGTTGATTCTCTGAGCCTTTACACTTTGAGCCTCCGCTTGACGCTATACCAGTCCTTGCAGAGCTCCGCTTGTCCGGTGCTCGGGGTGCACCGTGATCATGCCGGTTGACACTGGTAGTCCGTTCGCTCCTGCAATAAGGATTCTGGGCGACACCGGTAGGGTGTCTGGGCAGTATCTCATTTGCTCAAAGTGCACTATTCCAACTGCACTACTCTGTGCATCGGCTCTGCATAAGCTTGGGCAACTCCATTCTACTGTGGCCTCCCAAGGGCTGGCATACTGTCCGTGGCAGATGCAGGGTTACTCAACTACTCATTCAGGGCGATTCCTATTCTGGTTACATAAGATTGGCAGTAGCATTCCTCATAGCCCACGGTGGTGGTACGGGCTCAGCTCAGAGCAACAGGGGCTCATCCTGCTTCTGCTTCGAGAGTGATACAGCGCTGATCCTGTGTTCCTGTTCTACATTTAGAGACTGTTTTCAGAGACAGTTATATCTCCTGGGCGTTGGCCAATCTAGCCTGAGCCTCACCAGTTGCTCAAGTTAACCCTCTATGTAGCTCCTGTCTGTAGCTATCTCCATCCTCTGTTTATATTGCCTGTTCTTGTCTGTATTTGTTTGCATTGTCTTACCTATACTGGCCCCTAGGGGCACTGTTTATCATTTTGTTTCAATAAACTGTGTTTTTACGTTACAACCTGGTCTGAGTGTCAGAAAAACCGTAACACCAGTCTACTGATCTGCCTGAGAGACGCAGTGCTCTAGACAGCTGAGGAGAGGTGAATCCAGGGCAGAAGATGACTAGGGTTTAGCAATAGGTGTGGGGCACTAATTACATTGCTATGTGCTCATGTGCTATAATGTACTGCTACACAGGACTGCCTCTACTGTCTATTCACATATCTCTAATCACCTACACAATCTACCCACATTGACCTGCCCAGCTACAACTGACTCAAATGTCTATCTGCCTACCTATTGTCAGCGTAACTATCTGGATACTCACCTGCTATCACCCTGATATGTCTGACCACCGGACACTTTGTCCACTGTCTACCAGTACACCTACCTGTCAGCTGCCTTTGACACAGTTGAACACCCACTCCTCCTCCAAGCCCTCTACTGCCTAGGTCTCTGCAACACTGCACTCTCCTGGTTTTCATCTTATCTCTGCAACCGCTCCTTCAGTGTTTCCTACTCCGGCTCCACTTACCCACCCCTCCCACTGTCTGTTGGAGTGCTTCAAGGATCAGTACTGGGACCCTTGCTTTTCTCAATCTACACTGCTTCCCTTGAAAAACTAATAAACTCCTTTGGGTTTCACTATCATCTCTATGCTGATGACACCCAAATATATCTTTCCTCCCCAGGCCTCTCCTCTTCCCTCCTGTCCCGAGTATCTGACTGACTGTCTGCTGTGTCTTCCTGGATGTCCTCCCGTCAACTCAAACTTAACCTTGGCAAAACTGAATTAATTCTCTTCCCTCCATCTACAACCAGCCTTATCCCAAATATTACCCTCAACGTTAACAACACTTCCATCACACCAACCCCTACAGCACGCTTCCTGGGGGTCATATTTGACTCTGCCCTATCCTTCACTCCTCACATCCAGTAAATCTCCAACTCATGCCGCCTCCACCTCCACAACATCTCTAGAATCTGACCCTTTCTCACAGAAGACACTACCAAAATTCTAATCCAAACACTTATCATGTCCCGTCTTGACTACTGTAACTCTTTACTAATTGGCCTTCCTCTCACCCGACTAACCCCGCTACAGTCCATAATGAACTCTGCTGCAAGACTAATCTACCTCACTCATCGCTTCTCTAACACCACACCCCTCTGTCAGTCCCTACACTGGCTCCCGTTAGCATACAGAGTAAAATTAAAAACTCTGGTGCTAACTTATAGAGCCCTCACTAACACTGCACCCCCCTATATTTCATCTCTCATTTCCAAATATACTCCCGCCCGCCATCTTCGCTCTGCACATGACCTTCTGCTCTCCACAGCTCTTATCACATCCTCCCACTCCCGCCTACAGGACTTCTCCCGTGCTGCACCTGAGCTGTGGAATTCCCTCCCCCGCCCCATCAGACTCTCCCCCAGCCTTCAAATCTTCAGACGCTCCCTGAAGACTCACCTCTTCAGGAAAGCCTATCAACTGCCTCCACAAACATCATGACCAAGATTCACCCCTTGCACGGACTACTGCACTCAGCAGCACTTCTCACTCCCACCCACTGACTGGCAGTTCATGTGGCAGGAGGCACTTAAACGCAATAGCACTTATCCTTCTGTGTCAAACCTACCTTCCTCTAGACTGTAAGCTCTCACGAGCAGGGCCCTAATTAATACCTCTGTATGTCTATTCCCAATTGTACAGCACTGCGGAATTAGTTGGCGCTATATAAATAAAGAATAATAATAATAATACCATCATCACTCATGTATACTCACACATTTGATATCACCACTGCTGTATGGATGCAATAATTCACTGTCCTATTGCACCACTCACTGGTGACCATATAAAATTAAAATCTCCCGAGTTTGTCTATTTGCATGTATGTATGTATTTATCGTTATTTATATAACTCCACAGATGTCCATAGAGCTTTACAATAAAGTGTAAATGAATAATGCACTTTATTATCTGAGTTGTGTTTGCCCTCCAAATATATGTGAACTATATATACATGTATATATGTTTGTGTTGTTTAAGGGTGTTCAGTTGAGTTTGTGTCGTATGTTTTGCCTAGGGTACAGAATATGCTTACACCAGCAATAGGTAATGAGATGCTAAATCTGAGTAAGGGTGATTATGAGCCATAGTCTGACAGCCAGGCCTGTTTGCCTTGGATCTTGGCCAGGCACTATAATTTGTCAATGTATTCTTTTCAGGTAGAAGCTGATCTACTCTTTGGTGCTAGGTATAGAAAGGTGCTTTTGCCCCATCACCAGCACTATTCATAAGACATAAAAGCTCAGTATGACTTGACCTGTGTATGTTAAGAAGATGGAATAGTGGTGAATGTCTCGTGTCCCTCTATATACATACATGCAACAAGTTGATTGTTGTAAGAAGATGGTATAATTGTGAATCTGGGGTCCTCCAAACCTGTATTGAGACATTTTATACCAAATACGGATCACTGTGTGCTCTATATTGAGTATACAGGGTGTCCATAAATTATTCACCTTATTATAAGCATCATTATTAACTGAATTCTGGTTTACTGAAGTACTGATGGAACAGTGGTAGTCTACTTAATTAACCAAAAATGTCTTGAGTTTACTGCAAACCATTTTAAAATAACAAATGTATTAAGGCTTATATTGATATTGATTTATGAACACCCTGTATCACTGACTGGTGGGAGATAGGGTGCAAAGCTCCCTACCGCCATTCTTTTCTGCTGCAGGGATAGTGGTACACTCTGCCATTGTCCCTGCTTTTACAGTTATAGACCTGGTGACATCATTAAGTTTTCCAGAAAGGTGGAAAAGAGCATTAAAATGGAAAATAATAAAGAATTTAGGTAATTTGATTTCATTTATTTTGTACTAGCAGAAAGAAATAAAGATTACTAAAGTTTAGGAGAAAATCTATAGCCAGTGATTGATAAAATTAGCCCACTGAAGTTCTACAGCTAATTTAAATTTTTAAATTAATTACATGGATCAAGGTCTCTACTATACATTTATAAATATACATATTTAATATATCAAAGAAAAAGAGTAAAACAGGGGAACTCCACATATGTTGTTATAGTCAGAGCAAGTGAACCAATTTTTAACATCTCTAAACTGTGTTTAAATTGCGACACGCAATTCTCCATTTTAAACAACTCAATGGAAAGAAGCACTCAGAGCATTCAGTTCTCTGTTAATTAGCATTCTAACATTTCAATGGGGTTTATTATTTTTTACATTACTTTTATTTGTTTTATGTAGAATTTGATGATAGACATGGTGCCTGGAGAGTACCCAGCCAAATGTATCTGATAGCATCTACATGTGCACACATCAGCTTGGTGCACATGTACTAAGAGGCCTTATGCAGAAAGCTAAAGTGGAGTAAATCTGGAGTATACCAACTGCATCACAGGAGGCAAATTGGAAATTCTTGAAGTTTCCATTGGATTTAAATATGGCTTTTAACCTTTTATATGGTAGAGATGTCTCCAAAAGATTGCATTGCAATACATTGGTGACCTCTCTAGCATTCAAAAAGTTAAAAGCACATTTTAATCAATGTGTATTTGCATTTCACCCCACTATTGTGCAGTTGGTTTTCTCCAGAATTGCTCATCTTTTTCTTTCTGCATACCATCCAGAGTCACCTGTTACAAATTCCCTGTATCTGCTCTGACTATATCACTTTGTGTGAAACTCCCATTCCATTCTCTCCCTCTGGTATTTTCAGCTTAGGTTGCATTAGCTGCTAAGCTATTAGCACTACAGTCCCTATCAGAGGGGAACATCGTTATGGGGAACATCATTATGCCCCCACATACTGAACAGTCATCATTATAATTTATAAATTGAGTGGACACACATTTTGAGAATATGTTGTTACTGTACATTACACTTTATTTCATGTCTGTATCTGGCTTCCATATGAACCAAACCCCACCCCCCATTTTCTACTTTCCATGCTTCTTTCTGATGTATATGTATAGGGTAAATTATTGTACTATATTTATCTAACCTTTTCATGCAAAGCTTCCCACTGTCATGAAGATAGCATGCTTTTCTGCCATCCAAACATAGCCTTTGAAGGTGGACCATAAAAGATCCATCTGAAGGTTGTCTTCTAAGGAAATAACCATGGAGACTTTTAACAACGCACTCTAGTGGCAAAAGATGGGTAGCATGTCTGCAAAACAAAGTAGCTCAAGGACAATGGTATGAAGATTGTTCCATTCCATTAGTGCTCAGTAAAGACCACTACAGGAAGCAATCACATTATATTGTGTGGATCTTCAGGGTTATTTTTTAAGAGTCCAGATTGGCAACAACTCAACAGCCTTTTATGTAAGAAAACAGAGAAACAACAAAGACATACAGTTGTAGTATATTTTTCCAATTATTTTAACTATTAATCTTGGGGGGTTAGACACATTTGTTTAGGGTACTATTTATAAAAACAAAACATGAGGAAATAGATACATATAGATATTCCCTGCTAGCTGAGGAGGAAACTGTTTCTGTTTCTTGTGTAGCTAGACGTATATCAGTATGGAAAGTTCTGTTGGTTTTGAATCTGGCATCATCAAGAACCTGTTCTGCATTCCTTCCTAATGGCTTGGAGACAGAGCAAGAAAACCTAAGGAAGACAGGATTATATTCAACCATGGTTTATACTCCACTGATGGCAATAATAATTCCACTTCTAATTTCTACTTCATAATTTGAGAAACATTTGTGAGTTGGGGAGCAGATAAAGATACTGATGTTATTTATATAGTACAGTAGATAATATGTTGGATTTCATCCAGTCATGAACTGTTATAGCTTACCTTGGTTTCAGCGTCATCTACAGGAACGAGGCTTCAAGCATGCAGCAGACCTTTGTTTTATGTGTTTGCTTCCTGTAGTCTCCTACCTACTTCCTCCTACCTACTTTATCCCCCTGAGCTGCTCCTCCTACTACTTCCTGTGGAGAGGTTTAAAAGGCAGAATCAGTCTTGACTCAGTTGCTCTTGCGTTGTTGTTCATAGCAGTTCTATTACCTTGGGCTCGGTGTATGACCTGGCTTGTCTTCCATCCAACCTGGAGCTGACCTGTGGCTCTGTCTGACTATTCTTTTGCTTATCCCTATAGTGGACACCCAACCTGGTGCAGATCTGTGGGTCTAGCTGACTACCTGAACTGTGTATGACCTGGCTTGTCTGACTACCCCCTCTGGTGCTGACTTGTGGCTCTGTCTGACTACTCTTGCATTTGTTCCTTGTACCTAGCAGACACCCAACCTAGTGCGGACCTGGGGCTCTGGTAGACCAGCTCTGATACTGACTGTAGTCATCTATCTAATTCCCATTCTGACTGCAGGCGTGAGTCAGATATTGCTCCCTACTGACTGCAGGCTTGAGTTGGTACGCTCGCTACGTCATCCTATTATTCCTGATAGCAGGGTTGCTGGCTTTAACCCTTTGCCTGTTCCATTGTATGTATATATGTATATATTTTCTTTGTTCATTTTGTCAATAAAATTGCATTAACTATACCGTACTGACTCCTGAACTTTTCTGGGTATCTGTGACATGAAGTAACAAAGAATTAAGATTAGGTATGATTAGGTTCATTATCTTCACTTATTGTCCACAAGAGAAAACCATAGAGTATAGGGAAATGTGATTATTACTGTATATGTTGCAGAGCCTTGGCTAAAATTATACCTTAATGGTTGATCTCTGAGTCACATAAATGACCATTCATTTCCCATATTTTTCTACCTGATAGAGTGCAACATATATGTTAACAGCTGTGGTCATAATAATAATGATGCTGAAAATAATAATGAGAGCAGTGCCGTATTATGACTATGTTTTAAAGTGCAATAAATAACTAACACAATCCTCTTTGATCAGCTTCATAGTTATAGGTGTCAATTCACATTCTACTGTAATAGTATTTTAAGAAACATCAACTAACATGATCATCATACAGCAAGACTAGGCAATAGAGAGTATGCAAGGTAAGAGTATAAGCAAATGACCTTAATGTTATTTCTGTCTGCCAAGAATACTTTCGGAACCTTCACTTCACTACTCACTAAGTACAATAGGTTATTATCTTCATGGCAGTCGATTGAAGTAGCAGTGGAAAGTCAAGCATGCTTTGAATGTGAACACTCTAGAGCCTTCATAACAGGCTTTTTACAAGTAACTAGCTGCCCCTTGACCTTAGCATACCCATTGTCCATTACTGACATACTGTGCCCATTAATGTTTGCATATAAGTTCACATTCATTCAGCTCCTGATTGAGATCTATTTTCTAAAAGAAGAATTGCAAATATCCTATAAAATGCAGCGATTTTCTGGCCTATTTTCATTTTTTTCCTTATATGGGAACAGTAGGAAACTTTTACTCACTCATTTATAAATCAAGAAGTACAAAGATAGTCCACTCACAATAAATCCCCTACATCAGGTTCTGGGCTAGCTGGCATATTGATTGTTAATTAATGGACGCAAGCATAGGAAAATATAAACTACTAGTTGAAGAGGCCGTTACACGGGCCACAATGCCACTGCCAGCCGGTCGCGCGGCAGTCATGCTCAGTAGAAACTGCCCGCGCCACATCCAGCTCTATATCAGCCGCGGAGTGTGCAGTCTCTACTGCGCATGACTGCATCGTTACACGCGTTTTATCAAATTATTATATAGGATATTTTTGTTCATGCAAAGAGTCTTACTTTATGCTCATATTAACCTTTTAAAGACAAAACATTGTGAAGTGATGCATTTCATTTCCCTCTTATCCTTAAAGTGTTAATTCATAGTTTAGTGTACACAAGTCTATTCTACACTAAGAAAGAGCCTTACTGTTTAACCCTTTAAGTGCCAGAGGGCTAGGCAAAGCAATGAATCCAGCGAGCAGAAGCAGTCAGCAACTTGTAATGTACATTTCTGTCCCTGCTGCTTAGCAGGGAGGTGCACAGACGTTTTGGGGGGCAGGGGCTCAAATGAAAAAATGGCCACTTCTCATAATTATTTATTCAAAATATATATTTTTAAAAAAAGAAAATAATTTACATCTCAGGAGCCTGTTGGCACAGAAATCTGAAGTGCCCCCCCACTGGCCATCTCCACTGGACACCACCACAATGCTCCTAATCTCCACATTGCCCCCCATCATCTCCATATTGCCCTTACATTGTCCCCTGTCAACTCCATATTGCCCCCATCAGCTCCAACATACCCTCACATTGCCCTCATCAGCTCCATATTGCCCCATCAGCTCCAACTTACCCCCACATTGCCCTCATCAGCTCCATATTGCCCCATCAGCTCCAACTTACCTTCACATTGCACCTTCATCTCCATATTGCCCCCCCATCAGCTCCATATTGCCATCAACTACCCTCACATACATTGCCCCATCATCTCTACATTGCCATCATCTCCATCTTGCCCCCCATCAGATCCATATTGCCCCATCATTTCCACATTGCCCCCCAGTGTCCGTTTCCTGCCTCTTCCCTGGTGGTCCAGCTGCAGGAGAGGTCTGTATGTGCCTCTTTTGGCACAGACCTGTAGCTGCTGGAGCTCCTGCGCGGTCTTCTCTTCATGCAGAGCGCTGGGAGATGATGTCATCTCCCAGAGCTCTGTAATACTAAAGAGCTGATGAGGGAGCGCAGCATCTACAGGTCTGTCCTGAAGGAGGCACAGACCTGACTGGGTGGTGGGGGGGTTAGTGCGGGTGGTGAGGCAACTTTTTTTTTTTTTTGTTTGTTAAAAGGGCACAAGGACACTTTGGACAAAAAGGGCAGGTGCTCAAGCCCTCCTTGGTGTCTATATGTGCACGTGCCTGCTGCTTAGCAAATGGACCCCATGGCCACACCCCCACATACTAAGAAGAATGTACAAATCTGCCAGTGCAAGTCATATGCTGTGCTAATATACAGGCTTGTAAATCCTTTGCCTATTCTAGTGCTTATGTACAAATGCCTTTGGTACACTTTGGCAAGCGCTAGTGCTTAATTGTAAACAAGTCCTTAATGCTGTTATAAGAAAAAGGCAGAATGCTAATCTGATGTTTTATGAACCCTGTTGGTATCTGGAGGAAAAGGCTGCAGATAGGAATGACATACATCAAAATTCCCATACATGTCCACATTGACCCCCATAGGCACAAGCAAAAAAGCATTGTATATAGTCTTTAGGCATGCTCAGTGCACAAAAGGAATACTTACGCTCATTTTAGCATGGATGTCTATTGGACTGTCACTGATGTAAAAATCGGTACAGCTCAGAGATATATAAACTGGCAAATAAACTTGCCAGATTAGGAATAAGAACTGGACGTTACAGTAAGATATATCAGTGGCAAGTGTATGCTGCAGGGAATTATGATTGCACTAGCCATTCCCACATCTCTGAGTGAAGGGTGAAGTTAGCATGACTGAGATTCACATAAACATCTGGCACCCTAAGCTAGTGGTTCTTCACATGTTTATTTACAAAAAAGACACCTAAATAAAACATATATTTATGTACATGTACTCTTCTTCAACATGACCATAAAAAGTGGCCTTTATGTTAGGAGTGCCTTGAGCAAATGATGATTGAAAGTCACTGCACTAGGAAGTTGTTCTTCTGCTTAATAAGAAATCTATCCCTGCCAACATGTATTTAGGTTTTTAATGCAGTGTGCAGTGAGTTACAAGATCTGATGTGGATTACGCAATGGGAAAGACTTATTTGCTGTTTTTTGTAACCCTTTATGGACCAAAGATGTATGCAGCAATGAACTGACAAGCAATTTTACATTATCCCCATTATTTGGTCCTTAAAACATAAAAATGCATTATTTTTTATCTTTGTTAAGATCAGAGATTGCAAACCTTAGAGAAATGGCTCTAAAAATATTTTTCCTCAAGTCACCCCTAACCCAAAGTTTGGAATTTTCAGGGGCACCTCTAATATCTTATGTGTCATTTGTTATGGATACAAGGTGGGGGTAAATATAGTAATATATATTAATCAAACATATTGTGCTTAACCTTGTTAGTGTCAGAGGGTTATGCAACGCATTGCTTTGCATTTCATTGAGGACCTCTCTGGCACTCAAAGGGTTAATAATTTCCATAACTATGTAACTGAAATTCCACAATCATAATTTCCTTAAAAGTCTTCGTGGTTGAAAACCACTATCTTAGAGTATCATTTTTGAGACACACTTGCATAAAAACCCTGCTTAATTGCATGATGCACATTTAGGATTAGCTGTAGGGTTTCCTACAGTAAAAATATTATTATAGATCCTAAGTAAGTGTCTGGGATAGCTAAATGCATTTTTTTCCCTTTTAAATGTGTAGGACTTAAATAAAGCATAATCCCCTTTAAATTGTTTCAAGAATGCATTTGAAGAGCCATCAATGCATTGCTCTGTAATATCTTTACAACAGCACTGACCTTTGTTATTTCTACACTAGCACTTTATGACCTTGAAGCAAGACACAGCCAATTTATTTCACTCTGGTTCTCAAAATAAATTGTAGCTGTTATACTGTGCACAGTCACAAACTCTGAAAAAAACAATTATATGGGAATTCAATTTAAAAATAACCACCATAAATACATTGAAATCATATAATCGACAGTGTTTAATGGAATCCATGATGGATTTTTTATAGTCTTTTAAATGTATACTAGCATCATGTACATTGTGAAATATTAGCATATATTTTATGCATTTAAAACCCCTCCCTTACCAGGACTGTAGGGATCAATTTTAACCTCTCAGATGTTAAAGAAGGCTCCAGTGTATTTCTTCAAAGTGCCTTGGAGACATGTTTCACAACTAAGGGATTAAAAGATTAATCTTTTTGCATCTGTTATGAAAGTACCACATCAAGGTATTGCTATATGTCACCACCAGGAAGACTGAGTTCTGAATCCCATTCTGATTGTATCTAGATGAAAGCATTTTTTTATGTTTTTGGGCAATCCATAAACATTCTGTATTGCTAAAAGATATTGAATAAATTACATTTTTGAGTAATTTATTGAGGATGGCTGGGAAGATGGATGAGAATACCAAACATCACAAAATGGAGAATTTGAATATACAGAATCAGCAATTGCATATTTATCAAAGAGTTGACAAACCAGTCTCATAATAGGGAACAACTACAAACTTTTGTTGATTTAAATGAGCCTTTTAAAGCAATGAAGTCTCCAAGGTGTTAAATTGTATTGGTCCTCTATGGTCGAGTTGGTTTATTCCAGTACTGTACCTCTTTTTACACAGCTTCTCTCTGGTGTTAAAACTGTTAATATTTACTAAGAAGGCACTGCTTCTTTGATAAATATTAATGTAGAAAAATATGTATCTATATTCATAAATGAGGCTAATAAATAATTACACAAATGGTATCCATGTGAAAATGAACACGTTGTTCAAAACATTTCTTTGAACTTTTAAATGTTAAAAAAGGTCTTCAATGCATTATGAAGGGTCTTTAGCATCCACGCTGTTAATAAGCTTAAAAGTTCAAAATTGTTTGACTTTCTCCACTTTGACTTTGTTCACATGCTTCTACTGGGGTATGATCTCATCTATAATATAAAGTGATCACTTGCTTGCTTTGTGTCATTTCAGGAACTAAAAAATTACATCAATGACCTGTCACTGATGGTCCCATCTGCCAGGTTTTTCAAACAATAGCATCAATCGATGATGGCAGGCATTTCTGGAACTAAGCAATGCTCTGGTAACAAATTTCTTAAAGAAATTAATGTCAAACATCCACGTTATGTTCAAAAGGCTATATTCTGGATGTTATGCTGAATATAATCAATCACTTTAACATTCTTTATTCCTAGATTATATTTCATCGCCTCTACTTACAATGAGTTGGCAAAGTCTCTTGCATTCAAGAGGTTAAAAATGTTTAAGTCATCCTTTTCTTTCTCCTTTTCTCCCTCATCTTTCATCTTTGTAGAACCATCTGGATAAACAAAGGTGGCATTGCAAAGGTTGAAGTAAGTGTTTTATTTTCTTTTTGACAATCAACTAGGTTACTGTGATCATGTTCTACTGATCACTTTCTTCCTTCTCTCTGATAGCAGCCCATGGAAACAGCAGATACTTAAAAAGATTATACGCTTTTAATCACTGATACCACTTTAGATAATGCTGCCACCATAGATTTGTATTTTTGTGTTCACAGAACATTTCAGATAACAACAAACATTCTTGTTTCAATATTTGAATGTTTTTTCATTTTGTAGAAACAAAAGACACGGAGTCCTAAGTTTTGAGTCTTCATATTTCAAAGATGAGAATAAGCTTAAAGATTTTAGGAACAGGTCTCAGGAGAATGGAGCTACAGTTTAAAAGATGGTATCAGACTATATTTGTGCACGAAGTGCTGCTGGTATCTGCCCCTGCACGTTTCTCTTTCTAAGCACCATTTCAGAAAAATCCTTATGTCACTCTAAGGTCTCGGAACCTCAAACAGCTTTCATTACTGATCTTCCAAGGTTTTACTGGGTCAGTGCTCATGTCAAATCTTGTTTGGTTTTATTGATGAAAAGTCAGCTACACGCAAGAGAAGAGACATTCTGTAGAGAAGCACTTCAAGGCTCTTTCAAACGACAACTGTTAGACCTTTAAAGGATTTCATATATTAATTATAACAATTCTCAATAAATATTTATAGATTATATCCTAATGAGCAGTGTGCATTTAATTGTATACAAATCATTATCTGTCATAACAGAAGGTGCTTTGCACTCTAAGACAGTTTTCTGTAACCACAAGTATATGCTGTGGTTTTTAAGCAAAATGTAAGGCTAATAAATTAACTAAATAAAAAAAGTGTAAAAGAAATTGCAAAAGACAGTGAAGTATTGTGGGATCTGCACTTTGCAAGATGTAACACATTTAAGGCCATATGTGGACATTTAAAGAAACACAAACCAACTTTACTATGGATTGCACAAAGAGTACAAATAAAAAATTCTTATATTACCATTAATAGAATGTTTTCCGTGCCAGGATAATTTGCTGCTATGTTGGTATTCAGTTTTGATCTCTCTATATTTCATGTTTCCTTTAACCCTTTGAGTGCCAGAGAGGCATCTAACACATTGCAATGCAATGCATTGGATACCTCTATGGTCCTCAAAATATTAACCCTTTTATGATGAGGACTTTTCTACACTACAGGACAAGAATATTTTTGGCCTTTTCCTTATGCCTTTGTTCAAACATATTCCCCTGTAATTCATTTTGTAACCCCTACACAGAAATTATATACAGTTTTTACAAGGATAAGTAGGACTTTCTTTTGATGCTACTTTTATAGGTATAACTTATCAGTTAATTTGATATAATATAAAAAATGTTGAAAAAAGATGAAAAAAACATTTTTTATAGGTTTTTATAGGTTCACATACTTTGGTGTTGCTCTAGATAATTTACATAATTTATTCAGTTACCCAATGAGGGGTCATTATGTCATGGACTATTTTTTAAAGCTCTCCCCATCAGTGCTGCTCCCTGCTCAACAAAATTGCCCCATCTTTGGTCATTTGAGGCTCTGGGAGCTCTGTTCTCTGCCTTCCTCTTCGTCATGATTATTGTCTTCCATAATGATCACAATGGCCCCAGATGTGTACTGTGATCAACCAATGACATGCCATGATTGTCATCTATCCTCAAATGACAGAATTGTGCGATGGTCCTGGCAAGTCACTAATCCTGAAGGGGTTACAAAATGTTTGTGTTCTATGGGCCATAATTACAATAAATGTTCATATATTATTTTTTCAGAGAAAAAACTGCACTTTCTTCATTGTCCCTATAAAATTTCTTGCACCAAAAATATCGAAGGCAAAATATCAAATTTTTCCATAACCCATTGCTTTTAAATATGGGCTGAATTGTTGCCCATAAAAATTGATAAAAATGAAAAACACAAGATTTTTGTTGGTTTTCCTGTTATGATTTGTGTTCAGTTAGTGCATTTTTAACAGGGATTGGATAACTCTCATGTGTACCCTTTTAGGGGATACTGTCCCATAAGACAAAAATCCCTATGTCACTCTTTCCCACTCTTGTGTCCCTCTTTTATGACACAACAAAAAATAAATAGATGAGCACACAACATAAATATACATGAGAAGTATACCAAGCACAAACATGCATGGGGTGCACACGGATCTCAATAATATTGAAACAAAAAAGAAAAAAAAGATCACACTAGAGGCACTCTACTTCTTCAAATTTAATAAAAAATATATAATATATAAATAATTCCCATTGTAATATCAAGGTAGCATAGTGTAGCACTGTGACATAACCCAAATAAAAAATCCTTAATAATGGAAATAAATCCCAAAAGCAAAATAAACTGCAAATATGTGATACCTAATAAACAATGGATCCTAATAAAAACACATATATAAGCTGGGCCCAAGCTACAATAATAGGCTGTATATAAATATTTAGTTCTCCAGCTCAAAGGATCATAGTGGAAAATGTAGTCAGTCACATAATAACATCAAATGTAGTAACACAATGTAAATAGAAGCTTCAAAGCGATCACTAATAAAGCCATGCAACATACTGGGTTAATGCAAGTGTAAAGCAGGTTAATACTTCACAGCTGAAGTGGATATATAGCTCCGTAATAAGCCAGTTCATGCAAACATGTAGCCTGTGAATATTTCACCACTAGACAGACGATACTTCAGACACTATGCACAGATGGTAACAGATGAGAACACAGCAACGGTCTCACCGCTCTGCTGCCATTCCCCGCCTCGTAGATCTTCCTTGTGCAATCAACATGTCTCTCCTGGCATTTATGAATAAGCATGAAATCATGTTGCTTTTAAGTTGAAAATTCGACACTGCATTCAAACCGCTTTAGTTGTTACAGTTGCATAAATTCATCCGATTTACCGTGCTGACATCATTCCACCAATACATTGATACAGGTAAAACATAGGAATAGTTCTCCTCCAACAAGCGGTTTCCTTTGCACATAGAAGCTCTAGTCCATTGATTTGTTGACTGCAGTCTATGTTGGTCAGTCAGTTGCAGCCTATCAGCTGTTGTTGGGCTACAACTTCCACAATATGTTAGGAAAAAATAAATACTAAGACACAGGAAGCATGCATGTTTACAGAGGAAGAAGTTCTGCTACAACTCTCTAAGATAAAAAAAAAAAAAAAATCAATGGGACCAGATGAGATACACCCAAAGTTATTAAAAGAACTTAAGAGTGTTCTGGGAAAACCTTTAATAGAATGATTCAATCAGTCAGTATTGACAGGAGTAGTTCCAGGAGATTGGAAGGCAGCAAATGTAGTACCAATTCACAGAAAAGGTAGCAGGGAAGAGTCTGTCAACTACAAACCAGTAAGTCTTAGTAGTGGGAAAATTAATGGAAATCATGTTAAATTAATACATTGTTAAATATCTGAATTTAAATCTCTTGCAAGATTCCAAACAGTATGGATTTACAGCAGTGATTGCCAAACTTACCACATTGATTTTTTGACTAAGTAACTAAAATAAGAGACATGATGGAGCAGTAGATACAGCTTTAAGGGATAGTAATACTTTATTATTACTATCCCCCATATTGTAGATATTTGTAAAATAATTTAATAGCCCCCAGGTTAATCTCTCAAACCTTTATGGTTTGAGAGATAACTGACGGCAATATTCCCCCTCCCTCCCCCTTCCCTGAAGTCAGCGTTGTACTGACTGCAGGGGAAGTCTGTCGAACGACAGACTTGCGGCTCTGTAGCCGAGCTGAGATCCCTTTAGTGAAAAATAATTATTTCACTGAAACGGTCTTCTACATGTGCTTGGTTTGCAAGCAGATGTAGAAGACCGTTTCAGTGAAATAATTATTTTTCAGTAACGCGATCACGGCTCTGCTGCAGAGCCGCATGAGGAAAGTCAGACTGGATATCCCTGCAGTCAGTACAACACTGACTTCAGGGAAGGGGAGGGAGGGGGGAACTTTGCCTTCGGTTATCTCTCAAACCATAAAGGTTTGTGAGATGAACCTGGAGGCTATTAATTTATTTGGCAAATATGTACAATATGGGGGATAGTAATAATAAAGTATTACTATCCCTTTGACTAGATTTCAGTAAGGCATTTGACACTGTCCCACACAGAAGATGCATTAATAAATTTCAGTGCTTAGGTCTTGATGTAAATATAGTTGAGTGGAAAAGGCTATACTTAAGTGACAGAAGGACAAGACCAAGGACCAAATAAGGTCTGAGGTTTTTACAGTAGGAAAAATGGGCAGACTAGATGGACCGAATGACTCTATCTGCAGCAAGGCTGGTGAAAGAATTTTTGCCACCCGAGGCAAAACCTCAGTTTGCGGCCCCCTTGTGTTCCACCCCTTTAGGCCCCACCACTCATATCCCACCAAACAAATATTGTTAAATAACAGATCATAGATTAAATACCTCCCTAGTACACCAAATTTAGACACATACAAAAAGAGCAGGGTAAACAAAAATGAAAATTATTTGTAACCAGAAAGATTTTATAGGAGCTAGCTAGAAACTGTATGAGCCAGTAAAGAGATACATGTCCTTAAATGTATATATTTCTCCCCAACATGCCTTTGTGTCTTGATGAATGAGACACCTTAAAAATACATACATTTTTACACCAACAATATATCACAGGAACAATGAAATAGGCCATTTACTTCGGACTTGTTTCCTTAACTCAAATCACATACCATTGACTTTCCAGCTGTTGGGACTACAACTCCCATTACATGGGGATAATAGAAGTTGTAGTGTCTGACAGTGGGAGAGCTGCCAAAGGTTTCCTACCCATGATATAGGTAGAAGAACATATATGGTACTATGCTCAAGGGAGCTGGATGACTCTCAAGACCTCTCTGCCTAAACAACCCACCTCCCTGCACAGCCATTCTCCTCTGACTCCAGCTGTGTACCCTGTTGTTGTATTAGTTTAGTCTCTGAGTATCTTTCAAGGCACAATAAACTCTAAAATCCTAATCTAACAAAAAGATTGGCCATGTGCCCGTAACCACTGCTCCCTTTAAGGGGAGCAGGAGTGAGCAACCCAGCGCTGAAAAAGTTAAAAAGCAATCAAAACTGGATAGGGCTACATAATGCACTTGTTTGGATCATTCACCTCTGAACAATTTAGCAAGTACATTGCCTCAGACTACCTTTAAATCGCTCACATCAGGGGTTAATATTCACCCAGTTGCATAGCCAGTTCCACACTGTCTTTTATAGAGTAGGTGAAGAAACCTTTGACTTTTAGCTCTGATCATCCACTGGTGCTATTGGGAGCTGGGATTGCTGTCTTAAACCCCATAAACCATTGTGCATGCTCAGAGACGAAATACTGTAAATTGGACATGTGACTGGGTACAAATTAACCCCTGAGCTACTGCAGCAATTCAACAATTGTTATGGGCACCTGGCTAGTCTTTTCTTTAGATTAGTATTTTAAAATTTACTGTTCCTTTATTACCAATCAGTTAAGAAAGATGCATTCTGTAGGGATACATAGGAACCCCTGTAATATTAGAGTAGGGTTAGGCAGACTTTGGCTGTCCAGCTGTTGTTGGACTACAATTTCAATATTACTCATTGGAGGGTTATGGGAAATGTAGTCTAAGCACAGATGAAGGCCTGCAGGTTGCAGACTCCTGCTCCAAGTCTGTATATAGTTTATGTAGAGCCCTGCATTATGCATCTTTCATACTTGATTAGTGTTACAGGTTTAGACAGAACTACTACTTAGCAGATTGTATTGGAAAGGAACTAGTTAAGTATCTATTTCAAGCTAGTCTGTGTAGGGTTGCCACCTTTTCCTAAAAAAAATACCGGCCATAGCTGTGGGTCGGTGAGGGCGGAGTCACAAAAGGGAGGAGCCACAAAAGGGGCAGAATGTTGTATGACCACTCTCAGACTAAGCAATCTCTCTCTCAGACTAAGCACTCACACACTCTCTGTCAGACTAAGCACTCACACACTCTCTCTCAGACTAAGCACTCACACACACTCTCTCAGACTAAGCACTCACTCACTCTCTCTCTCTCTCTCAGACTAAGCTCTCCCAGACCAGTGTGGTGAAGGATCCCCTACACACAAAGGTGATCAGACCTCACAGTTAAGCCTTTGAGGCCTAGATGGGAATGAAACACATTTCCAAACATTAACCTCTCTGGTTCCCAAGGAGGTTAATGCAGAATCCCTTTGTAATAATGTCATAAAGGCTGGCAGCTGCCCTAGAACCAAAGAAGAACCCACAAGAGTATTTCCTACTGAGTAAATACTTCTCTCCCCCTTGTGCCTCTCTCTCCCCCATGTACTTCTCTCTCTCCCCCTTGTGCCTCTCTCTCCCCCATGTACTTCTCTCTCTCCCCCATGTACTTCTCTCTCTCCCCCTTGTGCCTCTCTCTCCCCCATGTACTTCTCTCACTCCCCCTTGTGCCTCTTTCACCCCATGTACTTCTCTCCCCCTTGTGCCTCTCTCTCCCCCATGTACTTCTCTCTCTCCCCATTGTGCCTCTCTCCCCCCCATGTACTTCTCTCTCCCCCCCATGTACTTCTCTCTCTCCCCCATGTACTTCTCTCACTCCCCCTTGTGCCTCTTTCACACCATGTACTTCTCTCCCCCTTGTGCCTCTCTCTCCCCCATGTACTTCTCTCTCCCCATTGTGCCTCTCTCCCCCCCATGCACTTCTCTCTCTCCCCCATGTACTTCTCTCTCTCCCCCTTTTGCCTCTTTCTCCCCCATGTACTTCTCTCTCTCTCCCCCTTTTGCCTCTTTCTCCCCCATGTACTTCTCTCTCTCTCTCTCCCCCTTTTGCCTCTTTCTCCCCATGTACTTCTCTCTCTCTCTCCCCCTTTTGCCTCTTTCTCCCCCATGTACTTCTCTCTCTCTCCCCCTTTTGCCTCTTTCTCCCCCATGTACTTCTCTCTCTCCCCCTTTTGCCTCTTTCTCCCCCATGTACTTCTCTCTCTCCCCCTTTTGCCTCTTTCTCCCCCATGTACTTCTCTCTCTCCCCCTTTTGCCTCTTTCTCCCCCATGTACTTCTCTCTCTCCCCCCCTTTTGCCTCTTTCTCCCCCATGTACTTCTCTCTCTCCCCCCCTTTTGCCTCTTTCTCCCCCATGTACTCCTCTCTCCCCCCCTTTTGCCTCTTTCTCCCCCATGTACTTCTCTCTCTCCCCCTTTTGCCTCTTTCTCCCCCATGTACTTCTCTCTCTCCCCCTTTTGCCTCTTTCTCCCCCATGTACTTCTCTCTCTCCCCCTTTTGCCTCTTTCTCCCCCATGTACTTCTCTCTCTCCCCCTTTTGCCTCTTTCTCCCCCATGTACTTCTCTCTCTCCCCCTTTTGCCTCTTTCTCCCCCATGTACTTCTCTCTCTCCCCCTTTTGCCTCTTTCTCCCCCATGTACTTCTCTCTCTCCCTCTTTTGCCTCTTTCTCCCCCATGTACTTCTCTCTCTCCCCCTTTTGCCTCTTTCTCCCCCATGTACTTCTCTCTCTCCCCCTTTTGCCTCTTTCTCCCCCATGTACTTCTCTCTCTCCCCCTTTTGCCTCTTTCTCCCCCATGTACTTCTCTCTCTCCCCCTTTTGCCTCTTTCTCCCCCATGTACTTCTCTCTCTCCCCCTTTTGCCTCTTTCTCCCCCATGTACTTCTCTCTCTTCCCCTTTTGCCTCTTTCTCCCCCATGTACTTCTCTCTCTCCCCCTTTTGCCTCTTTCTCCCCCATGTACTTCTCTCTCTCCCCCTTTTGCCTCTTTCTCCCCCATGTACTTCTCTCTCTCCCCCTTTTGCCTCTTTCTCCCCATGTACTTCTCTCTCTCTCTCTCCCTTTTGCCTCTTTCTCCCCATGTACTTCTCTCTCTCTCTCTCTCCCTTTTGCCTCTTTCTCCCCATGTACTTCTCTCTCTCTCTCCCCCTTTTGCCTCTTTCACCCCCATGTACTTCTCTCTCCCCTTGTGCCTCTCTCCTCCGTGTACTTCTCTCTCCCCTTGTGCCTCTCTCCCCCGTGTACTTCTCTCTTTCTCTTCCCCTTGTGTCTCTCTCTCTCTCCTGTACCTCGTTTTCACTTTCCTCCACTGCCGACATCCGGAGCGCAACCACTCCAAACGCGGAGACGCCGCATGGAGTGTGCAGGGGTTTTCTTCCTCTGTCTGGGCGCCAGTTTTAAACTGGCCTCAGAACAGAGGAAGAAAATACCTGCACGCTCCACGCGGCGTCTCCGCATTTGGAGTGGTTGCGCTCCGGATGTCGGCAGTGCAGGAACTAAGACAGCAGTATCCGACGGCTGTGGGGCTGCACAACTAATCGGTGCTCAATGAATCGATTAGTTGTTGCAGCCCTAGTCGGCAACATCGTTAAAGGCTGCCAAAGTGGTCTGGGAAGCGGGGCAAAGCATTAATACCGGCTTTTCAATGGCCGGTATAGAGGTTATACCGGCACCGGCTCAGCAGTGCTAATTACCGGCTGTGCCGGTAAAATACCGGCCGGGTGGCAACCCTAAGTCTGTGTGAATCAGATAAATGTGGTGGTAGCATAATTTATACCCATAAATCTCTAACATGGGAGCGGGACATGAAAGAACAAGGGCACAGCTGACTTTGGTATCCCATTTCAAAGGCTTTCCTATAGAGATCAATTGTTGTTGCTGCTATGCTGATTAGGATTATCTTGCGTTTGTGAGGCAGGCTAGTATGCAGATTCAGTAGTAACAGTGAGGAACTCCGAACATAACATAATAAAGACAGTTCTGCCCCCTCATACCTCTGCATTTACTCTGTCTGCTTGGAATGGATGAGGGGGCAGAAAGCAATGGAAAAATAATGTAAATCAGTAGTCCAACAACAGCTGGACAGCCAAAGTCTGCCTAACCCTACTCTAATATTACAGGGGTTCCTATGTATCCCTACAGAATGCATCTTTCTTAACTGATTGGTAATAAACGAACAGTAATCTTTAAAATATTAATCTAAAGAAAAGACTAGCCAGGTGCCCATAACAATTGTTGAATTTCTGCAGTAGCTCAGGGGTTAATTTGTACCCAGTCACATGTCCAATTTACAGTGGTTTTTACTATAGGGGAGAGTGCCATGTTATATTATGTCTGCTTTTGCATGAATGGTGCCTGGTTAATAGGAAACATCGCTACTTCCTTTGGAGAGCCTTGTGTTCCTACCTAGCCAATCAGAGCAGCTGGAGTGCTGTCGGCTGCACTCTCATTGGAGGTTGTGTTACATAGCACCCTGGGACATGTAGTTCTAGGGAGCTATCCTCAATCAGATATATCAATTGTGTGCAGTGGGCTCATGGGAGATGTATTTTAATGAATGGTGCAAGTTTGCCAAGTAGTTAGTAGCAGTTGTAGCTAGATGTAAGCTTCTGTGATTGAATCACAGCTCTACACCCCACTAGATGTGCGCCCTAGGCCGGCGCCTACCTACCCTATAGGTGGCGCCAGCCCTGATCTTCAGTCATATTCTATGTTTCTATCATCTTCGTTCAGCCTATGACCCTCTGGAAGTGATGGAAACTGTAGTCCAATATCAGTGTTTCTCAATGTTAGCCCTCAGGGCACACGAACACGTCACGTTTTCAATATACCCCTGTTTAATCACCTGTGAGTAATCAATTTCTCAATCATTGTGACAGAGCTGCCCATGCTTAATTAGTGACATCCTGAAAACCTTACCTTTTGTTATGCCTCAAGGACTAAAGCTGAGAATTACTGTTATATGCAGTTCCAGATTAATTCTCTAAAGATTGCAGCTTTGTCAGTTCCTTTGTTGTTTAATTTTTGTACACTGCAAGCAGGACTAGGACATCAGCAGATGAAAACTATGCATCTGCACATGTTGACAAGAGGAAAGAGGTAAATACCAGTAACAGATTTATTATAAATTGTCACACAAACTGAATGATTGGCCAGTAGGGTGGGCTGCCTGTGATTTACCATCTTACACAAAGTATCTTGTTAATAATGTTAAAGAGGTGCAATAGGGGGATGGACATCCCATTGATTTAAAGGGATAGTAATGTTTCATAATAAAAGCAGCTCTAATTAATCATCACAGTATTTGGACTTTGGAGAGTGTTATTTCAATTCTGTCAGAGTTGTAGTTCAAGAGTAATTCAATGACAAAGTATCCCCCTTCTGCCCCTTTTACTGATGTAACACTGCTCAGCCAGATCAGAAGGGAGCTGCCCAGGTAGATTGCAGAAAGGGACAAACTTCAATTAAGATAAGGGAAAAACCCGAAAAACTTGTCAAGTGGGGCCGGGCTTTCATTATTCTCATAGGAAGAAGATTGTCCCCTGCTGTTATGTGTCTGGTCTATGGACTGCATTCCACATCTGAGAAGAGATGGCTTACACTAAGTAAAAGGGGCAGGAGGGGAAACTTTGCTTGTGAATATCTCTTAAACCATAAAGGTTTGAGAGATAAGACTTATATCGTTTTTCATGTTTTTTTTAATGCCTACAAAATAAAATAAAGATAAAACAAAGTATTACTATTCCTTTAAATAGGGTTTGAAGCATCTTGAATGCTACAGACTCTCTCTAGTATACAAGGGGTTAAAAGCCCAATTTAAAGCCATGGAAGGTTACAGAATTTGCATTTACCCCTACTGCAAAAGTTGGTTTGCTCCAGAGTTGCACCTCATTAGCTAGTAAAGCCCAAAAGTTCAATTTCTTATGCATGGCTCTGGGGCCCATTACATGAGACACACACATCACTCTTGATAATAGCACTGCACGCATTTCAAATATATATTTATAGACATTTTTATGGACTATATATATATATATATATATATATATATATATATACACACACTAATTGATCTACATGATGAATTAGGTGTATAGCCTTAAAACCTGACCCATTAGTGTGTCCTGAGGAGTGTAGCTGAGGATCACTGTACTTCAGTACACATATTTATAATTATGTTCATATGTTCCTGGACTAGGAACAAAGCAGGAAGGATTCCTTGGAGACTGCAATGAATGACACAGGAAGGCTAGTACAATAGTAACCATGGCCATTCCATCTCTCTACACAAATGTAACAAGACAAATAGATAATAGATAATTGGAACATAGTATGATTGCAAGCCAAAAACAAGACTGAAGAAAACAGTGATTACAGAGAGTCAGAAAGCAATGTATTATGTCCCAAAATGACTAAACTATTAGCAACTCTAGGAAGATTCAATTTCATTGACTATGGCCCAACAAATTGGTTGTCATTCAGCTGTTGATTGGCAATCAACAACAATTTCATTTCCACTCATTTTAGTCTCCTACAGTCTATAGAAGGTTTATTGCATTCCAAGCTCCTCTGCACTGATTGCTCAGTATGCTTCCTTTTAGTGGCTATTTTAGTGCACTGTCACCAATCACAGACTGATGTGTTGGGGATGCAGGCTTTTACTCTGTGATTTGTTTACCTATTAAACAAGGATGTTGAACAAAAGCCATAAAATCAATATATAATTAATTTTCTTCCCTATATCCAGAGAAGAGAGGGAGTAGCCAATAAACTTTTGAAAGCCAAAGGGCTGTGCAATTCAATAGCACTCAAATGATTATTCAGATCTCCTTGAACAAGATGCATTTAGGAATGCTGTGCAGTGATAATATATTTCTGCTGATTATATTCCTAATCCATAACTCTAATGTATAATCGATAACACAAAGCAGTCTCCAGGTTTAAAGTGATAGTAATGTCTAGGTAAAAGTATTTTGTCTTCTGTATATTAATAATAATATTTTGCTCTGTATTTAAGTCCTTACTTTATTGTAGTTCAAAAGTTATGCAGAGATAAAGATCCCCAGCCCGCCCCTTTCTGGCCACCTCCCTCTAAATCTGTAATTGGGTCATGCGACTCGACGGCTGCAGCGAGGGACAGACTTCAGTAAGCATAAGGGAAATCCTGATTTCCCTTTGCTTACTGAAGTTTGTCCCTTTCTGCAGCCGTCTGGACCAGAATGCAGCTTCTAGTGACGTTGACAGAAGGGACGGGCAGGGGATCTGTATCACTGCATAACTTTTAATCTACAATAAAGTAAGGACTTAAATATGGATCAATATGTTACTATTAATAAACATAAGACTCAGTGAAATTATTGTAACTAGACATTACAATAATAATAATAATAATAATAATAATATTTATTTATATAGCGCCAACTTATTCCGCAGCACTTTACAGTAGGGGATAGACATACAGGGGTATTAAATAGTACAAATCATATGTGGAGAACAGAAGGATCAGAGGGCCCTGCTCGTGAGAGCTTACAGTTTAGAGGAAGGTGGGTAGGACACAGAAGGTGTAAGTGCTATTGGGTGTACAAATTCTAATGTATAATCGATAACACAAACAAACCCTTTAAGGCATTGGAACTCTACTATAACTAGAAAAAATAACTTGTCTTGCTTCAGTGAATTAAACAGGAGACGGGTAAAGTAAAAGTTATACCTTTATTGGCTAACTGAGCAGCTTTAGAATGCAAGCTTTCAAGACAACGTTTTCATCTGGCATATTAGAATGAAGGCTGGAGAATGCAAAATACATGATATAGGTTGTACATTTATGCATATTCCTGGTTAATTTGAACTCCACTGGAGGTGAAACTCTTATCTCCAGTATCTGTGTAAACTATTCTTTAGACTCCAGTATAGGCATCTCATTGTAGCTGGCCGAGAATTAAAATATTTATTTCCCTTTTGATGTGAGAGTAGCTGTAGTAAATTTAGTTCGTAGAGAGTTTGTGACTTGCAGAAAAAGTGCCAGTTGGGGTGTACAATGCACCTTGCTAAGTTGTGCTTTGTGCACTCAACCTCAACTTTCAACCTTTTGGATTGAATGAAGAATGGCAGCTTTATGTTAGTTGTGCGTCCTATAATAATATGTTTGTCACAGTGCTCTGTGACATTAGTCTTCACTACTTTTTTATTTCTTACCTAAATGGTAACATAGTTGATGAGGCTGGAAAAAAGACACGTGTCCATCAAGTCCAGCCCATGCCAAATCACTCCTGTTGATCTAAAAAAGGCAAAAAGAAAAACCCATTGAAGCCATCTGCAATTAAGCCTGAAGTGGGTAAAAATTCTTTCTTGGCACCAAATAACAGTCAGATATTTCCCTGGATCAACAACCTATCTGCTTTGAAGCCAACGGTCATAATTCTGAATATTGTTCTGTGCTAGATAGGTATCCATTACTTTTTTAAAGCAGTTACAGTATCTGCAAGCACAGCATCCTGAGGCAAAGAATTCCATAACTTTACTGCCCTTACTCTAAACAATTCCTGCCTTTTAATCAAAAACATTTTTCCTTAATGGATGACCTCTTGTTCTTAGCTCATCTATTTGAGTAGATAGTTCTTTGGAAAGTTCTTTGTATTGACCTTGAATATATCTGTAAATGGTAATCATATGACCCCTTAGATGTCCCTTCTCTAATGTAAACAACCAGTTTGGCTAGTCTCTCTTTATAACTCAGATCCTCCAATCCCTTTATCAGTTTTGTTACACATGTCTGCACCGGTGCCCAAAACTGTACTTCATATTCTAGATGAAGCCTTACCAAGGATTTATATAGAGGCAGAATCATACTTTCATGCATCTAAACCCTTTTTTTATGCAGGATAGTACCCTATTTGCTCTTGCAGCAGCTGAGTGACTCTGCACACTGTTGTGAAGTCTATACTCTATCAGTACTCCAAATCTTTCTCTAATGAGGATTCCCAAAGTAGTTTCCCATTTAATGTATGTGTAGCATGTTTGTTTCTACGGTCCAAATACATAACCTTATTAAAGGTCATCTGCCACTTTTCTGCCCATTCACTCAGTTTATTTAAAGCCTTCTGCAGAGAAAAAACATCCTGTTTTCTAAGTATTTCCTTTCATAGCTTAGTGCCATAAGCAAAGATTGAGATATTACTTTCCATTTCCAATTCTAGATCTAGTTAATAAACAAATTAAAATTAATTGGGCCCTGGACTGGACCATGTGGTATTCCACTTACAACTTCAGATCAACTAGAAAATGTTCCATTTGCAACAACTCTCTGCCGTCTATCATTTAACCAGTTATCTATCCATGCATAGATAACACTTCCCAAACCTAAGCCTTTTAATTTATGCAGTAACCTGTTGTGTGGTACTGTATCAAAGGTATTTGCATAATCCAAGTATACTACATCAACAGCAATTCCCTTGCCCAAATTACTGCTAACTAGAACATTGTGTATCCCCTAATCTGTATATGTAGACGAGGGAGTGTTATTGTTTTGGCTATGTTTCATTTAGCCTGTCATGTTATGCCTTCAGAAATATTCTATTGTGTGGGTGATTTGTCACATTTTCTGATTTACCAACAGAATTTATTCTTGTGTCACACTATATTTAAGGTGATATATTGTTTCTCTTGTTGTGTATGTAGGTCACCAATCCATATTGGTTATTTTGTTATCACTGGATTGCTTCTTCCATGGTTTATTCTGTGTTTATATATATATGTGCTCTGATTGGCCATGTGTTTGTCAATCAGGTTTGACTCTGATGTCACACAAATGATCGATTGTGATTGGATATTGTAATGCATAATCCTCACCATTTGGGTGTCTTGGAATGCTTTATATTGTGAACAATACAGAGCCTTGGCGTCTCTCATTATACCTCGGATGGAACATTTAGTGAAATGCTCTTCAGACTCTTTTTAATTCTGAATATTTTCTTGTTTTCCCTGTCAGTTCTCTTATGCTGCAATGAAAGCTTTCAGTTTATTTTGGTCATATTTGTCAATCTTATAGAGATTGCTATACAGTGTTTATTATTATCTCAATGGTGTTTTGATAATCCACACTTAATATTCCACAGAGCAATATATCGTATGTCCTTTTTCAACTCCTCACTTACTATGTGGCCATTCTTGGCAACTATTAGATCTAATGTGTTAGGCACCTCATTATCTTGTAATTTGAGGTGGTCCTCTAAAGCTACTCTCACACCAGTCTCCTTTATTCTTTTTTTTTTTTTTTTTAATTTTCAAAAGCTTTATTGAGGAATAATGCAAGAATTACAAAGAAGGTGGCAAAAATGTCACAACAGATGCATATTACATTGTTGGTAATAATACAAATGAAACTGTGTATAGGAATGGATGAGTATGGGCAATATTCACATATCATTATCAAAATAATATAAATAGAAAACATGTGAGAGTACATTCTCAAATCTATAGGCATCACCATGTCCCAACGTAGTCTGAAAAGGGGATTGCTTACAGTATTTGATTGGACTGAGACACAGCCCATGCATTTGTCAGACTTAGGGTGCTGAAAAGTCGGCATGTTAGCGCAAGGGGGCATAGATGCTGCAGGTCGATACTTAAAGAAGAGAGAATATAGGTTAATAAAGAATAGAGACGAAGAGCATGAAGAGAGAACTAGAAACAGATTAAGCATAAAAAGAAGAAAGGAAAGACAGGAGTAGTTAGAAGTATGTCAGAGAAAGGGAATGAAAAAGAAGAATAGAGGGAGTTAGGTTGGGAAGAAAAAAAGCAGAGGAAGGGAAGGAGTGATTGGGGAATGTAAGGATAGATGGGTTAACAGAGAGCGATCACAGTGGACAAGACACACACCCATAAGGAATAGACGAATGAGTGTAACACAGACATAGACCATATGCTCAATGAATCGAGGACTTATAAGTGATCCAGTTACGTTCCTTAGTGGTCCTTTTACAGTCTTATTGATATATTTGTGTTTTGGAAAAAAGTGTGAACTAGGATCTGTGCTTTGATACTTAGCTGAAAAAAGTTCACCCGATGTCAAACATAGACATATAAATCATGCAAAGCTAGTGGCATAGAAGGTTTATTAAAGAGTAGACTTGTGCATGGCAAAAAAAAAAAAAATCGGTAAAATTCAATTTCAGATGACATTTTTTTTTTCTATTTGGAGGATCCGCATTTCGGACCGGACCTGTTTGACTTGGACAAATTCGGCAAAAGTCCGAATTGTTCGGCCAAATTTAAAATATGCAATAAAAAATAAATAAAAATAAATGGAACCATTTCCAGGGTCTAAATAAAGATGGTGGAACAGGGTAAGGTGGAGCTTTAGCCTTATGGTACTATGGATGAAATAGATTAAGTATGGATGTAGCTAGCTAGCTACAAGCAAGAATAAACACATAATTCAAAGGAAGAAGGAAGACTGAGGATGACTGGTGCAGGGCAGACTCAGGATGACTGGAACACTGTAGATGTAGCCAGCAACAAACTGTAGAACACCGGAGCAGGCAGGACTCGGTAGATAGATACCGCAGACTTTTTTAGAAGAGACTACAGAACGGAGGGTTACTGGTGCAAGGCGGACGCAGAATGACAGGAACACTTAAAATGTAGCCAGTAGCAAACTGCAGAACACTGGAGCAGGCAGGACTCAATAGATAGATACCGCATACTTTTTTAGAAGAGACTACAAAACTGAGGATTACTGGTGCAGGGCAAACTCATGATGACAGGAACACTGTAGGTGTAGCCAGCAGTAAACTGCAGAACACTGGTGCAGGTCTCAGTAGGTAGATATAGCAGACTTTTTTAAAAGAGACTACAAAACTGAGGATGACTGGTGCTGGCTGGAGTCAGGATGACAGGAACACTGTAAATGTAGCCAGCAGAAAACTGCAGAACACTGGAGCAGGCAGGACTCAGTAGATCTATACAGCAGACTTTTTTTTAGAAGAGATGAAAAACAATAGAGCAAGACTGAACAACCTGTATAGTGGGACAACAATGTAGACTTTAAATTCCCCCATGTCCCACCAAGTCTAGGTGTCCCCTCCCAACCTATCACATTTCTAGAGCTGGGTAAGCTGGAGCGCTCAGCATATTATGGTATTATGGATGATTGTAGATGAAGTCCTTGTGATGAGCTCAAGATTGAACTTGAATGTTTCTTCTTGTAGATCCTTCCTTATGGTCTTGTACATTTCTACATATTCTACCCTGCTTCTAATATTACTGTTTTGCTTCACTTATAATTGCTTTTTCATCATGGTAACTGTTTCTTTTGATACTCGGATTGTTTTTTATTGTATCACAGTAGGGGCAAGTGCAAGGTGCTGTGTATGACAATCTCAATAACTTTCATTGTGGGTTGAAATGTCTGTGTCTGGAAGGTCTTGAAGCACACTGAAGAGAGTAGACAGTGCTAACTCAAAATTAGTATTATTTTTCAGTAGTGTTGATCTTCATGTTTGTTCACGATAATTTTCTTTCTTTCAGTCAGTTTTTATTTAAGACTGACCAGTCAGTGAATATCATTTTATTATTTGCAAGTGTGAAGTTGATTTCACTTGTACTAAGATTAGGGCTTTTCTATGTTTATTTTGTCTGGGCCTTTTTCCTGTAGAAATTCATGATGTAAAATTTTGCTATCCTGCAAATTAGATCAGTTGGTTGACTGTATCATCTTTTTTCCAGTTCCATGTAGTCCGAATGATTTTTCACCATTTTTAGGTATTACCAGTTCTCTTATTGAAATCTTCCATTAGACATTTGTAGTGGTAATTGTCCCGTTTGTGGAGGTGTAATATATCATCATAAAATTCTTCAACTTTATCATAACTGTGGCTACTTGTAGGGGCATATGTGTATGATTTGAAGAACATAGCGACTGTTTAGTTTGATAGCACAGGCAGCAATTCTTTCAGAAATACTTTCTACTTTTATGACTGAGTCTGTCAGTCTTTTGTTAATCAAATATCTGATTCCCCCACATTGTCCATCATTGGTTCCTTGGTAGTATAACAATGTCCATTTTCTAATTTGACCAACTCTTCTTTATACTATTTGTCCCACGTAGCCTGTATTTCAATAATATCATGCTTGTAGTTCAAATGCAATTGCATCAGAAAGTATCTCCCCACCCACCCCTTTCAACTGCTGCACTCTGCCTCTCGAAGCTGGTCAGGATGGAGCAGCGAGGGACAATCTTCAGCAAGCATAAGGAAAATCCTGCCCTCCACATATGATGTGAGGTGGCTAGAAGGGGCAGGAGGGGGTCCTTTCTAATGCAAGCCTGATATTATCGTAATACAGCGCTACTTAGGACAAATAGTATAAAGAAGGTGCGGACCTCTTTTTACTTGTATGTTTATATACAGAATAATAATAATAATAATGATAATTGTTTGGCAATGTGTTCTAGCATCCAAAGAGAATAAATAATTATAGTATAGTAAAATTTATAAAATGTCTAGCTAAGCAGAAATGTCTCTCATCTGTTGTCCAAAGAAAATTGATTTTTAATTGCACAAAAAATAAGAATCTGCATAATGAAAGGCTTGTTTGGTATTTGTTATAAATAATTTCGAATTCCTTCTATAGCAGATGGGAGTGAATATGTTGAAATGTATGGAACCAGCAGCTCTTTCAGATAACATGGGCCTTGATGTTTAAAGCTTAATAGAATTTATAATTCCTGCGTAATTGGACAAACTGCATGTAAATCATGTAAACAGAAAAATAAATCTAGTTAATGCAATAACCAATTTAGTATTTTGATTTATAATTGGGCTCACAACTGATAACTTGTATTAATCAGTAATTGATAATTATTCTTTAAAACCAAAGAATAGTTCCTGGGCTATGAAATGTTATATACGGTTTGTGAAACTTGGTACAAGAGAGACACCTCTTACACTTTTCCTTTTATCTTAGCTGTCCATTTAACTTTATGTTTACATCTTCGGCCTTGTGACAAGCACTTAAGAGTACCCAATAAATTTTGCATGCCTTTGAAAAGCAATCAATATTGCTGTGGTCCCTTTGAGAAATCTAATTAGATTTTTTCATTGTTAGGTTCTGTGTTATATTCTTAAATTATGTTTGGTGATTTGTACTAGAGTTTGAAGCACCTAAAGTTTCAAAAGATTTACATTGCTGGTAGTCACAACTGTATATCCTATATAATAATTCGCTAATGTATGTTTGTCAGAAGCTGTCATGCGCAGTACAGATGTGTGCGCGCGATGCATTCATGCTCACTACAGACTGCCTGCACCACAACATCCGTGCACCGTGGCCGTTGCTGCCTGGCACTGTGCCCCGTGTACACAAGCTGTTCAACTAGTTATAAATATATAAGTTGTAGTAACACACACACAGTTATAATATAGACTTACAGAACGGAATACTTGCCTTGGGAACCTTAGAGAGCTATACATATCTTAACCTTTAGGGACCAAGCAGATCAGGATTTAAGGATTTCCAAGTTAAATCACTGGTCAGTGATTGTTCCACTGATTAACCTTAAGCAGGGATATTATTAAAGGGGAAATATGCTATCTAGGAATAAGTGAAAATCTCCTGTTATAGGTACATAATGCAAAAAAGTATAAATATGTCACAGGCTGTTATATGGAGAACACCTACCAAGAGAAATCCATCTGGTAAATTAAAACATACAGCTATAAATATAGGTTTCCATTAAATCATGGCCTGTTAATGAGGCCTCAAGGACTGCAACTGTACAGTCTTACATTATTGCATAATTGACAAGTCTGGTAAATATGAGCTGAGGTAAGATATGTCTGTCCACTGAGCAGAATTGATCTAATTCCTGTGTCAGGTGATAGTTGAATTAGGGAAGATATAAGTACCTTCCTTATGTCCCTCACAAGGATTTTGTTCACAGTAGTGGTAAGGTGGCATCACTCCTTTTTTATTGCATTAAACTAAACACATGTTCACGGATTTGAGGCATATAGGGACTTGCCGAAATCTGTGGTGCCTTGATGGAACAGACAAGCTTATTGTGCTTTTGGTCAAAAACATTTAAGTAAACTACATTGTTTATTATTTATAGTAAATCACAGGTTAATTATTTGTAAAGGACAGGACTGGATGCATAGACTTTCCTTTTGTTAACTATTTCCTGTGTTATACTAGGGGACCTCTCTTTGAAGGTTTGTAGAATAACATAGGGACTGGAGAACCTCCATCTAGTTAAAGGATTTATATTACCATTGTGGGAAACATGTAAGGAATGAAATACCATGCTTCAGAGTGTTATTAACCAAAATCTCCTAATGAAATGACAAGGATGCTAATATAAGAAGAACTGGAGTAATTCTGAGGCAACCCATGCACCACAGGAAACACACAGAAACTCCCAGAATTCCCAGTCCTTTATTTGGGGCTTTCAACGTTTTGAATGCTACTTAGGTCTACAATGTGTTGCATTGCAGCAAGTTGCAGCTCTCTCATAGTCTTAAAGGAGTTAACAGCCCCAGGTAAATCACTGGAAATGTTATTTGTCATTTTAAATTGTTTTGGGTTTTCCCTGGAATTACTCCAGTTCTTCATATTCCATCAACCTGTAGGTGTTTTTTTTTCTTTTGGGGGCCACCGCTTCTTTTCTGGCAGAGTTACACAGGGTGTAATTTGCTCAAACTGTGTACATTTTAATACTGTAAACACCATTATTTCCCCAGATACTGACTGTTTTTTAAGCTATGGTTTAACACAGGGGATATGCAGTGCATTATAAGGCAATGAGTTGTACACCCCGCTGGCACACAAAGGGTTAAATATCCATCTAATAGTTACCAGTACTTAATGATGGCCTAGTGTACATTGCAGTTGACAAGTGGTTGTCGCTAGTTTTATCTATCAGGTTACCACTAAAATATAAGACATTTGTAGATAAAACCTTTGATACAGTTATCAAAGGTAATGGAATCAAGGATCATACTAGAGTTGCTTACTGTTCCACAGGATCTATAGGATTGTCACAGTAATGTTATTTCCCAGATTAACTGCAAAATCATCTGCACACCTATATTTCACTGGGAGTATACTTAGGGGTGGTCGAGAAAAAATTCCAGCATGGCTTTTCACAAAAAAGGATGATTTTTCACTTTTCTCGCAAAAGCTTTCTCCTTTTCTCCAATGCACAATTTCATCTTTTTCTTCATTTCCAGCACATTTTTTGCCTATGTTTCCTATGGTGCAACATTTCCCACCACAATATTAATTGTTCTGGGACTGTAGTGGAGAAATAAGTAGCTAGAAGTGAAAGTTGTGAGTCCACAGCAACATATGCCTTTAAAAAATGTGTTAGCATGCAGAGTACCTTTGTCTTTTGCACACAACACAAAGATCCTGCTTAACCCCTTAACAACCCATGACAGTCCAGGACAGTCATTGGTAGAATCTCGTTAAGGACCCATGATGGTCCTGGACCGTCACGGAATTCTGGGCTCCTCGATCGGCTACACGCCGTTCGGGGAGCCCAGAAGCGGATGCTGCAAAAAAAAATTAAATAAATGGTCCGTGGTCCTTAAGTGACGGCTGCATGTGCGATCGTCCATCCTTAAGGGGTTAAATGACACTGGCACATATTCATGATGATGTCATGGCATAAACAAGTACAACCTGCAATGTGGCCAATATGTATGGTAGTGGTATTGGGGGACTGGAGTGGCCTGGCTTTCTGCTTTTACAATTCAAGCACAGCCATCCTGGAAAAATAACTGCGGCTGGGGATATGCCAGCTTAGAGATGCACATGACGTCAGTTCTCTGCAACCTCCGTTTTCTACAAAAGAATATGGCAGCATGTCCAATGCCAATATCTTGGCAACCTTGCCATTCCACAGGCATACTTTGGGATTGTTTTTGTGAAGTTTTAGTCTCCTTCCCAGGAACTCAGTCAGTGTGGGTTGGCAGGACATGGCAGAAAAACCCTGTAACTTTATTGCTTTAACAACATGACTAAAAGAGGTGGTGGAGGTAGAGGTAGCAAGTGTGGGCAGTCTATGACTCTTGTCATCTCCTACAGCAAACTAAGAGTCAGCACCTTGAGCCATAGGTTTTATTTGGAATCAACTAAATGTTGGCAGTGACACACTCCCTGACACATAAACAACATCACTACTTCTCTTATCTGCCCCAGAGCCCTGGGAACTTTTTCAGTGCTTCTGCTGCTGCTATTTGTGGCACCTCTGACCTGCTGATAGTGTGTCTAACAGTCAGACCTGTAGTTGTGCTTCAGGTGGGATCTCATAGAGGAGGTGCCTAAGTGTGAGCCTGTTTTCCCCTTGCTCACATGCTTTTTTCCACAGACAACAGATATCAGCATGCTTAGTTTTTGGATCCTGAGTGAAGTATCTTCATACTGTGGACTTCATGGACTGAGGGGTTCCTGAGGGGCTGCTACTACTACTGGTGCTAGATGCAATTCTGTGGCTACTACTACTAGGTGTCAAAGATGCAGCACTTCCAGTAACAACAGAGGCACTCGTCATAGCTAATATTTTGGTTGTTAATAATCTATGTTGCTGTTGTTGCTGCTGCTGCTGGTTCCTCAACACAGGTGTGTGGATGAGTTGGACTTGAACTTGCATGCTGATGATGACTGACAGGATGAATGTGTGCTTTTTCCCCATCTTTGCTTGTCCAGGGTCAAGGTTTCCAATAGTTTTCTCAAACAGTTTATAGACAAGCACAGTGCTCCTTTTCATTGGTGGAAGATTGAGCCTTTGCCTTTCTACTAACTTTCTGGCCATGTCATCATCTCTCTCACTTTCAACTTCATCTGTATCTGAAGAAGAGGACAATGCTAGAGGGATATATACTACATCTGCATCATCAGTCATCATTAGGTCATCCTCAGCATCAGCATCACCAGCCGCTTCTTGCCCACTACCCTTATATTCCTCTAAGCTTTTAGAGGTGTCAAAAAATTTCATTTTATTGTCACAAAGTTTGCTATTACTTTGAGGACAGGTGTTTTGGTGCTTGTTTGTTTCATTGCCAAATGCAGCAGTTGGTTCATCTGCTATACCTTCCACCATTATGCCATTGCCATAATCAAGACTAGGAGGCGACTCATCACCTTCAGTGTTCTTCTTATGTGTTTGGGGTTTTTCTTATACTGGAACTGGTGCTGGAGCTTTTGGTGGGACCTTGACAAACTGCATCCACCATGGGAGGAGAGGGATCATATAATTTATTGCATACACTGCAGTGACCATGGCTGCAGTTAGTTTTTGAACTACCATTGCTCCACCTTTCCCCCTCCCCTTGTGTGTTTGCTGGACATTACTCAGCTACTGTGTGTGTGTTTTTACTCTACAGTACACAACGCAGCTGATGGAGTGTGATGTCTTGCCTTAGCCCTCAACAAAATTCTCTATGTCATCTGCTGTCTATCAAGTCTGTCTCAGTCACACAGCTCACATCATGCTCCCAGTCAGCTGTCTATCACCTGATTTATTTATTTATTTATTTCTACCCTATCTTGTCACAGTCTGTCCAAAAAGAAAAAAAAAAAAAAAAGAAAAAAAAAAAAAAAATATATATATATATATAAAACTAGAAAACAAAATCAACAGATTTTTTTCCCAGACCTACCCAGCACAGAGACAATAACAGCAAGATCAGCAAACAAATTGGACCCCAGCTGCCCGTGTCTTGCCAGTCATTCACACCGAATTTTGGGTACTTGGGGTCAACCTCTTTCTTCCCCCAGACTCTCCTAATACAGAGAACAAATGTCCTACTTAAAAGACTCTCTAAACTACTATGCAATTACCCTTTATTTGCCTATCTTCTCTAGTGCAAAAACATACTGATTTCTCTTCTCACAAACACAGAATGGCATGCTGTGAGAGCCTGACACCTTTTTATATGCCTGCAGAAAAAGAAAAGAAAACTACCATTTGGTGGGGAAAAAAATCAGTCTTCCCATTGATTCAATGCAATGAGCTAGGCAAAAAAAGTGGGGAAAAAGGCACTTTTGACTGGAATTTTTCAACAACAAGAAAAGTATCTACAGACAGTTCCATTATTGATGTCTTATATAACAATTTCCTCATCAGCAGGCAGAAGAGAAGTTGAATAAACAAGCCGAGGTCAAACCAGGATACAGAAGCCAAATCAGGAGACAAGAGCGAAGTCAGCAGAAAGCCAGGTCAAACACTGGAAACAACAAGAACTTGAAATAGATTACAACATGAATGCTTTGATCACGAGCCAACACAAGGTGCTGATGCTTGATAAAGGCTCACAAAAGAGCATCATACAACAAGGCGGAGAAAAAGCATACAGGCAAAAAACAGAATATCTGGAAAAAAAATGCCAGCAAAACCCAGAAGGACATGAGACTGCAGACCGAGAGTCCGTCTCCCCTCTGAAAATAGCGGTCTCAAGGTTCAGTGGGCAGAGGACCCTCGGAGAGACCTCAGGCTTTAGCAGATCCAATTTTGTGCATAGGAGATGACCAAACAGTAGAAAAGCTGGATACACTCCAGTCACCGCATGAGGCATCAGCTGGTTTATGGTCAGAAAATCCAGAAGAGTATAGGAGAGGTCCACTGTAGTAGAGGCCACAGCAAGGGCTGCTTTGAACTGCTGGACAAAACGCTAAGTTTGATTAGTTATTGCCGGATGGTAAGGAGCAGATGTGTGATGTTTAACCCTAATGGACTTGAGGTAAGTTTGGAACATATATGTAGTAACCTGAGGACCCCTGTCTGCCACCAGAAGCCATGGAAGGCCAAAAACAGCAAAAATATTTTTGAGGACCTGAATGGTGTCCTCTGCCATGATAGAGGACATAGGACAGGCCTCCAGCCACTTCGAGTGGGCATCCACTAGAATGAGATATGACTTGCCCTGAATGGGGCCAGCAAAATGTAAATGCAGCCCACCCCATGGCTGGGGAGGCCTGTCCATTGGAATTGTCAGCCATGGAGGTCATTGTTTCTGCGTTTGTGCACATCCAGCACACGTTTGCACCCACACTTTGGTGTCAGCATAGAAAGTTGTCCATCAGCTGAAGGAGCGGGCCTGTTGCTTCATCCTGATGATTCCTGGTTGTACTTCGTGCAGGATGCGTAGGGTTGTATCCCTCAGAGTAGATGGAAAGATGACTCTAGAACCTCATAAGATACAACCATCCAGGATGCTGAGTTCTAGTTTTTTATTCCAGTAAGGGTGGCAAGCTGGGAAAACATACGAAAGGCCAGCCATTGAGAATGAACTGGAACACTTCATATAGGTGCGTAGCCTGTACTATTTGTTGTCAGGTACAGGTAGTCGTATAACAAATATGGTGGTGATCTGAAGTAAACGCTGATGAAGCAGAGGATGTGAAACCCCAGGGCGGGGTCTACTACAACAGCAGCAGGAAAGAACATCAGCATTGGCATGGTGTATGAGACCTGTATTGGATGCAGTAGTTGATGTCTCCTAGGTACATCGCATACTGTTGCTATGGATGAGATTCCTTTTCGTGGATTGAAGATTGCCATCAATGGTTTATATTCTGTAATAAGGGTAAAATAACAACAATACAAGTAGAGAGTACATTTCTGTAGGGCCCATATGAGCATAGTTATTCTCTGCCTGGATAAGCGACCTAGAGCAAAAAGCATTGTGCTGTTCTGAGTCATCAGTAGTGATGAGCGAGCACCCCAATGCTCGGGTGTTCGGGTGCTCTGACCGAGCACCCCCTGAGGCTCGAGTGCTCGGCCGAGCACCCGAGCCCCATTGAAGTCAATGGGAGGACTCGAGCATTACACCAGGCACCCCCTGCTCTGATGAGGGGAGGGTGCCTGGTCCATAGGAAAAGGGCAGAAAAGGATGGAAACACCACAGAAATGGTTCAGGGACAGCATAGGGAGGATGTCTGGATGCATCTTGGACTCCAACATCGCTGCTGGGAACGATCTTTCGCCCGTAGTACGCCATTTTTACAGACTGACCGTAAAACACACAAAAAGGAAAATAAAAACGACTTTAGGCGAAAAATTGTTACCAAACAATATTTGCTGTATATTTACTTGTATATCATCTGCAAATTCTCCCAAAAATTTCCTCGATTTTTCTGAACTGAGGCCATGATTAAGAGGGAAACGTGCGCAGAGGCAAATTCTCCCAAAAATTTCCTTGATTTTATTGAACTGAGGCCATGATTAAGAGGGAAACTTGCGCAAAGGCAAATTCTCCCAAAAATTTGCTTGATTTTTCTGAACTGGGGCCATGATTAAGAGGGAAACGTGCGCTGAGCCGACCATCTAAAACATTATGGGTGAGGGTCTGCTGCGGAGCTGACCATCCTAAACATTATATGCGAAGGCCCGCTAGTGAGCTGACGCTATAAAACATTATATGAGAGGGCCCGCTAGAGAGCTGACCCAATAAAACATTATATGAGAAGGCCCGCTGGTGAGCTGACCTATATAAAAATTGTCAAACAGGGCCCGCTGGTGAGCTGGCCCTATATAAAAATGATATCACAGGGCCCGCTGGTGAGCTGGCCCTATATAAAAATTATAGCACAGGGCATATGGAAGAGGAGGAGGAGGATGAGAAGATTAAGAGTCAACCATATACCCGTTTTTTGGGTGGAAGGGGTGAATGGGAATACAGAGTATTCCCATCATTGTAAATAACATATATAAAGTGAGTTTATGTTCCCCCGGGGCTTTCCTCCAGTGGAGTGGAGAAGTCAGGGGAAATCCAGGCCTTGTTCATTTTTATAAGTGTCAACCTATCAGCATTGTCGGTGGAAAGGCGGATACGCTTATCTGTTATGATGCCACCAGCAGCACTAAATACCCGCTCAGACAGAACGCTGGCGGCAGGGCAGGCCAGCACCTCCAAGGCGTAGAGTGCCAGTTCATACCACGTGTCCAGCTTGGACACCCAGTAGTTGTAAGGCACAGAGGGATCATTGAGGACGCTGACACGGTCTGCTACGTACTCCTTCACCATCTTCCAAAACTTTTCCCTCCTTGTGACACTAGGCTGCGCATCAGGGTGAGGGTGCTGGCGGGGTGTCATGAAGGTGTCCCACGCCTTGGAGAGTGTTGCCCTGCCTTTGTCGGAACTGCTGTGTGCTCCCCTTTTCTCCCCTTCTCTGTTGGCCAAGGTAGCACGTACTCTGCCGCCAGCATTGTCAGATGGAAAATTTTGGAGCAATTTTTCAACAAGAACCTTCTGGTATTGCACCATTTTGCTTGTCCTCTCCACCGGAGGAATGAGAGATGAGAAATTCTCTTTGTAGCGGGGGTCCAGAAGGGTGAACACCCAGTAATCTGTGTTGTCTAAAATGCGTATAACGCGTGGGTCACGGGAAAGGCAGCCTAACATAAAGTCAGCCATGTGTGCCAGAGTACCAACAGTCAAGATTTCGCTGTCCTCACCAGGAGGATGACTCTCAATCTCCTCATCCTCTTCCTCCTCTTCTGCCCACCCACGCTGAAGAGATGGAACTAAAGTTCCATGGCTACCCTCTGTAGCGGAGGCAACCGTGTCTTCCTCCTCCTCCTCCTCCTCCTCCGCCTCCTCCAATTGTCGCTGAGAAGACGAAGTGAGGGTGCTCTGGCTATCACCTTGTGTAAGCTCTTCCTCCCGCATTTCCACCTCTTCCACATGCAAAGCGTCAGTTTTAATTGTGAGCAGCGAGCGTTTCAGTAGACACAGAAGTGGGATGGTTACACTGATAATAGCGTTATAGCCGCTCACCATCTGTGTCGATTCCTCAAAATTGCGTAAAACTCACAGAGGTCTGACATCCATTCCCACTCCTCACTTCTGATTACAGGAAGTTGAACGGAGAGGCGACGACCGTGTAACAGCTGGTACTCCACTACTGCCCTCTGCTGCTCACAAAGCCGGGCCAACATGTGGAAGGTGGAGTTCCAGCGCGTGCTCACGTCACACAGCAGCCGGTGAGCTGGCAATTGTAAGCGCTGCTGCAGCTTCAACAGGCCGGCTGAAGCTGTAGATGACTTACGGAAATGTGCACACACGCGGCGCACCTTGGTCAAGAGATCATGCACATTGGTGTAGGTTTTTAGAAATCGCTGAACGACTAAATTAAATACATGCGCTAGGCATGGTACGTGTGTGAGCTTGCCGAGCTCCAAAGCCGCCACCAAGTTACGCCCATTATCACACACAACCATGCCTGGTTGCAGGTTGAGTGGCGAGAGCCACTGCTCGGTCTGGTGACTAATCCCCTGCAACAGCTCTGAGGCCGTGTGCTGTTTGTCCCCAAGGCAGATCAGTTTCAGCACGGCCTGTTGACGCTTCCCCACTGCAGTGCTACACTGCTTCCAGCTACTGGCTGATGGGGGAGTGGCGCTGCGTGTAGAGAATTCGGAGGTGGAAACGGAGGAGGAGGAGCCAATAACGTAGGTGCTGGCGGAAACCCTGATGGAGGTAGGGCCCGCAATCCTCGGCGTGGGTAGCACCCGTGCCATCCCAGGGTCCGAGTCGCTCCCAGCCTCCACGACATTCACCCAGTGTGCCGTCAGGGAAATGTAGCGTCCCTGGCCACAAGCACTTGTCCATGTGTCAGTCGTTAAGTGGACCTTCCCAGTAACTGCGTTGGTCAGGGCACGGGTGATGTTACGGGACACATGGTGGTGTAATGCGGGGATGGCACACCGGGAAAAGTAGTGGCGGCTGGGGACCGCGTACCGAGGGACAGCTGCTGCCATCAGGCTGCGGAAGGACTCAGTCTCCACAAGCCTAAATGGCAGCATTTCGATGGCCAGTAATTTGGAAAGGTGTGAGGTTAGTGCTATGGCCTGTGGGTGGGTGGCTGGGTATTTTCGCTTGCGCTCAAATGCCTGGGGTAACGACATTTGGACGCTGTGCTGGGACAGGGAAGTGGATGTGGTCGCTGATGGTGCTTCAGATGGTACAGGTGCAGGACGGGAGGTATGCGGGCCTGCGCCTTCGACAGGCGATTGGCCGGCACCGAAAACAGGGGAAGAGGAGGCAGTGGTGTGGCCTGCAGACACAGATGGGCGATCCAGGCGTTCCTCCCACTTATTACGGTGCTTGGATGCCATGTGTCGGATCATGCTGGTGGTGGTGAGGTTTCTAGTGTTCATGCCTCGGCTCATTCTGGTGTGGCACAGGTTGCAAACTACAATTCTTTTGTCGTCCGCACTTTCCTTAAAAAAACGCCATACCGCGGAACACCTACCCCTTGGCAAGGTAGATTTACGCAAGGGGGTGCTCCGTGGAACATTTGCGGGCCGGTTTGGTGCGGTCCGCCTTCTTTCTGTAGCCACACCACTGCCTCTTCCAGCCTGTTGCGGTGCTGCAGATGGCTCACCCTCAGGACTGCTGTCATCGCTCGGCTCTACACCTTCCCAGGTGGGGTCAGTCACCTCATCGTCCACCAAGTCCTCCTCCACTTCCTCACTGTGATCATCCTCCTCATGTCTTGATCCCACCACATACTCAGTCATTGACAACTGTATAACATTCTCCTCAACAAGGTCTTGAGACAGTAATAGTGGTTGATTTAATGGCAACTGTGTCTCATCATCATCATCATCATCCACTACTTCCTTTGACCTTAAATGCCGTTCACATCTGTCATCTTCTTGTGATTGGGTACCCTCTAGAGGTTGTGAATCAGGGCACAAGATGTCATGTTCCTCTGCAAGCGTGCTTGGAGAGAGGGTCAAATGAAGGATTGGTGATGAGACGAGCTCCTCACTATATCCCAGTGTGGGATCACTTCTTTGACCAGACCGTGTATGGTGGGAGGAAGGATGATCAGAGTGAGGATTATGTTGACCAGACTCTTGGCTACTGAGAGTGGACTTGGTGGAAGACAGGGTGGTGCTTAACCGACTGGAAGCAGTATCAGCTGACATCCAACCGACCACCTGTTCGCAGTGGTCGGACCTTGAGAGTGATGTCCTGCGACGCCCTGTAAAATTAGACATGAAGCTAGGTATGGTGGATGTCTTTCTTTCTTGTGCTCTGGCACCAGGCACAGTTTCTCCACGTCCTGACCCGCGCCCTGAACTATCAGGATCACGTCCACTTCCCCGTCCCTTTTTACCCGCCTTCTTCATCTTACACGGAATATGTGACTTTGATATTTTACTTTGAAGACTTAACAGTATTTCTTCCTATTCTGCAACTGTGCAGAGTACACAGAATAGGCTGCTAAACTGCGGTGACGCACACTGAATGGAATATGTGACTTTGATATTTTACTTTGAAGACTTAACAGTATTTCTTCCTATTCTGCAACTGTGCAGAGTACACAGAATAGGCTGCTAAACTGTGGTGACGCACACTGAATGGAATATGTGACTTTGATATTTTACTTTGAAGACTTAACAGTATTTCTTCCTATTCTGCAACTGTGCAGAGTACACAGAATAGGCTGCTAAACTGCGGTGACGCACACTGAATGGAATATGTGACTTTGATATTTGAGTTTGAAGACTTAACAGTATTTCTTCCTATTCTGCAACTGTGCAGAGTACACAGAATAGGCTGCTAAACTGCGGTGACGCACACTGAATGGAATATGTGACTTTGATATTTTACTTTGAAGACTTAACAGTATTTCTTCCTATTCTGCAACTGTGCAGAGTACACAGAATAGGCTGCTAAACTGCGGTGACGCACACTGAATGGAATATGTGACTTTGATATTTTACTTTGAAGACTTAACAGTATTTCTTCCTATTCTGCAACTGTGCAGAGTACACAGAATAGGCTGCTAAACTGCGGTGACGCACACTGAATGGAATATGTGACTTTGATATTTTACTTTGAAGACTTAACAGTATTTCTTCCTATTCTGCAACTGTGCAGAGTACACAGAATAGGCTGCTAAACTGCGGTGACGCACACTGAATGGAATATGTGACTTTGATATTTTACAGTTTGAAGACTTAACAGTATTTCTTCCTATTCTGCAACTGTGCACAGTAAACAGAATTTGTTGCTAAACTGCGGTGACGCACACTGAATGGAATATGTGACTTTGATATTTTACTTTGAAGACTTAACAGTATTTCTTCCTATTCTGCAACTGTGCAGAGTACACAGAATAGGCTGCTAAACTGCGGTGACGCACACTGAATGGAATATGTGACTTTGATATTTTACTTTGAAGACTTAACAGTATTTCTTCCTATTCTGCAACTGTGCAGAGTACACAGAATGTGCTGCTAAACTGCGGTGACGCACACTGAATGGAATATGTGACTTTGATATTTTACTTTGAAGACTTAACAGTATTTCTTCCTATTCTGCAACTGTGCAGAGTACACAGAATAGGCTGCTAAACTGCGGTGACGCACACTGAATGGAATATGTGACTTTGATATTTTACTTTGAAGACTTAACAGTATTTCTTCCTATTCTGCAACTGTGCAGAGTACACAGAATAGGCTGCTAAACTGCGGTGACGCACACTGAATGGAATATGTGACTTTGATATTTTACTTTGAAGACTTAACAGTATTTCTTCCTATTCTGCAACTGTGCAGAGTACACAGAATAGGCTGCTAAACTGCGGTGACGCACACTGAATGGAATATGTGACTTTGATATTTTACTTTGAAGACTTAACAGTATTTCTTCCTATTCTGCAACTGTGCAGAGTACACAGAATAGGCTGCTAAACTGCGGTGACGCACACTGAATGGAATATGTGACTTTGATATTTTACTTTGAAGACTTAACAGTATTTCTTCCTATTCTGCAACTCTGCACAGTACACAGAATGTGCTGCTAAACTGCGGCGAAGCACACTGAATGGAATATGTGACTTTGATATTTTAGTTTGAAGACTTAACAGTATTTCTTCCTATTCTGCAACTCTGCACAGTACACAGAATGTGCTGCTAAACTGCGGCGAAGCACACTGAATGGAATATGTAACTTTGATATTTGAGTTTGAAGACTTAACAGTATTTCTTCCTATTCTGCAACTCTGCACAGTACACAGAATGTGCTGCTAAACTGCGGCGAAGCACACTGAATGGAATATGTGACTTTGATATTTTAGTTTGAAGACTTAACAGTATTTCTTCCTATTCTGCAACTCTGCACAGTACACAGAATGTGCTGCTAAACTGCGGTGACGCACACTGAATGGAATATGTGACTTTGATATTTTACTTTGAAGACTTAACAGTATTTCTTCCTATTCTGCAACTCTGCACAGTACACAGAATGTGCTGCTAAACTGCGGCGAAGCACACTGAATGGAATATGTGACTTTGATATTTTAGTTTGAAGACTTAACAGTATTTCTTCCTATTCTGCAACTCTGCACAGTACACAGAATGTGCTGCTAAACTGCGGCGAAGCACACTGAATGGAATATGTAACTTTGATATTTGAGTTTGAAGACTTAACAGTATTTCTTCCTATTCTGCAACTCTGCACAGTACACAGAATGTGCTGCTAAACTGCGGCGAAGCACACTGAATGGAATATGTGACTTTGATATTTTACTTTGAAGACTTAACAGTATTTCTTCCTATTCTGCAACTGTGCAGAGTACACAGAATAGGCTGCTAAACTGCGGTGACGCACACTGAATGGAATATGTGACTTTGATATTTTACTTTGAAGACTTAACAGTATTTCTTCCTATTCTGCAACTGTGCAGAGTACACAGAATAGGCTGCTAAACTGCGGTGACGCACACTGAATGGAATATGTGACTTTGATATTTTACTTTGAAGACTTAACAGTATTTCTTCCTATTCTGCAACTGTGCAGAGTACACAGAATAGGCTGCTAAACTGCGGTGACGCACACTGAATGGAATATGTGACTTTGATATTTTACTTTGAAGACTTAACAGTATTTCTTCCTATTCTGCAACTCTGCACAGTACACAGAATGTGCTGCTAAACTGCGGCGAAGCACACTGAATGGAATATGTGACTTTGATATTTTAGTTTGAAGACTTAACAGTATTTCTTCCTATTCTGCAACTCTGCACAGTACACAGAATGTGCTGCTAAACTGCGGCGAAGCACACTGAATGGAATATGTAACTTTGATATTTGAGTTTGAAGACTTAACAGTATTTCTTCCTATTCTGCAACTCTGCACAGTACACAGAATGTGCTGCTAAACTGCGGCGAAGCACACTGAATGGAATATGTGACTTTGATATTTTAGTTTGAAGACTTAACAGTATTTCTTCCTATTCTGCAACTCTGCACAGTACACAGAATGTGCTGCTAAACTGCGGCGACGCACACTGAATGGAATATGTGACTTTGATATTTTAGTTTGAAGACTTAACAGAATGTGCTCTAATCTGCAACTTTGCACACTAAACAGAATGTGCTCTAATCTGCAACTTTGCACACTAAACAGAATGTGCTCTAATCTGCAACTTTGCACACTAAACAGAATATATGAAATTTTTTTTTTTTTGTTTTTTTCCCCCCACACAAAATAACCTGCTGCCCCCACACACAGTAGTCCTAAAAAGGACTTTTGGTTCTTTTTTTTTCACAATTTTGCTTTTTTTCTCCCTACACTGACTTTCCCTTCCTATCCTCATCTCTCCCTGGCTAAGACTGAGCCGAACTCGCTGGTCAGGTGCTATACAGCACCCGACCACGGGTTCTGGCCAGCCAATCAGTGTAATGCCAGCAGCCAACATGGCTGCTGGCATTACACTGATGTCAGAGCCTCCCTGCACGTTTATTGGCTGCGCAGCAGCCGCAAAACGTGCGGGGAGGAGACCCGAACATGGCGGGCGAGTACATGTGCCGAGCAGAGCGATGCTCGAGCCGATCCGAGCATCGGCCGAGCATGCTCGCTCAACACTAGTCATCAGGCATGATATGTGAAAGGACAGACCCAATCTAGATGTTGAGGTGTCACAAACCACCTTCACTGCCTTGTGCAAATTGTAGTGAAGTAGCATTCTGGAGATAAGGATGAGGTCTTTTGTATCTCAAAAAGCTTGCTGACATGCCAGGCTCCAATTCCAGGTCGGTATATGTTGTTTCAACAGCTATTGTAAAGGATGTAATGTTTGGGCTAGATCTGGTAGGAAAAGGTGATTTTAACAACCCCTGATACATTTTTTGGGGGAAGGTGCATTCTCTAGCGCCACCACTTTTTCCTTGGCTGTATGTAAGCCATCATTTGTGATAACATGACTGCAGTATGTTAATGTGGGCTGGAAGAACTGACATTTCTTGAGATTTTTCTTCAGGCCATACTCTTGTAGATGCTGCAAAACAGACTCCACGTTCATTGGTATTACCAGTAATTAACATGTCGTCCAATAAACACTTTGTATGCGAATGGTATCCATCGTCTGCTTCCATATTACTGGGGCAGAAGCAGCCCCAGACACCATTTGATTATACTAATAGAAGCCTTTATGAGTATTAATGATAAGGTATTGGTGGCTATCTGGATGCATTTCCATCTGGAGATATGCCTGCCGGAGATCTAGCTTAGTGAATGTCTGACCTCCCACCAAAGCAAATAATTTCTTTTGTTCATATTGTTCAACTTCTAGTTTACCACTAATTGCCAACCTAAAATCCCCACAAAGATTAATTTAATCTGTCTTTTTTATGACAGGAACAATCGGGGATGCCCATTTGCCACAGGGCAGTTTCTAAATGACTCCTTGCTCTTCTAGACATGTTAGTTTACATTACACCTTTGCCTAGATGCCGAATTGGAACAGTAAAGGATTCGATAAAACATGGTGTAGCTCCTGGGTGCATCTTCAAATGAGCCTGCATTCCTTTCCCTTTTCCCAAACCCAGTAAAAAGACATCCTTGTACTTCTGCTGCAGGTCAGTCAGCCATCCTTGAAGACCAGTGGATTGAACTGGCTGGATCTGATTACTTGGTACTTGTGTGTCGGGCATTCCAGCATTCTCAGAACTTTAATCCATTCCATACCAAACAGAGGAGGGCTACCATCTTTCACTATGTGTAACAGAACATGATGAGAAGGATAAAGTAAACCCCTACTGGACATTACTGTGGCAGGACTGCTTGCAACACTTTTCTGCCAAACTTTGCATCAACAGAGGATTGGATGTCCAGTATATAATGTTATATAAATGTAGAAACTGAGGACCAGGTGGCAGCCTTGCATCTCTCTTCTGGTGATGCAATGGCTTTACAAGGTTTACAAATACATAAACAGCACAAAGCCTAAGAAGCAAATTACAAAATTGTCATAGGGAAGTTAATTAGTTAGGATAAGTAAAAGGCTGATGTTCTGAACAAATTGATTTTATTGGTTTATATCAAGAAACTATCAGGGATAGAAGAGACTCAACAAATTGCAAACTATAATCATATCATTATCAGTTATGGGGGTAAAACAAGAAAAGGTCAAGGGAATCTGGGCAAAATTAAGACTGACAAAGTACCTAGTCCAAACTGTATTCATGCAAGAGTTCATCAGGAACGCAGAACAGTGTTAGCAATATGACTCTTTTTAATCTTCAAAAACAAAATTAAGGTAAAGTCAGTGTGGTTCCTTTATCTAAGATATTAATGCATTAGTAAAAAAAAAATCTAAATTATGAGCCCAAAACTAAGTTTTATTAGGAAAATATTCTGCCAAACACATCTATGGAGTTTCTATGAAGAAATTAAACCTTGTTTCCATTAAAGCTGATAACTCTATATACAAATTTCTTGATTGACTTCAATGGACATATACTAAGTAAACCCATTCATAATATTTTTCAACTGCAATATAATCTAGGCCTAAGTAGGAATCTAGATAATGTCTAATAGTAGGTGTAGTATATCTAAACTTTGAAAATGCAATTGATTTAGTATGACATAGGTTGGCCTATACAATAACTAAAAAGCCTATCAGATAACCTCTGTGGCTGAAGGATAAGGAGCAGTGTGTTGTAAATGGAACAGTCTCATATACAGATTTAAGTTGATTTGAGACTTGGTCCTCTGTTCTTTAACATGTTTATAAATGACCTTGAAATAGGTATGGGAAGCAAAATTTCAATAGTTGCAGATAATGCTAAATTATGCAAGGTAATCTCAGATTAGATGTTTATTCTCTACAGATGGGTTTACAAACAATGGCAGATTGGACAAACAAATGTAGTGTAAGATTTAGTGTAGGGAAAAATAAAGCTATGCATTTGCTGCTTATGAATGTAGTGGACGGATTCTAGGAGACTCATTGCTGGAAAAAGACCTTGAAATATTTGTAAACTGCAGCAGTAAAAGCAAACAAAGAAAACAAAAACTATCCTGACTAAAAAGGGGTGAATGTTTAATATATTAACTTACTTAGGTAGGTGCTGCTCGGCAACCAGAAACTTGTTATTTCTACTTTTTATTTTGCATGATATCTGAAGGTTGCGTTATATAAAGATCTCTGTTGAAGTCTGCTGCTAGGTCATATTTCCACACAACAAACAATAGAATTCAATGTACCCAATTGTCTGGTAAGGAACACTAGTCTAGTATAAAATGTAACAATAATCAGTGGACTACAGTAGATAAAAAGTACCTTAAAAAGTATACAAAAATAATCAACTGCCATATGAAAGATATGGGGAAGTGCTTCTATTAAAGGAATGAAGAGTCAATTATTTCCAGTGTGTAATTCTGGGGTAAACTAACTACACCACAAGTGCAAATAAAAGTTGCCCATACTCCCAGTGATTAAAATGAGCGTTTCAAATCATTGAATGCTACAGATGTCTCCAACACATTGCATCATAATGCTATCTAGACCTTTCTAGCATTCAGTGGTTTAAATGCCCCATATAAATCAACTGGAATTTGGAAATGTCTATTTCTCTCTTATGATGTACTAGTATGAAATCCCGTGTACACGGGCTAAAGTGCCACCCAGCGGCCCCAGCTGCTGCCCCGGAACCAGGAGCAGAGACAGGCGATGAGCCATTCGGTGTGCCCCACTCCGGATCAGCGAGTTCGGGCAATCTCTACTGCGTATGACTGCATCGTTCCGGCAGTCTCTACTGCGCATGTGCTGTTACGCACACAGGGAGCTTTGCAGCTTAACACTTTATATTTTACAGATTTGGTTTGATCCAGCATTGCCCCACTTCTCTTTAGTACAGCTATCCTGGTATTTCGCAAAATGAACGGTGACATTTCAGAAAGATATACATCTGCTCTTCCAACCGAGATAACAGTTTAGCAATCTTCAAATAGGACTCCTGGACTTGCTGTACTAATTAACACTGCTCACTAATTTGTCAGGATTTTTTCTTCTCCAGCATATTCCAGAAGGGTTTAAAATGCAGTTATCCCACTGTGAAAAATTGAAATGTTTTCTGTAGATTTACCAAGCTCTCCCAGTAGCAAAACCAACAGCAACTCTCATGCTTAAAAAAATGTAAATGTGATTTGATCCCATTAAGGGCATTTAACTTGCAAATCTGAATCTCACACTGCTAGAGCTTCTAACCTCGGTTCTGCATTTTGATTAGCCTCAGGCTGAGATGCTTCTGATGAATTAGTAATAGGAAGTAAGAGGAAGTAATAAATAAAGGTTAATGCTAATGGTGAAAGTCAAATTTACTTTAACTAGTTTGGACTTATCAGTGCTTTCATAGTTTGATTTTATTATTATGCCCTCTTTATTTAAAAAAAATAATTGTTACATTTTCTTTATCCCTTTAACCCTTAGTGTGCATTCATTCGGTTAAAGGGATAGTAATGTTTCACAATAAAAGCAGCTCCGATTTATCTTCATAGTATTTGAGCCACAGAGAGTGTTATTTCAATACTGTCAGAGTTGTAGTTCATGAGTAATTGAATGATAAAGTATCCCCCTCCTGCCCCTTTTACTGATCTAGCACTGCTTAACTCAGAGCAGCAAGACTGTCCGGATGGATGGCAGTGAGGGACAATTTTCAGTGAGCATAAGGAAAAACCTGTCAAGGGGGGCAGGGTTTTCCTTATTTTCACAGTAAAAAGATTGTCCCTTGCTGTGAGCTGTCTGGTCCCAGGACCAGTTTCCACATCTGAGGGGAGGTGGCTTATACTAGGTAAAAGGGGCGGGAGGTAGATATTTTATCATTCAATTACTCTTGAACTAAAACTCTGACAGTATTGAAATAACGCTCTTCATCACCCAAATAATATGAATATTAATTGGAGCTGCTGTTTTTGTGAAGCATTACTATCCCTTTAATATCCAGTGGTATACACAACATGTTGCTTCACAATATACTGTGCACACCTCTGGTCTATAAAAGATTAATTACAGCTTGTATCAAGATTACTGTGAAATCATCTACCAGACTCCTTTTCCTGAAAAAGTCCCTACGCACTCAATCACTTGACCTCATCACGGAACTACAGTAATGTAAATTATAATCAGACCTTACAATTCCTGACTAAACAAATGAAAGAAAATGAAATGAAAATAGGTAACAATAAAATATATAGAAGGTGAAAATGGATATGTAATACAAACTCCTAAATATATCCAGGAAGTCCCACATAAGTAGATAGAGAGGTAGGTCATGTTCAATTGCAGCTTAATAGTCCACGTTTGTACATTTGTACAAGAGCAAGGGCATTCAGCTTGTCCAGGAATTGTTGGATATTCTTCCACATACATGTAAGCAGAAACAAAAACAGAGACAGAGCAACCCTGCTCTATGTGAAATAAATTGATACACACATAGATATAAAACCATTCCTCTCCCTCTAAAATGGGTACTCACAGAGATGGAGGCTTGAACCACCTCAGGAGAATCTGAATTGACTGAGTCAGGACCCCCATTTCTGGTGAAGCACCAATTTATGCTCTCCTGTCCTCCTCCTCATATGCTTTTCATGTTACGTATTCCGCTTCCTAAGGGGCATCCATCGATGCCCCTAAGGAAGTGGAATACACACTGTGTAATGCTTTGGGCTATATTGTGTTTTATATGTAGCATTGTCAATATCTTCTTAATTAATAAATATATTTTATATATTTTTGACCACATTGCTGGGTATGGCCTTGTTTATTGCCCATACGTCCACACAACCATACACTTGATTATTGCTGAATAATGCCGGATCGAACATCTGGATCGTGGAACCAAAAGGAGAGGAGGACGAGAGGAGAGCATAAGTTAGTTCCTGACCAGGAATGGGGGTTTAACCCAGTCAATACAGATTATCCTGAGGCGGTTCGAGCCCCCCTCTATGTGTGTACCCATTTTGGAGGAAGAGGGACGGTTTTATATGTATGTGTGTATCAATTCATTGCACTTAGAGGAGGGTTGCGCGGTCTCTATTTTATTTTCTTCTTTTCTTGAAACACTGCTTTAATATGGCATGTACATCACTACCATGTAAATTTCCCAACATACAATATAAGAATTCTTTGTACATATGGCCAGCATTAATATGGACATGTTTGTCTTTGTATTACAGATAATTCAAATCTGCCAATATGTTGTACTATTCATTCTGCTAAATAAATAACTTTAGTGTATATTTGGCTGGAACAGTATGGGACTGTATGAGAATTATGCCACTTATTATGTTTGACATCAAACTTACCTCCATCTGCATTATTAGAAATGGCCTCAGTATGTGAGCTATGCACAGAATCATCCATATAATAGCATAAAGTGTCACATTGTTCCAACAACAAATTACATATATATATATATATATATATATATATATATATATATATACTAGTTTAAAAGCCCGTGTCAGCCTCGGCTGGTGCCCAAAGCCTCTCTGCTCACCAAGCAGTCCCAGGAAGGTGCACAGAGAGGACTCCGGTCGGAATTCAGAGCTCCCCGCTCCGTTTCACCCGCCGTGCATTCAGGCAGTCTATACTGGGCATGACTGTAGAACGGGTAGTCTCCACTGCGCATGACTGTAGCACGTGCAGTGTCTAGTCTCTACTGAGCATGACTGCAGCACACACAGCATCTACTGTGCATGATGGCATCTGACAAACATCCTAGCTGTCAGATTATATTTATATATACATAAATATAACACATACAAATATATATATTACAGATTAATGGCTAGTACAACATTTATGTCATTTTTTATTATCTTTAAAGATAACCAAACTTATCTTAGGCTAACAGGTCCACTTTAGCTCAGCAAGTCACTCAAAAAATAAATAGAACCTGTCCCTCTCTCCTTGTGTAGCAAACAGACTGTTGCCATTTGCTGCAATTTCCTTGCATTTATCTCAAAACATAAGGAAGCTTCAACATGGAAAACCTGGCCCTGTGGGGCTATTTTACAGATCAATCAATCTGGCATTGAACTGTTGCATGCTCACCATAATTATGCAATCAATGGCAGGCCCAGGTTTGCAGTAGCTAATCAGGAATGGCTAACAACTCCATAGACTAATCATCTAACATGCTTCCCCTGCAATGCAGAGGCGTAGCGGAGGCCCCCGCAACCCCCGCAGTGCGGGGGGGCCCCGACAGTATCAGGGGCCCCCTGAAAATTTGCCCTAATATACCTCTATTAGACACCCTTCTAGACTTGGGGCCCCCAATAGCACATACGTTTTTAATTAAGAGGCCCCCAATTTCCCCATAGATGTATTTAGCGAGTGAGAAGTTTCTTACACACATTACAACTGGCAGCTACCGTGCAAGCTCTACAGTAAATGCAGCAGATGATGAGCTTACCTCACATCCGCTCATCCTCTGGTAAATGGAGGCGGATCAGCGGTGATGTAATGCAGAGCAGTGACAGACCCAGTAGCGCGCTGTGTCATCAAGCAGCTGCGCGGGCTGCTTAAAATTTGAAGATACCGCACAGTTCTCCTGCTGCTTTGGGAGGTTTTTCAGACCCTGGCTCAGTGGGTGTTGTTGCTGACTGCATGCCCAAGTGTGTACCGGACTGGAGAGGTAAATCGTACATAACAGTTCTTTGAAGTCACACCAGCACTCACAGTACTTAGTAGATTATCACAACTTGTGCTCTATAATAACCAGCGTTTCAGCCCTCATTGGGATCTTTGGTTATTAAAGAGCACAAACTAATCATCAACCAAGTCCTGTGAGTGCTGTTGTTTCATCAAGGATGCTTATACATCTTCCACTGACTGGCAGCAAGGCAAGTGATTAATTAAACGAGTGCCCAAACATTTGGAAGCATAGGCATAGCGGAGGCCCCCAAGAACTGTTTTCCTGTCTTTCTCTAGCTGTATTGATTAACCCTTTGAGTGCCAGAGGGATACCAATCCACCTCTGATCACACCAAGGGTTAAATAAACTGAGCGCCTAATGGAAAGAAGGGGGAGGATAAGGCTCCTTAATGACTACTGTGACACATGAACGGGTTTTGGGTAGGCCAGTCTTACTTATGCATGGGTGCCTTGAGACTGTAGTATAGGCGCATATGTTAATGCTTGTGTGGAAAATCAAATTATCAAGAGAAGGTCAGAGCAGGCATGGGCATAGTCTCCTCAGATCCAGTAAGTCTCCTCCCTTCATTTTGTTTTCATTTAGGTTTCTTCAATATATATCTATTGCTTCTATACCAGTCCCCTGCTCGCATTTAGACAGTGGCAGGAGCAGGGGACTGGCATTGGAATCTCTGCGGTGATTGCTTTGTTATATAGCAGCCAGAGCACCAGATTCAGGCTAAGTGCAAGTGTGACACTGGGCCTTAGACAGCACGGAGTACACCAAGCACCGGTGGAGTTTTCCATTCCAGTCCCCTGTTCCTGTCACTGGCTAAATGCAAGCAGGGGATCACTGAGACTGCACCTGGCTTTCCTACTCTTTTATCTCCCATGGCATTCAAAAGGTTAGTTGCTCAGAGAGCACTTACATGGTTAACATTTTAGAGATTGACAGTCCTACGGAGAAAACTATTTTGTTCCGATCTGAGCTTAGACTGGAGTGACAGGGAGAACTGATAATGATTCTCTCCCCCAGACTTACTTCAATACTCCCAGTCTCAAGTGAAACACGGTCCATTCATTGTACAATGCACCTCTATTGACACACATTGTGCTTTAGTGCAGATTCCTGTACTACTCCTGTCTGTCTATTCTAACTGCTTAGGTGCAGTCTGATCACCTCTTTGTGCCTGTTTCTGGCTCCAGATATGACCAGACTGCACTAATGCAGTTACAATACACATAGGAGGATAGAAATCAGTCCTAGAATCAGTACAAGGTCTGTTAGTAGAAGTGTTTGTTACTAAGCAAGGGCTGTGTTTTTCTTATTCCAGGCAGTGTTACACGGGGCTCAGCCAGGGAAAGGGAATCCTTATCAGGCTTGTCTGTCAGCCCTCAACAATTCATCGTCACAAAATGAAAAATCATCAGAAGGAGTTTAATTCCTTAACCCTTAGTGTTAGAGTGCCTCTCTTACATACAAAGTTTAATGATTAACCCCTTGGATGCCAGAGAGGTCTACAACATGAAAATGCTAGCATTCAAGGGCTTATTCCAGAATATTGATGACCTCCGTATTTCTCAAACCTTTCCTCTTGTATATTCCTCTCCTTTCCATACCATAGCTTCTGCCACCATTGTATCTGTAGGGGGTCATTACGCCCCTCTTCTGTCCATTCTTCCATTTTCTCAGATACAGCTGGGCATAATTATCCCCTTATAAGCTGGGGAATATATTATAAATAGTGCATAATACACCCTTAACTTGTTTAAAAGGACTTACCTAGGAATGTGTCGTTAATACCTACTTAGGAGTCCATCACACAGCAGTCAGGAATATCTATATAATTACTGCGTGTAACAGAAGCACTTACCTAGGTAGGAATCCATCATACAGCAGTCAGGTATATCTATATAATTACTGCGTGTAACAGAAGCACTTACCTAGGTAGGAATCCATCATACAGCAGTCAGGTATATCTATATAATTACTGTGTGTATCAGAAGCACTTACCTAGGTAGGAGCCCATCATACAGCAGTCAGGTGTATCTATATAATTACTGTGTGTATCAGAAGCACTTACCTAGGTAGGAGTCCATCATACAGCAGTCAGGTGTATCTGTATAATTACTGTGTGTAACAGAAGTACTTACCTAGGTAGGAGTCCATCACACAGCAGTCAGGTGCATCTATATAATTACTGTGTGTAACAGAAGCACTTACCTAGGAAGGAGTCCATCACACAGCAGTCAGGTATATCTACATAATTACTGTGTGTAACAGAAGGACTTACCTAGGTAGGAGTCCATCATACAGCAGTCAGGCGTATCTATATAATTAGTGTGTAACAGAAGCACTTACCTAGGTAGGAATCCATCATACAGCAGTCAGGCGTATCTATATAATTACTGTGTGTAACAGAAGGACTTACCTAGGTAGGAGTCCATCACACAGCAGTCAGGTGCATCTATATAATTACTGTGTGTAACAGAAGCACTTACCTAGGTAGGAGTCCATCACACAGCAGTCAGGTATATCTATATAATTACTGTGTGTAACAGAAGGACTTACCTAGGTAGGAGTCCATCATACAGCAGTCAGGTGTATCTATATAATTACTGTGTGTAACAGAAGGACTTACCTATGTAGGAGTCCATCATACAGCAGTCAGGCGTATCTATATAATTACTGTGTGTAACAGAAGTACTTACCTAGGTAGGAGTCCATCACACAGCAGTCAGGTGCATCTATATAATTACTGTGTGTAACAGAAGCACTTACCTAGGAAGGAGTCCATCACACAGCAGTCAGGTATATCTACATAATTACTGTGTGTAACAGAAGGACTTACCTAGGTAGGAGTCCATCATACAGCAGTCAGGCGTATCTATATAATTAGTGTGTAACAGAAGCACTTACCTAGGTAGGAATCCATCATACAGCAGTCAGGTGTATCTGTATAATTACTGTGTGTAACAGAAGCACTTACCTAGGTAGGAGTCCATCACACAGCAGTCAGGTATATCTATATAATTACTGTGTGTAACAGAAGGACTTACCTAGGTAGGAGTCCATCATACAGCAGTCAGGTGTATCTATATAATTACTGTGTGTAACAGAAGGACTTACCTATGTAGGAGTCCATCATACAGCAGTCAGGCGTATCTATATAATTACTGTGTGTAACAGAAGGACTTACCTAGGTAGGAGTCCATCATACAGCAGTCAGGCGTATCTATATAATTACAGCGTGTAACAGAAGGACTTACCTAGGTAGGAATGCATCATACAGCAGTCAGGCGTATCTATATAATTACTGTGTGTAACAGAAGGACTTACCTAGGTAGGAGTCCATCACACAGCAGTCAGGTGTATCTATATAAATACTGCGTGTGACAGAAGCACTTACCTAGGTAGGAGTCCATCACACAGCAGTCAGGCGTATCTATATAATTACTGTGTGTGACAGAAGCACTTACCTAGGTAGGAGTCCATCATACAACAGTCAGGTGTATCTATATAATTACTGTGTGTAACAGAAGCACTTACCTAGGTAGGAGTCCATCACACATCAGTCACTTATATTTCCTATCTACTACTTTTAGAAGCTTTTTTTCTGCTGGCATTTCTTCATAATACAGGTAATTGAAAGTCTTACCATGCTTGTAAATAGTGCATGCAGGGGACATTTATATTGAGGCCTTAGTTTGCCAGTGCTCTGCCTCCTTGAATTAGACACTTTACCCTATGGTTCCTGTGTTCCACAAGGACTAAGAGAAAATGGTTTATCTGTCAGAACACAGAAATCTCCTTTTATCATTGTCCCCATGTAGTGACATTTTCTTTCATCTGATTTATGATTTCTTCTGGCTGCTCTTTTTAGTTTTAGACCAGCCTTCTTGCCTCCTCAAAAAAAACTAGCTACCAGAGGCGTAGCGGAGGCCCCTGTGGTGCGGGGAGGCCCCCCAAAAAATGTTGTCCCGTTATATTGAATTGGAGACCCCTCCTTTTTGTGTCCCGTTTTATTGAATTAGAGGCCCCGCCAGTCATGGGGCCCCCAAAAGAAAATGAAAAATCCCCCCAGAAGTGAGAAGAGCCGGTCAGTGCGCTGGGAGGCTTCACTTCTGCGTCCCAGTCCGCTTCCTGTCACTCCTCCATTAGTGTTGAGCGAGCATGCTCGGCCGATGCTCGGATCGGCTCGAGCATCGCTCTGCTCGGCACATGGCGGTACTCGTCGAGTACCGCCATGTGCTCGCCCGCCATGTTCGGGTGGCGGGGATCTGTGCCGGAGGAGGCACAGATCTGAAGACGCTCCGCTGGACCACCAGGGACTGGAGGTACGGGGGCATTGCGGAGATGAAGGGGGCATTGCGGAGATGAAGGGGGACAGTGTGGAGATGAAGGGGGACATTGTGGAAGAGGGGCATAGAGGAGATGAAGGGGGACATTGTGGAAGAGGGGCATAGCGGAGATGAAGGGGGACATTGTGGAAGAGGGGCATAGCGGAGATGAAGGGGGACATTGTGGTAGAGGGGCATAGAGTCTATGCCCCTCTTCCACAATGTCCCCCTTCATCTCCGCTATGCCCCTCTTCCACAATGTCCCCCTTCATCTCCTCTATGCCCCTCTTCCACAATGTCCCCCTTCATCTCCGCTATGCCCCTCTTCCACAATGTCCCCCTTCATCTCCTCTATGCCATAGAGGAGATGAAGGGGGACATTGTGGAAGAGGGGCATAGCGGAGATGAAGGGGGACATTGTGGAAGAGGGGCATAGAGGAGATGAAGGGGGACATTGCGGAGATGAAGGGGGACATTGCGGAGATGAAGGGGGGCATTGACCAGGCACCCTCCCCTCATCAGAGCAGGGGGTGCCTGGTGTAATGCTCGTGTCGCCCCATTCAATTCAATGGGGCTCGGCCGAGCACTCGAGCCTCAGGGGGTGCTCGGTCAGAGCACCCGAGCATCGGGGTGCTCGCTCAACACTATCCTCCATGCTAAGTTGCGGTGGTTACCTGCAGTGCTTCTAGCTGTGGTTGGCTGGCAGTGACACATGACGTCTCCCCTCCTCCAGACTCCAGTCGCACTGTGGGTTTTCTGGAAAGGGGAAGGGCTGCATCTGACTGACACCATACCAAACATTTGGTGTCAGTCAGGGGCGTCGTTAGTGGGGGCTAAGGGGGCTGGAGCCCCGAGTGTTTCATGGTCAGCCCTGAATCAAGACTGTGGCATACGAAACATATATCAAGGAACAGGGGCAGTGGTGTAGTGCCTGATTCAGGCCTCCTAGAAGGCACTGATCATAATTTGTTATTTGGGCTCCATTATGAAGGGGTCTCCAGTGAAGCTCTGTGCTCACCTGTGGCCTGTGCTAGCTTGCTGTTACTTGCATGTTACGGCAGACAGGGGGCGACATGAGAGAAAATAACATGCGGATGCACGCTACACCTAGTAATGAAGAGTAGCGCGGCCTGTATAAAAGTAAAGTTTCCAGTTATGCACTTACATTTGCAGGCGTGTGTATCTGGCATTCAGCTGCCTTCACACAGCCAAAAGCCTGTCAGCCACTTAAAACTCCCAGTCACTGCTGCTTCCATGAGGTTGGGATGGTCACGTGAGTTGTTTTTTTATTTTTTTTACAGTTACAAGTTCTCCCTGACCCTATCATCCTCTCCAGTAACTGTAATGCTTCAACCCTTTGAGTGCCAGAGAAGTATCCAACACAATGCATTGGATACCTTTGTGGCACTCAAAGGGTTAAATGCTGTCTGACTGCAACTGTACACGATGCATCCTTTTCCAGCTGTCAGAGCACTGGGTTGTAACTTCCTCAGACAGCTGAAAAAATAAAAAGGATGCACCCCAGAGGTTCTCATTGCAGTTCCCTGCTTCTGGGACTGGGTACATGTGAACAGGGGACCACTGCAAAAGCACCTGGCTTTCCAGGAGGGTGGTAAAGTAACAGTACGTAAAGGGTTAAAATGCAGCAAGCCTGCAACTCGCTTCTGCCGAGAAACGTTTTCTATTTGTTTTTGCCGATCCTAGATCACACCGGAGCGAGCAATAGAAAAGGCTGATAAGGATTCTATCCCAGACTCCCTTTAGAACTCCCCGTTATAAGACAAACACACAGCCATTGCTATGTACATGTCATCTCTATTGACACACATGACTGCCTAAGGGCGCCCCCATACAATATGATTTGGGCCAAATCCCCCCCAGTAAATGACACAAACAACTCTCTGGGAAGGAAAAGGCCACAGCTTTTATTTAAAAATATAACAGTTAACATTATGCCTGCATCTCAGCAACTGCTAAGTGGCACGAATATAAAACACATGCCCAAAACAAGAGTCTCTGCCCCCACTCGCGCCGTTAGCCTGCGAGCGAGGGACTAACTCCCCAAAACCCGCTGGGGTACCTGACATCTCAAATTATTCCCTGGCGAGGACTCAACCCGCAAACAGAGCTGTGACACCAACAAAAAATAGGGAGGGGGGGAGGGGAACCAAAAAAACTTTCCCCGCGCGGCTGTCTCGCACAATGAACTAAAGTGCGCAAACAGCCGCGCGGCAATGCATAAATACCAACCCCCCCAACCCAACCTCCAAAGTCCGCCAGCCAATAACGGCCACCCAAAGGCAAAATGTTGCCAATGCATGGTCCGCGCCCCGCAGTCATGCCCTCCCTCAACTATATGTCGAGGAAGGGGCCTCTTTGCACTGCTTCTAGTGATGATCCCTATATACACAATATTATGTATTGTAACAGCAATCAAATCCCCACTATATCGGCACTAAAAGCAGTGTAAGATCTGTCAGTAGAGCTGTCTTATGGAAAGCAAGGACTGTATGTTTCCTTATGATGGAGAGTGGTAAAGGGAGTACTGGGGAGATAATCCTTATCAGCCCTGTCTGCCTGCCCGCCATGCTGCTCACACCAAACTGGACTCAAAGGGGTGAACTGCTGGCTGTTTGCTGTTCTTTAACCCTGAGTGCCAGACGGATGTCCAGTCCAGTTCTAGACACTGCTCTACAAAAATGTGTGATTCAGAACATTGTTATAAATTATTTTAGCAATCACAAAGCCCTGCCACTGCCTTGATTTAATACTTCCATGTAACATGTTTGTAGAGCAAGTAAAATCACTCACTATTTTCCCTTCACATCTGTTACAAGCAAATATATGCCTCTTCATGTCCTCGTGCCCACATTCACCCTTGTTTCTCTCACTTATTCCTTTTATTTGTAGCCTTTGTCACTTGCCTCTTTCCCCTTACTTATGCCACTTGCTCCTCTCTCACCCCCTTACCTGTCGCTTACCCCTCCCCCCCCACCACTTTACAACTTGCTCCTCTCTCCCCTCTTGCCTCTCACTCCTCTCTCTCCCCCTTACATCTCCCATTTACCTCTTCCTGTTACTGCTCAACAACTTGGAGCAGGGGTGGACATTGTGAGGCCCACCAGCAGCTGTTGAACAACAAGTACCAATGTCAACAGCTGGAGGCCCTCAGGTTGCCCAGATTTGCCTTATAGGGAAAACTGCAAAAATATAAAAAATAAAAATAAAGGTGAAATTGGGTTAACATCAAACCCTTTGAATGCCAGGGGACTGAGCAAGATATTGCTTTCCAATTACTTACCTCTCTCACACTCAAAGGTTTAGTTTATTAACAAGTCAAAATATTTTAAATGTACTACTTTGTAAAAAGAAATATTATTGGGGGCTGTTGGCCACCTAAATCCAATGGATATCTTATTTGAGGTTCTCACCTAGTAACACTAGGATTTTGCTACTTGTGGCATATAATGGAGTATGACACTAGTGGTGGCATAAAACTCTGTTTCTCTGGTGGTGGCATAAAAAGCTATTGCTCTAGTGGTGGCATATAACTCTGTATTGCTTTGTTGGTGACATATAACTGTATTGATGAACTGGTGGCATATAAATGTATTGATCTGGTGGTGGCACATACCATAAAATCTTGTGTATAATACGCACAATTTTGCCCCCTTCACTTTATGTGAAGTGGGGTGTGTGTATTATACATTAAAAAAATGCCACTGCTGTACTGCTTGCCTCCTCTCCCTCTCCGTAGTTCAATTTTGTTATCCTGATAGGGTCCCTGCGGGCGGCATGTTTGCATCTTCCACCCTGTGAGGACCTCAAGGTCCTCGCAGGGCAATACCATATATACATGCTATATGCTTTGGATCTATGTATTGCCCTGTGAGGACCTTGAGGTCCTCGCAAGACATTACCACTGGTGAGGCAGAAGAGGTCCTGACAGCAATGCTGGAAGCGGGCGGGAGATGCAAGCATGCCTCCCGCTGGGACCCTGTCAGGATAACTAAATTGGACTACAGAGGGAGGAGAGGAGGCCATGGGTAAGTGGGGAGGGAGGAAAGCAGTGCAGCAGTGACATTTCTTGTGTTTGTTTGTACATAGGCACTCTTGTTTTCCCCAAAAATCTTTGGTATAATGTTCAACTGCATATTATACACAGGTGAGTATTATACCCGAGATTTTACAGTAACTGTATTGCACTGATGGTGACACATAACTCTGTATTGTTATGATGGTGGCATAAAACCCTGTATTGCTGTGTTGGTGACATAAAACTGTATTGCTCTGGTGGTGGCATATAACTCTGTTGCTCTGGTGGTGGCATATAAGTCTGTATTGTTTTGGTGGTGGCATATAACTCTGTATTGCTCTGGTGGTGGAACATAACTCTCTGTATTGATATACTGGTGACATATAACTATATTGCTCTGGTGGTGGCATAATAACTCTGTATTGCTGTGCTGGTGACATAGAACTGTATTGCTCTAGTGGTGGCATATAACTGTAGTGCTCTTGCGGTGGCATGTAACTCTGTAGTACTATTTTAATTGACTATATTGACCTTAGTGAACTACAGATGAATTGTATTGTTTAAAAGCACTTCCACTAGTCCTAGGGTCCCAGTATTTTTTTATTGAGCCTGATTCAGGCTGTGCATTTGTGTAATATAGGTTATGTGTCAGGAATGTGTTAATGTGTAAAATAAATGTTTTCTATATTAACGCCTTGGAGCTTTGAGAACCTCTCTAGCACCCAAAGAGTTAATACAGACAAGTGGAATGTGTTTTATTTTGGGTTTGTTTTAGTTTGGAATCTGGATAATCCCTATGGCTGCTATGGTGCCCTTCCATTTTGAAAGGGCAGGGTGGCAGGGGACTATGGCTGCTGGTTCCTCACTGTAGCTTCTGAGTTTGGTATGGCGCTCAGTAGCATTAAAGTCTTTGCGTGCCAGAGGGCTGAGCATCACACTGCTGTCTATATACGAGTAAAAGCTTATATATGACCTGTCCTGAACATAGTCAGTGTAAATTTGTTTTAGGAGGTGTGGGACATTAATTGTGTTGTACATCTGTACATATTTTTCATGCGTGCCAGGAACGTTTGGATAATGGTTACTCCTTATTTCTATTTGTTATTGTTATGGGTGGGGTTTAATAGAGGTGGGGCTTAAATGGGGTGGAGTTTAATAGAGGCGGGGCTAAGGGGCCCCTTCTTCGAGTCTGCAGGGGGGGCCCTGCATTTTGTGTTATGCTTCTGCTGCAATGGGATCTCAATTGAACACAAGACAGCACATGTAAGTAAAACAGGTGTTTGAAATGTGACAGCATTGTGAACTTGGCCTGTGTCCTTGCTCTCACGTGTGTGTTATTGCTCTCCTCCTTTGCCACTCCCTCTCTCAGTCTTGTGTCAGGTCCACTAAATCAATCCATTTAAGGAATTATGGCTGTTTCACTCTCTAACTCATGCCTACAAAATTCAGCACATGAAAAGAAATGCTTCAGGCTCCCCTCTGTACAGTTCTAACCCTGCAGCAGTCATTGTCGCCCTGAAATATATATTTAAAAATTGTTTGGTTTTAAATGGAGGTAATGACAACCTTACTTTTAGGTTCTGCACTAAGGTGATGTACAGATGCACTATGAAAAAGTGAAGCAATTGAGGGGTAAACGAACTGCTCCATAAGAAATACAAACATTCCTACTGGTTTAAAAGAGTTCTCCAAAGCATTACTGAGGAAAGCGTTTGTGGCCTCCTCTAGCATTCATGGAGTTAAAAGCCCCTATTGAATCAATGGAAATATTGGTATATGTTGTTTGCTCTCTATGGTGCAGCTGGTTTACCACAAAATTACCCCTTTTTCAGGCTCTCTGTCCCTTTAATACTTAAACTCACTATCATGTTACTTATTTGGATGTTGTTCATCTTTACAAGGACAGTAGCTCGGAGACAAGCTGTAACCTATTCTAAAAACTCACTTAAATGAGTTTTCATTGACTTTATTGTCCTGTGGATGGGTTCTTAGCAGCAGCCTGGGCAGCTCTGTGTATAATAGTGTAATCGCTGGATAAATCTGATAGGCAGTGTGCCAGCTCTATAGTCTCTCGTTCCTTCCCTCACTCTCAATGTCACTGTGCATTGACACGAAGCCTCCAACTGAGTTCTGTACACATGCCAAAATTAATAGCCGCCTGAGTCCAGGGACAATCTGGAATTTACAAGGTTAAGCTAAGCTTTAACTAGGAATTTTTTTCTCTTTCATAATAATCTGATATTTGACTTCTATAAGGTGTAATTATATTTTTACAAATTGATTTTTTATTTTTATAATTTGACAGAAACAATTATAAGAAGAAAATGTAAGAGACAATAACAACATAAAAGAAAGGGATATAGAATAAAGTAACCTAAAGGGTTAGATGGTTATCCAATGCAAAGCAATTTGTTGGACACACCTCTGGCACTCAAATGGTTAGATTTCAGTATGTGCACTTTCGCACAATAATGCTGATGTAGTATGAAAAATTAGAGCATGGGACAAATACAAATTCCCCATATTCTCATTGCACTAAATGGGGATTTTAACTCTTTGAATACTAGTGAGATCTCCAGTATCCTGAAAAAAGGTGAATAGGGTGAATCTTGGGTTTAGAAAGAGAAGTAATGATAATATTACTAATAATATTTCTACCTAGAATGATGCTACCACTAAAATATCTTGCCTCATCCAGTTGCAAAGCAAGCTGTTAGAAATATCGCAAGTCATCAATGAGTTAAAGGGACTCTTTTCACCAAAAAACAACTTTGGTATATTTGAAACAGATTTCCAAATCATCTATACTGTACGGTGTATTAGCCAATTTTATTAAAAACAATAGTTTATGCTGATAAAAGCATGCTAAGCAGACACTTCCTATCTTAGACATATGTTACATATCCCTCTCATTGACACTGGTAGGGTTGCCACCCGGCCGGTATTTTACCGGCACAGCCGGTAATTGGACCACTGAAGCCGGTGCCGGTATAACTTCTATACCGGCAATTGAAAAGCCGGTATTGTGTGCATCTGGGAACTCGAGGGGAGTAACTCACATTGACATCTGCTTAACACCTCAGATCCTCCCTTTTCCCAACAAATTAGCAACTTCAGTGCCGCAGCCTCTCTCACCCACAGGAGGGACAGTTAGCCAGGACTGGGTATGTCCAGTGAGGAAGTAGATGACATTCACATCTTCCATTGTACATAATGTGTGGAGGTATTCGATAGGTTGTTCTTTGCCAAATAAAGGAATGACTAGGAAGTCTGGAGTGCATGGAGAAAAGATCTGTGTGATTTCCACTGACAGCAATACCATTGCATATAGGGAGAAAAACGAACCAGTGCTAAATAGAGGTACACATTTGGACATGGGAAAAAAGTTTGTTTTGCATAGGAATGTCATTGTCTTATTAGGGAAATATTACAGTTTTACAGAATGTATGTGATTATAATGAGTACTGTTGTTGGTAGAGAAATCTCAATTTATTTTTTTTAACCATCCAAAGAGCTTTTGGGAGATTATTGAGTGATTATTTTGCTGGATGAATACTCCCCATGTGGCTGTCCAGCTGTGGTTGGGCTATAAATACCATTATCCTCACTCTGTCAATAATTAAATGAGTTGGAGTTGGGACACTGTGAGAAAGGGAATGAGCACGGGGGAACACGCAGGAGGAGGAGAGTGGGAGGTGAGTGAGCGGGACTGTCTATCACTGGCTGGCAGGTTGGACGCAACTCGCACTAAACTTGCTCTGGGCTCTAAAGCTCACCTCATATCCGTTACATTGACATCCTTAAATGCACACATACTCTTGGAGGGATAATGAAACATCTCCCCAGACGTCTCTCCTCAAAGCCCCTGACAGCTCAACCCAAATATTTATCTTCCAGATGTTCTCTAAACTTTTCATCTGATCCCCCCAGGGTTCGTAAAAACTGCGCTGCACTAACCCCAAATTATTGCTAAGTAGTGGATTTTCTTTGTACCTCATTAGGACTGATAAGCCCTTGGACTTTTGCACTGGTCCCTTGTAATGAGCTGAAGGCTTCTGCCCCCCATCCCCTATAGGGATTATGGCAGTGGGAGCACAGCCACAGACAGACAATGGGTGGGTTCCCTCGCTGTCCTTGGCCCGAATCTCAGGGCAAGAGAGCGGAATGGAGTTTGTGGTCTGCACCTGGCGTGACTTGGGTGGCATGGGCACAACACAACCCCAAACATATAATATATATAACTGTGTAGTGGGTCTTATGTACAAATTAAAAGAGAAGCAATTCTGAAGAACACCAACAGTACCAGTTCAATTTTGTAGGGTCATGCAACATTGAGTGGTTTTGCCCCTTTTGTAGCGCCTCCCTTTTGTGGCTCCGCCCTCACCGACCCATAACTATGGCCGGTATTTTTTTGAGGAAAAGGTGGCAACCCTAGACATTGCTAATTAATACTTTGCCCACCTTTCCTGGCACTGAAATGGTTAAGTGTGAGCGAATGAGCTGTAAGAAAGGAAGTGCCTGTACTGAATACCTTAATTGGCATAGTCTAAAAATCTAAATAACTTACTGTAAACTCTTGGGTATAATACACACAATTTTGCCCATCTTAGAGCTCTTCACATTGGATGTACAGTATTGCCCTGTGAGGACCTTGAGATCCTCACGGGGCATTACCATTGGCTTGCAGGAGAAGGTCCTGACAGGGCATTGCTGGAAGTGGACGGTATATGCAAGCATACTGCCCACTTTGAAGATGTCAGGCATGTCGGATTGGACTCCAGAGTGGGTGAATGAAAGTGAAGCTGCCGACAGAGGATTGCAGTGGGGTGAGGAGATCACGGAGGAATCCGGAGGGGGTAAATGGAAGTAAGAAAGAAACGGGGAAAACATGGGTGCCTATTATACATAGACACCCTTGTTTTTAGCTAAAATATTTGATATAATTTACACCTGTCTTTTATACACAGGTGCATATTATACTTTTACAATTAAAAACTATGACTCAGATGGCTAATACAACATATAGGTGATTTTGTAAGCAATTTCAAAATCAAACTTTCTTATGTTATTGGGTCAAATTAAAAGCCTCATTTAAATGATTTGTCTCCTTTGATGAAGCTGGTTTGCCCAACACTGCCATATTTCTACTTAGTATATCAGCTTCAATATGTTATGGTTAAGGTTACTATATTTTAAGTCTTAAAGGGATAGTAATACTTAATATGTAAAACATATACATATTGTAGTGTCAATCCCCTGAGTAAAACAAGGTTACTCACACTGCTGAAAGGTGCTTTATTCAAAAACTATTGCAGCTCAAACTTTAAAATTTTATAGGCAGTATCTCTGTGGCCTGAAATTATACCATGGTGCTGTTGCTATACCATCTTATGGACAGCTCTGGTCAGTATACCATAAATCTCCATAGCACGGCGTAGCAACAGCACAAATGTACAATTTCAGTCCTCTGTGTTACTGCACCTAAAAATATTAACGCTTGAGCTGTAATAACTTTTGAATAAAACACCTTTCAGAAGTGGCAGTACCCTTATTTTACCCAGGGGAATAAACCCTACAGCATTTTTTACATATTAAGTATTACTATCACTTAAAGCAAAATAAAAAATAAACAATCTAGGAGCAAACCAAATGCACCATGGTGGACACAGGAGAACCCCCCTAATATTCCAGTCAAATTAAAAGGGGCTTTAAATCTTAAATGATGCTTGTATTTACAGGAGTAGTCAACTGTCAGACCACCAACTGCTGGGACTATGGCTCCCATCATCCCCAATGAACCAGCAGCTAGTCCTACTGAATCTCCTGTGGCGCTAAGGTGCTTAGAATCTGCTGGGCTGACTCAATTTATTGTGAGCTCTTGGGCATGTGTGTGTATTCTTAAAGGGATAGTAATACTTCGTTTTAACTTTATTTTATTTTGTAGGCATTAAAAAAACATAAAGAATGATATAAGTCTCATCTCTCAAACCTTTATGGTTTATGAGATATTCACAAGCAAAGTTTTCCCTCCCGCCCCTTTTACCTACTGTAAGCCATCTCTTCTCAGATGTGAATCTGGTTGTATGACCAGACAGATAGCAGAAGGGGACAGTCTTCTTTGTATTAAAACAATGAAAGCCCTGCCCCCCTTGACAAGTTTTTCAGATTTTTCCTTTATCTTAATTGAAGATTGTCGCTCTCTGCAGTCTACCTGGGCACCTCCCTTCTGATCTGGTTGAACAGGGAAGGGATACTTTGTTTGTGAATATCTCCTAAACCGTAAAGGTTTGAGAGATAAGACTTTATATCATTCTTCATGTTTTTTTAATGCCTACAAAATAAAATAAAGTTAAAACGAAGTATTACTATCCCTTTAAATGTTTTTACACCAGCTGTGCACAGACAGTGTCCCATGTCACTGGGTGGGCTCCAGGCTGTGGGAAGGGGCTATTGGTGCATACATAAAGCAATTATAAGGAGGTCCCACTGCACCCTTTTACATTTAATAAAGGGAGAATATTTTTCTAAAGAGACCCAGTTTTTTCCCGGGCATCATGGAAAGGAAAGGAAAGTGTTATTCCTCTCCCCTTCCTTTTCTCTGCAGTGAAGGAACCCAATGAACACCTGCTCTTCAGTTTTCTATTTAGGTGGCTGAATCTCCCATCTAGAACCTTATCTTTAACCCTAAAAAGGCATATTAGTGTTTTAGCTTTATTTTCTGTACTGTATTTCTCTTTGTGGGTCTCAGAGTTTACTCCAGTAACCCTTTGTTCTTTTTGTCAGACTTCTTCCCGAGGATTTTTCTGGTGCCTTATTCCCTTCTTATTGTTTCCTCTATGCAGCAAACTCCAGGTCTCTCTACCTCTGAACAGGAGCTTGCATGGATTAAAACCTTTATTTCCACTATTGTTATTACTTCTTCATGTATTAAGGGGGTCATTGAGTCAGGAAAACAGGCCCTCCCTGTTCCCCCCAAAAGACTATTTGTGGACATGATCCTTGAGTGTAGGTTTGTCTGCAATTGGCAGTGCTGTGTTCTTAGAATGTTTAGAAATAGGAGGGTCAACTGCTTGGGGTGGTAATCCACTGCTGTAGCACAACAGGGGAGAAGGGAAATAAAAGGGAAAAGCATCTGGGGATAAATAGTTTCTTATCAGGTGACTTTCATTCCTCAAGACCCATCTGATCAAGGGACTGTTAGGGAGGGAAAAGTATTGCATGCCTCTTGCACATCTCAAAAATATCCAGAGATGAGCAACTTGAATCTGAGGTCTTAGAAACCTAAAAAGTCTACCAAAAGAGACCCTCAACACATTTCCCATGGTCTTGCTCAAATGAACCCCCATGGATTTCCCCTTCCTCAGTAGAGAGTCTTTTGGGGGTGAACAGGGTGGTCCTGTTTCTATACAAAGGACTAGTAACCAGAAATAAGGGTTTTAGCCCATGCAAGCTCCTGTTCAGAGGAAGAGGGGCCTGGAATTTACTGTAGAGGGCAACAGAACAAGAGGGAGCATAATGGACCATCAAACTCCCTGTGGAGACTAGTCTGACAAGAACATCAATGGGGTACTGAAGAAACCCCTGAGACCTTACAGCATTTGACACTGCCAAGTTCATTGGCAAGTCCTTAGCACTCCCTGTTGCAGCTCTGTTGCACTTTGGTTGAAGATTTGGTTGGAGGACAAGTCTTCTAAGAAGACTTTAGTCTTTCTTCCATGGGCAAGCAGTTGTTTGGGACAGAATTGGAGAAGATCATAGACATTCTACTGGGGACAAGAGTGCTTTGTTGACTCAGGCAACTCACAAACATTCACCTTTTCTGCAGCAGACAAGTGGCTTTTGATACCCACGACTTCTGCTCCTTCTGTGAGCCAGGTGCTTCATTTTCTGAAACCCAAGCAAGATTGGGCTGACAAAAAGCCTATCCAATTCTCCCAGTTGACAAGTCTACCTCCACATAAATCAGTTGAGTCTGCCTCAGGCAATTAGGGGTCATCTGCATTTCTTTAACAACATGTGGACTCTCTCCATGGCAGACCTGTGGGTGTTATGGGTGATTATGAAAGTTATCACACACATATTTCAAATCTCTTCCTACTGGTTGCTTCTTCAGGATAGAGACAATGCATGTTATTCCACACTATAGTAGCCTCACCAGGCATAGTTCTTGGATCTTCTCTGTCTATATGTGGCTAAGCTGCTTTGTCTTCTGCCCCTTCCAGACCTTTTGACTCTGGGTTGTCTGTGTCACACAATGGTGAAGAAGTTAGGTGTGATGGCTTGGGTCTCGAAGTCAGCATGCTGAAAAATGATCCTCTCTTTGCTACTATGATTGAGGCTCGAAACCCAGCTTCATCTAAAGCATATCATAGGGTCTGGCCCTTGTTTAATAATATGAGGATTACATATTGTGGCTGTGTCCCTTTTGCCTTTTGTTTATTTTGGCCTTTCTAAAAGATAGGCTTCAGAAGGAACTTAGTCTTAGCCAGGCACTTGCACACATCGACACCAATGGGGGATTGAGCACCTGCCCTTTTTGTCCAAAGTGCCCTTGTTCCCTTTTTTAAGTATATATTTTGAATAAATAATTATGAGAAGTGCCCTTTTTTCATTTGAGGCCCTGCCCCCCAAAATGTCTGTGCACATCCCTGGTCTTAGGTGTATCAAGGTCCAAATTTGAGCTCTATCTGTTCTTTTTCAGAGGGGCATTGCCTTGCTGCCATATGTTCAAACCTTGGTGCAAGGGTTGACTCATGCCTGCACTGTCTTTTGGAGTCTCACTCCCCCCAAGAGACTTGGGCTTGGTCCTGGGAGTTCTTCAGGCATTGTCCTGTAAACAACCCTTTCTGATCTTTCATACTGATAGGGTGGTTTTGTGAACTCCCTTTGGGTTTCTGCACAAGGTAGTTTCTGAATTACACATTAATCAGGAAGTTGGTCTTCCTTTTCTTTCTCTTAGCTCCATCTAACAGACGGTAGCTTGAGCGTCACTGGTCATAGTTAGATGTATTAAGTACTATGTACATTGCATGGAACCTTTCCATAAAGTAGGGTTAAAAGCCACATACACATCATTGGTCATTTTCCTTACCCCTTTTTGCCTCAAAAATGAGAAGCTTCTTCTATCCATTTGTAAGAAGCTGCTCTACTAAGTCCAAAACATCAAATAAAAATAATCTATAGTGGATCATGTTCCAAAAAGTGTAAGCTCTGTTGTTGTTCAATGATAGTCACTCACATTACTCAAAAGAGCTTACAATCTAAAATGTACAATCCACATGACACCAGAGCCTAACATCTGCAATGCATGTCCCACATCACACCACAGAGCTTACAGACTGCAATATTTGATCCTCTTGTCACAGTATTTTCAACCTAAGAGGAATTATCCACTGTGGGTCAGTTCATGTGATGAACAAGCTTTGTGGTGCCATGATGGTCACCAGTGAACTTGCAATCAATCTACACTTTATGACCCACATGACATCACAGAGCTTTCAAGCTACAATACATAACCCATATGACAACACAGAGCTTACAGTTTATAAAGAATTACCAGTGTGGATCATGTGAAGTGCAAGTTCAGTGCAGCTATGAGGGTCACAAACATGGCACTACAAAGCTAAGAAATTATGACCCACATGACACTACAAAGCTGAAATCTAAGACCCCCATAGCACCACAGAGATAACAGTCTAAATAGAAATTACCCATTGTAAGTCGTCCTGTAAAGTGTAAACTCATTGGTGCCATGTAGATCACAGATTGCAGATTTTAAGCTCTGCACTTCACAGTACAGGTAATTCCTTTTAGATGTAAACTATGATAAGGACATGGAAGTTGCAAATGTTTTACAGAGAGACACAGTGCTAATGCTGGAACAAGTGAGAAAACCATTTGTGTTGGCATAATAATTTGGGATTCCATTAGTTTAAGAGAACAGAAAGGGCCAGCTGTAACTTTTATTTTCTATGTTGTTGGTTGGAAAGGTCCACATTTACCTGAGACAGGATTGTCACGTGACCATAGCAGAATGTGACCAGTAGAGTCTACACGATTACATGAAATCAGCAGAAGAATACATTAATGCTAGAATCCAGCAGTATTACATAAAACCAGCATTTTTATATAAGACCAACACAGCTAACGTGTGAATAATATAGTACTTGTTCAGTCTGAAAAAAACGACAAGCGCTCATCAAGTGCAGCCCATGTCAAATCACCCCTGTTGATCCAGAGGAAAGTGGAAAAAAAAAAAACATTGAAGCCATTTCCAATTAAACCATAAGTGGGTAAAAAAAAATCCATCATGACTCCAAATGGCAGTCAGATAGTTCCCTGGATCAACAAACTATCTGCATTGAAGGCATATTTCATAATTCTCAATATTGTTCTGTTCTAGATAGGTATCAATTGCTTTTTTGAAAGCAGTTTCAGTATCTGCAAGCACAACATCCTGAGGCAAAGGATTCCATAACTTTACCACCCTTACTGTAAAAAAAACCCTGCCATTGTCTTAGTCAAAAGTGCCTTTCCTCTAGTCTGAATGGATGACCTCTCATTCTTAGATCAACTCTTTGCGTAAATAATGAATTGGATAGTTCTTTGCATTGACCTTGAATATATTTGTAAATTGTAATCATATCACCCCTTATATGTCTCTTCTCTAAACAAACCCAGTTTGGCTAGTATCTCTTTATGACTCAGATCCTCCAGTCTCTTTATGTATTTTGTTGTATGTCTCTGCACTTTGTCCAGCTCACGAATATATTTTTTAAGAATTGGTACCGAAAACTGTACTTTGTATTCTAGATGAGGATTTATATAGAGGTAAAATTATACCAGCATGCTCTGCATACTCTGCATCTATACCTCTTTTTATGCAGGATATTTGCTCTTGCAGCAGGTGAGTGACTCTGCACACAGTTGTGAAGTCTATTGTCTATCAGTACTCCTAAATATTTCTCTAATTTCCCAAGTTGTTTCCTATTTATTGTATATATAGCATGTTTGTTTCTACAGCACATATGCATAACCTTACATATATCTACATTAACTGTTGTCTGCCACTTTTCTGCCCATTCACTCAGTTTATATAAATCCTTCTGCAGAGAAAAAACATCCAGCCCTGTATGTATTTCCTTACACAGCTTGGTGTCATCAGCAATGATTGAGACACTACTTTCAATTCCCACTAGTGGATAATTAATAGACAAATTAAAAAGCATTGGGCCCAGGACTGAACCCTGTGGCACCTGACTTACAACTTTAGGCCAAATTGAAAAGGTTCCATTTACAACAACTCTCTGCCATTTATCATTTAACAAGGAAATTGCTGGACCTCCAACATCATGGTAAGTGCTTCACATGTGAAACGTGTGTGTGTGTGGGGGGGTCTACATTATTAGAATTAAGTCTAGTGTGGGGGACTTTATTGTTAGTGTTAGGTATAGTGGGGGAAGTACTTTATTGTTGGGACTGTTGGGGGGCACATAATTTTACCTTAGTGCTGACAGTGTTTGGGAGAATGTTAATGGACTTCTTTATTTTAAATTTTTTTTAGCTTTTTTGGGAGGGTGTCCATTGTGATTTGGATTAATCAATATTGGGGGATTTGGCCTTGTTGTGTATGTTTGTTTAGTAATTATTTATTAGTGAGATTTGTGTGTGTATGTTTTTACTGCTCTTGATTTATAGCATGGTTGTTGTTAACATGCATTGGGAACTGTTACTGTAAATGTAAAAGTCTTCTCAATCAGTAAATGTAATCATGAGATCTTTCAAATACCCTGAAATTGACTGGAGAAATAAGGCTTCCAGAATATCAAAGGGAAATTATTTGCTAGGTATGGTTAATGACAATTTATATTTCGTAGCAAGTAGAGGAACCAACTAGAAAAGAGGCCTTGCTGGATCTAGTGGTCTTCAACAATTCTGAAATGGTAAACACAATATACAAGTAAGGGAACATTTAGATAGCAGTGACCACAATATGGTATTGCTTAGATTTTTTCTGAGAAAGACATAAACAATGGCTTAACCAAAACAGTCAACTTTAAAAAGGCTAATTTTAAAATACTAAAATCAGTAAATGACAATGAATGACAGGTAAACTACAAAGAAGGAACTAGACAAGAAAGACGAGATTTGTTAAAAATGCTCTTAGATAAATATACACATCAGTACATACAATGGGGAATAAATAAAAGAGGGGTATCAGTTAATAAGTATAACAAATGTAATAGAATCTGGAAATAAACAGTCTAGCTAAAATTGAAAATTATTTTGCAAAAAAGAGCAAGAAAAATCCTAAACAATTATACAACTATTTAAATGGTAAACATATTAAGGTTGATATTATTCCTCATAAAACTGAGACAGGTGAATTAATTAGTGAGGGTAAAGCTATGGCTGACATCTTAAACATTCTTTTCTTCTGTATATATACATAGGAAGCAACAATGGCAGGCAATGAGCAAACAGACACAATCACAGACTTTCCATCATGTACATGGGCTGGCTTACTGAGGACAAAGTCCAAAAAAGGCTGGGAAAGGTTATGATGCACCTGGAACTGAAGGCACACACACACAAGGGTACTTAACCCTTTGAGTGCAAGAAGGGTATGCAAACCATTCTCTCATTTTGGAACACTTTCAGTGCCACAGGGATGTATAATCCACAACCTTATGGCGCTGAAAGGGTTAGGGGAGGGAAACAGCTGTCCCTCCTTTTTGGCAGGGACAGCAAACTGTCTTTTGGCTCCACATGGAGCTATAGGAAGATCCCAACATGGTCAACATCAGGTTGATGATGTTAGGGCTGTGAACTCTGACAGCAGAGGCTGCTATCAGAGCTTAGTGCATGTGGTGAACATCTACATTACCATATAAACACACCCACATGAATATGAAAATGGCTCATTAAAATGCATTTCCATATGCAAATGAGTAATTGTCAAGCAAAATATTAAACCTGTAGAAAACATGGCAGATTCATGTTGATGCTGGCTGGCTTTGGCAAATTGGTGGAGGATTAATGAGGATATAAAACCAGTCATCTAGCAAATCTAGAGAATTCTCAAAATCGTAGCATAAATCAGCTTAGCATTGTTTACATATAGTGTTTTATGATAACTTCTATTTAAAGGGATAGTAATACTTAAAATGTAAAAGAATATAGGTTGTAGGGTTTATCCCCCTGAGTAAAACAAGGGTACTCCCACTACCGAGAGATATTCTATTAAAAAAGTATAACAGCTCAATCTTTAATTTTTTAGGTGCAATATCACAGTGGCCTGAAAATTTACAGTGGCGCTGCTGCTATACCATCCTATGGACTGCTCTGGTGTGTAGACCATAAATCTCCATAGGATGGTGTAGCAACAGCACCACTGTAAATTTTCAGGCCAAGTTTGAGTTGTTGTAATTTTTTAATAAAACATCTCTCAGCAGTGGGAGTACCTTTGTTTTACCCAGGGGGATAAACCCTATAACATATATTTTTTTACATCTTAAGTATTACTATCCCTTTAATTTACACTCTTTTATGGTTTGCTTGTAAGACCTTATATGAGGTAATTATGTGACTTGTACCAGCTTCTTCCTTATCACATTACGGCATGCTGGTGATGCTTTTTGGCAAAGTGTTCCCCATGGAGCCATATAGTCAATGGATTTCAACATCTTGTATGTTCACAGATTTATTTTGCAGAGTGATAAAGATAAGAATAGTAAACAGAAGCAAATAAAACAAGAATACGGTGGTGGTTAAAAGCATAAAGTTGCATGAATGCTGGAATAGCTATGAACTGCTAAATTTCACTGCACTAAGGCTGCATTTCAAAATTAATTCCCCTTTTAAATTTACTTTTTTATTATTATTATTATGTTGAGAGATATAGAAGGTTTAAGAATAACCACTGAGTATGATTTAGTCACAATCTTCATTTTTGTCATTATTTGGTTTCTATGTTTCTGTGTGCTAAGAAAGAAGAACAACGGCAAAACTACTGCACCATAGGAGGCAAATTAAAATTACCCAAATCCCCTATGATGCATTAATTTGAGTTACCTGGTGGAACACACTGAGGCTGCTGTAGAAGAAATTAAGTAATCTGGGGCAAACCGACTGCCCCATAGGAGAAAAAATAAAAGCAACCTTTAACGTACCAGCTGTAGAATCTGTTCAGACCTTGGGGTCGCAGGTTCTAATCCAGCAAGGTCAACTCAGCCTTTCACCCTTCTGGGGTAAATAAAATGAGTACCCAGGACATACTTGAAAATGAGAGAATTTCAGTGGGGGTTATACACTAAAATGTGATAAGGAGGTTATAAAGCAAAGAAGACATCCACTGATACCACGTCTCCAGTTCCCATATTATTCTATAGAGCAAATACACCAAGATCTCCAAAGCTGGAGAATTCTTAGTGAACAGGCTCCATAGAATAACATAGGAACTGGAGAAGTGATACCGGCCAGTACACACATAGTTGTACCATTGGAATTCAGTTGCCTGACAAACATGAACAACATTGAACACTGGCCGATGACTTGTGGACCAACATTCGTTGCAGCTTTTTGTTCCCACAATGCATGCTAAATAGCGTGCTTAATGGGAACATCAAAGGAAACTAGCTAACACTCAATGTTTGACATAGTGTCAAGAATTGAGCATGAACTAATAACACAGTCACCCTCTCCCGACCTTCCTAGACATTAGCTCTAAAAGTACCCCTCTGGCTTTAACCTACACCTAACATCAACAATCAAGGTTCAAAATGCCTGCACTAACACTAACCCATTACCCCTTCCACACAGCTATAACATTTACATTGAAGTCTGAGGTCCAGCAGGGTCTTCCACACCCAGGTCTTGCCCTGTCGTCCACTTTAGTTCTTCTTTAACTCTTCTTTCTATTTATTTGTCTTCTTTCTTCTTCTGTGAATTTCCTTGAAGTCTATTAAAAAAACATTAAATAAAATTAAATCCTCCTACTAAATCTTGGCATCGCCGCCGATGAGAAACCGTTTCTGTTAAAATTTGTTCTCATAGACCTAGTGGCTGTAATGTATTTTTACACAGGGCACGGAACATGCCCTGCAGTAACCACACCTCCTAGCCAATCAGCTTCTAGCTGGAGGGGTCAAGAATGTGCATATCATTATCAGTTCAGCTATTTAATTATTGGCTAAAACTTAAAACTACCGATGTTAGTTTGATTTTACTATAGGAGGTAACTGAATTGAGTCCAAGGTGTTAAATGTCACATTTAAATAAATGACAATTTTGAAAATTGTACAGGTTAGTGTGAGACCTGCAAGAGCTGCACCTTAGCTTATATCAGAATAGAACAAGAAAGCTTGTACCATTTGTTACACAAGCATTCTAATAACTTGTCAACTTGATAATAAAATGAATTTAAAAAAGAGAATGTGAGAATAGTACATTCTGAACTCCTACCACAGTGAACGGCTTTTGATAAAGGATAGCGGGATATCTCAATCTCTGAAATTGTATTTTGCTTTTGTTCTCCAAAATATAAGGCTCATAAATATACTTCCTTTCTTTTACATCCCTCCCTGCTGTGACTGTCAGTTTACATCCCACTGATGCAGACACTGAAATTAGATTGTTACCCCTAAGATTCATGGTCAACTTGTGGAATCAAAGTTAGTTTTTGTAATGCAGAATACATAACTGTATTTCAGATACTCTGGGTAGTTTCTAACAAAACAGATGTCTAAGGTGCTCACTAGTGTTGAGCGAGCATGCTCGGCCGATGCTCGGATCGGCTCGAGCATCGCTCTGCTCGGCACATGGCGGTACTCGTACGAGTACCGCATGTGCTCGCCCGCCATGTTCGGGTCTCCTCCCCGCACGTTTTGCGGCTGCTGCGCAGCCAATAAACGTGCAGGGAGGCTCTGACATCGGTGTAATGCCAGCAGCCATGTTGGCTACTGGCATTACACTGATTGGCTGGCCAGAACCCGTGGTCGGGTGCTGTATAGCACCTGACCAGCGAGTTCGGCTCAGTCTTAGCCAGGGAGAGATGAGGATAGGAAGGGAAAGTCAGTGTAGGGAGAAAAAAAGCAAATTTGTGAAAAAAAAAGAACCAAAAGCAGGTTATTTTGTGTGGGGGGAAAAAACCAAAACAAAAAAAATTTCATATATTCTGTTTAGTGTGCAAAGTTGCAGATTAGAGCACATTCTGTTTAGTGTGCAAAGTTGCAGATTAGAGCACATTCTGTTTAGTGTGCAAAGTTGCAGATTAGAGCACATTCTGTTTAGTGTGCAAAGTTGCAGATTAGAGCACATTCTGTTTAGTGTGCAAAGTTGCAGATTAGAGCACATTCTGTTAAGTCTTCAAAGTAAAATATCAAAGTCACATATTCCATTCAGTGTGCTTCGCCGCAGTTTAGCAGCACATTCTGTGTACTGTGCAGAGTTGCAGAATAGGAAGAAATACTGTTAAGTCTTCAAAGTAAAATATCAAAGTCACATATTCCATTCAGTGTGCTTCGCCGCAGTTTAGCAGCACATTCTGTGTACTGTGCAGAGTTGCAGAATAGGAAGAAATACTGTTAAGTCTTCAAACTAAAATATCAAAGTCACATATTCCATTCAGTGTGCTTCGCCGCAGTTTAGCAGCACATTCTGTGTACTGTGCAGAGTTGCAGAATAGGAAGAAATACTGTTAAGTCTTCAAACTAAAATATCAAAGTCACATATTCCATTCAGTGTGCTTCGCCGCAGTTTAGCAGCACATTCTGTGTACTGTGCAGAGTTGCAGAATAGGAAGAAATACTGTTAAGTCTTCAAACTAAAATATCAAAGTCACATATTCCATTCAGTGTGCTTCGCCGCAGTTTAGCAGCACATTCTGTGTACTGTGCAGAGTTACAGAATAGGAAGAAATACTGTTAAGTCTTCAAACTAAAATATCAAAGTCACATATTCCATTCAGTGTGCTTCGCCGCAGTTTAGCAGCACATTCTGTGTACTGTGCAGAGTTGCAGAATAGGAAGAAATACTGTTAAGTCTTCAAACTAAAATATCAAAGTCACATATTCCATTCAGTGTGCGTCACCGCAGTTTAGCAGCCTATTCTGTGTACTCTGCACAGTTGCAGAATAGGAAGAAATACTGTTAAGTCTTCAAACTAAAATATCAAAGACACATATTCCATTCAGTGTGCTTCGCCGCAGTTTAGCAGCCTATTCTGTGTACTCTGCACAGTTGCAGAATAGGAAGAAATACTGTTAAGTCTTCAAACTAAAATATCAAAGTCACATATTCCATTCAGTGTGCTTCGCCGCAGTTTAGCAGCCTATTCTGTGTACTCTGCACAGTTGCAGAATAGGAAGAAATACTGTTAAGTCTTCAAACTAAAATATCAAAGTCACATATTCCGTGTAAGATGAAGAAGGCGGGTAAAAAGGGACGGGGAAGTGGACGTGATCCTGATAGTTCAGGGCGCGGGTCAGGACGCGGAGAAACTGTGCCTGGTGCCAGAGCACAAGAAAGAAAGACATCCACCATACCTAGCTTCATGTCTCATTTTACAGGGCGTCGCAGGACATCACTCTCGAGGTCCGACCACTGCGAACAGGTGGTCGGTTGGATGTCAGCTGATACTGCTTCCAGTCGGTTAAGCACCACCCTGTCTTCCACCAAGTCCACTCTCAGTAGCCAAGAGTCTGGTCAACATAATCCTCACTCTGATCATCCTTCCTCCCACCATAGACGGTCTGGTCAAAGAAGTGATCCCACACTGGGATATAGTGAGGAGCTCGTCTCATCACCAATCCTTCATTTGACCCTCTCTCCAAGCACTCTTGCAGAGGAACATGACATCTTATGCCCTGATTCACAACCTCTAGAGGGTACCCAATCACAAGAAGATGACAGATGTGAACGGCATTTAAGGTCAAAGGAAGTAGTGGATGATGATGATGATGATGAGACACAGTTGCCATTAAATCAACCACTATTACTGTCTCAAGACCTTGTTGAGGAGGATGTTATACAGTTGTCAATGACTGAGTATGTGGTGGGATCAAGACATGAGGAGGATGATCAGAGTGAGGAAGTGGAGGAGGACTTGGTGGACGATGAGGTGACTGACCCCACCTGGGAAGGTGTAGAGCCGAGCGATGACAGCAGTCCTGAGGGTGAGCCATCTGCAGCACCGCAACAGGCTGGAAGAGGCAGTGGTGTGGCTACAGAAAGAAGGCGGACCGCACCAAACCGGCCCGCAAATGTTCCACGGAGCACCCCCTTGCATAAATCTCCCTTGCCAAGGGGTAGGTGTTCCGCGGTATGGCGTTTTTTTAAGGAAAGTGCGGACGACAAAAGAATTGTAGTTTGCAACCTGTGCCACACCAGAATGAGCCGAGGCATGAACACTAGAAACCTCACCACCACCAGCATGATCCGCCACATGGCATCCAAGCACCGTAATAAGTGGGAGGAACGCCTGGATCGCCCATCTGTGTCTGCAGGCCACACCACTGCCTCCTCTTCCCCTGTTTTCGGTGCCGGCCAATCACCTGTCGAAGGCGCAGGCCCGCATACCTCCCGCCCTGCACCTGTAGCATCTGAAGCACCATCAGCGACCACATCCACTTCCCTGTCCCAGCACAGCGTCCAAATGTCGTTACCCCAGGCATTTGAGCGCAAGCGAAAATACCCAGCCACCCACCCACAGGCCATAGCACTAACCTCACACCTTTCCAAATTACTGGCCATCGAAATGCTGCCATTTAGGCTTGTGGAGACTGAGTCCTTCCGCAGCCTGATGGCAGCAGCTGTCCCTCGGTACGCGGTCCCCAGCCGCCACTACTTTTCCCGGTGTGCCATCCCCGAATTACACCACCATGTGTCCCGTAACATCACCCGTGCCCTGACCAACGCAGTTACTGGGAAGGTCCACTTAACGACTGACACATGGACAAGTGCTTGTGGCCAGGGACGCTACATTTCCCTGACGGCACACTGGGTGAATGTCATGGAGGCTGGGAGAAACTCGGACCCTGGGATGGCACGGGTGCTACCCACGCCGAGGATTGCGGGCCCTACCTCCATCAGGGTTTCCGCCAGCACCTACGTTATTGGCTCCTCCTCCTCCGTTTCCACCTCCGAATTCTCTACACGCAGCGCCACTCCCCCATCAGCCAGTAGCTGGAAGCAGTGTAGCACTGCAGTGGGGAAGCGTCAACAGGCCGTGCTGAAGCTGATCTGCCTTGGGGACAAACAGCACACGGCCTCAGAGCTGTTGCAGGGGATTAGTCACCAGACCGAGCAGTGGCTCTCGCCACTCAACCTGCAACCAGGCATGGTTGTGTGTGATAATGGGCGTAACTTGGTGGCGGCTTTGGAGCTCGGCAAGCTCACACACGTACCATGCCTAGCGCATGTATTTAATTTAGTGGTTCAGCGATTTCTAAAAACCTACCCCAATGTGCATGATCTCTTGACCAAGGTGCGCCGCGTGTGTGCACATTTCCGTAAGTCATCTACAGCTTCAGCCGGCCTGTTGAAGCTGCAGCAGCGCTTACAATTGCCAGCTCACCGGCTGCTGTGTGACGTGAGCACGCGCTGGAACTCCACCTTCCACATGTTGGCCCGGCTTTGTGAGCAGCAGAGGGCAGTAGTGGAGTACCAGCTGTTACACGGTCGTCGCCTCTCCGTTCAACTTCCTGTAATCAGAAGTGAGGAATGGGAATGGATGTCAGACCTCTGTGAGGTTTTACGCAATTTTGAGGAATCGACACAGATGGTGAGCGGCGATAACGCTATTATCAGTGTAACCATCCCACTTCTGTGTCTACTGAAACGCTCGCTGCTCACAATTAAAACTGACGCTTTGCATGTGGAAGAGGTGGAAATGCGGGAGGAAGAGCTTACACAAGGTGATAGCCAGAGCACCCTCACTTCGTCTTCTCAGCGACAATTGGAGGAGGCGGAGGAGGAGGAGGAAGACACGGTTGCCTCCGCTACAGAGGGTAGCCATGGAACTTTAGTTCCATCTCTTCAGCGTGGGTGGGCAGAAGAGGAGGAAGAGGATGAGGAGATTGAGAGTCATCCTCCTGGTGAGGACAGCGAAATCTTGACTGTTGGTACTCTGGCACACATGGCTGACTTTATGTTAGGCTGCCTTTCCCGTGACCCACGCGTTATACGCATTTTAGACAACACGGATTACTGGGTGTTCACCCTTCTGGACCCCCGCTACAAAGAGAATTTCTCATCTCTCATTCCTCCGGTGGAGAGGACAAGCAAAATGGTGCAATACCAGAAGGTTCTTGTTGAAAAATTGCTTCAAAATTTTCCATCTGACAACGCTGGCGGCAGAGTACGTGCTACCTTGGCCAACAGAGAAGGGGAGAAAAGGGGAGCACACAGCAGTTCCGACAAAGGCAGGGCAACACTCTCCAAGGCGTGGGACACCTTCATGACACCCCGCCAGCACCCTCACCCTGATGCGCAGCCTAGTGTCACAAGGAGGGAAAAGTTTTGGAAGATGGTGAAGGAGTACGTAGCAGACCGTGTCAGCGTCCTCAATGATCCCTCTGTGCCTTACAACTACTGGGTGTCCAAGCTGGACACGTGGTATGAACTGGCACTCTACGCCTTGGAGGTGCTGGCCTGCCCTGCCGCCAGCGTTCTGTCTGAGCGGGTATTTAGTGCTGCTGGTGGCATCATAACAGATAAGCGTATCCGCCTTTCCACCGACAATGCTGATAGGTTGACACTTATAAAAATGAACAAGGCCTGGATTTCCCCTGACTTCTCCACTCCACTGGAGGAAAGCCCTGGGGGAACATAAACTCACTTTATATATGTTATTTACAATGATGGGAATACTCTGTATTCCCATTCACCCCTTCCACCCAAAAAACGGGTATATGGTTGACTCTTAATCTTCTCATCCTCCTCCTCCTCTTCCATATGCCCTGTGCTATAATTTTTATATAGGGCCAGCTCACCAGCGGGCCCTGTGATATAATTTTTATATAGGGCCAGCTCACCAGCGGGCCCTGTTTGACAACTTTTGGTATAGGTCAGCTCACCAGCTGGCCTTCTTATATAATGTTTTATTGGGTCAGCTCTCTAGCGGGCCCTCTCATATAATGTTTTATAGCGTCAGCTCACTAGCGGGCCTTCGCATATAATGTTTAGGATGGTCAGCTCCGCAGCAGACCCTCACCCATAATGTTTTAGATGGTCGGCTCAGCGCACGTTTCCCTCTTAATCATGGCCCCAGTTCAGAAAAATCGAGGAAATTTTTGGGAGAATTTGCCTTTGCGCACGTTTCCCTCTTAATCATGGCCTCAGTTCAATAAAATCAAGGAAATTTTTGGGAGAATTTGCCTCTGCGCACGTTTCCCTCTTAATCATGGCCTCAGTTCAGAAAAATCAAGGAAATTTTTGGGAGAATTTGCCTCTGCGCACGTTTCCCTCTTAATCATGGCCTCACTTCAGAAAAATCGAGGAAATTTTTGGGAGAATTTGCAGATGATATACAAGTAAATATACAGCAAATATTGTTTGGTAACAATTTTTCGCCTAAAGTCGTTTTTATTTTCCTTTTTGTGTGTTTTACGGTCAGTCTGTAAAAATGGCGTACTACGGGCGAAAGATCGTTCCCAGCAGCAATGTTGGAGTCCAAGATGCATCCAGACATCCTCCCTATGCTGTCCCTGAACCATTTCTGTGGTGTTTCCATCATTTTCTTCCCTTTTCCTATGGACCAGGCACCCTCCCCTCATCAGAGCAGGGGGTGCCTGGTGTAATGCTCGAGTCCTCCCATTGACTTCAATGGGGCTCGGGTGCTCGGCCGAGCACTCGAGCCTCCGGGGGTGCTCGGTCAGAGCACCCGAACACCCGAGCATTGGGGTGCTCGCTCATCACTAGTGCTCACCCTTATGTTCTAAATAAAATTACAAGGATTGGAAATCAGGATTTTCACTGGACATACTATTATGTTAAAAAGACCCTTATCGACAAAAAACAACTTTGATGATTTGAATGAGCTGTCCAAAATCCCTGTTGCATTAGTCATTTTTTATTTAGAAAGCTAGATTTTGAGTTATTGAGATTTATAGTTGATGCCAATTAAGACATGCAATGCGGGAACTTCCTGTCTTAGCCCTGCACTAGGTGCAATGCAATGCATTAACTGTCAATGAGTAGGGAAAGAAATGTATGTGTGTCTGCATGGAATGCCTGCATAATACATGACTCTAAGGATCTATGAAAATGTTTATAGGCTTCATACACTAAAAAGGAGGACAGGCCATCTTAGATAAGGAAATTATAGACCTAAAGAAAACAGGAGGCTCATATATTAGGAAGATATGGAGCAATCCTGGAGTAAACTGCCTGCACATGTGGGTCAAATAGAAATTCCTATTGATTGCAAAGGGGCTTTTAACAGCTTGAATGCTAAAGTCATATCCTATTCATTGTGTAGCAACACAATGGAGTCTTCTAGTATGCAAGTGGTTAAAAGCCCCATTTAAATTACTTTCTATGGTGGTGGACAAAGAATTACAGAAATTCTCGACAATCCAGTGGCACCATAAAGGACTAAAAAGTACTGAAGTTCATTGAACTAAATAATGGAGATGACTTCTCCAGTGTGATAAACTCTCCAGGTCCCATGTTCCTCTATGGAGCCAGTGCACTAAGATTTCTCCAACATGAGGGATCTTAGTGCATAGGCTCCATGGAATAACATAGGACATGGAGAGCTTATCACACACACTGGAGAAGCATTCTCCTCCTTATCACCTCTTTATCATGCCTTAGTGCATCTCCCCCAGGAGGCTGTTGGACTATGAGGAACTGCAGCAATTCTGGGGCATACAAACTGCAAAATAGGGGACAAAAATGAATTTCCATTGATACCATCAAGCTTTTAACTAGGGATGGGCGAACATTTTTGCCTCAAACTGAAATCTGCGAATAATGGCACTTCCCCTTGGCGAATAATTTCCCACAAAAAATGCAGTTTTTCTGCTTTTTCCTGCCTTTTCCTCCCATTGAAATCAATGGGAAGGAAAGTTTTCTACAGCCATATAAAAGGCTGTCAGGCTCTCACAGCATGCCATTTTGTGTTTGTGAGAGGAGAGAGTAGTAATTCATTTTTTGAACTAGTAGAGAAGACAGCAAGGGGAATTGAAGTTTAGTTTAGGGAATCTCTTAGGTAGGGCATATTTTATGTTAGGAGCGTCAGTGGGGCACTCTGTGGAGAAGAAGGGAGGAAGAAGGTTGACCCCAAATACTTAAAAATTCCATGTGACTGACTGGCAAGACACAAGCTGCTAGGGACCTGTTTGCTTGCTGATCTTGCTGTTATTGTCTCTGTGCTGGGTGTGGGGGAAGTCTGGGGAAAGACACTGTTGATTTTTTTTTTCAGTTATAATTTTTTTTTTGAACACACTGTGATAAGACAACAGGATGGATATCTTAAAAGAAAATAAAAATAATAAAAAAATAAAAAAATAAAGAACTAAATATATTAGGTGACAGTGACAGACAGCTGACTGGGCTTAGGCAAGGCATCATACAGCTCCATCAGCTGTGTTGTGTACCGTACAGTAAAAAAAACACAGTTGTGTAATGTCCAGCAAACGCACAAGGAGAAGGGGGAGGGGTGGAGCAGTGCAGGGACGTGAGAGTAATGTAGTAGATCAAAAACTGACTGCAGCAATGGTTGCTGAAGCGTGTGCAATAAATGATTATGATCCCTCTACCCCAATGGAGGAGGCAGTTTGACAAGGTCCCAGTAAAACTAGTTCCAGCACCACCAGTGCCAGTAGAATTAAAGGACCATATAAGAAGAGCACTGAAGATGACAACAAGTCGCATTCAAGTGCTGATGATGCTGGCAATAGCATAATAGAGGAAGGTGTAGCAGCTGAAGCACCTGCTGCATCAGATAGTGAGACAAACAAGCACTAAAATACCCATCCTCAAAGTAGTAGGGAACTTTGTTACAGTAAAAGTAAAAAGAAATTGTTTGAGACCTCCAAAAGCTTAGAGGAATATAAGGGTAGTAGTGGGCAAGAACTGTCAGGTGATGCTAATGCTGCTGTGGATGACCTAATGATAACTAATGATGATGATGCAGATCTAGTATATATCCCTCCAGCATTCTTGTCTTGTTCAGATACAGATGAAGTTGAGAGTGAGGATGATGACAGGGCTACAAGGTTAGCAGAAAGTCAAAGACTGAATCTTCCACCACTTTTAAGGAGCACTGTGCCTGTCTATAAACTGTTTGAGAAAGCCATTGGAAAGTCTGTCCCTGGACAAGCACAGATGTCAAAAAGCACACAGTCACCTCAGTCATCATCAGCATCATCGCCTCTTCAAAGTCGAAGTCCCACTCAGCCACACACATCTGTTTTGAGTATCCAGCAACAGCGACACAGGTTAACATCCACAATGTTAGATATGATGAGTGCCTCTGCTGCTGCTGCTGTAAGTGCTGCACCTGTGACACCTAGTAGTAGTGGCAGTAGAACTCATCAACATCTCATCAACATGCTCACTGGGTTTCCTGCCCAGCACCAACAGTGGAAAACAGTAGCTTACACCATCAGGTGAAAGCCAGTAATCGTGATTTTGGTTGTGACAGTGTGATTAAAAGGCGGCAGCAGCAGCAGGATAACCCATACCATTGTCACTCCACCTTGTGCATGCAGAGTTTTGAGAGACAATCCCATAAAGCTGTAGATATTCTGAATAAGCTAGAGCAGGTGATAGAGGAATGGCTTGTAACCCGTTCCTTAAAAGCTGGTTTTGTGTCTGCTGATTATGGCTCCAACATAATCGCTGTTTTGAGAACTGGTGGTATGGTGCATGTGCCCTGTGTTGCCCATGTGCTAAATTTAGTTGTGACCAGATTCCTGGCAGAATCAGAACCCTCAAAGAGATGCTTACTATTGCCCGCAAAATCTGTGCCCATTTTAGTCGCTCCTACAGTGCATGCAACGATTTATATTACATACAAGAGCGTAACAACCTGCCCCATCACCAGCTGAAAATGGACGTCCCTACCAGGTGGAATTCCACCTTGTACATGCTAGAGCATTTTTACAAGCAGAATAAGGTCATTAGTGAATACACTATGCAAAACTGGAAGACTTTGGAGGGAGCCTCTTTGTCATCTGGCCAATGGCAACTACTGTGCAATGTATGTGAGCTGCTGAAACCCTTTGAGGAAGCAAACATGCTGGTGAGTCGCATTGGGGCAGGAATTAGTGAAATTCTACATTCTTGCCACTTTGCTGGACCCCCGCTTTAAACACAACATTTCAGAATTTCTGCCAAAGGGCCATCAGCAGTTTGTCACAACGAGGAGTCATGGCGATCAGCAGTAACTCTCTGAGGATTGCATTCGGAACACAGGGCAATTCATCATGGGTCTCAGCAGAGGTGGCAAAGACCAATATGGATAGTGGTGGTGGTGCAGCCAGCTGCACATCTCTTTGGGACTTGCTCCCTGAGAATGGGTTGGAACACCTTGTAGCTCCTAGAAGTGGTCCCACTGCATGTGAGATGGTTGCCGTATACTTGCAGGATAGCTATGTTTTAGCTAGAAACAATGACCCAATGGACTACTGGCAAACAAAGCAGTGTGTGTGGCCAGCATTGACACGTACTGCAGTGGAAACACACAGCTGTCCTCCAGCAAGCATTGAGTCTGAAAGGGTTTTCAGTGCAGCTGGTTATATTGTCAATGACCGCAGGACACGGCTATCAAGAAGCAATGTTGGGAGACTAACATTCTTAAAAATTAACCAACATCTCATACCATCTGAGTATCAAGTAGCAGAAACCATATATGACAGGCAAAGCCAGGACAAATGTATTACCAGCAGCACAGATGAGGAGGTGTAGGAGGGATCTGAAGAAGGGTTGCCACCAATTACCCCATTTGGGACCACTGCTATGAGCGACAAGTAATGTGTGTCAATAATCTGAGAAGGAGGATAGAATATGACAATGGTAAAAATACATACACAAATCACACCATGCCAGTCCCCCACCACCACCACTACCATACACATCTGCCACATTGTAGGTTGTACTTTATTTTTCATTACTTGACATCATCATGAATATGTGCCAGTGTCACTTAAGCAGGAAGTTAGTGTTGTGGGCAAAGGACAAATGCATTCTGCATGCTAACACATTTTTCAAGGCATATGTTGCTGTAGGACTCACAACTTTGACTTTCAGACACTTATTTCTAAACTTCAGCCCTCACAAGAAGTAATATTACAGTAGGAAATGTAGTACCTACAGGAAATATAGGTGAAAAATATGTTAAAATAGGCAGAAAATGTGTTAAATAGGCGAAAAGGAAGATATTTTTGCATAGGCGGAAAGGCAAATTTTTTCTAGGAAAAGCGAAAAATGTTTACGGTCTCGCGAAAAGTCATGCGGGAAATTTTCCACACATTTCGACCATACCTATTTGTAACCCCTTGAATGACAGAGGTCTCCAATGCATTGCTATAATTCAGGGGCATAAAAGACATAAGTCACCACTTTATCACACCTTAGTACATCTCCCTGAGAAATTGGACTCCTTAATAAGCAGCATTTTCCTATTGAAACACACCAATCAACACATCTAGATGACTACTGAGAGAGTGGAAAAACAATTCTTGGGTGTTATGTACTACAGAGAGATGATAAAGCATTGATAACTTCCCCACTGATATCACTTATCCAATTTATATGTTATTATATGGATCCTATGACTAAGATTTTCATGTAAGAGAGATTTTAGAGCATTTGCCCCAAAGAATATCATAGAAATCACACCTTAATGCATAATTCCCCTGGAGGAAGATGCACTAAGGTTCGGGGTTATGGTGAATGTAGATGTGTGTGTCTATGTGTAGACAGCACATCATCTTGACAACAGAGACACACATCTCCATATGCCCTAAGAATTAGGGATAGTCTGTGATTATTAGAAATTATTCTGCCGTAAAGGTGGCCATGTGCTGGAGAGGGCAGGAGAGAGCAGAGAAGATGCAGAGAGGCTTCAGCACCAAGAATAGCAGCAGCCCTCACTCATCCCTTATGAGTGTCAGTGGGGTAAGCAATAAATTGCAGAGTAATGCATTGCTCAGGGTTAAATGCTGAATAACTTAATGACCTTATCAATTATCTGTCACCAGATACACTGGATATGGCACTGGTGCTAAGATCCTGTCTGAAAAAACAATGGGACACAAAAATCTCCATGATGGAAGACAAACAAGCCTGCAGGATAAGCCTTTTATAAAACACTTATGTTCATTAAATTAAAAGTACATACTACTGGCATTAATGGTGGTGTCACCAATGGTATTTATACAAATTACAAGAATGCTTCAAGGACGTTTCCCAAAGAAACACTAATGCAAAAAGTAAAACTTGATTGTAAAGATGGAAAACCCTCACCAGTTAGAAAGTCGGTGCTGTAATAAACAGACCAAAATCCAGACCATTAGTGCATGTGATTCCTGGAATGGAACTTGAACCCCCACCACCACCACCATAAGGTGCAAAAGTACCCATCTGACTGAATTCTCTGGCAGCAGAAGAATTAGTTACATGTAACTAATGTGAAGTACTTCTCCTATTTCTACCCCCTAAACCTACATCCCTGGTAACCCTAAATCTTAGCAGTGAAAGGGTTTTTTAAGATCAATGAGACATTCATTATTTAACCCTGTGAGTGCCAGCCAGATGAGTGAGCAATTCATTGCTTACCTTACTGGTACTCAAAATGGTTAAGGGGGTTTGTGACCGTAGCTGTAGCTGCATACATACCTCCAGGGAGATTCCAACTTCTCCAGCCTCAAATAGGAGATGTTGGGACTGTTAACACCGACAGTATAGGCAGCTATCAGAGTTTAGTGCATGTAACGATATGCCACTTAAACATATAAACACACCCACATGAATACGACAGTGGCTCATTAATCTGCATTTCCATATGCACATGATTCTGTTGTCAAACAAAATTTTAAACCTGTCAAAGGCATGGCAAATTCATTGCAATATCAGTGTGTCAGATTGCTGGCCGATTCACAGGGAAATTATGGTGAAAGCACCTTAATGCATGCTGTCGATATGCCATTGACACAACTTCGCCACCTTGGCCCCTCATTGACTCTTAGTGCATCTCCCTAGTGGAGTGCTTATTAGTAATGTGCTGAATTGAAAGACGTGAAGGATAAAACATGTCAGCTGTAGAAAATGTGCACTTGATGCACTGCCAGATTAAATGAACTCCTTCATTCAGCTGTGTGCAGATCTGCATAACTGAGCCTCAAGGTGCAGTGAGAACCTAGCATATGTGGAATGTAATTAACATTCTCTCTTTAATTCTGGATAATGAATATGGACAGCAGGGATACAACAGTGTGAACCTCTTCACTGCCAGAGGGGCCTGCAACACTTAGCAAAGAACACCATTTCATGCCCTACTTACTTAAAAGGGGGTTAATCTGTTGATTGCCAGGGGGAGTATAACACACACCCTTGGACTCAACACGTTAAAGCCTTAAAGGAGCAGTAAACCTGCTCATGAAAACCTTTATGTTATAGAGTGTTTCCTGCTGAGAAAAACAAGGATATTCCCACTATTTGGAATTGTTTTATGCAAAGTCGTAGAAGCTGAAGCTTTAGGGATGTAAGTAAGCATCATTATTAACCCTCTGAGTGCCAGTGCAAAGCAAAACAATACATTCAGTACTACTCTGGCACTCAAATGGTTAAGTTCAAACTGTCAGGAATTACTCAGCAGTTTTTGTCACATTCTATAGAGAATACACAGAATAACTGTTACTGTATGAAATCTGACCACTAGGGGGTACTGTTAACATAAACAAAAGGCTAACAGTTTCAATTGTAATAGGTCTGGAAAGATTCATCTCCCAGTAGTGGGAGTACTCTTGTTTTACTCAGCAGGAAAAGTCCTAGAATATGTTTTTTTTCATTAAAATGTTTGCTGCTGCATTTAAGCAAAACTAACACCTCCTAATAATAAAGCTCCAATAATCTTAATCTGAGCATAAAATCCTAATGTCCACTATGAATTAATTATGCTTGCATTTGTTCTCTAAATTCATCTTTAATTTGTACTGGATATCTGTCAAGGTTTTGCTGAGCTGTTCCCATTCTGCCTATTGATTCTGCTGTCTGAGCTAATCTAGTGCCCTGCTATCCACTGATGCTGTCTTCTGACTTTCTGGCTCAGGCTGAATCAGCTGACTTCTCTGATTGCTCATCTGACTGTTATCAGCCAACCCTCTCTGGGTATTTATAGCAGCTTGGCTCACATTGCAGTTGCCCTTGTGTTTGTTTGTTGACCTGTTGCTGCTGGCTGCTGTGGAGTTTCCTGCACTCCTGGTTGCTGTGTTCCAGACCCTCGGTTTGTTCCAGACTTCTCTGATTCTAGCAACAGAATTATGTATGCCTCATGGACAAGATGTCCAGTACTAATTTAAGATTAATTTGGGAGAACTGAGCCATACAGAATTGATATATAGTGGGCACTAGATTAATGGTAAGACTGGGTTTATTATTAGGAGGTATTAGTAATTATTTAATGTAGAGAAGGGGTACAGATTGACATTCAGCTTCTACAAAATAGGGAGTTATGCACTAAGGCATAATAAAGAGGTGATAACGTGGAGATAACCTCTTTGTGGATATCTCTTCTCCAGTTCCCTTGTTAATCTATAGAGGCTATGCACTAAGATCTCCAAAGCTGCTGAAACATAGATAACATAGAAATTATATAAATGATATCACTGGAGAAGTCTTCTCCACGTTATCACCTCTTTATCACACGTTAGTGAACAACCCCCTTAATTCAAGTTTGCATATTTGAAAACTACATTAAAAACTGCCTATATGTCATGTTAACCAAAAGACCAGCAAATGTACAGTTCAAGAGGTTTTAACGCTTCTTTCATATGCTAATTTTGGTACCCGTGCTGGTATCAGTGATTTTTCATATGCTAATTAAGCTAATCAATGACATTTCACATGCTAATAACTCCTTTTCTGTGATGTTTCATATGCTAATGAAGGTTTTAATGGAGTTTCACATGCTTTGTGCAGTACCAGGAAATGTCCAGTTTCACTTTTCCGAGAAGTATAATTGTGAATATCTCCTAAACGGTACATCTGCTGGACTTTTAGTTAACATTACATAGTTGCACCTTAATTCAAGCTTGCATATATCTCATTTTACTAAGCCTGCCCCTATGGAAACAGATGATACAATTCAGGGGCTGTCCTGTGTTTCCTCAGAATAGGTTCTGTTAGTCATGGGGGACTGGCCTTTACTGGCAGAGGTTAAACAAGCGAGTCTATGACACAGTCCACGGGCTTTACTGATAGTGCTAAATCCCATTTGCTAAATGCACATAGAGTCCTCATACAGTTGTGGTAGAAAACCTGTCCCTTGGAGTCTATGGGCTCTTTGGTCACTGTTCCACATGATGGATCAGTTCGAGAACAATGGATGTCATGCTATCCCCCATCTCTCTCTCTCCTGTTGATTCACAAGTGCTCACAATGCAGTCCCTGCTTCCTCATTAGGTCTCCACCCATGCAGAAGTAATCCTGGCACAGGGCAATTGATAGTTATAGGACTTTTCCTGCAGAATAAAACAAGAGTAAAAGGTGATTTTTAATGTAAACCTTATTATATCTCAAAAAATGTTCAACCATACTGTAAGCAAGAGCATCAACTACTGTCAAGTGGCATTTTTAAATAATGCACTGTATGTTAGAGCTTGAGTCAAAGACTACAGCTTCTCCATAGTAAATGATGCCAACAGTGCCACCTTGTACCAGAAAATTGCAGTTTAATTAAAACAAAAAATACTGTCCCTTTAACCCTTTGAATGCTAGAAGTGTATGCAATGCATTGCTTTGCAATGTGTTGTGTACCCCTCTGGTACTCATAGGGTTAATCACTTATAAAAGAGTTATTGTTTTGTTCTTACCCCCCCCCCATTTTTTAACTCTAATCTGAGTATTCATAAAACAAAAGTTAGATTAAAAAGAAAATCAAATAAAAACTATTTTGTGAAAGCACAGAAAATCAAAGCTATTAAACTTATCCTGAATCATTAAACAAGCATTAGAAAGCTAGACGAGATGTGATATGCATGAGCGATTTCTCTTTATGTTGCGTTACAAGTCTAGGCTTCAAGGGAGCTGAGAATATTTATTATGCGGTTTCCTTTTAGTGAGGCAAGAGCCGTCCTAAACTACAGTGCATATTTGATTTGTGAATATTCCAAATAGCATAGCAGAAAATAAGAATATTGTGTACATTAACCTGCCTGTAATTTTCGTTTTACAGATGAATGATACTACCAGAAGCTTCACACTCTGCAGCGCTCAGCTGCAGCCTGAGATTGTAAGCCTTGCATTATTAACCCTTTGAGTGCCAGAGGGGGTAAGCAACGCATTGCTCTGGCACTCACAGGACTAAAGGGGTAGTAATGTTTCACAAAAACAGCAGCTACAATCAATCTTCATAGTATTTGTGTTATTTCAGTACTATCAGAGCTGTAGTTCAAGAGTAATTGAATGATAAAATATCCCTCTCCCGCCCCTTTAACCTAGTGTAAGCCGCCTCTCCTGTGATGTGGAATCTGGTCCTGGGACCAGACAACTCACAGCAAGGGACAATCTTCTTACTGTGAGAATAAGGAAAACCCTGCTCCCCTTGACAGTTTTTCAGGTTTTTCCTTATGCTCACTGAAGATTGTCCCTCTCTGCAATCCATCCTGACAGTCTTGCTGCTCTGAGGTGAGCAGTGTTACATCAGAAAAAAGGGGTGGGAGGGGAATACTTTATCATTCAGTTACTGTTGAACTACAACTCTGACAGTATTGAAATAACACTCTCCATGGCCCAAATACTATGAAGATTTATTGGAGCGGCTTTTATTCTGAAACATTGCTATACCTTTATGATCCTTGCTCCATTGGGATAGTCCAGTATATGTAAGGTCACAATATTTGCATTTATAATCCCTATCTGTACAGTGTTGCAACACGTTCTATTACTGCCTTCAATGACATCGATTCTCTGTTCCAGTACTAAAGGCACACCAACAGGTCAGGTTTTCAGAATATCCCTAATAAGGCACAGGCAGCAAAATCACAATGACTAAGCCACTGAATTCTCAGCTGTGATGAAGAAAGGATATTTGAAAACCTGACCTGTTGGTGTGTCCCTAGGAAAAAGCAGAGAGATACTGCTGTATAATACAATGGGATTATGTACCAGAGATGTGAAATCTGTGATTGTCTAGCTGTTAGACTAAAACTCTTCCATCGTCATTAGAGAACCTTTTGGCTGATGATGGAAATTGTAGATCAACAACAATGGAGAACCACAGGTTCCCTTTCTCTTCTACAAAAATGAGAGAGTTCAAGTAAACCAGTGAAATGGCATTCGTTATTAACACTCATATTGCATTTTTCTAAGTGCAACACTCTTTTTTTTGATGGTAAAGGGAAGTGAGTGAAATGTGTGGTGACACTTTTATAACAGCAATTTGTTTCTTGCTGTGGAATTCTCCCTAGTGGCATTGCTGAGAAATTTTTTGCCTTGTACACTGAACTCAAATAGCGTGACCTAATCTGAAGTATATATTTATGTTGTGAAAATCACTAAAGGTGTGGGAGACCTGCAAAATATTCTAGGGAATTACATTTTAATATAAAAACAGGATCACACTTTCTCTAACTTTAGAATGGGTTGGATGTTTCAGCCAAAGGTCAACTCTAGACACCAATTATCAGCAGTTAGAAGCAGGCTCTTCGAACACCTATTCAATGTGTGTATTGCATGATTCAATGTGGTAAGTATAAATATTCCTTTAGAAATGTACATTTTAGATGCATTCAAGTTCAGGAGCTTAACCAAGGTATAATTACCTGTATAATTTATATGTTTTGTTCTTAAATTATGCCATATTTATGGTATTAACCAATATTATGCTTACAATCACTCCTAAGAATATTATGCTCTCCCCCACCATCAAAAACACGCCCACATCCATTATGTTATATCATGGTCATTAAAACTAATTCGACTCTGATGTGATTTATGGTCACCTAACAGCTAAAGAGTCACATGTTGCTCACATCCACTCTTCCAGTCTTTATACTCAGCCTCTCCAGCTGTTCTTTGGTCTACAACTTCTATCATCCATAGCCAGTTTGTGTACAGCTAAACCCAAGATTTCCAGAAAGGTGTTTCAAAATAAAATAAAATAAAATAAGAGGTTTCAAAGTAAAATGAAATAAGCTCACAATGACACTGTCTAGCATTTAACCCTCTGAGTGCCAGAGAGGTATCCAACACATTGCGTTTCAATGTGTTTGATACCCTTCTAGCCCTCAAATTGTTAATTTGTGCAATACTGCATTCAAATGTTATTGCAAATGCTCCAACCTAGACCTGGTGTGAGGAACCACTGTGGCTTTTCTCCATCTATTGTTGGACTACAATTCCCATCATCCTCAGCCACCCATTGACTGAAAGTGATGGCATTTGTAGTCCAACAACATCTGAAGGGCAACCAAAACGCTCACCCCTTACCTTAAGGGATGTGTGCCACAAGTCTGCATGATCCCAATCTGCCCACTGACATTTAACTTGGTTAATGTTTAACCCTCTGAGTGCCAGAGGGTTATAGTTCCAGTTGCTAACAACAATGCATTAATATCTCTATTTTAACAGCTAAATACAAGGTATTATTAATTAATAACTTCAGTCATGTAAAGTATGTAAGCATTTGAGTGCCAAGGGGTGTGCAATGCATTGCAAAGCAATATGCTTTATACTGCTCTGATAGTCAAGGGGTTACAGCTGGCTAGGGGTGGACAATAAAAAAAATGCATTTCTGTAGTAGATATTTACAGACTCACATTGCATATAACCCTGGTTATGTTACTATTTTAATTTATGATTGTGACTGTTATAATATAGATATACCTGCTGTGTTATCCAATTCAGGCAAGTGACAGCAGAAGAACAGGACAGGCATAATGACAAGAAGTCAGAAATTAATTCTCTGTCTGAGAGCCAGAAAGGAGCACTGCAGGTTCAACAACCACAACACTGGCATGCATGGCAAAATGTAAGCAGCCCATGCAAGCGACATGAGTCCTTGGTCTTGTCTTATGTTCAGGAGTCTCAGGACAGCCTTACGCCTATCCCATGCATGCTTAATTCCATCTCCTTCTGTCTGCTGATAAGCTATTCCACTTATCTATTACCCTCTCAGTGAAGTAAAACTTTCTTGCATTACATCTAAAGCTTTTTTCCTCTAGTTTTAGACTATGGCCTCTTGTCCTAACATTTTTACTTCTTTGAAATGTACTTCCCTCGTGCATTTTTTTTTTTATCTCTTCATGTATTTGAATGTATCTATCATATCCTCTCTCTCTCTCTCTCTCTCGCTTCTCTCCTCCAAGCTATACATGTTCAGATCCTTTAGTCTATCCATTTTAGTAGCCCTTCTCTGAATTCTCTCTACAAATCTCTGGTTAGACCTCACAGCTGCACGCCATTCGGGGAGCCCTGAGTCCGATCGTCAAAAAAAAAAATGCTCTGTGGTCCTTTAGTAACAGCCGCGTGCCTGCGTGGCCAGTCATTAAGGGGTTAAGAAGAGAGAACAAAAGTCAGAGTTTGAGTCCACAGTTACTGGAAAGAAATATCAGATGAGACAATTCCTCAACTGTGACTCTGAGTTTGTGGTATACCTCCTTACGTGCAAGTATGGCAGACAGTACATAGGGAGGACTAAACTCAGACTCAGGGTTAGAGTGATGGAACATCTTAGAAATATTAATAGTAAGATGGAAACACATAGTGTTCCTAGACATTTCTTGAAACACCAAGAGTGTAAAAGTGAGGAAATTACTATAATGGCAATAGAACAGGTCACTTCAGATAGAAGAGGAGGAGACAGGTTATTAAAATGAAGATGCAGTTAGACCTTTTGGATACATCAGTTAAAGACCCTTCAGCCAGAAGGTCTTAACATCGATTTGGCAAGGTTTATATGACTTCTGGGGTCTAGAGACCCTGACAGAAGATTAATAGCACTGTTGAATACCTTTCATCTGTCTTAGTGAGGTTGATGGGGGACAGGGTCTTTGGGATGATATATATCCAGGGGATGTGATATAATATTTTAATGCCTCCTATGGTGTGTAGTTAAAGTAACATATATATAGAAGTGAAATCAAGGAAAGTAATTGAAGTCTACCAAGTAGATGTAGAGTTTATGTACAAACATGATAGTGTACTTAGATGTGGGATTAGGATATTAGATTGATTTGGTTCAGAGAGAGAATGAAGAATTTAATCTATGCTAATACTTTATATTGCAATGATTTTTTATTATATATTTAAATTGAGAGATACACTATTGTATTAAGTTAATAGATGGATCTAAATTTTAGAGTACTTGGGGATGGATATAGGTATTTGTTGTTAGTATGGATGATACTTTATGATGTGGGATACAAGGAGTTAAAGATCAATGTTAGATCGAGATTGGTCTTGTTTCACCAGGGCAGGATATGATGTGAGAGTATTTAGTCCAGTGAGGCGAGACAGTCTGTAAGCCCTGAAGAAGCGGACAGTTGTGCCCGCAATACAAGTTCAAGCCAAAAATGATGTGAGAGGCACTGAGTACGAACAAAAGCACAATGGCCTGTTCTCCGGCTAGTCACCGCTCAAGAGCATCACATTTTAGCTCTCTAGTGCCATTACAGAGGAGAAATTTCCACATACATATTAGACTAATCCCGCCCATAAGGGCGGTCCAGTACCAAAATGATGGGCAAGTCTCCTCTACGCGGAAAAACCAGCTAACCCCAGACGTACGTTTCGGCCTTATTTGGGCGTTGTCAGTGAGGTGCAGCTGGCTTCCCTAGGCACTGAGAGCAAGGGGTCCACGTCTGGATTACCCTTTACACTTAGGGAGAGACCCCAAGTGTTTCTCAAAAACAAGCCAAAAATGATGTGAGAGGCTCTGAGTATGAACAAAAGCACAATGGCCTGTTCTCCGGCTAGTCACCGCTCAAGAGCATCACATTTTAGCTCTCTAGTGCCATTACAGAGGAGAAATTTCCACATACATATTAGACTAATCCCGCCCATAAGGACGGTCCAGTACCAAAATGATGGGCAAGTCTCCTCTGCGAGGAAAAACCAGCTAACCCCAGACGTACGTTTTGGCCTTATTTGGGCCTCGTCAGTGAGGTGCAGCTGGCTTCCCTAGGCACTGAGAGCAAGTTGGCTAAAGGTTTCTACAATATTACTGTGCTTTTAAAGTAGCGATGTCTCTCTCAGTGTAGCCCAGATCCCACATAGATAGAACTGGATCATCACTCTTGGAAGGACAGCACTGATATAAAGAATACACATGGAGGACGGAAGGCATCTAGTCATATCAGGTCTGTGAACCGCTCCATGTATAGCGTATGTACATGATAACGGCCTGCGCAGCAGCACAGGGGTTAACTAGCGCTTAATATTGTTATCGTTTCCTTCTACATGACTACTTCTATGGAGGTGAAGGAGTGATCGATGGAGCTTCGGTGCTGTAACTACAGAGAGAGATAAGCTTATTTTTTTATCACTATCTTGTACGTGTTTTTGCACATCTGTATGTGGAAATAAATACCCTACTTTTAGATTGTCCCTTCTGCGCTTCTATTTTTTTTTGTTACATTGCCTGCCTACTTTTAAGTCCTTAGAAATAATTATCCCCAAATCCCTTTCCTCTGTTGTCTCTGGCAGCAATACCCTTAATATTATATTCTGCCTTTGGATTTTTAAATCCCGAATGCATTATTTTACATTTATCAACATTAAAATGGAGCTACCACACTCTTTCCCATTCTTCTAATTTAGCTAAATCATTTGTCATTTGGCTTACCCTGTTACAGATCTTTGTATCATCTGCAAAAAGTCATACCTTACCATGACTTATGGATGCAATACATAAGGAAGAAAACAGCACCCAATAGTGTAATACATAACCAATATCTTCACATTTATTAAAAACATATAAAAATTACACTCACATGTGGAAATGGTTGAAACATTGATTTATTTATTGTTTTATTATGTTTTTTATCAAATAAATTTCAGCTTCTTGGATTCAGCCGTTCGTTTGGAGCAATCTTTTGTCCTACAGCTGATGAACAGCACTTCGAGTGGAGACGGAAGTAATTTCTCCACAAGTGAGTTTGTCAGATTGTCTGATATCAGCTCTCTGACCATTTCCACATGTGAGTGTAATCTTTATATGTTTTCAATATATGTGAAGATATTGTTTACGTATTACATTATTGGGTGCTCTTTTTTTGTGTCTGTTTTGTTCCTTATGTATCGCATCCATAAGTCATTTGCTGCTTGGGGAGAGCGTGTGTGTTGAGAGCAGCCTGTTCATTCAAAGACATCTATTGGAGATACTGTTCTGGGGGCAGTTTATATATTCCCAGCTGTTTTGTTGCCATGTTTGGTTTATGTCATTACTCGGTCACATATCCTTGTGAGTACACACCTTTGGGTGTTGGTGGTGGAGTCGTGTTCTGGTCTACTGATCCCACACAGGGGAGCCTGTTTTTTCTCCCCTTCCTTCTTTTATTGTTACAATACCTTACCATGAAGACCTTTTGCAATATCACTAATAAAAATATTAAAAATAATGAACCTCAGTACAGATCCCTGAGGTACCCCTCAAGTAACATGACCTTCGTCTGAATATTTTCCATTGACTACAACCCACTGTCTCCTGTCACTCAGTCATTGCCTTTTCCATTCAACTATTTTTACATCCAGACCCAAACACTGCAATTTATTAACGAGTCTTCTATGAGGGACAGTGTCATATGCTTTACTGAACTCTAAATAAGCTATATCTACTAATCCCCCCTCGATCTATTTTTTTAGTTACCCAGTCAAAAAAATATCTTTGAGGTTAGTTTGACAAGATCTCCCTGCTGTAAACCCATGATGTTCGAGATCTTGCAAGCCACTTAAATGCAGATATTCAACAATTCTTTGCTTTAACATGGTTTCCATTAATTTTCCCACTAATGATATAAGACTTACTTGTCTGTAGTTCTCAGACTCTCCCCTGATACTTTTTTCTGAGATGATTAAAATATAGGTAATCTGACTTTACATATTATACATATGCTCTTACGGTATATGCCAATTCAAAATAAAGAGTTCCTATCCCTTTAACTACATTGTACATCTTAATGTATATAATGCTAGCCAGTAAACCTTTTAATAGCTCATCTTTAACCCTTTGAGTGCCAGAGAGGCATCCAATGCATCCCTTTCTAACACTCGAAGGGTTAACCCCGCTAATAAATATGTCTAGTTCCTTGTAGCCTACTTGGATGTTAGAGTTATCTTCAGTACATTGCTTAACAATGAATTGGGACTATATTTAACATCCAGGGGGTTAAAAGGTAATTGCTTTCAAAACGGGCTTTCCAGAGCATGTAAAATTGATGCAATCTTGTAATAATACATTGTTAACATAAGAGCAGCCATTCTTTGTCTATTAAGTTTTATTTTACTCTTAGTTATTTTACCATGGATAAGTTCGGTGCTGCCACACAGCTATAATTTCCCTTTAATAAGTAATGTCTTTCAATGTCATATTTCCAAAACCTATAAAATTGACAATGTCTTATAATAATGCTGTGCGAACATCAGAGTCTTTTTTTTCTCTGTAAAACCATGGATTATTTGATTTTTTTTTGTTTCCTTTGATAAAGTTAAATACTGCCACCTGGTGGCTTTAAAAGAACTTGCTACTGTTCCATATGTATGGCAATTGCACCACTTCTCCATAATAAAGGTATTGCATTAGAGACCTCTCTACAATTTAAAGGTCAGAAGCATTCAGTGGGTATTTGGGGAGCTTTTATCAGTCTGCTATAGGGAAGTTGTTCCAGAATTGCTCCACTTCTTCACAGTACATGAGACTCATTATTATAGGAGGGCATAGTTAGGAAATGGGCTACAGTTGCTAGGAAAATGCATGACTCATGGCTGCCGTGATGTTTATTGAACTGCAGTGTTTCTAGTGAATCAATTCAGAATGCACTTTAGAATATACTGTAACTACAGTGAGGGGAAGCATAATTGAGTGAGGGAAGTGTAGTTGAGGGAGAAAACTACAGCAGAGTTAGTCAACTGCTGGACCTCCACCTGTTGGTGACTACAACTACAATGATCCGCATACATTCATTAGCTGATTGGAGAAGTTGGGAGCTGTAGTCCTCACAAGCTGAAGGTCTGACAAGTGTCTATGTCTGCGCTACCATGATTACAAAGATCACACACAGCAGGACAGGCTAAAAAGGGGCAGTTGTAGTAAGAGCTGGTTTGGGGGAATGATGAAAGTGGGAACAAATGTATGGCTGGTTGTCACAGAAGGCTACGGCCCTTTCCCAGAGACCAGGTGTGTTGCTGGAGTGCGTCGCTTGAGTGCGATTCTCGTGTTCGGTGACAGCCACTCTTGCTCCTTGCTGCGGCCGAGGCCGAGATAAAGGTGCTGGCCGCGAAGCCAGATGTCCGATCCCGGTTGAGCCGGGACCCTGACCAGGATGGAGACAAGGGTGAACTGTGCGAACCTGATCCAAAGGGAAGCGGGTAGGATCCTACTGCAGAGTGGAGGAGGCCGAAAAGGGGTGAGGCAATGTGAGGCCAAAGAAGAACTGAACCCTAACCTAATTCCCCAAGCTGGGACGAGGACCCAGAGAGCCCCTACCACAAGCGGACCGGAACTGCCACCCAACTGGCACTGTAGGGACACAAGGTCCACCAATGGTGGAAGGGAACCACCTAAACCGGACAAGGACCTCCACCAACCCTGCCAGCCCAGGACCGGCGACTGGGAAGAGGAAGACTCAGTGACAACCCCAAGGATCCTGTCCTAGTCCTCTAGTCCCAATGAGAGGGAGTGAGACCAAGCCCTGCCGAAACCCACTCTATGCTACTCCCACTAAAGGTCCTCAGGTCAACCGGAGGGAACGGAGAGACTGTAAACATGAAGGGAGAGAGAGAGAGGAATAACAGGGAGCAGACAGCAGGCTCAGCGCCCCCCCCCCCCGGAGCTCCCTAGGCCAAACCCTGGGTCTGACAGCCAGCCCCAGACTCCCCACCGAAAGATGGAAAGTCCTGAGTGGGCAGAACAGACGCCCACCACCCTCGAGACCAGACTAGAGCCCCAGCCTGCGGGTGACCCACCCAGACCAGCGGGACCCCCACCCAGGCAGGGCCCAGCACTGCCAGCCACTGCTCCTGCCGCGGGGTAATACCCGAAGGGGAGAACCCTCACAGGTAGGCCGCAACAGGGAAGCCGGTCGGAGATAGCGAGAGCGGGGGATAAGGGCAAAACAGGACCAGCCGGTCTCCCAAAGGCCGCGGGGAGAAGAGCCGGAAAGGGAGGACAGTGCTGGAGCAACGGGGACAGAATCCCCGACACAGAGTACCCGGAACCTGAGGACCGGCGCCAGTCCCAGAAGACTGACGTTGAGACAGGCGCAAGCGAGAGGGAGGCCAAGGTCGACAAGCGGCTAGGAAGCAGATGCGGACTATGCAGGATCTACAGACAGGAGGCCGAAGGGGAACTCACCAAGGCGAATCCAGGACCACAGCAGGACCGGCAGGATCGAGGAGAAGCAGGCCGATGCCACAGACACCAGAGCGGAAACAGGAACACAGCCAAGAAACCACGGGCGGGACCCGGAAGGGGAAACCAAGCAACAAAGCTCAATAACGGAGCGAGGAGGAGAAGGGCTAGCTGCACTAAAAACCCCTAACTGACCAATGGGAAGAAACTACAGGTACTAGCAATTCCTACACTGGCAATTCCTTACATTACCCCTCCCCTAAAGAGGAGCCCACCGTGCGACCAGGTTTATGAGGAAACGCCTTATGAAAGGCAGAACGGAGAGCCGCGGCATGAACGTCCCGAGCTGGGACCCATGAGCGGTCCTCAGGACCAAACCGTTTCCAGTCAACCAGATACTGGAGTGACCGACGTACCCGTCTAGAATCTAGGATACGGGTAATCTCGTATTCCGGTTCTCCATCCACAAGTACGGGGGAAGGGGGAAGAGTGGATTTAGAATAGAGATTCTGCACCTACTGGCTTAAGAAGAGAGACGTGGAATGTATTAGGGATACACCAGGATGCCGGAATGGCCAAGGCAAAGGTAACAGGAGAAATGATTTGGGTAATCTTATATGGGCCAACAAACCGTGGACCAAACTTCAAGGAAGGGAGTCGAAGTTTAAGGTTTTTTGTAGAAAGCCACACTAGAGATCCAAGGCGTAACCTAGGTTCCGAGGTGCGCCTCTTGTCGGCAGCTCTTTTGTATCTGGAGGTAGCCTGAGCGAGCTAGTCTTTAAGGTTATCCCATAAAGAATGAAGATTGTCGACCATGTTGTCTTCTGCAGGAACTCCCACAGGGGCCCCCCACGGGAAAGGAGGATTGTACCCCACTGCTGTGAAAAATGGAGAACAGTTCAAACTCTCGTGCCACAGGTTGTTAAACATAAACTCAGCAAAGGGCAAGAGTGTAACCCAATCAGAAAAGTCAGAGGACATATATTGCCGTAGAAATAGTTCCAAAGACTGGTTGCTACGTTCACATTGTCCATTGGTCTGAGGATGATAAGCTGTAGAGAATTGAAGAGTGATACCTAGGCGTGAGCAGAAGGCTCGCCAAAACTTGGAAACAAACTGGACCCCTCGATCAGACACAATATAGGAAGGGGAGCCATGAATTCGAAAAATCTCCCGGAGAAAAATGGGGACCAATTCTGAGGCAGAAGGGAGCTTGGGGAGAGGAATAAAGTGTCCTTGTATAGAGAATCGATCTACAACCACTAAGATAGTGGTGCAACCCTGAGAGGCTGGGAGATCCACGACAAAATCCATGGCCACATGAGTCCAAGGGCGAGATGAAATGGGGAGTGGGCACAACAGCCCCCAAGGGCTATGTCGAGGGGTCTTAAATCTAGCACAGACATGGCAGGCCGCCACAAAATCGTGAACATCAGTCTTGACAGACGGCCACCAAAACTGTCGGAGAAGGAGCTCCAAAGTTTTCTTCGTACCTGAATGACCTGCTGTAGCTGAGTCGTGGAAGAGCTGTAAAATTTCCACACGAAACCGGGGAGGGACAAACAAGGTATGAGGGGGTTGCGATGGAACTGGAGGTGGTTGATGAGACCGTATCTTTTCCAATGTAGAGGAGGAGATAGCCGTAACAACACAGCCCGGGGGAAGAATGGGTGTAGGAGCTGCAGGAGGACAAGGCTCAAAAAGTCGGGACAGGGCATCGGCTTTGGTGTTCTTGGATCCAGGGCGATAAGAAATAATAAAGTTGAATCTCGTAAAAAATAATGCCCACCGAGCCTGTCTGGGATTCAAGCGTTTAGCCGTTTCCAAGAACTGGAGATTTTTATGGTCCGTGAAGACTATAACAGGGATGGAAGAACCTTCCAATAAATGTCGCCATTCTTCAAAGGCCAATTTAATAGCAAGTAGTTCTCTGTTACCAACATCGTAGTTCTTTTCGGAGTCTGAAAATCTTTTAGAAAAAAAAGAACAGGGATGGAGTCTAGAAGTTTCTGGGTGTCTCTGAGAGAGAACTGCCCCAGCAGCCAGTTCTGAAGCATCCACCTCCACAATAAATTGTCTGGAGGGATCCGGAAAACGTAAAATAGGGGCTGATGTAAATGCCGTTTTTAGGAAGGCGAAGGCTTGGATAGCGGGTGCAGGCCAATGCTGAGGGTCAGCTCCAGTCTTAGTCAGGGCAGTGATGGGTGCAATTATACTGGAAAAGTTGCGTATAAATTTCCTATAATAATTGGAGAATCCAATAAAACGTTGGATAGCCCGTTTATCAGAGGGCAGTGGCCATTGTGTAACTGCTAGAACCTTTGCAGGGTCCATTTTCAATCCCACTTTGGAAATAATATACCCCAGGAAGGAAATTTGCTGTTTCTCAAATTCACATTTGCTGAGATTCACAAACAAGGAGTTTTCCCGAAGTCTGGCCAAGATTAATCTAACCTGACTTCTATGTGTCTCCAAATCCGGGGAGTAGATCAGGATATCGTCAAGATAGACAATGACGAAAGAGGATAATAGATCTTGAAAAATTGTATTGATGAATCCCTGAAACACTGCCGGGGCGTTACATAGCCCAAACGGCATTACCAAGTACTCATAATGGCCATAGGTGGTATTAAAGGCCGTTTTCCATTCGTCTCCGGGTCTAATTCGGATCAGGTTATAAGCTTCTTGTAGGTCAATCTTGGTAAAAATAGCGGCACCCCTCAGTTGCTCCAGAAGCTCCGGAATCAGTGGAAGAGGGTAGCCATTCTTGACTGTAATCTTATTTAGACCCCTGTAATCCACACAGGGTCTTAGGGACCCATCTTTCTTTTTCACAAAAAAGAATCCTGCTCCTGCCGGAGAGGAGGAGGGCCAGATAAATCCTTTAGCAAGGTTTTCCTGGATATATAATTCCAACGCCTTTCTTTCCGGGGCTGATAGTAAAAAGGCTTTACCTTTCGGAGGAATGGTTCCAGGTAAGAGATCAATAGGACAATCTGATGCCCTATGGGGGGGTAACTGGAGAATCTGACCCGTGGAAAAAACATCCAGAAAATCACGGTAGGGTTCAGGAAGAAAATCTGTTGGAACCAGAGGAGTGCATGCTACAGTGTTTGAAGCAGGGTAACTCTTATTTATGCAGGAATCCAGGCAACACGGGCTCCAGGAAATAATTTGTTACTTCTGCCAATCAATAGTGGGATTATGATTCTTCAGCCAGGGTAATCCCAAGATAACCGGTGTGCAGGGAGCAGAGATCAAATCAAAGGTAAGGGTCTCCGAGTGACATGACCCTGTAGTGGTCTGAAGGGGTACGGATACAAATAAAACCAGACCCTCACCCAGGGGTTTGCCATTGATGGTAGATACTAACATAGGGATAGCCTTGGCTTGGAAGGGAATCTAATGTTCCTTAGCCCATGTTTTATCAAGAAAGATCCCTGCAGCTCCAGAATCAATAAATGCCATAGTGGAAATTGACCCCGTCGACCACTGAAGATGCACTGGAACCAAAAGCCTGGAAGAATCTTTCTGGAGGTGCCCAGAACGACTTAGGGAGTTACCTCCAGCCCTCCCTAAGTTGAGGAGTTTCCCTGACGTGGGTGAGGAGGACGAGTGGGGCATTGGCGTAGAAAATGACCCTTCAGTCCGCAATATAGACAAAGTCCCAAGGATCTACGACGGCGGCGTTCTGTCTCAGATAGTTTAGACACCCCCCCAACCTCCATAGGTGTCTCCGTGGATTCACTCTCCAGGGGAACGGGGCGGGTGGGAGAAAAAATCCGTGGACGCCGGGTGGTGTCTCTCTCCATCTGTCGTTCAGTCAGCCTCCTATCAAGCTCTAGCCATAATGCAATTAGTTCTTCCAGGGAATCAGGCAGATCTCGAGTGATTAAGGCATCTTTGATTCTTTCATTCAGCCCTCTGCGAAAGGCGGCCTTTAGAGCCCCTTGATTCCAGTCTGTTTCGTAGGCCAAAGTTCTGAATTCTATTGCGTAGAGGCTAAGGGGTCGTAACCCCTGGCGAAGTTCAGATAGCGAAACCTCTGCTGCGGCTCTCCTTCCAGGAACGTCGAATACCAATCAGAACATTCTTAAAAATTCATCAATATCCTGCAAGAGCGGAGAGTTTTGTTCTACCAGGGATGATGCCCAGGCCAAGGCCTTTCCCTTAAGAAGTGAAATAATAAAAGATACTCGAGAAGAATGAGTGCTGAAAAACTGAGGTGAGTTGTTGAAGTGAAGGCGGCATTGGTTGATAAACCCTCTGCATTCAATATCGATTCCAGAATATTTCTCTGGCAAGGGAAATTTAGGAGCTCTACCAAGGTTAGAGCAAGCTGAAGTTCCGGCGTCTGACGGAGCAGAAGCCTGTGGAGGTGGATTAGCAGCGGCTGTAGGGGGCGGATTTGGCCTTTGAAGTAATTCCAGGATTGTATCCATTTTTTGCTCTAAACTCTTGAGATGACTTTCATGGGAGGAGAGAATTTGTTCCTGCTGGTCTTGTCTAGCCTTTAGCTGGGCCAACTCTGCAGGATCCATGTCGTGGCTCCGTTATTCTGTCACAGAAGGCTACGGCCCTTTCCCAGAGACCAGGTGTGTTACTGGAGTGCGACGCTTGAGTGCGATGCTCGTGTTCGGTAACAGCCACTCTTGTCTCCTTGCTGCGGCCGAGGCCGAGATAAAGGTGCTGGCCGCGAAGCCAGATGTCCGATCCCAGTTGAGCCGGGACCCTGACCAGGATGGAGACAAGGGTGAACTCTGCAAACCTGGTCCAAAGGGAAGCGGGTAGGATCCTACTGCAGAGTGGAGGAGGCCGAAAAGGGGTGAGGCAATGTGAGGCCAAAGAAGAACTGAACCCTAACTTAATTCCCCAAGCTGGGACGAGGACCCAGAGAGCCCCTACCGCAAGTGGACCGGAACTGCCACCCAACTGGCACTGTAGGGACACAAGGTCCACCAATGGTGGAAGGGAACCACCTAAACCGGACAAGGACCTCCACCAACCCTGCCAATCCCCTAGGCCCAGGACCGGCGACTGGGAAAAGGAAGACTCAGTGACAACCCCAAGGATCCTGTCCTAGTCCTCTAGTACCAATGAGAGGGAGTGAGACCAAGCCCTGCCGAAACCCACTCTATGCTACTCCCACTAAAGGTCCTCAGGTCAACCGGAGGGAACGGAGAGACTGTAAACATGAAGGGAGAGAGAGAGAGGAATAACAGGGAGCAGACAGAAGGCTCAGCGCCCCCCCCCCCCGGAACTCCCTAGGCCAAACCCTGGGTCTGACAGCCAGCCCCAGACTCCCCACCGAAAGATGGAAAGTCCTGAGTGGGCAGAACAGACACCCACCACCCTCGACACCAGACTAGAGCCCCAGCCTGCGGGTGACCCACCCAGACCAGCGGGACCCCCACCCAGGCAGGGCCCAGCACCGCCAGCCACTGCTCCTGCCACGGGGTAATACCCGAAGGGGAGAACCCTCACAGGTAGGCCGCAACAGGGAAGCCGGTCGGAGATAGCGAGAGCGGGGGATAAGAGCAAAACAGGACCAGCCGGTCTCCCAAAGGCCGCGTGGAGAAGAGCCGGAAAGGGAGGACAGTGCTGGAGCAGCGGGGACAGAATCCCCGACACAGAGTACCCAGAACCTGAGGACCGGCGCCAGTCCCAGGAGACTGACGCCGAGACAGGCGCAAGCGAGAGGGAGGCCAAGGCCGACAAGCGGCTAGGAAGCGGATGCGGACTATGCAGGATCTACAGACAGGAGGCTGAAGGGGAACTCACCAAGGCGAATCCAGGACCACAGCAGGACCGGCAGGATCGAGGAGACGCAGGCCGATGCCACAGACACCAGAGCGGAAACAGGAACACAGCCAAGAAACCACAGGCGGGACCCGGAAGGGGAAAACAAACAACAAAGCTCAATAACGGAGCGAGGAGGAGAAGGGCTAGCTGCACTAAAAACCCCTAACTGACCAATGGGAACAAACTACAGGTACTAGCAATTCCTACACTGGCAATTCCTTACACTGGTGCAGTGCATTCTTGAAGCCTTTCTAAAACCAGCCACGTGTTTTAAATTTACTGAAAAGCAAAAAATAAATTATTTGTGTCTGTATCATCACATAGAAAACAAATGGGAGATCAGCCATAAGTGGGAAATTATGCAAAAAAAATGTAATGTGTAGCTCTCTGGCAATTAAAGAATATGAGTTTTATTGTTTGGCACAGATAGTGTGTTTGAGTATATGTGTGTTAGTGTCAATGTGTGTGGGTTTCTGGCACTGAAAAGGTGTATGTGTATGCATCTCTCTGGTACTGAAAGGATATGTTTGTTTTAGTAATTAACCTACAGCTAGACTGACACATTTAGTGAGGCATGTAGTCATCGATGCCATGAACAGCACTGCACAGGAAGTGGGTGTGGCTTTACCAGGAAATAAAAACAACTGACATCACTTACAATTTTGGTGCAAACAAATAAATAAAAAAATATTTTAAAAAATCTGTTTATTTAAATGGGAATTTTAACTCCTTAAATGCTTTAGGGGTCTCCAGTGTGTTTTACAGAAATGGGATAGAGACCTCTCTAGCATTCATGGTGTTTAAAGCAATAGTAATGTTTCCAAATAATTTAATCTTAGATCATTCTTTAATGTTTTTGTAGCATGCAGAGCTTTATTACAATGGTATATGGAGTCTAGTTCTTTTATAATTAAATTATAAAGTGTCCCCCCTCCACCCCTTTTACCTATGTAACTCTGCTCTCCAAGCCGGTCCAGATGGAGCACAGTGAGGGACAATCTTCTGTGAGCATAAGGAAAAACATGCCCTCCTTCATCAAGGGTAGGCAGGGCTTTCCTTATACTCAGAACCAGAAGATTGTCCCTCTCTGAGATCTGTCCTGTCTGATGACCAGATTCTAAATCTGAGGAGAAGCGACATACAACAGGAAAAGAAAGTGGCTGGAGCGGTATACTTTATAATTTAATTATAAATGAACTAGATAGAGTGTAGATTTGTAATACAGCTCTGAAAGCTACAAAAATGTTAAAGAATTATCTAAGCTTAAGTTATTTGGAAACATTACTATCCCTTTAAAGCCCTTTGAAATTCATAGAACATTTTATTTGTTCCCTACATAGCAGCTTGTTTGCCCCAGAATTGTGATACCTTTCCATAGTGCATCAGCTCACTGAGGCTGATGTACTAAGAAGAAATGGAGCTAACAATAACCTCTTACTTCATGACATCAGCAGGTCATAGAAATGCTTCTCTCTTCCTCATGATCACAGTGAGGAGTAGAACAGCAGAAAACAGTGACAGAGGTAATGTTTACATACATTGCCTTTGTCATTTAGCTCTGCTGGCACTTATGATCACTGTAGCAGTGATCACATGTGCGCAGGCACTGGGGAATGTCTGGAACTGACTGCTCCAGTCTTGGAGCAGTAAGTTACAGCCTCCCTGTAATGATCGCAGTGTACCCTGAGGAGTGCTGCTATCATTAACTCTTGACGTGCTAGGACCGACATGTGGCATTAATGGGTTATAGGGTTAAGTAGGCTCATGCACTGTGTCTGCTTCAGATTAAAAAACTGCCAGCAATTGTCATATTTTCTTTCATGGACATGATATCCAGGACTGTTTGATGATGGGCGACAGCCCTAGAGGGTGACGCTTAAGGGGTTCCCCATCTAAAGTGAGCCATCTTAAGTGAAGGGAGACTTAAGCAGGACTTGAATAGGAGTGGGGTAGAAGATAGAACACCTCCCAAAGCAAGGCTACAAAGGACTTGAAGCAAACATCTAAATGGAAGCTCTGCAATTCTCCTAAATGTCAAGATTCTATGTATAACGCCAGCTTGTGGACTCTGTTTACAAAACAAACTCCATCATGAGAAGGTGTTCTTGGCCCATTCGGACTGCTGTTTCAATATCACGCCCTCTGCAAACAGTATCTAAATGCCTAATATTCCTTCTGTCTATGGCTGCAGTTCTCAGTAAAATATCTGGTTCCTTGTACCCTCCACCATCTCCTCCACCCCATATGTATATCTCTCCTTCATTTCTGTCATCCACACTCACCTCTACATACCAACTCCTCGCTCTTCTCTGCTCCTGCACTCCCCCACCCCACACAAACCAAATATACACAAATCACTCTCTCATCTCCTGTCTCTCTCTTTTCTTCTGTGGTTTCTCCTTCTCTCACACTCCTCACTCAACTGGACATGGGGGAGGTGTGGGTTTGCTGCTCTCTGAACATTGTCATTACAAATTAATTTCTCCACCCTCCTCACTTTGCTTCTCCTCTTTTGAGTCGCATGCTGTCCGTATCTTTGCTCCAGTCTCTCTACAAGTTGCAGTCATCTATCGCCCACCTACCTCTACATATACACCTTCAGACTGCCTATCTGATTTTGACTCATGGCTTTCCTTCTTCCTCTCATCAGACACACCTTCACTTCTTCTGGGGGACTTCAACTGCCATGTGGATGATCCCTCCATTTCCTGGGCATCCTGTTTTCTCTCTTTAACATCTGCATTTGGACTAACCCAGTGGACGAATGCTAGTACTCACAAGGATGGTCACTTCCTAGACATTGTGTTTACCAGAGGCTGTGCTCTCTCGGATTTTAATATCTCTCCTCTTCCATTATCCTGTCACCATCTTCTAACATTCAGCACTACTTATACACCTTCTGCCACCCCTGCTTCCTCTCACCGCTTCACGCGTAACCTCAAATCCCTTAACCCCTTAAGGATCGGCCACGCACTCACGCGGCGGTCACTTAAGGACCAGGAACCAATTTTTTTTTTCACAAATCTGATTGCGGACTCCCTGAATGCTGTACAGTCACTCAGGGAGCCCGGAATTCCATGACAGTACAGAACTGTCATGGGTCCTTAAAGGGTTAATCTCACGGCTCTCCAGTCCTCCCTGGCTACTGGACTTTCATCTATTCCCATTAATCCTAACACTAACAGCCTTGTCAAAACATACAACCCAGTCCTATCTTCCTCTTTAAACTTGCATACGCGTCTCTCTCTCAGATCCACTTGCAGAACTAACCCGAGGCTATGGCTAAATAAAGACACCAGCTTCCTCCGCTCCTGTACCCCTTCAGCTGAAGGACTATGGAGAAAGTCTGGTTCTCTGCAAGACTTGCTCTGCTACAGGTTCCTCCTTTCCTGCTTTAACTCTTCTCTGTCCCTCGCCAAAGAACTTTACTTTTCACAACTAATCAACTCTCATAAATCCAACCCCCGATGCCTTTTCTCTTCCTTTGACTCCCTCCTCCGCCCTCCATCTGCTTTCCCCACAAACTCTATAGAGCCACAAGACTTTGCTGACTACTTCAAAGCCAAGGTGGACTCCATCCAGGATAATATACCACCTTGAAAATCTCCTCCTAGCCTCCCTCATTCCCCTCCTGAGACTCTGGACTCTTTTTCACTAGTCACGGAGGAGGAACTGACTAACCTGCTATCCTCCACTCCATCCACTACATGTGCACTTGATCCACTCCCCTCTCACCTCATCCAGCCCCTCTCCCCCACACTAATCCCTATCCTATTACAAATCTTTAACTCCTCCTTTGCCACTGCTACCTTTCCTGACAACTTCAAACATGCCTTAGTAACAACCATCCTTAAGAACAACTCTTCTGACAGTAACACACCCTCTAGCTATCAACCCATTTCTCTTCTGCCTTTTGCCTCTAATCTCTTGGAATGCCTAGCCTACTCATGCTTGCTTGACTTCCTTAACACATATGACCTGCTGGATCCTTTACAATCTGGATTTTGCACTGCTCACTCCACTGAAACTGCTCTTACAAGAGGGGTCAAAGATCTTCACAAATCTCAAATATACTATTCAATACTTATCCTGCTTGATCTCTCAGCAGCTTTTGACACTGTTGATCATGCTCTCCTCCTCCGCATTCTTCACTCCTTAGGAATCCATAACACAGCACTGGACTGGCTCTCCTCTTATCTATCTAACAGATCCTTCAGTGTCAATTCTGCCACTTCATCCTCTCCTGTCCAACTCTTTGTTGGGTTTCCTCAAGGTTCTGTTCTAGGACCTCTTCTGTTTTCTCTTTACACAATAACACTTGGTGATCTTATTAACTCATTTGGTCTCAAATATCATCTCCATGCAGATGACACCCAGATTTACTTATCTGCGCCTCGACTGACTTCTGATATCCAGGCTAATGTCACAGATTGCCTCTTGGCTATCTCAGACTGGATGGCTCATAGGCACCTCAAACTCAATATGTCTAAAACTGATCTACTCCTTATCCCACCTAGACCTGGCCCTGTAATGCCCTTCCAGGTGACTGCAAATGGCACTACCTGTCACGGAGTGACTTGGAATAAAGACACTGAGAAGTACAGATACAGTAAAATAATAACTTTATTGAGAATCATCATAAAATAAAGTAAGATAGCACTTCCCCAACCCTCTGTCACAGTACCTTGTAGCGCCGCCACTTCTGGTGATGCTCATTATGATGCTCCGGCGTAATTTCCACGAGTGGTTAGACGCATCAATGCTAGATGCATCATCTGCAGGAGCGAGGCTTCAAGCATGCTGCAGGCCTCTGTTTTATGCGTATTTGTTTCTTGTAGTCTCCTACCTACTTCCTCCCTCTAAGCTGCTCCTCCTACTTACTTTCTGTGGAGGGGTTTAAAGGGCAGACTGAGTCCTGACTCAGTCACCCTCACGTTGTTGTTCTGAGCAGTTCATTTTCTAGTATTTCTGATTCCTGTGTATGATCCAGCTTGTCTGTCCATCTATTCTGGTGTTGACCTGTGACTCTGTCTATTCTCCTTGTGCATTTCAATTTGGCTCAGATAGCCTTTGTGGTGCAAACCTGTGGCTCTGGCTGACTACCTGCTCCGTGTATGACCTAGGCTTGTCTGACTACCCACTCTGGTGTTGACCTGGGGCTCTATTCACTGCACATCCAGCATTCCATCGCTTCAGTGGATATCCTATCTGGTGCAAACCTTTGGCTCTGGCTGACTACCCACTCCGTGTACAACTTTGGTTCATCTGACTATCCTATCTGGTGCTTACTAGTAGGCTCTGTCTGTTCACTCAGTTTGTTGGTTCCGTTATTCAGACATCCCTCCTAGTACTGACCTGGGGCTCTAGCAGACTCCTAGGTACTGACTGCAGGCTTGGGTTAGCAGCTTTCTTGGTTACATATGATTGAGACTCCATTCCTAGGCTGACTGCAGGCTGAGTCAGTGTCTCTTGGGCGTTACCTTACCACGAGACTCCAGTGGACTGAGGCCTAATCTCATACAGTGTGCAGAGATTGGGAGACTGCTATTTCTGATACAGTACTCACCATTTCTATCACCCATATATATTTGTATTGAATTATTTCCATTATTCTCATAATAAAGGTTCTATTAACTATACCGTCTGACTCCTGGTTATGCTTGCCACCCATAACAGTATGTAAGGGTCATGACAACAGATGGTGATAGTGATCCTCCTTTACAGAGAATATTTGACAGAATGCAGGATCAGGATCAACGTATTGATCAGTTGGCAGGTGCCTTGCAGACTCTGCTTGGCATAATCGCTCACTTGGAATGCTATAACTCGCAGCAGGTGGCCACCCCAGTTTCTCCTTCAGCATCTACAGCTGCTACCGTCTCTGATGCAGGACTGGTCAGAGGGTTAACTGGATCTTCTCCACTCCCACAACGCTATAGTGGGGAACCTGAGTTATGTCGCGGATGCCTTAATCAGTTGGGCATATACCTTGAGATGCTTCCTCATGCCTTCCCTACTGAGCGCAGTAGGGTTGGTCTTATGATTTCTCTCATGGCTGGCAAGGCATTGGCTTGGGTGAATACATTATGGGAGAAGGAGAAACCCATAATATATAATTTTACTCGATTTATTGCTGCATTTAGAAGCATATTTGATGTGCCAGGTCGCGGGACCTTGGCTTCCAAACATCTGATGACTACCCGCCAGAGTAACCACACAGTGGCGGAATACGCAATCAAGTTTCGAACCCTAGCAGCCGAAGTTGGGTGGAACAATGAGGCCCTGATAGCTGCATTCTCCCAAGGGCTTTGCGATTACATGAAGGACGGGATTGCTGCTCGTGACCTACCTAATAGTCTGGATGAGATGATATCCTTTGTCATCCTCACAGATACACGGGTCCGGGAGAGACCTTCGTTTAAGGAGCGCCTGTGGAGGCATCCTACCAGCATGTCCTCCAGCTTTTCTGGCTTACCCTGTCCTCCCTCACCGCCCATGCCTCCTGGTTCTGACACTACGAGTGGTGAACCTATGCAGGTGGTGGCTACCCGACTCTCTGTGGTGGAGAGGGCCCATAGGCAGAGGGAGGGACTATGTCTGTACTGCGGTAAAAATGGTCACTTATTAAGATCATGCCAGGTACGTCCGGGAAAACACTCGCACCTAGGATCCTGTCGGGGACAGATCTTAGGTGGCATCTCACAGTGCCCTGAAGCCTCTCAGGCTAAAACCTTGCTGGACATAGTCCTATCTTTGGCTAAAGAGTCTATTCCTGTGCCTGCCTTGATAGACTCTGGCGCGGCAGGTTATTTTGGGGACGCCGCATTTGCTGAGCGTTTTGGGATTCCTTTAGTGCCTCGTGACTCTCCTTTAGCGGTTGAAGCAATTGATTGCAGACCCCTGCTGCCAGCACACATTACCCATGAAACGGCCCCACTTACCCTAAATGTGGGAGCCCTGCATAAGGAAACCCTGAAGTTTAAGGTGATAAACTCTCTGTACTATGCTAGTGTGTTAGGGTTCCCGTGGTTAAAAGTGCATAACCCTAAAATTGACTGGAGCATGTGTGAGATATTGTCCTGGGGTTCTCACTGTGAGGAGGCTTGTCTTTCACATCCCATCAGACTTGCCTGTGCTGAGTCTCAAGGCCTATCGGAGGCTTATTCACAGTTTTCTGAGTTACTTAAGTCCAGACAGGAGCTTTACCTCCACATAGACCATACGATTGCAAAATCGAGCTCTTGCCTGGGACTACCCTTCCGTGGGGTCGTACGTATCTCTGTCTGTGGAGGAGTATGTTGCTGATTTCTTGGAGAGGGGCATCATTCAGAAATCCTCATCCCCAGCGGGTGATGGATTTTTTTTTTTTGTGAAAAAGGAGGAAGGAGAATTACGCCCTTGTATTGATTTTCGGGGCTTAAGAAATGTTAAGGAAAAGGTCAATATCCTATATGTTTCCATAAGGTGCACTGCTCCTTTAAGCAGTGCCTGTGTGATTATATATTAATGTTTTTGCTCCATAGGATCCAAGATAGTTAATATTCAGAGTTTAATCACATCTCAACCCATTTAGATATGTGGTAACATTCACCTAATTAAGCACTATCTCTTCTGGTACCTGTTTTAATCAAATTAAACATAAAAACATTGTCTGTGTGCTCTTTATGTAAAGTTGATGCTTGAATAATGCTTAGAACATTATAAATGACAGACGTGTTTTGCCATGTCATGTTGTTGTTTTGGACAATTTCTGCTTACTATACAAAAAGAAACCTTTGCACTGACATGAAAATTCTGCAGAGAATACATTCATCTGTTTTTTGAGATAAGAGGCCTATGCGAGAAGACCACTGATTGGACAATACACCAGGGTGGACCATCTTTATAACAATATAAAAGAGACTGTTTTTTGGGGGTATAAGGAGGGCCCCTACAGAATTTCTTGTAAGTGCTGTGATATTTACTTGCATGTAATCCTGTATTACTGTTATTATTAATGCTATTATTATTGTTGCTTTTGAATAATAAAAATTTTTAAATTTGGAACAGCTGTCTCATATTATCTTTATTTATGCCTTTACAAACTATTGATGCTAAAAAAATGCATATCCCATACCATTGATTACCGAGCTGTTTGACTGCCTCAAAGGTTCTACTATATTTACCAAGCTTGATTTGAGGGCAGCTTACAATTTGGTCAGGATCAAACAAGGGCATGAACGGAAGACAGCGTTCAACACCTGGAGCGGTCATTATGAATATCTGGTCATGCCCTTTGGCCTATACAATGTCTTCCAAGAATTCATAAATAACATCCTGAGAGAACTTTTGCAAATCTGTGTTGTTGTATATCTGGATGACATCCTTATCCATTCTCCAACGGTGGAGACCCTCTATGCGGATGTATCCAGGGTCCTTTCACTCCTGAGAGAAAACAACTTGTTATGTAATTTGGAAAAGTGTGAGTTTCACAAGACCCAAGTTACCTTTCTTGGGTATGTTATCTCCACATCTGGGTTCGCGATGGACCCCAAAAAAATGTTGTCTGTGGTTCAGTGGCCTCATCCGGAGGGACTGAAGATGATTCAAAGATTTCTGGGCTTTACAAACTATTACCGTAAATTTGTAAAAAATTTCTCGACCATTGTAAAAACCATCACTGACATGACGCAGAAAGGATCCAAAGTGTTAGAATGGTCTTCTGATGCTCTTTCTGCCCCTGACAACCTCAAAGCAGCATTTACTACAGCTCTGATCCTGGTACATCCGAATCCCGCCCTGCCCTTTACCCTGGAGGTTGATGCATCAGAGATTGGAGTAGGCGCCCTCCTTTCTCAACAGTCAGCTCCTGGGGAGGCTATGCTCCCTTATGACTACTTCTCGAAAAAACTATCTAAGGTGGAAAGGGTTTATCAGATTGGTGACAGGGAGTTGCTGGCTATAATTTTGGCATTGAAGGAGTGGTGTCATCTGTTGGAGGGTACCAGTTCCCCCATTTTGATTCTTATGGACCATAAGAATCTGACATACTTGTCTGAAGCCAAGCGGCTGTCCTCCCGGCAGGCCTGATGGGCACTATTCCTATCCAGGTTTAACTTTGTGGTTTCCTACCTTCCAGGCTCGAAAAATGTTAAGGCTGAAGCTCTGTCATGTCAGTTTTGTAGTAGGTCCAAGGAGGAGGTTCTCCCTGCTCCAATCATTCCTGTTGATCGCATTCTGGCCACGATTCGTACCTGTATTACCTCTCCTCTGGGAGAGGAGATACTGGCCTCCCAAGCATCTGCCCCAGAAGAGACTCCTAGTGGGAGATGTTTTGTACCGGCTCAGTGCCGCATTAAAATCCTGGAGACATACCATACATCCAAAATTGCTGGCCATATTGGGCACGACCAGTTAATCTGGTCCTTGTCTAGATTGTTTTGGTGGCCGAGCCTCGTCTCTGATTGTGCCACCTTTAACTGCAGTATCACAGTGCCCGTGCTATTCAGCGACATTCTGTCAGTCTACACTCCTGCTTAACACCTTGTCACGGTTATTGAAGACTCTCAGACTTAAGGTTTGGTAAAAACTTAACTTTATTAAAAGTTAAAGGCAGTCCCCGTAGGGTAAACATACATAACAATACCACATCAATAGATCATACAATTGGGTTCTACCGGCCTTGCCTAAATAACGGGCAAGGCAACGCAAGTGACAGTATTAATGACAGGCTCTACCGGCCTTGCCTATACCGGGTAAGGCAACCGTGAGATGACAATTCCGGTTTTACCGGCCTTACCAATACTGGGCAAGGCAGCCCAATGGGATGCTGAATGTAGGCTCTACCGGCCCTGCCAATACCGGGTAAGGCAACCTTAAAGATGGTGAGTTGCAAGGATCTGCCGGCCTAACCAATACCGGGCAGGGCAGCCCAAGGAGGTACTGTAGTAGGCTCTACCGGCCCTGCCAATACCGGGTGAGGCAACCTACAGAATGGTAACGTCAAGGTTCTACCGGCCACACCAATACCGGACAGGGCAGCCTGAGCAAATAGACCAGCTGTCAGGTGACAAAGACAGCAGAGAGCATAAGTATAGAGGTCTTACTCAGCAGAAGTCTATTGCCAGGGATAATCAGACAACCGCAAGGAAGTGGACAGCGACTGACCACAGTACTGATGTTCAGGAGCAAACCAACGTCCGCACATTGGGACTAATGGTAAATAGCGCCACCAGGTTTAGTGGAGTAAACCAGCGTCCGCACGCTGGAACCAACAACGTATATCGCAACCAGGTTTAGTGGAGCAAACCAGCGTCCGCACGCTGGAGCCAACAATGTATCTCACAATCAGTTTAGTGGAGTAAACCAGCATCTGCACGCTGGGACCAACAATGTATATCGCAACCAGGTTTAGTGGAGTAAACCAGCGTCCGCACACTGGAGCCAACAATATATATCGCAACCAGGTTTAGTGGAGTAAACCAGCGTCCGCACACTGGAACCAACAATGTGTATAGCAACCAGGTTAGTGGTGCAACCAGCGTCCGCACGCTGGAACCAACAATGTATCTCGCAACCAGTTAGTGGAGTAAACCAGCGTCCGCACGCCGGAACCTACAATGAGTATCGCAACCAGGTTAGTGGAGTAAACCAGCGTCCGCACGCTGGAACCAACAATGTATATTGCAACCAGGTTTAGTGGAGTAAACCAGCGTCCGCACGCTGGAGCCAACAATGTATCTCGCAACCAGTTTAGTGGAGTAAACCAGCGTCCGCACGCTGGAACCAACAATGTGTATGCAATAGCGAGGAGAACAATGTTGCCGGAGCGACAGCTGGAGCGCGAGACTCAGGAACTCGTACAGGTTAACCCGCGCGGTGCTGGAGCACAGGAACCCCGGAATACAGGCACACAGGAACGCTGGAACACCAGAACACCGGAAAGTTAGCATACAGGAACACTGGAACGCTGGAACACCGGAACATTAACGTACAGGAACACTGGAACACCGGAACGTTAATGTACAGGAACACTGGAACACCGGAACGTAGCATACAGGAACACTGGAAACAGGCCCAGAGATCTGACAAGCATGTCAGGCAGAGTGGAGTCAGAAACACCACGAAAGGGCAACCTGGAAGTGCTCAACCTGGGTTTAAAAAGGCTGTGTGAGGAGGACTAATGACAGACAGCCAATCACGAATACTCAGCAAGTGACAGACACAGAGCAGCACGAATCACGGGCACCGTGATAGTACCCCCCCTTTCAAAGACCCCCTCTCCTAGAGTAGGGTCCAGGCTTCTGAGGGTATTTGGCATGAAATACTCGTAGTAACTTGGGTGCATGAAGGTCCTTGCTGTCTACCCAGGAAAGATCCTCAGGACCATAACCTTTCCAATCCACCAGATACTGTACTCCTCAGTATCAATAATCAATAATGTTTTGTACTTCATACTCCTCCTGCCCCTCGACTTCAACAGGACCTGGCATCACAGGTGTGGTAGTATAACGTTTACAAACCAGAGGTTTAAGGAGAGACACATGGAATACATTATGAATGCGCATAGAAGCAGGCAATTCCAAGGCATAAGAAACAGGGTTTATTTTCCAAATGATCTTGTACGGACCAATGAACCAAGGTGCCAGCTTATTAGATGGGACCTTGCGCTTTAGATTCTTGGAGGACAGCCATACTCTATCCCCGACTTGGAAGGAAACCACTGGAAGCCTTCTGTGATTGGCATGACGCTGATGTCGCTGAAAAGACTGGCCCAATGCCCTCTGAACTTGTGCCCATGTGGAAAGGAGTTGCTCTATATGCTCATCCAGAGCTGGAATCTGCTGTGATTGAAAGGAATCTGGGAGCAGACAGGGTTGGAACCCATAATTGATCAAAAACGGAGAGCTCCCGGAAGAAGAATTAACTGCACAGTTCCTGGCGAACTCTGCCCAAGGCAACAAGTCGGCCCAATTATCATGATGGTCAGTCACAAAACTGTTCCAATCCTTGATTGGCCCTCTCAGCGGCCCCATTAGTCTGGGGATGATATGCCGAGGAAAATGATAGCTGTATGCTCATCTGTTCGCAAAATGCCCTCCAGAATCTGGACACAAACTGTCTCCCCCTGTCAGACACCAGCACCCTGGGTACTCCATGTAACCGAAATACTTCTCGAGCGAATACCATTGCCAGTCCTTTGGCCAAAGGAAGGCCACGGAGGGGTACGAAGTGTGCCATTTTAGAGAACCTGTCTACCACCATCAATATGAAGGAGTACCCTCTAGACCTGGGCAATTCTCCCATAAAGTCGATAGAGATGTGAGACCAAGGGCGTTCATCATTAGGCACCGGCTGAAGCAAGCCCACAGGGAGATGTCTAGGGGTTTTGGCACGGGCACAGGTGGCACAGGCATTCGTAAAATTGGCACAATCTGCTCTCATAGAAGGCCACCAAAATAGCTGAGAGAAAGACCAGAACAATTGATCCCTACCAATATGTCCCGCAGCCTTAGAGGAGTGGTAGGTCTCAAGTAATCGAGTACGGAATGGCTCAGCTACAAAACATTTGCCCACTGGAGTCTCATGAGGAGCAGAGGCTTGGGATGCCAAAATCTCCTCCCCTAGTGGTGAAGTAATACTAGTACGTATGGTAGCCAATATTCGATCAGGTTGAATGATAGGTGCTGGTAGGCATCAGGTAGTGAAGGTGAGGTGCACAAGACCTTAACAGGATGGGTAACGCACTTATCCATACAGAACTGAGACCAAGCAGCAATCTCACATTTCTGCCAATCAAATTGTGGGTTGTGCAACTGTAACCAAGGAAAGCCCAAAATCAAGGCATGGTGAGGAGAATTAATCAATTGGAACTGCTGCTCTTCCTTGTGAAGAGCCCCAATAGTCATGGACAAGGGCATCGTTTCAAAAGTAACTTGGGCGGGTTCCAAAGGTCTGCCATCAATTGCTTCAATAGCAAGAGGGGTTTCTCTCTGAATCCGTGGTACCCCATGCAATTCAGCAAAGGTATTGTCCATAAAATACCCAGCTGCACCAGAATCAACCAAGGCCAAAACCTCAACCGAGCGTTGTGCCCATGACAAAACCACCTGTATGGTGGGTTTAAGTGTGCCCAGCAATGGGGACGATTGGACACCACCTAGGGCCTGTCCTCCAAGGTACCCTAGGTGTGTTCGTTTCCCGGACGTACCGGACAAGATCTTAATAGGTGACCATTTTTACCGCAATACAGACATAATCCTTGTGTCGTGCGATACCTTCTCTGCTCCTTAGTTAACCTAGTGAAACCCACCTGCATAGGTTCACTTGGTTCCGAAATAGGTTCACTAGGTTAGGATGCAGAGGGAGGGTTGGGTTGGCAAAATATGCTACTGGACCCATTATTCTTTAACCGTACTCGTCGCTCTCTGGCGGTTAATCTTTCACGTATTCTCGAGTCAATTAGAATCACGTATTCGATATAATCATCTAGGTCAGTAGGTAAATCTTTTGATGCAATCTCATCTTTAATCTGGTCACTCAATCCTTGAGCAAAGGCTGCCAACAGGGCCTCGTTATTCCATCCTACCTCTGCTGCCAAGGTGCGGAATTCAATGGCATAATCACCAACCGTGCGCCTGCCCTGTTGTATCTCCAGGAGACGTTTAGCAGCAGAGGTAGTTCTACCAGGAGGCTCAAATACTCTCCGAAACGATTGCACAAAATTACAGAAATTCTTTGTGCAAGGTTTAGCGTTTTCCCAAAGTGGGTTGGCCCAAGCCAATGCTCTACCAGTCAGCAGGGATATGATGAACCCAACCTTGCTGCGATCACTAGGAAATGCGTGTGCCGTCAATTCCATAAATATTTCAAGTTGATTAATAAACCCTCTGCATAATTGAGGGTCACCGTCATATCTGAGCTGCAAGGGTGCAGAAGCCTTTAACCCTTTGACTGCGGCCCCTGAGGGCTTAGACTCATTCTCCAGTGTCGGAATTGGCGGGACCACCGGGTTAGCACCGGACTTATCCGCAAGTACCGTGCGTACAAGAAGAGTTCGGATATCAATCGCCAGCTGATCCAAATGTTGCTCGTGCATATCCATCCTCCAATGGATATTCTGTGCGTTACCGTCACTCTTAGTGTCTGAGGTCATGGCCCTTTCGTACTGTCACGGTTATTGAAGACTCTCAGACTTAAGATTTGGTAAAAACTTAACTTTATTAAAAGTTAAAGGCAGTCCCCGTAGGGTAAACATACATAACAATACCACATCAATAGATCATACATTGGGTTCTACCGGCCTTGCCTAAATAACGGGCAAGGCAACACAAGTGACAGTATTAATGACAGTCTCTACCGGCCTTGCCTATACCGGGTAAGGCAACCGTGAGATGACAATTCCGGTTCTACCGGCCTTACCAATACCGGGCAAGGCAGCCCAATGGGATGCTGAATGTAGGCTCTACCGGCCCTGCCAATACCGGGTAAGGCAACCTTAAAGATGGTGAGTTGCAAGGTTCTACCGGCCTTACCAATACCAGGCAGGGCAGCCCAAGGAGGTACTGTAGTAGGCTTTACTGGCCCTGCCAATACCGGGTGAGGCAACCTACAGGATGGTACCGTCAAGGTTCTACCGGCCACACCAATACCGGGCAGGGCAGCCTGAGCAAATAGACCAGCTGTCAGGTGACAAAGACAGCAGAGAGCATAAGTATAGAGGTCTTACTCAGCAGAAGTCTATTGCCAGGGATAATCAAACAACTGCAAGGAAGTGGACAGTGACTGACCACAGTACTGATGTTCAGGAGCAAAACAACGTCCGCACGTTGAGACTAATGGTAAATAGCGCCACCAGGTTTAGTGGAGTAAACCAGCGTCCGCACGCTGGAACCAACAACGTATATCGCAACCAGGTTTAGTGGAGCAAACCAGCGTCCGCACGCTGGAGCCAACAATGTATCTCGCAATCAGTTTAGTGGAGGAAACCAGCGTCCGCACGCTGGGACTAACAATATATATCGCAACCAGGTTTAGTGGAGTAAACCAGCGTCCGCATGCTGGAACCAACAATGTGTATCGCAACCAGGTTTAGTGGAGTAAACCAGCGTCCGCACGCTGGAACCAACAATGTGTATAGCAACCAGGTTAGTGGAGCAACCATCGTCCGCACGCTGGAACCAACAATGTATCTCGCAACCAGTTAGTGGTGTAAACCAGCGTCCGCACGCTGGAACCTACAATGAGTATCGCAACCAGGTTAGTGGAGTAAACCAGCATTCGCACGCTGGAACCAACAATGTATTTTGCAACCAGGTTTAGTGGAGTAAACCAGCGTCCACACGCTGGAGCCAACAATGTATCTCGCAACCAGTTTAGTGGAGTAAACCAGCGTCCGCACGCTGGAACCAACAATGTATATTGCAACCAGGTTTAGTGAAGTAAACCAGCGTCCGCACGCTGGAACCAACAATGTGTATGCAATAGCGAGGAGAACAATGTCGCCGGAACGACAGCTGGAGCGCGAGACTCAGGAACTCGTACAGGTTAACCCGCGCGGTGCTGGAGCACAGGAACCCCGGAATACAGGCACACAGGAACGCTGGAACACCGGAACACCGGAAAGTTAGCATACAGGAACAGTGGAACGCTGGAACACCGGAACATTAACGTACAGGAACACTGGAACACCGGAACGTTAATGTACAGGAACACTGGAACACCGGAACGTAGCATACAGGAACACTGGAAACAGGCCCAGAGATCTGACAAGCATGTCAGGCAGAGTGGAGTCAGAAACACCACGAAAGGGCAACCTGGAAGTGCTCAACCTGGGTTTAAAAAGGCTGTGTGAGGAGGACTAATGACAGACAGCCATTCACGAATACTGAGCAAGTGACAGACACAGAGCAGCACGAATCACGGGCACCGTGATACACCTATTGGCTGAACTGTGATTGTCCCGCCCACTATTGTCCTTAAATACTTGGTTCTGGCACATCTCCGGTGCCCTTTCGTGGTGTTCCAGTACCAGCGCTTGTTCCTGATTATTGTGTGCTCTCAGTGTATCGACCCGGCCTGACTACTCTGCATCTCGTCTCCTGCCTGTGCACCGACCCAGACTGCCTGACCATTCTGCTTCTCATTTCCTGTGTACTGACCCAGCTTGGCTGACGTTCCTGCTCCGTGTACCGACCCGGCCTGGCTGAAGTTCCTGCTCCGTGTACCGACTTGGATTGGCTGACGTTCCTGCTCCGGGTGATCCCACCCGGTTGGGCTGCTGCCTCCGTTGCACGCCCTGACAAGTCTCCGGTTTAGGGTGGTGCTTCTCTCTCATTATCTGTGAACAGCGGTGCAGTTTGGTCTTGGCTGTCTCTTTGTCGCCCCGGTGACATTCCTATTGGCCTGCCTTATTATTCGTTCCAGGCTGGGTGCCTCCCAGGGCGAGTTGCTCAGTTTCAGTTACATTACGGCAGTGCTCAGTTGCTCAGTCTCCATTACTGCCACGGCAGTGTCCAGTCGCCTAGTCTCCGTTACTGCTACAGCAGAGCTCAAGTGGCTTAGTCTCCGTTACTGCTACGGCAGTACCCTTGTGGCTCAGATTCCGTTATTGCCACGACAGATCCTCAGTTGCACAGTCTCCGTTTATGCCACAGCAGTATCCAAGTGCATAGTCTCCATTAATGCTACAGCAGTATTCAATTGCCTAGTCTCCGTTTATGCTACGGCAGTCTCCAGTTGCCTAGTATCCACTACTGCTACGGCAGCACTCTCGTGGCTTGGTCTCCGTTACTGCGTCGGCAGTGCTCTAGTTGCCTGGTCTCCGTTACTGCTATGGCAGTGTCAATGTCACTCAGTCTCCGTTACTGCTGTGGCAGTGTTCACGTGGCCTAGTCTCCGTTACTGCTCCTGCAGTGCTCAAGTTGCTCAGCCTCCGTTACTGCTAAGCCAGTTCACCATTGCCTGGTATACTTATTCTTGGGCGTTACTCGTACTTAAGCTCTCAACCCTATGTAAGGCCTTACCACACATGGGACTGTTTACACTCTCTGTCTGCTATTAACCCATGCAGTACCGATACACTGGGACTCATACAAGTTTTGCCTGACCTGTGTCAGTATATTGTGCTATGGACTCTTTACTAATACTGGACCTGTGTGGGCTTACCTATATATAACCTGTCTTGTGGCTGTACTATATTAAGTGTATATTACAGGACCTGTGAGGGTTATTGTGATCTTGATTGTTTAATAAAACCGTGTTTTATCCAAACCTACTGTGTCTGTGTGTCAAACAAACCGTTACACGCAGCCTGCACCACGTGTGCTCAAAATATGTCTCCTCGAATCTGACGGTGGGCTTGCATCAGCCTGTGGCCAATGGGGAATGTCCCTGGTCTCACTTATCCATTGATTTTATGGTCGACCTTCCTAGGTCCATAGGTTTTACTGCAATACTTATGATTGTGGACAAATTCTCAAAGATGGCTCACTTAAGGGCTTGTCATCCGAGCAGGAATTGGCGGTGGTATTTGCAAAGGAGGTGTTCTGATTCCATGGTATCCCTAAGGTGATTGTGTCTGACAGAGGAAGCCAGTTTGTGTCCCGCTACTGGAGGTGTTTCTGTGTGAAATAGGAATTCAATTGGCATTTTCCTCCACATACCATCCGTAATCCAACGGTGGGGCAGAAAGGTCTAACCAAGCCTTGGAGCAATTTCTCCGCTGCTATGGCTCTGACCACCACGACAATTGAGCTACCCTGTTGCCCTGGATGGAGTTTGCCAGAAATTGTGCGGTGAACTCTTCCACGCAGAGTTCTCCTTTCTTGGTTAACTATGGGTTACAACCCTCTGTTCTTCCTGAAAACTTCTGTGCACAAGCTATTCCAGCTCTGGATGAGCATTTTCAGGCACTCTGTTCCTCATGGGTTCGGGTACAGCATACCCTATGTGGTTCAGTGCAGCAACAAAAAAGGCAGGCTGACCGTAGATGTCTGCCAGCATCGACCTTCCAGGTTGGAGATAGAGTTTGGTTGTCATCACGTAATTTGCACCTCCAGGTCCCATGCAATAAATTGGCTCCTCGATATCTTGGTCCCTTCAAGGTGTTGCGCAAGATCAACCCGGTGGCTTATGCGTTTGAACTGCCTGCGAATATGCATATACACAATGTCTTTCATGTTTCCCTGTTAAAGCCCTTGACCTGCAACTGGTATACCTCCGCTCCTGTCCATCCTGCTCCCGTGATAGTTGCAGATCACAAGGAATATGAGGTACAAAGTATTCTAGACTCCCGTATGGTTAGAGGGCGTTTACAGTATTTTATCCATTGGAAGGGATATGGTCCGGAGGAGCGCTCCTGGATCCCTGCTGCTGATGTTCATGCTCCACTCCTGGTGCACAGATTCCATGCATGTTTCCCTGACAAACCTGGTCTGGTCCCTCGGAGGAGGGGTCATTGAAGGGAGGGTAATGTCACAGTACCTTGAAGCACCGCCGCTTCTGGTGTTGCTCACTATGATGCTCCGGCGTCATTTCTACGAGCAGTTGGACGCATCAATGCCAGATGCGTCATCTGCAGGCACGAGGCTTCAAGCATGCTACAGGCCTCTGTTTTATGTGTGTTTGTTTCCTGTAGTCTCTTCCTACCTACTTCCTCCCTCTAAGCTGCTCCTCCTACCTACTTCCTGTGGAGGGGTTTAAAGGGCAGACTGAGTCCTGACTCAGTCACCCTTACGTTCTTGTTCTGAGCAGTTCATTGTCTAGTATTCCTGATTCCTGTGTATGATCCGGCTTGTCTGTCCATACATTCTGGTGTTGACCTGTGGCTCTGTCTGACTATTCTCCTTGTGCGTTCCGATTTGTCTCAGATATCCTTTCTGGTGCAAACCTGTGGCTCTGGCTGACTATCCACTCTGTGTATGACCTAGGCTTGTCTGACTACCCACTCTGGTGTTGACCTGGCGCTCTATTCACTGTGCATCCAGCATTCCATCGCTTCAGTGGATATCCTATCTGGTGCAAACCTGTGGCTCTGGCTGACTACCCGCTCTGTGTATAACTTTGGCTTGTCTGACTATCCTATCTGGTGCTTACTAGTAGGCTCTGTCTGTTCTCTCAGTTTGTTGGTTCCATTATTCAGACATCCTTCCTAGTACTGACCTGGGGCTCTAGCAGACTCCTAGCTACTGACTGCAGGCTTGGGTCAGCAGCTTCCTTGGTTATGTATGATTGAGACTCCGCTCCTAGACTGACTGCAGGCTGAGTCAGTAGCTCTTGGGCGTTACCTTTCCATGAGACTCCAGTGGGCTGAGGCCTAATCTCAGACAGTGTGGTGCAGATTGGGAGACTGCTATTCCTGATACAGTACTCACCGTTTCTATCACCCATATATATTTATATTGAATTATTGCCATTATTCTCATAATAAAGGTTCTATTAACTATACCGTCTGACTCCTGGTTTTGCTTGCCACCCATAACACCCTCACAGGACTAGGTGTAAGGACCATGCCAGAGTACTTCCCTAACCCTCACTGGCCAGGTATGGATGCAGCACTGGATCATCCGACTGTAAGGAGACAAGCACCACTCTGACTGAATATATGAATAAATGCTAGTAGCAAGGATGGTAGCAGCTACTAGTGCAGGAGCAGCTGGGAAGCCCCTGTAAACAGAGGGAAAATCCCCTAGTACACTAGGGTAGTTCAGTACAGAGATGGTAGTCCCTAGAATGCTAGGGTAACCAACAGGCAATGGTGACTGAATCCCTAGAACGCTCGGGTACCCACTGGCCTAGAGAGGAACAACAGACAGCAGGAAGGCCAGTAACACAGACTGGCACAGACTGAGCACAGCTCGAACGAGGCAGCACTAGGCATGGAGAGTGCAAGCGGACACAGTAGGCCACGGGGTAAAGGATAATCGGAAGTCAGCCAGAGCAGGGGTAGTCAGCCAAAGCCAGGAGTCTGATCGGAGCAGGTAGTCAGCCAAAGTCAGGAGTCAGACCGGAACGGATAGTCAGCCAAAGCCAGGATTCAGACCAGAACAGGTAGTCAGCCAAAGCCAGGAGTCAGATCTGAACAGAAGTCAGCTAGTCAGGGATCAATGGAGCCAACGTCAGAAAGTAGCCAGGAGTCATACACGGAAATGGAGCATTGGAATCACAATAGCTATACCGCACAGGTACACCATGAAAGGGCAAATGAGTAAAGGCAGGCTGAGGCTTAAAAGACCTAGCAAGTGGGTTGAAGCGGTGGCCAATAAGAATAGCGAATGTGCTTCAATGCGACAACCAGGAAGTACAGCAATGTCGCCTGCAAGCACACCGTTGCAGAGGCAATCACAGGCATGGTGATACTACCATAAATCCAGTATCAGAAGCGCGGTGTCTAGGGGTGATAACTGACAAGTCTCTCTCATTCTCCCCTCAAATGAATGCCATTGCTAAATCCTGTCACTTTCTTTTGCGTAACATTGCTAAAATCTGTCTCTTCCTCTGCTCCTCCACAGCTAAAATTCTTATACACGCAATCATTCTCTCCCACATGGACTACTGCAACATTCTTCTGTCTGGCATTCCTGCTTCCTATCTTCATCCACTTCAATCTATACAGAATGCTTCAGCACGAATGACTCTTTTGTCATCTAGGTTTGTCCCTGCCCCAATCCTCCTCAAAACTCCAATGACTGCCTATCAAACCCCGGATATCTTACAATATCTTACTTCTCTCTTTCAAGACACTTCTCTCCTCTACTCCTTCTTACATTTCCACTCTGATCTCCTGTTATACCCCATCCCCCCACTTACATTCAGCCAATGATTGTCTTCTCTCAGCTCCTTTTGTGTCTACAGCCCTGTCACATATCAAACCTTTTTCTCTCATTGCTCCGTATCTATGGAATGCTGTAACATCCAACCTGCGCCACTGCACCTCTCTGATAACCTTCAAATCTCACTTAAAAACACACCTCATGGATAAAACTTCAACATGCTAGAAGGCACTGATGTTGTACAATGAACACTCTTATAAATTATTTGCTTTACTGATGTCCTCTGTCATCATCATCAGAACTAGCACTGTATTCAGCACTTGACCCTTATGTACTCTGTTTGTCTCCCATTACCACTTTAGATTGTAAGCTTGCGGGCACCTGTAACCCTGTGTTGTTTAAACCCTTAAATTGTAAAGCGCTGTGTACACTTGTGGCACCATATAAATAAACATATTCATTCATTCATTCATTGATGTTATCGCTTGGATAAAGACAAAAGGGCAAGAAGGCTGAACTATAAGTCTGGTATTTGTCACTTCTCTTGATCAGACAGGAATTGCTTGGCACTTTGTGGCTGGGCTGTCATTTCTGGAAGCATCAGTATTAGGATCAGGATCTTTCTTTGTTGTATATGGAAGCTGTGAGCAAAAAGAGATTGTACCCTGAGCAGAAAAATGTCCAGTAGAGCCTGCTAAATACTCTGGAAAGCTTGTTCCCAATTGAGCATCTCTGACATTTAATTTGCAAAATTAATTGGACCATCTGGATTTTCTGTCCATCATAAGGTAAGTGGGGTTTAATATTAAGAGGTGTTCATTTTCATTAAGTAACTTTAATGGAGAGGTTACTTTATGAAAGGGTGGGCAATATGAATCCCTCCAGCTGCTGGCAGTCTACAACTGATGGGATGTTGTGACATGTTAACAGCTGGAGGGACCCACATTGCTCACACCTGCTTTATACAGTGTTTTTCAAAGCTGAAGGTGAAGAGACACATATCCCTCTTTAGTCTTGGCCTTCATCCATTCTCTGCAGAACAGCATCTAGCAGGCCCCACTGACAGCAATGGATTTAACAGAGGCCCAGTAATAAGGAGGGGAAGCGTGTTTCAATGAATGCAGCTTTTAATTACCATAGCAGTAATCAGGAGGAGATAGGAATGAGGTAGAAGAACAATCGGGGTATAGAGACAAAAAGAACTAAGGGGCTCGGGGAAGAGAAATGTTTCGAAGGAAAAAATGAAAGAAACCAGATACATAAGGAGTGGAGAATGAATGGGAGATGGTGAGGTATAATGAAAGAAGAAGTAGAAAATGTGTGAAGATCAGAGAAGAGAAATAGGCATGAGGTGGTGGTAGGAAGAGGGATGCTAGCATGCCACATACACACAAGGTCATGGACATGTGACTTGTGTGTGACCACAACGGGTTGCTTTTAGTACAACCATTCATACTACACATCAGTCTCCACACAGGCTGCCATATTCATCAAGATAAAGAGGTTTAATTATGGCGCAAACCAACAACACAATGAAGGCATGCCTACCAATATTTCAAATGGCCAAAGAGACACTTCTGTTTTAGTTGGTGTTGATGGGGGTGTGGCTGGTGGGCGGGGCATTGCCGAGAAGTTTAAGTTTATATCAAGACCTGTTGACCCCTCTTTATGTAACTGAATAAAGGATTTGGAGCAAGACCAATGTATTTTATTTATACAGACTAAATTATAAACACAAATACTGAATTTTAAACATACATTAAGTCTTTCAGTGCAATGCATTGTGAACCCCTCTGGCACTGAAAGGGTTAAGTGAGTTTTATTGCTGTGGAGCAATGTGATACAGTAACATTCACAACACACAGTCTCATGTCCTAAAAAGAGGGACAACAGGGGTGGAAAGAGGGACAGAGGGATTTGGGTCTCAAAGAGGGATTGTCCATCCTAAACAGGGACACTTGGGAGGTAAGTGAGGGGGGATCAAAATCAGCATTGATTTAAATGGAGAGTTAAATGGAGATTTAAATCCCTTGAATGCTTTAGAGGTCTCCACCGCTTTAGCATGGAAGGACTTAAAAGCTTCATTTACCACTATGGGACAAATGGTTTACTCCAGAATTATACCTCTTTAATTTCCTGCATAAGGCTCACTGAGGCTGATGCATTAATAATTGCAGTAAGTCTGGGGAAATCCATCTGCACCATGGGTGATAAATAAAAAGCCCTAATGATTTAAATGGGGCTCATAAAACCTTGAGTGCTGGAAAGGTCTTCAAAATATTTAACCCTTTGAGCACCAGAGGGGTACGGAACACAGGCCTTTGCAATGTGTTCCTTACCCCTCTGGCACTCAAAGGGTTAAAACCAATGTGTTAGAGACCTCTCTAGCATACAGTAGATTAAAATACCGATTTCAAATCAATGTAAATTTGGGGAATATTTGTTTGTACCCTATGGTTCATTTAACCGCCCCAGAATTATGCCACTTTAGTCTTAATGAGTATATCCTCTATGCCAACGCACCACACCCTAAAAGCTGAGTTCAGTCAGAACATGAGATATAACAAATAAAGGTCTATGTAGTTGCAGGGCCAGATTTACATCTCAGGAGCCTGTAGACACAGAAATCTGAAGTGCCCCCCCCCCCATGGGCCATCTGCACTGGACACCTCCACAATGCTCCTAATCTCTACGTTGCCCCCCATTATCTCCACATTGCCCCCCCATTGGCTCCCACTTGCCACCATCATCTCCATATTGCCCTCACATTGCCCCCATCATCTCCATATACCATATTGCCCTCACATTGCCCCCATCAGCTCCATACCGCCCCCATCATCTCCATATACCATATTGCCTTCACATTGCCCCCATCAGCTCCACATTGCCCTCACATTGCCCCCATCAGCTCCATATTGCCCTCACAATGCCCCCATCAGCTCCATATTGCCCTCACAATGCCCCCATCAGCTCCATATTGCCCCCATCATCTCCACATTGCCCCATCATCTCCATAATGCTCCCCATCAGCTCCATATTGCCCCCATCAGCTCCATAATGCCCTCACAATGCCTCTCCCTCATCTCCACATTGCCCCATCAGCTCCATAATGCCCTCACATTGCCCCCACCAGCTCCATATTGCCCCCCATCAGCTCAATATTGCCCCCATCATCTCCATATTACCTCACATTGCCCCAGTGTCCATTTCCTACCTCTTCCCTGGTGGTCCAGCGGCAAGAGAGGTCTGTGCCTCCTCCTTCTGCAGAGCTGTAGCTGCTGGAGCTCCCGAGCGGTCTTGAGTAATGCAGAGCGCTGGGAGAAGATGTAATCTCCCAGCACTCTGTATTACTAAAAACCCGAAGAGGAAGTGCAGCAGCTACAGGTCTGTGCCGAAGAAGAAGGCACAGACCTGTCTTCATGGCGCCAGGCGGGGAGGTGACTCAAGGGAATATAATTAAAAAAATGTAAACCAAACCCGACACATGATCCCAGTGACAGGCTCCCCTCTGCCTCTGCCTGCTCTGCCTAATTCTAAATCCGGCCCCGTGTAGTTGCTAAATGTTATCACTAGGGGTGGGGCAAAAGGCCATGCCGTGTTCCCACAAAAAAAGTGCGAAAACCACATTGTTGCCTACTTTTTGCGGGAAAATCAGCTTTAAAACCAGCAATTAAAATCTTCACATTTTTCGGCCATTGGCCAAAATTCTTCGCCATTTTTTTTCAATGGCTAGAAAGTTTCCATCCCATTGATTTACGTTTTTCACCTATTCGCTATAAAAACATGACATATTAGCAGAAGTGGAACACAATAGAAGCAGCTACAGAGCGAGGTAGACATGCTGTGCAGTTCTCCTGTGATCTTCTTGCAAAATTGAGGAAGGAGAGGCTCATAGTGACTGCTATCACTATGAGAAAGTTTAAAACAAATAAAAGGAGGAACTGGAAGGACACTGTGGAGGAAGAGGAAGTGAGCACTACAGAACCAACGCTGGCCAGTCCCCCTAAATCACCCCTAGGAATCTTGGGGAAATTAATGTCTAGGGAGGAAGAAGAGGGTAGTAGTGAGAGCAGGACAGGTCAGCTGCCTGTGCCTGCTGCCAGACGTGCTGCCCCTGCTGCCACCATTGCTGTGCCTGCTGCCAGACGTGCTGCCCCTGCTACCACCATTGCTGTGCCTGATGTCAGATGTGCTGCCCCTGCTGCCACCAGTGCTGTGGCTGCTGCCAGTGTTGCCCCTGCTGCCATCAGTGCTGTGCCTGCTGCCAGTGCTGAACCTGCTGCCACCAGTACTGTGCCTGCTGTCAGATGTGCTGCCCCTGCTGCCATCAGTGCTGTGCCTGCTGCCAATGTTGAACCTGCTGCCATCGGTGCTGTACCTGCTGGCAGTGTGTCTTGTAATACTCAGGAGGGGGGGGAGGAGAAGATGATGCCAACTGTGACAGCAGGGGGACCCTAAGTCACACTTTCCATCCCCAAGCAGTCCCACCAGTGCTAGTACTACTATTACTAAGAAGATCCAGCAGCTTGTTAGAGTTAGGAGTGATGGAGGAGGTAATCATCATATTACTAGTGACTGTGAGGAGGAAGACTCAGGGGTTGAAACTGATGTGGCTGGTGATAGTAATTGTAACAGTAATGGTGAAGCAGCTGGTGGGAGTAGCGTTAGGGGAGTGGTAGGGGAAGCAATTTAGAGCTTCCAGACTAGCGGGCAAGAGAGCCCACACCATTTCCCTTATCCTGGTAGTCCCCTTCCCCCCATGGCATTGTCCAGGTGGAACATGATCCTGAAGGAGCCAGTACTGGTGGCTAGAAGGCACAGCGATAATGCCACCACCACAAGCAGCACATATCAGCTGCCTGTGCCTGCTGCTAGTGCTGCCAGTCTGCCTTCTTCAGGTCACCAAGAAAAGGCAAGTGTGACATTAGGAGACCCTCTGTCACATTACTCGCCACCTCCTCCAACCAGTAGTAAGTATGTCTGTAATAGAGCAGCAGCAGCAGCAGCAGCACAGAGGAACTGGTGGTGGTGGTGATGATGATGGTGGGGAAGCTGGGGTGAAAGAGACAATGATGGCCTTTTTAGCCCAAACTGAGAAGGAATGGGAGATAGGGATGAGGATGGGCATCACCACTACCACCAGTAGTGAGCTTTTGGAATTTCTAAAGTTTTCAGCTACTCTAATTCCCGCTGCTGCTGAGTTGCAAGGGCAGCAGGATGCTGAGGAGCAGGCTAGTGTGCCACAGACCACAGTGGACACAGTAGGAATGGGGTCAACAAGTGATGCGGGACTGGGACAGGTTCCTCTTTTCAGCAGCTGCAATACTCCTGGTCCTAGTTGCAGTGCTGATTCTGAGGCAGTTGCAGCAACAGCATCATCATCATCTTCTGCCCCAGACAGTAAAGGGGAATGTGGAAAAGAAAGAGGCCATTCTTCTCCACCTGTTCCCTGTCCCTATACCCTGATGTCATGGGTGTGGGACTATTTTTCTCTTGGGGCAGGCACAGTACAGTCATCACCAATGGCACTGTGCACAATTTATGACAAGTCAGTGAGAAGAGGAAAGGAGGGAACACACCTTGGCACAACCACCCTAATAACACACATGAAAAACAAACAACAGGTCAAATATGTCAAACATGTTAAAGCCAAACACCCACCACAGAAATCGAGCACCAGAAAAGCAACAAGAGGCAAGGCAGAGATCAAAGAGGAGGAAGAGTAGAGAAACCCAGGCTGGAAGTTCCTTGAGGAGCAAAACAACTAGCTCGCCATCACCTTCTTCCTCTAGGGTAACTACATCTTCTGCCAATCCACCTAGTTCATCATTATCTCCCCCGCAAAATAATATAGTGGGGATTTTCCTCCCTCTACTATTAAATTTTTCAATCAAAAGTTATTACGGCTCAGATTGTTATTTTTTTATTGAAGTATTAGCATTAATGCCAGACATTTCACTTGATGTCCAGACAGTTATTCTGTTGTATTCTATGGGAGAGTGGAGCCACAGACTACAGTAATTCATGGTAAGAACTGTTATAATCTTTGAATAAACAACTACCAGCAGTGGGATTACATTTGTTGTATTAAAAAGGAAAAAGTCCTCAGTATGGTTTTTCATAATACAACATTACTTGATACTTTGACATGGCAGGGGAGAAAGATCTTGGGGATAAGAATAGTTATATGACCAAGTGCGGAGATACATATGAGGGGGGAGAGCTGAGATAGCAGGGGGGAAAGAAGGAGGTGGTTATTGCATTTTAGAGGGAGGAAAGCAATGTGAGAAGTGAGGGTACTAGTGGAAAGAGAAGTTTGTGAAAGGAAGAGGAATTTGGAGGTAAGCATAGAGGAAGAAGAAAGGTAAATGAGAGTGCAAAGGAGGAAGTGGAGGACAGTTGAAAGAGTGGCAGATTCATGAGTGTTGAAAGCAGGTTTTTAAAAGAAATAATGGAATATAAAAAGTGAGGTATTAAATATGTTTAGGAGTGATGGTCAGAGCAAGGATGGAGATACATGGTAAAAAGTGTACCCAAAAGCAAAGAAGTATTTTTTTTTTTTTGTAGAATTGCTGGTATATTTGTCCCGCAAAGCTGGGAATCATAACTGTGCTGTTGTTTGGAATTGTGGGGTTGCATATGTTTGCAGCATGCATTCAAAAGCACTTCAGGAGTTAGCGGGTAGAATTACCACACAAAAGGGGGTATTTCGCTCTGCCATAGAGCTGATAGTCACATGCCATCATTTACATAGACAACTGCCTTGGCTTCCATAACATGTGGTATTTTTTTTTTTTACACAGGTGACTAATGTGGTGATTATAAATGTCACACCTAGGAGCCCACATTAGTTACCCTTAGCTCATATGAAACTATTAACTGGGGCAAATATATCGCCCCTAGCATTTAGGAAGTTTATTAATAATGATGTATAAGGCATTGATAAATATGAGAATGTAAGCATTCTGGCCTACATCTGCGCCTATGACAATACTCTTGGCTGTTAACCTGTAGCTGCATTGAATGCCCTAAAAAACCTTGTTCAATTCTGAGGTCAAAAAACTGACTTTGTGGCCATCTCTGAGGCTGAGCTAAACACGTTAAGGCCAGGACTCGGAAGCTATGCATTGTCCCCCTTTAATAGTAATTATCAAGATTCAGTGCAGTCCAGTACTAGGGCTGACATCTCTTTAAAACCAAATACATTTGAAAAATGCATGCCGCAGAGCTCCAGTTGATACTACAAGGCTGTCATGCAATCTGTTTAAAGGGACAAGATGAACCAATTACAGTTTGAGAAGGCTTGAGCACACAGTCTGGATCCTTCCAAGTCCCAGAGTTTACTTAATTTCTTAAAGAAGTGAAGGCATATTCTGGGTGCTAGTTTCTTCACTCCTAAATAGCCTACAAACAGGGGCTACACATTGCAGACCATGCTGGACTGGAAAAACTGTTAATATAGGACATGGCTGAGCAATTTGAGTCCCTCCAGCTGTTGTGGAATATAATTCCCATCATCCCTGACTGGTTGGGGAAATGGGAGATGTAGTCCACAACAGATGAAGAGCCTCAGGCTGCCCAACCATGCCATAAGACTTGTTAGGGTAAAAATCCAAAATAGTTTGTCTCAAAGTTCTGGAAAATGACTACAACTATTTATAGACCCTGAAAACTATACAGAACTGAGAAATTCTGGAGGATAAATTCAAAATCAATTTTGTTTTTGTCTGCTTTTAATCTATCATCATACCAAGTACAATTCTTCTGTGGAGTCCTAGGAGAGGTATAATGAGCTGCTACTGGGAATTTGAAAATGACGTGAATAGCATCAGAAAGTGGGTGGGGTTTAATAGAGTAGGTGTGGCTTAACTGAGATTGCGCAGAGAAGTGAGCAGAACAGGGTGGAAGAAGGCAGTTACTTAGAAAACTCAAGACAGTCCAAGAATCAGCCTCTGTCCCTTGAGACCCTTAATTAATTATAAAACCTAGAGTCTCCTGGGTAGTTCCACTGAGTTCCCAGGTATGTCTATCAACAGCTATCAAAACTTAATTCATATGCCGAACCGTCCCATTAAAATAGAAAATCTCCCTCAGGAATACGCAAAATGCGAAAAAGTCATTGGCAAAGAAGACACCCGAAATACTGTAGATGCAGTGAAGGCACAGCAAACTCATGATGGCGTGGATGTATCTTAGTAATCTTAGGGATAATACAGTGCACTCAGGATGGACTCGGGTCAGATTGTCTTCTATATCACCAAACAGCATCCGTGTCTAATCTTAATGTATCTCCCCTGGTTCTTCTAAGTACAGTAGCCTCACTGTTGGAATATCATTGTTTTGAATGAATAAATGAATATATTTACTTAGTGCCACAGATGTATGTAGTGCTTTACTATTTAAGGGTTTAGACAATACAGGGTTACAAGTGTTTTACAAAATGAAACACTGGAACTGAGGTCCCTGCTCAAAAGCTTACAGCTAAAGTAGTTTTACCTTGTTTAATAAATAATGCCTTGATACTTTTAGGTGGTAGTTTACCTTTAACTCCTTAGGGGAGATTCATTAAGCGGTGATAAAGTGGTGATGATTTCTCCATTTTATCACTTCCTGTGTTATTCTATGGAGCCTATTCACTAAGATCTCCAAAGTTGTAGAAATCTTAGTACATAGGCTCCATAGAATGACATAGGAACTGGAGAAGTGATAAAATGGAGAAATCTTCACCACTTTATTACCTTTTTATCACCGCTTAGTGAATCTCCCCCCTTGGATGATAAGGAGCCTCCAGTTTATTTCATAGCATGGAGATGGAGACATCGCTAGAATCCAATGGGTTAAATTTTCATTTTGCTTTAAGAAATGCTCTAGTGTGGTTGCTCATAAGACCACTAGGTGGCAATGTTGATCTTCCTGTTCAACAACAGTAACATTTTTCTTATAGGTAAAGAGAGGCACCATGTTAGCGGCTGATAAAGCAACAGTAAAGCTACAGTAAAAGTGATCCCTTTATTGGTTAATTAGATAGCTTTAATCCTTTGAGTGCCAGAGAGCTATCCAACGCTTTTCAATGCGACATGTTGGACACGTCTCTGGCACTCAAAGGGTTAAAGTGCAAGCTTTCAAGACCACTTAGATCGCTTTGTTAGGAATGTGGCAAACTGGCAGCATGTCTGTTGAAGAGAGCTAAGTGGTCCCAATAAAAAGATTACTTTACTTTTACTATTTTTTTTGCAATTTAAAAAAGCAAATAATTGCTTAGTGCTCTATACTCTTAAAGTATATTTGTACATATCTATCCCTAGAAGCAGGCTTTAATAAAGATCACTATATACAAGAAAATGCAAAACTGTATAGACAGATACCTGAGCTGAACAGCAATGTATTGCACACCCTCTAAACCTTAAATGGTTAACCCTTTGAGTGCCAGAGGGGTACGGAACGCATTGCAAAGTAATGCGTTCCGTACCCCTCTGGCACTCAAAGGGTTAAAAAAACACTTGTTCTTGGGTATAATTCTCCTTGTATGTTAGATACATCCCTGGAATGCAAATGGTTAAAGAAGAACCAACATGCAATGTCATATACAGTTATATATACATATACAACATGTCATTTTTTTGTATTTCAACATTAGTTCTTTTACACTGCTGCAAAATTCCATATAGCAATGTCATCTCTACTTCAGTTTGGGACCTCCTGTAGAGACAAGAAATCAAAAATGGTAATATGTATATATATATATATATATATATATATATATATATCATGGCTCAAAATTTCCACTCGACACTAGCCAATGGCGAGTGAAAATTTAGCCCTGGCGAGTAGAAATTCAGCCCTGGTTGGTATGTTATGTCTTGCAGTGGCAAGTAACTTTTCAGGTCTGGCTAGTAGCAAAGTACTTCAACTTTTAAGCCCTATATATATATATATATATATATATATATATATATATATATATATAATTTGCTAAGGATGTTTGTCAGAAGCTGTCATGCGCAGTAGAGACGGCTGAGTGTGCTGCAGCATGCGTAGTAGAGACTGTACGCGCTGCAGCTGATACGAAGCAGGGCTCTCTGAATTCAGGCCGGAGTCCTCTCTGCGCACCTTCCTGGGACCTCTAGAAAGGTGCACAGAGAGGACTCTGGCCACGATGAGTGTAGTCTCTACTGCGCTTGACTGAAGTGGTGGCACTGTGGCCCATGTAAATGGACTTTACAACTAGTATATATATATATATATATATATATATATATATATATATATATATATATATATATATATTGGCTTCTAACTTCAACCAGGAAACAGATGAAGAAGTCCTCCATGGGGATATGCACTAAAGAGTGATAAAGAGGTGATAAATAGTGATATCACTTCTCCAATTCCAATGCTATTTTATGGGCCCTATGGACTAAGAAATCCAAAGCTGGAGAGATTTTACTGCATTGGTTCCATAGAATAACATAGGATTTGTAGAAGTGATATCACTGGAGAAGTTATCTCCACTTTATCACACCTTAGTGCATAACCCCCTTGTCTTATGTGTTTTCATACTGTGATATATTTAAATTGTTACATGTTAATGGATCCTTGAGGTTTGTTTGGAGCACCTCTCAAATAGTAGAAGTAAGAACATATAGAAGTGAATCTATATTGTGGGATCATTAAAGGGGAGCTATCGCCCCAAATAAAGTCTTCAGCCATCAACTGGCCATCAAGCAATAAGCTTAGCAATAATAATATTAGCCAGCATAATTACCGCATTAGTCACAAATCCTATTTCTGCCTAGACTGATGGCCAGGCAACAGTGCAGACATCTTTTCTGACAGACCTCTGTGTGCCTGCGCTGTCAGTTCCGGCCTCCTCTAGGAGGCTCTTTTGGTACCTTTAGGTACCAAAAGAGACTGACAGTGCAGGTGCAGAAATGCCTGTAAAGTGTTGTTGCCTGGCCATCAGTCTTGGTAGAAATAGGATTTGTTACTAACACTGTAATTATGCTGGCTAATATTACTATTGTTAAGCTTATCGCTAGATGGCTACTTGTTGGGAGCAGACTTTATTTGCGGTGATAGTTCCCCTGTAAAAGTTTAGAATTACAAGATCTCAGGGTCTTCTCACTCTAGGATTTCGCTAGAAGTATTTTTGCCACAGTCACATGTAAGGGTGCGGGGGGGGGGGGGGTTATGCACTAAGGTGTGATAAAGAGGAGATAAAGTGGAGATGATTTCTCCAGTGATTTCACTCCAGTTTCTATTTACTCTATGGAGCCAATACACTAAGATCTCTACCACATGAGAAATCTTAGTGCATTGACTCTACAGAATAACATAGGAAATGAAGAAATTATCTATGCTTTATCAACTCATTATCACTCCTTAGTGCATTTCCCCCATTGTCTGAAGTATAAAAAAACAAGAGAGCTAACATCTTTGGTTCTAAACACTTAAGTACCCTGTACTTTATTCTAGCAGTATTTGTTTTTGAAGTCTAGTAAATTCTAGTTTTCATGTGCACTACAAGGGCAGTTATTGCTGCCTTTTCCAGATCTTCCTTACTATCGCTTTTATAGGTTCCTGAGAAGTGATAATACTATATTGTTTATAAATGGCCTGAAATATGATAACAGTTGTTCTGTATACAAAAGCTATTGACAGTAATCTCAGTATACTACCTGTTTTAGATCTTATCTCATATTATTATGCACACAAACAAACTTAAAGGAATGCTAACACCAAAAAATGAAATAGGCTGATATAACTTCAAATATCACATACTTAAAAGCATAAGTAAACATGACTTATTCATATGATACACCCCAAAAATATAATCCTAAACTCACTTTTTAATGCACTGTGCACATTGTCCTGTCTGGAAGCATTTATTTAATGTTGCTTGTGCTGTTTATATTGAGAGATAAGATAATCAGTTAATCTATTGAATTTAATGCCCACTGCTCTTGTAGGGACTGTCCCCTTTGAGACCCAAATCCATATGTCCCTCTTTCCCAACCTCATGTGCCTCTTTTTAGGAGATCAAAATGCATAATGTGTATATTATTATAGGCCTCAGAAAACAAAGACTTTTTACAGGTGCTAGCATGAAGTACAGGGTGTTCAAGTGTATATAACCCCAGTTCATTTTAGGTGATTAGTGTTCCTTTAAGGAAAATATTTCTGTGTAGGCCTGTCTACACTTGCATTAACATGCAAGTTTATAATTAGATACCATTTATCTAACAATTGCTAATTTTACAGATTCTAGATGGAAATATAAGATGATTAAATTATATAGCCAGATTTCAATATCTGGTGAGCCCAGTTTCAGGACCTTCATAATTATATATGTAGCTGATAACTGTTGCACTTAAAATTAGAAAGTGGGCCAAAATATACATAAAATCGCCACACTTGGTGTCCATTTTGGGCATGAGTGCAAGCAATAAACCCTTTGAAGATGAGAGGGGTACGTATAGCAATGAGTTGCATACCTGTCTGGCCTTCAGAGGTTTAATCTGAGCCTGGATACCCAAAGTGAACACTTTTCCTGTAATAAAAAACAGTCATTTAATGTTTGGAAGTACTCAACATTCCCTAGGGTGTCCATCCCTTTTTTCACCAAGAGAAGATATCCTGGACGCTCAGTGTTCAACTGTTTTATCCCACTGCTAGTGAGGTCACTAAAATATTGCAAAGCTATGCATTTGTAATATCACTAGCATCAAATAACTATCCAATTAATTATTTACCCAAAGAGCTGAGCTGAGAACAAGAGGTCATCCATTAAGACTAGAGGAAGGGTGCTTTCAACTAAAACAAAGGCAAGGATTCTTTACAATAAGGGTGGTAAGGCTATGGAATTATTTGCTTTGGGATGTTGTGCTTACAGATAATGCAACTTCATTCAAAAAAGCAATGGATGCCTATCTAGCACAGAACAATGATGAAAATTATGACAAATGGCTTTGAAGCAGATAGGATATTGATCCAGGGAACTGTTTGACTGCCAATTGGAGTCAGGAAGGAATACATTCCCCCCACACGCACACTTGGGGCTAGATTGGAAATGGCTCCAGAGGCCTTTTTTGCCTTCCTCTGGATCAACGGGGTTTTTTTTTGGCGTGGGCTGGACTTGATGGACGCGTGTCTTTTTTCAGCCTTGTCTACTATGTTACTGTGTTACTATCCAAAGGACCCCTAACCATAAGATCATCTCAAAGACATACCTATGACTAGAACCTCCTTTCCCCATTTTTTGAGTGGCCTCAAAAGGTCCATATTGCATGAAAGAGCCCAAAATACTTTGCAAATTTGATAATAAAACAAAGAATGCAGTTTGTGTTGTCGCTTCATCCATCTAAAGCAAACACATGAAAAAAGCATGATGCAGGGCTTCAGTGGTTCCAAAGCATCCATGAAGTATGCATTTTTACCATGTTTGGTTTTAAAGGGACAAAGTAGCTGCCCTAGTTACAGCGTTTCCTGAAAACTGGCTATAAAACTATACATATGTTGGATATGTAATACAGTTAGTGCAAAAAAGAGGATGCATTCGGAATCTGCCTAAGGAGGGCTGCAGTGATTTATACAGTGTTTCTCTCCTACCCACAAATTACACTCTCCAGTAGTTAATACACATTTTCTATAACATTTATTATCAACTGACAGTTTATCATAACCCAAAATTAATGTGTGTCTGTCTGTCCAGTGTTCTCTGAAAATGCACAAATAGATAGTTTTATTACCTCCGATGCCCAGGACTGTGTATATCATTAGGAACAATTGTCTGCTTAACATGGGTATGTATCAGCCCAGTAATATAGGGGCAGTGAATTGTCAGACATCCAGCTACCTAAGAACTACAGCTCTGACCAATCCCAAACAGTCAATGGCTTGCTGGGAATAATGAGAGTTGTCCCCAACAGGTGGAGGTTGACCCCACCCCCACTGGTGTTATAAAATTCTTGGAAGCTAAAGATATTGCAGTGACATTGCAAAACAATGTGTGCAAGGAGTTAGAGGAGAATGAAACAAACTGAATGGGGTTATATACATTTATCTATCCTGTAATTTATTTCCTGCACTGCAAGATGCATACAATCTGACTGTACTCAAGTATTGAGGAAGCAGCCATAGAAGAGCAGTAGAGTCCTAAACAGGTAAGGGTTACCATATGTCGAGATTGTCCAGGACTAGTGCTCCATTTGGTACTTAACCCTATGAGTGACAGAGAGGTAGCCAATGAATTCTAATACAATCTGTTGGATACCTCTCTGACATTAAAATGGTGAAGAGTGAGTCCTCTTGGAACTGTAAAGTATGCTGTAAATGTCCAGAATTTCCTTGTGTAAGAGAGCAGTGAACTTTATTTAAAGGAGCAGTAAACTTTTTTTATGAAAATATATATTGTAGGGATTTTCCTATTGAGTAAAATAAGGGTTCTCCCACTACCGAGAGATTTATATTTCCAGAGTTATTACAGTTTAAACCCATGTTTTTTTACATTATCAGTGCCCTCTAGTGGTCAAATTCTAATTAGATTTCCTGTTAGATTCTAATGGAGAGGAAAGTCAGAAAAGTCAGGGACATTTAGTTCTCCATAGAATGTGATAGAAACTGCCTGTCATTTCCTGTCAGTTAGAACTATCAGGAAGTAAACACAGTAAATTCACTTCCTGGTTATTTTAACTGCTATAAATTTTGAATAAAACATTTGACAGCGATGGGAGTGCCCTTGTTTTATTCAGCAGGAAATGCTCTATAAAATGTGTTTTCATAAAAAAAAGTTTACTGCTCCTTTAATCTTTCTCTCTCTCATTCTTAGGGTGACCACATTTCCATTCTGCCATTCAGGGACACTGCAGAGACGAGAGCAACAGAGTACTTGTCCTCGACTTTAGTGCAGTCATGCGGAAGAGGTCATTGTACATCAACAGACATAAGTACACTGCCTGCTCTTTATCTGGCGCACCACAGAGTTCTAAACACTAGAGTGAGAACTGCCCTTTGACTGCTGTGACAGAAAGTGATGACTGTGGTAGACTACAAGAACAGGTACTTCACGCCCTTAGACTAGCCTTATACTACTACAAAATTGTACTGCAGCTCCTGTTTGAAATCAGAATGAAGGCTCCATTCTCTCTAGTGTTTAGGGATCTGTCTGGGGGCCATTTTCTTGTAGTCAAGCAGAGGCATCACTTCCTGTCCCAGTAGGCAATGGGATGTTCTCCTTCTAGTGTTTAGACCTCTTTGCTCTGGAGTCTTTTTTCCAGGACTTTTTATTGTCCCAGGAAGTCGTCATCAGGGACAAGGGACACACATTCAAAATCAGGGACTGTCCTGGGTAATCAGGGACAGGTGGTCACCCTACTCACTCTCCATTACATGTTCTATGGTGAATGCAGGAAGATCCCCCATGCTAAACTCATCTGGCAACTATGTTTCTATTGCTGCTGTATCGTGAGTTCTTTCGCTATATGTGAGTGACTTATACACACCCTCGCACAGTGAGCACTTCAGAACAGATAGCTGCCTGGCTGGCGTGAGTAAACGTTCTTCTCCCTGTTATGTTATGTTGCTGTGACCAGAGCTGGATTTGCCAATAGGAAAAGTAGGCAACTGCCTAGAACTCTAAATTTTGAGAAGCACCTAAGCTGTGCTGGCCACACCCATTTTCTGCATTGTGAGAGTGGCCTGATAAAAATTAATATCACTGCACCAGTTTATAAACCCTTTTACTGACTATTATTGAACCCCTTGGATGCTAGACAGATCTCCACACGATGCGGTGTGCAACATTTCAAAAGGATACCGTTTCAGTCTCTGCAGCATTTAACCATTAACGTGCCAGGACTGATTTGTCTATTCTCTGCTTCTCTCTCCCTTGCTATCATTTAACCCTGTGTAACAGGGTACACAACACATTCTAATGCATTACGTACCCCTCAGACACTAGAGGGGTTAAGCATAGCTTAGAAAAGAACTCACAGTGGTACTTTTTATGTAAAATAATGACAAACAGGTAACAAAATAAAAATATTAATTTTATTGTGGGAAAACTAAGTGCCTTTGGACACGTAACACCTTGGTGCAGCTCCCTGCTTAGGGACTAGACCCTGGTTTCAACAAGAAGGCCCTCTGAAGTACTCCCTGGGGAGGTTGTGGGGAAGAGGTAGCTGGTTGTTGTTCCCCAACAACCTAACTATCTAGAAAGCAAAAAGGAAATAGTTGAATATCAATTCATGTCAAAATACAATATACAATATACACAAATGCAATACATATACACACACAAACCCAATATACACTTATAGTCACAAACCCAATATACACATATGTAATACACATACACACACAAACCCAATATACGCATACACTCACAAACCCAATATACATTTATGTAATACACATACACACACAAACCCAATATACGCATACACTCACAAACCCAATATACACATATGCAATAAAAATACACACAAACCCAATATACACATACGTAGTACACATTTGGGGAAGATGTAAAACCATATTCTTAGAGTATTTTTTTTACAGCTACACCAATCTGAGGGTTGTGATTGGAAAATAATCTAAAATGTTTGTAAGCCTATGTTTATTTAGTGAAATATGAAGGTGTGACTCCAAGCAAGAAAGAAAATGTACATACTAATCACATGTTGGGTGTATCTTCTAGTAATTACATTTGTTACATGTAGCGATAAGTCCTTTCGAAAGCTAGCCCTTTTGATAAAATGTAAAGGTGTGACTTGTTAAGAAATTCCAAGGAAATTAGCACAATATGCAAAGTAATTTTATCTAGTAATTACATTTGTTACATATAGCAATACGTCATTTTAAAGGCCATCCCTTTTGATAAAATGTAAATATGTGACTTGAAAGAAATGTATGTAAAATATTGACATCTAGAAATTATATTTGTAATTATCTGATTACACTGATAGTACAGGCAGTATAGGCTCCACCTTAAAAATGTTGCATAATATTGTGCGCACCAGTGTCACATCAGTTCTTGTGTGGACAAATATCACCAAGATATGTGTTTAGTTGTGTGCACAGTAGTGTGCAACATTTTTAAAGGATACCTAGTGTATGATTTAAAAAGATACTTACGAGGAGGAGAGGGTGAATCGGTTGTAGAGGGCCTTCTGTGAGCTGGTGTATGTGCTATAAATTAAGTGGTACAAAAGGGTTACCATTACATATTCCAAGTAGTTAGTAATTTGTGAGCAACATTTTAAAAGCACACAATGCTATGTACAAGGAGGAAGAATTGGTGGAGCAGTCCTAGAGAGCCTTCTTTTGGATGATCTGTGGGATATAAATAAAGTGCTAAAAAAATCTCAATATGTGTAGTGTAACGCCTAATTGGTGTCCAATCCCTACATGCCATAAAAATACTTACTTGCAGGATGCAGGGTTTGTGATTCAGTGGTCACCAGGGAAGTAAAAAAGTTTGTGAACATGGAAAAACATCTGAATTACAGTTATGTTATAACCAACCCCGCACTTCCAGCAATAAAAATAAAAGCAAACATACCTGATCTAATGATACACAGTACTCTCAGTGCTTGAGGTCAGACCACCTCCAAAGTATTTGCCTCCTGGTCCTCCTGATGCCACTGGACCTCTGCATTTTGCAGGCCATTTTGTCCAAAATGTGCCTGCAAAATGCAGAGTCCACTTTGTCCCTGATTCCATCTGGCAGATACTTGTCCATATAGTGGACAAGTATCCGGAACTATGCATTAGTAAAAGAAGGCTCTCTAGGCATGTTTTTCATACTGTGTGCAGCTGTGTGTGTGTTGCGGTGCAATGTTGGTATACTTCCTATTTTGTTTTCAATAGTGATGCACTTCCTGATTGGACTGTGGGAAAAAACAATGCAGATTTGACGCAGCGAAATGTAAGGCTACACATAAGAAACAGTTTTGACACAGCCATTTATGTGGACGAAGTTTTGACTCAGTGTGCCCTTAATGCGTCCTCCTTTAGTAGAATGTGTGCACCAAAGATGTGAAGTTTACATATGTCACATGTACGTCCTTAATGTGCCCTTAATGCTCTCTTAATACACCAAAGATGTGAAGTTTAAATACGTCATATTTGAGCTCTTAATGCACCCTTAGTGTGTGTCCGACATAAAGATGCGTGTCCATGTGTCTGACATAGTGAAGATGTGAGCAACATTTTGACGCAGGCAACATATAGAAGGCCAGATGACAAAGAAATGCGACCTTTTGAGACTCGCAATGCGGCGTGTGACATTTCAAAAGGATACCAATAAATATTAGGGTACTCGTGCTAATGATCTGTTTTCATCCTTGTCTCTCATTACAGTCTTGCATATAGGAGTAGCAAAGAAACATAGCTGCCCATTCTTCAGAAAAGCCAGATGATTAATAGGTTTGTGTTGTTTGTCAAACACTAAACATTAAATAATGTTTTTTCAAACTATTATAAATTAATACTTCCTAGAAGAACATAGCATTATGTTTATTTTCTCTAGCTAAAAACTGTGAAAATAAATTTCATAGCATGATTTACACAGGGACTTCTGCTTTTCAGTCAGTGTAGAAAAACTGTGTCAAGAAGTCAACGACCGTTTATTTACTCTTTATTAACTCTTTAAGGACAGAGATGTGTGCAATGCATTGTAAAGAAATGCACCGCTCTGCCCTTTGGTCTTTAAAGACTTAAAATGTTTAATTATACTTATAAACATATGTCAAAGAATTTTGTTACAGCATAAATAAGAAAAGAATCAGGCCTTGTTCACACAAGCAATACCAACACAGAAACACAGCTGCCTTGTTGGTGATGTGCAGTGCGCTCCAAATGTAAGCTGAACACAGAAGAAAGTATGCACTTTAAATCAGCCAGACTGGCTCAGCCAGATATCATTGGATCATTCTGAAGATCATTACAACAATTCTATTACCCTGTGAACAGCCTCACTACCAGTGGCATAGGACTCATGCAGACCTTCGCCGCTGCAACTCCCTATTCCCTAGTTCACATGAATTTTAATAACAAATAATTTATTTTATTATTTTAAGTGCCATAAAATACATCATATTGCTGTGTATTAGGCTGTTTCACCACTTGGGTTGTTGAAACTTTACTGTGTTCAGTGTACAAATAAGGAAATATTCAGTATAGGGGTTCTGCACAACAGCCTATTTGGTAGGCAACCTGCAACCTCCTAGTTGTTTTGACAACTTCCTTCATCCATAGCCTACTGTTGTTGAACAGGACAGTAGTCCTTAACGGCTGGAGGGCCTCAAGATGCCGACTCCTGACCTAGATGTTCAAAAAAGAGCATGAATAGCTTATATTAAAAGAGTAGTAATATATCAAAGATATTAATAGCTTGCATATGCAATCAATAAAACATTTAATCATGAAGTAAAATACTTACCATAAAATCTTGCGTATAATACGCACAATTTTTCTCCTCCTCACCTTATGTGAAGTGGTGGGTGAGTATTATACATGAGAACATTTTCTTAACAAAAAAAAATGGCGTTTCCCTTCTTCCCTCCTTCCCCGCTTACCCATGGATGCCTCTGCCCCTCCGAAGTCCAGATTCCACAGCCTGACAGGGTCCCAGCGGGTGGCATGCTTGCATCCGCCGCCCGCTTCCAGCATGGCTCTGTCAGGACCTCCTCTGCCCAGGCAATGGTAGTGTCTTGCTTGGACCGCAAGGTCCTCACAGGACAATACCATAGATCCAATGCGCATAGGGCATGCTGCCTGCTGGGACCCTGTCAGGCTGCCGAATCCGGACATCGGAGGCAGAGGCGGCCCTGGGTAAGCAGGGAGGGAGGGAAGAAGGGAAACTTGCCATTTTTTATGTGTGTAATAGGGGAAGACAAGGGTGCATATTATACATAGGCACTCTTGTTTTCCCCTAAAATCTTGGGTATAATAAACAACTGCATATTATTCTCAGGTATGTATAATACCTGATATTTTATGGTATAAAACAATAGCACTGGTAATAGACAGCATCAAAGATATGAGAGTACGCTGAAACAATAAACACTACAATTAAAAGGGATACTACTGCTTCACAAAAAAAGCAGCTCCAATTAATCTTATAGTATTTGGGCTGTGGGAAGCATTATTTCAATACTGTCTGAGTTGAAGTTGAAGAGTAATTGAACGATAAAGTATCCCCCCCTACCCCTTTTACTGATGTAACACTGCTCACCTCAGAGCAGCAAGACTGTCCAGATGGATCGCAGCAGGAGACAATCTTCAGTGAGCATAAGGAAAAATCTGAAAAACCTGTCAAGGGGGGCAGGGTTTTCCATATGCTCACAGTAAGAAGATTGTCCCTACTAAGGCCTGTCTGGTCAAGAGACCAGATTCCACATCTGAGGGGAGGTGGCTTACACTATGTAAAAGGGGCAGGAGAGGGATACTTTATCATTCAATTACTGTTGAACTACAACACGGACAGTATTGAAATAATACTCTCCATGGTCCAAATACTAATTGGAGATACTTTTTTGTGAAACATTACTATCCCTTTAACCTTGGAGTGGGTAGAAGATGTCCTCAGAGGTTCTAGAGATCCTGGAGAGTATCATGAATCTTATCAATCTTTTCCTAAACGTCAGACAACTGGCATACATCTCTTGTGCTGTTCTCAGCCATGATTTCAGGACCAATATATCCTGAGTGACCATAATATAATATATTATATATAATATAGACAAAAATTTAAATATAGTATAGGAGAAAAATAGAAGTAAGAGATGCTCACTGAGCTGGGACATTACCCACTAGGAACTGACTGAGAAAGAGCCTGTTCTGTGGAATATTGTGCCAATAAAAAGAAAAATATATCCTACGTAAATCAGTTTGATGCCACCCAAAAGCACAGACCAGCCTGAACTTGCAGGAAAACCTCTTCTGCACGGTACAGCACACCCTAAATGTACATTTTGACCTTATCAGGGAGGTGAAGCTGATCGTTATAAGCATAGAGAGCAAAGGGTCCGTTTCTAGAGGGTCCTTCTGAGTTAGTGTAACAAATATGCTGAAAGGATGGAGAAAAGGACATTACCCACTGGCAGCTGTTAATCATATGAGAGACACTCACCTGTCCTGTGGTATATTAAACAGTAAACCTTGTTTTTAGCTGTCTTTCAAATACCAAGAAAAAATGTTCAATGCAAATCAGAATTATTCTACTGAAAATGAAAGCCTAGCTAGAAACTACCAGGCTATATTCTCTCCACTAGTACAAAAAAAAACCCAGTTATGTATGTCAGACTCACAAGACCTCTTTGGTGAGGTGCAGCTAATATCCCTAAAGATAGAGAGTAAGATTTTGGAGCAACCTCTACAGTTAGGGAGAAACATACTGAATGTATAGGAGAAAAAGCAATATAAGCTATCCTTACCAGGGACATTACCCTCTCAGGGAGCTATGAATCATGATAACAAAAACAGCACTCATTAGACTGATGTATTGGATATGTATCCACTCATGTTTGTGCCACTGCAAAGGAAGAATAGCTTATTCATATCAGTCTATCTGTACCCATAATTACATTTCCAATCTCAAACTTCCTGGAAAATCTCTTCTTTATATGAGTACACCAAACCCCAAAAACTGCTTCTCCCACTAAACAAAGAAAAGCAGAAGCTTTTATAAATCAAGTTATGAATGCTTGTACACATACATGGGTTTTACAATTGTATTTCAAATAAGGAGACCATGGAGGAGATAAAGAGGTGATAAAGTGGAGATGACTTCTCCGGTTATATCACTTCTCCAATTCCTATGTTATTGTATGGAACCTATTCATTAAGATCTCCAAAGCTGAAGAAATCTTAGTGCATAGACTCCGTAGAATAACATAGTGTAACTGAAGCAAGAAGGGACCGCATCGCCTTCCGCCGTCTTTCCCGGATCTCTCCTTCTCAACGCCGGACTGGCGCCGTCGGATGCACTGGTAGAGCAGATGGATGGTCTGGTTGTCGACTCAAAGAGGCATTGAACCCCGATGTGGTCGACTTTGGGTCAAAGGATGCGGGTCGACCAGGCTCAAGGGCAGTCAACGAGTCACAGGGTGAAACTCCGGGCAGTCGAGAGTGAGGCCTCGACTCCCAGTCGAACGGCGAACAGGGAAAGTGCCGCAGGAACCAGGTAGCTGTTGTCGAGCAGATTTGAGCACACTGTAAGCTCGAGTCGGATGATCTCAGAAACTCAAAGAAGGGGAAGATGGAATCCACGTTGCCGCCTGTCAGCATACGAAGTCCGGTCGCAGGAAACTGGCAGCAGGGGGTCGACGATACAGGATACTCAGTTCAGATAGGCATCAGAGTGGCCGCTTTATACCATGGGAACATAAGACACCAGGACTCCGTTGTTCACTTAGAAGACTAACACTTTATTGGTACAAAACCACACATATTTATACACAAATCTTACATTGAAATACCTGGACCAACTAGATACAATAGGGACATAATCCAATCACAACACAGAAGACAAAAGACCAACGGCAGATGGTCTAGCAAATACAATAACTCAGACATGATTACATTTCAGATACAAAAGGGTTGATTAACTCTAGACAAAGACTTGAGGGGCGGGAATACACAATCGAGGGACAATGGCCAGGGGTTCAAGCACGTACGCAGCTAGTTTGAATATTCGGCTTCAACCCTGGCCAATCAAGGCGTACAGTGAGTCTGCTGGTCGACCAATCTACAAGCTGCCTACTTTTCCCCATGTTAGGTCTATGGGAGACCTTTAAACTTCCCACTCAGGGATTCGACCAATCCGGCGTTGACTCACTGCCCTCAACTCCTCGTGCTCAACTCAATGTTGACTACCAAGCCGGGAACCTCCGACTCATAGTTGGTGAATGTGTAAACCCTCGAATACACCACGTACATTAACTTAGACTATTCGACAGTACATTTAACACAGGTTTTATCCAGTCTCTTCTGTACAACTGCGAGCTAGCACAGGGCAGTTCTGTGTACAAAGTTCTGTCCGACTCTACTGTCTGTTCACATAAAGTAGAGTGGAAGTCTTTGTATCCAATTTACCGGTTGTCTTGGTCATACGACCGGGCCTAAAGCATAGTCCAAGTAGGGTAAACTGTCCACAGTCTCTGGGGTTCTTTGAATCTCAGTTCCAGGCTCCAACAAGGGCTCCAGTAATGGTCTAAGCTCCGTTACACATAGGAATTGGAGTAGTGATATCACTGGAGAAATCATCTCCACTTTATCACCTCTTTACCAACGCTTAGTGAATCTACCCCCTTGTTTCTTGTTTGTTTGTTTTTACATGGCTGACAAATAACATTCTCATAATCCTCAATGATTTAAATGAAGCTTTTTAAACCTCATGAAATATGCATTTATTCCTTGTGGTACTGATGATTTTCCCTAGTATTGCTTCACTTTTCTTTATACATATAAAGATGGGTTCTAAACATGGTGGACCCCATGAACAAAGACAAAAGAGGAGCAATTTTGGGGAAAACCAATTTTAGAGACATCTCCAATGTGATGCAAAGCCTTGTTTAAATTAGTGGAAATGTTTAGTTGCCCCCTGTGGTACAGGTGGTTTGCTCCAGAATTAGTCCACTTTTGTCTTTATATAAGTATCTCTCATATATGTGAAGTTAACCCTTTAAGGACCAGACTGGTGTGCTGCACACCCCTCAGGTCCTTCAGGTGTTATATAACAACATTTTATTGGGGCATAAAAAACACAGTGACACCACTAATGTATACAGATAACAGCTACCAAACTTATTTCAAGGGTGCTGGAGAATTTCTCAATGAATAATCTGAGTGCCCTAGAGGTATTCAACACACATACCCCTCTGGAACTTAAAGGGTTAAGTCTGTTTTTACCACAACCTATCATGAACCCCTTCACTACCACATACTCACGGCATCTGTAGAAAAAGGGTTAAGGAACTGGAAAGGACAGAGGACCACAAAGCATATGGTAATACTCTGGAATCTCAAGAGCCATATGCGCAGACATACAAACTGCCGAGATGTTACACACTGCAGATAATATCCATGATAAATTATTCACTTAACCAAAATCTGTACATCAAACCTCAACAGCTGCTAAAAACTGGCTCTTTGCCCAGCACATTAAGGAAGTTTGCTTCCCCAAAGCTCTATTGTTCTTCTGGGGATTTAATTATGCATGTTACCATGAAAGCTAATGCTGTACATATGCATTCTGCGTTATTATTAACCTCATCAGGCGGAGGGGGGGATAAAGAGAAAGCAGCTGTTTTGTAAGTATTGTCTGAAGAATGTAGGAGCTTTTAGAGAAGGACACAATGAGATGACCAGATGGCTCAATATTTTACTTTGTCTGTTATTTTACCAAAACATTCTGAGATTTGAGGCAGACTTTGTGAATAGGAAAATGTGACTGTTCATTCTAGACCGGAAGTTCATGCCTAGTTATTGCTCTACACAGAAGGAGGAATGTCAGTCAGGGGCATGGAATACCTACACAGATTATGGTTAACACTGGCCGATAATGAAAAGTCATGTTAAAGCATACCTCCTAACACTTCACATGTCTAAAGAGGGACACTTTTGTTTTAGGTAGTGGAGGTGGGGGTATGGCTGGTGGGCGGGGCATTACTAAGAATTTTTAGGTTATTTTATGACCTATCAACACCTGTTTGTGTAACCTAATAAATGACTTATAAAAGACCAAAGTATTTTATTCACACATTTATAAACACATATACTGAAGTTTAAACAAACAGTAGTATGAGTTTTATTGCTGTAGAGCAAAATTATACACTTTTATGTACAACACAAAGTCTGATCTCCTAAAAAGAGGAACAGCAGGGATGGAAAGAGCGACAGGGGGATTTGGGTCTAAAAGAGGGACTGTCCCTCCTAAACAGGGACACTTAGCAGGTATGTTTAAGGGCTGTATACTATTACCACCGGTAAAACTGATGGTTATAGCAAAAACAGTAGCACCAAAAAAAAATCAATCATGTACCCCAGCAATTCTATTGCTGGAGAGGTGTATGGCAAAAAGAGCGTTGTTGGCCAAAACTCACATTTTGGCAAAATGCTTGTTATGGTTTTTGTTCCAACAACTCACGCTAAATAGCACAAATTGTGAGAACATCGAAGGAAAAGAAAAAACAAACTCTTATTGTTTGACAGTGTCAAACAACAAGAGTGCGCTAAAACTATTCAGAAAATGTAACACTTACCGGCTTCTTCATTAATCTTTCCTTCTTCTCTTCTTCATCTTCGTTTCTTTAGTCTTCGTTTCTTCCTCTGATCTTCTTTCTTCATTCTTATTTTAAAATTTAAAAAAATCTATTAGTGTTTTGTCTTTTTTTAAATAAAAAAATACTTCCCCAAAAGATGCTACCGTTAAACCTTTGAGCGCTGGAGGGGTAGGCCTCCGATGCTCAAAGGTTTACTGTTTGTGGCATTTTACTGTTAATATTAAATATCAATTGTCCTTATTGTGCCTATGATGTTAAAATCCTTTACCCCCTTGCCTCCGCCACAGTCTCAGCTGGAGGTGGAAGGCATGTTGTCATGGTACCTGTTCGGTGGCTGCTCGAGCCGACCGCATTGCACATCCACTGGATGTATGACAAGGTAGACAAACAACCACAGGAAGAGAACAGAGTGTTGTCTCACCTACACAGTCCTTTGTGGGTACATTTCACACACATGGTGAAGTAGACAACATTAGATGATCTGCAGGAGAATTTGCCCTTGATGTTGTGGTTTCAGTGGGAATGTGGTATGGACAAGTTATCTGAGGTACATATGTGCTTACCAGTTCTACATCTCTTTTGTAGACTGGGAGAATTACCATTTTCTGTTGTAATTTTAAGGGAGTTCTTTACCAACAGTTGCTTCAGGTAGGGGGGCTGTTTATAGGAGGAGTAAAAGTTTTGGGAATATTTTTAACCATTCATCAGTATGTAATATTGTTTTGAGCTCTTTTGAGATTTTGCTCAGATCTTGAGCAGAACGTCAAGCTGGGGGTTGTAGGTGACTACTAATAAAACTCTGTTCTGTTCCTGTGCGGACGTGTGGCATTGGTTGCACTCCTATCTGTCTGGCTTCTCCCAGGTGCGGACCTGTGGCATTGCAGACTCCCCTCGTCCCATCACTTGGACCTATATCTAGAGAATCACACGGAAGTAGTCTTCTATTTCTGGTAGTTGTCGCTTGCTCCGTAGTGCACTTCCCAGCCAATAGGAGACTGCCAACTTATTTTAACCAAGACTGGCATATAAAAGCCAGTCAAATTTCAAAATTCCGGCAGTCTGACTCAGGTTAGAAGGCTGTATCTGTGCCGGTCCACGTCCCTTCCGCCACCAGCGGAGACGGAGGTGGAGGCAAGGGGGTAAAGGATTTTAACATCATAGTCACAATATGGACAATTGATATTTAATGTTTACAGTAAAATGCCACAAATAGTAACCCCTCTGGAGCTCATAGGGTTAACAGTAGCATCTTTTGGGGAAGTTTTTTATTAATTTAAAAAAAGGCAAAACACTAATGGATTTTTTTATTTTTATTTTAAAGGGATAGTAATAGTTTGTTTTAACATGCTAATATTGTAGATTTTAAAAATAGAAATACAATAACGTACCTCCCATCTCTCAAACCTTTATAGTTTGAGAAATTGAAGCATCTAAAGTTCCCCCCTCCTGCCCCTTTGAGAGACGTTAACACTCTAGCTGACAGATGGAGATTCTGGTCATTTGACCAACTGGCGGCTCTTCGGCAGAGCTAAGATAGTTTTATGTAGAATGAAATACTTCATTGGAACTGTCTACAGAGCATGCTTGCAAACCAGTCACACTTTGTAGAATGTAGTATTTCATTCTACATGGCGATATCTCAGCTCTGCCGAAGAGCTGCCGGCCGATCCAGTGACCAGAATCTCCGTCTCTTAGTTAGAGTGTTAAGGTCTCTCAAAGGGGCAGAAAGGGGGAACTTTAGATGCTTCGATCTCTCAAACTATAAAGGATTAAGAGATGGGAGGTACATATTTCTATTTTATTATCTACAGTATTAGCATTTGTTAAAACAAACTATTACTATCCTTTAAAATAAGAAAGGAAAAAGAAGATCAGAAGAAAAAGAGAAGACAGAAGAAAAGAAAAGGCCGACCGCAAGCCCAATGGACATCAGGATTACTGATAAGTTTTCAATTGTTGTGACATATGTGAAACAATGGATTAACCCTATGAGTGCCAGTGGGTTATACAATGCTGTATAATTCGTTGCATACCCCACTGGCACTCATAGAGTTAATCTTTTTCTATTTTTTTCAACCACAAGTATGTGTTAGAAACCAGTTTCCCACCTGTTTTGGGCTCTGCGTCTGCCTTCTCATGGTGCACGATCTGCGCCATGAAAAGTGCATCCTAAACATGCGGTGAAGCCACCACTTGGAATAGTATAGCAAAGGTGACAATTTTTAGTTAATATTCAATGGGTGAAAACTACACACCCATTGAACATTTTTGCGCAGTTTTGGTGTTGACTGCACAGTTTATAGAACTGTAAAATGTGGTCAAAATCATTACTGCCTGCTTTAAAAATAGAGGGGCTAATAGTATTGAGTCCCTGGTCTTCTATGGTCTTATAGATGATTTAATAGTGATATTGAAGGGACCTCAGTTACAATTAATGACTTTTTTAGAAAATCTTAATTATAATGATTTAGGTCTTACGTTTAACAATAATATTATAACATAGGCATTTTAGATCTTAGTCTTGCACATGGGAAGGGACAGATTATTACAGTATGATTGCTGTTACTTGCCCATGTGGAAGAATTATATTCCAAAGGGTCAATTGTTTTTAGAATAAAACGAAACTGTAGTACAATAGAAGCCTTTGAGAAAGAAGCATCTGATCTTTAGAATACATTAATATTTAAAACATATGCTACACACATAACTGCCAAAGCATACAAGGAAATAGTTCAAATTAACAGGGGTAACATGGCTAACCCTTTAAAGGGATAGTAATACTTCATTTTAACTTTATTTTATGTTGTAGGCATTAAAAAAACATGAAGAATGATATAAGTCTTATCTCTGAAACCTTTATGGTTTAAGAGATATTCACAAACAAAGTATCCCCCCCCTGTTCAGCCAGATAAGAAGGGAGATGCCCAGATAGACTGCAGAGAGGGACAATCTTCAATTAAGATAATGGAAAAAGCTGAAAAACTTGTCAAGGGGGGAAGGGCTTTCATTGTTTTCATACAAAGAAAATTGTCCCCTTCTGTTATCTGTACTGTCATACAACCAGACTCACATCTGAGAAGAGATGGCTTACACTAGGTAAAAGGGGCGGGGAGGGGAACTTTGCTTGTGAATATCTCATAAATCATAAAGGTTTGAGAGATAAGACTTATATCATTCTTCATGTTTTTTTAATGTCTACAAAATAAAATAAAGTTAAAACGAAGTGTTACTATCCCTTTAAGGACCAGATGGGTACACAAAGCATTGTGAAGCAATGAAATGTACACCCCTCTGGTCCTCTGAATAGTGAAGAGATCTTTGATCTGAACATTATTATCCAACGATGTGCCCTCTATGGGTCATATGTTCAAAAGAAGTAGTGAAATAGCTTTTGTCATTTGTAAAAATATTTATTTTACCTTTTGATGTTTGAATAGCTATAGTAAATTTAGTGTGTAGAGACTTTCAGCCAAAGATGACTAACTATATGGAATGTATGGGTTAACCTTCCTAGTGACAGAAGGTACATAAAGCCCCATTTTGCAATGCCTTGTGTACCCTCTGGCACTCAAATGGCCAAAATATGTTTGTTGTGTGGAATAACGTGACATTAATTCCTTGTCATGGTTCAGGCCACAGAGTGCCAAAGTTTGTCATCTATTTATACTCCCAGGTCTTTCTGTCTCTCTTGTTTGTCAGAATTGTTCAAACACTTGAATGTCTTTTTTTCTTGTTCACGCTGGATCTGTGAGAATTCATCTACTTTCTTAGAGTGTGTCCTGTCTCACCTACATATAATCCTATGTTGGAGCATTTCACATGTATGATAAGGTAGACAAACAACCTCAGGAAGAGAACAGAGTGCTGTCTCACCTACACAGTCCTTTTTGGGTACATTTCACACACATGGTGAGGTAGACAACATTAGATGATCTGAAGGAGAATTTGCCCTTGATGTTGTGGTTTCAGTGGGAATGTGGTATGGACAAGTTATCTGAGGTACATATGTGCTTACCAGTTCTACATCTCTTTTGTAGACAGGGAGAATTACCATTTTCTGTTGTATTCTTAAGGGAGTTCTTTACCTACAGTTGCTTCAGGTAGGGGGGTTGTTTATAGGAGGAGTAAAAGTTTTGGGAATATTTTTAACCATTCATCAGTATGTAATATTGTTTTGAGCTCTTTTGAGATTTTGCTCAGATCTTGAGCAGAACGTCAAGTTGGGGGTTGTAGGTGACTACTAATAAAACTCTGTTCTGTTCCTGTGGTACCTTGTCATATGTGTGAAATGATTCTCCTAGGTCCAGTGTGAACAAAAAAAAGATACACCACAGTGGGTGAACAATTTTGCAAAACCAGTCACAGAAGAGCCAGAAAGATCTGGGAGTATAAATGTATGACCAAGAATAATACTATCATCTGTGTCATGAACAGTGTCAAGTAATTAATGTCACTTTTTTTCCCACACAATAAACATATTTTGGCCATCTGAGTGCCAGACGGGTACGTAATGCATTGCAAAGTGGTTTGTTGTGTGCCCCTCTGGCATATTGAGGGCTAACCTGTACATTCCATATTTGGCTGCAAGTCACATACTCTCTACACACTAAACTTACTAAAGCTATTCACAAATCAAAAGGGAAACAAATCTTGTACCACTTGGCCAGTTACAAAAAGATATGTCTACCAGAGTCTAATAAATAATTTACAGACACCGGTGATAAGAGTTTCACATCCAGTGTAATTTAAATTAACCAGGAATTTGCATCAATATACAATCTATATCATGTATTTTGTAACAGATGAGAGTTGGTACGGTGTTAGCCATGTATTTTGTATTCTTCAGCTTTCATTCTAATATGCCTTATGAAGAGACCTAAGTTGTTATGAAAGCTTGCATTCTAAAGCTACAGAGTTAGCCAATAGAATTATCAATTTTATTCTACCAGTCTCAAACAGTTAATTAACTGCAATATCTTTTTTTGAGGTATATCAACTAATTTATTAAGGTGAATTAAATGATGCAGGGTGCACCAAGCGATAGCTGTATACTACATTTTTAGACCAAAGAAGAGGCACACTTCTGGGGTCTCTCAAATTCCCTGTGTCAAAACATTTTAAACATAATTGTGGATTGGAAGAACTGAGGGTTATAGGATTGGAAGCCATAATCAAAGAAGCAAGATTCAGGAAATTGTGCATACAGGAGTGATATTGGATTTGCAAATGCAATATACCTAATCTTAATGGGTTAAATTGATTTTAGAAATTTCCAACAGTAATTAATATCTGTGTTCCTGTGGGGCTGCCAATTTGCCCTTTCTATGATATTTAAATTTAGTTTTTAGTTTTGGGACTTGGTCCCAATTTGTAAAAGTGTTTACCTATATATGGGGACCTCCTTCAACAATTCTGCCAGATGAATCAGTGGTTCCTAAGATTGCCCTGCTTAGACTACACTGCAGTTGATAAGGCTATGGAAACATTTGTAGATAAAATCCTTACTAAATGTATCAACAACTGCAATGGAATCCAGGCCTAAATAGGAAGGACAAGGGAATTGCTCACTAATAATCCCTTTTCAATCTGTTTGAGATGGGGTTAATTTATTATGAAATAATAAAAATGATTCTACGTAATTGAAAAACATTTTAACTAGCCCCACAGTTGATATATATATATAAAATGAAAGTCATGTGTTGCGTGTTTTCCCATTTGTGCCTTAACAATTGACTTCCCAGTTAGACCAGGTAGCTAGCATCCATACGTCAGGAAAACGTTTCTGCTTTGACCACTGTCATCCTTCTTTGCAGGACATATGTGATGTCCCTTACATGCCATTTAAATAGTTACAACTCTGTACTCTGGCTGCCTCTTATTCAACAAAAGGTCCCATTCGAGTGATCTATCTTACTGAAATTTACAATACCATATACACCTGCAACCGGAATTAATCACAGTTTAAATTAATAAGTCAATTGAAGTTGTATCAGAACAGGTCCAGCAGAATCTGGACAACCTTAGAATGAGACTTATGAAAGGGTAAGCTAACATGCCACATGCTGTTCACAGGCTGTTTGAAGGCAAAGGGTGGTCACGCCAAATATTGGATTTGATTTAGATTTTTCTTCTGTTCACTTACTATGTATTTTGTTAACTGATGAATATAAACTATTAACATGTCTATTTTTTCTGGTTCGCTGTCAGGCAATTTGCACAGGTATAAGTGGAGAGTGTTTTTTTTATATGTGGTTAGCATTTTAAAGGGATAATAATAGCTGAAAATAAATGCAGGTCCGAGTAATCCTCATATGCTATGGGCCATGGAGAGCTGTATTTCAATATTCTCCGATTTGTAGTTCAGCAGTAATTTAATTATGAAGTATCCCACCTTGCCCCTTTTAACTTATAAGTCTGCCTCTTTTAGCCGGTCAAATGGAGCGCAGTGAGGGATAATCTTCAGTAAGAATAAGGAAAATCTTGCCTTCTTTCATCAAGGGGGGCAGGATTTTATTTGTACTCAGTGCAAGCTTTCTGGTTGGATGACTGGATTCCACATCTGAGGGAGGCAGCATACTTGAGGTAAAAGGGGAGAGAGGGGATATTTTATAATTGAATTACTGTTGAACTACAAATTGGAGAATATTGAAATACAGCTTTACATGGCCCACAGCATATGATGATTAATCGGACCTGCATTGATTTCCATCCATTACTATCCTTTAACCCTTTGAGTGCCAGAGGGGTACGGAATACATTGCAAAGCAATGCGTTCTGTATCTCTCTGGCACTCAAAGTGTTAAGCAATTCAAAGATATTCTATTTAACGAAACTGCAATGTCTTTAAAGCCCCGGTTGCATTTTTACTCCAAAATGTAAAAGCTGGGACATACAGGTTAAGTTCTTCCAACTTAACTCTACAAACCATGTGCAAAGTATTTCTGCCATTGTACATATATATATATATGACAGTGTGGGTATTCCACTTATTTTTTCCAGAAATAACATGTGGGGTGTGGAGTTGGAAGTTGGAGGAAAAAGTGAAAAGATTTTACCATTAATTCTCCATATTTCTTCCAACTGTTATTCATTTTTTCCAGCCTTGACAAAAGGCCTCAAAGATGCCTGAAATATTCATAAAATAAACTCTCTTTTATGAACCAACAACAAGGCGCTTTTGTGTGTCACATAATATGTAAAGTATTTATCTAATCTTTATTATTACCACCCAGGCAAACTGAAACTACTATAGTGAGTGTGTCCTTCTATTCACTAGTGCCATTGATTTTTCATACATTTTTTTTCATATTGTTATTAATTTTTTTGTGTGACATGTTTTTAGAACTTGGTATTTGGTAAAGCAGTTGTCACATTTTTCACATGCCTTTGGATATTGTTTTAGATCTTTTGATCTTATCTTTATTCAGCACTGAATTTCCTGGGTTTATAGGATCTTTATCTATTTCTGTGATCATTTACCAGTGGTTAGGTTTATAGTTCCTCAAATCTCATTTGTAGTCCTACAGTGCTGTCTATTAATGAAAGCCAGTACTAGCCTATGTAAGGGCTAACCTCTCAGGTTCTACTAATCTGATTTACTAGTTTTAAAACAAAAGGCACAGCATACATACTATGACCCTATTCCGTGACAAATTTGGTGACAGTCCATAAGCTAACGTGGTCTGTAGGTCTGACTACAGTTTCTCTTAAAGGGATAGTAATGTTTCATAATAAAAGCAGCTCTAATTAATCGTCATAGTATTTGGAATTTGAAGAGTGTTATTTCAATTCTGTCAGAGTTATAGTTCAACAGTAATTCAATGACAAAGAGTCCCCTTCCCGTCCCTTTTACTGATGTAACACTGCTCAGCCAAAGCAGAAGGGATGTTCCCAGGTAGACTGCAGAGAGGGACAATCTTCAATTAAGATAAGGGAAAAACCTGAAAAACTTTTCAAGGGGGATGGGTCTTCATTGTTCTCATAGGAAGAAGATTGTCCCCTTCTTTTATCTGTCTAGTCTATGGACTGGATTCCACATCTGAGAAGTGATGGCTTACATTAGGTAAAAGGGGCGGGAGGGGAAACTTTGCTTGTGAATATCTCTTAAATCATAAAGGTTTGAGAGATAAGACTTATATCGTTCTTCACTTTTTTTAATGCCTACAAAATAAAATAAAGATAAAACAAAGTATTACTATCCCTTTAACACCAATTTTTAATCTGTTTTAAACTACACAGGCATTTTTTATGAAACATGCCAGGTCTGAAGAGACTGCCAATCACACCAGGAATCCAAACTTTCAGCCAATTTCTCTGTTACAATCAAAAGTTATGGGCAAGATAAAAATGTTGCGAAACAGTACCTATGTTCAAACCTCTTGGGCTTCTAGAATATATATTAGTCCCTAGTTAGGGGGGTATATGGGGTTATAGTAATATCATCATTTGTTTTTATACATTTTTATTGCATATTTATACAATTTTCACTATAATATATATTTAATATATATTTTTATTGTATATATTTTTTATTATGTCTCTACTGATATTTGTGTGTGTAGTCTCTGTATGTATTTATGGGGTGTGTATGTGTGTGTGGGTCTGTGCGTGTACTCTCTGTATGTATATGGGGTGTGTATGTATGGGGTGTATGTGTGTCCTCTGTATGTGTTTGTGAATGTGTGGTATGTGTGCGTGTATGTGTGGGGTGTGTGTATGTTTGTGCCGTGTATGTGTGAGTGTGTGTACATGTGCTTATGTTTCATTTATTTATTTAGAAAATGTTTTACCAGTAAGAATACATTTAGATTTCTCTTGTTTTCAAGTATGTCCGGGATAATTTTCAGTAATGGGTTACATATTTACACAAATAGAGAAACATTATATATACATACGCACATAACATACATGCTAAAAACATTATATACAGTTACATACTGTTTTAGAAATAAAGAAACATTTATGTTTAAGGATTTTAGATTGGGAGAAGATCTGATTTTTTCAGGCGGTTATTCCAGGTTTTTGGAGCTCTGAAGGAGTAGGCATGGTTAGTGTGTGTGTGTCTTTTAGGTATTTATACGAGATTAATTATTCTGGTTCATATAACCTTTCATTTGCTCTTGCTTCACCTACCAGCACTATTTTATCAGCTCTATCTCCAACCACCCCCTTCCTTCCCTGACGAAGTGACCAATTAACGGTTAAAGAACATGACATTGATATCCACACATTGTCAATAGTATTGTCTGAGTTTGTATTTATGTTATTCAAAAATATTTTTTTAGCAAATAGATTTACAATATGGTCCACAAGGAGGCTCATAGAGAGAAAGAATCAGACAACCTACTCATCATTAATAGAACATAAACTCCCAACCATATTGGGCAGCAGTGAGTTCTAAGGATGCCACAATAATGACGTTAAAATACCCCACTTTTTGTAATGTTTCTCTACCACCAAGTATGGTGAAGGGGGACATACAGGAGACCCTTCACATTTAGCAGTTCCAACTCCTGGATTAAGTGGTCACTTTTTTTAACATTACTCTGCTGCAAGACTCAACATTTCTCTATTCCCTTACAGAATGACTGCAATGGAATAGTACTTGTGACTGTAGTACTTACTTGCTGGTTTAGCAGTGGTAAGCATAAAAAAGTTGAAAATGATGTTTTACCCACAATAGATTCTACCCCATTATCTGAGAACTTACACAATGTGCTGCTGTGCCCCAGATCCCCAGGTAAAATTATTCTAGGGAGATTATAAAATGTCCTTTATGAATGGTGTGCCCAGGATTTTGGAGTGGTCATTAACTCCCTGGAGTCTACAGACATCTCCAACATTTTATAAAGCAATGCATTGGAGACATCTCTAGAATTCAAGGGGTTAAATTTAATCTTAAGTGCACTGAGAGAACAGGCTGCTGAGCATACAAATCCCCCCAGTATTTGTTTTTCTTTAGGTCCTTCTTTCTACACAGACAGTTGAACTTGTCAGTGATCCTTCTTAGCCTTTCTTGGCTGGATTTTAAACAACCTGCAATTTTATTCTGCACTTAAGTAAACCAAGAAATGCTTAAGGGAATATTATATTTTAAAGCTGTTTTCATCACAGTGTTGTTCTTAACCTCCCCAAGGCAGTGTGGAAATGCTTTATTTTCCATACTCTTGGTAATTCTACTTTCTAAAATTAGAGAAACAGACTAGTGAATATTCCAGTGTACATTAGCCTCTGAAAGGAACTGTATATATTTAGTAATGCAGCAGATGCAAACCTACAGGGAAAGACCCTGACACTGATAAAATATTCCAGTTTCATCATCTATTAAACATACCAGTGACTACCACTTTAAACATCTACAAAGTGTATTATTCATCGTTACATATAGGGAAGCTAATTTCAGCTGCATGAACAGAAACTCTTGAATGATGTTATAATCTGTGTTGACAGCTGTTTAGTGTAAGTTACTTAAGAGTGCTAATAAAGGCAGAATACTCAGTCAGTTGAAATTCCATCTCAAGAGGCAGGAAATAAGGGGAGGGTGCAGAATAAAAAAGAAAACTAAATATAATGCAATACCAATGGAAATACAGAAAAGTCTACACTCTAATGGATTACGTATTTTTTTTAAAATAATATCTATATGCTTATACTCTGAAGCATTTTAATGTATAGATAGGCAGAGTAGTTACAGGGGTCTCCAGTCTCTAGGGGTCTCACCGTAGGTTTCCAACAGTCCTAGTTTTATACAAAAAAACCTGTTTAGCTCTGGGAGGTATGTTATTGATGTGTCAGAGAGTTTGTCACTGCCAACAGTTAGTTAATTCCAAATAAGACATGTGGTCCCTGCTGCAGAGAAGTACAATGCCTCTGGGTTTGCTGTAGGAGATATCAAGAGTCATAGAGTGCTTACATATACTGCCACCACCTCCACCACCTCCTCAAGTGGTGGCGTTAAAGCAATAATATTACACAGTTCTTCTACTATGTACTGCCATCCCACTCTTACTAAGTTCTTAGAAAGAAGTCAAAACCTGCAGAAAAATAATGCAAAAGTACGACCATGGAATAGTAAACTTGCCAAAATGTTGGCGACTGACATGCTGCCCTTTTCTTTTGTTGAAAACAGAGGCTTTAAAGAACTGATGTCATGTGTTGCACCCTGCTAGAACACCCCAAGCTGCAATTATTTTTTTATGGACGTTGTGCCAATGTTACATAAGCATGAAGTTAATTTAGTGGAAAAGGACAAAGGCACTCAGCCTGCTAACAACCTTTTCAAAGCATATCCTGCTGCAAGACTCATAGTTTTGACTTTCAGCTATTTATTTCTCCACTTTAGCCCTCAGAAGAAGTAATTTTGTGGTGGGATATGTTACAGTGAGGCAAAAAAATTATTGGCAATGGCGAAAAAATAGAAAACTTTCGCTAAAGTCAGCCGGGAATTTATTTTGCCTTTTTACCCACCCCTAGTAAAAACTCAGAATCTTAGCATTAAACCCTGAACGTTTCCAAGAGTGATTATGCTATCAATAAAATCACTGGAATTAATTTATAGCCGATTAAACCTGCGGTATACTTCCTAGGCCCCACTAGACACCTGCCCACTTTGTCTAGTGTAAACATCTGTCTTTGAATAAAAACAACAATATATTGCCAAAAATCTGTACAAGATATTATTTTCTAGCATTTAATGCAGGTGTAGATATAATGCCCAGACGACAGTACTGTTTACTGCATTAGCCATAGAAAAAAGTATCACTTTTATTCTTCCAGTCTCCTTCTTTATCAAGAACAAAACATTCTTTAGTGAACTTGGGCCATTCTGCTCATCCATGAAGTGACCTCTAGCAGGAAGCTTCCTTATGCTGTAATTGGGCTGTAAGTGTCCCTCACAGGAGATGTGTGATCTAGTGTTTTCTCAGTTTCATGACTTATCAGGTTTATCTGCCCAAGTGTAATATTGACCTGCCGTTCACCCTTGTAAATCTATAAGACTGACTGAAAGCAACAGTTAATATCTACAGAATAACACTGGGAAGATTGAACCGCCACTGACCTCCTTCCTTACCTAGTGTCAGTAAATCAAAAAGAACATGTGTTCCAAATATTGGAATCCTATCTCAAGAAAATAAGCAGAGCTGTAAAGCTTTACTAACATGTGGCATGTTAAGTCATGCATGAGACTGCACTGAAGAGGTTAATGAGTCTAGGAGGCATGCATCATTGGCTGTTAGAGTTTTGTTTGAATGTTTGTTAACCTTTTGTGTGTAAGAGTAGTGGGCAACGCATTGTGAAACCATGTATTGTCCACCCTTCTAGAACGTAATGGAGTTAAACTCTGAAATGTATAGTATTTTTTTTTAATTATTAGTATTATTATTATTATTTTTATTATGATTATCACTATTATTATATATTCTTTTATTAGCACTAACATATTATGTGGCTCTGTATATTGTAGGCCAGAATTCACCAAGGGTAAGAAGATCAGCATATCTGTCTCACTAATATCACTCTGTAAGTAGTTTGCAGCCAGACACAAGTGCAGCAGACAGACAGAAGTGTGTAGTTTCAAAAACTGCAGTACTTAAGTCAAGCTTGAGGTAAGCTCAGGCTATTACTATTACTTCACTCTTACTTCTCTCTTCTTTTCTATTGTAGACAAAAAACTTAAAAAAAAAAAAAAAAAAAAAAAATCTTACTATCATTCTTTAATACTGCTTATGTTGTAGTACTTGGAATTGTGTTGCATTTAGTATTTAGTTTGAATTGTGTGTTTATTTACTTTGGTTAATTTGGATCATTAGTGCTTAAGTTTGTATTTGGCTTGTTTTGGTTTCTGCATAGTGTGCATAGGTGTCTATTTGGGTGTAGCTGGTAACTGGTTTCATTAGATTAGCATAAGAAAAGGCTTGGCTCGCTTCGTTAGCGTATCAACTGCAGTAGGTGTATTTATAGGAGGTTTCAACTCTGTGAGTTTACTCTGTAAGTAGTTTGCAGCCAGACACAAGTGCAGCAGACAGACAGAAGTGTGTAGTTTCAAAAACTGCAGTAGTTTGAAAACGGCAGGAGTTTGGTGAAGGCACTGGTTTTGTCAGTTTGGTGAGTAACTGCTTTAATTCTAAGATGTCTGGTTTGGTGCAGTGTAACACTTGTCTGGCTGTTGTGTTCCGCAGTACTCTCTGGAGTTTGGGGTGTTGTCCAGTATGTTTGCATCTGTCCACATTGTATGGTGAAATTTCCAGGCTGCAGTCTTTGGTGTGTTATCTGCAATCAAAAGAAGTGAATCTTTCCCAGCTAGAGTGTGAAGTCAAGCAACCATGTAATCCACCACCGCAGCCCCAACGGCCCATGAAGAGAAGGGCTGTGTGGAAGACAGTTGGTTCCGGGAGGTTGAGAGTTGTGGAGCAGAAGCACAACACTGTTGGTATTTCGGTGTGTAATCCCTTTGGTGTCCTGTCTGAATTGGAAAGTGAGATTTCAGAAGATAAAAGCACAGATACTCAGGTACGGGATGTTGTGAGTCCCAAAGGAGAGAATTGTAACAAGCAGTCAGGAGCAGAAAATGGACTTAAAAAGAAGAGAAAGCATCTCCTTGTTGGTGACTCGATTGTTAGAGGTGTTGCTTTAGGGCAGAATGAGGATGGACTGAAGGAGGTGAGATGTCTTCCTGGTGCTACTGCAAGCAGGGATAAAAGACGCATCTCAAATATTGTCAAGGCTGCAACAAAGGAGACTGAAGTTGATCTGATCATTCATCTCGGTACAAACGATTTGTCCCAGAAAAGTGTTGAAGAGGTGAAAATGGAATTTCAAAGTCTCAGCCTGGAGCTGAGCAGAATGACAGACTCTATCACTTTTTCAGAGATTTTGCCAGTCCGCTCTGAAAATAGTAAGAGACTTCGTATCCTGGAGTTCAATGGTTGGCTAAGACAGTGGTGTAAAGAAGAAGGTTTTGGATTTGTCAGTCACAGTGTTAGAAGGTGGAGTTGTAAAGAAATGTTCAAGAGAGATGGTCTGCACCCGTCACACAGAGGAACTGAGGTACTTGGAGAAGAGTTCAGGTGTTTCTTGGAGAGGCATTTAAACTAGATGGAGGGGGCAGGAATTTCATTGAGAAGATTGATTTCTGTCCCCGAACAGTTTTGGTGAACCAGGGTTCTGAGTTTGTTAGTGTGATAGATACAGATGTTGGTGCACAGGAAGTTGCTGGTGCTTTACATACAGATGTTGGTGAGGTAGATGATGGTGCGGTAGATAGAGTTGTTGTTGGTGATAAATGTAATGTTCTTCGTGTAATGTGTGCTAATGCTCGCAGCTTAGGCAACAAGCTCAGCGAGCTAATATCAATAGTTTGTAGAGATGACTTGGACTTGATTGTAATAACAGAGACATGGTTCAGGGACTGTAATGACTGGGAAATAGCCATTCCGGGATACACGTTGTATAGGAAAGATAGGGCTGAGAGAAGAGGGGGTGGGGTAGCCATTTATGTTAAAGATAGCATAAAATCCACAGCGATCCAGAATTCATGTAAAGAGTTGGAGACTCTCTGGATCTGTCTGCAGAATAAAAAGGGATCAGTTACAAGAATAGGTGCAGTCTACAGGCCTCCGGGGCAATCTGAAGAGCAAGACAACATGCTAGTGGACGAGATTACCCAAATGGCAGTAAAGGGAGATATAGTAGTTATGGGAGACTTCAACATGCCTGATGTTGATTGGAATATCCCTTGTGCGTCCACATGTAGAAGTAGGAGCATCGTAGAAGCCCTGAAGGGGATGTCCCTAAAACAGCTGGTGAAGGCGCCAACTAGAGGGGACAATATCCTAGACTTAGTATTCACAAATGGAGACCTGGTATCAGAGGTGAAGGTGGGAGAAAATCTAGGTTCCAGTGACCACCAATGTTTGTGGTTCGGAATCCAGACTGACTACGAGAAATCCCATTCTGCAACCAAAGTATTGGACTTTAGGAAGACGAAGTTTGAGGATATGGGAGAATATGTAAAGAAAGAATTAAAAGGGTGGGATAAAACACCGAGAGTGAGTACTCAGTGGAAGACACTCAAAGAAGTCCTCTTAAAGGCAACAAGATTACATGTTAGACAAATTAGCAAGAGGAAAAGAAAGAGAAATCCACTATGGTTTACTAGAGAGGTAAGAGCTATAGTGAAAGATAAAAAGTCTGCCTATAAGAGATATAAAGAGACTGGAAGTGAAGCGGACAGAGAAGGGTATAAAACTATACAGAAGAAGACTAAACAGATGATAAATGCTGCTAAAGCCTCAAAAGAGGAAGAAATGGCCAAATCTGTTAAGAAGGGGAATAAAACCTTCTTCAGATATATCAGTGACAGGAAGAAGAAAAACTGCGGGATTACAAAAATTAACAACGGAAAAAATCAGTATATAGAAGAGGAAAAGGCGGTCGCTGACCATCTGAATAACTACTTCTGCTCAGTTTTTTCAGACGGCGGCCCTCATAATCAGAAAATGGCTGAACACAGCATTGCCTCTAGTTGTATAATTTTAGCCCCAGTGTTTTCAGAGGCCGATGTTCTAGAGGAACTTGTCCGGCTAAAGTCAAATAAAGCGATGGGTCCGGATGGAATCCACCCTAGAGTTCTTAAAGAACTCCGATCTGTCATAGTTGGCCCCCTGACTAATCTGTATAACCAGTCCCTTCTTACGGGAGAAGTTCCTGATGATTGGAGAATGGCCAATGTTGTACCCATTCACAAGAAGGGTAGTAAAGAAGAAGCTAGTAACTACAGGCCAGTCAGCCTGACATCTGTAGTGGTAAAAATGATGGAGACTCTTCTAAAGAAGAAGATAATTGACCATCTAACAAAAAACAACCTGATGGACCCAAACCAGCATGGCTTCACTGAGGGCCGATCCTGTCAGACTAATCTCATTGATTTCTTTGACTATGTAACTAAAGTGCTGGATGAAGGTGGTGCTGTGGATATCGCCTACCTGGATTTCAGTAAAGCTTTCGATACAGTTCCCCATAAAGAGCTGATAGATAAATTATCAAGAATTGGACTTAACCCCTGGATAGTTCAATGGATCTGCAGTTGGCTGAAGGACAGAAACCAGAGGGTTGTTGTTAATGGAGTGTATTCTGAGCAGAGACTGGTTACAAGTGGAGTGCCACAAGGATCTGTTCTGGGCCCTGTTCTGTTCAACATATTTGTAAGTGACATAAGGGAAGGCTTGGCAAGGAAGGTTTGCTTGTTTGCTGATGACACAAAAGTGTGTAATAGGGTTGATGTTCCAGGAGGTGTCTGTAATATGGAGAATTATTTGGCACTATTAGATAAGTGGTCAAAACAATGGAAACTTCAGTTCAATGTTTCCAAATGTAAAATAATGCACTTGGGGAAAAGAAACCCTCAATCTGACTATCGTATTGGCAGTTCTGTGGTAGCAAAGACTTCAGAAGAGAAGGATTTGGGGGTGGTCATCTCTGACAGCCTCAAGATGAGTAACCAATGCAACCAGGCGGTGGGGAAAGCAAATCGTATGCTTGGCTGCATAGCTAGAGGTATAACAAGCAGGAAGAGGGAGATTGTGATCCCTCTGTATAGAGCTCTAGTGAGACCACATCTGGAATACTGTGTACAGTTCTGGAGGCCTCATCTGCAAAAGGATATAACTAAAATTGAGCGGGTTCAAAGAAGAGCTACAAAAATGGTGGAAGGTCTAAAGCATAGAACTTATCAAGAACGACTCAGAGATCTAAATATGTATAGTCTGGAGGAAAGAAGAGAAAGGGGGGACATGATTGAAACCTTTAAATATGTTAAAGGACTGAACAAGGTTCAGGAGGGAAGTGTGATTAATAAGAATCTGAATACAAGAACAAGGGGGCACAATCTGAGGCTAGTTGGAGGAAAAATCAAGAAAAACATTAGAAAATATTATTTCACTGAAAGAGTAGTAGAAACTTGGAACAAACTTCCAGCAGAGGTGGTTGATAAATCCACAGTAACACAGTTTAAACATGCCTGGGATAAACATGTATCTATCCTAAGATAACAATAAAGGAATACTAAAGGGCAGACTAGATGGACCAGGTGGTCTTTTTCTGCCGTCAATCTTCTATGTTTCTATGGATAACAGAGCTTTACACAATATACAATATACAAGCAGACCTTTAAACAATGCAGGCTACGTGATTCAGCCTGCATCTGTACTGTAACACTGTGGGCCAGTTCTACAGAATGAAGGACCTCTGATTGTTATCTGTACTGTAGCAATGTGGATCACTTCTATAGAACAGAAGCTCTGTCATTCAGGCTATGCACTGTAACTCTGTAGACCTCTTCTTTAGAATGCAAGTTCTGGGATTTATTCTGTATATATACAGTAACACAGTGGGCCACTTTTATAGAATACAAGCTCTGTGATGCAGCCTTTGTCTACATTTTAATACAGTGGAACATGTCATTACAGTGTAGGCTCTATGATTCAGACTTTATCTACACTGTGACACTGTGGACCACTATTATACAATGCATGCTTGTGATTCAGCCAGTATCTGTACTGTAATACTGTGGTAACTTCTATAGTATGCATGCTCTCTGATTCAGTCTGTATCTTTACTGTGGCACTAACACTGTGCTCCACATTTTTATAACACAGATCATCTACATTACCAGGGTCTCTATTTAATCTGAGTAGCCAAGTTTATTTTTATTTTTGTACAAAATCTCAAATATATATAACACTCTCCGGACCCTCTTTCTCCTGAGACCTCCCCATTTAAAATCAAAATAAATAAATATTTTACATCCACAGTGCATTTTTGTTTGCCCCAGAGTTGCTCATCTGTTCTGTTTTGCTTGATACAGTATTTTAAAAGTTTAATTAAAGTTTAACTATAAATTTGTCTACATTTCCATTGTAGAAGGCCCGTTTTAATGATTGGACCGGTAACCTTTTTTTTGACTTTCAGTTTTAACAATGTAACAAAGACCACTGAATCACTGCACTAAGCAGTCATTCCATAGTACAAGTCAGTCTTTGTTAAATTTAAAAGTGTCTACCAGTGTGTAGAGGAACCAAGAGTCTGCTCTGATTAATGATTTACAATTGATGCAACCATGACAACAGGAGCAGCCATCTAAATGTCCGAAGGTAGAAATTATGAAATGTATATCTTTCTTGGAATTAGGGGCACTAAATGTCTGTGATTTTTTTCTCTGTTAGATTGCAGCAAATATGGTAATTACAATTTTTAATTCATCCAAATCATATAAATCCTGTGGGGGGGGGCTACTGTGCATGACCAAATGTGTCATAAATGATATAAACTAACAAATAGGGAATAGGAGTCTTTGATATACGTGTGCATTCCTTTCAGAATGAATGCAACATTTAAAGAAGAGCTTCATGGCATTCAAATTTAATTGAGAAAAGAATAGCATGGAAAATACACTCCAGAAACATGAACACCACATTCAACACTTTAGTTCTATTAATTTTGTTAATTTGATCATTGACACATTTACACACATATTTACACCACCTCAACTCCCTGGGCCTCCTGCATTTTGTGTCAAAAAACAAAAAATACCACCACCCCCCAAAACCCCACCACCACTGTGACATTACATGTAGATGCAGGTTGGCAGGGAGGTTACTAGGTTACTGCAGGGCATGTTCTGTGCACTGTGTAACTCACAGTTCCAGCCAATGGAAGTGTGGGAATTAATTTGAACAGGGATGGCTATATAAAAGCCAGTTCCTGTTAAGTTTTTCCCCATTCTGACTCTGGGCATTGCCCAGAGCAGGATATATATATATATATATATATATATATATATATATAGAATATACAAATATACTCAGCCTCAGGAGTTCCATGGACCAAGGAGACAGCACTCAAAATTGAATATGTAAAGAAAATTGGCTTTATTCAATCCGTGCCAAACGTTTTCGGTCAGCAATAAGACCTTCATTAGGGTAAACAGGGACACTTTTTCTACCATTGGGGTATGTATAGATAATTAAACTACTGACCTCTATACAATGACGTGCCCCCACGCTAAGATAGCGCCAAAAGTGGCGTCCTCGTGTTGACCCCGTCACTGCATGATGTCAGCTGCTAAAAACCAATCACACTCAAATGATGCTGTGTAAACACTACCGCATCAGTACCACGTTACCAAATGCACACATTACCATAAAATAGTGCTAACCCACCATATACAATACAATACTAACCTACCTACTCCATATATCGTTAAGTGAATCTGACCGATGGAATAGACACCAATGCGGTGCCGCGGTGAATCTAATAGTCACCGTCGCATCACAGCGCCGCCGAGCCCAACCTCAATCAGCCCACTATTTATTTAATCATATCCTCAAAATAACAATGTGTGCATAAAAAAATCAGACAATATAAAACCTTGTATCTCATCTGATCACTGTGATCAGCTCAGCTACCCACGGACTCGCTAATCGGATAGAGATGGCAAAACCAATTTTTTCTTTTGTAAAAGTCTCTTTACAGAATAGTCCCAAAGAACTCAGCACATATCAGCAAATATTGAAGATTCGGACAAGCTTATAATGAAAATTATCAAGTCTGCAATGCGGAGGTGCGGGCTGAGAAGCACTCCCACATATACAGACCAAACTAAATCGTGAAATGTTCACAAAATGTATCACACTTTTGCTTAAAAAAACAGCAAACACAAGGTTATCTCAATAGATCCCTCTACTATAGATAAATAAACTGGTAACCTAAGATCAACACCTATATAGAACTGTATGTAAATAGTGAATAATCCTGGTACTCAAAATATATTATATTATAGTTGCTTGTTGCCAAATGTAGCATAAACAATCATGAGTGTTAATCAAAAAAGTTATTTTCTTTCAATTCACAACAAGCATCCACATTTTGTCCAGTCCCAAGTCCTTGTATAAAGGTTGTAAACCATATTTCTTTCATTGAGGCTGATCCACCATAGAAAGTTATAGTCCATGTAGCTGTGAATGATAATTAGTCTTAAGTCATAAGATATATTAAAACAACTTGTTGCCAAGTTCCTTGGTCCTTGGTCCATGGAACTCCTGAGGCTGAGTATATTTGTATATTCTATTCTGTTTATTAAGGGACGTGCACCAATCGTTATCATGTATTTATGAGATGAGTGCCACTGTGTATCATTATTCTATCTATCTATATATATATATATATATATATATATATATATATATATTATAATTTTTTTTTTACTTTGTAGGTGGAAGCAGGGACATGGTGTCAGGGTTTTTTAATCTCTCTTTATTTTTTGACATAACATGCAGGAGACCCAGGGCACTGAGGTCACTGCTGGACCTCCAGTTTCAAGGAAAGCACTCACTTAATCATCAGAATATCAGAGAACAAAATTTTGACTGAGGGTAAACTAAATTTGTTTCCGAATGGGTACAAAAAATAGCTAATCAGGTTGAATGTCCCCAGTGTAGTGGAGTGTTCCCCTCACACAGTTATGTCCCATGCCCTACTCTTGTTCTCTGCACTCATATCACCTTAGGTTCCTTGGCCAATGGGGATCCAAGTTCAGCACCATGGACAGAGCCAGACTTGGGGCTAATTACGCTCTGAGACTACTCTTGCAGGTTAGCTGCCAAGGTGTCCTGCATCTGAACATACTCAAGATAGCATTATGTTTGAGCATATGCATTATCCCTCAGGACAGTGAGCCTCACCCCCGGGGGACATCAGACCAGTGGGGAATTGCCTGGAGACACAATGAGGAAGGGGGATTATGACTGGGCAAAAACATTTTCCTTAAAAGGGACAAAAATACAATGTTTTTTTCCTGCACACACATATTGACCCCCCCCCTAGCCTTTTCCCACTGCACTGATAGCTATAAAAACACATATATTGACCCACCAGCCTTGTCCCAATACACTAGTAGCCAGAAAGCCACACATACTGACCTTCGCCCTTGTCCCACAATACCCATAAAATCATACATACTGAATGCCAGCCTTGTTCCATGTTAGTCATACAACCACACACTACCCCCAGCGTTGTCTCATGCTACACATAGAACCACATATACTGACCCCAAAATACTTGTCCCACTTTACTGGTAGACATAGAACCCCACATACTAACCCCCAGCTTTGTACCACAGTAGCCATAGAACCACATATACTGATCCCCCGGTCTTGTTCCAACTGCATTGATAGTGATAGAACATCCACATACTGACCACCAGCCTTGTCTCTCAATAGTCATAGAATCACATATACTGAACCTTCTAGTCTTGTACCTCAGTAACCATAAAACAACACATACACTGATCCTCCAACCTTTTCCAACTACTTCAGCAGCCATAAGAATGGGAAACACAATACTCTCAAACTGCTGCCAGACTAAAACTCCCATCATTGGCTGGTAAAGAATGATGGAAGTTGTAGTCTGATGGCAGCTGGAGGGCATTATATTGCCCCCCATTGTTATATAAACTTATTTACCTACCCCTACCCTCATCCTTGTCCCTCTGCACCGATAGCCATAGAATCACACATACTGACCATAACATTGTCCCACTGTAGCTTTAGAATCACACATACTGAGTGATGAGTACCAACTTTGTCCCACTGCAATGGTAGCCATACTGAGTCTGAGATGTCTTAGGTATAGGCAGAAACCAGAAATATTTTCACATGGAAATTTCCACAAAAAATGGGAATTTTGAGGTTATCCATTAAAATGTATGCGATAAAAAAATAGCACTTTTCTTACAGATTGAATTAGCTGTTGTGCAATGGAGCTTATCAGCAGGATTCTCACTGAGTGATTTCAAACACGAGTCCTGGTGGTTATCCTCTCGCTGGCTGATACATATCTCCCAGGTTGTACCCCATTACCTGACTGGTCTCCTGTGGCTTGCGGGAGTCCCTTGATAATGGGGAGGCATATTCCAGGGTCCACAAATTGATTGTGTTTTTATGTGCAGGTTTTCTATGGTGAACACAGGTTTCAGCTGTATTCTGATGCCCCACCCTGTTATGTTCTTTTTTTTTAATAAACCAGCCCAGTCTGGAGTTTTTTTTCATTCTACTGAGAGAATTCATGATGGTATCCTTTGCTGTTCAGGGCTTTTCATCACAACTGGCTGTCAGTAGTTGGTTTGGGTTTATCACTGGGCATGTGCAAATATGATAACTGAAAAATAAAACATCTACAATCCCAGCAACTTGGTATGAAGGGCATAAAGGAACTGGACCAGGAGCAGGTCTTGGACTGCTTGTCAGTGATTGACACTATTGACAGTAATCCTGAAACAGGCTCAGACAGTGCCTCTAACACTTGAACCAGACAGTCATTTCTCTTTGGCTTCTTCTGGAGCCTGAATGGGCTGGGGAAGGGAGCCACACTGGATGAAGCAGATGAGCCATGGAGCTCACCATGAGAATATTGTCTAGAAACAGAGAGTGCAGAACCATTTCATATCATGAAGACACTGGAGCATTTTGTCTGAAGACAGGAGAACCTCACTCAGTGCTGGAGTCCAGGTCACTGCCAAGGACTTCAAAACTCTGTGAAGGCTCCCGACCGTCCAGTTCCGGGGGTGGGAGGAGGTATAACAGAAGCCCGATGAGGAGAGGCAAGGAACAGGAAGCTCATGACATCTGCAGAGGGAAGGACCGCAGACAGCAAAACTCCAGGCAAGCTAAGGAGACGACTGGCGGTTGCAAAACAAGAGGCAAGGTAAAAAGACAGGCTGCTTTCAAGGCTGGGGCAGTGGAGCAAGAAAGGGAGCTGATGACGGCGGATGGAGAACTTGGTGATAATACTGCAACTGGTAACCTGAGGAATGCTCCAGGGAGGCATACGATGACTGCAGTAACTTCGTCTTCGGGCAGCATTGTCTGTCCGGGAGGTAGGATGGATTCTGGGGACAGAGGGAGAGAAGGGGGGGTTCTGGATCAGGTATTGGGTTCTCTGTCATCAATTTTACAGGTTTTGCAGCATGGGGGAATTGGGGTGAAATCTGGGGGGGAAGGGGCACCGATTCCTTGGGAGTCCCATATGAATCCAGGGGGATGGGGGTAATGTTACTTCAGGGACAGATACAGAGTTAATCCCACCTATGTCCGCTGCCTCACACTCGGCCCCTCCTGGGGGTTTGTATTCTACTCCATTCCCGATAGTTGGAGCACCTGGGATTTCAGGTTTGGCAGGATGTGAATCACCGGTTTTATGTACAGACGGGGCAAGTTCAGGTGTGGGGGTTACCAGCAGGGTTCCGGGTTTGGCTTATGGAGCAGCATACGTTTGTTGGCCTGGTCCACTGGGGGCACATCTTAAGTCTGAAATACGGGAGAAGATTTGGCGGGGGAATTTATTGAGCTTCTTTCCTTATTGCCGTTGGATGATTTATCTCAAGAAAGGGATGACGCAAAATGGGAAGAAAAGGATAGGAGAAGTTATCACAAAATTCCAAAAGTTTTCAGTAATTGGATTCGGGCATTTTCGATATTTGCGGGAATAATAGGGGAGCGATTTCCACAGAGGTTCTCATTACTCTTTTGTTACCAGAATGCATGTCATGTTTATGGTGGTCTGTTCTGGTGGCGATATGATGAGCAGTTCAGGCAGCGTATGGTTGTGAGACCATCCATGTCATGGGACCAGCTGGATGTTGGCCTATGGTTGACAATTATGATGCGTCCAGCATCTTTTCATGGGGGCCTGTCATCCTTTGAGGCAGGCGCTGGGGGGTTGGGGCTCCCCGCAGTTGCATCAACTGCCAAAAGAATTGGTTGCTGCTGGCAATTTAATGAAAGTACATGCAAATTCGGTCAGACATGCCGTTCTGGAGAAAGAGTTTGCTGTAGGTTTTAGGATTCCCTTTCAGCGACGGGACAAAGGGCAAATGTCAGGCAATTTGAGATCAGCTAATGAGCACCTTAGATAATTCAGAAACAATTGGATAAGGAATTGGCATTAGGGTGTATGGCAGGTCCTTTTAGGGTCCCACCTTTTGCAAATTTACGGGTCTCCCCATTGGGGGTGGTCCCCAAAAAGGAGAATGGAAAATTCCATATGATATACAATTTGTCATACCCCTTTGGGGGTTCAGTAAACAATGACATTGATCAAGAGGACAGCAGGGTGTCTTATACATCCTTTGATAGAGCGGTGGCATTGGTAGTGCAAGCTGGTCATGGGGCATTGATGGCCAAGAATTATATTGAATCTGCATTCCGCCTCCTGCCAGTGTATCCTGAGTGCCATCAATTGCTGGGATGTTACTTCCAGGGTGCCTTTTTTGTTGAGGTCTCCTTATCAATGGGCTGCGCAATTTCTTGCACACATTTTGAGACTTTCAGTACATTCCTAGAATGGGCAGTGAAGGAGGAGGCAGGTGTTACCTCCATCATTCACTATCTAGATAATTTTCTTTGTGGAAGTCCAAAGGGATTGGCAGTCTGTGCATGGCTGTTCAGGACAGTGCAGTGGGTGTCGGATATGTTTGGGGTTCCATTAGCATCAGACAAGACGGTGGGTCCAGTATCGTGCATAAGTTTCCTTGGAATTGAAATTGATACTGTGGCGATGGAATGTCGGCTTCCAAAAGAAAAGGTAGATGACCTGAATTGTCTGATTAATGCATTTTTAGAGGTATGGAATGTGACCTTAAAACAAGTGCAGATATTGCTAGATAAATTAAATTTTGCCTGTCGTATCTTACCAATGGGGAGGGTGTTCTGCAGCCATCTGGCTTTGTTGGCGGCAGGCACCAGTAGGTCACATCATTTCATACGGCTAACAGACGAGACAAAAGCAGATTTAAAAGTATGGGTGGAATTTTTGAGAGACTTTAATGGGACATCAGCGTGGCCGAGAGGTTCAGTGACTAATGCGGAGCTAGGTATGCACACTGATGCTTCAGGATCTGTAGGTTTTGGTGCAATATTGGGGGTGGAGTGGTGTGCGGCCCGATGGCCAGATTGGTGGAGGGATGAGGGGATCACTAGGAACTTGGTGTTCCTGGAGCTTTTCCCAATTGTGGTGGCAGTGGAACTATGGGAACCAGAGGGTGGTTTTTCATTGTGACAATTTGGGGGTGGTGCAGGTAATCAACAATCTTACTGCTTCTTCACTGTCGGTGTTGCGGCTACTGAGGGTTTTTGTGTTGACATGCTTGTGCCTCAATATTGTTTTTTGAGCAGTACATATCCCAGGGGTTCACAATATAGCGGCTGATGCATTGTCCTGGTTTCAGATGACTGCCTTCCGGGTGGCATGGCCAAAGGTGAGATTGAATGGTACAGGGTGCCCAGATTTCCTGTGGGAATTTGGTCAGAGAAGATAGCACAAAGGGTCCAGAATTCTGTTTCAATGGCCACTTGGGCGCAATATGCTAAAACATGGGAGGAATGGTCCACGTTCTCTGCTTTCACAGGAGGTTTTGTGGATGACACTAGTCGGCTACATGGGGTTCTGTGGCTTATTTGGTGTTGGTCTGAACAAGGACTGTCTCCAGCAACAATTTGCAATAAACTGGCGGGTGTAGTGTTTGGTTTTAAGCTTCGGGTTTGGTGAGATGTGACCAAGGAGTTTGTGGTACGCATGGCTTTGAGGGGGTTGTGTAGGGGATGTCAGCAGCGAGACTGTAGGAGGCCAGTGTCCTTTGACTTATTGCGCCAACTTTTGTAGGTTTTGCATCAGGTATGCACATCAGCTTATGAGGCATGTTTGTTTCAGTTGGCTTTTAGCCTGGCATTTTTTGGTGCCATGAGAATTTGTGAACTGGTAAGCAAAAATAAGTCCTCTCCTGGGGGGGTTAGTGGGGATGAAGTAATTTTGGAGTGTGGGTCACCCTGTTTGGCATTTCTCCTTCCTCCTGCTGCCCGGTATTATTATTGAAAGAATTCTTGGCCATCCGACCGAGGGTTTCTGGTCCATTGCTAATTCATGAAGGGGGGGCCCCTTACACATTTTCAATTTATACAAGTTTTTCATAGGTGTTTGCTACAGTTGTAAAAAGGTACCTAAGGAATTTGGGGGCATTCTTTCCGGATAAGGGCAGCGACAGAGGCGGCCAGACTCGGCCTGCCAGATACAGTCGTTCAGAGGATCGGTAGGTGGGAGTCTGGCCATATGTGTGTCCAGATTTATTATAAAAATCAGGAAATTAGCAGATAAAGCTGAGGGGGGGTTGTTGTAGTCTTTCCTTATTCCATACTATTTGCCTCCTAGATGCAGCTGTCGTGATAGTCTGGAGCATCGGGCATTCTTACGTGTACTGGGCATGTCACAGAGCTTTGGTATGCAGGAATGGTCTTCAGCTGGGTTTCGCAGCTTCTGAGGTGGAGGTATCTTGGTGTGGGTATCAAGGTCTGTTGTGGACCTGGGTGTTGCCAGAAGTGTTAAAACTAGCAGATTGGAGGGGTGTTGGACCTCAGGTTTTGGTTATACATGTGGGCGGGAATTATTTGGGTACCTTTCCTGTATGGGACTTGGGGGAATGGATGAGAATGGATGTGGCTAGATTAGTCTCTCTATTCCCAGGGGTAATTATTGTATGGTCCGAAATGCTGGCCAGGAAGTTTTGGAGATGGGCTAAGGATCCAAAAGCAATAAACAGGAGTAGGATTAAGTTGAATAGGAGGATGTCTCGTTTTGTGTTAGGTTTGGGCGGAGTTGCAGTTAAGCATCGGGAGCTTGCAGAACGAGATCATCGTTCATTGAGGGAGGACGGAGTACATCCTAATGATATTGGATTTGATCTCTTTAATTTGGACCTGATGGGGGGCATTGAACATGCATTAGTTTTACTGCCGGGGGAAGGCCCTGCTGCTTAGGGAAGTAAGCATCAGACCCTATGGCGGGGTGGCCCTACCTGGGCAAGGGGTAGGGTCAGTATGACGAAATAATGCAGGTTGTTCCTTAGGGAGGTAACCCTAAGAAGATTGGCGCCGGGCTTATGCAGCCGTTGGGTGTGTTACCCATTTGAGCTGGCTAGGGATAGCCAAGTGGGGTAACTGGTTAAAAATGCACTTAAAGAGAGGTGGTTAAATGGCTCGGTTTAGGCCTGAGCCCATTTACGGTGGTGGCCATGCAAGAGATCTTCAGCAAGTGAGGAAGGTGGTTGAAAGAAATCAAGCATTAACTAATCTGATTTGTGGAATAATAATTGATGATATGTTATTTATTTATTAAATAAAAGGTCTGTTCATGCACAAATTATGTGTAGTTTCATTTCCTCATACCCTTGTACTTTTGCATGACCTTTCCAGTGATATCATTATGTTATTCTATGGACCCTATGCACTGAGATCTCCAAAACTTAAGAATTTTTACTGAATTGGCTCCATAGAATAACATAGGAATTGGAGAAGTGATATCACTGGAGAACTCATCTCCACTTTATCACCGCTTTATCATGCAATAGTGAATAACCCCCACGATCTTAAAAGCTAAATTTAAATCAATGGCAGTTTTTTTTATTTGTCCTCTATGGTGCAGTTAGTTTGACACAGAATTACTCCAATACATCAGCATCATAGACTATTTTCCCTACTAATAACAGCAGGGGGAGCTGTGTAGTTATGAATACAATCCACTGCACAATGGCAATCATATTACATCTCTTAGAACCCATTCGCTAACATAGGCTCTGTGACATGTTAATGTGCTAGCTGAATATGTTCAGTTTAACCTTTTGAATGCAAAGTAACACCCGGGAGACATCTCTAATATCCATTGAATTGCCAGATCATCTCTTTAAAATGAACCACACAAATAATGAATGCTGCATGGATACATGGAAACCACTAGAACCCAATAAGAAGCACTGCAGACCTGCAGCAGACATTTTTCATGTGGACAATTTAAATGGATGATCTGGCAACTCTAAGTATCTAGTAGTTAATCTGGAAATAGTTCTTCATCTATACTCTACACATATATATATATAGCTAGCAGTAATCACAATTAAACATATATATACTTTTCAGTCTTGTAAAAGTTCCATGAGTTAGGTCCCTGTCCAGCATATTCATGCTGATCTTCTCTCTATTTGGGAAAAAAAATATATATGAGTATAAATCTCTAAACAACCTCTGTTAGGTCTGTATAATGCCGTAGGGTTGAATTGTGGAATACCATGAGTAAGATGAAATTGCATTGTGCCCAACGTGAGGCTATATTTTCCAAGTATCCATATAGTAATCTCACGTACACACATAAATTACTATAACTGAAGACAAAGAATTCCATTCAAGTCCATCAATGGAGAAATGCCCAAAACATTTAAATATATTCATTTTAAAGAAGAACAAACACCTAATATTAACTCCCCACTTATCTTACCATGGGCAGAAAATCCTAATATCCCCTTTGAATTTGCCCTTGTGTCTTTGTTCATTCGATAACCTGTTCAATAAATCCTGGATGGACCAGATAGTTGTGCATCACATTTATTTGCAATGTACTGCACACCTCTCTGTTCCTTAACCAATCTGTCTTTCAAAGGGTTAAAGGATTAAGTAGGCCTGAGCACTCTTAATAAAAAAAAACTGATAGCAACTGTCATGTCTGCCTCCATGGACATGACATTCAGGACTGATTACATCTCTTGAATAAAGGTACAAGAGCAAAAATTATAGCAGCAAATAGGATTTCTGCTCTGTGGCATTTATAGTCATTGGAGGGTGCTGGTTTAAAGAAGCAGTAAACTTTTCTAATGAAAAAATATATATTGTAGGGCTTATCGTGTTGAGTAAAATAAGGGTACTCCCACTGCTCAGAGATGCATATTTCCAGCAGTACTACAGTTTAAACATGTTTTTGTACATTTGCAATGCTGTCTAGTAGTCAAATTCCAATTAGTAATTCTGTTATATTCTAACTAGTTGAAGAGCCCGTGTACACAGGCCACAATGCCAGACGGTTGTGGGGCAGTCATGCACAGTAGAGACTGCCCATGCTGCGGCTGATACAGTGGCAGCCGGTCATGAGGCAGTTATGCAAAGTAGAGACTGCCCGCATTGCGGCTGATGCTTCGGAGTGCCCCGCTCCATATCAGCTGCGTCACGGGCAGTCTCTACTGCACATGACTGCACCACGTGCAGTAGTCTCTATTGTGCATGACTGCATTGTTTCAGACTGTTTAGTGAATTATTATATAGGATGAAGAGGAAAGTCAGTGACTAGAGTTCTCCATAGAATATGGTACAAACTGCTGAGTATTGCTGTCAGTTAGAATTTCCAGGAAGTAAATGTACAGTAAATTCACTTCCTGATTATGTGAACTGTTATAAATGTTGACTAAAACAATTGACAGCAGTGGAAGTGCCCTTGTTTTACTCAGCAGAAAAAGCTCATAAATGTTTTCATAAAAAACGTTTACTGCCCCTTTAAGCATTTTTTGGGACCCCAACCACAAGAATACTTTCAGAGAACATAATTATAATCTACCTGAATCTGGGGCAGAAGGGATCCCTTGGATGCTAGGCCTCATCACAACTGTATCAGCTGTAGTTACCCCCCTGTTACTGGCCATAGAAAGGTTAGTGGGGGTTATTATGAGGAGGTGTTATTTCTCCTTTACACTGTAAAGTGACTGACACATCAATTGAAAATAAAAACATCAATAACATTTAATTGGATCTTGTCAAACCTTTGAGTAACAAAGTAGTGTCCAGTGCATTGAGAAGCAATGTGAGGACATTCTTTCTTGCACTCAAAGGGTTAACTGCTGGATATTGTGTCTTGCAGGTGGAATACTTTAGCAAACAGTCCCTTATGTGAGTCCAGCACAACATGTGGTCCCGGACCGCTGATGTGAATTGGTGCCTGTCAGAGCGGAATTGATAGATGAGATTTCTGGGCATTAGGCCCAGCCTTGGTCAGGATTAGTGTGCCTATTTAGCTGTTGATGGCTTTCCATTACAATATTGGTTTGAAAGAGCACTAAACAAGAAAGCTGTGTTTTTATATTCACATTTAATTACCTCCATCAGGGCCATAAATGAGCTCATTAGTTGTAGTGGCAGTAATTTGTACAGACAATGTTACATTACAGCTTCTGGTAGTTGCTGTCTGTAATATCATTCTTAACTCGTTTGTTTCCAAATCATTGAAAGAAACTCTCTGCAGCTATAGATTTAGAACTGGAGTAGATGTTAGCTTTTTGAACCATTGGGTGCCAGACAGATCTTCTAAGCATAGTGAAGCAGTGAGGTAGATGTGCTGATGTGAACTGGAGCAAGTCCGTGGCAAATCAGTTGAACTAAAGGGAACAATTACAAAGTCCCCAAATACCCATTTATTTAAATGGGGCTTTTAATCCCTTGAACGCATTGCTTAGAAAATACATTAGAGAATTCCAGCATGCAAAGGGTTAAAAAACCTTTAAATTAGTGGGAATTTGTATTTGTCCCCCCCCCTTAGTGCAGTTGTTCTGCTTGAGAATTATTCCAATTCCTCCGGCCATTGGGAGCTGTAGTGCAAAGACATTTTTGGGCTCCCAGTCAGAGGGTGATCTAGTTTGTTGCTTTGGATGCCATCTTGTGTGAGCACTTATAAACATTTTTTTGGAGTTTGGAGATATGAATTTTTTTGAAGTGTGAAAAAGAAAGTAAACCCTCTTTGAATTCTATGGTTTTACATATCAGGACAAAATAACAATAATTTGTTCCTTGCATTCATTGAGTCGACTATGAACTCCTCTGCATGCCAAAGTATTCTAGAGTCAAATGTGAGGCCATCTGTCCGACAGCTAAAGCTTGGACAAAATTGGGTAATGCAATGGCCCATTTGTTGCAATGGCCCAGTCAAAGACCAGACCTCAACCTGATTGAAATGCTGTGGAGGGACCTTAACCCTTTGAGTGCCAGAGGGGTATGGAACGCATTGCAACACAATGCGTTCTGTACCCCTCTGGCACTCAAAGGGTTAAGAGAACTGTGCATAAGCAAATGCCTACAAACCTCAATGAACTGAAGCAACGTTGTAAAAAAGAGTGGGCCAAAATTCCTCCACAACAATGTGAGAGACTGATAAAGTCATACAGAAAACAATTACTTCAAGTTATTGCTGCTAAAGGTGGTTCTACAGGCTATTGAATCATAATTTGTACTTAGTTTTTCACACATGGCTTCTCCATTTTGGCTTTATTTTTGTTCAATAAATCATGAAACGGTGTAATATGTCATGTGTTGTTGTTCGTCTGAGGTTGTATTTACCTGCTAAGGAACAGATGATTGTTATCATGTCCTGATATGTAAAACTATAGAATCCAAAGAGGGTGTACTTTCTTTTTCACACGACTGTAAATGTGTATCAAAGTACAAGGAAGTAACACGTCAGTTATAAATTTTGTAGAGTCCCTCATTGTTATTATTAGGGTGTCTTATAGTTATTTAATAAATCCTAGTCCCTACTTTTTCAGTATATTTTTAGTGTATGCCTGCTCTTATATATTTCACAAAGACCTTTTATTTCAGGTGATTGTTAATTCGGTGCTTTTGGAGTGAGTATATGGGGGGGCTACCTTGAGTTCCACTCTTAGTATCATCCTGCTTTTTGTTTTGTTTTGTTTTTCGTTTTCCAGTTTACCCTATATGTGCCAACACTGCCAGGCATGTGACCGATGTTGAAAAGCAGCAGAGATTGTCAGTGCATAGGCAGCACATCCAGCAATCCTGGGGATTTTCCTCAAGATATGGGACAGTTCTTTTTGAGGAAGATTTTGATATTTCTGACAGACTTTTGTGGAATCCTGGATATAAATGGATGATCTTGGATTTCCACATCATCAGTTTATTGTATTCACTGTTTTATCTGTGAATTTGTTTTTCTTTTTATTGAAGAAGTTGATTGTCCAAGAAGTACAAACAATAGCTTCAGAGTGGTGTATTCCAATTTCATAATTTTAGCACAGCCTGTCCATTACACACTATGTGTCTTTTTGAGAGGGACAAAATATTAAATCATATCTTCATAAAAATACTTTGGTGAAACTACTGAAGTGCCACCCATTGTAACAATATATAAGTGAAGAACTAAGGTATTGATAGGATCTAGTATTATAGCAAAATTATTTAAGAAAGAAAATTGCTCCCCGAGGTCTTAGAATGCAAAGCAAATCATCATTCCAAGATTCAGAGTTTAATTGTAAATGGAATGAGATTTTTGGATAAGTGGTCATTCAGTCTCATTAGTGATGTGATTGCATATAGATAAAGTGACCATTAACTAAGTGGAAATTCAAAAAGTGTTAGTCCTTTTATAAACACTCTGTGTTATTTTGCATATAAAGGTGAATAACAGTAATACGTTTACAAAGGGATGGAAATAAATGTGAGTGATTACAAGGGTAAAACCCAAAAATTAACTAAAACACGACTGGGAAAAAATTATTCTAGCAGACATCTAAGGACTGAACAGTCTAGTAGATCCTTAAAGGGGATCTATCACCCCTTTACATGTTGGTCTAAATAGTTTATGTAGCGGCGCTAGATTCTAATGCAAGTGCTAAATGTTAACACCCATTTTAACAAACATTTTCCTTGGAAGTCTATGGCAAAAACTGGAGATTAGTGTTGAGCGAGCGTGCTCGGCCGATGCTCGGATCGGCTCGAGCATCGCTATGCTCGGCACATGGCGGTACTCGTCGAGTACCGCCATGTGCTCGCCCGCCATGTTCGGGTGGCGGGGATCTGTGCCGGAAGAGGCACAGATCTGAAGACGCTCCGCTGGACCACCAGGGACTGGAGGTACGGGGGCATTGCGGAGATGAAGGGGGCATTGAGGAGATGAAGGGGGACATTGTGGAAGAGGGGCAGAGCGGAGATGAAGGGGGACATTGTGGAAGAGGGGCATAGACTCTATGCCCCTCTTCCACAATGTCCCCCTTCATCTCCGCTATGCCCCTCTTCCACAATGTCCCCCTTCATCTCCTCTATGCCCCTCTTCCACAATGTCCCCCTTCATCTCCGCTATGCCCCTCTTCCACAATGTCCCCCTTCATCTCCTCTATGCCCCTCTTCCACAATGTCCCCCTTCATCTCCGCTATGCCCCTCTTCCACAATGTCCCCCTTCATCTCCTCTATGCCATAGAGGAGATGAAGGGGGACATTGTGGAAGAGGGGCATAGCGGAGATGAAGGGGGACATTGTGGAAGAGGGGCATAGAGGAGATGAAGGGGGACATTGTGGAAGAGGGGCATAGCGGAGATGAAGGGGGACATTGCGGAGATGAAGGGGGCATTCGGAGATGAAGGGGGCATAGCGGAGATGAAGGGGGGCATTGACCAGGCACCCTCCCCTCATCAGAGCAGGGGGTGCCTGGTGTAATGCTCGTGTCGCCCCATTCATTTCAATGGGGCTCGGGTGCTCGGCCGAGCACTCGAGCCTCAGGGGGTGCTCGGTCAGAGCACCCGAGCACCCGAGCATCGGGGTGCTCGCTCAACACTACTGGAGATAAAAGCAGAGAAAAAAATAGCACCTGCAATAGAATCTGGCCCTAGATGTTATAACAGTTTAATTTTTTAATAAAATCGTTAGTTTGCCAAAAATAAAATGGTAAATATTGACCTGTGCCCTAGTTCCGGACAGACTGCAGTTACCAGCTCTGTACCACAGTCTTTCACTCTTCCTCTGCTCTCTCCCTCGATTCAGCCTCCTCTGATGTAAGCTGTAGTGGACTCTGGCCAATGAGATAGCTCCAGCTTACATGCAGAAAGCCGTCGTCATCAGAGGAGGCTGAATCGAGGAAGAGGTGCAGAGGAAGAGTGACAGACTGCGGTACAGAGCTGGTAACCGCAGATTGTCCGGAAGTAGGGCACAGGGCACTCTTTACTCCTTTATTTTCAACAAACTAATGATTTTATTAAAAAATTAAAACACTATAACATCTAGTCTCTACATAAACTATTTAGACTAACATGTATAGGTGTGATAGATCCCCTTTAAATTTTCACTCAAAAAAGGATTGATTACAGAATGAGAGTCACAGAAAGGTGAGATGCAATTGGGAAGGAATTCCAGAGTCTTTCGGTTGAGTCCCAAAGATGAAAAACTCAATTCAGAAAATATTGGGTATAACTATAGTATATCCTAATAGATTCCAAGTTTTGGAATCTTTGGAGGAAAAATAATTATACCACAAAACAAAAATATACTGTATTGGTTGTTGAAGGAACAATACCAAATATCAACAAAGAATAATTCTATCCCAGTTACCACTATGCAGATTTTTTTTGGGAACACAGCAACAGTGCAATATGACTGAAAATTGGATAAGTAACATGGCATTGAATTCATCACAGTTTACTGATTTTTTTTCTGATACATAGTTGCTCTACCTTCATAAATTTAGGAGACAGGACCACCAAAATGTCTCAAAAATTAACAACAGTCACATAGGTCAAGAATTTCCTTTGGGCAAACCTGGATATATGTTTATTACACACTTGTATACAACATCAGTTGGGATTATTGCCTGTTTTCTTGGATCAAGATCCATCCGTGCTCATTCCCAAGAAATAATTTATTTTGAAAGAAGTCTATTTTATCTTGAATTATATGTTTTGTACTTCAAAATAGATTCTATTTGTAGATAAAAGGTAATGAAATGTGCAGGATTCTATGATGGGGCACTGAGAAAGATCCCAAAATGTGGAACAATAATCACTGGTGGGTGATTATGGTTCTTTTTAGAAGATACATAGACAACATCATTATTATAAGGAGGAGCCAATGTGGTCAAAGGGGGGGGGCAATGTTATTGGGGGAGGGGCCATGGCAATTTTTGCACCAGGGCCCGGTGGCTTCTAGTTATGCCTCTGGATTTGAAGGACTTAAGGAACAGAGAAGCAATATGAAGAAAAAATTATGGACGGGGGTTAAAAGAATCACTTTTGTATTCAGTTTTGAAAAAAATCAAAAGATCTGACTTGGTATCAGATGTAGCTGTAGGAGAGTGTTTGGGCTCCAGTGATCATCAATCTGTTTAATATAAGGACAGAGGCTGAGTTGCACCACACAAAAACAAAGGTTCTAGACTTTAGAAAGGCTGATTTTTCTAAAATGGAAACATTTTTATGTCAGTCTTTAACAACTTGGAGATCTTTAGATGGAGTCCAGGAGAAATGGGATTATTTGAAATGTGTTTTACTAAATGCAACAGAGCATTGCATTAGACATGTCAGCAAGGGTAAATGAAAAAGGAAACCACTGTGGTACTCAGCAGAAGTGGCAAATATAGTAAAGGAGAAAAAAGAAGCATTTAAGATATATAAGCAGACGCAGGAGGAAGAAGATAGGAATCAGTACAAGACTAGGCTGAAGGAGGCCAAATACATTATTAGATGTTCCAAAGCACAGATGGGAAAAAAAATTGCTCAGTCAATAAAAAAGGGGGATAAAACATTTTTTAGATATATAAGTGAAAGGAGGAAAATGAAACAAGGAATAGTTAGACTGAAAACAAAAAATGGAAACTATGTAAATGAGAATAAAGGGCTAGCTGACTGTCTCAATTAATATTTCTGTTCAGGTTTTACAGAGGAAGGTGAAGGGAAGGGATCTCTGTTAGAAAAACAAAATGGCAAGACATGGGAAACATGCATTTTTACAGAGGAAGAAGTTCTACTTCAACTTTTTAAGGTTAAAACAGATAAATCAATGGGACCAGATGGGATACACCCAAAGTTATTAAAAGAACTTAAGTGTGTTCTGGCAAAACCTCTACAGAATTATTCAATCAGTCACTAACGACAGGAATAGTTCCAGAAGATTGGATGTTAGCAAATGGAGTACCTCTTCACAAAAAAGGTAGCAGGGAAGAGTCTGGTAACTACAGACCAGTAAGTCTTACACCAGTAGTGGGAAAATTAATGGAGACTATGTTAAAGGTAAGAATTGTTGAATATCTGAATTTAAATGGCTTGCAAGATACCAAACAGCAACCTTTAATGAAGCTACATACACCATTGTAAGTAACCTTTAAGAAAGACTAAGGCACAGCTGTAAGGTGGCAAAAGGGGAGTAAAAATGTATTTGACATATTAACCTATTAAGTCCTGGGGCTCTGCCATCTGTAATGTGGCACTCCACAGACCATGGTGCCCTGGTGGGGGGAGTGGGTGAAGTGCCACTTGCCCCTGCCAGTTAAGGGTCTGCTCCTAGGTAGGCTGTGCCCAACCCCTCCCCCCCCCCCCCCGTTATCCCCCGCCAATTTGTTTCTTGAGGTGTCGTTATGGGGCAGCCCCCTCGAATGGCAGGTTGAATTATAGGGCACAACATCACACCTTAAGGCCCAACGGAACCATCTGGCATGCCCCGCCAAATGCATTGCCCAGGACAGCCACATTATCAACACCCACTTACAGAGGGCCTACTGCTGGAGGACTTGTAAAGCCCACAGTGACCCTCCCAACTTGGCTAATTTGACTTTTTATGGCTCTAAGGAATACGTCAGGACCCTTGACTGACAAATGCACCACAGTGCACCTGTACCACCCTAGATCACCATACCTGATCCCTATGTGCAATGGTGGGCCCCCTTCAAGAAAGCATTAACCTATCCGTGGTCCAATTAACCTTCTGCCTAGAAAAAGTTAGTATAAATTACCAGGCTAGATTTCACCCTTTTAAACTTTAAGCATCACTGCTAATTTTCTTGCTTCAGGCAGGTAATACCCCTTTACCTCCCCCCTCCACTTCTGCTGGGAAGGGCAGGCCCCCTAAAGCCTAACTTCCCCAGCCAGGGTAGGAGAAGGAAGAAAGCTCAATGGGCACTCCAGCTTACCTAGGCTTCAGCCATCAATTACATTGCATTTTTGACACTGCCTCACAGCTACTAAGCATGGTAACTGAACATTTTCCCTTCCACCACAGAAGTGGCGATACATGCAGATAACTCCTTCAGATGTAGGGTTTCTAGATATATAGACACAGTGGTCTAAATGCAAAATTATCATATTATCAATGATTTGTTATAGACTGGTATAACTAAAATTCTATAATACTATTGTATTTATGTACTGGTTTTTGATCTGGTTTTTGGTTACCTACACCTTTTTAATGCTTTTTTAACAGACTGACATGTAACCATGTGTATTTCTTGTTTATCTATCCACCACTTACAAGGATGTCAGTGGTGACCTCATTTCTTATGTAGTTCTGTTTGATGAGCCTCGTGGAGGCAATCCAATAGGGAGGTATGTGTAATGATACCCTACTCAGAAACCCCCTCCAAAAGAGGGACTCCCCAGAACCCCCTACTACCCAGAGGAGTTAATGAAGATCAGACTCCTCCAACAAGGGATATGATAGCTAGAGGCTAGGGAGCGACGCTGGGGCGCGATGCTAGCGAGTGGTGGTTGCCTAGAGGGAGCTGTGCCGCAGCCTAAGCTGGGTAAAGGTGCTAGCCGTGAAGCTAGATTAGTCCCCTCCAGTTGAGCCAAAGGGGACCCTCGATAACCGCCCCTAGACAAACTATACTACCCTATCCCCAGGGAGAAACATAACACTCCAACAGGAACAGGTACTCACTCAGGCAGTAGGAGGAAACAGGAGCGAGGACTGGCAGCCCAGGAACACAGAGGACCCAGGAGCAAGGAAGGCTGAAGAGAAGTCAGGAACCGAGCTGGGATGCACCCGGAGAAGACAGGAACACCAACCGGAGTCTCGGGCTGGAAGGGAGTCTTTCACGCACCAGTCTACTCAGGATACCTGATGGGAACAGGGAACAAAGACACAGGAGTCAGATGGACCAGTCAGCAGAAACCACAGGAACAGGGTGAAGAGGAGGCAAGGACAGACTGGCTAGCACTGGAGGAGCAGGTAGAAGCACACAGCAGGACAGAGCAGGATAACAGGACACAGCCAGGACCAACAGGACACAAAGAATCAGCAGACAAGCAGAACTTGGACAGGACTTGGCTAGTTCCCAAGGACATAGGAAACAGCACTGAGACGCTATACTAACGCGTCCCAGTGCTGGACCTACCGTCCTAAAATAACCCCAAGACCGGAAGAGCAGGGCTGGTAGGGCAGGCAAAAACAGAGGCGCGCATGCGCCCTGGACGGGATGACGGCGCGTCATCGCCAAGCGCCGCGACCCGGAAGAAGCGGGTGAACAAGACCAATACACCGCCCGGAAGAAGCGGGCGGAGGAGGTAAGGCACCGCACGACACTGCCCCCCCCCAACGGCCGCCTCCGGAGGACGCTAAGCAGGTCTAGACGGATGCCGTGCATGAAACCGGCGGCAGAGGGCAGAGGCATGGACATCCCGCAAAGGCACCCAGGAGCGTTCCTCCGGACCATAGCCCTTCCAATTGACCAGATACTGAAGACGACCCCGCACCCGACGGGAGTCAAGGATGTCGTCAATGACGTATTCGTCCTGGCCCTGAACAGAAACCGGAGCAGGAACGGACACTTGGGGATGAGGAAAACGAGCCGGAGTCCACGGCCGTAGGCGGGAGATGTGAAAGACAGGGTGTATACGTAGGGTTCGCGGTAAGTCCAACCGGTAGACTACCGGGGATAGCCGCCGGGAAATCCGGAATGGACCCAGAAATCGTGGGCCCAACTTAGACGAAGGCTGTCTGACATGAGTATCTTGGGCAGACAACCATACCCGGTCTCCAGGAGCAAAAGAAGGACCTGCGGAGCGGTAGCGGTCCGCGGCAATTTTCTGACGCCGCTGAACGGCACTAAGTGTGGTACGAAGTCCCCGCCAATGGTCAACCAAAGAACGGACACGGGTCTCCGCAGAGGGCACTAGGGCCGATCCGGGAGCCAGAAAAAGCACTCGAGGATGATACCCGTGAGCAGCAAAGAAGGGGGAGCAACCCAGAGAGGTCTGTAAGAGGGAGTTATAAGAGAGTTCCGCTAAAGGAAGAAGAGACACCCAGTCATCTTGCCTGTTGTTGCAATGGGTACGCAGGTACGCCTTCAGCGACTGGTTGAGACGTTCGGTCTGGCCGTTGGTCTGAGGGTGGTAACCCGAGGAAAACTGCAGGTGAATGCCCAATCGAGAACACAGGGACCTCCAGAATTTGGAGGTAAACTGGACCCCCCTATCAGAAGTTATATTCAACGGTATACCATGAAGGCGTACCACGTGAAGAAGAAATAGGTCGACCGAGGCGGAGGACGAGGGTAAACGAGGTAAGGGAACAAAGTGACCCTGCTTCGTAAGGCGATCGATGACCACCCAGATAACAGTCATACCCGAAGAACAAGGAAGATCCACGATAAAGTCCATCGCGATCTCGGTCCAAGGCAGGGCCGGGATGGGCAAGGGTTGCAGAAGACCAAAGGGACGAGTGTGGGGATTCTTCATGCGTGCACAGACCGGACAGGAAGAAACATAAGCAGTGATATCGGAACGACAACCTGGCCACCAAAAGTGGCGGGTGAGGAGTTCATAGTTCCGAGCCACACCAGGATGGCCTGCAAGTAAGGAGTGATGGGACCATTGCAGGATCTCAGTCCGGAACCGAGGGGGCACAAACAGAGCCCCACCAAACCAGAAAGAAGAAGGAGAGGTGGCAGGTGCTTGATGTTGAGAGGCACGGATGTCCCGGAGGGTGTTGGTGGATAAGGAAGCCACAAGACAAGAAGGAGGTAGAATGGTGTCCGTAGTGGCGGAACAAGAGGGAAGAAGAGGCTCAGACAAGCGAGACAAGGCATCAGCCTTAGTATTCTTGTTGCCAGGTATATAGGAGATGCGGAAATGAAATCTGGCAAAGAACAGAGACCAACGTGCTTGCCTGGCATTCAGTCTTTTGGCAGACGCCAGATAGGCCAAATTCTGATGATCTGTGAGTATGGTCACGATATGAGGTGATCCCTCCAACAAATAACGCCATTCTTCGAGAGCCAGTTTGATAGCGAGGAGCTCTCTATTCCCCGTATCGTAATTCTGTTCGGCCGCAGAAAACCGTCTGGAAAAGAAGGAACAGGGGTGAAAAACACCGGTTCTAGGACACTGCTGAGACAGAATGGCTCCGGCCGCTGTTTCAGAAGCATCTACCTCTACGGTAAAGGCACGATGTGGATCCGGGTAGGACAAAATGGGAGCCGTGACAAAGGCCTTCTTTAATTGAGAGAAGGCAGACAGGGCAGAGGAAGACCAACTGCTGGGATCAGACCCTTTACGTGTAAGGGACACGATGGGGTGGATAATCCTGGAGAATCCACGGATAAATTTACGATAGTAGTTCGCGAACCCAATGAAGCGTTGTATGGCCTTTAAGGTATGCGGAATAGGCCATTCCTTCACTGCAGAAACCTTAGCAGGATCCATGAGGAGGCCCTTAGGAGAGACAATATAACCCAGGAATGGCAGGGATGTCTGCTCAAAGGAACATTTCTCCAACTTAGCGTATAAATGGTTCACCCGAAGACGTTCCAAAACCGTAGAGACGTGGACTCGATGTTCCGTTAACGTTTTGGAGAAGATAAGGATGTCATCTAGATACACCAAGACATAAGTAAGGAGAAGATCCCGGAACACATCATTTATGAGGGCCTGGAAGACCGCCGGAGCATTCCGAAGACCAAAAGGCATCACTAAGTATTCGTAGTGGCCGAACCTAGTGTTAAAAGCGGTCTTCCACTCCTCCCCCTCACGCATCCGGATGAGGTTGTATGCGCCGCGCAAGTCCAGCTTGGTAAAGACAGTAGCACCCCGTAAGCGGTCGAGTAACTCAGGAATGAGAGGCAGTGGATAACAGTTCCTGCGAGTTATAGCATTAAGACCTCTGTAATCAATACAGGGCCTCAGTGAACCGTCCTTCTTGGAAACGAAAAAGAAACCAGCCCCAGCGGGAGAGGTGGAAGAACGGATGAAGCCACGTGCTAGATTGTCTTTGATATACTCCTCTAAAGAGGCCGTCTCTGGAATAGACAAAGGGTACGTGCGTCCACGAGGGGGTACGGTTCCGGGCATCAGATCGATGACGCAGTCATACGAGCGGTGGGGAGGCAATACACTGGCCTTAGTCTTGCAAAAGACGTCAGCAAAAGACTGGTAAGGATCCGGCAAATCCACTGTGGCGGATGGAATTTCAGAGTCAGCACGCAGAGCCACAGGAGCCACCCTTGTGACCGCAGGAAAGGACAAGGAACCAGACGTCCAGTCAATGGTGGGGTTGGTTCTCTGCAACCAAGGGAACCCAAGGATCACAGGAGTAAGAGGAGACGATATTATGTCGAAGACTACGGTCTCAGAATGATTCCGGGCCACCCGCAGGCCCACAGGCACAGTGGAGAAGGCTATCCTACCGGTTCCTAGAGGAGAACCGTCAACAGCGACTACTCGCATAGGAGGGTGACGTCTCTGGAGGGGAATACCAAGTTTTCTGGCCAAACCCGAGTCTAGAAAGAGACCCGAAGCCCCAGAGTCGACAAAGGCAGATACATGAAAAGAGGAGGTAGACCAGGATAGAGAGACAGGAACCATAAGTCGGTCAACAGGGGACACAGGGATAGGAATATGACTTAGAAGGGGTCCCCTACCTTCTAAGTCCTGGGGTTTCCCGGCTTGTTCGGGCAAAAGCGGGCGATGTGTCCGGTACCTCCACAGTATAAGCAAAGACCCAGGTTGCGCCGTCTGTTCCTCTCTTCGTCGGAGAGGCGAAAAACACGACCGACCTCCATCGGTTCAGCAAAAACCTCGGAACGAATTGCAGGAGCCTGGAATCTGGGGGCCAAGCGGACAGGCAAACGCGGAGGCAAATGGCGACCCCGATCCCGGTCTTTCTCGTGGCGTCTCTCTACAATGCGGTGCTCCAGGGAGGAGCACAGGGTGATGAGACCCTCAAGGGTCTGGGGAATAGGACGCGTGGTTAATTCATCCTTAATCCGGTCATTGAGCCCACGCCGGAAAGCAGCCTTCAAGGCGTTGTCCCCCCAATCGGTGTCATAGGCGTGCGTACGGAATTCGATAGCATATTGGCTCAAGGAGCGCTGTCCTTGCTGCATATCTAATATAGCAGCTTCGGCTTGTTCCTGACGCCCTGGGATATCAAAGGCCGAGCGCAGAGCCGTAAGAAAATCGTCCAGATCGTCCAAGATTGGGGACTGATGGTCAATGAGTGGAGACACCCTATCCCCAGGGAGAAACATAACACTCCAACAGGAACAGGTACTCACTCAGGCAGTAGGAGGAAACAGGAGCGAGGACTGGCAGCCCAGGAACACAGAGGACCCAGGAGCAAGGAAGGCTGAAGAGAAGTCAGGAACCGAGCTGGGATGCACCCGGAGAAGACAGGAACACCAACCGGAGTCTCGGGCTGGAAGGGAGTCTTTCATGCACCAGTCTACTCAGGATACCTGATGGGAACAGGGAACAAAGACACAGGAGTCAGATGGACCAGTCAGCAGAAACCACAGGAACAGGGTGAAGAGGAGGCAAGGACAGACTGGCTAGCACTGGAGGAGCAGGTAGAAGCACACAGCAGGACAGAGCAGGATAACAGGACACAGCCAGGACCAACAGGACACAAAGAATCAGCAGACAAGCAGAACTTGGACAGGACTTGGCTAGTTCCCAAGGACATAGGAAACAGCACTGAGACGCTATACTAACGCGTCCCAGTGCTGGACCTACCGTCCTAAAATAACCCCAAGACCGGAAGAGCAGGGCTGGTAGGGCAGGCAAAAACAGAGGCGCGCATGCGCCCTGGACGGGATGACGGCGCGTCATCGCCAAGCGCCGCGACCCGGAAGAAGCGGGTGAACAAGACCAATACACCGCCCGGAAGAAGCGGGCGGAGGAGGTAAGGCACCGCACGACAGTATGTTTGTTGAGGTAGCATTGTAGGTTATATTTTTCTGAAGAAGGCACATTGTACTGTCCTAAAATATTGATTTCAACAAATGTATCAGTGCATTTAAGTCTGGTGTTGAAGAACAATTAAATTCCTTTTGATATGATGGTACTCCGGGTATCAGTATGCATCTACTACATCATTTTTTTAACTTCCCTGAGTTAAACACACAAATGGAAACTCTAGGGAGTCAAGTTCTAGTTAGCTATTTTTGATGTCTTCTTGTGTGAGACATTTTTTTTTTCCTTGTTATAGAGTCTATGTTTCGGGCCAATATCAGTGTATGCATTCCTTCAGTGCACTAATTCTCAGCTACAGTCTTCAGGATGCTCAAGTAGATCAAGTTTTAAGCATATTCCTATTTAAATAAACACATATATTGCATTTAAAATGACTAAGCCACCCTTATTACCCACCTTTGAACAAGCAGGGATGGATTGAAAACGTGACCTTTTGGTGTGTCCCAAGATGTAGTAGTGGAATGCATGCCTTTTAGATAACATGGATGGTGCTGTATTGGCATTTAAATTACTGGACATATATTTCCTGTCTTGATGTAACACAAATGCCCATTTAGAGGTAATGCTAGAAGGTGAGTAGAAAGACTGGAGAGACATGTATGACTTCGAGGAGAGATCCTGATGCTACCAATTTGTAGGGGCGGCATTGGCATGCCAGACCTTACATCTTACTACAAAGCAGCTGCTTTGTCGAAGATTTATGACTTCACCTGCACCCCACCAAAATTTTGGACTAAATCCCTAGAGCTTGTTTTAGGTCACTTCGACTTACTGCACATCCTACTGGCTCCCTCACACTTTACTCCCCCTGCTTGTAGGGAACATCTTATTATTGGCCATATCATCAATGTCTGGAAGACTGAGAACTCCTCTCATCAATTGGCTCCGCTCCCCTCCCCTCTGGCCTCTATTGTCGGGAACCCGGAATTTATGGTGGGAACCTCTGACCCGACATTTAAACAGTGGAAGCCCCATAATAAACACACCCTAAACTCCTTACTACACTCCGGATCCTTGCCCTCTGCCACAGAGATCGCCGCCTTTCTTCAGGTGGACAAGATCTTATGGTGCACATATTTTCAGGTACGACATTGGACCAGAATGATGATCCTTCGAGGATACACCTCCAGACCCCTAACTACCCTTGAAAAAACTTTTACATCTCCTCCTTCAACTTTTAAGCCTTTATCCTTCTGTTACTCCCTTCTGCAACGCACTGTGCCTGACAAGAAACTCTTCTTCTTGACGCAATGGGAAAATGAGCTAGGTCGGTCTATTCCGATAGAGTCATGCAACGAAGCCTTCAAGCTTAATTTTAAAAGATATCGTGACACGAAAATGAGAGAACTTAATTATAAAATAATAACCCGATGGTACATGACACCGGAAAAAATAGCTAAATTTTCACGCTCCTACCCCAATGTTTGCTGGAGATGTGGGAATGGACCTGGTTCTATGCTGCGCTTATGGTGGTCTTGCCCAATTATTGCTACTTTCTGGGACTCTGTTATCACTCTCATTCATAAGATCACTTCTATCCGGATTCCTAAAGACCCCTGGTGGTGTCTTTTCTCCATCTCCTCTGACTCCATTCCTGCAATACAGCCTCATAATCTTTCTCTCACTCACTTGATGCTTGTAGTGGCTAGAGCACAAATTCCAAAATGTTGGCTCTCCACGGATGCTCCTCTGGTTTCTAGTTGGCTTCAGGGTATGGGGGATCTTTTTCTTATGGAACGACAGTATGCCACATACACATCCTCCACATCTTCTTTTACCACTATCTGGAAAAACTGGATATCTTTCAGTGGGACATCTGGGTCCATTAGCCTGGTGAATACCGAGAGCATATAGGTGAGATTCTGCCCCCCAGCTTCTGATCTCGTCTGTGTTCACCTAGTCCGTTTGATGGTACTTACTTCCCTCATATTCCAATGATTCACTGGGGCTCCATCACATACTGTATTTGTATGCATTGATGCGCTACTGGCTCTGCGTCCGACGCCATCCTCCCTCCCCCCTTTCTTTTCCTATCCCTCAAATTACCTATTTACTAGCATCTTTCGACACCCTGCTCTTCTGCGTCTTCTCTCTTCTGTCCCCCCCCAATCCTTCCTATGTGCCTTCCCTCATTGCCCCTCTTTTTCTGGTGATATGCTGCATGTTATTGTTCCTGTTATACCTATATATGTGACCTGTATTTTCATTTACTTTACTCTGTTAATTTCGCATCACTTTGTTCTTACGGTGTACTATTGCTTGTCTGATTTGTAATTTTCATATTATGAGGTCTTCAGACTTATTGTTTATGTCTCTCTTTGTACTCTGTATTTCTCCTTTTCATTACTCAATAAAAAAAAAAAAAAAAAGTGCAGTAGAGACTGCCCGTGCCTCTGTATCAGCCTGCTGCACATGACGCGGTGTTACACACGTTTTAGCAAATTATTTTATAGGATGACAGTAACTACAGTAGGGGACCGAAGTGGCGGATAAAGAAAGCAAAAAAACAGCCGAACCATGGAGGGAAATAAAAGCTCCCATTGATTTTTAATGTGGCATTTAACCCCTAGAATGCATTGAGAAGCAATGTGCTGGAGATATCTCTAGTTTACAAGGTGTTAAAGGAGAACCAGCACTTCCTAATAATAATAGCCAGAAAACCCTTATCACTCCTGTAAATGTTTCCCTAGTTCCTTGGTTCAATAGATATAATCTTCAATCAGTCCTGGATGTCCTGTCCTTGGTGGCTTGAGTGTGAGGAGGGTTTGTGCAAGTGGGGGCGCTTCCCCCTTCCCTACACTCCCCCCCTCCATATAAACATAGGGGCTAGCCAGGCTTGCTTCAGGGTTATGTTATGTCTTTGCCCCACCCCTGGAAAAAATTCTGTGGATGCCGCTGCATGGTAGTAGATATGAGAGTTGTTATCAGGACTATAGGACCTCAATTTGAAAATACTTCCAGGAACTCTCATGTCTGCTTCCATGGACATAACATTTAGGACTGCTTGAAACTGGATGGATTTTCAGGCCATAGTAAGTTAAGTGGGTGGTTATCATAAGGAGATTTTAGTACTTCTTTAAAATCCTCATTTAGATCAGTGGAAATGTATGATGCAGCTGGTATGTTTCAGAATGTCTAAGGTCATAAATTCTTGAAACTATAGTAGTATCAAATTCAAAGATGCCAGTGTTAGTGCCAGAGGGAATCCTCTTTGGGTGTTCTGAAAACATACGAATATAGCATTCACAGAAGCAGCAGGACATTCTCAGAGGCATGGTCCCCATTATTGCAGCTCAGACACTGTCAGTAGAATATCTGTGTGCTTTTGGTCCCATCTGCTAATCTGGCCGCAGTCCTGCTCCTACTGTCACATGCCTGCTTTGACTGTATCCTTTCCCACTTCTGATGTGGAATAGCTGCCAAACCAAAATGGGTTTGGAAGTGGCAGCAAGCAGAGCACAGCAAACAGGAGAAGATCCATCTGGTGCCCTCAACCAAACATGACAAATAGTTATAAAGCATAAAGCTAAGACTGAGAGAGGATATCAAAATACTAAGGGAGCAATTAATTAGTCATCCTATTTCACAAGTGGTGTTGACAATCCAAATTCAAAAGAAATAGTTTATCATCCATCCTTTAAAGGGCCACTAATGTTTTTTTTGTAAAAAATAAAGAATACTGTAATATTAACCTCTTCGATCCTAGAAATCATCCAATGCATTGTTTTAAAGTGCTTTGACGATAAGAGGTGAAAGCACAAATATTAAGGTGTCAATGGCACTTCACTCATTTATTTATGTCAGCTGCAAAATAGATATTACAAAACAATGAAACTAGAACAATGAGATGTAAGAAAGTTCTACATATATGGTGATTGTTAAAGTATTATCTTTAAAAAAATATTTAAATAAATCTGGGTTTCCTGTACTTGTCTGTAAGAGCCATTAGTGGCTTCTGCTTTCATTTAGAGCTGGATGGCTGGTGCCTTGATTGAAAATATGAATAACAAGTGTTACATTACTGAGTGCTATATTTTTTTCTCTCTTAAATTAGGTATTTGGGCATTGATAAAAATGTTGTCTGGTAATATATTAAATGGAAATTTTACCCTAGGACTAAGTAACTGGCTTCTAGTTAGTCCTCTGTTTATGGTCTATAACTTTTGCCTAGTAATTGAGTGTGTGCAAAGTTCAATGCAACCCCCAGGCTACTCCAACAATAGTCTGTGTGTGTCTGGTCCTCTGAACGGTTCTTTATATCCACTAACAGGACAGAAATGCATCAATATTTATGATCTAACAATGTATCCTTATATAATGGATACAGCTGTCTCCATGAACCTAGCCTCTATATTCCTACCTATGACAAGACCACAGGGCGATTCCTGTGCAAAGACACCTTGCAGGAAAGCAGTTGGAAACACATGGAGGACCGTATTGAGCTGCTGTAGAAGGAAGGCTGTCAGTACCTAAAGCCAGATATTACTAACCCAATAAAGAATGCACAGACTAATCTATATATGTTAAAGAGAAAGCATCATGTGACCGAAAAACTTGTCCGAAAACACACCCAGGAGCCGCAGTAAGGAGGGGATATTCATGTCTCCTCCCTACTGCCAATCCTTGAGATACAGTGTGGGGAGGGTGTAATTTTGACAGGATTGTCACTCCTGTCAAAAACTGTGCAAGGAGTTTGCCCTCTCACACACGTATACCTTTCCCTGCATCACGCAGCCTCTCAGTCTGGTCCGGATGGAGCGCGGCAAGGGACAATCTTCAGTAAGCAAAAGAAAAATACTGCCCTCCTTCCTCAAGGGGGGGGCAGGGTTTTCCTTATACTTACTGAATGAAGATAGTCCCTCGCTGACTCCAGATCTAATGGGAGGTGGCCAGAAGGGGTGGGAGGGGGATCCTTTCAGCTTCAATAGCATTTGAACTATAACATGGTAAGTAATTAAAGATAGCACTACATGTTAAAAAAATATAAAGAAGACCCAGAGGTAAACTTTAATAGAAGAATTACTATCCCTTTACAACATTATATACTCTTGACTTTTTCTGGTGTGACCATGTTGAGGTTTTTTTGGAGCCTTTGTTTTTTTTTGTTGTTTTTTTTTGGACAGTGGATGCCCAGGATTCCTGGTCTTTCCTTAACTCACACACACCCAGCACTGCCTCTCCACTGCTGATACCCCTGCCAGCCCCTAGGCCCAGGCCTGCTCCCTCAGAATCAACAGTGGCTTCTTCCTCCCTCTCTGGATCTTGACATTGCAAGGCACATTGTGTGGAGAAGAGTGTCTCTGTTGTACCGGGGCCAGTAATGTGGAGTGCTGAATCTACATTATTAAACAGCTCTCTATTTAACCATTTGAGTGCCAGAGAGGTAACTAATGCATTGCACCACAAAGCATTGGATGTCTTTCCAGCACTCAGATGGTTAACTCTGACACACCACTGTATACTGCATGGCACTCTATGGCTTATCATGCTGTTATAAGTCTTTATCACATAATCTCCTTTTATTTTGTGCTTTTCACTTCTATATCCAAACACACAGATGCATAATACTGCAACTCTGACCGAAAGTTAAGGAAATAACAAATACCACTGATTTAACTGTTTCAGAACCAGAGGGGGTGAAGGCAATACCTTGTGAAGCAATGTCCTCTGGTCCTTAGAGGGATACATTTGCCTTCTAACATTCTGAATACTGCAGATATTCACTTTAATACAAGATTGTTATCTACATGGCACTATAAAGCTCCTACGCTAATCCCTGGATGGCCACAGCCCACACTTTTACACTCAGAACCTACAGATCCAGGGGACCAACAAGAGCTGGAACCTCCACATGTGAGGGGCGGTTATCACTATGTCAGTCTCCCCTCTGTGTGTGTATATGTCTGTTGCATGAGTGTGTATGTCTGTTGTGTGTGTGTGTGTGCATGTGCATGTCTGTTGTGTGTGTGCGTGTGTGTGCATGTCTGTTGTGCATGTGTATGTGCCTGTTTGTTTCCTGTGCGTGTGTGCACATGCCTGTTGCACACATGTGTGTCTGCGCATGTCTGTTGCGTGTGTGTGTGTGCGCATCCGTTACATGTGTGTGTGCACGTGTGCATCTCCTGTGTAAAATAGGAGAGAAGAGCTCAACTACTATTTTATATTATATTATATTGTTTAGTTTGTCTAAGACTGATGACACCCTTGAAGAAGCAACATTATTGGTGAACATTATTGGTGAACATTATTGGTGAACATTGGTGAACATTATTGGTGAACATTATTGGTGAACATTATTGGCAACATTTTAAAAGGTGTATGGTACATCACTCAGTATCAGTATGTATACATTTCAGACACGTACTCCCAATAGTCATAACATGACGGGCAACGCCATCCCACATTGCTAGTAAATAATAAACCATAAGCAACAAAAATTAGATGTATTTACCACTCGACCTTTTCACTACCAGAAGGCTACCTAATGCATTGTTAAGGAATGAGTTACCTACCCATCTACCACTGAAGGGTTTAAACTGCACAGGCAACACCAGGCCTCTACTGCTAATATATATATATATATATATATATATATATATATATATATATAACTACTCAGACCATAAGTTGTTCTAGCACTTAATGACTAGTAGCTCTCGCTGACTGCTCACATTTCTCTGCTGTTACTAAATAAGTTAATCACTTCACGAATAGGCAAATCTGCAGGTGCCTTTGAGGCTTTGTTAACACAGTGCCTAAGCCAGCTCTGCACTCCCCCTTAATCCTCTCTAAGACAGTATGAGGCAGTAAAGTAAGCTGTAATCAGTTTTTAATGTTAGAAACAATATCCCCATTCAAGCTGGTTGCCTAGAGCAACGGACCAGAAATGGAATGCCTGAAATGATGCAGGATTGCTTCACTTGCCTTGTGTAACCATCCCTGCATGTACAGTTTATCCCATGGCTCTACCCCTATGTATAAAGTGATCAGTAGTGTTTTTTCCATAGCTTTGTGACAGGTGAAAATTCTCTGTTGTGAAGACGTATTCATAGGAATAGAAGATGTAGACTGGCAAATGAATGCTTACAGTATTAAGAGAACCGGAGTCTTTATCACTGAGGGCTGGATTTAAACATTAGGGTCTTCTAGAAAAGACAACTCCCTCAAGCCACCATAACTTCACCAATAGCCAAACTCACACTTTATTTATGACTCCACTCACAACGTTTTATAGAACTTAAAGAGATAGTAATGTTTAGTTACTAAAGTACTATAGTCTTCTTTATAATAATGTGAGGCAGTATAACCTTCTAAAGATTGTCCCTCGATGTGATCTGTCCAGTCCCAGGACCGGATTCTAGATCTCAGCGGAGGCTGCTTGAGGTAAGTAAAAGTGGCAGGAGGGGGAAACTTTATTAAAGAATAAAGGTAATGTTTTTATAAGGTTATGCAGCTACACATTGTTATATAAATGTAACTAAACTATTCCTTGAAAGTAACCTCAATTTGTAATATGCCAACATAAAAACGTTAATTTTGGGCCTATGTTAAAAAACTGTAGTAGTTCTGGGGCAAAACAATATCTTTATAGGATATTCAACTTTCCAAAATTCCTGTTGATTTAAATTATGCTTTAAACTGTTGAATCCTAGAGAGGTCTTTATTATTCAGTTTTAAAGCCCCATTTAAATCAGTAGCGATTATTCTCCTCTATGGGACAGTTATTTTTTTCCAAAATTATTTCAGTTTTCTTTTTAACGTAGGGTCCAACCTACTGCATGATGAAAAAGTCTTCAGTGCATTACTGCACAATAGACTGCAGAAACCTCTAGCAACTAAATGCTGTGGGCATGTCCAAACTCAGACACCTGTAGATGCCTACTCTGCCTAATGGGAAATACGTTTAATTTTAAACTGAATTAAAGCATTAATAGTTTTGCATCGGTGGGTTTGGGCTGAATGAATGAAACTATTTTATGTAAAATTAAAAAAATACCTTGCTGATGACATGTTTAACATTGCTGGGCAGATCACAGCCAAGCTGTACAACTCACCTTAATTCATAGCAGGTTTCTCTAGAATCCAGAGGGATACTACACATTGCTAACGCTGATGTACTAAGAAAAATGGGGAAGATGCAGTAAGGTATGATTAAGGGATGATAAGGAACCGATAACTTCTCTAGTGTAATACATTTTACAGTTCCTATGTTATTCTATGGAGCCTATGCACTAAGATATCTCACACTGGAGGACTGTTGATGCTTAGGCTACATTTAATAACATAGGACTTGGAGAGTTTGTCACACTGGAGAAGTTATCTCTTCTTTATCCATGTTTGTGTATAATAATTGTTTTTCTTGAGTTAATCTTGATGTATGTTTTCATCCAAATTTGAATTATTTGGACTGATCAGTTTCAATTAGTGTTGAGCGAGCATGCTCGGCCGATGCTCGGATCGGCTCGAGCATCGCTCTGCTCGGCACATGGCGGTACTCGTACGAGTACCGCATGTGCTCGCCCGCCATGTTCGGGTCTCCTCCCCGCACGTTTTGCGGCTGCTGCGCAGCCAATAAACGTGCAGGGAGGCTCTGACATCGGTGTAATGCCAGCAGCCATGTTGGCTGCTGGCATTACACTGATTGGCTGGCCAGAACCCGTGGTCGGGTGCTGTATAGCACCTGACCATCGAGTTCGGCTCAGTCTGAGCCAGGGAGAGCTGAGGATAGGAAGGGAAAGGCAGTGTAGGGAGGAAAAAAAAAAATTGTGAAAAAAAAGAACCAAAAGTCCTTTTTAGGACTACTGTGTGTGGGGGCAGCAGGTTATTTTGTGTGGGGGGAAAAAAACAAAAAAAAAAAAAAAAAAAATATTCTGTTTAGTGTGAAAAGTTGCAGATTAGAGCACATTCTGTTTAGTGTGCACAGTTGCAGATTAGAGCACATTCTGTTTAGTGTGCAAAGTTGCAGATTAGAGCACATTCTGTTTAGTGTGCAAAGTTGCAGATTAGAGCACATTCTGTTTAGTGTGCAAAGATGCAGATTAGAGCACATTCTGTTAAGTCTTCAAACTAAAATATCAAAGTCACATATTCCATTCAGTGTGCGTCGCCGCAGTTTAGCAGCACATTCTGTGTACTGTGCAGAGTTGCAGAATAGGAAGAAATACTGTTAAGTCTTCAAACTAAAATATCAAAGTCACATATTCCATTCAGTGTGCGTCACCGCAGTTTAGCAGCACATTCTGTGTACTGTGCAGAGTTGCAGAATAGGAAGAAATACTGTTAAGTCTTCAAACTAAAATATCAAAGTCACATATTCCATTCAGTGTGCTTCGCCGCAGTTTAGCAGCCTATTCTGTGTACTGTGCACAGTTGCAGAATAGGAAGAAATACTGTTAAGTTTTCAAACTAAAATATCAAAGTCACATATTCCATTCAGTGTGTTTCACCGCCGTTTAGCAGCCTATTCTGTGTACTGTGCAGAGTTGCAGAATAATAAGAAATACTGTTAAGTTTTCAAACTAAAATATCAAAGTCACATATTCCATTCAGTGTGTTTCACCGCCGTTTAGCAGCCTATTCTGTGTACTGTGCAGAGTTGCAGAATAATAAGAAATACTGTTAAGTTTTCAAACTCAAATATTAAAGTCACATATTCCATTCAGTGTGTTTCACCGCCGTTTAGCAGCCTATTCTGTGTACTCTGTACAGTTGCAGAATAATAAGAAATACTGTTAAGTTTTCAAACTCAAATATTAAAGTCACATATTCCATTCAGTGTGTTTCACCGCAGTTTAGCAGCCTATTCTGTGTACTCTGTACAGTTGCAGAATAATAAGAAATACTGTTAAGTTTTCAAACTCAAATATTAAAGTCACATATTCCATTCAGTGTGTTTCACCGCCGTTTAGCAGCCTATTCTGTGTACTGTGCAGAGTTGCAGAAAAATAAGAAATACTGTTAAGTTTTCAAACTAAAATATCAAAGTCACATATTCCATTCAGTGTGTTTCACCGCCGTTTAGCAGCCTATTCTGTGTACTGTGCAGAGTTGCAGAATAATAAGAAATACTGTTAAGTTTTCAAACTCAAATATTAAAGTCACATATTCCATTCAGTGTGTTTCACCGCCGTTTAGCAGCCTATTCTGTGTACTCTGTACAGTTGCAGAATAATAAGAAATACTGTTAAGTTTTCAAACTCAAATATTAAAGTCACATATTCCATTCAGTGTGTTTCACCGCCGTTTAGCAGCCTATTCTGTGTACTCTGTACAGTTGCAGAATAATAAGAAATACTGTTAAGTTTTCAAACTCAAATATTAAAGTCACATATTCCATTCAGTGTGTATCACCGCCGTTTAGCAGCCTATTCTGTGTACTCTGTACAGTTGCAGAATAATAAGAAATACTGTTAAGTTTTCAAACTCAAATATTAAAGTCACATATTCCATTCAGTGTGTTTCACCGCCGTTTAGCAGCCTATTCTGTGTACTCTGCAGAGTTGCAGAATAATAAGAAATACTGTTAAGTTTTCAAACTCAAATATTAAAGTCACATATTCTGTGTAAGATGAAGAAGGCGGGTAAAAAGGGACGGGGAAGTGGACGTGATCCTGAAAGTTCAGGGCGCGGGTCAGGACGCGGAGAAACTGTGCCTGGTGCCAGAGCACAAGAAAGAAAGACATCCACCATACCTAGCTTCATGTGTAATTTTACAGGGCGTCGCAGGACATCACTCTCGAGGTCCGACCACTGCGAACAGGTGGTCGGTTGGATGACAGCTGATACTGCTTCCAGTCGGTTAAGCACCACCCTGTCTTCCACCAAGTCCACTCTCAGTAGCCAAGAGTCTGGTCAACATAATCCTCACTCTGATCATCCTTCCTCCCACCATACACGGTCTGGTCAAAGAAGTGATCCCACACTGGGATATAGTGAGGAGCTCGTCTCATCACCAATCCTTCATTTGACCCTCTCTCCAAGCACGCTTGCAGAGGAACATGACATTTTGTGCCCTGATTCACAACCTCTAGAGGCTACCCAATCACAAGAAGATGACAGATGTGAACGGCATTTAAGGTCAAAGGAAGTAGTGGATGATGATGATGATGATGAGACACAGTTGCCATTAAATCAACCACTATTTCCGTCTCAAGACCTTGTTGAGGAGAATGTTATACAGTTGTCAATGACTGAGTATGTGGTGGGATCAAGACTTGAGGAGGATGATCAGAGTGAGGAAGTGGAGGAGGACTTGGTGGACGATGAGGTGACTGACCCCACCTGGGAAGGTGTAGAGCCGAGCGATGACAGCAGTCCTGAGGGTGAGCCATCTGCAGCACCGCAACAGGCTGGAAGAGGCAGTGGTGTGGCTACAGAAAGAAGGCGGACCGCACCAAACCGGCCCGCAAATGTTCCACGGAGCACCCCCTTGCGTAAATCTACCTTGCCAAGGGGTAGGTGTTCCGCGGTATGGCGTTTTTTTAAGGAAAGTGCGGACGACAAAAGAATTGTAGTTTGCAACCTGTGCCACACCAGAATGAGCCGAGGCATGAACACTAGAAACCTCACCACCACCAGCATGATCCGACACATGGCATCCAAGCACCGTAGTAAGTGGGAGGAACGCCTGGATCGCCCATCTGTGTCTGCAGGCCACACCACTGCCTCCTCTTCCCCTGTTTTCGGTGCCGGCCAATCGCCTGTCGAAGGCGCAGGCCCGCATACCTCCCGCCCTGCACCTGTAGCATCTGAAGCACCATCAGCGACCACATCCACTTCCCTGTCCCAGCACAGCGTCCAAATGTCGTTACCCCAGGCATTTGAGCGCAAGAGAAAGTACCCAGCCACCCACCCACAGGCCATAGCACTAACCTCACACCTTTCCAAATTACTGGCCATCGAAATGCTGCCATTTAGGCTTGTGGACACTGAGTCCTTCCGCAGCCTGATGGCAGCAGCTGTCCCTCGGTACGCGGTCCCCAGCCGCCACTACTTTTCCCGGTGTGCCATCCCCGCATTACACCACCATGTGTCCCGTAACATCACCCGTGCCCTGACCAACGCAGTTACTGGGAAGGTCCACTTAACGACTGACACATGGACAAGTGCTTGTGGCCAGGGACGCTACATTTCCCTGACGGCACACTGGGTGAATGTCGTGGAGGCTGGGAGCGACTCGGACCCTGGGATGGCACGGGTGCTACCCACGCCGAGGATTGCGGGCCCTACCTCCATCAGGGTTTCCACCAGCACCTACATTATTGGCTCCTCCTCCTCCGTTTCCACCTCCGAATTCTCTACACACAGCGCCACTCCCCCATCAGCCAGTAGCTGGAAGCAGTGTAGCACTGCAGTGGGGAAGCGTCAACAGGCCGTGCTGAAGCTGATCTGCCTTGGGGACAAACAGCACACGGCCTCAGAGCTGTTGCAGGGGATTAGTCACCAGACCGAGCAGTGGCTCTCGCCACTCAACCTGCAACCAGGCATGGTTGTGTGTGATAATGGGCGTAACTTGGTGGCGGCTTTGGAGCTCGGCAAGCTCACACACGTACCATGCCTAGCGCATGTATTTAATTTAGTGGTGCAGCGATTTCTAAAAACCTACCCCAATGTGCATGATCTCTTGACCAAGGTGCGCCGCGTGTGTGCACATTTCCGTAAGTCATCAACAGCTTCAGCCGGCCTGTTGAAGCTGCAGCAGCGCTTACAATTGCCAGCTCACCGGCTGCTGTGTGACGTGAGCACGCGCTGGAACTCCACCTTCCACATGTTGGCCCGGCTTTGTGAGCAGCAGAGGGCAGTAGTGGAGTACCAGCTGTTACACGGTCGTCGCCTCTCCGTTCAACTTCCTGTAATCAGAAGTGAGGAGTGGGAATGGATGTCAGACCTCTGCGAGGTTTTACGCAATTTTGAGGTATCGACACAGATGGTGAGCGGCGATAACGCTATTATCAGTGTAACCATCCCACTTCTGTGTCTACTGAAACGCTCGCTGCTCACAATTAAAACTGACGCTTTGCATGTGGAAGAGGTGGAAATGGGGGAGGAAGAGCTTACACAAGGTGATAGCCAGAGCACCCTCACTTCGTCTTCTCAGCGACAATTGGAGGAGGCGGAGGAGGAGGAGGAGGAGGAAGACACGGTTGCCTCCGCTACAGAGGGTAGCCATGGAACTTTAGTTCCATCTCTTCAGCGTGGGTGGGCAGAAGAGGAGGAAGAGGATGAGGATATTGAGAGTCATCCTCCTGGTGAGGACAGCGAAATCTTGACTGTTGGTACTCTGGCACACATGGCTGACTTTATGTTAGGCTGCCTTTCCCGTGACCCACGCGTTGTACGCATTTTAGACAACACGGATTACTGGGTGTTCACCCTTCTGGACCCCCGCTACAAAGAGAATTTCTCATCTCTCATTCCTCCGGTGGAGAGGACAAGCAAAATGTTGCAATACCAGAAGGTTCTTGTCGAAAAATTGCTCCAAAATTTTCCATCTGACAACGCTGGCGGCAGAGTACGTGCTACCTTGGCCAACCGAGAAGGGGAGAAAAGGGGAGCACACAGCAGTTCCGAGAAAGGCAGGGCAACACTCTCCAAGGCGTGGGACACCTTCATGACACCCCGCCAGCACCCTCACCCTGATGCGCAGCCTAGTGTCACAAGGAGGGAAAAGTTTTGGAAGATGGTGAAGGAGTACGTAGCAGACCGTGTCAGCGTCCTCAATGATCCCTCTGTGCCTTACAACTACTGGGTGTCCAAGCTGGACACGTGGTATGAACTGGCACTCTACGCCTTGGAGGTGCTGGCCTGCCCTGCCGCCAGCGTTCTGTCTGAGCGGGTATTTAGTGCTGCTGGTGGCATCATAACAGATAAGCGTATCCGCCTTTCCACCGACAATGCTGATAGGTTGACACTTATAAAAATGAACAAGGCCTGGATTTCCCCTGACTTCTCCACTCCACTGGAGGAAAGCCCCGGGGGAACATAAACTCACTTTATATATGTTATTTACAATGATGGGAATACTCTGTATTCCCATTCACCCCTTCCACCCAAAAAACGGGTATATGGTTGACTCTTAATCTTCTCATCCTCCTCCTCCTCTTCCATATGCCCTGGGATATAATTTTTATATAGGGCCAGCTCACCAGCGGGCCCTGTGATATAATTTTTATATAGGGTCAGCTCACCAGCGGGCCCTGTTTGACAATTTTTATATAGGTCAGCTCACCAGCGGGCCTTCTCATATAATGTTTTATTGGGTCAGCTCTCTAGCGGGCCCTCTCATATAATGTTTTATAGCGTCAGCTCACTAGCGGGCCTTCGCATATAATGTTTAGGATGGTCAGCTCTGCAGCAGACCCTCACCCATAATGTTTTAGATGGTCAGCTCAGCGCACGTTTCCATCTTAATCATGGCCTCAGTTCTGAAAATCAAGGAAATTTTTGGGAGAATTTGCCTCTGCGCACGTTTCCCTCTTAATCATGGCCTCAGTTCTGAAAATCAAGGAAATTTTTGGGAGAATTTGCCTCTGCGCACGTTTCCCTCTTAATCATGGCCTCAGTTCTGAAAATCAAGGAAATTTTTGGGAGAATTTGCCTCTGCGCACGTTTCCCTCTTAATCATGGCCTCAGTTCTGAAAATCAAGGAAATTTTTGGGAGAATTTGCAGATGATATACAAGTAAATATACAGCAAATATTGTTTGGTAACAATTTTTCGCCTAAAGTCGTTTTTATTTTCCTTTTTGTGTGTTTTATGGTCAGTCTGTAAAAATGGCGTACTACGGGCGAAAGATCGTTCCCAGCAGCGATGTTGGAGTCCAAGGTGCATCCAGACATCCTCCCTATGCTGTCCCTGAACCATTTCTGTAGTGTTTCCATCTTTTTCTGCCCTTTTCCTATGGACCAGGCACCCTCCCCTCATCAGAGCAGGGGGTGCCTGGTGTAATGCTCGAGTCCTCCCATTGACTTCAATGGGGCTCGGGTGCTCGGCCGAGCACTCGAGCCTCAGGGGGTGCTCGGTCAGAGCACCCGAACACCCGAGCATTGGGGTGCTCGCTCATCACTAGTTTCAATATTTAATTTTCAGTTTCTATAACCTGGGTTCCCTAGTCTTGCCTCTCATGACTATTGTCCCTATCAAGGGTAGGGCACTCCCTCTCTCTTAGCTTACTGCCCATAAATTAGAGCTAAGTCCTGAATATATGCAGAGAATAATACATTCCACCAAGTGTGATTAAAACTTCCATACATTTTAAAACCTATTAAGGTACTGCGATGTCTACATATATAATTACAAAATGTTTCAAAATGTTTTATCAATAGCAAGTTAAAGGTAAGTACCAGACTACCCAATGCTAATTTAACATACAACATAGAAATAAAAAATTTGAAGGCAAATAACCAATTAGCACATCTGGTTTGCCCATTTCTCTATTTAGTAAGCTAAAATTTTATTGTTAGAATAACCATATGTTTATCCCCAAAGTTCCTAAATTTATTTACTGTTTGAGCCTAAACAACTTCTACTGGAAGGCTGTTCCATTTATCTATTACAATGCATTTTTTCTTATGTTTTTCAATGCATTCCGTACTACTCTGGCGCTCAAAGGGTAAAGGTTTCAATCATATTACCCCTGGAAAGCTGCAAAGAAACCAGTACTGCCCTACATTATGTGGTTTTTTATACATTATCTGTATTAAAGGGGAGCTCTGGTCAGCTTAAATCGTACCTGCGACTCAATGATAAGTTTATTTAGCAAGGAACCAGGTGTGTCACACAGTAGCCTGTAACCAGCTGGATCCAACATGGCTTCTAAACAGCTGTTATCTATAGAATGGGCCAGGAACAAGTACACAGGATAGAAAACTGGAGTCACAAACAATGACAGGCCTTCAGTGCATTTCTTCAGAATGCATTTAAGTTGTTTCTAGCACCCAAGGGGTTAAACTTGAACAGTGTGTGAATGGAAAAGGAAGTAAGCTTAAGCTGACCAGACCTCTCCTTTATGAACAAGAGAGTTGTACAACTGATTGATTTTCAATGTGTTGCACACACATTTGGTTTTAAAGGATTAATGAAGGACACTGTTTAAACATGCATACTAGAGGGTTGTACAGATTCCTGTGCAGCTGTGCAGAATGACATTTTCATAAACAGCCTGCATTAAAGGGAATGTCTGATCACCTTAAGTGTGCTCTGAGGTATGAGAAGAAAGCAAAGTGAAAGATGTGGTGAAATTAATGAGCCTGACATGCCATACCTACCAACATTTAAAATGGCCAAAGAGGGACACTTTTGTTTTAGATGTTGTTGTTACCAAGAATTGTTAGGTTATTTCATGACCTATGGACACCTCTTTGTGCAAATGAATAAATGATTTAGGACAAGACCAATTAATTTTATTTATACAGACTAATTTAGAACCAAATATTATGAAGTTTAAAAAAAAAAATGAATGTGAGTTTTTTGCTTTGGAACAATGTGATACACTTCTATACACAACACACAGTCTGGTCTCCTAAAAAGAGGGACACTAGGGTGTGAGAGATCTGGGCCTCAAATAGGGACTGTCCCTCCAAAAGAGGGACACTTGGGAGGTATTATGCACTAAGAAGAACTGAAGCAATTATAGAGAAACTGCACCACCACGGATAAATAAACTTTCACATTGATTTAAATGTGGGTTACAACCCTTTGAATGGTTGAGATGTTGCTAAAGCAATACCTTTTGAGACCTATCTAGCATTCAAGGGGTTAAAAACCCATCATAAATGGAAATCTTTATTTGTCCACTATGGCACAGCTGGTTTGCCTCAGAATTGCAGCAATTTTTCTTAGTAAACCAGGCTCAGGGAGGCTGATAGGCTGATATTCTCCATAAAGGATAAGGGTTGATATCTGCATACTGTCAGCAAACACAAAGCTAAATCCACTTGTCTTAGACTGGAGAAATGTGGCTTTGGCCACAGTTCTCGTTGCAAGCCCCTCTGGTCTTTAAGGGGTTATTTCAGTAAACCACCTCATATGTAACTGTAGCATATTGGAGTAATCTATTACACAGTTCTCTGTAGATATGTATATTAAATTTCTCAAAGTGTATTTCAAAGTTCACTATATCATTATATGTATTTCAGATGTCTCCATAACTGTCTAATATATAACTCCATAAGACTAAAAGTGCGAAGTTTAATATTAGACTGCTACTGGGAAGTATACAGGAGACTGTTACCGAGTAGTCTGACAGTCCACTGATTATTAAACTGACTGCAGACTTATACAACTAGTACAACACATAGGTGAGCTTTATACCAACATTATATGCTAATGACCAATGTCTTACCCCTCCCCTTGCATATTTAATTCTTAATGCAAATGACTATGTCTTATTCATCATGATGTACTGCTCTCAACACATCACCAAAAATACAATCTCCACCATACTGAAAAGTAATGCATCTGCTACCACGAATAATTTCAGAGCAAACTAACCATAGGACCATAGGAGACATAAATAAATTCCCCAAGATTTCTATTTAAATAAATGGGGGTTTTAATTAGTTGAATGCAATGTGTTGGAGACCTTTCTATCATTCAAGGGGTTTACAGTCCCATTTTGTCTGGAATTGTGATGTGGTAGAAGGAAAATGTCTCTCTTTCTCCCAGTTTTTCTCTGCAGTCTATGCAGTTTCTCTCTGCAGTCTATGCAGTTTCTCTCTGCAGTTTCTGCAGTTTCTGAGGTCCACCTGTTGCCCTCCACTGACTTATGGCCTCTCTTCTTTCCACTCAAGCTAAGTGCTCTCTCCACCTTCTCCCATTTCTTGTCCTCATCTGCACTCCCTCTTCAAGCTCGGCTCTCTTTTCCATCCGTATCTTCTGCTTCCTTCTCCCTATTTCTCTCTCTCCCAGCCACACTTTGCTTGCCTTTGCCCCCCTCCCCCCTCCTCTCCCCACTATAACTGGAAGAACTAGTTTCCTATTTACTTTCCTTGGTATAGAGCAATCTTTCTTCTAGTGCACAGCAGGGTTGATATTAATCTGGCGGAAGCTCTCAGTAGCATTTGCATCCATCCTCATGCACATACTTCTTGTAACCACAATAACCACAAGAGCATGTTTGTACCTTGAACAGTATCTGAGCAGTAAATATTTTTTGTATGGTAAAAGCAGAAATGAATGACAAAAAATAGCAAGATCTTGCTATGCACATACCACACCTTTGCAACCAAGTGAGAGATAAGAATCAGTGGCAACAGTTTGACCACCATTTCTAGATATGTTGCTAATCATAAACACTATCACCATGGTATCTCAGCAGAGCTAGATTTTATTAGTAGTACACAAATAAACATTGCGATAAGGGTGGTTCACTAGAAAAAAATATACACACAGATCTATCTATCTATCTATCTATCTATCTATCTATCTATCATCTATCTATCATCTATCTATCTATCTATATATCTACCTACCTATCTATCTGTAGATACTCCCTTCCTGTCCCAAGCCCGTCTTCATCTTGGCTATGTGACATGTGACCAGTCCTTCTGCTACTGGCACTCCTTACTTGGCATGCTCAGACAAAGCCATGTTAGATGGACAAGCCCAAGCTTTTCCAGTAATGCAATATATAACCAGCCTTGTGAGCAGGGTATACTAAAGGTCACGGAATTTCCAACCCACAGTGGAAGTAGTGTAGGCTGTAGGATTCCTGGAATAGGACATAGTCTACATTGGAAGTAATGTAGGTTAAGCCTCAACTACTATGACCATAATGAAATGATTTGATTAACGGTTATTATTATCTGCAGATAATATAATATACTGTAGTGCCAGCCATCTCTATATGTTTATTTTATTATATTGTTATATACATAACAGTACTCCAGACATTTGAATTAATGTATTGTGAGTTGCTGTCTACTATACACGCCCACACACACACAAAGTAACCACATAACATCAGTTCTTTAAAACTTCTGTTTTCAGCAATAGAAAAGGGAAGCATGTTGACCTCCAGTATTTTGACAAGTTTGCCATTCAAAATACTTTTGAAGTATTTCTGTATATTTAGTTTTGTCCTTTCTAAAAACCCAGTAAGTGTTGGCAGTACATAATGGAAGAATTATGTAACTTTATTGCTTTAAGAACTTGACTTTTGTAAATGGAGCTGGTGATGGTGGCTGCTGCAGATGTGGGCACTCTATGACTCATGTAATCTCCTCCAACAAACTTAGAGTATAATCCTTCATGCTTTGCTTTTGCAGAACAGCAGCAGGAGCCATGGCAGAAGGTGTCAATGGCACTGCACTTCAAAAGCAGCAAACACACTCACTATAGGGTTGTGGATATTGATGATGTCCCCTGATGCTGCTTAGTCAACAATAGTGTATGTGACTAGGTGAGGAGTTTACTTGGAAACAATGACTATAATGATGACCAACGTGATGACTGCACATTATTAGGCATCTTTACTTGTCCAGAGTCAGAGTTTCAAACTGATCTCTCAGGGTTTATAAACAAGCATAATGTTCATTTTTAGTGATAGAAGACTGAGTCTTTTCTTTCAGACAATTTTATGACCATATAAACATCACTGTTACTCTCTACTTCATTTATTTCAGAAGAAGGGGAGGAGAAAGGATGGATGTATTCTAGATCAACATCATGATCAACATTTAGGCCATCATCAGCACCATCTGTTTCCTCCCCACAACTTTCATATTCTCCAAGGCTTTGTGAAATCTCAAACAGTTTTTTTTTACTTTTCCCCTTAGGGTGGAATTACAGAACATTCACTGATACTCTTCATACAGGTGTTACTATCACTGTCAGATGCAGCAGTTGGGTAACCTGCTAAACCCTCTTCAGCTGTGGCAACAACACTAGAATGTGACTTCTTGTCATCTTCAGTGTTCTCAAAAGATTAATTAATAAGATTGCTGGTGGTGAAACTTTTCAGGACACCTGTATAGCTGTCGTAGGAGGAGGAGACTCATCATCATTTATTGCATATGTAGCAGCAAACAGCTGCAGTAAGTTTTTTGAGTACCGCTTTACTACCACGTCCATGCTCTCTTCTTACCCCTTGCCCTTGCCCCTAGCGTGTTCTCTGGACATAATTAATGTTGTGTTGGTATTTACTGTAAAGTAAGAGTGATGTTTTGTCCACTAGAAAATGATTATGTATATCTCACTGTTAGTCTCACTCACAACTCAGTCCCTTCAGGTTTTTTTCCCCTATCAGTCTAAACATTTTTATTATTTTTTGTTGTTGTTCCATTTTTATTATAACTTCCCCTCTTTGTCATGTCTATAAAGAAATTCCTATACAGGTAAGAAAAGACACACTCATGGAACAAACTTTCTTCTGTATAAAATCCTCTTTCTTTCAATACAAGCATAAACAGCAGACTATAGAGAACAAAAACTCGAGTGCGTCTTTTCTAACCTTTATTGATATTGGAGAGTGACCATCTCTCTGGACGGCACCGGAGGAACACAAGCACAGCCTGGTGAGTGATACAATTCGTTACCCCAGAGAATTAATGGTACCGCCGTTTGCTACATTGTTTATAAAGAAATTCCTTACACAATTCCTGCAACTAGAAGCGACTCTTTCACCTATCTATCTGCCTGTACACATCAATAGTGTAAAAATGTCAGCAGCAACATTCTCTCCTAACTTGAATTCAGTGTTAGTTTTAACAGTATAGTTCAAGATGAGAATATATCTGTTAACTAAAAATGAAAAACTGTACTACAAAGCAACTGCTGCAGGTATACAGTACCAGTAGCTCTCTATATGCTCGTACCTCCTCTTCTTGCAGTTGTAGGAGTAAGTGTCAAGTAAGTTGTACTTGCCAGTGTTTTGGACTTTTATATGTCTACAAAGTATGTGTCAGACTGTCACTTAGTTATTCACAGTAAAGTCTCAGCCAGCTCTGGTAGGAACTTGGATCACCTTCCTCTCTGATTCTCTCTATCACTTATCAGTCAAAAAGGTTTGTTTGTATTTTAAACTCTCCTTTCTCCATTCACCCTTCTCACATGCACAGAGAACAAATTGGCTACCACCATGACTCCTAAAAATTAATGCTAGCTCCACTCTCTTTGCTTATCTGCTAAAAATATAGTTGCTTATAGTTGCTCATAAGCACAGAATGACAATATGTGGGAACCTGACACCCCTTTTATACTAGCATGGCAGGAATACAGTGGATATAAAAAGTCTACACACCCCTGTTAAAATGCCAGGTTCTTGTGATGTTAAAGAATGAGACAAAGATAAATCATGTCAGAACTTTTTCCACCTTTAATGTGACCTATAACAAGAACAATTCAATTGCAAAACAAACTGAAATCATTGAGAGGGAAAAATAAAAAACTCACAATAACCTGGTTGCATAGGTGTGCACACCCTTAAACTAATACTTTATTGAAGCACCTTTTGATTTTATTAGGAGTTTATTAGCATGGCACATCTTGATGTGGCAATATTTGCCCACTCTTCTTTGCAAAAGCGCTACAAATCTGTCAGATTGCGAGGACATCTCCTGTGCACAGCCCTCTTCAATTAGAATTGTTCAGTTGGATTCAGGTTTGGGCTCTGGCTGGGCCATTCCAACGTTAATCTTCTTCTGGTGAAACCATGCTTTTGTGGATTTGGATGTGTGCTTTGGGTCTTTGTCATGCTGAAAGGTGAACTTCTTTTTCACCTTCAGCTTTCTAATGGACGCCGGAAGGTTTTGTGCCAAAATTGCCTGGTATTTGGAACTGTTCATAATTCCCTCCACCCTGACTAGGGCCCCAGTTCCAGCTGAGGAAAACAGCCTCAAAGCATGATGCTGTCACAACCATGCTTCACTGTGGGTATGGTGTTCTTTGGGTGATGTGTAGTGTTGTTTTTGTGCCAAACATAATTTTTGGAATTATGGCCAAAAAGTTCAACGTTGGTTTCATCAGACCATAACACATTTTCCCACGTGCTTTTGGGGGACTTGATGTTTATTATTGCAAACTTCAGCCGGGCTTGGATGTTTTTCTTTGTAAGAAAAGGCTTCTGTCTTGCCACCCTATCCCATAGCCCATTCATATGAAGAATACGGGAGATTGTTGTCACATGTAGCACACAGCCAGTACTTGCCAGAAATTCCTGCAGTTCCTTTAATGTTGCAGTAGGCCTCTTAGAAGCCTCCCAGACCAATTTTCTTCTCGTCTTCTCATCAATTTTGGAGGGACATCCAGTTCTTGGTAATATCTCTGTCGTGCCATATTTTCTCCACTTGATGATGACTTTCTTCACTGTGTTCCATGGTATATCTAATGCTTTGGAAATTCTTTTGTACCCTTCTCCTGACAGATATCTTTCAACAATGAGATCCCTCTGATGCTTTGGGAGCTCTCTGAGGACCATGGCTTTTGGTCTGAGATGTAACTAAGCAAATGTCCTACTAGAACGGCTGAACTTTATTTGTGATTAATTGGAGACACTTTAAATGATGGAAGATGTGTAATGACTTCTATTTAACATGAGATTGAATGTGATTGGTTAATTCTGAACACAGCCACATTCCCAGTTATAAGAGGGTGTGCACACCTATGCAACCAAGTTATTGTGAGTTTTTTATTTTTTATTTTTCCCCCTCATCGATTTCAGTATGTTTTGCAATTGAATTGTTCACGTTATAGGTCACATTAAAAGGTGGAAAAAGTTCTTACATGATTTATCTTTGGCTCATTCTTTAACATCACAAGAACCTGGCATTTTAACAGGGGTGTGTTGACTTTTTATATCCACTGTACATAGGTAAACTTTCCAAATTCGGGCAAAATCCATTCTTATCATTGATTTCGAAGTAATGTCAAAGTAAGATAAAAAGCAGGAAAATTGTACTTTCCAAAGTAATTTCTCAGTTTTTCCCCTGTTTCACTTTTGAGGCTAACCATTTCGCCCATTCCTACTAAAGCCTATACAAGTTTACTAAATAAGGATGAATGTATTTTGAGAGTAAGGCGTGGGGTGGTAACAGGGGTGTCAAATGCACCATGGGCTTCATTTTAAACTGTTCTCTGTTTCTAACATTTCCAACAATTGTATAAGGTATGTTCAAACCAAGAGCACACATAAACATTTCCTATCCTTGTGGTGTTTTATAACTGAAACATTGTGACTTTGCATAACTTCATAAACCACATACAGTAAATTAGAACCAGGAATAATCTGACCTTTGTAAACAAATTCACCTTTCTCACTCCATGATGTGGTTTGATTAGCCTTGCCATTTTATGCAGAAACCAATCAGCATTTTTCTTAAATGGTTAATTTACATTATTAGCCTCTCTTTGAATTATATTAAAATGTTTACCAGCTACTTTGTTAACCTATAGAGGTTTATGGTCTGTGGTGCCCCAGGAAGCAATAAAGACATTAAGGTTGCATTCTTCCTGCAGCACTTTAAAATTCTGCAATATAGTAGTGTACCTTTTATTTTTTCATCCTCTGAAATATAATATATTTGTAATAAATCTGCAATTGCTACAGCATGACATTGTGTGTCTGTCAGATGTATGTCAATTTACCACTGAGGAGAGCAAAGTAAGGGATCCATATCTTGTTTAGGTACCATAATCTATTAATCAGGAAATATGCCAATAATGGAAAAGCATATTACAGTTTTAACCAATGCAGACTTACCACCTTTCATGTTATTTATTGCCCTAATGTATTATTTCAGTGTGTGTGTGTGTGTGTGTGTGTGTACATGCACTTTGTCATACAAAATAGATACATAGCTCTTAAAATTCACTTTTTTACACAAACATAATATGATATAGGAAATAATTGATTCTGAAGCACAACTTAGGTGTATGTCTCACATTAATATGTAGAAAAGCATCAGATATTTCTTTGTACACAGAATGAAATCAGAGAGCTTGTGCAGGTTGCTGCCACCTTGAGAGATGAAAACCAACACCTGCTTCTTAGATACACTGATCCTCCAAAGGAGTTATATGTGTTAGAGTGATTGTGACACACAGCAGATGACTCTGACAGATGAATGCGGTTTAGTTCTTTTGCATTAGACACTGGCTGAATAAGGGTCAATTTTGACCCTTATAGTGACAGCCATTCTGCATCTCCCCCATTGCGAGTGCCTGTGTACACTGTTGTCTGTACACACCAGGACTTCACTAACTACACAAAATCTCTCACCATCTGTTTTAGCATTGAAAAAGGAACATGAATTGTGTAATGTATTTAACATAGGTTTCTTCCTAGGAACCTCATTATCTGTCTTGCAGCCCTTTCATTTATTTTCAGTGGATATCTTAATGGTCTATATGAGGGTACTAATTATATCCATAAATCTAAGGTTGCCATAAGATACCTTATAGGCCACGTAACAGCTACCATTTAGATGTATAATTTTTAAGTTATGGTACCTGTTTTCTTCCTGGAAATAAAGGCCTGTGATTATTCTGGAATAAACCACCTGCATCATAGACATAGCTGGGAACTCTCCAGATTTGCCTTGGAAACTCCGGTTTTCACTCTGCATTACCGGGTCCCCGGGGCAGAGGCTGATTCTCTGGGGTGTGTTCAGTTTCTATTGAAACTCTGACCATTGGTGATCCTTTCCATCTAGTTCCTACCATTTCCCTCCCACTTCTCCTTTTTCCCCAGCCTATTTTAGGCACTTTTTAAAGTTTAGGAAGCCACACACCCCCACTTTTGATTAGGCTCCACCCACTTTTGATGCAAATTGCGTCATTTATCTTACCCAACAGTACCACAGGACTCCCGCTCCGGGGAGTCCAGAATAAAAAGTTCCCAGGTATGATTATAGGGGACAAATAAAAATGTGTCCTTGTGAATGCTAGAGGGGTCTCCAATGCATTGTGAAGCAATTCATTGGAGACCTCTCTAGCATTCAAGCTCTATTCAAATGCATGAGAACTTAAGAATATTTACTTGTCCTCTATGTTGCAGTTGGTTTACACCAGAATAATTTCAGTTTGCTTTTAAAATATGGGCCAAAGAGCCTTAGTAACATTCATACCTCCCAACATTTTACATGGCCAAAGAGGGACACTTTCGATTTAGGGGGTGTTGTTGGGGATGTGGCTGTGCATATGAAAAAGATATGTTGGTGGCACTAAATGGTTTGAATAATATGAATCAAGTCAATTGACTACAATGAAAACACTCACTGGCATCTCTCTGCTGGTTTGGAAATCCCAATTCCTGAAGATTCATAGTCAAACTAAAAACCGCACTCTTTGAAGCAGGGAGATCCAAATAAAATCAGCTTTTATTTCGACATCAAAAACAGATGACACACAACAGCATAGATCTAACGTGTTTCGCACGTGTAGTGCTTAATTATTAGGTCTATGATTAAGCACTACACGTGCGAAATGCGCTAGACCTATGCTGTTGTATGTCATCCGTTTTTGATGTCAAAATAAAGCTGATTTTATTTGGATCTCCCTGCTTTAAAGAGTACAGTTTTTAGTTTGTTTGGGATGTGGCTGTGTACAGGGCATTTAAGAGAATTTTTGTAACTAAATAAATGATTTAGAGCGAGACCAAAGTATTTTGTTTACACAGACTAATTTATAAACACATTTACTGAAGTTTAAACAATCACTGATGTGTGTTTTATTGCTGTGGATCAATGTGATTCACTTTTATACACACCACAGTCTGATCTCCTAAAAAGAGGGACACCAGGGTGGGAAAGAGGAACAGAGGGATTTGGGTCTCAAAGAGGGACTGTCCTTCCTAAAGAGGGACCAGGGACGGATTTACATCTCAGGAGCCTGTAGGCACAGAAATCTGAAGCGCCCCCTCACCCCCCAAAAAAAAAAAAAAAAAAAATACGGCAATGTTAGACTGGCAAATGAGATGACATTCCCATATAAAATCCCTTGGTAACAGTGTCCTAATATTTTTTTTGAATGCTAGTAAAGTCTCCATTGTAGGAACTGTCTGTAGCATCCAAGGCCAAAGGGTATGACAGCTATATAGTGCAACTGCTTCTCTGTGGTAGTTAAAGTGTTATACTCACAGAACTCCATCTCCCATTTCACTCTCTGCATACCAGAGGAGTTGTGCACGTATCCTTCATTCACCCTGCTGAACGGCTCACCAGACATGAGACATGATGCACATAAGGCTGGCTGATTATATTATAAAAAAAAAAAAAAAAAAAAAAAAAAAAAAGATCCCAATGACAGGCGCCCCTCTGTGGGGTGCGCCTGTAGGCAGATGCCTACTCTGCCTTATTATAAATCCGGCCCTGAGAGGGACACATGGGAGGTCTGAGCATTCAAGAGGTTAAATGATAGATTTAATTCAAAGGGAATTTTCACCCCCAGTCCTGGGGCTTTTGGTTTGCAAATTTTTACAGTTGAATAAGGGCCAAAGTATCTTGCCGTGGGTAGAATTATATAGGTGTCTCCAACCTACTCTCACCATTTTTTTGGCCTCTCCAGTAAAAAAAAATTAAAACTGAAAAACAAAATCAGCAACTTCTTTCCCCAGACTTCCCCACCCAGCACAGAAACAATAACAGCAAGATCAGCAAGCAAATAGGTCCCCAGCAGCCTGTGTCTTATCAGTCAGTCACATGGAATTTTGGGGTATTATTTGGGGTCAACCTCCTTCCTCCCTTCTTTTTCCCAGAGTGCCCCATTGACTCTCCTAATACAGGGAACAAATGTCCTATCCTAAAAGATTCCCCAAACTAAACTTCAATTCCCCTATCTTCTCTAGCTCAAACAAGGTGCTGCTCTCTCCTCCACAAACACAAAATGGCTTCTGTGAGAACCTGACACCCTTTTATAGAAAACTTTTGTAGAAAACTTTTTTGTGGTGAAGAAAAATGTTTCTTCCCATTGATTTCAGTGGGAGAAAAAAGGGTGGGGAAGCGGTACAACGGCACTTTTTGCTGGAAATTATTCAACAAGCGTAAAGTGCCATTATTCGCCGATTTCAGTTTAAGGCAAAATCAGTTTGAGTGGTAATCCTCTACAATCCGCCCCTTACGGTTCAAATGGACAATCCAAAATGTAGCAGTTTGATGATCTTGCCTTTTTATATGTTTTAATTTAAAGATTAAGCAGTGTGTATAATTTGTATATTAGTCACTCTGTGCAATGCCAAGTTATTTATGCTACCAAGTGTATATACATTTATATAATACCACCACTACACAGCACAGTGCAATAAGTACAAAGAGCATAATACGTGCACTTGTTATGGATATACTGGCTAAGTCTCTGCCCTGAAGACCTTACAATCTGCATAACTCCTTTCACTCTGGCAAAACACATACACTGAGCCATTTGATAATCTGATGATTGTGTATACAATAAAATATTTAATGCTGGATTATGCCTAGATGCTTCATTTCTATATTGGCAAAACGAGCCACATTGTAATTTTAAAAACCCCTCTAGCTCTGATAACTAAGCTTTACTTATCAAATTTTACAATGTTCACAACATACAAACAGCAACCAAAAGGTGGAGAAATCATTGGCTGACTTGTTTTATTGTCTTCCCACCACTCTCCTCCCTGCCTTGTTATTATTAATCACCTGCCTCAAGCACATGAATCACCAAGGAACACACAGAGGACACACAGAGGTTCGGATCTCTGTGAGAGCCCCCAGAGAGCCTGCTGCAGATGCAGAGGACTAATGATCCGGGGGGGGAGGATTTGCAGCGGTGTGTCTCTCAGATCTGTATTATGAGCTCTACTGAAAGTGAGCTCTAAGAGATGAATTAAGACCTGCTGGACTGTGGTATGAAGGATTAGCTGTTCTTTTCCGCCTGCCACACACACATGATGAGCAAGTACTGAGTGAAAAAGCAGAAGAGCAGTAAAAAAATAATATATATAAAAAATAAATAATTATACCTTAATAATATATGTACTGCACTGTGCAATGATGTTGGTCATATGTATGCATGTCTGTTTAATTCTGTGTCACCTATTTACTGTCACAGGTTTCCTGTCTATTCACCTTGTCAAGTCTTAATCTACAGGTAGCAGACAGAGGGCTCATGCTGAATTAATAAAAGGAACTGTTTGTTGTAGGATTTAAGGTCTTTTCCACTGACATCTAGATGAGAAGCTGCTAACCACTGAGCCTGGGTTAAAGAATTATACCTAATCAGAACCAATACCCTAATATTTGCCAGATATTAAATTCAACACATTCTGTTGTCTTTTTTCTTCCAATGAGTGGTGTTGTCTTTATTTAAAGGGGAGCTATACACTAGGAGTGTCCATCACTAGAGTTTTAGTGCCCACTTGCTTGAGGTCTAACAAATGACTACCCTGTCTTACTAATTACTATATGTACTACTGCATGCTCTTTTAGACTGGAAACACAGGGGGCATATGTCTAAAGCTAAAAATAGTGGAAAAGATTTGGAAGTCGGTGGCAAGAGTTACCACATGACTGCCAAGGAAAGAGGGACTTATTTATAGAGGCACACACTGAAAGGTCCAAAAAATACACAAATGCTTTATTAAATAATATAGTATATAAGACAAACAATTAACAACTTAAAAAAATGTTTGTCTTATATACTATATTATTTAATAAAGCATTTGTGTATTTTTTGGACCTTTCAGAGTGTGCCTCTATAAATAAGTCCCTCTTTCCTTGGCAGTCGTGTGGGAACTCTTGCCACCCGACTTCCAAATCTTTTCACCTATATGATTTTGGATTTTGTGAGTGCACCCAGATTGCTGGTATCTTTATTTATGTCCTTCCTATATGTATTAGCCAGTGAAGCCACATTTCTTTTTTCATGTCACTAAAGTTAAAAATGGAGCAATTTTGTAGCAAAATGTCTGCACTCTATGAAACAAATAATCATGTCTGTTAATCTGAAAGGGGAGCGAGGTCTCCAATGCATTGCTTCACAATGATAGAATCCTCTCTAGCATCCAAGGCAGGGCCGGATTTGCCATAAGGCAGAGTACGCACCTGCCTACAGGCGCACCCCACAGAGGGGAGCCTGTCATTGAAATAATTTTTTTTTATTAATATACTTACAGCGCTTCCACGCTGCGCACAGTAACCCGCCGCCCGGTCCGCCCCTCGCTTGCTAAGGTCTGTGCCGAAGGCTGTAGCTGCTGTTGCTCCCCCTCGTCGGCTGTATTGCTGAGCGCTGGGAGATGACATCATCTCCCAGAGCTCTGCATTCCTAAAGAGAAGACCGCGCGGGGTGCAACAGAAGCTGCAGGTCTGTGCAGAAGGTGGCAAGTTGGAGCTTGGAGCTGATGGGGGTAAGACAGTTGGAGCTGATGGGGGCAAGTTGGAGCTGATGGGGGCAAGTTAGAGCTGATGAGGCAAGACAGTTGGAGCTGATGGGGCAAGTTGGAGCTTGGAGCTGATGGGGTCAAGTTGGAGCTTGGAGCTGATGGGGGCAAGTTGGAGCTGATGGGGGCAATGTGAGGGCAACATGGATATGGGGGTAATGTGGAGATTTTGAGCATTGTGGAGATGTCCATTTGGGGGGACACTTCAGATTTCTGTGCCTACAGGCTCCTGAGATGTAAATCTGGCCCTGATCCAAGGAGTTATATTTTTAACCCTTTGAGTGCCAGAGAGGTACACAACACATTGCTCTGCAATGCATTGCATATTTCTCTGGCACTCAAGGGGCTAAATATTGTGCGATTCCTTTGCCCCTGACTTGCTCTGCCTCTGCATTTACAACCATGCCCCAAAAAATATATCAGGATGTGAAAAAGAACAAACAGATTAGGCCAAAGCATCATCAGGTACTGAGTATGCGAAATAGTTCCATGTCTGACAATAACAGTTATTTACAGGCCACGTGGATCTAGATGGACGCAGTCTATAAAAAAATTTCTGCCGGGATCCATTAATAACTAGCATTATTCCCCTGAAATGATAGCAAGCCAAATCTACCCAAAAGAGAGAGAGAGAGCTTTCTTCACTGGGTAAATTGATATTTTAATGCTGTCAACTGTCAGGAATAGATTTATTGGCATTAATAACAGTGATTTGCCACATTTTGCTAGTTAAATTACAGTGCTGCATAGTTAGTCCCTCAATAAAGGCCTGGCGTGCTGCCAGCCACTCAGACTCGTGAAGCAGGAACTTGGAGCGTAGCCAACACTGGCATTAAAACCAAAGTCTGAAACATAACAGATGCAAAAACAAAACACGAGGTCGCTCCGGGGATCATACAAAGACGATTAAAACAAATTACCAGCTATGTTAAAGCTAAGTCGTGAGCGGAAAGGATCCACTTCTCTCCCTGGTAAGGTGCTGCACAAGTCAATAGGGATATTCTGGCTGAAAGAACTGTAACCCCTTACCTGACAGAATGAAATTGTGACATATATTTGTCAACATCCTGTGTGTGTACATGAAGCTGCCCACATCATACATGTCATAACCAGTAAGACTGCAGGACAAGAAGATTTCTAGCTATATGCAAAATAGCAAAAAGAGAGAGTAAACCATCTGTAGCATGGGGAATAAATTAATCCATTGAGTCCCAGAGGGATATGCACTGAATTGCAAAGAAAAGCATTGCATAACCCTCTAACAAGGAATGGGGTTAAAGCTCCCAAAGTCTGCATCAATGTAAATGGGGTGTTTAACCCCTTAACTGCATTAAAGACCTTTTTAGTGTTCAAGGAGTTAAAAGCCATATTTAACTAATTGGGAATGATTGTTTGTCTCCTGTGGTGCAGTTTATTTATAAAATAATTGCTTTACTTTTTCTATATGTGACCCTTATTAACAATTAACCCTTTGAGTGCCAGAGGGGTACCCTTCTGGCACTCAAAGGCTTAAATGAAATAGAGGTGCCTGGACAAGGGTTGGGCAATCTAAGGTCTTCCAACGGTTGTTGGACTACAACTCCTATCAACTACGGTCATGCAATGGTTGGCTGAGGTTGATGGAAATTGCAACCCCTGGTTTATTCAGGCAGTATTATATAAAGAGAATGTATTCTTTATCTGTGTCATTATTTTCAGGTTGTAAACATTAATTCCTTGCATGTTATAGTCACTTCCAGGCATTTCTAGCTTCCAAGGGGTTAAATGGTGTATATATTAAAAAATAAAATGGGTTCAGACTCTTTTACATATCATGTACTCTTACATACCTCCCAACATTTCATGTCTCCAAAGAGGGACTTTTATTTTAGGTGGTGTTGTGATATTTACTGAGAACTTTTACGTTATTTCCTGACCTACTGACAACTTTTGTCTAACTGAATAAATTATTTAGTGCAACAGAATAAATGATTTAGAACAAAACCAATGTATTTTATTTACACTAGACTAATTTATAAAAACACACACTGAAGTTTAAGTAAAGATTAATACATACCTGAGAGAAGGATGGGGGAGAGACAGAGCACAGGACATTTAAGTGCAGTATTAACCCTTTGAGTGCCAGAGGGGTACGCAACGCACTCAAATGGTTAAAAGTTTTATTACGAAAAAAATATTTGGAATAAAAATATTGATATAAACTATCTTAACCATCTTAAACAGAGCACTGACATGCTACTAAAAAAAATATATTAAAAGGGTTAAAAAAGCTTCCAATAAAAATTGATATGTTTCTATGTATGGGGTTAATCCAGTATTATGGGGTAGGACAGTTAAGCTCACAGTCAATAAAAGAATACCAATGGAGCTAGTCTCTCTTTTTCAATGCTGTGATCCCATGGACATCCTACTACCATTTATTCTGAGACCAGCAGCAAGGAGTGTGTTATAAGAGGCCATCTTCCTTTAAGACTGTTGTTTTAGGGAAAGGTCATAATATCAGGAATGTTACCTACCTATATACCATATTTTTATACATCCTATATAATAATTCACTAAATGTGTTTGTCAGAAGCCGTCATGTGCAGTAGAGATGGTTATGTGAGATGCAGTCATGTGCACTACAGACTGCCCACTCCGCAGCTGATAACGGAGCGGGACTATACCGCAGCACATCCATACTGTGCATGACTGCATCGCGGTGCTGGGTGGCACTGTGGCCTGTGTGCATGGGCTCTTCAACTAGTATATATATATGAGTATAAAAGATTCTAGGGACTGTACCTGCTCATTTGCAAAATAAATAACTAATAGTGAAATTTCACTTTACACTAAACAAAGTAATTTAATCTCATCCATTACAACTACACATCTATAACACACTTGCATATCAATTTTAGTATACTTAATGTCTGAGTGGCACTGTGTATTCACCTTTCTCCTTATATATTAATACACACCTCCCAACATTTCATATGGCCAAAGAGGGACACTGGTGTTTTAGGGTGAGTGGCTGGGCATCTTGCTAGGTATGGGGCATCACTGAGAATTTTTAGGTTATTTCATGACCTATTGAAACCTCTTTGTGTAACTCAATCTAAGATTTAGAGCAAGACCAGACCATTTTATTTACACAACCTAATTTATAAATACATACAGTGAAGTTTAAAAAAGCATAAATGTGAGTTTTATTGCTGTTGTGCAATGTGATACATATTTATACACACAGTCTTATTTCCTAAAATAGAGGGACACAGAGTGGAAAAGAGGGACAGAAGGATTTGGTTCTCAAAGAAGGACTGTACCTCCTAAAGAGGGACACTTGGAAGGTATGTTAATATGAGTTTTATTGCTGTGGAGCAGTGTGATACACTTATATATACAGTACTGTCAGTCTAATCCTAAAAAGAAGGACACCCAGGTGGGAAAGAGGGACAGAGGGATTTGGGTCTCAAAGGGGGATTGTCCTTCTCAAAGAGGGAAACTTATCCTGCACTTGTAAAAAATATATTTCTTTGACATATGAGTACAGGTGGTTTGCTCCAGAGTTGCACTGTTTAGCATATAGCATGTACCTATAGTTGCTAAAAAGGGAGAATTTTACTCTCTGAGCAATTATTTCCATAAGGTATTATCAGTTTTTGTGAGTTTTTAACAAGCTTGATAATAAAATCTATCTACTCATGGCTGTTGTATTTTCCTAGGAAAATCACACTTTTGACATTTTAAAACTCAATAAAAATGTTTTTTCTTTCTTTTTTTTTTTTTTTTTTTTTTTACTAAGGACTGTCCCTTTAATCCACAAACCGATGATAATGCAATTAATCCTTTGGGTGCCAGAGGGGTACGCAATGCATTGCTACCCCTCTGGCACTCAAAGGGTTAATATTAATATAATATGGAAACAGCTAATTTCTTTTTTACTAAACTTACATACTGCTACAGAGAGCATTTCCAGGGCCTCCCGCAACAGTGTGGTTACATACTGTAGACCAACAGCTATTGTGGACTAGGATGTAAAGATAGTTATGGTCTGACTGATCTGTAAAACACAGTGGTTCCAGTCTCTCACACACACTGAGCAATGATTTGTCTGAAGTCTTGGTAAGATAGACATGAGCTTTATACTTCAGGAATGCAAATTTCCTTCCTGCCTGTGGAGCCCAGCTGGGTAAGATTAATCTGGCTGTTGTGATATTAGCACTGGTCTGTAGCAAGGAGAGGGTCACCTTCCCTCTGCATCCTAATAAACTGCTGGAGGAACCTCCACCGTGATTCTGGATGCTTTTAAGAATATAGGATAGCTTAACACTCTTTTTAACACTTTCTGTGCCGGTGGAGAAGGGTAAGTGGTTTAGCAGAAAAAGATTGGTTATAATCAATTTTCATTTTCCACAATATATTCCATAAATTTAGCATACCCAATAAGATCCAAAAGAGTAGAAATGTTAACCTGTGCATAGCACAAGGACAGTAATCATTGCAGTACCTTGGATGCTCATTGATGTATCTGCCCTCAGCACTCAGTTTTAACCCCTGAAAGACTAATGTGGTATGCATGGCAAAACAATGGGGGTTGTGTACTAAGGTGTGTTAAGTAGGTGATGAAGAGGAGATAATGTCTTCAATTATATCACTTATCCAAGTCCTATGTTATTCTATGGAGCAAATGCACTAAGATTTCTCACACTTGAAAAACCACAGGAGTTGCCACTGGGGACTCCAGAAGACAAAGTTTCCAGGTATGGATATCACTGGAGACGATATCTCTACATTATCACCTCTTTATCACACTTAGTGCATTTCTCTAAGATTGTTGCTCAACCCTCCAGTCCTTGATAGATTAATTGGGAAAAAGACACCCCTGTTTCAAGGATATTTAGGTTTAAATTTACATTTCAGAACATTACATATAGAAAGGTAACTGATACATGAACATGCACAGAGCTGACCAGGTTTTGCACCTCACATTCTAATACAATACATTGTGAGGCTGATTACTTACACATATTTGTGGCAAACCAACTGAACTAGAGTGGACAAATAAAACAATCATCGAAATCGTATTGATTTAAATGGGGCTTTGAAACCCTTGAATGTTAGAAGTTGCCAACACAGTGCATTGAAGACCTCTAGCATTCAATGGGTGAACCCTTCATTGTCAGGGGCTTGGACCATTACTTACGCCCTAGAGGCCAGACACATTTTCAGCATTGTTTCTCTCCATCTGTTTAGGTAGAATTCCCGTAATTAACTTTAAAGTTATATATATTGAAAACTAAATACTGTTTTTGTTTTGTTTTTTTCAGAATTAATTGAGCTTTTGCATGGTGCCTCATGGAAATTAAACATTGCAACAAGCTGTGATGTTATAAATACAAAAACAAAGTAAAAAAATGATACTGTATATCAAAAACCTTATTGTTGGTTGTGGACGTTTCAGGTATTTGAAGAAGCCCTGAATCCCTGTGGTACAAAAATACCAAATATGTTTAGCTTTACCTACATACATGGACTGCACGGGCCCCTAATTATTGGAGGGCAAAAGGGTTTTCTCAATTTTAGAACTAAAATGCACATTCCACAGTTTACATAGTAAAACTACCCTAAAGCAAATGAATAGCTATATATATTTCCAAAAATTAGATATCCCACTGCATCAAAAGAGGGGTCACTTGCCTTCCTACCCCTATCCTGGTGTGCACAACATTTATAGAAGATGGCACTAAAGGAAAAAAATAGGCATTTTTTACATTTCTGCCACTTCAAGTGTACTGAAAATGGACCTGTCACTTTAATTTGTTCTATAATTTATTTGAAAATATAATTCAAAACTGCCTATGTATCATGATAACCAAAAGTCCAGCAGATGTATAATTCAGAAACTAATCACACTTTTATTTCAGGGGAATGTGAAAGTGAAAGTCTCCTGGTGCAGAACAGACCTTTAATAGCATACGGAGGTCCCTGAAAACTACTGTTATCATATGAAAAAAACACCAAAAATTCTTAATTAGCATATGACCTTTCACTGAAAAGATTACTTTGCATATGAAACATCACTGGTACCACACATATACCACAATTAGCATAATTAGCATAATGTACCAACTGAAGTAATTAATTTATAATATATATATATATATATATATATATATATATATATATATATATATATATATATATATATATATATAAAATATAATAATAAAACATAATTCCAATGGTTCGGCAGTATTTATAAAGAAAGCTAATATACAGAGAATTATATTCAAGAGTGCAATTCCTTCTCACCTACACCAGGTAACCCATTTTCCTTTTTACCCCTTTACTGCATTAACAGTTACAAACACACCAATATTACCTGAGAATGAGATACCGGATTCCACAAAGCTTAGATGAGTCCAGCTACAAGTCAACAAACAGAGGAGAAGGCAAATGGGGGAGGGGGAAGTAGACACAGGAGGGGCTGGATTCACCAACTGAAATCTTTGAAAACTATGGAATTTTTGCTGAATTCATTAGCTGCTGTTCTTAAGAGAAAAACAGAACCACTTTGGTATGAGTTTACATACTTTAGGGGTTGACAGAAGCACAAAACTACAACTACAAGATCTAATTTTTCTTATTTTTTTTTTAAACATAACTTGCTTGTACTTAAATGGTTACAAGAACTACAGAAATGAAGAAAAGGTTGACAAAGCAACCATTTTGGAAAGAAGATAATGAGGTGTCACTTTCCTTTCTACCCCTAGTCTGATGTGCACAAATATTTCCAGAAGGTGGGGTTAAAGGAATACATTAGCATTTTTTCACATTTACAACCCATATTTACTAAAATGTTTGAAAACTATGGAATTTCCTACTGTATTTATTTTATTTTCTGCTATTTCAAGAAAAGTGTCACACCTTGGTATGAGTTGACATATTGTAGGTGGTGTCAGAAGCAAGAAACTACACCTAGCTGTTTTCTTTTTAAAATGGCTGCATGTCCTAAATGGTCTTAACTATTAGAAACTAGAACTAGAAACATGCCCTCTTGATTTATTTCTAACAGCTGCATACTGTGACCGAGACACTCCAAGCTGGTCCACACACACCAACGACCTCCACACGTACAGCTTCTCGGACCTCCGCCACCAAGGTCCTAGGTTCCACCATAGTTAGAAGATAAGAAAGATCTCCCCTCGTAAGACATTAAGGGGGAGAAGTAGGTGGCTGAGAGCATAGGAACAAATCTGGGGCTTGTCTTAGCAGTACTTGGGCTGTCGAACCTTCCAGCAGAAACATTTCCTAGGAAGAAACAAAAGAGTAGCTAAATTAACATGTTGGGCCTAGGAACCTCTCTAGCATGCGACTGGGCTGATTCAATCATATCATCTGTATGTGGGGCTGTGTTTCAATCACAGCCATTCGCAGAGTGAGAATTTTTCTTTCATGAAATGCTCTGAATAAAAATTTACCATAAACCATAAAATCTCCCCCTCCTCTATACTGAATAACACACAAAGACCACATGATGAGTGGGTCACAAGGCCCCCTGCAAATTAAATAAAGCCCCTACTATGAAGCATAGGTTATTGGGGGAAGATGTACCCCCCACCCCCATTAAATTTTTACCAGCAAAGAACACAAAAGTGGAAGCCAGGGCTCCAAATACCAGACAGGATGGGCTGGAACACACTCTCCCCCTTTTGCATGATGGCTGGGCAGTTATATATTTACATCACTGACAACCTATTTTATATAGCACTTTTCACCGTAAGGGACTCAAAGTGCTTTGGCACACGGCCTTTTCAACCATCTGATGACAGCTGTTGTTACCATTAACCAGCTCAATGGTACTCATTTTATCAACTTCAGAAGCATGAAAGGCTTAGTCAGCCCTGACGGGGCTAGAAACTGCAATCCTGAGGTTTGAACAGGAACAACAGTTGGTTCATTAACAAGCTGAACTATGATGAGGTTGACAAAATTAATTAATTGCCAGATCTCCTTTGTTTACCCAAAGGAGTTGCAAGGAACAATGGAGACATTATTTTATTTTTATCTATTTAGATCTGGGGTATTCTTTATTAAAGAGAATGACTGGATACCTGTCCATTACATGATTACATACACACGTTGATTAAGGGATATTGAACAGTTTATCTGTAAAACAATTATGAGAGACTGTCATGAATCAGGGGCCATATGCATAAAGACAAAGAGGTATTTCAGGGCAAACCATCTGCAAAAAAAATTTTCTATATTCCCTATGTGGCAGTTGGCTTGCCCCAAAATTCCTCCATTTTTCTTACATGTGTTTCATATGGCCTAAAGTGAAAAGTGTGTTACATGTTCTGTAGTTTCTAGAGCGCAAATGGATCTCCTGTTATAGCAGATAATCCTATATAATAATTTGCTAGGATGTTTGTCACGATGCAGTCATGCGCAGAAGAGACTGCATGCGTGGAGCAGTGAGGTAGCAGCCACTTAACATTACCCGGCCCTTGGCCCATGTACACGGGCTTTTACACTAGTTAGTCAATATTCAACATGTTCTATGAGAGGAAATTTCACACATCAATGTGAGCAAACTGCATCTGAAATGTAACATGAAACTATCATGGAAAAAAAAATATGCATGAAATGCTGTTTATTTTTATATTAGACAAATAATGTAAATGCATTACTGTAATTGTAAATAGCCTACCTGGGTTCTTCTCGAACAGCAAGAGATTCAGGGGTTTTTATTCTATAGGTAGGACTATGAGCTGAGGTGTATATTGGCCTATTGTAGAGAGTTCTGGATCCTTGGTTAATAGCAGAGAATGTGCTCCAGAAAGGGGGCTCCATGACAGGAGCTGCTCCCGGGGTTTCCAAAGGATTTTTGATTCAGGGTTGGGGAAAGAAGGCAAAGTTGGGTATGTACATCTTATGTATGTTGGGCAATCTAAGGACACTGGTATTAAGAGAAAGCTTCATTCAGTTGACGGAAACTTTGCATGAAGAGGTTTTTTTTTTAAGTGTTAACCTTCTATTTAATGAGAACAATACATACTTTGAATTCTTTATTGCCCCTTATAATAACCTCATATGAAAGGGATAATACCACCTTGTACTATGTCTTATGCACAGTATTCCCCTGGATATTCCTGGGACAGTTGAGGGTACAGGAACAGGTTCCAGTATTAGGCTGAGGAGAACTTAGCAAACTGGGGTTGTAGGGATTGTTTATCATCAGTGGTGGGTCGGTTGAGACCAGGAAGACATCAGGAAGACATGAGGCATCAGCGATCTTGCCTTTCACTTGCAGTGTGGCACACAGAGCTGCAGCATCCCCCCTATCTTCCCTGTAATTTGCTATTTTCCTTCTACTTGTCACAGATTGGTGAGTTCCCATTGCCACATAACAGGAAATGTGTTTGTACCTTAACAGATATACCAGATATGATTTGGATTTCAGGTCAGCAGCATGTGGTGAGTCAGTGGGCATCAGCTCTGGAAAAGGGTGGCCATAACCAATGGGCTTGTTTAGCTGGCTTTTGGGGTACTACACAAGTAATTCTTCCAGTCCTGGCTTGGACATGTTAATATTCAGCGATGTATATTGTATATGTTAAGGACAAAAAGAATTAGAAGATTCATCCCTTATGACTTGTTAACTTCTGTTGTCTTGAATAAAGCCATAGCCTTTTAAACCCTCACACTTTTGTTTGTGTATTATTCCATATCATATATCTGGGACAAGAAAAGAGTAATAATTCTGGAAGAAATAAATTGTACCATTGGGGAAAAATAAAGCTTCCTCCTTTTGTTTTTTAAATAGGACTTTTAACCAAATGAATAATAGCGAGCTCTCCAAAGCATTTTTCAATGTGTTAGAAACCTCTTTAGTATTGAAGGGGTTAAAAATTAGTGGAAGTATTGTGGATCCTTATTTGTCCCTTATGATGGAGTTAGTCCTCTCTCCTTCTGTAAATACGGACTTAAAGGAATACTGATACATAAAAAGTATCCATGGTTCTACATGCTTAAATACCTTGTACTCCATGCTAGCCTCTTAAAGGGGAACTACCACCCCGTAAAAACGTAACCTGGATTGATTCTTCATCTGGCGACTAGCTGCTTAGTAGCGCTAGTCGCCAGAAATGTTACCCGGCCGGCTCAAAAGGGACTGACAGCACAAGCGCACGGACATCACTGTGACCATCAGAAAAAGGCCGAAATCTTCAGAACCGGGTAACATTTCTGGCGACTAGCGCTACTAAGCAGCTAGTCGCCAGATGAAGAATCATGAGGTGACAGTGTTTGTATGTTAATGGGCCTGACATAATATATCAGCCTTTCAGAATAGAAGAGCCGTAGGAACTACTGTTGTGCACAAACAATTAACCAAATTTGTCTATAGTCTACATGTGCATTAAAATATTAGTATGTCACTGCCTAAATTTGTCTTTGGAGTTTGGAGGGCCTCGAGGCAAACATTTTTGGGGCACCTTTTCACAAAACTTTAGCGGTATAACTAGAACCTATTGGACTTTGTGACAGATGGGAACAGCTTGGATTCTGTAACATCTGCAACCCTGGTAATAACTACATTTTACACATACAAGCTGGATGTGCATGAGAGTGCCCCTTCATAACCTAATCATATCATTATGTTGCACAAACCCCTTTGAGGTAACTTGGCAGTGATGAAGAGAGAAGCTGGATCTGCATGTGAGGGAACTGCTGGCTTCAGTTCGCAAGTAAATAATTGTCTATTTTTTTATGTTTATTAGCAGAGAAGATGTGTAAATAAAATAAATATCAGTGTGTTCGTGTCAACGTGTGTATCGTGAATGTCTGTATGTGTATGTATGTGTGCTAATTTCTGTGTGTATATGCATGCATGTGTGTGACTGGGTGTCTGCATATGTGTATCTGTATGTATATGTCTGTGACTGTGTCTATTCTTGAGTATCTGTATAGGTATTTGTGTGTGTGTGAATGTGTATATCTGTATGTATGTGTATGAATGTCTTTGTAAGAATATCGAATAATGGTGCAACTCAGTGGAATATACTGACACTCATACACACACACATACATCCTCTTACACATGTATATAGTATCTCCCACATGCACTCTCATTTTCATGCACACACTCTCACACACATATATACAGTCTCTCATTCTCTCCTTCACACTTTCCTTTTCAGACAGACACACATAAAAACACACAGATTCAAATACACATACACGCATACTCACACACATTCATACAGGTGCAAAGCCACATATTCACACATAAACATTCGCACACAGACGCACCTCATACACATGCATACTGACACACGCATATATACAAACACATGCACACATACAGACATTCACACATACCCACACACCTACACACACACACACACACACACAAATAAACACATGCAAGCACATTCACACACATGCACACACAGACATACACACGTACACCCCCATACAAAACACACAAACACACACACACGCACACCAGAAATATACACATTCATACACATGCAGGCACTCATACACACACACACATTCAGATACTTACACATACAGGGACTCACACATATGTACCCACGTGCACACACACACATACAGGCAAACATCTGCACATGCACAGACACGCACACATACCATACATACTCACGCACATACAGACACTCACACATATACACATACATACAGATATACACATTCACACACACATTTGCATGCACACAAATACATATACAGATACTCAAGAGTAGACACAGTCACACACATATACATACAGATACACATATGCAAGGCCTTGCAAAGCAATTGATTGGAGACTCCATCAAAGTTTGTAGATAAATGGCTTTCAATATTATTACCATACCCTGTGGTCCTTGTTAAATTTAAATGTTTGGCTCTGTTGATGCTGTATATGTATTCTTTTATTAGGAAAATATTTGCCTTACTATAATATTTCTCTATTGGATATTCTGTTTACACTTATTTTGTGTAGTGAGACAATGGAATCAATGTACAAATCTACAGCAATCAAATTTGCTGAGCTAGGATGTCAGCTCCCTGCTCATGTCCCTGCAATTCAAGGTATGTGCCAGAGCATATGATCTATGTAGTGCATACTGGTGCACACATACCATCATCATAAAGGCTTTGATGGGAGCATGTTCAGCAAATGCAGTTGCCACCTGCCCAGTTTTGAACAGGACAGTCCAGTGTTGAGCTCCCCTGTCTGGTTTCGTCCACGCTGTCAGTGTTTCAGAGGTTCTGAAACTTGAACGGATTCAGTTTCAAGTTCTTGTCCTCCCATTGCTTCGAGCACACATCTAAACCAAAGCACTGATTCTAATTGGCTGGTCATACAACTGCATGCCGATTTGAATTTGAATGAGGCCCCCAGTGCATTACTTGCTCAAAACAGGCCTGCAGATATAAATTAAGCTTCCCATTGGAAAGAATTATAAAGTTAGAAATTCGCCACTAAAACTATGGTGTATCACTCTGCGTTAAGCAGAAAGCATTGTGTCTCTGGTTTTTGAAAGAGAAAAATGTGCCAACCCTCCTTCTTCTAGACTGCAATACCCAATCCTGAGTTAAAGTCACTCACACCTTACTTATAAGGGAAACTATCTACCCATATATAAACATGCCTGGCTTGAGCACACCAAGGGCCAGCAGGTGGGTGGATTTAGAGTTAATGCATTTTGGGATCTGTATTGCAGATTTATTTGGTGCTTTTTAATACCTGCAGCTGTAAACTTTAAATCTGAAGCAGAGAATCAGTAAAACCTCCCTCTGAATAAATCATATCCAATTGTTTCATTTTACATATGTCCCAGAATGTTAGTAGAACACCTGCAGCTCTCATTTACACAGACTACTACAAGAATTGTCAATATGTGTCTCTCCAGCTGTTGCCTTTTATTAATACAGTAATGATTCAACCCCCTGGGATCTTTATCAAGAATCCAGACCCTGGGCAGGAGGGAGACTGAATTCTTGAACGTAGTAGTACAAAGCAGCATGTACCGAATATGAAGAAGTGCTGAGAGAGATGATTTTCCTCTATGTTATTACCTTTTCTCTATTTTACCATAGTCTGTATAACAACTGTTGTGGGTGGGTGTCATTATCTGGATAAGCATATAGATATATAGATACGTATTTGCACTGTATCTTTGGGCAGTGACATTCCATTATCTGAAAATGTTCATGTGTGTCTGCAGAACCTGGATAGTGCTGAATTGTCTTTGGTTTATCTCATTCAGACTGCTGGAATCTATCACCTGTTTGTAGTTGCAAAATAATTACTTCATAATAAAGTAAGTAGAGTGTATAATTAGGAGACATCCAGGTCTATAGAATATTTCTTGAACAAAGATATACACGGGCACAATTTGTAGGGGCCATTACTATTTTATGATCATTAAAAGCTTAAGGAGTGTTATTATTAGTTGTTAGTTCTACTGTAAGGCTTTGTTCCTGTGAACAATGGAAAATAATAATAATAATAAACTGATTAGCTGGGAGGTGCGTAAGCACACATCCCAGCCAATAGTAGTGAGTCATTTTGACAGGCAGTATCTCTTAACAATTTCCTCACAATGGATCGGGCATCGGCCCATGAAGAACTAAGGGGGTGGGGGTATTCTCTCTTTTCCTGCCTCTGCCCACCACAGTCAGTGGCGGGGAACAAAAAGGAGGACATATTTATATTTATCCAGTTTTTACACACACAGTTTTCGATTTTCAAAATAATAATACTTCAGAGCAGACACATGGGGACATATTCTTGGAAACTTTGGCATCTTGTACTTTATTCACTCGCACATATGTGCAATGCAAACCCTTTGTGTGCCAGAGAGGTATGCAATGCGATGCGTTGTGAATCCCTCTGGCACCCAAGGGGTTAAACTCTGCACGTATGTGCGGGTCCTTTGAGTGGTACATCATTAATATTTCTCTTTCTTTTACAGAACTATGAATGAAAGATGGAAGATCGAAGATGGAACAGAAAAACAAAGAAGATGGAAAGGAAGAAGAGAGAAGAAGGAAGAGAGACAACTGAAATAGCTGACCTGGGTGCTGAAGACTCCGCTGGACATGAGGATTAATGGTGTTTCTTTTCAGGGACTGTTGTTTTTTCACTTAGTCGGATTTACGCTGTACTCAAAGGGTTAAAGGGTTAGTAATGTCAAAAAAAAGTTTTTTTTGCATTTAGAAGAATGTAAAAAGTTGAGCTAAATGCAAAAAACGTATCTCTCAAACCGCTATGGTTTGAGAGATACAGGCATTTAAAGTTCAATGACTCCTGCTGACAGCTGTAGAGCTGTCAGCAGGGGATCCATGTCGGTCGACACGGACGCTCTGCAGCAGAGCCGCAGTCACATTATTGACAGCGAATCCCTTCATTGGAATGGTCTAAAATGTGTACCTGGTTTGCAAGCACACGTTTTAGACCATTCCAATAAAGGGATTTGTTGTCAATAACGTGACTGCGGCTCTGCTGCAGACCCACCGTGTCGACTGACATGGATCTCCTGATGACAGCTCTACAGCTGTCAGCAGGAGACATTGAACTTTAAATTTCTGTATCTCTCAAACCATAGCGGTTTGAGAGATACATTTTTTTTTGCATTTAGCTCAACTTTTTAAGCTCTTCTAAATGCAAAAAAACTTTTTTTTTTTACATTACTAACCCTTTAATTCGAATAACACTGGACACAGTTTAGGAGTGCTTTAGATGTATTGATATGGATCTTAGCTTAGGGCCCCATATCAATAAATCTTTTTTAACTTTTTAACACATTCAATTGATGCGTCGGCAGTTTAAAGGCGCGTTAAAGGACCCTGAGCCCAAAAAAAACGGATGCAGATTTTCCCATGTTAAAGTGAGTCTCTTAGTACATCTTAGTACAAACACAGTCAATTGAATAGCAAATTCTACCGTTTGGAGTATGCTTCAATAGGGTAAAATGGGCACTAACTTCAGCGCTCAAAGGGCTAGATTCTACTGCAGGAAATAAATGTTGCCTCCTGTTTTATCAAAAATTTTCCTATTGAAGTCTATGGGGAAAACTGGAGATAAAAGCAGTGATAAAATTAGCGCCTATAATAGAATCCAGCCCGATATGCTTTTTTTTCTGCCATCATTTCTTCATAGCACAGGTAATTGAATGGCTTACTGTGCTTGAAAAAATGGAGGCAGGGTTTTTTTTTTGCCTAACGGGGACAATTGAATTGAGGCCTAAATTTCTAGACATTTGAGTACATATTGCATACCACTCTGGCATGCGGAAAGTTAAATGGCAGCTATTTACAATCATTTTGATCAGCAATAGCTAGAGAGCCTGTCAATATCTAATGCTAAAACGCTTCATGGATAGTTTGTGATATACAATCAGCTCTGTGAGATAAGAACACTGTATTAACCCACTTCTCATCCTCAGTCTGATGTAATTCATATAAAACGCCCAGTAGATGGCACCTTTATCCAAGAGGTGTCCAGTATAGCAGCCAGTGACTGAAAAAAGGAGAATCATTACAGCTATTAACCTCTGTGAAGTGCATTGTATGCCTCTTGTAGAAACATAGAATTTGATGGTAGATAAACATTGCTTGTAATGTTCTTTGCCTCTGTTTGATCCCTTTATACAGTAACCCTTTGGATGTTAGGAAGTACACATTGCTTTGCAAAGCAATGGAGTTCTCTCTAAAAACCAGGAGGTTAAAGAAAACAAAATACAGTAAATAAATTAGCATAATTGCAAATGAAATGTCTAGCCTTTCCTGAATAAGGAATGGAAATAATTAGCTTCTCTGATTTTAGTTGGTGGACACCTCTCTTTACAGAAGAGTGGGAAAAGTGGGAACCTATAAATAGAATGTGGGAGATGAACGTTATGCCACCTATCCCTTAACAGCAATGGAAGCTGGATTGCAGCAGCAAAAGGAGGTGAAGGGGTTAATCTTTAATCCAAACTTTGGTGGGGTCCCCTTTCTTTATTGGCTGCCTTATGAAGCCCCTTTCCTAACAGGGGAAGGGTGTGACAGTGGAGCACATCCTATATCAGCAAAGATGGGGGTACAGTATTGAAAGGATCACTAACATCTCCTTCTATGAATCCGGTTTGCATGGACTGGTTACCCATAATTAACTTTTATCAGTTCTGGATATCATATCCATGAATACAGACAGGATTCTCTGCAGCCAGGCTGCAGGACCCCAAATGCTACCCATTGAACTTCTCCTTCCTTCAATAAGAAGAGATTGTGGTCATAGTGGAGTTTCACTAAGGTTTGTTGCAATGGGGCAATGTGGCTGGTGTTGTGTGGAGATCATCTCACCCTGGTAAATACTACACACCGCAATATGCACTAATAATTATCTATGGAAGGGGAGGGGGAGACAGTTTGATCATCAACAAATGAGGTTAGCGTAATGCTGGAGATATGTTGAGAAGGGCAAGTGAGGGTGCAGAGGGGATGCTTTCACACTGACACTTCAGCCCTTTGCGTGCCATAGAGATGTGCAACACATTGCTTAGTTCATACCACAAGATTCAGGTGCAGTTCACCAACATACTGTCAAACTGGACCCTTATCAAACCTTACCGCATCTCCCCATGGTGTCTGACAACAATTAGGTCTGCCTCCATAAACATGATCTAGAGTAGTAATTAACAATTCATTCTGGAGAGCCACTGAACACAGAATTAATTTATAATGGCCACTGGGATTTTCTACCCAGATTAATGTAAGTAGGGGTCTATTATTAGAAGACCTTAGAAGACTTTGAATTCCAGAGGGGTGTGCAACTCATTACTTTTTATGAAGCTGCAACACATGCACCTCCATATTAGATAATCTAGCCCACATCTTCACCCTATGACACTTTTCTAAAACTATTCCTCTTCTACACTGTCTACTCCATCATGTATTGTTTCAACCTCAGCCCTTTTTTAGTGTAGAGTCTCCTCCAACTCTGTAACCATACTATTCCTTAGTACAGCAGACCTCTTTCCACTAAGGTGCAATCCATTTCTACTATAAAACTGCCCCCAAGCAAAAAAAAAAAAAAAAAAAAAAAAAAAAAGCAGCCCTTTGCTGTAGAAACCCAAACCACTCCTGCTTGGAAGTTAATTTTTGTGTGTGAGTGCCTGAGTGTTAGATTGACACTGCGGTGGAATGCATTGTAATTTTTGTGGAATTTGAGATGTTCCTCTTCACTGGCAGTCCAGATGATAAGAACATCATCTATGTAGCAGAGATAGACCAGGGGTTTTGTCTGGCAGGTGGACAGGAAGTCCACTTCTAACTCTGCCATAAACAAGTTGGCATATTGTGGTGCCATTCGGGTACCAGTTGCAGTCCCCATTTTCTGAAGGTAGAGGTCCTGACCAAACTTGAAGTAGTTGTGGGTGAGTATGGTTCCATGGCTGTCTTATTTCTTAACAGATATTCTTGGCATGCTGCTATGCCATCTGTGTGTGGAATGTTGGTATAAAGGGATTCTACGTCCATAGTGGCAAGGATGGTGCTCTCTGGAATGGGGCCCAAGTCTGCTAGTTTGTTCAAGAGATCTGTGGTGTCTTGAAAGAAGCTGGGTGTTCGTTTTACCAGGGGTTTCAGGGTACTTTCTGCCCAGCCAGAGATATTCCCGGGTTTCCTTCTTTGTGTATTTTTGGTAACATGTAGAAAGAGCCTGCTTTTGGATCTGCTGGTATTAGGGGCCTTATCTGTTCTCCAATGTTGGAGGGCAGTTCTTTTATGATCATGTTGAGTGAAAGCTTGCATTTTAAATCTGTTTAGTTAGCCAATAAAGGTATCAACTTTACTAAATTTTTGCCTTCTGTATTTCTACAGCTAAAACGTTACCAACTCTCATCTGGAATAAAGTGTGGCACTAGTAGTATTTCAGAAAATAGCACCAAGAGATGCTTTGTATAAGCGTGTGACCAAAATCCCTGATATAAACCTTAATGGACTTATATGTCCCATTGGCTTAGTCATTGTTACCAACATGTACTATGACATTCAGGTCATGTCCCGCCCCTCATCAATCTATAAAATGGCCGAAGGTTCAGGATTGAAGTAGAGGCCATCATAAGGGGCCAGACACATGCTCTTCTTATTAATTGCCCCCCCTCTTCTTCAGGCAGTGTGAAAGGGTTCACTTTTGAATAGTCGCACACAGAGGAGCATGCGACCATTCAACTGTTCCAGCAGGCTGCCTGGGTAAAAAGTGCAACGTGACAATCTCGCAGTGCATGACAGCGTGAGATTGTCACGTCGCGCAGTCAGTGTGCGCATTAAGCACATGGAGGCACTCCAAGAGAAGATACTATGCGTGGTGGAAGTGAAGAGTAATTACTGGCGCATTAACCACACAGAACAATAATAGAATAATTGTCCAACTATTTGTGCTTCAACAATATGCTTTTTGAGTATGTCCATAGTTATTACAATTTCACCTGCTGCTTTTTTCATTACGCATAGGCTTCTCTCGCAGCACACAGAGGCTTAATGCACTGGAAATTACTCTTGACTTGCACCATGCATAGTATCTTCTCTCGGAGCACATTGAGGCTCTCCAGCTGCCTTCGTTTGCTTAATGTAGCCATTGACAGCGCAACGTGACAATCTCGAGCTGTCATGCTCTGCAAGATTGTCACATTGCTCTTTTTACCCAGGCAACCTGCTGAAACAGTTGAATGGTCGCACGCTTTTCTGCGTGCGACCATTCAAATGGATAACTTGTGAAAGCAGAGGGGGAGGGTTTAAGGGAATTAAAAAAGGCAGCATTAGGGATTGGGGGCTTATTCTTATCTTTTTTTTGTGCTGTTTCTTGTTCTTACCTGGGAGTCCACAAAGCTTGAGTACTTCAGATTTCCTTTTCAGTCTCATACGTTCCATACATGCAATCTCAATTATAAAACTCAAAATAGATTTATCCGCCTATGAAAAACCAAGAAAGTTGTTTCCAGAAAACCAAGAAAGTGATTCCAGCATTCCACGGGAATGGTAAACTGTATCACATTATTTAGCTACCCATGTATTGATTATTTTCTGGCTAATGTGCAAGTCTGTCATATATCAGGTTAGAATAATTGATTTACCAAATCTATTACCCCCATCCACTACATGCAAATCTGAGAAACCAAGAGACAGCAAACTGTTCAACTAGAGAGATTCTGGTTACAAATTACCCTGTCTGCCTAATTATAGAATCCACTATCACCACCTGTTTAGGTCTGTCTGTGTCCCAGATATCTTCAGTGCTAGAGGGGCTGTTATCCCGGCTGTCAGAAAGAACCATTCTCTCCAACCAGCTTGTGCCAACACACCCAATATTATGAAATAAGAATATTAAATTATTAAATGTGTTAAGATTCAAGTAACTTAAAGGGACACTAAAACTATCTGTTGTTATATACATTTAAATGCACTGTACTTCCAGCTAGTATCTGTATAAACCAGTTTTATGAAGTCTAAATTTTAGTTTTACATAAGCTTTTGGGGGCAGCCATTCTCTGACTCTCATAACCAGAGCAATCTTGACAGATGTCTCAAAAGTGATAGTGCAGTATTATAAGTAAATGAGTTAAGATAAGGTGATAGTCTCTTTAAAGGAGAACTACCACTCCTATACAAGTTTGGCTAATAATTAACTAAATATTTTATCAAATTCATGGTATGACTAAATTTAAAGATTTAAAAATGATCTGGGGCCTTACTTCCAGACAGACTGCGGGTACAGCTCTGCACCGGTCTGTCAATCTTCCTCTGCTACCCTCCCCATGTAGCCTCTCAGTCCAGCCTCCTCCGATGACAGAGGATTTCTCCTTGTAAGCTGGAGCACTCTCATTGTCTAAAGAACACTCCAGCTTAAATGGAGAAATCCTCCTTCATCGGAGGAGGCTGGACTGAGAGGCTACGTGGGAAGGGGAGCAGAGGAATAATTACAGACAGTGGTCCAGAGCTGTATCCGCAGTCTGTCAGGAAGTAAGGCCCTAGATCACTTTTAAATCTATAAAGGGATAGTAATGTTTCACAAAAAAAAAAGCTACTATTAATCGTCATAGTATTTAGAACATGGAGAGTGTTGTTTCAATACACACTATAGTTCTAGAGTAACTAAATGATAAAGTATCCCCCTCCTGCCCCTGTTACGTAATGTAAGCCACCTCCCCTCAGATGTGGAATCTGGTCCTGGGACCAGACAGTCACAGCAAGGGACAATCTTCTTACTGTGAGGATAAGGAAAACCCTGCTGCCCTTGACAGTTTTTTCTGTTTTTTCTTCATGCTCACTGAAGATTGTCCCTCTCTGCGATCCATCCAGACAGTCTTGCTGCTCTGAGGTGAGCAATGTTACATCAGTAAAAGGGGTGGGAGGGGGATACTTTATCTTTCAATTACTCTTGATTACAACTCTGACAGTATTGAACTAACACTCTCCATGGCCCAAATACTATGAAGATTACTTGAAGCTGCTTTTTTTGTGAAACATTATTATCCCTTTAAATTTAGCCATACTATGAATTGTATAAAAAATTAAAACAAGTATTCAAGTTAATCGCTATATTTAGTTCATTATTAGCCAAACTTGCATAGGGGTGATAATTCCCCTTTAAATGTAAGAGCTGTGTGTACTACTCTCAGCTGAATAACTGCCTTATCTCAACTGCAAAAGCAAACTGAACAAAAAGTTCTTATGATTGTAATTAAAGTTCAGATACATGATATGTAATACTATATAACCCAATTTCCTTCTTTGTGTATTACTGTTCCTTTAAGACTAAACTATGACGCTAAAATATATTGGGAGATATCATGTAATTATACCTGATTACATTATTTTACTAGAGAAGACTAGGTTGTATTCTTATTACAATAGCAATTGAATAGAAACCAAAAGTGCTCTGTGTGAAACAATTCAAATGTCCCAACTTCCACTGGTAGCCACAGAACCTACATATACTTTATGACACTCCAGCCTTGTTCCACTGTCGACTGGTAGTCACAGTATCACATACACATTGTCTGACGACCCAGCCTTGTTCCACTAGTAGTCACAGAACCAAATATACACAATTTTACACCCTGGCTTTGTTCCAGCGTCCTCTAGTAATCCAAGAACCACACATACACAATCTAACACCCTAGACTTGTTCCACTGTCCTCTGGTAGTCACAGTACCACGTCTACACTGAGTAACACCCCTGCCTTGTTCCAATGTACCTTGGTAGTCACAGAACCATGTACAATGTCTGCCACCCCGGCCTTTTTCCACTGTGCACTGGTAGTCACAATATCATATAAACACTGGCTGACACACTAAGCTTTTTCCCCTGCCTGTCATTACTTACATTTGTACTGGGGAACCCTTGTCACTACTTCAGGGAATCCCAATGAACCTAGTTTGTAAACCACTGCTCTGTATTGGGCTGAGGCCCAGACCACCATTTGTACAGCATAGTTGTTGCACTTGAACTTACAACCCATTGACAGGGCATCAGACAGTAAAATATGTCAGATAGTATTTATTTAAATAATGCAATTTTTTCTGATTGCTTTAGCATTTGTAGCAGCTACAAAGAAGGACGACTGTCGCCAGTGTGACCTTAGTTCAAACCGCAAGTGTTTGTCAAGCAAATATTTTTTTATCTCTAACCTACCCTTTCCATATCAGAAAACCATTAGCAATACTGGACTGGATTACAGCCCTAGTAAAAACCTAATCACATGTTTTATCCTCAAATTTGCACATAGAGGTAGATGTGTTAAGATCTGGAGCAAATGGTGTGCAAACCAACTTTACAGAGGAAAAAATTCCTGTTGATGTCTGTGGAGCATTAACCTCTTGAATGGTAAGAGGTCTCCAACACAATGCTTCACAATTCATTTGAGACACCCAACTTGTTTAAATGCCCATATGAATCAATGGGAAGTTTGGTACTTTTTCTACATCAGCCACCTAGAATTTGGTTTAAAAAAATATCCAATACTTTTATGTGGGGATACTCGAGGGTTCTCAGTACAGGCACTTTTAAAAAAATAAAAATACATTACCATATATAGTACTTTTATCCAAAAATAAAAATATGTTATATGGTAAAATGACTTTTCCTTTTCACATCACAAGGACTCTGAGAAAATCCACTGGTAACACTTCAAAAGGAATAGACTCCATCCCAAATAGAGAGAGATATTGCAGGTTGCATCTGCAAGCTCTAGAATACACCATGTAAGTTATACCTAAAGGGATCCAGCAGGCAGACAATGAGGCTGATGTATTAAAACCAAGTGGACTAATTCTGGGGCAAACTAACTGCACCACAGGAAGTGAACATTCCTATTGTTTTAAATAGGGATTTAGCCCCGAGAATGCAACAGAGGCCTCCAGTGCATTGCAAAGCAACAGGATGGAGACTGCGCTAGCATTCAAGGGGTTAGAAGGTCCATTTAACCAATTGCATGTCAGAGGGGTGTGACATGCATTAAAAAGAAAAAGAAAAAAAGCCTGTCTGAAACAAAGAAAGATGGCACCTTCCACTCCTGAGTAGACCCTGTTTTGGCAAGTCTCTCATTCAGGGGTGGTTACATAGTAACATAGTAAATTAGGTTGAATAAAGACACAAGTCCATCAAGTTCAACCTTTGCCTTATACCCCAGTGACTGAGAATTATATAGCTTTCCTGCTACCAAATAAGCAGGGCCGGATTTAGAATTACAAGACAAAGAACAGACCTGTGCTACTCCACACCAATGTGTGAATGTGTGCCCTGACTTAGGCATGTATAATAAGATAGTGTATAAATGCATGCCCTGACTTAGGCATATATAATAAAATTGTGTTTATTCCCTTGAGTCACCTCCCCACCCGGAGCCATGAAGACAGGTCTGTGCCTCCTTCTTCGGCACACACCTGTAGTTGCTGCTTTTCCCAATTGGGTTTTTAGTAATACAGAGTGCTGGGAGATGACATCTTCTCCCAGCGCTCTGTATTACTGAAGACCACGCAGGAGCTCCAGCAGCTACAGCTCTGCAGAAGGAGGAGGCACAGACCTCTCTTGCCGCTGGACCACCAGGGAAGAGGTAGGAAACGGACACTGGGGCAATGTGAGGGTAATAAGGAGATGATGGGGGCAATATGGAGCTGATGGGGGCAATGTGGAGATGATGAGGTGCATTGTGAGGGCAATATGGAGCTGATGGGGGCAATGTGGAGATGATGGGGGCAATATGGAGCTGATGGGGGGCATTGTGAGGGCAATGTGGAGATGATGGGGGCAATATGGAGCTGATGGGAGGCAATGTGAGGGCAATGTGAAGCTTATGGGGGCAATCTGGCGCTAATGGGGGCAATGATGGGGAGCAATGTGAAGGCAATATGGTATATGGAGATGATGGGGGCAGTATGGAGCTGATGGGGGCAATGTGAGGGCAATATGGTATATGGAGATGATGGGGGCAATGTGAGGGCAATATGGATATGATGGTGGCAAGTTGGAGCTAATGGGGGGCAATGTGGAGATAATTGGGGCAACATGGAGATTAGGAGCATTGTGGAGGTGTCCAGTGCAGATGGCCCACGGGGGGGTGGGGCACTTCAGATTTCTGTGCCTACAGGCTCCTGAGATGTAAATCCAGCCCTGCAAATAAGTTAGTCTTTATCAGACCTTCCTGATTTACCTACTAATATACAGTATAACCAGTATAACCCTGTATGTTCCCTTTTGAAAAATGTATCTCTTAAATGTATCCATTGTGTCTGCCATAACCACCTCCTTGGGTAAGGAATTCCGCAATTTAACAGACCTTACCGTAAAAAAACCTTCCTCTGCTGAAGTCTAAACATCCTTTCCTCTAATCTCAAGTGGTGTCCCATGGTCACCTGATCAGGCCTTGGAATGAATAGCTCACCGCAGAGATCCTTCTATTGACCTCTCATATATTTGTACAATGTGATAAGGTCTCCTCTTAGTCGTCTTTTCTCTAGAGTAAGTAAACCAAGTTTGTCTAGTCGTTTCTCATACATCAATTCGTCCATTCCCTTAATTAATTTTGTTGCTCTTCGCTCTACCCTATTTAATTCTAGTATATCCTTTTTCAGAACTGGTGCCCCAAACTGTACTGCATACTAAAGGTGAGGTCTTACCAATGATTTGTACAATGGCAAAATAATGTTATCCACTCTTGCTTCAATACCTTTTTTATGCAAGACAGGATTTTGTTTGCTTTTGCTACTGCTGTTTGACACTGTTCACTGTTTACAAGTTTGTAGTTTACAAGGATACCGAGGTCTTTCTCTAGCAATGAGTCCCCTAAAATGATTCCATTAAGTTCATAAGTAGCCTTGGGATTATTTCCTCCCAAATGCATAACTTTACACTTCCCCACATTAAACTTCATATTCCATTTGTTTGCCCAATCTGCCATTTTATGTAAATCCCTGTGTAGAAAGCAAATATCCTGTTCTGTATTAATTACCCTGCATAATTTAGTGTCATCTGCAAATATTGATATTTTGCTTTCTATATCTATTTCCAAGTTCTACTTTGCCCTTTTTCCTTCCTTTTACCTATTTACAGTAACCCACTCTCTTTTACTTGTCCTTTGCTTGTCTTCTTCCCATCTACCTTGTCCTCATTTCTACCCCTCCCCCTCTTCTCCTTCTTTCATTACACCATCTCTACCAGGCATATACTCCATAGCGTATTCCTCTCATTACCCCTAGTACTTGTACAATCAGAACATAATGATAGACCAGAAACGTTGAGTTCCAGATGGATGTCCAACGCATTGCTCCAACTGAGCACTGAGTACTCTGGGATTCTGGGTAAAACAGCTGCTGAACAGGAAACAGCTGATGTGCCTTGCTAATCAAGAGAGATGGAAAGTTAAAAAAAGGCCATGTGCATGCAGCTGAATCAGGAACCAGGCTGTCACAGAATACTGCTATGTCTAGTCCTTCTAGTGGCTGGAGAGTGCAGCCATGACCAATGCTGACCAGGCATTTTCCTTAGAAGTCCCAATCATTTAAGGGGAAATCAATCTAGCAATTAAGAATTTTCCTACTGTTAAGAGTCTTGGCCTGGCTGGGTTCCAAACTGAATGGCATAACACAATTAAAGTTTGTTTCATCCAGTTACTAGATAAAGCTTCTAACTCTTTCACTTTAACCTCAAATGTTAATATAAAATTAAATTGAAGAATTTTCTTCCCCAGCTGTTCCCTCTAGACCAAACAGGTTTGGTGCCTTTTGGAAAGTCATGGAACAATACTACAACAGCATCAATCTGATTAATACATGTAAGACATTTAATCTGGCCTCCTCCCTGGCAAAGAAAGAAAAATGCATATCTTAAAATCGTAGGTGGCAGAGTTGCCCTAAATCACTTATGTAGAATTTTTAATGAGCTGAATAACCACTCAGGTCCTTGCGGGTTAAAGATGTAAAAGTTTATTACGTGAAGTCTGCAGGAAACTAGATTAACATGCACAAGTCTGAGACACACATGAGTATGGCACTCAGCGGCAAACTCCTTTACCTAACCTAAGGCTATTTTCTCTTTCTATCCCTTTCTATGACCTTTTGTTAATCACATACACATCCTATCCTACAATTCCCTTCCTTATCCATCTAGCCACATTACTTCTTGAGTGCCTGAACAATGTTCTCCAAAGACTATCCTTATGATCTCATAACAGTTCCCCCTTTGCCACTCCTTATAACAACTAAAATAAAGAGGGGAGGTTATTGACAAAATTATAGTTTCATATTACATTTCCAAAATGCAATGTGGTCACTCCCCCTTTCATCAGGCAGCATACTTTTATGTAATGCTCTCGAGTACCCTAGCAAGGATAGGTAGGAAGAAGGTCCATGGAGAGGCTGTGGTTTATAAGCTTCTGTTCTGACCCTCATGGGAAACGCAGGGATGGCAGAGTTCTGGTGCTCACAGAGAAGACCTTGGTTGCATAAAAAGACAAGAATTAGTGCAAGTAGACCAACCTATACCAACTATCAATCTATTAGCTATCTTAGTTTCTAAATCTCACAACTAATTTCCTAGACTCCAACCCACCTAACTTTCATTTAATTCTTTCAGTTAGCATTTTTCTTAAGAAAAAAGGTAATGCAGAATTCAGTAGCATTAACATGAATTGGGATAGAAGCACAATACAAACTGCAGCAGCTATGCCCTGCCCCAGTTTGCCCCACCCCAATTATGTCCCGTTATGTTTGCAGTGGCAACTCTGGTTGTACTGCTCAGTTGACTGTCCAGTCACTACAAAGGAGCTGAAGTCATATAAGTGGAGAGAGGATGGATAATAAAAACATTAAATAACTACACACATGATATTGCACATATATATTATATAGTTTTTAATGTGTGTCAGACTCTGAAGCACTATCACATTTGCTGGTGTAGCCTCCTCCTTCAATTCTTCAATTTTCTAAGAGCTAAAGCTTTAAGGCAATGGCAGCTCAGACTTTTAAACATTAGAGAAAACACATTTGGGGTTAAGGACTAAGATGTGATAAAGAAGTGATAATCTAGAGATGTTCTGTGTGCATTGGCTCCATAACATAACTTAGGAACTGGAGAAGCAATATCATCTCCACTTTATCGCCTCTTTCTCATCATTTAGTGCAGCTCCCCCTTTGTCTATTAAATACTTTTAGATTAGTGTATCTTACCATTTGAAGAGATTCATAGCATTAAAGTAGTTAAAGGGGCAACAATATCTAAACATGAACATGACTGGGGTCATCATATAAATTTAAATATCACAGACTTCATGGTAAATCATTTTGTTCTCATGTCTCCCAATTAAAACAACAACAAAGAGCATATTGTACATAACCATTTCTAAAATATCCATTAGGAACTCAACATTTTTGTCAAAAAGTGGGGCACCCTGAGCTGATGCTCACTGCACACCAAAATGCCACTAACCCTGGCTGAGAACCACTGTGCTAGACACTGAAACATTATCCATTTGTTGTCTGTGGCCTAAAGTCCAGTCTCACATATGCTCTGAGTGAGCAGTTCAAGAGATAAACCAAATACCAAAGTTATTTTACCCCTCTTTATTGCCAGAGGGGCAAGCAATGCTCTGGAAAGCAATGGGTTGCTCAGCCCTCTGGCACTCAAAGGCTTTAAGATTTCAGTGCTCTGTGCCAAATTTATTGAAATTGATCTTTTTTTCTGAGGCCTAAAATCTAATCTTACACATGCTCTGAGGTAGCAGCAGCCATACTCCCACTTCCCATGCCACCCTTTCCATGGCTTCAAATTTATGTGCATCATTGCATTGCAAGGGCCCCTGGTCCAAAAAGAGATCTGGGCCCCCTCCCTATGACATCACTGGTCCCTCCCCATGACATCGTGGCCTGGTGGCTCTGCCTGCAGAGAGTCAGTATAAATAATTTGCAGAAGAGGGTGTTAACCCTTTGAGTGCCAGAAATGTACACAACGCATAGCTTTGCAATGCTTTGTGTACTGCTCTGGTGCTCATAGGGTTAAAAATATATAGATATTAAAAAAATAAATAACACTAACCTTACACTGCTGGCTAGCTTCTTGCTGGTTGGCTGGAGGCTGCTTGGAAAGTGCTTGGTTAGCTTGAGGGTGTGCTGGCTGTCTGGCTTGGTGTCTGTGCCTGTAGCGAATACAATGTTTCTTACATAATTTGCAAAAGTGTGGTGGTCTGGGGTACTGGATGGCCTGGGGGTACTGGACCAGGTCCAGTAACTCCCCCCCAGGACATCAATTACCCATTACCACCCCAGGCCATCCAATGACCCCCCAGGCCACCCAATAACCCCCAGGCCATCCAATGACCCCCCAGGCCATCCAGTGACCCCCCAGACCATCCAATAAGTCATCTATTACCCCCAATGCATCCATTACTCCTCCAGGCCATCCAATAACACCCCCAAGCCATCCAGTATCCCCAAGCCATTCAATAACCCCCCAAGCCATCCAATGACCCTGACCCCCCATGCCATCCAATGGCCCCCCCAAGCCATCCAGTACCCCCAGGCCATCCAATGACCCTCCAACCCATCCAGTAACCCCCAAGCCATCCAATAACCCCCCAGGCCATCTAATAACCTCCATGCCATCCATTACCCCCCCCCGGGCATCCATTACCTCCCCCAGGCCATCCAGTACCCCCCTCCAAGCCATCCAGTAGCCCCCCAGGCCATCCAGTCCCCCCCCCAGGCTTACCTGTGCTGTGGTGGGTCTTCTGTGTGCTAATGCTGTGCTGTCAGTGTCACTGTCGCTTCTGTGCTGGTCCTTGCATTGGTCCTCCTGGCAAACTCAGTCCAAACTCCCAGGAGTCCATCCTCCTGTGACCTGCTGTCCTCTCCTGATACTGCTGCGTGTCCTGTCCTCCTTGGCGCCGATGGGATCATGTGATGTCCTGACTCCGTCCTGTCTGCTGACTGAGCCCCCCACATCATCACACGCCCCTGCAGACCGTGATGACACAAATTTGCATGCTGTGGTTGCATAGGAAGATGAGGCTGAGTGAAGCACAGAGAGAGGGAGAAGCTGTCTGAAGAAGCGCTTGCTGCCAGAAGGTGCCAGACTACCAACACCGGCAGTGAGTCTGGACTCTGGCAGAATGGCAGCAAGCGGTGTATGTATAAGATCTTCCAATCTAACTCTGGGGCAATGTTGTGGTGGAGTGCAAGCGGCAGCTGCAGCACCATGACCGCACTTATTATGCTGAGCCTGCGCAGCTGCCTTACGTTAAGTATGGCAGACCAGGCAGTAAATACAGAGTCAAGGCGGTACTTTAATACTGAGGCCTCAGTGCCTCAAGGATAACATTGCAGCCGGCGACTGCTTTAAATAAGGGCAAGTGGGCCCCTACAGGCGAGCATACAGGAGTCCAACATAAATGGCGGTGGCGGGCCCCCCTCGGGCACGGGCCCTCGGTCCGTGACCGAATGCCCGAATGGTCAGTCCGCCCCTGATTTCCACACATAATTGCTCATCCCTGGCAAGCTTTAAACATAGCAGTTAATGTCATCTTTTGTCATAAATTAACCCTTTGCTCACCAAATGGGTCTACAATGTGCACTGGTTTTCAGTGTATTGCAAAGTAATGAACAATGTACAGTCAATTGGTCTTCAAGGAGTTAACTTATGACAAAAGATGAGATTGACTTCTGGGTGGGTTTAAATCTCACCGAGGACTGGAAATCACATTAGAATGTGTGTCTACTTAGTACTGGTTTTAAAGTTTTGTCAGTCATAATATGATTGCTCATCCCTGTCCAGCTTTAACCTTTTGAGTGCCAGAGAGGTATACAACATATTGCATTGCAATGTGTTGGATAATTCTCTGGCTCTCAGAGGATTAAACCTTAACCCAGTATTCAATGTGATCTTTTGTCACAAGGTAACCGCTTGAAGACCAAATGAGTGTTCAATATGCATGGATTTGCAAGGCCTTTCAAAGCAATGCACATTGCGCACCAATTTGATATTTAAGGGGTTAAATTGTGATAAAAGACTCTATTGACTATTGGGTTAGAGTTTACCCTTTTGAGTGCTAGATGTTAATTTAAGACAAAAGAATGATGCTGACCAGCGGTGGGCAATCATAAAATAACTAATTTATGTAGTAATATATAAAACAATATACCGCATATATTTAAACCTTAACCCTGGCTGTATTACTGTTTAAATTTATGCTGTTGACTTTAATAAAATCAACATCATAAATTCAAACTGTAACATATCCAGGATCAGTGTTTAATATATGCAGTATATAGTAGAAATATCTGCAGCAAATAGTAGCTCTTTAACTTGTGTTACAGACTGTTACCAAGGTAGGTGTCAAGGATATCTGCGGTTTTCTCTACATAGTGACCTCTGGGGTCTGCCTCTAGACCTCTCTTCCTCAAAAAAAAAAATACTCATAACAGCATCTAGTCTAACCTAAAAATAGAAATGCAAATAAAAATGATAGATTTATCCAACAGCTGTTTGGAGGACAAGGACATTATCTTGATAAGTCCTTAAGTAAAATAGTAATCTTATAAATATGCCTGATTAATTAATGAAGGGCACATATCTAGGAAAGACCTTCTGTTACACCTAGAAACTATATAGATATACACACAATTATTATATAGATATACCTGACTGCAATATGATGGAGACCTGCCTAGGTAAGTCCTTCTGTTACACACAGTAATTATATAGATACACCTGTCTGCTGTATGATGGACTTCTACCTAGGTAAGTGTTTCTGTTACATACAGTAATTATATAGATACACCTAACTTCTGTATGATGGACTCCTACCTAGGTAAGTCTTTTGTAGCCAGATGTATGTATATAATTACTGTGTGTAACAGATGGACTTATCTAGGTAGGAGTCCATCAAACAGCAGTCAGGTGTATCTATATAATTACTGTGTGTAACAGAAACACTTACCTAGGTAGAAGCGCATCATCCAACAGTCGGGTATCTCTGTATAATTTCCTTTCAGCCCCATCTTTCCAAATCACGTGTTTCAGTCCTAAAATCTGTGTCTTCCATCCACAGGTGTCCACATTCCACTCTTCCACACATATACAGGACTTTGTTTTCCCAGGTCAGTTATCTGCCACCCCCAACACACATACACACACACACACACACACACACACACACTCACACTCTCATACTGTCAGCAGAGAGGCTCACATTGGCAGAAAGGAGGACTCACACTACTAACAGGGGAAACACACAGGGTGCATGTAATGCACATACTGGAAGAAAGGAAGACATAATGTGTCAGCAGGGAAAAGTAGAAATTGTCAGCAGGGAGATGCTCACACTGGCAGCAGACACACACACACACATCCCTCTAGCCATAGATCTGACTCTCACACATTTCCAATGGCTCTCCCCCTACCCACACTCTTCTCTGCCTCAGGTCACAGTGCTCATTTTATTTAATCCCTGGAAAGATGATGGGAGGGATAGACAATTTAGCAATTCACTGCAGCTACTCAATGCTCACCACACATTGCTCTGAATGCAATGCTTCATTGGAGAGCTTGTGCCTGCCCAATTGTCAGCCACAAACTGAGATTGGCTGCTATAGCCAAATGCTGTGATTGTGTTTTTTGCCACTCATCTTACCCTGAGAGTGCCTGCATTGCTGATGCTAGAACTGTGTCTTAGTGCTAACACTGGATCATCTAAAATTGCTTAATTGGTGGCACAAGACACTGCAGTTGAGACTGGGACAAATGGAGGGCACTGTCTGGGAGCACCAGAGCAGGGCACTATGTACCATAATGGCCTCTTCTTTTAGGGGCCTAAATTGCCTCTAAATTGGCATAAATGATGGTCCTCCCTTAGAGCTAAGAAGGCATGTGAGCACACATATAGTAATTAGTGATATTAGTAGGCATGTAATAGACAGATATATAGCCCAAGCAGAAGTTAGGAATGAGCTGAGAGAGTAGAGGACAAAAGTACAACTGCAAAGAAGTCTCTTGGCCATGGTCATTTGACCTTGTTACAAACAAACCTACAAAGCAGGCAACAAAAAATGGTAATCAAAACAGGGAGAAAACATAGCATGAAAGTAATTTCTCCCCACTATCTCCAAGCTTGAGCATGGGAAACATTGGCCATTTACTTAGGTAGGATTACAAGTTTACAGTTAGAAGAATGGATCCAAAAGCCTTTTCCTTTGAGTTTTACTCCATCTCGTTTCCAGTGCTGATTTCCTTGTGAAGCTCTTTATTACAATCCAGTCACCTAGGTCTTTTTGGACTCAGATGGAAGTATTGCTTTAACCTGTGCACAGAGATACTGAATGTTTTTTTGTTAGTGCTAGACAGGATAAAATGGTTTAATCACTGATCACAACATTCTCAACAAGTAATTCCTTATAAATTGGGAGCGTACCTCTATTTGTCTTCCAGGTCTTCCATTATTTAACTACTAGTATTGAAGGCCCGTGTACACGGGCCAAATTAGCAGCCAGCGGCCTTGGCTGCTGCCCCGGAGCCGGGTCCGCTGGGCCGTTCGGAGCTCCCTGCTCCAGATCAGCAATGCCTCTGATTGCAAGCTGGCGTGTTCGTGCAGTCTCTACTGCTCATGACTGCATTGTTCCCTACTGCGCATGTGCAGTTACACAGACAGGGAGCGACACATTCTAGTGCTTTATGTTGTTTAGATTAGCAGATTAAACAAGCTTCACAGCAGTATTGGGCTACTGTTGCCACTTGTGGAGCAAACCATTATTTTAAAATGTCTATAATCCCCTTTGTTCGTATGTGTCTTACAGTGGTAAATGCAAACAAAGTAAGGCAGACATGAAGAAGGGTGTACTGACCCTCTATCTGGATGGAAGAAGTAACCTACTGGACCTGTATCCCACTGCTGATTCTGATAGAAGTACCATGGCCTGCAACAGAACATGTGCTTTTAGAATTCACTAGCCACTGACTTCCATAATGCCCAAAGTTATGCACCATGCCAAATGCATATCTAGAATCTGTAAAAATGTTTACCATAGTTCCTGCTCCCAGAATGCAAGTTGTGGTGAGAGCTATTAACTCTGCGACTTGAGCAGAATACACATTGTGGGGGGAAGTGCTGACTCCATAACATCATGTAAAGTCACAACTGCAAAACCAACACAAAGGTTCCCTCTAAGGTCCCTCTTGCAAGAAACATCCACAAACAATTCCCTCTGGATAGTATCAAGGGGTACATCAGCCAATCCCTCTCAAACCTGGGGTGGAAAGATGTATAATATTAAGCAAAACATTAACATAATCATCACTTAATATGGATTCCTGAAGAGGCCAGGAGTCCCTTTTTGCCACTAAAGTTATAGCACAACACAATGAGTGATAATATTTACAGTTTTTCCTGAAACAATAGGCAAGCGTGAGTTAAAGCAGTAAGCTTAGTTACTTGTGCAGGGAGGGGGCCATTGCCTATTATCTCCTGCAGATAACTAACAGCAAAGCCAGCAATGAGCATCCCTTCAGCATTTCTCAGACAATACTCAGCTATAAAAAATATAATTTCAGAAGTTTGAAGCACAGAGACTTGAGGTCTATGCTAAAGAAAGTGAGGTACTCAATAACTGACAACCAATTATGTGTCTCTCAGCCATAGCGGAAGATAAGAGAGATGCTATGTTTAATACTAGACAAGGGATGTGAGTTATGTGTCCAGCACAGAACAAAAAAAATAATATCTGATTAGCAGTGGCACCTGCAACCGGGCCCGTCATTTCAGGGGCCCAGCCCCCCCTGCAACCCCCCGCCTGGCGCCCGCAACATGCTGAGGTCTGTGCCTTCTTTGATATGACATCATCTCCCAGCTCTCTGCATTACTGAAGAGAAGGCACAGACCTCTCCTGCCACGCAGCTGGACCACCAGGGAGATAGGAAACGGACACTGGGAGGGCAATGTGGAGGGCATGTGGAGATGATGATGGGGGCAATGTGGAGATGATGAGGGGGCAATGAGGAGATTGGGAGCATTGTGGAGATGTCTACTGGAGATGGCCAATGTGGTCAGGGGGGCCCATGGCAACTTTTGCTCCAGGGCCCGATGGCTTCTAGTTACACCTCTGCTGATTAGTCTGGCATTTGAGAGGTTTTGTGTTAATCTTAAGCATATACATAAGGGACAGCAGCAGTAAGACAGGAGCCCAAATAATGTTACTGTTTCCAAACAAGCGTTTCAGTAATAAAGATAAATAAAGATTTAGCAAAAGAAGGATAGCCAAGATCCACTAGTGACAGTGTTCAGACATTCCCGAAAAGGCGTGCATCCGGGACACAGAAATGGGTTTAGGGACCTCTAATATTGCCTCCACTCTGCTGTCAGGAATGTGGCAGTACTCTACAGATATATATTAGCAGGGACAGGGAGATTGCTTTGGCCACACCCACAACTCTGCATATGGGTGTGGCCAGCTCAGCTGAGGTGCCCCTGAAAATTTGGAGCTCTAGGCAATTGTGAACAGAGAGAAGACAGGGACCAATTCTGGTGGGAAATTCCAGTCTCACAGTTCTGAGAAGATGTAAAGTTGACCCATAATATCCCATATTCTCCTCTAGAAAGTTTTGCCTCCTGACCCCACACATCTATTGGGGTGATGATGAAAAGGAAGCAACTTTAATTTTGCCTAACCTATGAATATGTGTGTTTTATTTACACTAACTCAGGCATCTGGCTAAAGACAGCAAGTGTGTGACTATATCAACAACAAGGTGCCCCACCAGTGACCATACAATATCCCGAACCAGTGAAAGTCATCTAGATTCTATTGTATAATGCATTATTAGAATAACTCAAGTTATATAACCTTTTTTCTTTTTCAGACATTTAATTTTATTATTTTCATTCATGATACCTCGTTTCCACCACTACTTAAAATCCTGACTCCATTGTCTGATATAGTGTAACCCTTTGAGTGCCAGAGGGGTATGCAACACATTGCAAAGCAATTGTACTTAAAGGGTTAATATTTTCTTTTCTCCAGAGCTCTTCTTAAATGTACTAGAATATCAATTTGAACACTACCGTTTTCTGGGAACTGTTTCTCTGGGTTATACCTAGTAACCCAATCCCACTTTTACAGGTAACTGGTATTCTCCGGCCCATTATTATGCAGGAATTCCTTTATCCAGGACCAGCACCTCCCTAGAGCCCTTCGATCACCTATCCCAGCTGTGGACACTCTTAGTCCCCTTCTACCTCCTATCACAGCTCTCAGAAGCACAGCTCATGATACCTGTCTACAGATGGACAGAAAATCATCCCAGATACACCACAGCAGAACCACAGCAGACTACAGTGTAAAATCCTGACCACCTGAGAACTGCCATGATTAAGTTACTTCCTCTTCAACAAAATAAGGAGCTAAAAGTAGACTTGGTAAAAGGCCAGGGTATGCTATCTCAGCCCCAAAATGTTTCTCTCAGCTTTTGGATGGTTTAGAAAATCAACCCCCTCAACTGTCAGAGGTGCTGACTAAAACTAGGAAGTCTGTGTCTGAGGCATAGCCTTCCCTTGTACACTTTGTTCAATAGACAGCTATTGTTTGGTTTAAAGGGATAGTAATATTTCACAAAAAACAGCTCCAATTAATCTTCATAGTATTTGGGCCACGGAGAGCTTTCTTTCAATAGTGTCAGTAGTTCAAGAGTAATCGAATGAAAAAGTGTTCCCCTCCTGCTCCTTTTACCTAGCGTAAGCCCAGGGCCGAATTTGCCATTAGGCAAAGTAGGCACCTGCCTACAGGCGCACGCCAACGAGGGGCACCTGCCATTTGTATTTTTATTTTTTTTTTAAATATTCTTTTAAAAAAAAAAAAATAGCCGCCTCGCTGGCTGCGCCGGCGGCACCCACTCACATTGCCCGCCCCCCCCAGTCTTGTACCTGATGGAGCTCCCTTGTCGCCTCTTTAGGAATGCAGAGCACTGGGAGATGACATCATCTCCCAGTGCTCTGCATTCCTGAATAGGAGACCGCGCGGGAGCACCATCAGGTGCAAGACTGTGCCAGAGGAGGCACATACAGATCTCCTACCAGGGAAGCAGGAAACGGACAATGGGGGGGGGGGCAATGTGGAGCTAATGAGGGGCAAGTTGGAGCCGATGGAGGGCAATGTGGAGCTGATGGGGGGCATTGTGAGGGCAATGTGGAGCTGATGGGGCAATATGGAGCTGATGGGGGGCATTGTGAGGGCAATATGGAGCTGATGGGGGGCAATGTGAGGGCAATGTGGAGCTGATGGGGGGCATTGTGAGGGCAATGTGGAGCTGATGGGGGGCAATGTGGAGCTGATGGGGGCATTGTGAGGGCAATGTGGAGCTGATTGGGCAATATGGAGCTTATGGGGGGCAATGTGAGAGCAATATGGAGCTGATTGGGCAATATGGAGCTGATGGGGGGCATTGTGAGGGCAATATGGTATATGGAGATGATGGGGGCAGTATGGAGCTGATGGGGGCAAATTGGAGCTGATGGGGGGCAGTGTGAAGGCAGTATGGTATATGGAGATGATGGGGGCAGTATGGAGCTGATGGGGGCAATGTGAGGGCAATATGGTATATGGAGATGATGGGGGCAATGTGAGGGTGATATATGAGGTGATGGTGGCAAGCTGGAGCTAATGGGGGGCAATGTGGCGATGATGGGGACAATGTGAGGGCAATATGGAGATGATGGGGGGGCAACGTGGAGATTAGGAGCATTGTGGAGGTATGCAGTGCAGATGGCCCACGGGGGTGGGCACTTCAAATTTCTGTCCCTACAGGCTCCTGAGATGTAAATCCAGCCCTGTGTAAGCCAACCCCCCTCAGATGTGGAGTCTGGTCACTTGACAGGGCAGGTCGCAGCAAGGAACAATCTACTTACTGTGAGCATAAGGAACCCCTGGAAACCCTTATTCTCACTGAAGATTGTCCCTGTCTGTGATCCATCCGGACAGTCTTGCTGCTCTGAGGTGAGAAGAGTTACATCAGTATAAGCACGGCTGGATTTGTAAATAGGCTGACTACGCACTTGCCTAGGGCTCCCAGTTTTAATGCGTGCCTGGCAATGACCTTGTCACACCCACCAGCCCACCAACTGTAGAACGAGATGCCCACAGTACTGAAATACAAACAACAATGGTGCTTGTGCTGTGTGTGCACCTGCAAGGGCGATTGGTTTTATACTCTGTTGGTACCTACAACGCTTGGGCTTCCCCCTTATGTGACGCACTGCTACTAGTTTGTTTATCCATTGCTCAACTGACCGGATTCTGCGTCATGATCATCTTATCATATGAACAAACACAGCCATGCACTACGCACTTCATCACGGTGTAGCGCATCTGCATTTATACCACAGAAACCAACAGGAGTGTGTTGTTATGAGAGAAAGTGCGCAGGGAAGCAGTGACCACCCAAATTTATTGGCAGCAGCGATGGGCCCCGGCAGTGGCAGCAGAATTTCAAAATGAGCTGGCCCTGACATGGTTAACATAAGTTTATGTAGAATCTATGGTTTGGTGGTCACCCTACTTGCTCAAACACAGGTGTTCCGGTCACTTCACAAGGAACGCTTAACATACTAAAACTTGGAGATATCTACAGATATCACAGATAACTTTGAACACAAAAAAACAAGCAGAACTTCATATACATATTGACCCACATACAGCATGAGATTGAACATATACCCAGATCAAAATCTTTGTAGAAAATTAATAATGTTGATAATTACATAGAATCAGGGACAGATTTACATCTCAAGCACCCCTCGGCACAGTATCTTCTGACTCCCTTAGCCCCACCTTGACCCCACCCATAACTATTCCCCCTAACTTAACCACACCCACTTTGTGGCCAAATTCATTTTTAGATTTATTCTTCAAAAGTAAAAATTTAAAATATTGACTATTATGACTTTAAAATCTTTCTTACATTAAGAAGAACTGGAACAATTTTGGAGAAAAGTGACTGCAATACGGGGACAACTATACATTCCCTAAATGCTCAAACAATAATCAATAATGTGAGCACACTGTTTGCATATATGTTAAATCACATATAATGCTATATAGTATGCTAAGCTTGTGTGTAAATTATGCTCCTATTTGCCTCCCTCTTCTTGTTACACACTAACACACAAACACACTGACACGCACTAGTGCCCAAATTCACACACTGATACACATATTCACACAGTAGCGCACACATTCTCACACTAGCACTTATACATGTATACAATAACACACACATTCACGCACTGGTAAATATATGAATACAGTAACACATATTTACACACTAATACACATTAACACACTGTCTCAGATAAAATGTCTCTGTTGACATATTTAAATACATATTTGTGTATTGTGTTGGATATGAGCATATATACACACTTTTTTTCCAACGTGTGTATTAAGATTAGAGAATACTGCTAATCAATATATTCTTTCATGGACTCTGCAGTTGTAATCTCCAGTTTCCCTTCTCTTTTATAGTTTGTGTTAATTTATTCACTTATTCTGATTCACTTTTATCATTTTCCCATTCCTCACATCACATCCACACTTTTACCTATTTACACATTCTGCAACTCACATGTCATCATCTATTCATTTTAATTTGTGGTCGGGCCTAGGAGAGATTATGATGATAAGGTGTATGTCGGATGCCTATTGCCCATTCCGACCTGTAAGGTAGGCCTAAGAGTGGGCCCACATGTATAAGAAAAAAAAAAGTTAAATTGATAGAGCTGAGAAAAGGGGTACGGGTTGGGTGGGTAACACAGAGCTCAATCGGAGCTCTGCTCAGTCCCGAGGAAAGGACTGAGGTTGGTATAAATGTCTCCAACCGGCCCTCCCACAATTCCAGGCTAACCAATAGCCTTACATTTGTGGTCGGGCCTAGGAGAGATTATGATGATAAGGTGTATGTCGGATGCCTATTGCCCATTCCGACCTGTAAGGTAGGCCTAAGAGTGGGCAAAAAAGAACCATGAATCCACAGTGATCATGACCGTAGATCTATCTCCAACGTGAATAATGTACTGTAATGACCTGAGACTGGATAATCCCCGGTCTGGTAATCCCTGAAATCTAACATAATCCATAGGAAAAGTGGAGCAAATGTAACTAAAAAGGAGGGCTGATAACCGAAGGGTAGAGAGCTGTCTACCCAACTGCTCCAAATATATACAATCTAAGGTGTCAAGTGAAAGACTACTTACTATACCTCAGATGATCAATCGTAGGAGTGTGTGACAGTATAACTTACTGTAACAGCCGAGTTGGTAAAAGATGTTTGATACCTGCCAAGGCGGATTAACAAAATAAGATAAAATATGCATAAACTAGTATATAAATGACCAAAAAGATGTAAAGGCAGAACACCCTGGCACCCTACCACAGAACAGCTAGCCCAGTCAATAGTTGACGTGTATAGTGGAAACGGTGAGAACCTTGAAATACTACCTCCCATATGTAGCGTCATAAACATGGTATACGTCATAACATGTACGTCTGAAGGTAGTAGTCTGTCTTACAACGACACCAATGCAACGTCTCTGCCAAATTAACTCACAATTTGACTGCCTTAGCCCCGAACATAAGGCAAATAAAATCCTTCTTCCCCAGACACCCTGTAAAGCCATACAGCGGTGTCATGGCAGTATCTTACCCGCATGTTCCGCTACCGGATTTGCTTATGTAAATTCTTCCGGTAACACCACTGGTTACACTGTGAGGGATCTTCCTTACATATGATGATCCTGTAAACAAAACTGACTCATGATACTTAATATATTCCTATAATGCTGCTGGTTCGTGACACCCTGCCTAGTGAAAAAGAGAGAAAAGTATTAACTAGTATTTGGGTGACTGGTGAGTCCCTCTCTAGTGCCAAGCGGCTGATGCGAGACGCTACCTATGATTTGGACCGATGGACGTGAGGCCTATGCGATAGGCTGAGGGGTGTTGGTCTCGCGGTGACAAATAATCTTAAGCAGTATAAGACCCTATGTCTATAGAGTGGGTGTGACAGGTGAAGCCCTGTCTATCAAGAAAACTAGGAAGAAGGCTCTGTCTATGAGCTGGGCCGAGGGAAACGTGGGACGGGACTAAGCTGTAGCCTTCCCCTAACCATCCTAAAAGACGAACCAGCAGTCTTAACATAACCTAGACCTAACTCTGCCTCTGAAAGTAACTTGCTCGAGCCTGTAAGCGTGTCTCTGAATGAGGAGACTGAAATGATATACAAGATACCGAGTCTAATGATAAACCGTATCTCGGATTGCATATTGGATGACAACATAAGTTAGTAAACATACTCATACACACTAAACGACAACATGATAGCTTCAAATTGAAATACTTTACCTTTGATGCTTAATACAAAAATATATACATTATAGTAAGACAAGTGTTACTGTTGTAGCATATGCCTGAGCAGCTGTACGATCAAGATTACATTGTAGTATAAACCAGAGGAAAAAGTAGACATATATGTAATCAAACCCGGTCTTGACTGTAGTAAAGTTCAATGCTTGTGGAAGGAAAACCAGCCTGCAAGAGGAGCACTTGGGGTGATCGCGTGCTTGACTGTGCGTGGCTGTACACATGGTCGCGTTGTGATGACGTGAACGTGACTTAGTCTAAGAGAATCGACGACTAACACAGAGCTCAATCGGAGCTCTGCTCAGTCCCGAGGAAAGGACTGAGGTTGGTATAAATGTCTCCAACCGGCCCTCCCACAATTCCAGGCTAACCAATAGCCTTACATATATCCTAACCCATCTATCCCCACAGATTCACCCATTTATTTTACACTTAGGATATTAGGCCCTCATCTATTTGCATAGACAAGGCAGGTACCGTAGTGGTTAAAGGGATAGTAACACTTCGTTTTAACTTTATTTTATTTTGTAGGCATTAAAAAAACATGAAGAATGATATAAGTCTTATCTCTCAAACCTTTATGGTTTATGAGATATTCACAAGCAAAGTTCCCCTCCCCGCCCCTTTTTCCTAGTGTAAGCCATCTCTTCTCAGATGTGAGTCTGGTTGTATGACAGTACAGATAACAGAAGGGGACAATTTTCTTTGTATGAAAACAATGAAAGCCCTTCCCCCCTTGACAAGTTTTTCAGCTTTTTCCATTATCTTAATTGAAGATTGTCCCTCTCTGCAGTCTACCTGGGCACCTCCCTTCTGATCTGGTTGAACAGGGGGGAGATACTTTGTTTGTGAATATCTCTTAAACCATAAAGGATTGAGAGAGAAGACTTATATCATTCTTCATGTTTTTTTAATGCCTACAAAATAAAATAAAGTTAAAATGAAGTATTACTATCCCTTTAACTTCACATTCAAGATTGCTTCCTAGCAATTGTCATTTTGACAACTGAGGAGCTATTTCCCATCTATTGGTCAGTCTATAGTGCATTATACTTTATTTTGCCAGTAAGCAATTGAGACTGTTTTGTGTGTCAAATATCCAAAACTAATCCAAATGAATATCTTTGTGTTTAGAATATAGGAACCTCAATCAACATACACCACATAGGGAATTTTCACTTTTATTTTTATTACAATGATGGCATCATGGCAATAAAAATAAAAGTGAAAATTCCCTATGTGGTATATATTGGCTGCAGCGTGACATGCTAGAAGAGAAGGTACTGGACGGCGGGGCACATCTAATGCCATCCGTACCTTTGTATATTATATTATTCAAAGCCATCATGCTTCTCCATCTCCAGTTACTCACTCAAAATCTGAGCTCAGATATTGTAATTTTATCGAAGTGGCCAACAGCACTTGTAAAACGACACAATTGGTATGGCATCCATTAAATTGTTACATTATACATTCAGGGCTACACACTGGGCCAGAACATTCAGGGCTGGCCAAGACTACACTCGGGGCTTCAGCCCCCGCCCCTCCTAACCACGCCCCTGAGCACACAGTACGGCAGCTGGGTCAGCAGGGACTGGAAGGCTGCAAGTAGTGAGCAGATGTAGCTAGTAAGTCACAGAGGGGGTGGCACAAACAAGGAGGAGGCACAGGCAGCAGTTACTGAACCAAGCGGCCCCTCGTAGCTGCATATTTTAAACAGAATATACTGGGCAATTGAAAATTGGCGGGCTGGTGGGCGTGCCTGGGCCACTGCCGGGCGCCCCAGAAAATTTGGCGCCCTAGGTCAGTGCCTAGTCAGCCTATTGGTAAATCCGGCCCTGCATAGAATCCCTTATGTCTCAGTTTATAATAAAGCAATTTCTCAGATAAGAATGATTATAGTTAAACATTGGCCTATACTTTGGTAGGATACTGTATACTCTATAGTGAAAATAAAAATTGTTGTCATTGATTGTAGCACACAATGGAAATACTGGGACTGATTTCTCTGTCTCTGGATCAGTGTTAAGATAATATTTAGGCTTAGCTTATGTGTTAGTGTTGTGAAATACTGTAGTTCTAATGGGATGATAAATCAACAGCTGATTGGATAATTATGTTCATGCTCTATGCATGCTACAGATTTGTTATCACCTAATAAAGGGATAAAAGCCCATAATGATGGGCATGTGAAGATAGCCGATTTTGTCCTCTCAATAAATATACCAACATTTACTTTAAAGAATACTGTGTTCTTGTATTTTATCTATTAGGGACTGTTGCAGAGTCTGATGAGGCAATGTCTACATTTGGGTTTTATTGGGCACTGGCTCCACTGAGGCTGAGAAGGACAACATTTTTACAGTATACATTCCACTGAGTCAGTGTGAATGATCTTAGTGTGGAAGTTTCTGTGTGTGATCATATTGTTTCTAGTTAGGATTACTAAACACAGAATTTTGTCCTTCTTCTCCATACACCCATTTGCTGATCAAAATTTATAAGCAGAGGCACATATACCATGTTCTTGCATACTGTGTAATCATAAATGTATTTGTGTTTATTATAATAACATATCAAATGGGTCATTATAGGATTAGTCAGTTCTGTATGATACTTGTTAATAACTGATGTCTATTAACAAGTAATGTAGCGCAGCAATGCAGTAGTTAGTGCTGTGAATGACTGAGTGATAATACTTGATGTAAAATGCCTGTACTTTTAGATAGAAGAGACTCCAGAAAGCATGTAACACTCAGACACACTGTGGCTGTAAGTGATCTGCACTTCTTGATTTTTCAGTTTCGGGTTAATCTCTGGTACCCATACCTTTTTACTTGGGTCTTAAACACTGGGAACAGGCAGATTACATATCTAGTAAAGGTCACTTATGTTGTCTGTATATATGCTGTATATACCCCATCTATAACATTTTCATCTACCTCTGGAAAATTGGCACATTACTTTGAAGAATAATTCTAAAAATGGGTTTGCCCACAAAATAGGGTGTGGCTAAGTAAATGGTGTGGTTAATGTATGGGGTGTGGTTAGGGGTGGGGCAAAGGCGGGGCTAGGGTTGCCAGAGGGTGTTGTACCTAGGGACACTTGAGACGTAAATCCGGCCCTGAGTAAAAGGAGTGGGAGGGGGATAATTTATCATTCAATTACTCTTGAACTACAACGCTGACAGTATTGAAATAACACTCTCCATGGCCCAATACTATGAAGATTAATTGGAGCTGCTTTTATTGTGAAACATTACTATCCCTTTAAAAATCTTCAATCTTTTTTTCACAGAAGAACACCAGATTAACCCTTTGAGTGCCAGAGGGGTGCAGTACGCAACCCATTGCATTGCAATTGCAGTGCACTGCAATGAGTTGTGTACTGGGGTTCAAAATGAAGCAGTGGCAGATCCCAGAAAAGCATATTTACAAAGAGGACACTATCAACTTCATAGTTTCCATTTAACTCTTTTACTTAGAAAAATGACTCTTTTTTCAGTGTTATTTATTTTAATCTCCTTACAAGGTAGTGTTTCCCATATCGAAGAAGAAGAATTTGCCCATCATACATTGTGCGTCTACTTCCTATGTTCTTGGTTCATTTGCTAGTTCAGTATATAAAATGGACAACAATATACAATCTGACCACTCTATCAGTTTATATAACACATTGGGGTATATGTGTCAGGCTAATTCCATGTAATAACAAGTAGAATCTGATTTCTTTACGTATGCCTGCCTAACCTCAATTTACTAAGTTATTTACACACAAAATCATCCTTTAAATGCCACTTGAACCAAGGGGAGGACAAGGGGGGCATCTGGGGTTCTTTCAAGGAGTTTTTTCCTCTAATCATTCCTTAGACAAATGCACTAAGCAAAGAGTACAGTAAATTACGTTAGTGAATGCCATTTTCCTGTGCATGCCATGGACCAGGAGTATGGGGCTCACTTGCATTAAATTCCATCTGTGGTGGGATGTGTCCACTGGAATTTGCTACAGAGGTCATCCGATGTAGTATAAGCAAAAGCCATTTCTGTGAAAGGAAACAAAGGATGTAGCTGGGTGAGGTCATGAAAGGAGTGTAGCTATGGACATTACACTGGGGCATCTGACATATAAAGCCAACTCTGACCTCCTATGATATGTTTTAAAAAAATTCTGGCATGAAATCATTAAACATCATCTGAAATTATAATAAGTTGTTAGTTTACATACTGAGGTCTGCTATTCGAGCAGCAGGAATATGTTCTCTGCTGCCACCTTATTATTGTATAATCTTCTACAGCTTCTACTGGATGTCACTGTGACAGAATCCCAGGGACATTTCTGCATATGTTTAGCACGCCGTTGGCAGATGTCAAGGTGCATTCACAGGCCTGTCACTCAGAGCAGGAAACTTCAAATGCTTACTTTATGGAATTAATATCACACACTGATACGCGGCCCTGTTTTACAGCCGCAGGTGTCTGATTTTCAAACTACAATTACCGCTTTGCAATGCCAGGTTTTCTAGCCTGACTAGAGACAAAGAAATTCTTTTGAATATGATTGAGTGTTTTATTGCTTGGATTGCAATGAAGTCTTGAAGAGCAGTGACCTTAAATCCCTGACACTTGAATTATCTGCCATACAGCTGAGGAACTTACCAATATAAGCTATTTGTAATATTTAATTTATTTTATCAATCATAATGTCACATATTAATCCATGCAAAGCAGTCGGTTGCATCCTAAGTGTCCATGTTATTATTATTATTCTTTATTTATATAGTGCCAAGTAATTCCACAGCACTGTAAAATTGAACATTAGTTTTAGAGACACTAGTTTTAAAGCCAGTGTACAAGGGCCAACACTGGTGGCGCTGCAGTCATGCACAATACTGACTGCCCGCGCCAGGTGCACAGAGAAGGCTCTGGTCTGAATTCAGAGAGCCCCGCTCCGTATCAGCCGCGGTACAGGTAGTCTTTACTTCGCATGACTGCAGTGCACGCAGCCATCTCAACTGCGCATGACAGCTTCTGACAAACATCCTTAGCAAAATATAATATAGGATGACTATAAACGTTTTTATTATTATTATTATTTTATCAGGAAGGATACATTGAGATTGTCTCTTGTTTTCAATGATGTACTGGACTCATTTTATTTACCACAGAAGGGTGAAAGGCTGAGTTGACCTTGCAAGGACGAGAACCTGCGACATGGAGGTCTGAACAGATTCTACAACTGGTGCATTAGCCAACTGGGCTCTGTGTAAAATAAGCTAATTTTATAAGAAAGTAAATATAGCACACAAGGTTTACTGTGAAGAAGAAAGTAACACTTTTTTATTACACTAGTTCATCTGTCCTGAATTATTATTTAGGGATCTATTAATGGAGGAAATATGGAGGACTTCTGGGACAAACCAATCAATTCCACTATAGGGAAAAACTAAAATGTTGATTTAAATGGGGATTTTAATCTCTTGAATGCCAGACAGGTCTCCAATGCATTGCAAGGAAATGCGTTGGAGACCTCTCTGGCATTCAAGGGTTTAAGATCTCCATTTAAATCTACAGGGTTTTTGGTGGAGTTTTTAGCTTTCCCCTTATGGTGCAGTTGGTTTGCCCCAGAATGTCCCCATGTTTCTTTTGAACACACGGCCCTCAATGTACGAAGACATTCTCTGATTTCTTTGCACATTATGTCATTCTTCAGTTCATCAAAGAGTGAATATCTAGCTTATTCATCAGTGAGTGAGTGCCAAATAGATCTGCCATGTTCAGCCTGGCAGATCTAATAGAAAGCTATGGGGGCAGTCATACGTATACGCATATGGTGTATGCTTATCCATGTGAGTCGTGAGAATGGACACATTTACATCATATTTTAAGCATATTTCCTTCCTTTGATCATTGATTAAAACTAGTGTTGAGCTAGCGTGCTCGGCCGATGCTCGGATCGGCTCGAGCATCGCTCTGCTCGGCACATGGCGGTACTCGTCGAGTACCGCCATGTGCTCGCCCGCCATGTTCGGGTGGCGGGGATCTGTGCCGGAAGAGGCACAGATCTGAAGACGCTCCGCTGGACCACCAGGGACTGGAGGTACGGGGGCATTGCGGAGATGAAGGGGGCATTGCGGAGATGAAGGGGGACATTGTGGAAGAGGGGCATAGACTCTATGCCCCTCTTCCACAATGTCCCCCTTCATCTCCGCTATGCCCCTCTTCCACAATGTCCCCCTTCATCTCCTCTATGCCCCTCTTCCACAATGTCCCCCTTCATCTCCGCTATGCCCCTCTTCCACAATGTCCCCCTTCATCTCCTCTATGGCATAGAGGAGATGAAGGGGGACATTGTGGAAGAGGGGCATAGCGGAGATGAAGGGGGACATTGTGGAAGAGGGGCATAGCGGAGATGAAGGGGGACATTGTGGAAGAGGGGCATAGCGGAGATGAAGGGGGCATAGCGGAGATGAAGGGGGACATTGCGGAGATGAAGGGGGCATTCGGAGATGAAGGGGGCATAGCGGAGATGAAGGGGGGCATTGACCAGGCACCCTCCCCTCATCAGAGCAGGGGGTGCCTGGTGTAATGCTCGTGTCGCCCCATTAATTTCAATGGGGCTCGGGTGCTCGGCCGAGCACTCGAGCCTCAGGGGGTGCTCGGTCAGAGCACCCGAGCATCCGAGCATCGGGGTGCTCGCTCAACACTAATTAAAACCCAAAGCTATCTATTAAGAATCTGATGAATGGACCCCTTGACAGCATATACTTCACGTTTCCTTTTTCAGTTTCTCAGGTGCACACACATTGAAATTATATCGTAATGAAGACTGAGACTTACTGCAGTCCTTCTTAAAGTGATAGTCATTTTTCACAAAAAAAGCAGCTCCAATTAATCTTCATAGTATTTGGGCCATGAAGAATGTTATTTCAATATTGTCAGAGTTGTAGTTCAAGAGTAATTGTATGATAAAGTATCTCCCTGCTGCATCTTTTATCCACCTCCCCTCAGATGTGGAATCTGGTTGCTTGACCGGACAGCTTGCAGCAAGGGACAATCTTCTTACCGTGAGCATAAGGAAAACCCTGCCCCCCTTGACAGGTTTCTCAAGTGATTTTGTTACGCTCACTGAAGATTGTCCCTCTCTGCAGTCCATCCAGACAGTCTTGCTGCTCTGAGATGTGCAGTGTTACAACAGTAAAAGTGGTGGGATACTTTATCATTCAATTACTCTTGAACTACAACTCAGACAGTATTGAAATAACACTCTCCATGGCCCAAATACTATGGAGGTTAATCAGAGCTGCTTTTTTTGTGAAACACTACTATCCCTCAGCCTCATTATTTGACAAGTATTAATATACTTGCAAAGTCTGATTTATAATAAAGATATGGACAAAAATCAGGCAATGTAGGTGAAAGGGTTTATAGTGCAGATATATCGGGAAGGTTACATGTTGCTCATCTCTGATAGAGATGCTTAGACACAGAAAAGAGCTAGGCTACTTTCACGCTTCCAGGACTTTTATCAGATAGACTGTTACAACTGAACCGGCCCTTCTCTGGAATCCATCTGGAGTTTAATTGACTGTGCGGCTTTGTGGTCAGATACATTGTCAGTACAACTGGGATTTAAAACCCTCTTAAATAAACACAAGGATTAAGTTATCAAGGTAAAGACAGGGAGGGAGAGACAGGAAGCGAATGTAATATTTCTGTTAATTCAATATTTGCCTGCCTGTGAATTTTATACTTTGACCTTTAATCATTCTCATTACTTGGATAAGCATGACGGAGAAGGAGTTTATTAAAGAAAAAGATAGTATCTTCACTCAAGCCATGACAGAAACAAAGGAACATGTCACAGAAGTGTTCTATGGATACTCAAAGTCAGAACCTAGATTTAAAAGAAATTTCACACATCAGGGTGGATATGTATAAAAGTGGGGCAAACATGTATCTGTTGCTATTTTCACAAACAGATAGGCTGCATGTATATATATATATATATATATATATATATATATATATATATATAAACGTTTGCTCATAAAAAACATTCTTTGTGCCATAACAATTTTACTCCAAAATTGGTGGTTGTGGCTAAAGTAAAAAGGTTATTGCAGACAATGTATAAATAATGTCACTGTAATGATATGTTTATAAGTCTTTGTCCTTATTCAAACCATTACAAATAGCATTAAATGTTAACATTAATTTCACTTCCCATACTTTTCTGTCCCTCTGAGTGTGGAACAGTCCCATCACTACAGTTAACTTAATGTCCCTGACACTGTGCCCATTTTGACAAAAATGTTCTAAAATCTGCTTAGTTAGTCAATAAAGGTATCAAAAACTATATTTGCCTCCTGAACCGGTTTAGACTGATTGTTCAGAGTTGTCTGGAAGCTGCATACAAGTAATAGTGAATATAAGAAGACTTGAGTGTCTGTCTTTATTATTATATTAGAACCCACAAACCCACATTTTGCGACAGCTTTCAGATCACTTTTCGCATCTAATTTGTCTGCTGACATCCCCTTCATGTACTCCCAGTACTGTTATCCTATGTGACAGATATGTTGAAAACTGGAATAAAAAAGTCCCAGAAATGTTGCAGAAAAGTCTCAATCTGAGAGTTTTTTTATTGAACTTAGTAAACATGCATAAACTGATGCAAAACAATATATATATATATATATATATATATATATATATATATATACATATATATATATATATTAGTGTAAAAGCCCATGTACACGGGCTTAGGCCTGGGTGATTTAGGTCTGGGTGATGTTAATCCTTTGAGTGCCAGAGTGCCTCTGGCACTCAAAGGATTAAGAGGCCAGTCCTGCTCTGTGTACTGCCGCCTCCTCACTTGCAGCACACACGATGCAGTCATGCGCCGTAGAGACTGCCCGAACACACAGAATGATCCCAGCATTCGTACACCTTCCAGCATTCTGTGCGTTCGGGCAGTCTCTATGGTGCATGACTGCATCACACACAGGGAACTTCTCATTCTAGCACTTTATATAAAAGTATTGGTACACATCCGTATTTTCATCATTATTAATCCTTTACTCTTTGGAATTTTGCCTGAATATCACCACTATAGTAAAGATGAGGATTTAGTCACATAATATGCTAAGATTACTACCACGCCAAGTCGTAACCTTAATATGCTTTGTCTTATGAGCTGAATCTTTTTCAGTGTTGCTCAATGATGAAGAGAGATTTTATGACAAGGATTATATAGTGTCCTAAAGACAATAAACTTTGCACCTGGGGGTGGGAGGGGTGCTTAAACCAATAGAAGTTCCTCAAAACTTCCAAAAGCACAATTCCAGTCCAGCTAAAAGCAAATACACAAAGTATTGTGCACATCCATATTATCATCATTATTAATCCTTTACTCTGCAGCATTTTGTCTGCATATCACCTCTGTATTAAAGATGAGGATTTAATCACATAATATGGCCACAGTATGCTAAGCTCGCCAAGGTACTCCATTATAGACAAGTCCTAACCTTAATATGCTTTGTCTTATGAGCTGAATCTCTCCTGCTTTAGGAATTTACTAACCTTAATTTACTTTATCCTGAGAGCTGAGTCTTTGTCAGTTTTACCTATTGATGGAGAGAGACTCGCTAACAGGCATTATATAGTGTCCTAAATTCAATGAATATTGCACCTTGGGGTGGGATTGGAGGGTTAGTTATTTTAGATGCTGTGGAGGTGACAGGAGCAGTGGGATAGCAGTTTTTTTTTAATCCTTTACTGTGTTTTAGATACAAGATGCTGGAGGACTAGAGCATCAAGGACATAGCTGGACCTCCGACATCAAGGTAAATGTTATACTTTATGTGAATGTGTGAAAGCGTGCAAGAATGCATATGAATGAATGAACAAATAATGCAAAGGTATGTGTATAAAAGAGTGGGTCATTTCCGGAATTCAATGTTCTGTGTCATTCGGTTCTTAATTAAATCCAAATGTCACAAAACATGCAATTTTCATAATATTTTGCATTTGTTCCAAAATGAATGCACAAGTCTACTGTGTAGAGGTATAGACAAATGTATTAGTAAAGGAAACCAACATATACAACGGAAAAGTTTACTCTAGAGATACTTCTGGAATAAAAACTAATACCAATATATTTAGTGATCTGCAAATTACCAGCATTTGATTTGTGTGATGATGATTTCAATGAGAAATGGCAGTTATAAACACATATTAACCACCAGTTAAAAATCAATGTTGAAGTGATGTTATCCGACACTATTAAGTGTATACTCTTAGAATATAAAATTGGATCACATGCACTGTCAATAGGCTCCTGCTGTTTTAACCCTTTGAGTAGCAGGATAGGTTAGCCGCACTCAGTTGTCGTACACACTAATATTGGGAAGGGAGTATCCTATATAATAATTCGCTAAGATTTGTCAGAAGCCGTCATGCGCAGTAGAGACGGTTGTGAGCGCTTTAGTCATGCGCAGTAGAGACTGTCTGCACCGTGGCTGTTAAGGAGTGGGGCTTTCCGGATTCAGACCGGAGTCGCACAGAGAGGACTCCGGTCTGAATTAGGAGTGCTTCGCTCCGTATCAGGCGCGGTGTGGCCACTCTCTATTGCTCATGCCTACAGAGGTGGAACTGTGGCCCATGTAAACGGGCCTTTTAAATTGTAAGTTTATAAGTGTATGAGATTTCAGATAGTGATACATTTTGAAGCCACAGTATATGGCTTTTTTTTAAGTATATTGACACTGCTGTGATCCAAATTTATATTTTAAGAGTACACATTGTAATTGGGGCATCACTGACACTTAATAGTGTCTGATGACGTCGCTGTGACCTCCAACATTAATAGTAAGTGTATGATTTTTAACTGGTGGTTAGTTTTTAGTCATAAACGTATGTTATAAGAAAGGTATTAAGATTAAAACATATTATATTGCTTTGATTTGCTTTGCAGGTGTCCCATTAATAGAACTGATGAAGTTACAGGGGACACCATAAATAGGGGAATAAAGTTTAATCATTAATAATTGGGCACTCCATCTCTCTTCTTCTCCTTGTGGGTTGGAGTGTATATCTAATGTTTAATAATCACTCTGTATAAATATAGACTTTATACCTAACACTTTGGATGCCAGTTGGGCGTTAAACATGCTGTATTGCACAGCACTTTGACAGTTAACTTTACAGTGATTATTCACCTATCAAGAGAGGGAAAGATAATGGAGGGGAGGGGAGGGGAGATTGAGATTGGCAGGGTGAGGACTGCAATTCCCCCCCTGACACAGCAATGTAGCATGAGTTCAGGGAAGGATTTTCCAATGGGCAAAGTAGGTAACTGCCTAGAGTTCTAAATTTTGAAGGGATCCTCAGCTGAGCTGGCCACATCCACATTCTGAATTGTGGATGTAGACAGAGAACTCTCACTGTTCCTGCACTAGTTTTATACCCATTTAGAGGCTATTATTTAATCCCTTGGATGCTAGAGAAATCTCCAACTTGTTTCTAAGCAATGAATTGTAGAGCTCTCTAGCAACTAAGGGGTTAAAGCTTTTTTTTCTTGCTTGTTAAAGGTCAAGGATATTTTCTGTGCCATGAAATAGTGGCTGAGACTAGTGGTGGAGTCATGTGAGGAGTGGGGGGGTGGCCATGCCCGAGCTAAAGGTGCAGAAACTGCCTTGCCTAGGTGCACCTGGGATGTAAATCAGCCCTGTATGAGTTGCTGAAAGAAGTCCCATTCATTTGATGTAATAAATACTAGCAAATTCCAAAAAAAAATTGAAACAGCAGACTCCAGATGTACATTTTGGCCTTATTGGGCCTTACCGGTGAGGTGCAGCTGATCCCTCTAGGCACTTGTGAGCAGTTGGTCCACATCTGGATTCCACCATAACCCTTGCTCAGAGGTGCCTAGTGGGATCAGCTGCACCTCACCGACAATGCCCAATAAGGCCGAAACGTACGTCTGGAGTCTGCCTGGGGTTAGCTGTTTCCCTTGTTCAGAGAAGAATTGTCTGGTATTTTGTGGCTGGACTGTCATTTTGACAGGACCTGTATTATATGCTTCAGAATATTTCCTCTCTGTGTATGGCATTTTTGAGCTAAAAGAGATTGCACCCTGGACGAGGACACAGTCCCAGTGAGCTTTTGCATCACTGACTTTTTCAAGTTAAAAAAATACCCATTGACAATAAACACTTAACAGTAATCCTGATGCAGAGTCCTCAGAACACTGGTCATCTACTACAAGTCTTCTTCTATCTTCTTTCTTCTGTGTACTCTAATCTTCTTTCATCTTTTCTATAAAATAAAACAAAAATGCCAATGTATGTGTTTTTAGTAAAACAAAATGTCCCCAATATATGCCATAGTTAACCCTTTGAGTGCCGGAGATGTAACCCTCCATCACTCAAAGGGTTAAATGCATTGTGGCATATTCTTTAAAATTAAAATCCAGCCTGTCTTTTTCCAATAAATAAAATTTCCATTACTACATTGTGCTGAACAAGCATTTTCTCCCCACTGCTAAACCTGCAAAACCCCATTGCAGCCTTGACACACAACAAACACCTGATACCTCCAAAAGTGCTTACACATTTCTTAGAGGTACTAGTGGAAGTCACTCCCCACAGCAGATTGTGTACATTACAAATCTATTTTCAGTTCCTACAGCTCTACAGTCTCCTTCGATAAACAGACACACATTTCCTTCCAAATATCTAATCTGTCTTCTAACCCCAAATGCCTCTTCTCAACCTTTAAATCTCTTGTCTGTCCACCAACACAACCCCTTCCATCAAATTCTCTTACAAGGTTTTGCTATCAACTTCAAGAACAATATCAACTCTTTAACACAGGAAATTGCATCACTTCCATTTATATTGCCACCCAGTCAGCTTAACCCTCTCCCACATACACACTTAATTCCTTTAACTCTTACAGTTCTCACTTATTCAACTTATTTCTGACATCCAGCCCCTTCCCCTTCTTCTTCTTCAAACATGCACTAATCACACCCATCATAAAGAAATGCTTTCTGCACCCAAACTCATTGTCCAGCTACTGGCCCTCCTTGCCTCCGAACTTCTGGAACATTTTGTCTACAACTTTGTCGCACAATTCCCCTCACTCCTTGCTAGACCCCCTGCAATCTGGATTCCAACCTTATCACTCCACAATGACTATTTCCAGTATAGCAGCAAATTACTTGTGATCTGCTAGGTCCAAATGCCACTACTCTCTACACATCCTCCTCCAACACACAGTCGATTTTGATACAATGTTTCACATAGCCTACTTTAAACCCTCCACTCCCTTGGCCTAATTCTTAATCCAGTCCATTAGTGTTTTCCACTTTGACTCCACTTCTTAAACTCTAGCACTGTCTGCTGGAGTACCCTAATGTTCTGTCCTGGGCACCTTAATCTTTCAATCTCCATTTCGTCACTTAGGAAAATAATAAACTCATTTGGGTTCCATTATCAACTTTATGCTGATGATGCCCAAACCTGTCTGTCCCCAGACTTCTCCTCTTCTCTCCTACCCCACATATCGGTCACTCTGCAGCGCCTTCCTGTATGTCCGTCTCCAGCCAGCCTTTCCCCTGACATTTCCCTCTCTGGTAACAACACCGTAATAACATCAACTTCCAAAGTACTCTGCCTGAGAGTCACCTTGTTCTTTGTGCTATCCTTCATTGTCCACATTTAGTCAATCTCCAGCTCATGCTGCCTCCATCTAAAAAACATGTCTATAACTGACCTTTTCTCACTTGTGAGACTACCAAACTTGCAATCCAAATACTTTTGAAGTGCCCTCTCAACTTTTAAAACACCCTCCAAATTGTCCTTCCTCTAACTACTAATCCTCACACTGGCTTCCCTTATCCTTTAGGATTAAATTAAAAATACCGGTGTTACTTACAGAGCCCTTACTAACACTGTAATTCACCATCTCCACTCTGCACAGAATCTTCCTCCTCTCTCTGCATCTCTAATAATATCCTGCCATTCCCACCTACAAGAATTCTTCCCTGCTGCACATTATCTCTGAAATGCCCTTCTGCATTGAGTCAGACTTTACCCCTGATGTAGTCTGGTGAGCTTTATCAAACATCTGTTTTACTATGTGTTTGTGTTTGTACTCCATGGACTAAAACAAGCAATTTAATTGAATTATGTTGGGGCTTATAGTTCTTGTGAGAAGTAGCAGCCTTTTATGTTACAATGCAACCAACACTGTTGTGATTAATTGAATCGACCCCTATGTTGGAATCCAGTGATAACTGTACATACCTGATAACCTTCTTGTCCTCAGCCCCCAGAGTATGGGATGGGAATGGGAGAGTCCCAGTGGCATAATGACAGTAGGGCTTAATCAGGAGGGCATGGTTAAGAGGAGGAAAAGGCGGGTTTGATCTAAAAATTGGTAGGAAGTGGGAAGTATGGGTAGGTTTAAACAGGAAACTAACCAAGCCAGAAAACAAGTCTCTGTCCCCAGGGACCCAGTAATTAAATCTAAAAATCAGAATATGGGTAAAGCATGGAACCATGTTAGCCACAGAAAATTAATGAAACTAGTAAACTAAAAATTACACCTTTATTGGCTAACTGAGGAGCTTTGAATGCAAGCTTTCAATACAACTAGGGTCTTGATCCAATTACTACTGGTGTAATCGGTGTAAGAGCAAAAATTAACACTGAATGGCACACACACACACCGTCGGAACCAGCAACAGCATTCCTTTTGCCTAACTGCTCTTTTAACCTGTTTATTTCTGACGTACAATGAGAATGATTAGCCTCTTTGGAACTAGAGGATGCCAGAGCTCTAATGGTGCCATGTACATCCCTCAGCCTCTCCAAAAGCTGCTCGTTCGCAATACAGAGTACTTTGTTGTCTGTCATTATCTGCTGGTTGCCATTGTCTGCAGATATTTTGAGTGACTCTATGATTATATTTAAGTCATGCAGTTTACCCTCCAAATTCCCTTTCTGCACCTGCATCAATTTGTACAGCTCTGCTATCCAGTGGGTAGCAAAAATCAGTGCAGTTTTACCCTTTCAATTTGATAATTTCCTTTCACTGTTTGCCTTGGCCACATAATCCTGAGCTTGGACCCAAGGGTCTGAGGCTCCCTCCATACACTTTACTATAAGCTCAGGGTTTGAAACCTTGGCAATCTTTTTCATTATACCTTCCAATGTATAGTAGTAGAGTAGAGTTTACCAAAAATTAATACAAAGACAAAAGGTATTAAACAATATTTTGATTCAGCATCAAAATATCATACACTTATAAATGTATTTCTGTGTCACACCAAATCCCTCCTCCCTGGCTCGCCAATCTGTTACCACAGTAGATCCTCCTGCTGATGCTGAGTTGGTAGGGGAAGTACTGCAGAGTGGCTACACTAGTGGTCATGGGAGCCCACAATATTCCCCTAACCCTGGTAATCCACTCACCCCCATGACATTGTCCATATAGAACATGATCCTGAGAAGGCAGAATTGTTGCCTGACAGCAATAGTACCACCACCACCATGAGACAAATCAGCTGCCTGTACATGCTGCTAGTGCTGGCAAGTGCAACAGTAGGGGACCTTCTGTCACAATTCTCATCACCTCCTCCAACCTGTGTGATGTCTGTAATAAAGTAGCATCAGATGGTGGTGATGATGATGGTGGAGAAGCTGAGGTGGAAGAGACATTAATGGCCTTTTTAGCCCAAACCGAGAAGGAATGGGAGACAGGGATGGGGAAGGGCATCACCAACACCAGCAGTTAGATTTTGAAATTTGCAGAGTCTGCTGCTGCTGTAATTCCTACTGCTGCTGAGTTGCAAGGGCAGCAGAATTCTGAGGAGAAGGCTAGTGTATCACAGACCACCGTGGATAGAGTGGGTATGGGAACCAGCAATACTCCTGGTCCTAGTTGCAATGCTGATTCTGAGCAGTAGCAGCAATAGCATCAACATCATCCTCTGTACCAGCCAGTGAAGGGGAATGTGGAAGAGAAAAAGAAAGAGGCCATTATTCTCCAATTTCCCCTCCTGGGTTTGGAACTATTATTCACTTAGGGTAAGCACAGTGCAGTCATCAGTGACAGCACTGTCCACAATTTGTGATAAATTAGTGAAAGGGGAAAAGGAGGGAATGTTCCTTGGCACAGCTGCCCTGTTAACACACATGAAACACAGACGCCATGATATTTATGTGAAAAACACCCACAAAAGAAATCAGGCATCCTCGTTGCTGTACCCCCTGACTCTCCCCAAAGGTAACAAGAGTTGAGGCGAAAATCAAAGAGAAGGAAGAATAGAGAAACCCAGCCAAAGCCTGAAAGTTAGATGGCGAGCGAAACACCTGGCTCACCATCACCTTCTTGCTCTAGGGTCCAGCTGTGGGAAAATCATGTAACTATATCTTCTGGAGATCCACCTCATTCATTTTTACCTCCACCACCAGTTTATAGCCATTTAGTAGATGTTAGGATGTGGCAGTTCATGTCCACCCATTGCACACTGTGTGGTGCGCTGACCACTCATGGTAGAGTGGTGAAGGATAATCGCAACCAGGGCATAAAACGGCATCTGAGGATATTCCATTCTGCAGAATACACTAAGCTGGTGGCAGGGAGGGTTCATCATTATTATTAAATCGTGTCCTTAACGGGGGTAGGGGCATAGTGACCTCTGCAGTGCTTGGTTTCTGGTAGGATGATTTCACATTGCAGATCTAAGTGTCATGGTGTTTGGTTACAGTTGTCCCAGGTGTTTGATGTGAGTGCAGATGTGCCCATTAATCTCAGTCGTTCCCTTATTTACCACACAAACTGTGCACATTGCAGTTGCTGATGAGAGGCACAGTTCAGTCCTGCTCTAAAGGTAAAAATATATATTTTAACAACACACCCATTATTTTGGAGGATGGGCAAGTGGAAAAGCATTACTGGCCAACTTATTTTCTCCAAATATACCTGAAGTGGTGGGGCTAGTTGTGGTACTGCTACTGCCTCAGGTAAATTACTGGAGCTAGCAGTGGCAAGTGGAACCATGATCATCATCATCCATATCACTGCTGTTGTTGATCCCATTGCCTTCAAGCTGCCTAATCATCCTACTGCTTAAACAACTCAGCAGCAGCAAGAACAGCAGTCGTAAATATTGCAATAACAACGGGGCATTTGCCATTGGCCACCATAACATGACCTGCTCAGGGCTTCTTCTTTCAAAAAAGAAAAAACAGAAGCCTACAAAAAAATGGGGGTCTTGTTTCTAACAAGCCTAAGTCCTACAAATCACTGATTCCTAGGGCTTGTGACACTAAGACGCCAAACTGATTAAAATTATCTGAGATTCCTAAGGGCTTGTGAAGCTAACAAGCAGAATTGATAACAATTGTTTGTGATTCCTTAGGACTTATGACGCTTACAAGATGAATTGATAAAAATTATCTGTGATTCCTCAGGGCTTATGACGTTAGCAAGCCAAATTGATAAAAAATTATCCACAATTCCTAAGGGCTTGTGAAGCTAACAAGCAGAATTGATAAAAATTGTCTGTAATATCTCAGGGCTTGTGACCTTAACAAGCTGAATTGATAAAAATTATCTGTGATTCCTCAGGGCTTGTGATGCTAACAAGCCAAAGTCCTACAAATCAATTTTTCCTAAGGACTTGAGCCTAAAAAGTCTAGGTCCTACAAATCAATGTTTCCTCAGTGCTTGGGCTTAACACAAGTCTAAGTCCTACAACAAATCAATGTTTCTTAGGGTTAGTGCCAAACCAGTCTAAATCCTACAAATCAGTGTTTCCTCAGGGCTTGGGCCTCTAACAAAATGTCTACAAATCATCCTCTATGAAACACTCTATCCCTTCAAGTATCAGTCTGCCCCAGTCACAGCTTACACCAGGGGGTCCCTGTCTCTGTCATGTTGCATAATAATTTATTTTATTTTTTTTTTTTTTTTTCATTTTTAACTTCTCTCTAATGCCCTTTAAAATTAGACTTACAGCACCAATGACTTTCTTTCACCATTTATATCCAACATTTTTCTTCTCCTTTTTTTTCAACATGCCCTCGTATTTGGTATTGCAGGATTAACCCTATGAGTACCCGAGAGGTAGCAACGCATTGCGATGTGTTTGCTACCCCTCTGGCACTCAAAGCATTAAAAGAATTAGTGGAAACAGTGCTCTTCAATATTAAATAGACCTATATCTTGATTCTTTTTTTTTTATAGTCCTGTAGGAAGTTTATTGTAACATTAAAGGGGAACTTTCACCCCGCAATAACTTAAGGCTAACTTATTGCACACCTGGCGACTAGCTGCTTAGTAGCGCTAGTCGCCAGCAATATTACCCGGTTCTTCAGATATCGGCGTTTTACAGGAGCAGGAAGCACGGACGTCTCTTCACAGTGACGTCCGTGCGCCTGCGCTGTCAGTCCCTTTTGCACCGTACGGTGCAAAAGGGACTGACAGCGCAGGCGCACGGACGTCACTGTGAAGAGACGTCCGTGCTTCCTGCTCCTGTAAAACGCCGATATCTGAAGAACCGGGTAATATTGCTGGCGACTAGCGCTACTAAGCAGCTAGTCGCCAGGTGTGCAATAAGTTAGCCTTAAGTTATTGCGGGGTGAAAGTTCCCCTTTAAATAGCGGTTATGTAGTGATATAGTAATAAAGCAAATATACATAACATATATAGTCAATATCTGCACAGGTGTTGTTAGAACCTTTAAGTCCTCATATAAAATTATTTATTGAGCTGACCGACTCCTATTTGTATGAAATATAATCGAAAGACATATGAGATAGTCTTGAGGTCTTCCGAATGGAATATGTGATGTGATAATGTCTAATTGTGTCAGCAAGTGGGACAAGATGGAGCGAGCCACAACTATATTGGAGATACCGGAGAATTGTTTAAATTTCAAGTCATTATCAAAAAAGCTCTATTTTATTAGATAAGCGCGTCTAACTTCCATTATCCACATGAGCCACCCTTACACTGCCGGTCACTTGTGAGCCCTAGGCTGTAGAAGCCTCAGAGTTCTCACAGCCAGAGTGTGTATGTATGGCTTGCTGCCAAAAGCCGACAATAAGTTCCAATCAGCTCTTGCAACAAAGTATTCTTGAACACACTGACCGAATGCTTTGTTGCAAGTTTAGATTGGAACTTATTGTCAGCTTTTGGCAGCACGCCATACATTGGAGCATCAGGTAGCTTGTGAGTGAAAGCTTTGATTTGTTAAACCTTTTTATTTTCTTTATGTCAAGCCGGATTGTGCCCCGGTATTAGTGACAGAGTTAGTGGTGCTAAATACATCTAGCAGATAGCTCCTATGTATTTCTAACGTCTAGATCAGAGGAGATAGTATTATATTTCATGATTTAATTAGATGGATATATATTTAGGGAATTTGTCCACACATAGCTGCCTATACGTGTACAGAGAGGAACCAACTGTATATGTAATTAGGAGATAACTAGTAGCAAGTCGGATGATGCCACTTCAAATAGACTAGGTATGAATCATCTATTACCTTGCATTATGATATGTATTCTGTAGCACTAGTTTGAAGATCCAATTGAGCAAGTCAGATTATGCCCCGACCAACAGAGAACTTTATATGTTAATTACTGGAAGGGATCCGCATACTCTGTATCATAATTAGGTCTCAATGGCAAGTCGGATTGTGCCCCAATAAATAGTGATCACTGTATGATGATCGCTATAGCACTAGTTTTAAGATTAATATATTGGCAAGTTGTTTAATGCCCGACAATAAGTGTGATCACTGTGGGTTAATTGGGGAAAGTGGTCCTTCTACTCGGTAGCACAACTGAGTCATTAGTGTGCTGATATATGTGAGTAGTTAGTCAGATGAGGTTCCAATAAGTGGAGGCTTCAATGTGAGGTCATCACATTAAGTGAATTATTTACTGCACTACAAGAACTTCCCACTTAATAATAATAACTATTATTTATATAGTGCCTTTCACCCATTGGGACTCAAAGTGCTTTCAGCGCACGTTCTGGGAATTAACTGAATTTTCAGCTGAAATAATAGATGTTATTATTACCCAATCAATGGTACGCGTTTATCGACCTCGGAAGGATGCAGGGCTGAGTTGATCCTGCTGGGATTTGAACCTGCAACCTTGCGGTTTGAACAGGATATACCGTCAGGGACTTTACCACTGAGCTATCTCACCAGCCTATCTATCGCTCATTCTTATTATATGATGGTATTTTTTGGAATTTTCTAAAGAATAATCGGATTTAGTAGTGGCAAGCCGGATCATGTTCCAACAATTTGATTAGGACTCTAATGGGAATAAGAAATCATTTTACTCTACCATAAGTACTCATTAGATCACATTATAGCTACAGTTTTGACATATATATTTTGAATTTTACACATGGTATGTAATTTCTGTATATGATTACATCTTTATTAAATGAAGCTCTGTACGAAGTATAGTTTGTACCGTCTCTCATTTATAGTTATTGAGAGGATTATATTACTCTACCTTTAGTCTATACATGAGATTTTCCTACATAGTTTGATCTATATTGTATTAATTTATAGGTGTGATCCATATAGCCTCTATCACTCTATTCATAGGTAGTGATCTCCTGTAGTTAAAGGGGTATTAGGTTCATATTGGTTTGTCCCAGAGCTAATTAGAAATATTGGAATATTTTAATTGTACTAATAAAAGCTATATTTTAGGGATTTCTTTATTTGATTCTGGGGTCCTATGTAAATCTGGGATTACCCTGTATAGAGTGGCAGTACTGCAGGGTTTTTCTTTCTTTTCTTTTTGTATTCTCTATATATATTCCCCCGTGGCACCTTGTGGGCAACCCATGATTTACTACATGTATATACCCTATGTGCTAGTAGTTGTGAGTCCGTGAGTTTTAGTTTATATATACAATTAATGCGGCTGTTCAAAGAGGCATTTGCTGAATATTGTATCAATCTACAGCAGAGGCATCCTCCGCATTGGTACATAGTTTGATTTCACAAGATAGAGTGCTAATTCGGGCTTTGATCCTATACGGCTCTAATGTGAATGGCTAATAGCCTCTCCAGAGCTTTATACAATACATTATTACTTGGTGTGTGAGCGACTGTTTGCCCTTCTAAGTTCTCTGCTGTACACTACGATTGAACTTATTAGTCTATACACTAGAAAAGTATGCTCTGTGAGTACATACTTTACAAGATAATTTATTATGCTCTGTGATTACACACTTCACAAGATAGTTAATTGACAACAGACTATCACAAGTAAGAGTTTGAGCTCATTATCACACCTCAGTGTTGCACTCTGATTTAGTCTACCAATACTACAGACCAGGGCTCAAAATTTCAAGTCCTGAGCTACTAGCCAGGCCTGAAAGGTTACTCGCCACCAGTTTCCATGACTAACCCCACCCATCTCCCCACCTTTAACCCCACCCATCTCAAGTTCTCTTTAATTAAATGACACTGTTGTTCTATGTTTTATTCAGAATAACATTAACAAAAATATTCAATAACAAACAAACAATATACATACATAATTTAAAAGGAAAATAAGTGCAAAAGACATCAACAAATGGAGGCATAAAATATTTGGCTTAACTGCTGAAATTCTTAAGAAACATGGTACAGTTGGTTTGCCACACTTTGTCTTTATACATAAAGGCCATAGTAAGCAACACAATGTTTAACCTTTTAAAGGGATAGTAATACTTTGTTTTATCTTTATTTTATTTTGTAGGCATTAAAAAAAACATGAAGAACGATATGTCTTATTTCTCAAACCTTTATGGTTTGAGAGATATTCACAAACAACGTTTCCCCTCCCACCCCTTTTACCTAGTATAAGCCATCTCTTCTCAGATGTGGAATGCAGTCCAGAGACCAGACAGATAACAGCAGGGGACAATCTTCTTTCTATGAAAACAATGACAACCCTGCCCCCCTTGACAAGTTTTTCAGGTTTTTTTCCCTTATCTTAATTGAAGATTGTCCCTCTCTGCAGTCTACCTGGGCACTTCCCTTCTGATCTGGCTGAACAGTGTTACATCAGTAAAATGGACGGGAAGGGGAGACTTTGTCATTGAATTACTCTTGAACTACAACTCTGACAGACCTGAAATAACATTCTCCAAAGTCCAAATACTATGATGATTAATTAGAGCTGCTTTTATTATGAAACATTACTATCCTTTTAAAGGCCATAAGATGGTCTAACAATAGTGCCACTGTAAAAGGTCAGACTATAGAGGTACTTCTAACAAAAATTCAAGTTCCAGCTGCAATATCTTGCGAATATCACATCTATCAACAGTTGTAGTTTCCGTGTTTTAATCAGTAGGATAAACTCTGAATTATATTTTTTTCAATATTAACCCCTTAAGGACCGGCCGATCAAGCACATTTAAGGACCACGCAGCATTTTTTTTTTTAACTCAGCTGATTCCAGACTCCCCGAACGGCATGCAGCCGCGAGAGGAGCCCAGAATTCCATGACGTACATGTACGTCCTTGTTCCTTTAGGGACCTCAACCTCATGACGTGCATGTACATCATGGGTTGTTAAGGGGTTAAGCTTTAAAATTATTTTAAAGCACTGGCCAACTAATAACCTGATGAGATCAGCCTCGTGGAGACAAGTTAGAAAGGAAGGTTAAGTGAATCAAAAGGATGCTTTGTACAAAAGAAAAACGTCATGCCCTGCTCTCACCGGCTGTATAAAGCAACACAGCATGTGGTTCCCAAAGTACTAGGATGGTTACGCTCTCCAGATGTGTAAATTCAACTACAGCATCAGTTCCTTGTGCATTTTTTCTACAGTGAGTGTACACGGCTGCATGATACCTTGATGGCGCCTAACAGCAGGGGCATGAGGACCCGCTCAGCAGGCCACAGCCACATGCCTAATTACTGAATACTTTGCAAGTGGACAAATCTCCTGAAGAGCGGCGGATATAGGCATGCCATGTTATCTGTTCATAGGTTTAATTAAATGTTCTCCTGGAGGGAAAAGAGAATTCAAAACAACTGGGTAGGCAACTTGTGACTCTCTAGCTGTTGACAGGCTACAACTCCCATCACCCTCAGCCGGTCACTGGCCAATGGAGAATGATGTGGTTTATAATCCAACAACTGAAGAGCCACATATTTCTCACCTATGCTATACACACATCTACGTCAGGGTTGTGCAGTGAAGCCTGTCATCTGGTGCATATGCCCTTCATCGTGTATGTAAAATATGTGCTAATAGTAAAACAAGGAGGGGCATGCCTGGTGGCTGTCACTGACATGAAAACACCCTCCACTACACAGAATGACAGAATGGACAATCTGGCACTCACAAGCTACATAGGCTATTGGGGCGAGTGCAATAAGCAGCTTCATTATCTTCCTATTGATTGCAGGCAGCAGCTGTTGTATTTGCTTTCTCACCATCACTGACACTACAGGCATAGCCGGATCAACACTCCACAGTGCCTGCCCATTTGAGGCCCCTCTCCAATCCCCCAACACACTGATAGGTTTCACGCTCATTTATACTTGGAACACATAACTCTCTTCCAAGACTGAATTTTAGTGGTAAAGCATATCCAAGGGAAGCAAAAAGCACAATGTGTGTGTGTGTGCACATATTTACAAACATACATGTATATTCATATACAGTGACTCAATCTTACAGTCTCACTCTGACACACACACTCTTATGCACATATATACACACAATCGTACACACATCCACTCACTGATGATATGGAGGTGACTAAATATAGAACTAAATAATACTATAGAAATATATTGTTAAAGGATGGATATATGAGGAAAGCCTATGTGCCTTAGCATCCAAAAGTCAATAACTCCTTAAATGTCACAATGCTGCTAGACACCTCAGTCTCAGGACCTCCAAGACATGGTTTACAACATGAAACAAGAAAGAAAATAGGGGTGGGGTAAAGTAATAAAACAGCACATATAAAACAAATGGCAAAATAAAGTTATGATATAAATGACACACATTCTGAGTAAAAGAACCATAAAATATTATGTGGGTCTATCTTTATATTTATTCTTTATATTTTATGGTTCTTTTACTCAGAACGTCTGCCTTTTTATTATTATTTATTAATGTATTAGAAAATAGGGATGGAGTAATTTATTTTTTCTTGTTGTTTCATATGGTAAACCATGTCTTGCAGCTGCTTGGAGGTGACTAGTAGCATTGTGACAGTCAAGGATTTATTGACTTTTGGACGCTAAGGCACATAGGCTTTCCTCTTATATACATCCTTTAACAATATATTTCTTTATTTAGTTGCCTCCATATCACCTGTCTCCACATCCCACTTATTTCTGGAAATTAACTCTGGCTATCTTCATCTGTTCAAGAAATACCAATATTGCCTACCAGAGTTCCCCATTTTATAGCAGTAAGTTGATGAATTTGTATCCGTAGTCTTGTGTAACTGCTATTCCTTAACCTTTTGAGTGCCAGACGGGTACGCAACACATTGCATACCCCTCTGGCACTCAAGGGTTTAAGGCCGCAATTATCCAAGGGGTGAAGAAGGCATAAAAGGGGTGAGGAAGGCATATGTGGGGATGGCAAGAGTACATCATCTGGAGCAATGTATAGGAGTATTGACACGCACCTCCGCTGGCCGCCAAGTCCGTTCTGAACAACTGATCTCAGCACTGCAAATTAAAGTGTACCTGGATGACTCCCGATTCTGCCAGTCAGCATTCCCGTTGGTCTGACTAGATTCAAAGTCAGTCACACTGAATGCCACCACAGATACTCTCACTGCTGCTACTGAGGACTTCACTCAAGTAGAGGGTAAGGTGGATTATGGGGCATACTCTGCACGAGTAGTTGCGCATCTCGTGACTTGCTGCACACCAATCATTGAACTTTATAGTGTCTCTTTGCCGTTTAAGCAACGCAGCTGAGAGAATGCATCATGTTTCATAAGGCTGCTGAAGCAGGCTGGGACAAAGCCTGGGAAGCCAGGCAGAACCTTGGAAAGCTGGATATTCATTTAATGCAGCGGGACAGCAGGATAGGTCCCATAAATTGGGATAGTTGGCAGGCGTGCATTTTCATACAGGGCTTGAATTTCCACTTGCCATCACTCAATTTCCACTCGCCAAATGCAAGGAGGTGAGTGGAAATTTTGAGCCCTGCTACAAACACTATTGTTTTGGTATATAAAGTGTCGGACTGAAAACTAATAAAGGTGAAACTAAAAACTGGCACCCTGGGAAATATGTTAATTTAATCTATGGTGTTAAAAAGAAACGTGTAGGAACCAGAGGGGTAACAAACACATTGCAATGCGTTGCTACCTCTCTGGTACTCATAGGGCTAATAATTATACAATACAAATACAACCAGGGCATGTCATAAAAAATAGGAGAAGAACAATGTTGAATTTAAATGGAGAAAAAAGTCATAGGAGCACTGTAAGTCGAATTTTGAAGGGGAAGGGTTAAAATGTTGAATGTGAACAATATTTGTCAAATTAATGTGTTGAAAGAAAGCATTGTAGGTCTAATTTTAAAAGGGGGGGGTTAAAATGTCGAAGAGGGACTCTATGTCGGATTTTTATGATGTGTTCTGTAATCTATACTGCTTTTGTTCAAACAACGATGGTTTCGAAACTCTCATTGTGGTTTCTACGCCTCAACCTCTGACGTACAGAATTTCCAACTTAAATTGTATAAACAAAACAGGCACTAATACTGAAAGTGGGGAATAGGATACTACTTTCACATTGTATTAAATTGTTTCCTATGGGATTTTTTTTGACTGGCGGTATGTGTAATTACCGCTGATTTTGTTTTCACAAGTCGGGTAATAGGATACCAAAACCCGACTTAAAAAAACACAGTTCCTGTTTTTGTGGGGGTTTTTTTAAGCTCTGGTAATAGAATTGAGCCCTAGATGACAGAAAAGCATAAGACGAGTTTTCAGTTGGTTTATGACTTCTCTTAATTATTGCTGGAGGGGGAGAATGGGAAAACAATGGCTGTTTGTTCTTGTCTGTATGTATTCCCCAATCCCCATGCACTTTAACAATATCTTAATTAACATGAAAGAGCCTTTAGAATGTTCATTTAAACTATCTAAAACTATGGGAGAATAATAAGCCTATCATCCACAATTTTGCAGAGTTTGTGGCCGTATTCAAACAGGTGTTTGATGTGCCTGCCCACTCTGCCTCTGCTGCCAAGCATCTAATATCTATCTGCCAGGGTAACCGTACGGTGGCCGAGTATGCAATCGAGTTTCGCACTCTGGCAGCAGAGGTGGACTGGAATGATGAGGCACTGGTAGCCGCCTTTTTACAGGGGCTAAGTTATGAGATGAAGGATGAGATTGCTGCCAGAGAGTTGCCTACTGATCTAGACAAGCTGGTATCATGTACCATTTTGATCAACACCCATATCAGAGAGAGGCCGTCATTTAGGAAGCGCCTGCGGAGGGATCCGGCACACTTAGCACCGACTTTCAGTCACCCACCCATTCCTCCCTCGCTTCCCATGCCTCCTAGTTCGTACATGGGAGGTGGGGAGCCTATGCAGTTAGGATTTACCCATCTCTTGGCACTGCGGCAAATCTGGATACATGTGGCGCACTTGTCCCGTACGCCTAGGAAACGGGCGCTCCTAGAGTCACGTTGGGGACAAACTCTAGGTGGTGTTTCTCAGTCCTCAAAAAATTTTCAGGTGAAGCTGACCCTGAAGGTTATATTATCTTGGGCTAATTCCTCTGTGATTACCTCGGCGTTGATCGACTCGGGGGAGGCAGGTCATTTCATTGATGTTGGCTTTGCCGAGAAACACTCTATACCCCTGCAGCCTTGGGAATGTCCGTTGACCATTGAAGCTATTGATGGCAGGCGGTTACAACCACCCCAGGTCACGGAAAAAAAATTTCAGTATCACTGACGGTAGGAGCTCTCCATCAGGAGACTCTTCAATTTCAGGTGATTAATTCACCACATAATGCGATCATTCTGGGGTTTCCTTGGCTCCGAAAACAGAACCCTAGGTTGGACTGGCGTAGTTGCGACATTTTGTCCTGGTCTCCATATTGTACAGATTCTTGCCTCACACGTCCTACCTGACTACGGGGCACGACTGTTTCCGCCTCCCCCACCTCCTCCACCCCACCAGAGGAGTATCAAGCTTATCGTGACGTCTTTAACAAGGTGCAGGCTACGACATTACCTCCTCACAGGCCATACAACTACCCTATTGAATTGGTGCCAGGGGCTATTCCTCCAAAAGGCCGGGTATACCCGCTGTCTATGGCTGAGAATAGCACCACTGAAGAATACGTGGCGGACGCCCTCTCCAGAGGCATAATTCGGAAATCCACCTCTCAGGCAGAGCAGGATTCTTCTTTGTTAAGAAGAAAGACGTAGAATTGAAACCATGCATTGATTTCCATGGGCTTAACAAACTTATGATCAAAAACGCATATCCTATACCCCTGCTCACAGAACTATTTGATCGGTTGCGGGGTCCGGTGATCTTTTCTAAGCTTGATCTTCGTGCAGAGTATAATCTGGTACTAATCAGAGAGGGCAATGAATGGAAGACAGCGTTTAACACCAGGAGCGGGCATTACGAATACTTGGTAATGCCCTTTGGCTCCCGCTGTCTTCCAGAAGTTCATTAACGATGTCTTACATGAACTATTGATGAGTTGTGTGGTTGTCAATCTGGATGACATTCTCATCCACTCCCTAAATTTGGCACAGCACCAAAGAGATGTCACTAAGATATTGCAACTTCTACGGGCCAATAAACTATTCTGCAAAGTAGAGAAATGCGAGTTTCATCAATCCCAGGTAACATTCTTGGGTTATGTGATTTCCTCCACCGGGTTGGCAGTGGATCCTGGGAAGCTTTATGCTGTTCTCCAATGGCCCCTTCTGTAGGTCTTAAGGCGATTCAACGATTCCTGGGCTTCGCCAATTACTATAGGAAATTTATTCAGCACTTCTCTACTATTGTCAAACCACTGAAGGATATGACGCACAAGGGTGCTAATACTTCCGAATGGTCTCCCAGTGCACTCCAAACCTTTGAAACCCTCAAAGCTGCATTTGCCACAGCTCCACTCCTCAAACATCCGAATCCTAAACTACAGTTTACATTGGAGGTCTATCACAGTCCCCGTGATCCTGTGTGTCACTCTCAACTGTGCTGCTCCCTGATTGGTTGAGCTGTGTTGGCCCGCCCCTGGTTACCTGTTTAATTCTGGACACGGGCACCTGACAGGTGCCCTTTCGTGGTGTTTCTGAGCCAGCGTTGCTGTTGCAGTATTCCAGTATTCTGATCTCCCGTGTACCGACTAGGCCTGTACCGACGACGTTCCTGTGTTCCTGTTCCGTGATTGACCCGGCCTGGCTGACTTCCTGCGTGTTGCTGATTTCTGCTTGTCTGTGAATCTCCTGCGGCATCCGACCTGGCCCGGCTGACCTCCCTCCTCCGTTACTGATCTGGCTTGTCTGCGAATCTCCTAAGTGTCTTGACCCGGCCTGGCTGACGACTGACTCCTGTGCTTGCTTAAGTTCCTGCCGTTCCGACTGACGGTTCCTGTTGTCGCCTTGGCGACATTCCGATAGCTGCAGTGTGTGATTGAGCCTCCGTTTCACCATTACTGAGCCGTATTGTTTAGCTGAGCCTTCCATCTGATTGTTCAGTAACGTGTGCTGAGTCTGGACCATTACTGTGCTGTGTCGTTATATTGTGCCTAGACAGTGGTGTTGCCTCCATCCTATTACTGCCACTCTTTCCATCTATTGCCTTAGCCTGTTACGCTGTTTCTGTGAGCCGGACGCTTGTGGGCCTCTGTAGTCGGTGGCTCTCCCTTGTCAGAGCAGTGGTTCCGTTACGCCCGTTGGCTATTGGCAAGCAGCATTGCAACCAGTGGTCTCCGTTACGCCCGTGGGGGCTATTGACACAGGCATATACGATACTATTGGTCTCCGGTTACGCCCGTGGGGTTATAGGCTCAAGCAAACACGATACTAGTGGTCTCCGGTTACGCCCGTGGGGGCTATAGGCTCAAGCAATCACGATACTAGTGGTCTCCGGTTATGCCTGTGGGGGCTATTGGCTCAAACAATCACGATACTGTTGGTCTCTGTTACGCCCGTGGGGGCTACCACCTTATCACTCTGCAGTTCCAGTTCTAGTCGCAGCTCTATTCTACAGCTTCACACAGTGAATGGACTTTAGGTGCTATCACCTAGCACATATCGCTATATACAGCACCAAGGGCGTGCCTAACGCCACATTTGAGACTGATTACCAGTACTATTAACCTCTTGATCCCTGTTTTGTGCTACTATATCTGGTGATTTATTCCCTGTTGTACCAGGTATTCCCGCCTATATTCTGCTTATATCAGTACTGCCCCAGAGGCGGCCTTGTCGCTAATTTTTGCTTTAATAAAATTCTATTTGTTTTATCTAACCCACTGTCTGAGTGTCTGAAAACCGTAACAAGGTCGACTTGTCTGAGTCAGGGGTAGGCTCCCTCCTGTCTCAGCGGTCTTCCCCAGATGAGCCTTTGCTTCCTTGTGGGTTCTTTTCTCGTAAACTTTCGAAGGCCAAGACCTTGTTTGATATTGAGATAGAGAATTGCTAGCCATTACTTTGGCTCTACGTGGGTGGAGGCATTTACTTGAGGGTACTGTGGTCCCTATCTTGATCCTTATGGATCACAAAAATCTGACCTACCTTTCGGAGGCCAAACGCTTGTCCCCACGACAGGCTCGATGGGCATTATTCCTATCCCGTTTTAATTTTATTGTTTCCTATCTGCCTGGTACTAAGAACATTAGGGCGGATGCGGCATCTTCCTGTGGGTCTTTTGCTCACGGTACTGAATGGGGAATGCCCTTGGTCGCACATTTCTATTGGTTTTATGGTGGCATTACGGATTCAGAGAATTACCGACTTCTCAGCAATTGGCTGAGATTTTCGCTAAGGAAGTGTTTAGTCTCCATGGGATACCCAAAGTGATTGTTTTGGACCAAGAGAGCCAGTTTGTGTCCTGCTTCTGGATAGCCTTCTGTGCCCAGTTGGGTATCCAGCTTTCTTTCTCCTCCGCCTACCACCCTCAGTCCAATGGTGCGGCAGAAAGATCGAACTAGGCCTTGGAACAGTTCCTGCCCTGTTATGTATCAGACCATCACGAATATTGGGCGAATCTGTTACCGTGGGCGGAGTTTGCCCGGAATTGTGCCGTTAACTTGTCTACTCAGAACTCTCCGTTCATGATTAATTATGGGTTCCAACCTTCGGTACTTCCTGAGTCCTTTGAGGCACAAAATATTCCAGCTCTTGAAGAGCATTTAAGGGAACTCCGCTCCATATGGGTATGGGTTCAGAGAAAACTGCAACGGTCCAGTCAGCGGCAGAAAAGGCAGGCCAATCATAGGCGATTGCCAGCACCAGTGTTTCAGGTGGGGGAGAGAGTCTGGTTGTCTACACGTAATTTGAACCTACAGGTACCTTGTCATAAACTGGCTCCCTGGTTCGTGGGTCCTTTCCGTGTCCTGTTGCCTACGGCCTGGAACTACCTGCTAATATGCGCATTCATAACGTCTTCCATGTTTCCCTACTGAAACCTTTGGTCTGCAACCGGTATACCTCAGCTCCTGTTCATCCTGCTCCCGTGAGAGTTGCAGATCATGAGGAGTACAAAGTTCAAAATATTTTGAACTCCCGTAGGGTCCGAGGGCACTTGCAACATTTGGTTCAATGGAAGGGATATGGACCCGAGGAGCGTTCCTGGGTCTCGTCTACTGACATGCATGCGCCCGTTCTCATTCGGAAATTTCACTCCCGTTTTCCCTCTAAACCTAGACAGCTTCAGCAGGGGAGAGGCAGTTGAGGGGGAGGTACTGTAAGTGCTACACTTACCTTCTTCAGGGGGTACTGGCCGCTCCGATGCTAGGGAAGGCCGGCCTCTCTACCCGCTGGCTCGCAGGGTTTTGCCGCGTTCTGTCTGGCTTAGGATCCGGTGTGTTCTGGTGTTCCTCCGGGCGACCGGCTTCCTCGCTGCTGCCCCTTGCGAGGTCTCTTGCACTCAGAGAGTCAGATGCGAGTCACTGGGGAATCCTTCAGTGACGTCACGTCCCAACTCTTAAAGGGACAGATCCATTTAGTGCTCCTCTTCTTGGGGTGGGGGAATCCATTTATAAACTGCCTGGTCACCACATCAGTAGCCCTTTCGTGGTGTTCCAGTGCAGTTGCAGTTTGTTTGAGCTCCGTATATGAAACTTGGCATTGTCTTCCTAGTTTTCCCAGTGTCCAGTCAGTGTTGTGGCTTGTCTGACCATCCGCTTGGTTTTGACCATCGGCTCTGCTGACTACCCGCTCTGTTACTGACCTCTGGCTTGTCTGACTACCCGCTTGGTTTTGACCATCAGCTCTGGCTGATTTCCTCTGGTTCTCCTCCTTGGTTGCCTAGACCTTCTGATACTGACTGTAGGCCTAGTCAGTCCATTTATTCATTGGTTGCCTTTTTCACTTCACTCCCCTTCACTATCTATCTATTTCTGGGTCCTAGCCCCAGCATTACCGTATCATTTCTAGGTCCTAGCCCCAGCCTTATTAAGTTTGTATACTTTCTATCTCTGGGTCCTAGCCCCAGCATCAGTGCTATTGCACATATCCTAGCCTTAGACTTGCAGGTGCAGTCTACTATTTCTGGTAGTAGCTATTGCTCCCTGCTTAGCTCTCTCTCTCTGCCGGAGTGTATACTTATTTGTCATTCTTTATTATTGTCAATAAAGGTGTTGTTTGCAACTACTGTACCGTCTCCTGACTCCTCCTTGGGTTCCGTGACAGCACATTATTTGAACTTAGACACATAAGAAATAAGTTTTATTATATTTATAGCACAAACGATCTTTGTTGAAGAGTTTGGTCACGATCAGTGTCCTTTTTTTTTTACAAAGAGTAGACAACTATTTACTTGTATATTTCTCTTATCACATAAAATATAGCACAATACTGATATTGCAATGTAAAAGGAGAGGTATACTTCAGCTCTCTAACTTAGTACACACCAGAGAAAAGATTCCTCTTGCAGCCACTAGTGAATCCGCTATCACGGACACAAAATCAAATTAGTAAAAGGTTATAGTAGCGCTGAGGTATCTTTATAAGGAAATGTAAGTCTTACTTATATTGAATAAATCATATGCCAGACATGGATATATCTAAAACTTATGGTAAAATATTACGGTAATACCAAACGATATCCAGTGTAAATAATAAATATGAGCAAATTTCTTTACTGTTCAAAATCTCAAAATCGGACCTGGAGTCAGCCGGTTATGTTTCAATTTCCAAGAGTCTCTCCTGTGTATCTCTCTTCTTGCTATGTATCTTATTCACGATCCCAATCCCAGACGGATCATGCAACAGAAGAGGATGACAGTCTCTTAGTAAATGTATACAATGTAATAAAAAATAAAAATATATAAAACTTACGTCTCAATTAGAGATGTTTGGTCCCACTGCTCAGCACAGGATCTTCTGAAATGTAACGATTCCTGTTTCTCCTGCTGTACGGTATAGTTTTAGGGAACCCGTTACTTTCAAATCCAGTCACGTTCAGCGTTATGCGTCTTGATAGGAGATCGACGTTTTAAATCAACAATAGTTTACCATTCATATCAGTTCAACAATAGGGTTAATCCAGATATAATAAAGATCCTTTTATTTCAATAAGACATAGATACAATATTGCCACAATATACTTCAACAAAACAGTCCGTCTTAAAGCTGTATCGGACGACCCACGTCCGTAACAGTAAGAGTGTCCCAAACACAATGTGGCCAAAATGTGAGAAGGATCAAAGGTAAACGTTCAGCGTTATGCGTCTTGATAGGAGATCGACGTTTTAAATCAACAATAGTTTACCATTCATATCAGTTCAACAATAGGGTTAATCCAGATATAATAAAGATCCTTTTATTTCAATAAGACATAGATACAATATCGCCACAATATACTTCAATAAAACAGTCCATCTTAAAGCTGTATCGGACGACCCACGTCCGTAACAGTAAGAGTGTCCCAAACACAATGTGGCCAAAATGTGAGAAGGATCAAAGGTAAAAACGGACAACAGTGCCGAAGTTGGTGGCAGAGACTGTACCCACCCAACGCGTTTCGTGCGTTACAGCACTTCCTCAGGGGTAAAATGTAAAGCAAAAATACATAATAAAATGTAAATACAAAAATACACACAAACACACACACACACACACACACACACACACACACACACACACACATATATATATATATATATACACACACGCAGTACATACACAAGCAAAATAGATATACACATAAATACATATATACAATACACATGCAATGCAAAACTGTATACGCAGATATGAAATATACGCAAAATGAAATATGCAAAACACATTGCACTGTATTCTATATGCAACACATAATACACAAACCTCAATATGCTATATGCAAAATGCTATACTCAATACACCTAACACAATACGCTTTACGAAATACACCATATACAATATTCTATACACAAAATACTATACTCAAAAAAGCAAAATTATATATGCTATATGCAAGATGCTATGAGCAGAACACAACATGCATTGGGTTGCAAACACATAATAGCTACTCCTGTTTAGGATGTCTTCTATAGTGTCTTGTCTTCACAACACACTTGCTTCATAAAACATTCTATTTAGTTTTACATATGGCTGCATGGGACTTTTGCTCTTTTTTTTATGTGTTTTAGTAATCTTACGGTCAATGCTGTGCCAATATGTCTTGTAGGTGACATGCACCTACTATAAAGCCAGTATGGGTAACTTAAAGAAGAGTGTTCTGATCATATACTTTAGAGTTAAATACAATATTGTAAGCAGTATAATGCACCCAGCCACACACATACACTTTCCCAAATGATTACAGAAGACAGAGCAGGGCACTATACCATTAGATGAGCTGGGTATTTACTGCTGTAGGAGACAAGCATTACAATACACCAAAACAGAAGATGAGCAGGACAATACACCATTACAAGAGATGAGCAAGATAATGCACCATTATAGGAAATCAGCAGGGCAATACACATAATAAGAGACCACTAGGACAATACAACATTTTTGGAAACCAGCAGGGCAATTGCCATTATACGAAACCAGCAGTGCAATTGCCGTTATAGATGGTAAGAAGGACAAATGCCATTAAAGAGTCTGACAGGATAATACACAATTAAATGAGACCAGCAAGGCAATGTACCAGTACATGAGTAGGACAATACACCATTACATGACACAATTAGCCTCTCCACCCCAGTATTTTTCCCCCTCATTGTCTCCTCCAGTCTTTCCACTCACTTTCACCCATTATTTCCCCCTCCTCCACAGTTCCCCTTCTATCTCCCCACTCCTACAGCCTCCCTTATTTCTAGAATTTTTGATCCCCTCTTTCTCTCCAGTCCTCATCTTTCTCCTTCCATCAGTACCACTCCAGCATTGTTCGACTGGTAGTCACACACACCCACACATACAATGACATCCCAGCCTTGTTCTACTGTGCACTGGTAGTCACAGAGTCACACATACATTGTATGATAGCCCTACTAGTAATCATAGAAGCAACTATTCCATCTGACTCCCGATCCTTGTCCCAATGTCCAACAGTAGCCAGAAAGCCACATATACACTGACACCCCAGCCTTGTGTCACTATCCACTAGCAATAATTGAATTATATACTTCCCTCTTTCTCTCTCCCAATCTGACCTCTCCTCTTTTCCTCCCAATCTATTTCCCCCTCTTTCTCTCTCCAAGAGTGTTTCCCCTTCTTTCTTCCCCTGTCTGTTTCCCCCTCTTCTTCTTACCCCCAATCTGTTCCTCTTCTTTCTCTCCCCCAGTATGTTTCCCCCTTATTCGCCCCCAATCTGTTTCCCTCTCTTTCTTTTCTTCCCAGTCTATTTCACCCTCCTCTTCTCCCTAGTCTGTTTCACCCTCTTACTCTTCCCCCAAGACCTACCCCTCTTTCTCTCCCCATAGTCTATCTCCCCCAAATTCTATATCCCTATCTGTTTCACCCACCTTTCTATCTCCCCAGGCTGTTTCATATCTTTCTCTTGCCCCTCTCTCTCCCTCCGTCCTCTAACCATTTTCCCTCTCTTTCTGTTTTTTTTGTCCCTGTCTCCCCAGTCCCTCTTTCTCTAGGCTCTCTCCTACTTGCCTACCATTACTGACATAGGATGGCGCCTCATTCTTAGTGGTCCAGAGGCATGCAGAAGAAGAGATTTGTGCCTTCTTCAGTGCAGACCTCTTTTATCAGCTCCTTCACAGTCCTCTCACCATTTATTAATACAGAGCATGACATATGATGTCATATCCGAGTATTATCAGGGTACAAAAGAAGAGCAGAAGCTAGCTGTAGAGGTCTTTGCTGGAGCCGAGATCTTTCTGATCTTCCCACCAGCACCTTGTTTTGTCTCAGGACCGGTAAAGTTGTGGCACCGGGTACATTGCATCATTGGCATTCATCTAAAACCAGCCCTGATGTAAACCATTGATGACAGAGGGTTGTGCACACAATTCTGGGCCTAAAGGGAATAAAATATGAGACGTTTTCAGTAGGTTAGGAAAGCTATTCTACACAGACAGCATTTTTGTAGCAATGATTTTATTGCATGGAATGGCATGAAAGGTTTATTGCATTGTACTGCAATTTTACTGCGATTGTGTAAACGTTTTATTTTTTTCTCCCAGCATTCCTATCTTTCAAAACATCAGTTATAACATCATGTGGTAAAATACAATTACCTACATCTGATTCCACTGAAACCCATACTACAGATGTGTGAATACTTTAACACTTTGAATGCCAGAGGGGTAAGCAATGTGTATCTTAATGAGGATGATGCACTTAGTGGAACCAGAGCAATTATGGAGCAACCCAGCGCACCATAGGAGATAAAAAATGTACCAAAATTTCCATTGTTTAATATGGGTAATTTAACTCTTTGAATGCCCTGAAGTGGTTATAAGCCCGAATGCAGTCAATTAGATTTTTTATCTGTCCCCTATAGTGTATATGATTAGCTCCAGACGTGCTCATTTTCTTTTTATTTTATAAGCATCAATGTGTTTAATTGACCTTGGTTAATGACACAAACAACAGTTATATATCATCAAATTGTTTGCTTGCATTTGTTCTCTGTTGTAATCTACTGCTAGTTAATTTCAGTTTATGGGATTCAACATTTTTGTGGTGAAGAACTAACAAGAGTGATATAATGGTGATACCTTTTAATGGCTAACAGAACCAAGAAAGTGCAGGCATTCAGGACACTAAGGTTCCTTCTTCAGACATGGGTAAACATTTAATGATGAAGTATCATTGTATTTGAATATACAAAGTATAGCATACATTTGCAGGCCCGGACCGGCCATCGGGCATACTGAGCATTTGCCCAGTGGGCCGGTCCGGGCGTTTAAAAAAAAATTAATCCTTAAACGAGTTTGGGCCATCTTTCACTTTCTGAAAGACGGCCACCTCGTTACAAGTTTCCTGGTGGGCAGACAATCAATGTGCGGCCGTACGGCGCTATATAAATAACGAACGAACGCCCGCCACCCCCCCATGGGCTGTTCAAAAAATGAAAATGGGCTGCTCAGCCTTAAATGCCCTGTCCTATTTTTTGTCCCAGTCCAGGGCCTGTACATTTGTAATAAATTATATGAATACACTCTGAGAATAACAAGTCACCCATATAAGCCATTCAGGACTATTGTTTTGAGGAGGGGTGAATTAATAGTAGACTTCAGCAGAGATTGTAAAATGCAGCAACTGCAAATAAAATACAAACATATATTACGTGATATACCTGACTTTTGCATAAAAATGACTACCTGGGTTAGTCCATTTTTTTTTATTTTTGGTGGATAATGCAGATTTAATAACATTACACTGTGTTTATATACTTTTCTCATCTTTCTTTTTTTTTTTTTTCGCAAATTTTCCCACCCATACAATACATAATATTTTTTCCTTTTCATCACTGCCAATAAATTTTCCGCAAGAACTTTGCCATATTTCTCCTATATTTTCTATGACTGCAGTATTTCCCGTTGCAATATTACATCTTCTGAAGGCTGAATTAGAGAAATAAATAGCTGAAAGTCAAAGTTCTGAGTACTACAGAAACAAATTCCTTGAACATTTTGTTAGCAGGCTGAGTGCCTTTGTCCTTTGCCAACAACACTAACTTAGTGATTAAGTAACATTGGCACAACCATCCTTGAAAAATATCTGTGGCCTGGGATATTCCAGCAGGAATACATCAGTTCTTTAAAACCTCTATTTTCAAGAAAAGAAAAAAGGCAGTCCATTTTGGCAAGTTTAGTATTCTGTAAGTGTACTTTTGCATTATTTTTGTGCAGGTCTTTACTTTTTTCTATGTGTGGGATGGCAGTACATAGCAGAAGAACTGTAATACGTTATTTCATTATTCACATGACTTGGGGGGGCATTCTATATTGTAGCATCCCTACCTGCACTCTATTTCTTTCAGTTTTGGATCCATCAGGGAGAGCACTCAATGTCATGGTGGTTGCAAACAAGTCAGATGTCTTCCTGGTGCTACAGCTCACAGAGATAGAAGACGAATTTTATAAAATTGTTAAGGAAGCAAGACAAAATGGAGAGTTGGATGTAATAGTCCATTTAGGGACAAATGATTTGGCTTGTAATGGGGTGAGTGTGGTAAAAGATGTTTTTAAGAAGCTTTGTAAGGATCTGCAGCAAGTTGCTTCCACTGTATCTGTTTCAGAGGTTCTGTCAGTGTATAAGGAAGATGATGGTAGGATGCAGCGAATCAGAAATTTTAATTCATGGCTAGGGAAGTGGGGCCAAAACATGGATTTGGCTTTGTTTCTCATATCAACCCTATTTGGTGTAACAAGGAATTGTACAAAAAGGATGGTTTGCATCTTTCTCAAAAGGGAACAGAGGCTCTCGGCAAGCAATTCAGAAGTTTTGTTAACAGGTATTTAAACTAGTAGAGGGGGGCAATGGAATGATACAGGATAAGACCAATTGCCCCCCCCCACCACCACAGCATTGCAGAGATGAATTTGATCAAGGTATGTCTGTGGCACATAGGTCAAAAACCAGTAGACTTCAAGCCATGTGTACAAATGCCCACAGTTTAGGGAATAAGATCCCTGAACTCATTGCAATAATAACTAGTGAAAATGTGGACTTAGTGGGAATTACCGAGACCTGGTACAATTAAAAAAATGACTGGGATATAGAAATACCAGGGTACTCTCTATTTAGAAAAGACAGGAAAGACAGAAAAGGAGGAGGGGTTGCCATTTATGTCAAAAACAGCTTAAAGGTTAATTTTATACAGGGTATGGAGGAGAATACAGAGACTGTTTGGATAACTTTAGAAAATGGGAATAAGATGATCACTCGTATAGGTGTGATCTATAGACTCCAAGGACAAACAGAGGAGTTGATCAACTGCTGGTCAAGGAAGTAACTAAGATGACTGTGAAAGGTGAGTTTATAATTATAGGGGACTTTAATCTTCCTGATGTGGACTGGAAAAACCAAACAGCAGGTTCAGTCAGGAGTAGAGATATCCTAAATTCTTTACAAGGATTAGCTCTTAGTCAATTAGTAGAAGAGCCGACTAGGGAGGAAGACACACTAGATTTATTATTTACTAATGGAGACTTGGTATCAGATGTAGCTGTAGGAGAGTCTTTGGGCTCCAGTGATTATCAATCTGTGTGGTTTAATATAAAGACAGAGGCTGAGTTGCACCACACAAAAACAAAGGTTTCTAAAATGGAAACATTTTTATGTCAGTCTTTAACAACTTGGAGATCTTTAGATGGAGTCCAGGAGAAATGGGATTATCTGAAATGTGTTTTACTAAATGTAGCAGAGCATTGCATTAGACATGTCAGCAAGGGTAAAAGAAAAAGAAAACCACTGTGTTACTCAGCAGTAGTGTCAAATAAATTAAGGGAGAAAAAAAGAAGCATTTAAGAAATATAAGCAGATGCAGAAGGAAGAAGATCGGTATCGGTACAAGACTAAGCTGAAGGAGGCCAAATGCATTATTAGATGTGCCAAAGTACAGACAGAGGAAAAAATTGGCCAGTCAATGAAAAAAGTGGGAAAATTAATGGAGACTATGTTAAAGGTAAGAATTGTTTAATATCTGAATTTAAATGGCTTGCAAGATACCAGACAGTATGGGTTTACAGCAGGGAGATCTTTACAAACTAACCTCAAAGATTTTTTTGACTGGGTAACTAAAATAATAGACCATGGGGGAGCAGTAGATATAGCTAATCTAGATTTCAGTAAAGCATTTGACACTGTCCCTCATAGAAGACTCATTAATAAACTGCAGAGCTTGTCTCTGGATGTAAAAATAATTAAATGGATAAGGCAATGGCTGAGTAACAGGAGACAGAGGGTGGTAGTCAATGGAGAATATTCGGACGAAAGGAATGTTACTAGTGGAGTACCTCAGGGATCTGTACTGGGGCCCATTCTTTTTAATATTTTTATTAGTGATATTGCAAAAGGTCTTCAAGGACAGGTATGCCTTTTTGCAGATGATACCAAGATCTGCAATAGGGTAGGCATTCCAGGGGGAATAAGCCAAATAATAAGCAGGGTACTGGGTTGTATAGCTAGGGGCATTAGTAGCAGAAAACGGGAAGTGGTCATGCCACTCTACAGATCTCTAGTTAGACCTCACCTAGAGTATTGTGTACAGTACTGGAGACCCCGTCTCCAGAAGGATATAGATACTCCAGACAAAATTCAAAGAAGGGCTACTAAAATGGTGACTGGTTTACAGGAAAAGAAATATCAGAATAGACTAAATGATCTGAACATGTATAGCTTGGAGGAGAGAAGAGAGAGAGGGAATATGATTGAAACATTTGAATACATGAGGGGATTCAACAAAGTGCAGGATGGAAAGTTTAGATGTAATGTAAGGAAGTTTTACTTCACTGAGAGGGTAGTAGATAAGTGGAATAGCCTACCAGCAGAAGTGGCAGAAGTTAATACAGTGACAGAATTTAAGAATGCTTGGGATAGTCATATGGCTGTCTTTAACATAAGAAAAGACCAAGGACCAAAAAAGGTTTGAGGTTTTTACAGTAGGAAAATGGGCAGACTAGATGGGCCAAATGGTTCTTATCTGTGGTAAAATTATATGTTTCAATCTTTCACATGCTTCTTACATAGACAACAGATAACAGCATGCTTATTTTTCGGATCCTGTGGACTTCACAGACTGTGGGGTTTCTGAGAGGCTTCTACTACTACTACTACTACTACTAGTACTACTGGGGCTAGATGTTGCTGAAATTGTACTACTACTAGGTGTCACAGGTGCTGCACTTCCAAGAGCAGCAGAGTCACTCATCAAAGCTAAGGTTTTGGATGCTCATAACCTGTGTTGTTGCTGTATTAGTGTATTAGTGTGTGTGTGTGTGTGATTAAGTGGGACTAGGACTTGGAAGCAGTGATAATGTTGATGATGACTAGCAGAATGACTGTGTATTTTTGGCATATTTGCTTGTCTAGAGTCAGACTTTCCAACTGTTTTCTCAAACAGTTTATAGACAGGCACAGTGCTCCTTTTCATTGGTGGAAAGTTGAGCCTTTGAGCTAACTTTCTGGCCATATCATCATCTCTCTCACTCTCAACTTCATCTGTATCTGAAGAAGAGGAGGATGCTGGATAGATATATTCTAGACTAGCAATATCATATATATATATATATATATATATATATATATATATATATATATATAGTAATCCCCACGACTGTGCACACACTTGTAATACTAAGCCTCTGTCCTGGGTGCTAATCCATAATAAACATGTCATAGATAATCTAAAAGAAATGCACTCACATGTCTGTTGCAGGTGTCAAGCATGTTGATAAAGGCCCAGGTTGGGGCCGAAATGTTGATGAAATAAACCAGTAAATTTTTGACACCTGCAAAAGACCTGTGAGGAGGAGAGAGATCATCATCATTTATTGCACATGCTGCAGCAACCTTGGCTGATGTCTTGACTTGGATCTCTACAAAATACTCTATCTCGTCTAGTATCAGTTTGCCTCAAAGCTCACATTAGGGTACCTGACTCTGCCATCTATCAATTTTTTTATTGTTATTTATGTATTTATTTATTTATTTTAATTATCTGTTCCCCTATCTCACTGTCAAAAACACAAAAAAAACACACTCCATGTTCAACTGTTTGACAGGAGCAGCAATTTGCCTTCCCCACACATACATAAAAACAATGCCCTCTGCACTAATATTAACTTTCTGGGACTCCCCGCCAAAATGCCGTGCTCCCCACTCACCACTTATACTCCAAGTCTGTGGCATAGCAGGGGAGCAGTGAGCAGAGCAATGTATTGGCCAACCCAAGACTTTGACAGCAGCTGGGACCATGTCATGTGACATGCAGCTATGCAGACATGATGCATGCTGGAGTTATGTTTAAACTTGCACTGTCCTCAGAACAAGTTTGAAAAGTGGCGCCCAGAAAGATGAAGAAACCACAAGCATGCACCACGTCTGTGTCACGCGTGTCATGTGGTTTGGGCTGCTGTCAATGTGTGCAGTGGGAGAAAAGACATTGGACTCAACAAGTCACTGCAGGCCTTCAGGTCAGGACTCAAGAGGACTTCATAATTGACCAGCTTCCTTCCTCTTCACATGAAGAGGTAAGGGGAGGAAATGAGGCACTGGGGGAAGAGGCAAAAGAGAAGTTAAGACTAGAAGGCGAGAGAAAGAAAAGGGGAGAGACTGAGTGAAAAGGAGAGAGAAAGAAAAGGGGAGAGACTGAGTGAAAAGGGGAGAAAGTCCAAAGGGGGGGAACTGAGCGAAAAGGGGAGAAAGTCCAAAAGGGGAGAGACTGAGTGAAAAGGGGGGAAACTGAATGAAAAGGGGAGAGACTGAGTGAAAAGGAGAAAGTCTAAAGGAGGGACAAGACCAGGGGGCGGATTGTGGTCAGATACTTTTTTATGTGTAAGAAAACGACATAAGGGGCAATTCAAAAAGCCAGAGATTAAACCACCTGCTTTATAGGGGACAAATCAGAATTTTCAATTGATTTAAATGGGGCTTTTAATATATATATATATATATATATATATATATATATATATATATATATATATATAAAACATGGATGTGGGTGTGTTTTGGTGGGCGTGGTTTTGGTGGAGTTGGGGGCAGCATTTCATTCATGGACCCAGGCAGCACAATGTCTTGGGCCGGCCCTGTGAGTATCTAAAGTGCACTGTGTGGAGTGTGAGTACGGTGTGTATGAGTGGGAATGTATGTGTGAGCGGCAATATGTGTTTGTTGGCTGTGTGTGTTAGTGGAGTGCCTTTGCCAATAGGAAAGGCAGTATGGAGGATGTTTGCATAACTCCTCCTTACTGTCACCCCTGGGGGCGCCTGGCACAGACAGAGAGAGAGAGAGACTGGTCAGGTCTGTTAGAGACCTCATCAATATAATGATGAACTACTGAAGTCCACAAATGCCAGGAATGATGTTTGGAGCACCCCACTGGAGAAAGTTATATAGGATACAGCGCACTGAATCCCTAATAGGAAATATTTAAAATAATTAGTATGGGTCTAAAGATCCATATTTATAAATCAAATTACCACTCCCTCTACTATCTCCCCAGCAGAGTAAATAGTAAAGAACAATGAATGTGTGGGGTTTAAAGGGATAGTAATGTTTCATAAAAAAAGCAGCTCTAATTAATTTTCATAGTATTTGGGCCTTGAGAGTGTTATTTCAATTCTGTCAGAGTTGTAGTACAAGAGTAATTGAATGATAAATTATCCACCTCCCGCCCCTTCTACTGATGTAACGCTGCTCAGCTTAGAGCAGCAGGGAGTGTCCTGGTAGATTGCAGAGAGGGACAATCTTCAATTAAGATAAGGGAAAAAGCTGAAAAACCTTTCAGGGGGGCAGGGTTTTCATTGTTCTCACAGTAAGAATACTGGCCCTTGATGTGAGCTGTCTGGTCTATGGACTGGATTCCACATCTGAGGAGTGGGGGCTTACACTAGTTAAAAGGGGTGGAAGGGGTAAACTTTATCATTCAATTACTCTTGAACTACAATGCTCACAGTAATGAAATAACACTCTCTATGGCTCAAATACTATGAAGATTAATTGGAGCTGCTATTTTTGTGAAACGTTACTATCACTATAAACCTAGTATTAAATAAATTTTGGTTTTTGGACCCCTTGCTCTCTTATGCCACTGGAAGAGGAAATAATCAAAATAATAAATATGGGGTCTAAAGATGCCATGTTAATTTAATTGTGCCCACACAAGGGTATTAAGGCATCTCCCTCTTTTCTTCAAGATGGAAGGTTACATTTAAAAAAATTCACTTGCTTTTAAAGAGAAGTCCCTCTTTAGAAAAAAACTGAAAGGCAAAAAAAACATGATCCTCAGTAGCCAATTGAACTGTAACAACTGAGCTCTGCCCGCAAGCCTGTAGATTTATATGCTCCTGTGCAAACATCAGCACTTTTGTAACTTCCAGCCAATCAATGGTAGGGAGTAGGACAGAGATGGGTACGGTAATAGGTGCTACCAGAAGAAGAGTAAAAGTGATACCTTTATTGGTTAACTGAGTGGCTTTAGGATGCAAGCTTTCAAGGCACTTTAGGTCTCTTTTACAGGCATATATATCATGAAGGCTAAATACATGACAGGTTATGCACTCATGAAAATTGTCTTTACAGTTAAATTCCACTGAGTGAAGTTCTTATCTTGTCAATATAATTCATTCCCTAGTCTCCAGAAGAGGCTAGAGATTGCTAAGTGGTAAAATATGTATTTACCTTTTGATGTGTTGATAGTTCCAGCAAAGATGCATGTCTGTGGAATGTGTAGGATAAACCACCATAGGTTAACAATGTTTATTGTGTGCAATAATATGACATAAACTACTTGTCATGGTTCAGGTCACAGTTTAGAGTGTTACACTTGGTTATCAGTTTATATTCCCAGATCTTTCTGCCTCTCTGCGTCATGAAATTTCTGATCAGTACAGTCACCTTGAGATGGGTAAATCTTAGCCATTGTCCCTGGCCCTCAGGTCTGGCTGGCAGTGCACATACAGCAGCACTGCTAAACAGAAAATATCTTTCTAGTAAAACGTATACAGTTTATCACAAAGCATAACACTAATACAATGATTCACTCCTCCTGTGCAGAGAAAGCGTGAAAGAGATATAATTGATACTTTAGCTATGCAAGAACACAGCTGTTAACAGAATGTGTGAAGTCAAACATAAGTCTCTATCATTTTCTCACAGTACACGTGTCTCTCTCTCTCTCTCTCTCACTCTGTCTCTATCTGTCACACACACACACACACACACACAAACACACACACACACGTATGTATGTCTCTCTTTCTCGCTCACACACATACAGGCAGGGTTGTATGTGTGTTTGCATGTTATACACAAGGGACGTAAGTAGACATTTTTGGGCCCAGAGGTAAGATTTTCACCTGAAAACCTCTCCCCCCACCCCACACACACACATAACATTTCCATACTCTACTTAACACCTCAAAATGTTTTGATAAAAATAACAAATGTTATTATTACAGTATGATGTAGTGGTCAGGTATACTCTTTAGATTTCTGTGCTTAGGCATATAGGAGTGAAAATGAGTGGGACAAGATAAAGGGGAAAGTGAGAGTAGAAGGGGATAAAGATGAAAGCTAGGAAAGAGAAGATTAAAGGAGTGGGGTAAGGAGGATGAGGTTAATAGTGAGTATGAAAAGGGGTAGAAAGGATGAAAGGAAGTGGAGCTTATGAAAGGGGATAGGAGAATAAGAGTAGAAGAAGATAGGGGCAGAAAAAAGAAGATGCAGGGGAGAGGGGTAAGTGAGGAAGAGGGAGAATGAAGAGAAGAGGAAGAGGATAGACGTAGAGGGAATACAGGGTGAAATGGTGATAGGAAAAAGCAGAGAGTATGAAATGAGGTGTAGGAGAGGATGAGAAGAAAAGAATGTAAAGGAGGGGAAGAGGTTCAAAGGAAAGGAGAAAGAGGATATAGGTAGAGAGGATGAAAGGTAATGAAGAAATTATGAAAAAACTGAAAAGAAGAAGAAAGAATGAGGCAAAAATGGGACAAGGAATAAATACAGAGTTTTTAAAATATATTTTGAGGGAAGTCAGTTAAGACCAGTTTTAACCCCTTAATGACAGGGTTTTTTTTTCCATTATAGCGAATGACTTCCTGGACTTACCAGGTAAGTCGTCTGTCACTCTTGCCCCTTCCCTTCTTAGCCATGAGCTGTAATGCAGGACAGGGCTGATGACTGCTACTGAGAATATCAGCCCAGCAACAACAGCATTTTTACAAACCTATAAAAGACAGGAAAAGAAGCTTGGAGAACTATTCCTTCTTCCAGTTCACTGATTAAGGGCCAATTACAATCCATTTCCTTCCTGTCACAACTCCTGATCTCCTGTGAGGAGAAGTGTTCAGGTAGGAGCTGCTTTTAACTTCTGGGACACAAGGCAAATACTCAGTTGTGATCTACTCCCCTCCCGTCTTTAATTCTCTAACTCCTGTTTCTTTAACAGTGTTATGCAGTTGAGGAAGCAAAAGCAGAAGATATGGAGATGTGATTCTAAGAGAGCAGATCACCAAGCTTTTCTTGCTATATTTTAGGTTTTTTGTAACGATCCTAGGCCAGATGGGAGCCCATGTTTTGAGGGTGATCCAACCTTACATAACTGGGTTGGGGTATCCATGATAAAGAGGTAATAATAAGGAGATAGCTTCTCCAGTGATATCACTTCTCCAGTTTATGTGTTATTCTATAGAGCCAACGCACTAAGATCTCCAAAGTTAGAGAAATCTTAATGCATTAGCTCCATGCAATAACATAGGAAATGGATAAGTGATATCACTGGAAAAGATATCTTCATTTTATCACTTCTTTATCACACTGTAGTGGGGACAAAACCTTAAACAGAGATGTGGCCCTTATGCCATACTAACTGCCTATACCTGGAGTTAGAAGTGACACATGATGTCCTGATTCTATTTCCGCTCCCAAGCCAATCCATCAACAGAGAGACTTAATAGTAGGTCAGGATAGGATAATTGTGGAGTGGAGGCATTTTGTTTATTGATAGTAATGCATAGCACGCAAAGGAGGGACATTGTTTGTGGGGGGGAAAGGTGTTTGGGGGCACAACAGAACACAGGTTTAAAAAATATATTAGCAAAACAATGTCAGAATTTAGTAATTTCCTTATAAAAGTGTCTTCCAGGTATCTGTGCAGTTTGGGAAGGGAAAATATGTATCATCAATGCACTTCAGCACTCTGGACACATGAAGTGTTTTCCCCAAGACATATCTGAAGCCCTCACAACCTTTTCCTTCTAGATCCCAGGCAACACATACATGAGAGACCCCCCTTCCAGGGCAAGAAAAACACAGGTCTGAAGAAGTTTCCACCCTGTATATGCCCCCCTCCTCCTCAATGTACCAGCAGTTTTACTGTCCAGGAGGAGAAGCAGGTCTTTCTTTTCTTGTTTTTTCCATCCGCCTGTAGGGATGTGATATCTAGGCAGCCGGACCACATTGTGACGAGTATTGGGGTAGTGGTGTTCAGGAATGCCTACTCAGGGTTGCCAACGTGACCTACCATGAGTTCGCTCTATTGGACGTGTGCACGCCCCCTTCCGTTTGCAATCCACCATGCATTCCAGATGCAGGTGGACTCTGGCCAGTCCTCCTGCTCTGCCTGCTGTGACTTTTGAAGTTCCCAGCAGTTTTCCAGACTGAAGGGGGGGTCCATTTAAGAGGCAATAGAATGGTAAGTTCTTTTTCCTTACTTTTTTTTTAAATAAGTTGTTGGCTTCCTGTCTCCTGACCCAGCTGCTGACTGTTTGTGTGGCTCTGCAGTGCATCATGCACCCTCTTCCCTATGTCCTTTCAGGTTAAGGTTGGCTTTCTTCTTGCAGGCAAGTGCCTTTGTTCATTTATTGGCATCAGCGTCTTCTGTAATTTCTGTTGTCTTTTTCAGTATGTCTGAAACTTTATGGGTGGAAGTAACTCCTAAGAAAGCTGCACCTAAGACCAAACACATTTATGTGCCTCCTGTGAGCAGCCATTACCTAATGCCTACCAGGGAAAATTCTGTACTCCATCTGTCAAGCAAGCCGTAGCTAAGGAGAATACAAACCCCATGCAGGTACATCTTGGCTCCATTCAGAATTACAATAAATTTTCAACCATGTTCATGGTTCCAGACCTAGCCAACAGGATTCAGTCCCATCAGTACACGTAGACTCTGAATCAGAATCAGAGGCAGATTCTGGTGATTATTCATCTGAGGAAGAAGGAGGAGTCTTTGATGATACCTACTTGCTTCCTGTTGAGTAGTTAGATAAGTTGGTTATGGATGTCCAAGCAGTGATGGATGTTGAAGAACTCATAGATGACACCCACTGGAAGGACCAGTTATTCAAGGGATTCTCCAGACCATCTAAGTTCTTTTCTGGTGCATGAGGTGCTCATAGCCTTGATTTTGGAGGAATGGAAAGTCAGAAAGTTGTTTCCATTTGATCCCAAAGACACCAAGCATTGAGACTCCCTTAAAGTCCATACTTCTGTATCCGGAGTCATCCACCACTCAGCTACCCCTCTGTAGGATGCTTCCTGCTTCCAGGTTCCCATGGAGAGGAAGACAGAAGCTGCCACAAGAAAGGCTTGTGAAGCATCCACATCGGGCTTTTGTCCCAGCATCGCAGAAGTTTCTGTAGTCCGTTCCCTCAGAGTCTGGCTGACTGACTCCAGTAGGATCTCACTTCCGGAGTGCCTAGAGAGTAACTTCTACACAAGCTTTCTTCCCTCAAGCTCTCTGTTGATTATTTTTGTGAAGCTTCCATGGAATCTGTGAGCATGTTTGAGTGTACATCTAATAATAACAGCCAGGAGGGCTGTTTGGCTGAAATCCTGGGCCACAGATTCAGCTTCCAAGAGCTGCGTGTATGCCATGTCATTCCAGGGTAATGATTTGTTTGGACCTGAATTGGAGCAGCTTCTGGATATATCTTCTGACTCCAAAACTAGGCTCCCTACCAGGCATCCATTCCCTCTCTTTATGAGACAGTTCTCCAGGGACTTCAAGTCTCAACACAGGGATGCGTTCTTTAGACAGCCACCAGACTGCCTAAGACATTATTTAGACCTAGTGGTATGGGAGCATTCTCTTCAGTCTCCTCCGCTAGGCCTCATCCATTTTCTTCCTGATGCCAAAAGGCACAGTCTACCGGTGGGAGGCAGACTTTGTTTTTCTCTCTTCTTGGGAAGCCATCACTTAGGATTGCTTGGTCATTATGGTCCTGCAAGTTGGTTACAAGCTAGAATTATTCATCATCTTCCTCCTACTTACTGATGACCCTGCCTGTCTCCATAACAAGAAGAAGGGCCTTTCTTCATGCCTTGACTTCTTTTTTTTGAGTCTCATGTGCTTCTTCATGTCTCACTCGGCCAAAAGCCTCGACTGGTAACCTACTCATCATAGACCTACGGTAAGTCAACCAATTCGTCAGGAAACATAAATTCAAAAAGGAGACTTCATGTCCACCGTAGATGTGACAGACACCTTCTTACATGTCCCTATACATTCTGCCTCCCAGAAGTTCAGGGAAACATCATTAGTTCGAAGTCCTTCCCTTCTAACTTGTTACAGTTTACCTTGGTTTCATTGTCATCTGCAGGCGCAAGGCATCAAGCATGCAGCAGGCCTCCGTTTTATGTGTTTGCTTCCTGTAGTCTCCTCCTACCTACTTCCTCCCTCTAAGCTGCTCCTCCTACCTACTCCCTGAAGAGTGGTTGCCTCAGTTGCTCTTGCATTGTTGTACAATACAGTTCTGTTTCGCTTGGGCTCTGTATATGACCTGGCTTGTCTGACCATCCATTCTGGTGCTGACCTGTGGCTTTGTCTGACTACTCTTTTGCCTGCTCTCATTGTGTAGTGGACACCCAATCTGGTGCAGACCTGTGGCTCTGGCTGACTACCTGAACTGTGTATGACACGGCCTGTCTGTCCATCCATTCTGGTGTTGACCTGTGGCTCTGTCTGATCATTCTCCTTGTGCATTCCAGTTTGGCTTAGACATCCTTTCTGGTGCAAACCTGTGGCTCTGGCTGACTACCCACTCCGTGTATGACCTGACTTGTCTGACTACCCACCCTGGTGTTGACTTGGGGCTCTGTCCACTGTGCTTCCAGCATACCTAGCTCATTGCATTGAAATCAAAAGGTAGAAACATTTTTCTCCACCTCAAGAAAGTTTTCTACAGCCATATAAAAGGCTGTCAGACTCCCACAGCGGATAGAGCAGCATGGTTTTTGAGCTAGAGAAGACAGGCAAATTAAGGGGAATTGAAGCTTAGTTTTAGGTAGTCATTTAGATAGGACATTTGTTCTCTGTAGTAAGGGAGTCTGGGGGGGGCAATGGGGAGAAGAAGGGAGGAAGGACGTTGACCCAAAATACCCCAAAATTTGGTGTGACTGACTGGCAAGACACAGGCAGTTGGGGTCCACATTGTTTGCTGATTTTACTTTTATTGTCTCTGTGCTGGGGATGTCTGGGGAAAGAAGTTGTTGATTTTGTTTTTTAGTTGTATATATTTTTTGGGGGACTAACTGTGATAAGATATGGTAGACAACTTAAAAATAAATAAATAAAAAACATAAATAATTAAACAAATAAATATATTAGACAGCTGACTGGGAGCTCTGTGACTGAGGCAGACTTGATATACAGCAAATGATATTGAGAATTTTGTTGAGGGCCAAGGCAAGACATCACAATCCATCAGTTGTGTACTGTAGAGAATAAAAACACACACAATAGTTGAGTAATATTTAGCAAATGCACAAGCAAGAGGGGGAAAGGTGGAAGAAGTGCAGGGGCATGGGAGTAAAGTCTTAGTGCAAAAACTGACTGCAGCAATCGTTGCTACAGCATGTGCAGTAAATGATGATGATCCCTCTTCTCCCAGGATGCAGTTTTTCAAGGTCCCCCCAATCACATTACGCCAGTCCCCCACCACCACTACCATACACATCTGCCACATTGTAGGTTGTACTTTATTTATTTTTTTAATCATCTGACATTATCACCAATACATGCCAGTGTCACTTAAGCAGGAAGTGTTGTGGGCAAAGGACAAAGGTACTCTGCATGCTAACACATTTTTCAAGATATATGTTGCTGTAGGACTCACAACTTTGACTATCAGCTACTTATTTCTCCACTACAGCCCTCAGAAGAAGTAATATTGTGCTGGGAAATGTTGCACGACATTAAACATAGGAAAAATGTTTTGGAATAGGAGAAAAATGTGTTGAATAGGAGAAAAATGTGTTAAACTATGAGAAAATGTGTTAGAATAGGAGAATAATGTGTTAGAATAGGTGAAACATTTGCTGGAATAGGCAAAAAGGAGGAAAATTTTGCATTTGAGTAAAAGAGAAAACTTTTCCGAAAAAAAGCGGAAATTGGCAGTTTTTCACAAAAAGTTATGCAGGAAATTTTTCTCACTTTTCACTCACCCCTAATCATGGCTCTCCTGGGATTCATGTTCTCCTCCATTTTGGGAGTTCCCTGGGCCCTGCTTCATCTTTTGCCCCCTACAGGCATTCCTCTTGAGTTTATGACTTTCAAAATGGCTTTCCTCATTGCCATTACATCTACACGCAGAATTGTAGAAATTCAGGCCCCCTCTGTTAAGGAGCCCTTCATAACCTTCGATCCTGACTGCTTCATTCTACACTTACCACCTGAGTTCTGGCCCAAAGTAGACTTTACATTCCATTGTTCTCAGATCGGGACGCAGACAACTGGAACTTAATGCCTAAAATTCACCTGGATGGCTCACATTCCTCTGATCTGCTTCTCTCCTTTTCAGGCCCCTCTAAGGGCAATGGTGCTTCCAAACTCTCCATAGCAAGCTGGATTAAACAGACTGTCCTCCTCTCGTATGAAACTGCAGGGATTGATCCTCCTCTCTCTTTCAAAGCACCCTCCACCAGGGCCTTGGAGGCCACCTGAGCAGAACGGGCAGAGTGTAGCAGATTTGCAGAGCAGAGACATGGAAGAGGAACCATACATTTTGCATACATTACCATCGGGATCTCATGAAGGTGGAAGAATTGTCTTTTGGACGGCATGTTCTTCAGGCTGTGGGGTCCTAATTTCCCACCCTTGTTCTATCTTTGTTATATCTCTCATGTATGTGCTGCCTGGGATGAAAGGAAAGACGTCATTCCTACTTACCTCTGAATTCCTTTTCCTTTTAGATTCCAGGGTAGCACATAGTTTTCATAGGCTTCTAGCAGCTCTTGGTCTCCTGTCTTGTTATGTTAAGGAGGAGTGGAGCCTATATAGGGTGGAAACCTTCTTTAGACCTGGGCTTTTCCTCTCCTGGGGGGGCTCTCATGTATGTGCTGCCATGGGATCTAGAAGGAAAAGGAATTGCCAGGCAGAGGTGTGAAGCAAATTGTAAAACAGTGTTGTACAACCTTTTAGCACTCACAGAGTTAAATGGTGTCAGATCATGCTACTGTCTGAGATAATCACAGTGCAGACACAAACAGCAACACAATCTTGAATCAGGTGCACCACTGATGTTATGCATGAAATGCAGAATATATTGTTCTGGGAATTTGAGCTTTGATGTGTATTCATGTCTCAAAAATAAGAGGAAAAGGATAAAAACTTCCCTTTTAATTTGTCTTAAGGAATCAGTGAACAGTCCTGTTTTTAAAAGGAATATTCACAGAAACCCACATGCCTAGGAAACACATAGCATTTATGCCTTTTCTCTGCCACCAATGTATTTTCACAAGAGCCATTTCCAAGAATGCTTTCTATGGTCGCTAGAATTCCCACTGCAACACTATTGTTGCTGAGTGCTGAAGTGTAAAAATACAGATGAAAGCAAACATTGTTAATAAGCAGAATACTACAATAAAATAAGCTTTGATAAAATTGTTAGTAGCTTGAGTCCTTTTGCTCTAACCAAGCACATGCTTCTACAACTCTGGCATAGAGTTATTGAAAAATAACTGCATATTGGGATATGCCAGTGGGGTGCAACAGATGACATCAGTTCTTTAAAACCTTTGTTTTTAACAAAAGAATAGGGTAGCATGTCTACTGTCAACGTTTTTGCAGGTTTGCCGCTTCACAGGCTTATTTTTGGATTCTTTTTGTGCCTGTTTTTACTTTTTTCTAAGAACTCAATAAGGGTGAACCATGTAACTAGTTGTGGTAATGGCAGGCCTGGTGGTGGGAGTGGGGACTCCATGACAATTGTCACCTCCATTTAAGTCAGAGTCATCATCCTCCATGCTTTGAATTTGCCCAGCAGTAATAGGAGATATGGTTATTATTGTTACTGAGGAAAATGTTGTCCAACTCCCTGAGACACCTACAACACTACCATTCTGTGCCCTTCAGCCATCCGTGCTTATATAGCTGCTGGTCATTGTACTTTTGATGTGCTTGTGGTGTGTCTCTCAATTAGACCTGTGGTTGCTCTTCATGCTCATTTTTTTTTTTTTTACAGAGACAACAGACAACAAAATGATTTGCATTTCAGTTGTCAGTGAAGTATCTCCACACTGCTTAGTCAATAAGAGTGAATGTGTCTGGATGTTGGTTGCATTTGACAGCAGTGATGGTGATGACAATGTATGGGATGATTTGTTGAACATAATGATGGTAGTGCTGATTTTTACAGTAAAGTAAATCACACAGCTGTTAGCATGAGGATTGATATTTTGTCTGCCTGAAAATAACGCTTCTCTTTTCCATTGTAGTAATAGGACCTCCTGCCTTCCTGTCACCAATTTGTCAAAAGTATGTTTTTATTTATATTTTATGTATCTCTGTCACTGTCAGTGCCATTGGCTGCAAATCATAGTCTCACTCACTGCAACCACCCAGAGAACGGGCAAGCACCAACACTCTTTAAAATCAAGACTGCCTCTACACACCAATAGCTAATATGAAAGTTTCAGCTGCTTTCTCTTTTTCTCTCAAGGACTGCAGTGTTAATTTTTACAGTACAATATATGATAGCCCTGTTTACTCCAGAATCAGCAGATTGCAATAAAGGATAAAGCACACAGCAGATGGTGAAGCACTGACATACCTCAGCTTATGCTTGTCTCTCTTTTTCTTGTGAATTCAAGAGTATACCTGTTTGTTTGTCTTGGATGCATGATGAATTTAAAACTGCCTGCATAGTATCTGTCATTCTAAGTAGTCTCTGGCTCAGCTAGCCATCTCACTTACCACTTCACCGACTGTCTGACTCTGTCCCTTACCAATCACTGAAGGTTTTGTTTGTTTGTTTTTTATAGTTTTAAAGTTCCATTCTCTCTTTACATCCACAACCAGAGACAACTGGTAGTGGCTACCACAATACTGCTATCAAGCAATTCCAGCTTCCTCTTTCTGACTGTCTGCTACACTAGCTAGCATCAAAAATTATTATAATTGATTTCAATTCAGTAAAAAGTGGGAGAAAAACCCCCAAAAAATTGTTTTTGTGGGAATTCCCACAGAAGGAAGTACTGTTTTCTCATGGATAGTAATGTCTACAATAAAGTAGATCTCAGAGTCTTCTCTATTGTAAACTTAACACTTTCCGCTATTTTTAATAACTTACTTTTGTGTTGTTCAAATGATATTAAATGTAAAAAGATCCCTCTGCCACCCCTTCTGGCCTCTTTCCTTTAGAGCTGCAGTCCAGTCCTGGGACCGGACGGATGCAGCAAGAGAGAAACTTAACTCAGTAAGTATAAGGAAAACCCTGCCCCCCTTAACAAAGAAGGGAAGGATTTTCCTTTGTTTACTGAAGTTTGTCCCTCGCTGCCCTCCATCCAGACCACATCTTGAAGAAGCGTGTTGCAGCCAAAAGGGGCAGGAGGGGGATCTTTTTAAATGTAATTGATTTTAACCCCTCACATGGCCTGTTAGGCTCTCCTGATTAGAGGGTTGGGAACTTATGTCATATACCTCTCACATAACCCCTAGTTTCAAGACCCCCTTCTCCACTATCCACGTGTCCTTCAACTGGTGTTGACTTGTTATCTACCCATTAGCCTGCTTATCTGTTAAGCTTATCTGTTAAGTTGTGCTACTAACCACTCACTAGACCAGTGATTCTCAATCTTTGGAATTTTCGGGGCAACCCTAACATATTATATGTAATTTATCAATGGCATAATGAAGGGTACAATACATCAATATACAGTTATTCTTAGGTCTCACACCCTAATTGGATGTCTAAGGCACACCAAAGTGTGTGGTGTGGTGGAAAACCACTGCACTAGACTTTATATCAATTAAGTAGTCCTGCTATCCATATATTAACCTATATTTGTGTTAAATAGTCCTATTACCCATCAATTAACCTATGATGGACTTATAATCCTGATATTTTGTGGTCCCATGATTTTGGGCTACTTGTTCTGTTCTTGTCAATTCTTTGCATTGGTGATGCAGCTTGGATGGCTCCTGCACCCCTTTGTGCTCCCTACCAAAAATGGCCCCTTAATTGTGGAGCTCCATTAGATTACTCTATGTATTTTAGATTTACACAAGTTCATCTATTTATACTAGATCAAGAGAAGTGGGGAGGGATGGTCAGGGAGAAAGATTGATTGATAGATAGATAGATAGATAGATAGAGCAGCCTGGTTCTTCTGTCCTTATGTCCATTGTGACATTTATAGACATATGAGAGACAGTCTTCCTACTGTTAATTTTTCTGATTAACTCACAGAATCAGGAAGATTCAGCATTCTTTTTAGTATGTATATGGTGGGTATGGAAATGTCACAAGAACATATAGTTCTTTAGTAAATATGTTAGAATACTGTTGTATTTTAATTGTTTTCTGTTATACCTGTGTTTAACCAGTTTCCTTTTTCTCCCCAAGTTCCCTCCCCCCTTTTTTCTCACTCTCACAAGGAACTACACCCAACTTCCAAAATAACATACTCCATATACCTCACTCATCATTTAAAAAAACATTTTCGGGGCCTCCTCACTGAGAGAGGTTGCTTACATTATATGTATCTATCATCACATATTCATTACTAATCCACCAGCCACTGCCCACACTATCCATGCCTAATCCAGGCTCTTTTATGCCTCATAACCTGAACATTATATCTTGGAATTTAGGGGGAATTCATAACCCTATTAAACAAAAGAAAATTCTTACAAATCTAAAACAGTTAGATACACATGCCCTATTACAGGAAATGCATCCTACTTTCCAGGAACACTATATACTCCATAGCAGAGAATGGGTGGGAGAATGTGCGGTGTCTCTATGAGCAAACATGGAGTGGTGGTTATATTCCATAAGTAAAGAAGGGAGAAATACAATCCTTCACTACCTCATACACAGAGTACCGTAGACTTTATGTAATGTCCATGCTCCTAACAATCTGTCCTTCCTTTTCTTTGTCCCAGTTCTCCAATTTATTTCCCACATCCCTTTTACTAAATTGTTAGTGGAAGGGGGACTTTAATCATGTTGCTGATCTGATCAAGTATAGAATTAAGCCCCTATCCAATGTTCTAAGATCAAAAATCCAATTTATTCCCTGACTGACACATGGCGCCACTTATATCCGCTGAACAGAGAGTATAGTTTTTACTCCCATGTACATGACATTTTCACTAGGACAGATACGTTTTTTGTCAGTATAAGTGATGACTCATGTCCGTGATTACAAGTTGTATGATGTATTTATTTCAGAGAATTACCTTATTGCTCTATTCCTGACATTGAAATGCCCCTCCCCCTCTTTATTCAATTGAAGAATGCCCGCATAACTCTACCAATTCTCTAACTTCATCTCCAGTCTTAAATCAGCTTGGCTTGATTTTGAATCGAACAATGCTCAACATGAATCGGGCCCCATCCTTTACTGGCAAATTGCTGAAGCAGTATTGAAAGCGCATTTAATTTCTTACACTGCCAAATTAAAAAGAGAAACCACCACCAAAATAACCATTGCACAACAGTCCTTAACCAAGGTGAATAAAGCTCATCTTAGACTTAATAACCAACAAAGTAGATCCAAATACCTTAATGCCAAGAATAAAGACAACCTTACTTTACACACTGCAACCCAATTTCACTTACTTAGATGTTCCAGAATGCTTTATCAGCAGGCAAATAGACAGGGCAAACTAGTATCTTTTAAGTCAGTAAATGGCCCAGATGGAATCCCCTCCATCTGCCTTGCTGATTTGTCCTTAACTACTAAAACTGAAGCCATCAATAAGGCCTTTGTGCATTCCTATAGTGATTTATACAGTAAACCTACAGATGACCCCTATAAAGGCATTACCTTCTAGGCCCTAGCAGATTCCCCTAAACTTTCCACATCTCAACAAGAAATCCTCAGTGGCCTATCAGAGCTCAGGAGATTGTTTACGTAATTGCTGATTTTAAAAAACGAAAATCCCCGGGACTAGACATCCTTCAGCAAAATTCTCAAGGACCACCTTTTTCAGCCATGTCTTGCCCTTTTTACCAAAATACCATAGGACCAACAATGTCCAGATCATTTTAATGTAGCCAGGATAATTTTCCTACTTAAACCAGACAAAGATCCCAATATGGTCGCCTCATATCGCCCCATCTCATTATTAAATACTGATCTCAAAATGCTGAGCAAAATTTAGGCCAACGGACTAAACCTACTTTTGCCATCTTTATTATCAACAAAATAAACCAGTTTTACTTTCAACAGAACAAACCAGTTTTACTTTGGGCAGACAATCCATTACTAGCCTGTGCATGGGAATAGCTGCACCTCTGGCTTCCTAAGTGTCACAGCTTACCTTAGATCCAGCGCCACCGCCTTGCTTGACGCAGGGGATGGATGGCTCGAAATGAAGCTTCAGAGTGATCCCATGCGTCACTCAGAGGATTGGGCCTGGACACCCTTGGCGTCTTCCGTGGCCGGCCGTGTCCTCGTGCTAAGCGGGCCAGCAGCTCAATATGACGCGGGAGTAAGCCTGAGGTTGGATGCATCTCATGGCAGTGCGTCATTTATGGGCACGAGGCTGCAGAATGTCGTAGGCCTCAGTTTTATGCTGTTGGAGCTGGTAAGCTCCACCTGTCTACTTCCTGGCTGCCTTTAAAAGGGAACTGGATCTTGGCTCAGTTACCCTAACGTTGTCGTCTAGTGCAGTTGTATTTTGCTTGTATCCTGATATCCTGTGTATGACCCTGGCTTGTCTGACCATCCATCCTGGTGCTGACCTGTGGCTCTGTCTGACTCTTCTCTGTGCACTCCCTATCTATTTGGACATCCAATCTGGTGCAGACCTGTGTCTCTGTCTGACTAGCCACTCCGTATGGCTCTGGCTTCTCTGACTATCCAACCTGGTGCTGACCTGCGGCTCTGTCCAGCTACTCTCTGTGTTGCCTCCTGAGTAGTGGACATTGTAACTGGTGCAGACCTGTGGCTCTAGCTGACTAGCTGCTTCGTGTATGACCCTGGCTTGTCTGACTATCCAACCTGGTGCTGACCTGGAGCTCTGTCCAGCTACCCTCTATGTTGCCACCTGTTTAGTGGACATCCTAACTGGTGCAGACCTGTGGCTCTGACAGATTCTATCTTTACTGACTGCCAGCGTGAGTCAATAGTCTCCATTGTTGCCTTACCTTTCAGGAGATGACTAGTGATGAGCGAGCATGCTCGGCCGAAGCTCGGTTCGGCTCGAGCATCGCTCTGCTCGGCACATGGCAGTACTCGTACGAGTACCGCATGTGCTCGCCCGTCATGTTCGGGTCTCCTCCCCGCACGTTTCGCGGCTGCTGCGCAGCCAATAAACGTGCGGGGAGGCTCTGACATCAGTGTAATGCCAGCAGCCATGTTGGCTGCTGGCATTACACTGATTGGCTGGCCAGAACACGTGATCGGGTGCTGTATAGCACCTGACGCGCGAGTTCGGCTCAGTCTTAGCCAGGGAGAGATGAGGATAGGAAGGGAAAGTCAGTGTAGGGAGAAGAAAAGTGTTTTTGAACTCTTTAAAGACCCAAAAGTCCTTTTTAGGACTGTTGCGTGTGGGGGCAGCAGTTATATTTTGTTTGGGGGGGCACAAATTTAAAAAATAAACGTCACATATTCTGTTCACTGTGCCTAGCCGCAGATTAGCGGCACATATTGTTTAGTGTGCAAAGTTTAAAAAATAAACGTCACATATTCCGTTCACTGTGCCTAGCCGCAGATTAGCAGCACATTCTGTTTAGTGTGCCTAGACGCAGATTAGCGGCACATATTGTTTAGTGTGCAAAGTTTAAAAAATAAACGTCACATATTCCGTTCACTGTGCCTAGCCGCAGATTAGCAGCACATTCTGTTTAGTGTGCCTAGACGCAGATTAGCGGCACATATTGTTTAGTGTGCAAAGTTTAAAAAATAAACGTCACATATTCCGTTCACTGTGCCTAGCCGCAGATTAGCGGCACATATTGTTTAGTGTGCAAAGTTTAAAAAATAAACGTCACATATTCCGTTCACTGTGCCTAGCCGCAGATTAGCAGCACATTCTGTTTAGTGTGCCTAGCCGCAGATTAGCGGCACATATTGTTTAGTGTGCAAAGTTTAAAAAATAAACGGCACATATTCCGTTCACTGTGCCTAGCCGCAGATTAGCAGCACATTCTGTTTAGTGTGCCTAGACGCAGATTAGCGGCACATATTGTTTAGTGTGCAAAGTTTAAAAAATAAACGTCACATATTCTGTTCACTGTGCCTAGCCGCAGATTAGCAGCACATTCTGTTTAGTGTGCCTAGACGCAGATTAGCGGCACATATTGTTTAGTGTGCAAAGTTTAAAAAATAAACGTCACATATTCCGTTCACTGTGCCTAGCTGCAGATTAGCGGCACATATTGTTTAGTGTGCAAAGTTTAAAAAATAAACGTCACATATTCCGTTCACTGTGCCTAGCCGCAGATTAGCAGCACATTCTGTTTAGTGTGCCTAGACGCAGATTAGCGGCACATATTGTTTAGTGTGCAAAGTTTAAAAAATAAACGTCACATATTCCGTTCACTGTGCCTAGCCGCAGATTAGCAGCACATTCTGTTTAGTGTGCCTAGACGCAGATTAGCGGCACATATTGTTTAGTGTGCAAAGTTTAAAAAATAAACGTCACATATTCCGTTCACTGTGCCTAGCCGCAGATTAGCAGCACATATTGTTTAGTGTGCAAAGTTTAAAAAATAAACGTCACATATTCCGTTCACTGTGCCTAGCCGCAGATTAGCAGCACATTCTGTTTAGTGTGCCTAGACGCAGATTAGCGGCACATATTGTTTAGTGTGCAAAGTTTAAAAAATAAACGTCACATATTCCGTTCACTGTGCCTAGCCGCAGATTAGCGGCACATTCTGTTTAGTGTGCCTAGACGCAGATTAGCAGCACATATTCCGTGTAATATGAAGAAGGCGGGTAAAAAGGGACGGGGAAGTGGACGTGATCCTGATAGTTCAGGGCGCGGGTCAGGACGCGTAGAAACTGTGCCTGGTGCCAGAGCACAAGAAAGAAAGACATCCACCATACCTAGCTTCATGTCTCAGTTTACAGGGCGTCGCAGGACATCACTCTCGAGGTCAGACCACTGCGAACAGGTGGTCGGTTGGATTTCAGCTGATACTGCTTCCAGTCAGTTAAGCACCACCCTGTCTTCCACCAAGTCCACTCTCAGTAGCCAAGAGTCTGGTCAACACAATCCTCACCCTGATCATCCTTCCTCCCACCATAGAGGGTCTGGCCAAAGAAGTGATCCCACACTGGGATATAGTGAGGAGCTCGTCTCATCACCAATCCTTGATTTGAACCTCTCTCCAAGCACGCTTGCAGAGGAACATGAGATCTTGTGCCCTGATTCACAACCTCTAGAGGGTACCCAATCACAAGAAGATGACAGAGGGGAACGGCATTTAGGGTCAAAGGAAGTGGATGATGATGATGATGAGACACAGTTGCCATCAAATCAACCACAATTACTGTCTCAAGACCTTGATGAGGAGGATGATACACAGTTGTCAATGACTGAGTATGTGGTGGGATCAAGAAATGAGGAGGATGATCAGAGTGAGGAAGTGGAGGAGGACTTGGTGGACGATGAGGTCACTGACCCCACCTGGGAAGGTGGAGAGCCGAGCGATGACAGCAGTCCTGAGGGTGAGCCATCTGCAGCACCGCAACAGGCTGGAAGAGGCAGTGGTGTGGCTAAAGAAAGAAGGCGGACCGCACCAAACAGGCCCGCAAATGTTCCACGGAGCACCCCCTTGCGTAAATCTCCCTTGCCAAGGGCTAGGTGTTCCGCGGTATGGCGTTTTTTTAAGGAAAGTGCGGACGACAAAAGAATTGTAGTTTGCAACCTGTGCCACACCAGAATGAGCCGAGGCATGAACACTAGCAACCTCACCACCACCAGCATGATCCGACACATGGCATCCAAGCACCGTAATAAGTGGGAGGAACGCCCGGATCGCCAGTCTGTGTCTGCAGGCCACACCACTGCCTCCTCTTCCCCTGTTTTCGGTGCCGGCCAATCGCCTGTCGAAGGCGCAGGCCCGCATACCTCCCGCCCTGCACCTGTACCATCTGAAGCACCATCAGCGACCACATCCACTTCCCTGTCCCAGCGCAGCGTCCAAATGTCGTTACCCCAGGCATTTGAGCGCAAGCAAAAATACCCAGCCACCCACCCACAGGCCATAGCACTAACCTCACACCTTTCCAAATTACTGGCTATCGAAATGCTGCCATTTAGGCTGATGGCAGCAGCTGTCCCTCGGTATGCAGTCCCCAGCCGCCACTACTTTTCCCGGTGTGCCGTCCCCGCCTTACACCACCATGTGTCCCCTAACATCACCCGTGCCCTGACCAACGCAGTTACTGGGAAGGTCCACTTAACGACTGACACATGGACAAGTACTTGTGGCCAGGGACGCTACATTTCCCTGACGGCACACTGGGTGAATGTCGTGGAGGCTGGGAGCAACTCGGACCCTGGGATGGCACAGGTGCTACCCACGCCGAGGATTGCGGGCCCTACCTCCATCAGAGTTTCCGCCAGCACCTACGTTATTGGCTCCTCCTCCTCCTCCTCCTCCGTTTCCACCTCCGAATTCTCTGCGCGCAGCGCCACTCACCCATCAGCCGGTAGCTGGAAGCAGTGTAGCACTGCAGTGGGGAAGCGTCAACAGGCCGTGCTGAAGCTGATCTGCCTTGGGGACAAACAGCACACGGCCTCAGAGCTGTTGCAGGGGATTAGTCACCAGACCAAGCAGTGGCTCTCGCCACTCAACCTGCAACCAGGCATGGTTGTGTGTGATAATGGGCGTAACTTGGTGGCGGCTTTGGAGCTCGGCAAGCTCACACACGTACCATGCCTAGCGCATGTATTTAATTTAGTGGTTCAGCGATTTCTAAAAACCTACCCCAATTTGCATGATCTCTTGACCAAGGTGCGCCGCGTGTGTGCACATTTCCGTAAGTCATCAACAGCTTCGGCCGGCCTGTTGAAGCTGCAGCAGCGCTTACAATTGCCAGCTCACTGGCTGCTGTGTGACGTGAGCACGCGCTGGAACTCCACCTTCCACATGTTGGCCCGGCTTTGTGAGCAGCAGAGGGCAGTAGTGGAGTACCAGCTGTTACACGGTCGTCGCCTCTCCGTTCAACTTCCTCTAATCAGAAGTGAGGAGTGGGAATGGATGTCAGACCTCTGTGAGGTTTTACGCAATTTTGAGGAATCGACACAGATGGTGAGCGGCGATAACGCTATTATCAGTGTAACCATCCCACTTCTGTGTCTACTGAAACGCTCGCTGCTCACAATTAAAACCGACGCTTTGCATGTGGAAGAGGTGGAAATGGGGGAGGAAGAGCTTACACAAGGTGATAGCCAGAGCACCCTCACTTCGTCTTCTCAGCGACAATTGGAGGAGGCGGAGGAGGAGGAGGAGGAGGAGGAAGACACGGTTGCCTCCGCTACAGAGGGTAGCCATGGAACTTTAGTTCCATCTCTTCAGCGTGGGTGGGCAGAAGAGGAGGAAGAGGATGAGGATATTGAGAGTCATCCTCCTGGTGAGGACAGCGAAATTTTGCCTGTTGGTACTCTGGCACACATGGCTGACTTTATGTTAGGCTGCCTTTCCCGTGACCCACACGTTATACGCATTTTAGACAACACGGATTACTGGGTGTTCACCCTTCTGGACCTCCGCTACAAAGAGAATTTCTCATCTCTCATTCCTCCGGTGGAGAGGACAAGCAAAATGGTGCAATACGAGAAGGTTCTTGTCGAAAAATTGCTCCAAAATTTTCCATCTGACAATGCTGGCGGCAGAGTACGTGCTACTTTGGCCAACCGAGAAGGGGAGAAAAGGGGAGCACACAGCAGTTCCGACAAAGGCAGGGCAACACTCTCCAAGGCGTGGGACACCTTCATGACACCCTGCCAGCACCCTCACCCTGATGCGCAGCCTAGTGTCACAAGGAGGGAAAAGTTTTGGAAGATGGTGAAGGAGTACGTAGCAGACCGTGTCAGCGTCCTCAATGATCCCTCTGTGCCTTACAACTACTGGGTGTCCAAGCTGGACACGTGGTATGAACTGGAACTCTACGCCTTGGAGGTGCTGGCCTGCCCTGCCGCCAGCGTTCTGTCTGAGCGGGTATTTAGTGCTGCTGGTGGCATCATAACAGATAAGCGTATCCGCCTTTCCACCGAAAATGCTGATAGGTTGACACTTATAAAAATGAACAAGGCCTGGATTTCCCCTGACTTCTCCACTCCACTGGAGGAAAGCCCCGGGGGAACATAAAGTCACTTTAGATATGTTATTTACAATGATGGGAATACTCTGTATTCCCATTCACCCCTTCCACCCAAAAAACGGGTATATGGTTGACTCTTAATCTTCTCATCGTCCTCCTCCTCTTCCATATGCCCTCTGATACAATTTTTATATAGGGCCAGCTCACCAGCGGGCCCTGTGATACAATTTTTATATAGGGCCAGCTCACCAGCGGGCCCTGTGATACAATTTTTATATAGGGCCAGCTCACCAGCGGGCCCTGTGATACAATTTTTATATAGGGCCAGCTCACCAGCGGGCCCTGTGATATAATTTTTATATAGGGCCAGCTCACCAGCGGGCCCTGTTTGACAATTTTTGTATAGGTCAGCTCACCAGCGGGCCTTCTCATATAATGTTTTATTGGGTCAGCTCTCTAGCGGGCCCTCTCATATAATGTTTTATTGGGTCAGCTCTCTAGCGGGCCCTCTCATATAATGTTTTATAGCGTCAGCTCACTAGCGGGCCTTCGCATATAATGTTTAGGATGGTCAGCTCCGCAGCAGACCCTCACCCATAATGTTTTAGATGGTCGGCTCAGCAGCAGACCCTCATTCCTAATGTTTTAGATGGTCAGCTTAGCGGCATGCCCTCGCCCCTAATGTTTTAGAGGGTCACCAGCAGGCCATTAATCCTAATTTTTCAAGGGTGTGTATGATGCCCTCCTTTATGTGTAATAAAGGGTGTATTGGAGTGACATTGCAGTCTAATTTTTGGCAGCCCTTTCACTTAGTGCATAGGCTTTATGAGTGTTGGACCACTACCTGAACTATTGTACCACAATGTGAATGAGGCCCTCCATTTTGTGATATACAGGTTGTATCGGAGTGCCTCAGGTCCTCCCATTGAATTAAATAGGGCTGGGGTGTTCGACAGAGCAGAAGGTAGTTCTTGGCTTCATCCACTAAGTCACTTCGTCACTTTTACTGAATGGATCAGACCACACTGTTCCGACTATAAATTTTGGACTTAACAAGGGCAAACGGACATGTTGTAAAACCTGTGGTAGCTGCGGCCTCCGTTCCTGAATGCTGTACCTTACCCGGGCCATAACCACGTTGAACACCTGCTTTACGCTGCGCACGTGTCCCTCTTAATCATGGCCCCAGTTCCGAAAAATCGATGACATTTTTTGCAGAATTTGCAGATGATATACAAGTAAATATACAGCAAATACTGTTTGGTAACAATTTTTCGCCTAAAATAGTTTTTATCTTCCTTTTTGTGTGTTTTACGGTCAGTCTGTAAAAATGGCGTACTACGGGCGAAACATCGTTCCCAGCAGCGACGTTGGAGTCCAAGATGCATCCAGACATCCTCCCTATGCTGTCCCTGAACCATTTCTGTGGTGTTTCCATCATTTTCTGCCCTTTTCCTATGGACCAGGCACCCTCCCCTCATCAGAGCAGGGGGTGCCTGGTGTAATGCTCGAGTCCTCCCATTGACTTCAATGGGGCTCGGGTGCTCGGCCGAGCACTCGAGCCTCCGGGGGCGCTCGGTCAGAGCACCCGAACACCCGAGCATTGGGGTGCTCGATCATCACTAGAGATGACCTTCTCTTTTCTGACTGCAGGCGTGAATCAGTTTTCTTCTCAGTTACCATCCTTAGGGGAGATCTTTTGGGTCGCTATTCCCATCTGGCGTTTGAGACTACCATTGGCTTCGGCCTAGACTCTGCAGTCTGGGAACTTGGAGGCATCCTCCTATTTCTGATAGAGTCCCTGCCTCTTGGGCTGCCCTCTGCTCCATCCGGAGATTTGCTATTTTATTTATTGCTATTCATTTTTACGATTCTAATAAAGGTGAATTTTACTATACTGTCTGACTCTTGTCTTGCTTGCGACCGTGACACTAAGCTACCCCAAATGTCCATAACATGTTACTTAATTTAGATGCAGAAAGTCATTTGAAAAAATGTCCTGGTATCATCTCTTTAGGCTCTTAAAATAACAGCACTTTGGGCGTCAGCATATGTAAAACTCATGTATACATTGCCACAAAGCATGATAACTACTAATCACTTTAAATAGCCACTATTCTGACTATATAAAGGCACAAGACAAGGATATCCACTTTCCCTTCTACTGTTTAACTTGGCCATAGACCCACTGATTAGATCTTAATCCACAAAAGGATTTTACTGGAACATAAGCTATCAGCCTTTGCTGATGACATGTTGCTATACATTAACAACCCACAAGACCAGCTATTATTGAGAAACTGAAAGAATTTGGTTTGGTGTCTGGGTTCCAAATAAATCCAAACAATTTGGAAATCTTGTGGCTGAAGTAATTTTTGACCCTCCCCCACCCACCAATTAGATATTGATGCATTCCCTTTTACATGATCAAAGATCTACCTCACAGTTTTAGGTATCTCTCTACCTTGAGAACCAGATCTTCTTTACCAGCTCAACATTAACTCAGTCTTGGAACAAGTGTCATCTAAATTACATTCTTGGCATAACCTCACTTTAATCACCATTGGCAGAAAACTGTGCACCGCAAATTCCAGGACTTTATATGCAAGGTGAAGAGACCAAAAATATGCATATAAAAACTTCATCAACCTAAGGCAAATGGTTGTTATGGGCTACTTATTATCAGACACTACAACTTAGCTAGCTTATTCTGATAGGCAAAAAAACTGAATCAATTCAACACATACATACACAAATGCCCTAGTATGTTTTATTTCCCATGTCGATAGTATTTATCTGTTATATCGTCCATAGTCCCAGTTGCCAGCATTATGTCACAGAAACCTGTTACTACCTGACACAATTAAAGAATGGCAATTTGCTAGACAACTTCTTTATCAAACCAAGTCTCAGCCTATCAGTTTGTCTTTCATAACAAATCTGGGGCTAGATTCTATTACAGGTGCTAATTTTTCTCTGCGTTTATCTCCAGTTTTCCCCACATACTTCAACAGGAAAATGTTTGATAAAACGGGTGTTAACATTTAGCACCTGTAATAGAATCTAGCCCCTGGACTTTCAAAGAGAATCAGATCAACTGTTTGACCTCTGAGTAGTACAGGGTTTGAACTCAATTGGTAAACCCCAACTTTCATAGATATAATGAATAAATTTAATTTTCCAACCCAATGATATCTTCGCTTATGTATAAGCCAAACACTATGCCCAATCACTACTGCATGAAATAAGAGACCAACTAGTGGCAATCATCTTAACAATCTTCTTCAACAACCCACAAGGATGCATTTTAGTATGGTTACTCCAGACCTTAAAAGTTGAAGTCCTTTGCTACTAGCCAGACCTTAAAAGTTACTCGCCACTGCAAGCCATAACATACCTACCAGGGCTGAATTTCTACTCACCAGGGCTAAATTTTCACTCGCCATTGGCTAGTGGTGAGTGGAAATTTTGAGCCCTGGTTACTCTTTATAGAACTTTGCTTCTACCCTATGACTATACTACTTCTCAGGCAGGCCTTCGTAAATGGTTAACTGAAATTCCTACTATTTCACTCCATTTCAACTGAAGAATCTGCAATCCTCTTACTTAAATGAAGTGCTTTTTAGACTACTACATAGGACTAAGCAAGAACGAATAGATAGCAGCGCTCCTATCAATAGTAAATAATAATACTAAAAGACAAATCTCCAAGTCCAATTCCAATAAATGGCTCTTTAAAATAATTTAACATACATGGACAACTTCAAAGGGGTGCAGCTCTGTCTCTGGTGTCCTCAGCAGCACTGCTCACTATCTAGGTAGAGGGAAGAGAAGAAGGAGACAGGCGCAAACCTCTAAGAGTAGCTTTCTGAATAAAATGATAACAATCAATCATAATGTGAATATACTCACAAGACCATTTCTTGCAAGTAAAGCCCATAGGAAAAAAGATCATCAACTGATATTCATAGACTGAGGATACACCGATTCCAAGGGAACACTTGAATACTGCACTGAGTCTTGATCTGTACCAGTAGTTCTGTGCAATCCTATTGGGAAGCAGAGTGTCTTTTCTAAGGGTATTTCCATATAGAAAAGCAACTGTTATGCTGCCCCCCACAGGATGCTACCCACCGCATGGTCTCTAACACATCTAGATCAAAGACACTTCATGCAGAGATGAGACAATCGAGGGAAGTAGAAATGTAACAGTTTTATTCTATTATATCCCTACACGTTGCATGAAGACACGTTCACTTCATCAGGGGATACTAACATAAGAAACAGACATATAAATAGATATGGGGCATACCATAAGCCACACCTCAATGTGAGAATCATGCCTGCTCCAGTCCAGATATCCACAGCTGGAAACATGATAGCACATAGCCTTCATGGGATAATAATACCAAGTATATTAAAAACATATAAATATATAAAGATAAATGCTCTTAAAAAAAGACAATAAATATTGTGTAAAAAATGCATTTAGTAATCATTAAAATAAACACACGTATCAAACGTATTAAAATGTATGTGTTACAACAATGTAATTATCACGGTCCCCGTGATTCCCTGTCAATCTTTGCTGTGTTACCTGTGCACTGGAGGAAGCTGATTGGCCCGCCCAGGATGTTCCTTTATATACTGGGTTTTGGGCACTTGTCAGTTGCCCTTTCGTGGTGTTCCTGAGCCTGCGCCTTGTTGCTGTGTTTCTGCATTCCTGTGTACTGACTCGGCTAGTCTGACCATTCCGTTGTTCCTGCTCCGTGATTGACCCGGCTCTGGCTGACGTTCCTGCTCCGTGATTGACCCAGCTCTGGCTGACGTTCCTGCTCCGAGTACTGACCCGGTTCCGGTTGGAGTCCTGCGCTGTGATTGTTCCTGTGTTCCTGTGTGATCCTGGTCGCCGGCTGGCGACATTCTGAACTGTTTGTGTTGCTCTGGCTAATCCTCTCTCAGTTACTGGGCCGTTGCCTGAGCCTGTTCCATAGCACTGCTGAGCTGTAGTCTCCTTACCGAACCTGTATTAACCCTTGCTGTGCCAGTTGCCTCCGATATCTGAGCCTGTTTGCTTTCACTTGCCAAGCCAGTGTATTCCGTTTGAGCCTGTTAACACTTGTGAGCCTGTGCCTTTCCGACCTTGCCTACCTATTTGCACTAGCAGAGCTGTTGTCCTCTCCGGTGCTCGTTAAGCTCCGCGACCACGCCGGTTGGCGTTGGTACCTCCATTGGCTCTTGCTGTATGTGCTCCGCCTGACACTGGAGGGGTGTCCCGGTTCCGGTCACTAAGTGCTCAATGTGTTAGCCATATTCCGTATCACCATTTACTTTGGCTCATTATCGCTTGTGCAGTGATTGCTCCGCTCTGGCACCCAAGGGGTGTGTACGGCTCTTCTCCCTTTGGCACACGCAGGGTTATATCCGTGACAATATTGAGGGCGATTCAGGTTCTGGTCCATTTGCTCTTGCAGTGGCTTTACTCCAGATTATTCCACTAAGGTGGTATAGGCTCAGCCCTGGGCATTCGCTGGTCAATCTGGGCATTCATGTGCAAAGGTATCTGAGAGTGATTAGTTCAGTCACACAATACACCCTTCTCTGCACCATCAAGAGACTGATATCAACTTCTGGGCGTTGGCCAATCAGTTTACTAAACAGTCTATTTCTCCACATTTAACCCTGTATATTTGCTTACCTGAGCTGTATAAGTCTGCTATACTTATTTGGGCCTGTATCTCACCTTTACCATTCCTGGCCTCCAGGGGCGCTGTTCATTCATTTTTATTTCAATAAAACTGTGTTTTTACTATACCAGTGTCTGAGTGTCAGAAAACCGTAACAGTACGAAAGGGCCATGACCTCAGACAGGAAAGGTGACGGTAATACACAGAACCTCCACTGGAGGATGGATGTTCACGAGCAACGTCTAGACCAGTTGGCACTGGCCATGCAAACCTTGCTAGAACGTACGGTACACCTAGATAAACCTAACCAAAGTCTGGTGGTCCCCCCAGTTATGACACCGGATAACACTACTGGGCAAATGGTGGTACCCTCCAGAAGTTTAACGACGGCAGCGCCGTTACCGCTAAGATATGATGGCAAACCCACATTGTGCAGAGGGTTCATTAACCAAGTAGAGATATTCTTAGAACTAACACCTCATGCCTTTCCGAATGACCGTAGCAAGGTGGGTTTCATGATATCTCTATTAAATGGTAAAGCCCTGGCATGGGCCAATCCTTTATGGGAGCAGGCAAAACCATGTACTCTGAACTTCCACGAATTTGTCAAACAGTTTCGGAGAGTATTCGAGACGCCTGGGAGAGCCACCTCTGCTGCCAAAAAATTGATGGAAATACAGATGGGCAATCGTACTGTAGGCGATTACACTACAGAATTTTGGATACTGGCAGCAGAGGTCGCTTGGAATAATGAGGCATTGCTGGCAGCCTTTGCCCAAGGGTTATCGGACCCCATTAAAGATGAAATTGCATCCAAGGAAGTGCCCACTGATTTGGATGAGTATATAGATTATGTGATTCTCATCAATACCCGCATGTGCGAGAGGCGCCTGGCAAAAAGGGCAACTGACAAGTGCCCAAAACCCAGTATATAAAGGAACATCCTGGGCGGGCCAATCAGCTTCCTCCAATGCACAGGTAACACAGCAAAAATTGACAGAGAATCACGGGGACCGTGATAGTAATATAAATATAGATATAATACTAAATATACTATTGCATGAGTAAAAGATCTAAATGGCTGAGTGGGTAAAAATAAACTTAATACAACTACTACATAGTACTTACCTATTCCCCACCCTGGCTAAAACAATGGGCCTGTCAGACTCAGACAGCTGTCATAAATGTCATAAGGACAACACTGATTTGATGTTATATAAATGTCCTCGCATAATGAAATATTGGTAGGTCTTTCATACAGTCTACATACTTCACCTGCGCCTAGACCTACATTAATCATGCATCGCTTATTTTAGGTATACATAAATCAAATAAAGGTCTTTATAAAACACAGGTCATACTCCTGAATACTCTCATCCTACTGGCTCTAAAATGCATAATTACAGATTGGATACATCTTCAGACTTTAACTCTAAATCATTTTCAAAGATACAGCTCTACGTTTTGCCAAAATACATTTGGTCACCTCTTTACAGAACAGGGAACTAAGAGCCAGATGCTATTGCAGGTGCTAAATGTTAATACCAGTTTTATCAAACATTTTCCTATTGAAGTCTATGGGAAAAAATTGAAGATAAAAGCAGTGATAAAATTAGCACCTGTAATAGAATCTAGCCCTAGATGAGAAAATATCCTTTGACATATCCTTACCATGTCCTAGTGACAAGCTTTCTTACACTGCTTTAGGTACACCCACTGGATGTCATTGAGAGACCTGGGATGTGACTCTGTTGAATCCCAATCCACTTTGATCAGTTAAACATGGCACACACTCGCTTAACCTTCATAGCTAAGTGTAACGGTTTGTTTGACACACAGACACAGTGGTTTAGGATAAAACACAGTAATATAATAACCCTCACAGGTCCTGTAGTATTTAGGCAGAATAATACAGGTTACATATACATATTCCTACACAGGTCCAGTATAACCATAGAGTCCATAACAGCATATACTGACACAGGTCAGGCAGAATACGATAAATTCCCTTGAGAAAGGTACTGCATGGGTTAATGGTCTTCAATGAGTTTAAACAGTCCCATGTGAAGAGAGGTCTATGATGGAGCTCACTCCATATAGAGAGCTTAAGGATATGTAACACCCAGAAATAGGTTAGCAGAACAAACGTGAACTGCCAGAGTAATATCAGGAACTGAGCAAGATATGACACTGCCATAGCAGTAACAGAGACTAGGCCACTTGCACTCTGCCGGAGCAGTAACGGAGACAAGACCAATGGCACACTGCCTTAGCAGTAATGGAGACCAGGCCACTTGCACTCTGCAGGAGCAGTAACGGAGACAAGGCCAATGGCACACTGCTGTAGCAGTAACGGAGACAGACACTTGCACTCTGCAGGAGCAGCAACGGAGACAAGGCCAATGGCACACTGCCGTAGCAGTAATGGAGACCAGGCCACTTGCACTCTGCAGGAGCAGTAACGGAGACAAGGCCAATGGCACACTGCTGTAGCAGTAACGGAGACAGACACTTGCACTCTGCAGGAGCAGCAACGGAGACAAGGCCAATGGCACACTGCCGTAGCAATAATGGAGACTACATCACTTGTGCTCTGCAGGAGCAGTAATGGAAACAAGGCCAATGGCACACTGCCGTAGCAGTAACGGAGACTAGACCACTTACGCTGTGCAGGAGCAGTAACGGAAACAAGGCCAATGGCACACTGCCGTAGCAGTAATGGAGACTAGGCCACTTGCACTCTGCAGGAGCAGTAACGGAGACACAACTGAACACTGCCATGACCGGACTGACTGGGCAACCGAGCAACTCGCCCTGAGGTAGTAACCAACCGGAAGCTTCACAAAGGCCTGATGGATAGGAATGTCGCCAAGGCGACACAGAGGCAGCCAGAGCAGGAACGTCAGCCAAGCCGGGTCGAATCACGGAGCAGGAACGTCAGCCAAGCCGGGTCGGTACACAGGAGCAGAAACGTCAGCCAAGCCGGGTCGGTACACAGAAGCCGGAACGCCAGCCACGCCGGATCGGTACACAGGAGCAGGAACGTCAGCCAAGCCGGGTCGGTACAAAGGAGCAGGCGAAGAAGAATGGTCAGGCAATCCGGGTCGGTACACAGACAGGAGACGAGATGCAGAGTCATCAGGCAGGCCAAGTCGGTACACTGGGAATCACTGAGCAGAAACAAGCACTGGCACAGGAACACCACGAAAGGGCACCGAAGGGGTGACAGAGCCCAGTATATAAAGGCCATACTGGGCGGGACAAACACAGAATAGCCAATGGGAGCAAAGCACAGTGCAGACTGACAGAAAGTAGCAAAGGGAGCAGGTGCACCGTGATACTAAGCGACTATACTTCTAGTCATTATGAGAAATATCACCCTCTTTCTTCTTCTCTTCCCCTCCTCTCCCTTGTTCTTTGTTTTCTTTAGCTGAATAATAGTATTCTTACTTCTTTATATACTGCATAGTAACACATAATGCTTTCTTTTGTATTAATATTGGTTGTTGAAGGTTATCCCAGTGTATATGCATACAGCAATCTGAAATCAAATCTGCAACTAAGCAACTCCTGTTTCCTTCATTGTGGTTTTGTTTGAGAAAATCTTCATTTAAGAATATTATAAAAGAAAATTGACTGAGGGAGAAGTCATGGGAGAATTTGGGGTGTAGCCATGCATGGGGCTAGGGGTTGATTGCCTAGGGACAGCTGAAATGTAAATCTGATTCTGCACAAGTGACATCAAAACATCTCATCAAATACAATGTAATCTCTTGAATGGCCCTTTCCAATGGAATTCTATGGGTCATTTGATCAACTACCTAGCTATGTTCCCCAAAGGGAATTGCTGAATCCTTAATATGCTGAACTTGCTGAATGTGATGGCTTCAAATTATGTTGTGCCCTGATTATCCATTTGACTGCATTGTAACCAAGCCATAATTAGCAGCCAGAATTTCAATATTAGCCCTAAAGTGATGCTTAATTAGTTGACTGAGAGCTCTGCTTTTATCAGTGTTGGCAGATTGTAATTAGAGCAGGGCTGCAAGAACCTACTGGAACAGCTGAAGGATGTTTCAACAACCAGAATATTTGAATCATGACAAATAATGTATATCGTCACTATTCTTAACCTTTCCATTACTAGAGGGATCAGCAATCAATTCAAGTCTTAAAGGAAAAATAAAACTCAAATATTATTTGCTCTTGGATCAAAACTTTCCATTCCTCTATAGACAGTATGTGGAGCTTTTTTAGCATACTGAGGAAGGCACGTTTTCTTTTCACTTTTCAGCTGTTACATAGTCTTACACAATAGCATACAATAGCATATAACCTCCTGGAGGAATGCAAAGCAAAATGGCTTCCTCCAGTGTTCTGAAAATAGCACATTCAGCATTTCTAAAGTTTTATATGCTTTTAAGGGCTAGAGACATTTAAAACCACAAAGTGATTTTTTATCTTAAAGTTAAAGTAAGATATTGGTGATATCTATATATATACCAGTATGAAAGCCCGTGTACACAGGCTAAAGTACCACCCAGCGGCCCCAGCTGCTGCCCCAGAGCCAGGAGCAGAGATAGGCGGTGAGCCGTTTGGAGCACCCCGCTTCGGAACAGTGCATTCTGCCGGTCTCTACTGGGCATGACTGCTTCATTCCGGCAGTCTTACTTCACATACGCGGTTACATATACAGGGAGCTTCGCAGGCTAGTGCTTTATATTATATAGATAGCTATATACAGTATATATATATATATATATATATATATATATATATATATATATATATATATATATATATATATATATATATATATATATATATATATATATATATATATATATATATATATATATATATATATATATATATATATATATATATATTATATCTGGTGAGATAGCTCAGTGGTAATGTCCCTGACTATGGAGCATATTCCAACCGCAAGGTTGCAGGTTCGAATCCCAGCAGGGTCAACTCAGCCATTCATCCTTCCGAGGTCAATAAATGAGTACCATTGATTGGGTAATAATAAAATCTATTATTTCAGCTGCCGATTTGGTTAATTCCGAGAGCGTGCGCTGAAAGCGCTTTGAGTCCCACTGGGAGAAAGGCGCTATATAAATACTAGTTATTATTATATATATATATATATATATATATATATATATCCCACAGTGATCACAGTTTAATTATGCATACCAGTCTAGTGCAAAAGGCAGGAAATGCAAAAAGAACAATGAATAAGTAATAATTATGTCATAATTATTGGGAAATCACGATGCATTACACATGGCCCATGCACTGAATGCATACACACTCCATGACGTTATGCTCAGGGAAAGAGCATGCAGCACAAAAACTGGGTGTTGGAGCGCTGTAAGTGTTTGTTATAATGGAGGAAATGTAAGTTCTCACCAATATTCCGCAAATTTAAAACTATTTTGAATCACAACCTTTATGCACAGGAGGCAACACAAATATTGATTTTATTAAATAAAGTCTAGCTTCTAATAAAACTATATAACTCATGTCAAATGTAGAGTTTCCTCTGAGACGACCAAAGGTGAGCAACCTATAATAATTAAAAGTTCAAGTACAACATTACAAGGCTGCATGGTGTATCTGTTATTCCAATGCAGTCCTGGATAACTAGCCTTCATAAACTCTTTTACTGCTGAGTTCCTCAACTTTGCCCACATAAGAGGGACCACTGATGGCAAGTAACCCTGGCAGAAATAGGAGTTAATAGGAACTGGCTGAATGTCTCATATTGAAAAGAGAAATAAACTTTAGGTTTTATGAAATTATACATTTAATTACTTCCCAGCTACTGATGGAAGGTTTTTAATTGAAAAGTTATTACAGCTTAAACTTTTAAAAATGAAACTGCAACTTTCTTTTATGGCCACTTGGTGATGATGTTCCTACTACCTCCCATGGAGAGCCATTGTCTATTGCTCAAGGCCTTACAAAAAGTGCATTATACATTGACTTGTATACACCAGTTAGCCCTATTTCTACCAGTTTAATTTAAAATATGTGTGATCCATAATCACATTTGAATGAAAAATCTGCTACAGTGGTTGTTCACTTTACACAGCAGAAATATATATATATATATATATATATATATATATATTTTGTTGTTCAATGAAATATGCTTCATTCAAAATGTTCTTCATCTTCATCTTCAGCCTTCAGGTAAATGAACATTTAAATTGTAGCATTTGGAAAATGTTGAGACTGATGATTAAGTTTTATCATTTGTAAGACTTTATCTTGTGATAAATAATCTGTCTGATTTTCTTTAATCATTATGCTTACTTGAGATAGCTCATCAAATCTAGAGGAAATTGTGAAAATCCCTTTCTAATGCTGTAAAAGGATGATTATTAAAATAAAAATATAGGATTTCAATCAAAACACATATAAACAGAAATAAGAAATTGTGCAAAAGACAGTTTCTTTATAGATCTGTTTTGGGAAAAAGCAACACCTATTTTTCTCCATAACATGAGGGGAAATGACACTGAAGTTATTGCTTTCAGTGTTTGGAGTATGATAGTTTATCAAAAATACAATTTAAATTGCAAGAATGTAACACTTGGTATGATTAAAAAAAATTTAAGTTACTCTTCCAGTTAAAAATTCCCTAGATGGTCCACAAAAACAAAGATTAGAATTACTGGCCTGTTGGCCCAAAATAAAATTTTCCCTTTCGGGAGGTTTTTAATTCAAAAGTTATTACAGCTTAAACTTTTAAAAGTGAAACTGCAGCTTTCTCTTACATACACACAGTGAGGCTGTTCCTACTACTTACCATGGAGAGACATTGTCTATCTATCAAGGCCTCCCACAGAGTGCATTATACATTGGCTTGCAGATACCAGTTAGCCCTATTGCTAGCAGTTTGTTTCTTGTTTCAACAGTTTGTTTATAGATCTGTTTTGGGAAAAAGCAATACCTATTTTTCTACAAATTATGAAGGGAAATTAATAACAATGCATCTATTGCTTTCAGTGTTTGGAGTATGATTGTTTATCAAAAATACGTATTAGATTGCAAGAATGTGGCACTGGGTACGATTAAAAAAATCGTAAAGTATCTCTACCAGTTACACAATTCTGTGGATGGTCCACAAAAACAAAGATAAGAATTATTGGCCTAAAATTCTCCCTTTTGACACTGTCAACTATAGCTATGCCCTCCCCCCCATCCCCGGGGAAATGTGGACATTTTTTAGAATCAAACACTTCCTAGAACAACCATGTTACAAGCAGTGCATTATTCATTCCAAAACTAGATTTGAAAACCTTTTATCGAATAAAAATTGTATGAAAAGGTTTCTAGGCAAAATATATGACATTCTATTAGAGACAGATCTTCTTACAGAGCTGATTACAGTTCATCCTCGGAAAGAGAACTGGGCTCACCTCAAGACATTGCTGAATGGATGGACATATGGTGATCCTGCTTGTTGTCTTCTATCTCTCCCCAGACCCTAGAGATGAACTATAAGTTTAATATTCCGATGATATTATACTCCAACTAGACTTCATAACATATTTCCTGGTACTTGCCCTCTTTGCTGGAGATGTAAGGTCCACAGGGGCCTCCCTTTCGCATTTGGTGGAAATGCCCCCTTATTGCATCTGTTTTGGTCCATTGCTTAATACACATAGAAAAGACTTTAATGTTGTCCTCTCCCGTGACCCCTGGCAGATCCTGTTTTATAAACACCTATCCAATCTGCCCTCAATTAAAAAGACCCTTCTCTTTACTATGCTTAATTCAGCCAAAGCCCTTGTCCCAAATCAGTGGTGGAACACATTCCCAACCTCCCTCCAATGTTGGTTAGAAAAAGTATGGGACCAAATATTGCAACTTTGACTAACCCTGATTAAACGTGGAAGAGAACCACAAGCAATCAATTTTTGCACTTTGGGATATTGTTTGAAATGTGTGCAATATGGAGACATAATTTCAGGGGGGGGGGGCAGAGTGGAACAGGGTGAGTCCTCTTACAGGGAAGCACCCATGAGTGCTGGTTTCAGGACCAATCTTGTTCTTTCTTCACTTTTCTGCTCCTCTCTACTTGTACTTTCCCTATTCCCTCTGTCTACTCTCCACTACCTATATTCTTACCAGTGTTTTTTTTTTTTTTTTTTTTTTTTGTTAAAGCATTTTTCCAGGAAGAATACTTTGAGATAGTCTCTGGTTTTCAAGTAGGTCCTGTACTTATTTTCTCTATCTCAGGAGGGTGAAAGGCTGAGCTGACCTTGCCAGGACTAGAACCTGCAACCTTGTGGCTTGAACAGATTCTACAGCTGGTGCATTAACCAACTGAGCCATCTCACTGGCAGTTATTTCCTCTTATCTTTTAATTTATTTCTCCACCATATATTCCTTTTCTTCATTCTCTTAAAAATTTTGGATAAAACAAGTTGGGTACATTTTATTATGCTATATTAATACATGTTTTTGCATATGTATTTTTGTATTTCCAAGTCAATAAAGAATAAATTTGGGAAAAAAATTGTAACTTTTTTTTACTAGAAAAGATATGCATTCTTGGGTTATTACTAGTTAAGGTTATTCCCAATGCTGCCTGTTGCTTTATTCAAAAGTTATAACAGTTCATACTATCATAAAGTGTTGATGCTGTTGCTATTATATTCTATAGAGAACTATAGTCAGTAACTCAACTTTACCACAGAATGAATAAAATAATAGTATAAACAGTTTGGACTAAAACACATTTTGAATTAAGCAGCTGCCAGCAGTGGAAGTAACTATGTGTTACTCAGTAAGAAAAGCTCTAAATTTATTACTACCACAGAGGGCAATGTGTTAAACTAAGGCAGTTTCTTATACACATTGTGCCATGGACCAGCGTACTAACTTCCTAAACCAACATGGATCGTTATCAAGGTCTAACGCATTTATGTCTAATGGAGCACATCGTTAACTAAACTAGTCTAGGGGCTGGCATAAGCACTGCAACCTACCCGAACAGCTCCAAGAACTGGTGGTTGGCAAACTCTGAGTTAAAATTTAGTACAATAAAGTTATTAAAGGAGAACTAAACCTGATGAATAAGTGGGGTTTTGGCATTTCTGGAAAATGCTTGCATGGTTCTAAAAAACAATTGGTAAAGCTTATCTCTATGGCTTATCTCATTCAGTCTTTTTTATATTGTTAGGTAAAGTTTATTAAAGGAAAGAGATCAGAAGAAACAGATAACAAATATACAATGAAAAAATATAAAATATATAAGATATATACCGGAATTCTCTGTGAAGGGCCTACATAGGTAAGGTCTTCTGTTACACATATTAAGGACCACATATTCCTCTGGGTGAAGCTCCCATTTAAAGTGCAACTATCACGTATTATTGTCTGGTACTATGGGAGCAGACTCAGTTGAAATCTTGAGACTGCATTGCACCAGTCCCAAAACAGCTGCTGTCAGCTGTTTCAGGAGATAGGACGAAAACTGAACCCCTCAGCTGGCAATGGGCTGGAACACAACATGGAAGTTAGTGGCAGGTCTGCAATTCAGCCTCAAAGACTTTCAGGATGATAAGGGGTTCTGTACTGTACAATGAACAAAGAGTACATCAATGACCATGGAATATAAAATAATGGGGGTAACAAGAAATTTTGAAAAACTGAGCTGCTCAAAAAAAAAAGTACATAATTCTGTTTTTAAGAAATTAATACTTATTAACCCTTCGAGTAAAAGAGAGGTATACAACGCATGGTGTTGCAATGGATTGGATACCTCTCTGGCACTCAAAGGGTTTAAAATATAGGGGTGTTATGATTTAATAGGACCTTACAAAATATATATCAAGACATTATGGGATGTTAGGTTACCATTCAATAATGTCTCAGAAATATGAATGAATGTCTCAAGTCAAACTATCTGAGGAAAGACAGTATTCCATGTTCTATTACATTTTGGTTATGAAAGCCTTTTGTTTCTTGATTATTGTTTCCAAGACAAACACACCACAAAACATTTTTAAAGGAACATTAACACTACAAAACATTATGCTCCACCTCACCTTAGTGTGGACATAAAATCCTACTGAACATTATGAATTTTATCCTTGCACCTTTGTTTGAAAGATAACATCTTTAATCAGTCCTGAATGTTTTGTCCATGGAGGTGGGGCATGAGCAGGAGGCAAACTACAACTGTACATGGCAATTATTTGCTGTCTCACACACTCTACCTACTTCAGTTGGAAAGGAAAAAGAATAACTTCAAGTGGGTAGAGTTCAAGGCCCGTAGCACTCATGATAGCAGCTGTCACATCAGCCCTTTGAACAAGACATCCAGGATGAACTGAATATTTTATCTCTTGAAATACGAAACAAGAACAAAATTCATAGATGCCATTAGGATTGTCTGGTCATAGTAAGGGAAGTGAGAAGTTATTATTAGAAGGTATTGGTGTTCGACCTTTGTCAAGGCCTTTATGTGTAATGGAATTGGAGGACACATTTGTCACTGGAGCAGATGTTCCTGAGACTGAAGCACTATTTGTCTTGATAGCCTGGTTGATCATATCTGAACACAATCTCATTTTTGCTCCAATATTAAGATCCCCTATTAAGAATACATTTGGTTGGATCAGGAGATAACACAATGGACCCTAGGAAAAACATCATGACCTTTCAGCTAGTTAGAAGCAAATACAAATGACTAGTGATTATACTTTAGGAAGCTTATATTTATTTTCATTGATGCAGCCAAAGAGCAAGTGCAGCTAATACATCTGTTACAACTTCAGTGCAGGAAAATAAAAGAAAATGTATGTTTCCAACAGTTGTTCAACCAGTACATGCTAGCGCAGGGTAAAGTATAATCCTACCCCGAGGGACTTATGATGTAATAAAAAGACAAGAAATAAGTAATATTTGATCTCTAGTGGATACATGGTTATCCTGCAGCAGCATAGAACTAGCAACTAATTCTCTCCTCTCTTCTCAGTATGTTGTCACAGGTACTAATTAGAGTGTACGCTCTTTGGTGCACACGCTGCATTTGCATTGGCTGCTTCACTTGGTTTCATTTATTCCTCTTTAATAATGTTACGTTTCTATTCAAATATGGCCTTCTTGCCTTTGTCTTGTACTATTATTATTGTTGTTCCTGTAAAGTGCTGTGTTCATGTAATAAATTTATATATAAATAAAGATCTATATATATATATATATATATATATATATATATATATATATATATATTTGTTGGGTGGCCAGACATTCTCCTCTGTATTCTTCCTGTATGTATCCTGTCTGGATGCTGCTTTGTCATATATATGATCTCTCACTTTAGGTGACTAACTTTTAACTTGAGCTGCTTTATCCATTTATAAACTGTTTACTTAAGCTGTTTTTAGTTACATTACAATGGGACATGAAACATTGTCACTGAGAATAACCTTATACACCAAATGAGATATTACAAAAATCGTGTAAAAATCATGATCTTATCAATGCAGAAATCTCGAAGTCACCAAGATGGTAAAACAGTAGTGCACATGAACATGTACCATAACGGATAAGAAGAACTTCAGGAGTTTAACCTGTGTGACTCCATTCCTCGGCAATCCAGTAAACACTCAGGAAATAAAAACAAATGAAAGTGAAAGAAGAGACAGTAAGAAGGGAAAGAGAAAAAGAATCTGATCACGTTCGTAGGAGGAGGCAGAACTAAAGGCATAGAGACAACACATAGCTTAATGAATGATTATTCCAAAAAGCTTATCCAAGGAAAACAGATCTCTCAGGACAGTGGGCATTTGTACCTCTTGAGGTAGGGCAATCTCTACATAATCAAAATGTGGAACATGTCCATAGTCCAGTTGGTACTGTAGGAGGCTCAGCCCATTTAAACCTGGTAGGTATGCACATTTTAGCAGCATTTATGCAGTGACTGAATAAAGTGACTCTGGAGGTGGTACCACGGATCTGGTCTGGACATGTGCAAAGAACTAGTCGACGAGTGGAAAAACCTAAGATCTGCCCAATAATAGAAAACACTTGCTTCCAAAAGGGGATGAACATGTCACACTCTGAGAAAATGTGACCCAGAGTTTCAAGACCTGAGTCACACCTCCAGCTTATGGAAGAGACATTGGGTTAAAATGTATGCAACAGAGGAAGGGTTCTAGAGTTAGAAGTTTGTAATTTGTTTATATTGTAGATATATTTCTTGGATATAAATGAGCATTGCACACCCTTCAACCTATTGGGCATCCGACAATCGTAACCACCATTCCCTCTCCCAACATACCCAAAAGCCATCCTCTAAGGTCATAAATTGGGATGTCAAAAGTGTGTCATAAATCACTTAAGTGATTCTACGTTTGTTGAGAGGGTGAAAAAATGCCTTTAAAAAGGATGGCTGATGATGAAGGAGTCTATCTTAATAGGATGTGAGAGGTAATAAATGAGTAAATTTGCATGAACTTCCAAAAGTCTAAAGATTCTGGATCTCTTTCTTCTAAAATTGACTGAAATAACTCACAGCGAGGTGTTCAGAAAGTGGAGGTAACTGAAATTGTCTGTAATCATAATAAAAAAGTTCTTACACCATGGTCCGTCAGTTCTCAGACGTGTTTCCGTCATTTTTTGCATCCAATTCCAACATCTCCGTCAAAGAGAAAAAGCTGTCTTAAAAGTAGGTGTGGTTTAATCTGCAGTCTGATTCACACCATTTTTTCCTGACAAAAAATGGTCTAAACTTGGAGAATACTGTTAGCAGTACTGAGAAGAAAAATGTCTTTGTCTCTTTGAATTTTCATTTCAAAGACATTTTTAACATCAGAATGTTTAAAGGCAATGTTCAGCAAGATCTTGTTACTGTTATTTTTAATTCTTTAGACACATTTTAAAACATGACGGATTTGCTTCTGAAAATATTGTCCTTCTTTTACCATCTACTCCACCAACTCATGATCCGACAATTTTTTCATTATGGAGGCTTTTTGAACATCTTGCCCTTTATCTTTCCATCATCAGAGACCCCTCCTTCAGCCAATGAGCATACTTAAAGGGATAGTAATACTTCATTATTACTATCCCCCATGTTGTAGCCCTTAAAATTCTGAATTCAACTATACCAGCAGCATCTCTCAAACCTTTATGATTTGAGAGATATCCGCTTTCAAAGTTCCCTCTTTTTGTCTTTCCCCTGACGTCAGTGTTCTAGCTGAGAGAAGGGGAATCCGGTCCCGGGACCAACGGCGGCTCTGCAGCAGTGCTGAGATCTTGTTATAGAAACAGAAATCCTTCACTAAAATGGTCTTCCACGTGTGCTTGCAAACCAAGCACTTGTAAAAGACCATTTTAGTGAAGGATTTCTGTTTCTATAACGCATTCTCAGGACTCCTGCAGAGCCACCGCTTGGTCACTGAGAGGATTCCCCGGCTCTCAGCTAGAACGCAGACGTCAGGGGAAAGGCAAAAAGAGGGAACTTTGAAAGTGGATATCTTTCAAACCATAAAGGTTTGAGAGATGCCACTGGTATCATTGAATTCAGAATTTTAAGGGCTACAACATGGGGGATAGTAATAATGAAATATTACTATCCCTTTAACCCTCATCCCTGGAGGAAAAGTCAGATTATATATAAGGTCAGTCATGATCCGAGAGGTAAAACAGCCTCAACACTGTATCCCAGATTCTTAAAATGTTCTGGAGAATAGGGCAGTCAACTATATCCCTTGGTCTGATACTCGAAGAAAGCCAGGGCAGACTCTGCAGTGTGAAGTGTTCGACAAGTTCCAGATGGAGCTGAACCCATAGTTTTAAAGACCTAGAGTTATACCAGAGGTATAGCATAGATAGTTGGGCAGCTTTCTAATATATAAGGAAATTAGAGGGATACCCAAACCTCCCTTTATCCTATTTCTTGTTAACAGTTCTAAGAAAAGGGGTATTGGAACCTCCTGTACTAAGGTACACAATTTTGATTAAATTGATATGCCCTAGTTAGGTGCTTTGCAATGTATTGGTACTCAAAGGCATGACCATTTTGTGAGATTGTATATGATCATATTGAGTAATGATAGGTCATTTTCTCTAAAAAAAAAGATGATTAGGATGAGCACTTAAGTAAACAGTAAAGATACTTCATTTTGAATGAGGTCCACTAAAAGGGGGCTACTTTTAGTAGCTGTGAAACCTGTGACAAATTGATATTGATAGTGATCATTACAGACTTCATAAGATTGGGTTTGAAGTTTGATGCCTAGCTGAATGCTAAGTATTGCGGGAAGTGAAGCAGAGGGTTCAGAGATCAACAGGGCAAAATTGTCTCCAAACAAGGCAAATTTTTTGTTCCATGGACTGAGTACAAATCCCTTTATCTCACTGAGTGCCAGAGGTATTAAACACAATGCTTTATACTTCCCACTGGCACTCAAAGGGTTAATACATTAATTCTGCCTGATCCTGCAGGCAAAGCATTTCATCATTAAGCTAAAGAAAAATGGAAAAAGGGGGCATTGCTGCCTTGTGCCATTGTTCAGGAGATGCCATTTACCTTAACTCACATAGTAAAGTTAGAGTAAAGAGCCATTATGAAGTGGAGGAAGATGGGGCCTAACCCTATGCACTGGAGTGTTTCCTCCAAAAACAGCCAATCCACTCTGTTGAACGCCATCTCGGCATCAACAGAGAGGAGCAGAGCAATGGGTCTGAGAAATCAAATGTATCAATGGGTTTGAGAAATCAAATGTATCAGTTTAACAGTATTGTCTCTTGCCTCTCTGCCTGGGACAAAACTGTTTTGAACTGGTGACTCCAAATTGATTTTTTGAAGCCTGGAGGAAAGAATCTTTGCATATATTTTTACATTGGTATTCAATATGTCTGTATGTCTCCCTTTACCACTTGTAAGCTTTTGAGTAGAGGTCCCACTTCTAGTGTTTCATTTTGTTAAGCGCTTGTCGCTAGGGTGACCACATTTCCAATCTGCCATTCCGGGACATGTGGTCACCCTACTTTAGTCTCCCAACAAAATAATTAAACAAATAGAATTTAAAAACAATTAAGCACACAAACCAGTGTACATATATTTATATACAGGACTAGGTAGGTCTTTTGTTGTGGTGAGCGCTGCACCACACACAAAACTACCTTTGTCTCCAGTTCGTAATACCAGTCAGTGCCACTGCCACACCGCTCAGGATCCTCTCTTCCTCGTGCTATTCCACCACTCGGCATCCTCTCTTCTCTTACACTACACCGCTCAGCATCCTCTCTTCCCACTCATAGAAAGCGTGGGGAGTTCCTCCTGATGCCGGCTGGTGACGTCAGACGCAGCAGCAGGCCAGCACTTACTCACATTGATGCTGCACAACTCCGTACCCGGCAGCCAGCCATATGTACGTACCCCATGTCAGCAGGCTCAGCAGAGCCACAGCAGCCAGGCAGGTAGTCCTCTCTAATGTGGAAATTGTGGCAGAGACTGTCAGTTCGGTGGGTGGCACGGGCTTTGCTTCATTCCGGGACTCTTTATTGTCCCGGTGGGGGGTGACCCGGGACATGGGACCCAGACCTCAAATAAGGAACAGTCCCGGGCATTCTGGGACATGTGGTCACCCTACTTGTCGCCCCATTTTGTCCAAACTCTGAAATTATAACGCACTGTGTACATTTGGAGCTCTATATAATTAAACATATTCATTCAAACATATGCTTTCATTCATATATAAAGCTAACTCCTTTTTTTAACCATTTGAGTGCCAGAGGAGTATGCAACACATTGGAACTCAAAAGGTTAAATAAAGAATGGCTAGCATAAATACAGTGATTTCGAAAATTATTTGAAAATCATGCAAGTCATTTTAAAGTGCTAGTTCTACTTTAAGGCCAGAGGGGGACGTGTAAAGTATTGCAAAGCAAAACGTTGCACTCGCTTAGGCCCTTAAAGGATTAACTTCTTGAAGGCTATAGATGTATCCAATGCATTAGGTTGACCAGACCTTCCCTTTAACCGGTGACACATAAGAAATAGGCATATTTCAGGACTGCACTGAAATCAAGGAAGTCCTGCAGTATGTATTTTTCATATATGTCCCCGGTTAAAGATGAGGTCTGGTCAGCCTACAATGCATTGCTTTTCAATGTGTTACAGATGCTTTGAGTATCTAAGGGGTTAAAGAAATCTAAAGTATCTCTCCAAAAACCACCTGTGGCATTCATTCTCTACCCCTTCTAGAAATGACTGATAAAATGACCAGCGATGAGAGGAAGCCAGCAACTCAGAAGCAGTAATGAAATCGTCTGGAAGCAGCTGTGCCACATCCTCTCATAATTATCCTTCATTTACCTTCCTAACTAATAACAGCTCTGAGCAGCCAGGCCTGAAATACCTCCAGAGAGAAGCAAGTGCTGGGCTAGCACATCCTCTGCCATTAGAAAGACAGGCATGTTCCCTCTTTGGTAAAAAAACACGTTTAAAAATGGGCAAATTATGACTGGACTTTTCAGTGCAGCTTAACACCTAATTTCAGAACTAATATAAACAATGCCATGCCAGTCTTAATACCCAATATCCAATGCATAGACCTCACACCATTTAAAGACAATAATGCCCTGCTAAGACCTTCAGGTCCTCAAAAGGCACTACCATTATCTTGAATTAACACAGGTCCTCACAGGGCAATGCAGGAAGTGGGTGGTAAAAGCAAACTTGTCGCCCCCTATGCCGATGATCTGGTGGCCTCTGGAGGGGGTGAGAGGGAGGAGACTGTGGCATCATATTGATGTCTGTGGAAGGAAGTAGTTAACTAACTTTTTTGGTTGGCAGAGGGAGGGAAAGCAAGGGTGTGTCTTATACATAAGAACTTTTGTTTTCCCATAAATTCATGGGTATGATTTACACCTGCATATTATACACAGGTGCGTATTATACCTGAAATTTTATGGTGTGTGTGTGTATCTATCTATCTATATATATAAAAGAATAAGCCTCATTGCATAATTTATGGTACCTCACACACAGAACATAAGTTATGTCTCCTCAGAAAACAAACACGCATTGAACAGAATGCCTCATTACATCATTTATGTCTCATTAGGAGACACAACTCCTATTGGGTGATTCAATGGGGACTTTACTGCTCCCATTGGGTGATTCAATGGGGACATGTTTCTCATAAAGGGAGTTGGCCCACCCCTCCAGCCCGCCCACCACTATCCAACTGACAAAAAAAGATATAGCTGCCACTCGTTCCTGAAGTTGGGGATATCAATAACTTCTCCTGGTCCACTCACACTCTCACTCAGGATCATGACCCCACAAACACACTGTTTCACCTCCCACAGATAATTGTAACCCTACATACACTCTGTTTCAGTACGAGGGTGTAATGTTTCCATAAAATACAAACTCAGGGATAAACTTAATAGCAACTCTTTTATTTAACTCTTTTCATCTCTTCAGTCACCTCACTAACTGTCTGTTTTCAACTGTCACTCCTCCACTTCCTACTTCCTGATTCCCGCCCTTTAGCCTTAAAGGGAGAGAGATGCTTTGCTGTATGTTACAGAGGTCAAGCCTCAAACACCACTTTCTATTTCTTCCCTCAGCATATTGCTATGTTGCCTCAACTGAAGAGCCACCGTGTGTTATATTGCTATGTTACCTCAACTTAACCCTTTGAGTGCCAGAGGGGTACACAACGCATTGCAGAGCAATGCGTTGCGTACCCCTCTGGCACTCAAAGGGTTAAGTAAGGAGGAGTTACTGTTCCCATTGGGTGATTCAATGGGGGAGTGATTTAAATCATGCAGGGAGTTGGCCTGCCCCCACTATCCAGCACGCCCACCACTATCCAAGTAACTGAAAAAACAAAAATGGCTTAAAGACCCATTCCTTTTTGCCAGCTTTTGGCAATCTAGAATCTCCCCTGTTAGTTAAAGCTCTAGTTTAGTATAGAGAGGCTACAGAGTGATAGGGAGAGGTGCACTCTGCAAGAGGACTAGGGTAGACAGATTACAGCTAGAGCGGGAGACTTGAAAGAATAGGATAGCCCTGGTTGGGATAGATGCATTGGTCAGACATGACTAAAGGCATAGTAATACTTAAAATCCTATGGAGATTTATGGTCCCGGGACCAGAGCTGTCCATAGGATCGTGTAGCAACAGCGCCACTGTACAATTTCAGGCCACTGTGATATTGCACCTAAAAAATTCAACTTTGAAAATTAATAACTTTTGAATGAAACACCTTTCAGCAGTGGGAGTACTCTTGTTTTACTCAGGGGGATAAACCCTACAACATATTTTTTTTTTACATTTTAAGTATTACTATCCCTTTAAGCATCACAGCTATTAGAGAGGATGTGGGAGATGCACTAAGGTGTGATAAACAGGTAAAAAAGAAGAGGTAACGTCTCCAAAGATATCACTTCTCCAGTTATTTTGTTATTCTATGAAGCCTATGCACTAATATCTCCCACTTAAGAAATATATGTGCACAGGCTCCATAGAATAACATAGAAACTGGAGAAGTGATTTCACTGTATGTCATCTCCCCTTTATCACCTCTTTATCACCCCCATGACTAAGCCTAAATCACTAGAAGACTGGGGAAGGGGGATGCACTAAGGAGTGATAAAACAGAGATGACTTCTCCAGTGATATCACTTCTCAAACTCATATACTATTCTATGGAACCATTGCACTCTAACTTTGGAGATCTTAGTACATAGGTTCTATAGAATAACATAGGAATTGGAGAAGTGATATCACTGAAAAAGTCATCTACACTTTATCACACTTTAGTGCATAACCTCCTGGATGTGTTGGTGATAAATCAGGAATGTGTTTGTTTTCCTAAGAGAGAGCATAGGGTCATATTCAAGCATTCAACATGGTAGCCCATTCAATTTTATTTTTACCTCTTTTAGCTTATTGAATACAACCCTTAAAGGGATAGTAATACTTCGTTTTATCTTTATTTTATTTTGTAGGCATTAAAAAAAACATGAAGAACAATATGTCTTATCTCTCAAACCTTTATGGTTTAAGAGATATTCACAAACAAAGTATCCCCCTGTTCAGCCAGCTCAGAAGGGAGGTGCCCAGGCAGGGGAGGGCTGGCAACTTGTGGCCTGGAGGGCAACAACAAGCAAGTCGCCCGATTTTACTGTCGTTCCAGCCCACTGTCCCAGCCCAACCACTTTTGTTAATTTTAAAATTGCCATTAACCCTTCAAGTGCTTCGCAATGCGTGGCATACCCGTCTGTCACTCAAAGGGTTAGTGTTGTGAAATAAGGCAAGCAATACCACAATGCCTACAACTGAAATGGGGTTACACTGGTGCAACTACAGAGCTTACAATGTAAGTAAAGCTGCACTAGTGATACCATAGAACTTACAAGAGAAATTGGTTATGCTACAAGTGTAGCTCTACTTCGATTGTAGCTCCATTTCAGTTGTAATCTCTGTGGTATCACTAGTATTTGCAGCAACAAGCAGGAGTGGCCCACCAGCCCAGACATAAGACTGGCCCAGGGGGAAATTGCCCCCCTGCCCCCCAGGCCAGCCCTCCCCTGTGCCCAGGTAGACTGCAGAGAGGGACAATCTTCAATTAAGATAAGGGAAAAACCTGAAAAACTTGTCAAGGGGGGAATGGCTTTCATTGTTTTCATACAAAGAAGATTGTCCCCTTCTGTTATCTGTCTGGTCTTACAATCAGATTCACATCTGAGAAGAGATGGCTTACACTAGGAAAAAGGGGCGGGAGGGGGAAACTTTGCTTGTGAATATCTCTTAAACCATAAAGGTTTGAGAGATAAGACTTATATCGTTCTTCATGTTTTTTCATGTTTTTTTTTAAAAAAAAATAAAATAAAGATAAAACGAAGTATTACTATCCCTTTAAGACCTTATGCACAGAAGACAATAGAAGCATTTCTGGAGGAGTCAATCTTCACCACAATGAGCTGCACGTGTGTGGTAATAGTCTCAGTTTAGAGATTATCAGAGGTGGACAACCTGAGGTTATCCAGCTGTTGGGACTACAGGCTGTGTGTAATCTCCAGTCTTTCTGTCCGAAAGGCAATGGAGTGTATTCCAGAACAGGTTACATTAGGTCCATAGGTGGATCATGATCTACTAGTAGATCATTAACTGTTTACTGGTAGACTGTGATAAGATTCATGCTGAGTCGTGTTTGCCAAAACATTTCAAAACTGAAGGAGTTAATATGGTCATAGTCTTGTCATTTAAAAGTTCTCCCATAGGGGGCAATAACAAATTCTCATTGACTTAAAGGGATAGTAAAAAAGCAGCTCCTATTAATCTTCATAGTATTTGGTGCATGGAAAGTTTTATTTCAATACTGTCACAGTTGTAGTTCAAGAGTAATTAAGTGATAAAGTTTTCCCCACCTTCCCCTTTTACCTAGTGTAAGCCACCTCCCCTCAGATATGGAATCTAGTCACTTAACCAGACAGCTTGCAGCAAGGGACAATTTTCTTACTGAGAGCACAAAGAAAACCCTGGCCCCCTTGAAAGGTTTTTCCTTATGCTCACTGAAGATTATCCGTCGCTGCGATCCATCCGGACAGTCTTGCTGCTCTGAGGTGAGCAGTGTTACATCAGTAAAAGGGACAGGAGGGGGGGATACTTTATCATTCAATTACTCTTGAACTACAACTCTGACAGTATTGAAATAACACTCTCCATGGCCCAAATACTATGAAGATTAATTGGAGGTGCTTTTATTGTGAAACATTACTATCCCTTTAAAAAATACTTAATGCATTGTATACCTCTCTAGCAATCAAATAGCTAAAAGCCCCATGAAATCAAATATAATTTTGGGAATGTTACTATGCAGTTGGTTTTCCACAGAATTGCTCGTTTTTCCATGGTACTTATCCCTTTTGTGTGTAAGCAGTGCTAAGAAGGTAACACTATTCTAACTGTAGTTTCGTGGGGAGGGAGAGGCCCTTAATAGTGTTGAGTCTTTGACCCAAGAGTGAGATGCACTAAGCGGTCATACAGAGGTGATAAAGTGGAGATACCTTCTCCAGTGACAGCACTTCTTCAGTTCCTATGTTATTCTATTCTCAAGTGAGAGAGATCTTAATGCATAGGAATTGGAGAGGTGATATCACTAGAGACGTTATCTCCACTTTATCACCTCTATATCAAACCTTAGTGCAAAACCTCCAAGATCTGAATAGCCAGTATTGACAGCAGCACCCTGATTAAATGAAATTGCCACAGATATAAACAATGCATGTTTGTTCTGTAATAACATTTAAATGAAGCATCCAGCAGCAGAATTACTTTTGTTTAACCCAGCATGGAAATCTATTCAGTTTGTATTTGTTTGTTTTGTTAACTCTTTGAGTGCTAGGGAGGTACACTGAAAAGCTGCAATGCCTTGGATACCTCTCTGTCATTCAAATAGTTAAAAAGTGGTTAGACCCTCTTTAAATCTGCACTGGTCCTTCATTACCCAAACCTAGAGCAAAGACAAGTAGACCTTCGTTCTATTTTAGGGCTATGGTTCCGTAATACGAGTGTCCTTCAGTCTTGTCATACAGCATGGCCTGTGGTGTGAGAAATAAAGAGAATGCCATTGGTAAATCCTGCCTGACATGTGCAGGCAAAATATCCAAAAAGCATTTACTCAGAGTGCCCTTTTTGTCTCACTTGATAAATAACTAGCAAAGTGTCTTGCTTGGATTTGTGGCTTGCTAATCTTCTGTAATACAAGGTTGCCTGGGAATAAATCTGCATCAGTTAATCAGGGGATAAAGAGCTGTGATTGAGCAGACAGCTCCTGGGCAATGCTACAGTCATTTAAAATGATCCCAGTAATTGTGTAATCCATTAATCAGACTCAAATATCATGATAATACAGAGATAGTCCACAGGGCTTCTGCTAGTGTAATGGTAGTGTCCCACTTCACATTGTTCTAAGCCGACAGATATGCAGCAGTGTCATCACATTGGCTTTAACCTGTTAGATGCTAGAGGGGTATACAACACATTGCAAAGTAATGGAATGGAGAAATCTGTAGCACGTAAGGGCTTAACCCTTTGGGTGCCAGAGGGGTACGAAACACATAGCTTTGCAATGCATTCCGTACCCCTCTGGCACTCAAAGGGTTAACAGCGTCAAACATTTTGATTGTGTTTTGAGCCAAAATGAGCTATTTTGAGACAAAACTTTAGTCTTACACATACTCTGAGAGAGCTGACATTCCTGCCAGGGGAGTAACTACAGGGGATATAGAGGGTGCAGTTTTACCGACTGACTGCCCAGGATTATCTGTCAATGAGCTGATGTAAGAGTACAGGTTTCTGAATATAAGAGCAGTGAGCATTAATCACAATTAGCATACCTGAGAACTTCATCCTCTTGAGCCCCTGGAGAGTGCTCGTGTGCTGCGACCAAGGGAGTGGGGCTTTATCAGGGGGGTGGGGTATGCCATAATTTGTTATAATGTGGGTGGAAAATGGATTGAAAGTCGGCAGAACAAGGTGGGTAGGAGGAGAAGTGGGTGGGAAGTAGGAGGAACAGGGTGAGAAGTACAAGAAGTAGGCAGAGTTGAACAGGAAACTCAACAAAAGCCAGAGGATCAGCATCTGACCATGCAGACCCAAGAATTAACTCTACAAAATGGGATCTCCAGGGGGAGATCGGGAGAGTTCACAGATATGACAATTAGTTAACTGTCTAGCTGTTGCCTCTCAATGCAAACAGCACAAACAACATTAAATAAATGCTCTCTGAACAGGAAGATTTGTGTTCAACATATTAATAATTAATTTTCACACATGCTAGCTGTAAGTAAGTGATATTTAAAATGATTTCACCCAATGTCATTTTTTGGTGTTAGTGTTCATTTAATATTTTAACCCATAGAGGTTGGAAATATCTCTAGCATTCAAGTGTTTAAGATATAAAGGGAATGTAAAATAAATTGCTATGAAAGGTGCTGGATCTCTCACTGGCACTTAAAGGGATAGTAATGCTTGTTTATAACAAAACAAGTTGAAGAGCCCATTACACGGGCCACAGTGCCACTGCCAGCCGGTCTCGGGGCAGTCATGCGCAGTAGAGACTGCCTGCGCCGTGGCTGATACAGAGCTGGACGCTCCAAAGGACTGCAGCACTTGTAGCAGTCTCTATTGCGCATGACTACGTCGTTACACATGTTTTAGCAAATTATTATATAGGGTATAATATTGTACACATTAATCATATTAATACAATGAGATATGTCCCATCTTTCAAACATTTATCGTTTAAGAGATCGAAGCCCTTCAGCCCCTTTCATAGGTGCCAGGGCTCTAGCTGAGAGAAGCAGATACTGGTCCCAGGACCGTCCTGCGGCTCTTCAGCAGAGCCGAAATATCGAGATATAGAAATAAATACTTCATTGGAATGGCCTACAAAGTTTGTTTACAAACCAGGCACATATTGTACACTGTTCAAATGAAATATTTATTTCTATTTTGCGCTAAGAACCGCAGGACGGTCCAGGGACCAGAATCTGCTTCTGTCAGCTAGAGGGCAGACTTCTGTGAATTGGCCAGGAGGGGGGAACTTTAGATGCTTTGACCTCTCAAACTATGCATGTTTGAAGCTTATACTGTAAAACAAACCAGTGTGCTTGTCCTTGCCCAGCTGGAGTAGAAGGTCAGCCCAGAATCCAAAGACTTGGGATCTACTTTTTTTTGTAATCATCTTAACATGATCTACTTACCTTACTATACTTACCATACAAGCAATTGTAAATGGTCCCTACCCATCACATTCAAACATGTTTCAAAACATATGTATTGCCTGTCTATTCTGAATAAAATTAGACCAAAACACTTTCCAAATTTCACATTGATTTAAATGTGGTTTGTAACCCCTTGAATGCTAGTATGGTATTCACTAAATTGAGATTTAAACAAATGGAATTTGTTCTTGCCCCTGTGAGAGAACTTTTAAAGGAGACCATTTTAACTCCCTCAATGCTGGAAGGATTTGGCAAACACTACTCATCTTGAATGTTCTCACGATCGACCAGTAAGCACTTAAAGATCTACTGGTAGATTGTGATCCACCTACTGGGCACCTCTGACCTAATGTAACCTGTTCAGGAAGCCACTCAATTGCATTTTGGACAGAAAGACTGGAGACAGACATGAGCTGGATAGAAATGAACTGAGGGTATAATGTAGGGTTGAGCAACCTGTGATTGGCTAGCTGGGGATGATGGGAGCTGTACTTCCCTGCTGCCTCAGGTTGCACTCCCCTAATGATGTCTAGTCTGAGATTATCAGCACATATATAATGACATATTTAATAGCCATGCCTTTTCTTTGGCAAATTCATCGATACAGGGACTCTACAGAACTTCATGTCTGTTATTAGACAATTAGGTAATGGGTAAATATGTTTTTCATAAAACAATATATTATCAATAAAATGCATAGTCAGTATTAGGAAATCTGGAAATCAGTTTAACATTAAGATATGAACTCATAAGAATAATATGTAAATGTTATATCACTTGGCTGCCACCAGGAGGAGTCTGTCCTTACCTCTAATATTCACCCAATCATTTGATTCTCCTGTGTTAACATACATCACTCTACTTTATAACCAACCCAACATAAGACAAAATGTGAGGTTTCCTTGACAACCAGGCACCAATGACATCTGCCCTGCCCCCGAAATCTTCACAAATCTTTCTATTATATTATGTCAAATTATACTTCAAATAAGTATTTAGACATCATTTTATACAGTGATCATCTGCTATGTTTTCATTTTGAATTATACACTCCAAAGCTATTTTCTATCTGGTTTAAAATATGTCACTTAATCTTACAATTGTCCTGTAACATCTCCCCTTATCATTTTCACACTCAAACTACTTAACTGTCTCTGCTATGAAGCTCACTAAACAATTACACTGCATGGAAAGCATTTATTAAGAGCGCATTTTCAGCTATGAGGGTAAAAACTCACCAATGGTGGTCAGAAGAAGACCTATTAACTGATATTAGGCAGTCAGGGCTGCAACTCAGTTTATACTCACATAACACAACAAAAGGAAGTCTGATTTCTTATTTATCCATCCCCCAGGTGCACAGTAAACCTCATAAGCAGAAAGGAATCAACCTAGCACTTCTATAGCGATAGTTACACGGGTCACTAATTGCTCTAACAGCTGGTGTCCTAGGTGGAAAGAGCTAAATGGATGGATTACTGTCAGCACTGACACCTTTCCTAGAATTAGAGATATTCACTGGAAGTAGGTATCCAGCAATGTTAATAAAGTGATACAGCCTTGATCTGAGCTGGCCCCACACATACACAAGTTCTACTGCACAGAGAAAGATCCATTCTGGCTTTCTTTGTGGAGGAATTGTAATACATTGTATCAATGTTGTGCACAATACACAATGTTTAAACAATATATCACTCTTTCAGAGCAGATTGAGCTAGAAGTGATCAGGTTATTTCTCTGAGCCAGTGGGTCTCAATCTATTTTTCGCTCAAGTCACCCCTAACATGCAATCTGGAACATTCGGGGCATCCCTAGCACATGTAATGTAATTTATCAAGGGCATAATGAAGGGTAAGATACACATATATATATATATATATATATATATATATATATATATATATATATATACAGTTATTATTAGGTCTCACAATCATGCCAACAAAAATAAACATTTTGTGCAGAACAATTTCCACAAATAAACATTTAAAAATCAAATTTCACATTGTAGTGAAAGTCTTCATAGAAAACATGGGGCACCCTAAGCTGATGTCCGTGGCACACCAATTTGCCACAGCACCCTGGTTGAGAACCACTGCTCAGAGCAGTAGTACAGTTAACTCCCCCCCCCCTTTCATTTTCAATCACAGCTGACATCTCTCACACACCTCTCATGCCATATTACAAGTTAGAGTATTATTAGTCTGGCACAGATTGGAAGCAAATATTACTATATAACATGTTGGTGTTCTCAACATGGGCGTCCGCAGAAATTTTTCCAGGGGGGGGCATAATTTTAATAACATCCATATTCTGTCCTTTTTTCACAATGTCATGAAGGGGAGGGGGATAATCATCACATAAAGCTCAGGCATGCAAAGGGTAGAGAAACCTAATACAAAAGCTTAAAGGGGAACTACCACCCCGCAATAACTTTAATGAATTCTTCAGCTCCAACTTCCCCTCACATTGCCCCATCAGCTCCAACTTGCCCTCACATTGCCCCCATCAGCTCCAACTTGCCCTCACATTGCCCCCATCAGCTCCAACTTGCACCCATCAGCTTCAACTTGCCCCCATCAGCTCTAACTTGCCCCCATCAGTTCCAACTTGCCCTCACATTGCTCCCTTCATCTCCAACTTGACCCCATCAGCTTCAACTTGCTCCAACTTGCCCCATCAGCTCCAACTTGCCCTCACATTGCCCCCATCAGCTCCAACTTGCACCCATCAGCTCCAACTTGCTCCAACTTGCCTCCATCAGCTCTAACTTGCCCCCATCAGTTCCAACTTGCCCTCACATTGCCCCCATCAGCTCCAACTTGCACCCATCAGCTCCAACTTGCACCCATCAGCTTCAACTTGCTCCAACTTGCCCCCATCAGTTCCAACTTGCCCTCACATTGCCCCCTTCAGCTCCAACTTGCCCCCATCAGCTTCAACTTGCTCCAACTTTCCCCCATCAGCGCTAACTTGCCCCCATGAGCTCCAACTTGCCTTCACATTGCTCCATCAGCTCCAACTTGCCCTCACATTGCCTCCAGCTTCAACTTGCCTCATCAGCTCGCTCTCACATTGCCCACATCAGCTTCTAATTTGCCCTCTGCAGCACCGCTCCTTCTGCTGCCAGCGGCGATCACATCTCCTCTCCCCTCCGCGATGCGACGCCCGTCACGCACAGTTGGCAGCCAGTGAGAGAGGGGTATCCAACTCTCCTCTCTTATTGGCTGCAGTGCACACCGCACTGCAGCCAATGAGAGAGGAGAGGTGGATTCCCCTCTCTCATTGGCTGCCAACTGTGCGTGACGGGCGTCGCATCGCGGAGGGGAGAGGAGATGTGATCGCTGCTGGCAGCAGAAGGAGCGAGATTAAAATCCGGGGGGGGGGGGCAAGTGCCCCCCCCTTGCCCCCCCCTGCGGACGCCCATGGTTCTCAATGTTATTACTCAGAGACAAGCCATCAGGTCAGTTTTTCGATATATGCCTTAATCGCAGGTGAGTAACCAGTTCCTCTGTAATTGTGATTCAGCTGCCTGGGTAGTAAGGGATATCCTGAAAACTTGACCTACTGGTGTCCCCTGAGGACAGGTGCTGCATTATGGGCCACATATAACAAAAGAAAAGTGGATGGGTACTGTGGCAATCCACATGCACAAAAGGGGTGAACTAAAAATGTGCATTGATTTTAATGGGGATTTTAACCATTTAAATGATAGGTCTCCAAAACATTGCTTCACTTTGCTTTGTGGATTTAATGTGCAGTTCTTTTTCATGCCAGAGGTTCTATGCTCATCTGCACTGTGCAGGACAGAGACTGACTTGCTCAGTTTCTTCTCACAAAATCAACAAGTGATGAGGACAATAAAAAATATCACAGAGCTCTATATAACTGCCCATGTATTTATCATTGTAATAAATAGTGACATGGTGACAAAACCTTAAAATTGCATTTTTCTATAGCTATGGAGAGATTTTGTTCAGATAGACAGATAGATACATATACAGATCGTTTCCAGTATAAAACATAAAACACACATTACCTGTAAATTACATTGCTTCTATATCTGCATACATCAAATGCAAATAAGTAGGCAGGGCATTTCCCCTACTGTATGTTAACAGCAATATATGGCTCTGTCACAAGTAAATCCTCATGTATGGTAGTGACCTGAGCTTGTATTTGTAGGCGCCAGCAATCAGGCTTGTGGGAAGTTTAATGTGACCCTTCTTGGGCAGTCCACAGATGTCTTTCATAGTATCAGGTTCTGGTGAGGAATGATGTTGACGTTTGAAATAAAACTTGAGAATGAAAGCTAATCATGCTAAAAAACTTGGAATAGTAGAAAGGAAATTGTAAAACCAGTCAAATGACTCTATGTGTTTTATGGCTGTCAGGATATTTCCTCAGGAGCTCCCAGAATTCTGGCAGTTGTGGAAAATTAATATAATGTATTCCGTAATCCAGTGGAAAACAACAGTGTCGTTCAACTAAGGGCCTTATGCGGAAAGAAAAAAAAGTGAGCAAGTTTGGCACAAATCAAATACAACATGAAAGTAAAGTAAAAACTGCTATTGATTAAAATGGGGAATAAGGTTTTTAACATGTTCAATTCTCTTTGGGTCATATGCAGAAACCAAAAGTAGTACAAACAAACTACATGATATGGAACAAATAAAAATCCCCAATGGTTTCCATAGGGATAGTAACTCTGTGATTGCTAAATACATATCCAACACTTTGCTTCTCATTGAGGATCTCTAGCATTCTAGCACCTCTCCCTTTGATTTCTATGGGCCTTTTAAAGGGATAGTAATGTTTCACAATGAAAGCAGCTCCAGTTAATCTTCATAGTATTTGGCCATAGAGAGTGTTATTTCAATACTGTCAGATTTGTAGTTCAAGAGTAATTGAACGATAAAGTTTCTCCCTCCTGCCCCTTTTACTCAGTGTAAGCCTCCTCGCCTCCGATGTGGAATCTGGTCCACAGACCAGACAGCTTACAGCAAGAGACAATCTTCTTACTTTAAGAACAATAAAAACCATGTCCCCACCGACAGATTTTTCAGGTTTTTCCCTTATGTTAATTGAAGATTGTCCCTCTCTGCGATCCATCCGGCTACCATCTTTCTGTTCTGAAATGAGCAGTGTTACATCAGTAAAAGGGGCAGGAGGAGGATATTTTATCATTCAATTACTCTTGAACTTCAACTCTGACAATATTGAAATAACACTCCCCATGGTCCAAATACTATGAAGATTAATTGGAGCTGCTTCTATTATGAAACATTGCTATCCCTTTAACCCATAGAATGACAGAGACGTCCCCAACGCATAGCTTCACCCGGGTGTAGATGCACTAAACTGAGATAAAGATGTGATAACTCAGAGATGACTCCTCCATGGATATAACTTCTCCAAATCCTATGTTATTCCATGGATACAACGCACTAAGCTTTCTTAATACCCTTGCTCCACATAATAACATAGGAGCTGGAGAAAAGATATCACTAGAGAAGTCATCTCTGCTTTATCATCTCTTTATCACCCCTTCGTGAATAACTCCCAATTTATTGTAGACCTAGGATTCAAGGTGAAACCTCCCATTTAATTCAATGAGAATTTTGTGTGGATTGTTTGAATTTGGTTCATTGTTTTTCCCAATGTGCTGTTGTTTTGACCAATAATTATTCCACTTTGTGCTATATACATATGGCTATGAATTTTGTAAGCTTCTACTCCCAGCACTTAAATTCTGTATGGATAGCAGGAATTAAACAGGTTAATTGTGCAAAACATTGAGAGGAAAATAAAAATGAACTCTCTCTTCAAGCAGAAATAAAATATTGCCTATTCTTGCACAAAAAAATTAACCGGGGCAAAAGGCAATGAAAATAAGATCAGAAGTTAAAAACATAAAAATTAGGTGAAAAGGGGTTAATTATATATGGAAATAAGCAGGCAAAACTGTGAATTGCACAGCCAGAATCTCAGAGCAAAGGCCTCATTATGCAGTTTACAAGAGGCATAGAACACTGAATAATTAAAATCTCTATTAATCCGTATTTCTATGAGATAAAAGAGGTCATGTGATACAGAAGACAGGTGCAAAGAACATAAAGAGAAATGTGGAGCAATTCTTGGGGATAACAACTGCATAATATTTATAAAATTAACCCACTGAGTGCTACTTTGCTTCAAAGTGCATTGGAGACCTCTTCTTTAGTATTCAGTAAGTTAAAAGGCCAATTTAAATCAATCAAAAATGTTATTTATTTCATTCAATACAGTTGTTTTGCTCCACTCTTGAATTTGTATGTATGCCATAATCTGTGTTAACTTACTAAAGTACATATATATGTTTTATTTATGCTTGAATATTAACTTGTGTTTCTATGAGTACGTACATATATTGTTTGTATAAGTGTAACACGAACAGACCTGCATTAAAAGGGACATTATGACCAAAAATGTTTAAACCTTTCATGTCCATTTAAAGGGATAGTGATACTTTGTTTTAACTTTATTTTATTTTGTAGGCTCTAAAAAAACATGAAGAATGATATAAGTCTTATCTCTCAAACCTTTATGGTTTAAGAGATATTCACAAGCAAAGTTCCCCCTCCCGCCCCTTTTACCTAGTGTAAGCCGTCTCTTCTCAGATGTGAATCTGGTTGTAAGACCAGACAGATAACAGAAGGGGACTATCTTCTTTATATGAAAACAATGAAAGCCCTGCCCCCCCTAGACAAGTTTTTCAGGTTTTTCCCTTATCTTAATTGAAGAGTGACCCTCTCTGCAATCTACATGGACACCTCCCTTCTGATCTGGCTCAACAGAGTTACATCAGTAAAAGGGGCGGGAGGGGGATACTTTGTCATTGAATAACTCCTGGACTACAACTCTGACAGTATTGAAAGAACACTCTCCAAAGTCCAAATACTTTGATGATTAATTAGAGCTGTTTTCATTATGAAACATTACTATCCCTTTAAATGTACTTTTAACTTTGGTGAAAACATTCGGAAAACTTTCCAAACTAAGTTATCAGTTCCGTCTCTTCATATCCTTCCAGATTCCTTGTCTTGTCCAGGGCTCCTCCCATCTTGCACTCCTATTGGCCAGAGCAGGGTTTTCAAAACAGCCTTTTTGCAAGTAAAATTGACAGTTTGTCAAGATTACTTTGTGCTATATTTTGATTGCTCTTGTTCCATGTCCTCCGACCCTGGCTTGCTTTTTTTTTATTCTCTTGCCTAATGCCCATTACTGTCTCCTGGCTTTGCTCTGGTGATTTATCTGATATCCTTTACTGACCCATTTTCTACATGACTCTGCCTCTACTCTACAAGGCTCAGACTCTTATTGTGTGATCTGACAGACTAAAAGCCCAATATAAGCTGCCTGGTTAGACTCTATGAAGTAGATTCTCCACAAAAAACTGATCGACTGCTATTTGATATAAATAATAGGACAAGAGTACAGTAACAAACAAGGCAGGCTTCAGTAAGCCAGATGCTTAGGAACGAGGACTAGAATTCGAAGCTAGGACTAGAGTTCTAAACTGGCTACAAACACTTTTTGCTACAGAGTATCTGATACTGACCCCAGCTTAGCCTAACTGTCCACTTGTTGCTATTTAATTGGACTGCATTCAGAGGCAACCTGACCCATCGGGTAATAGCCCTCGGCCATTCTTAAGCCTTGGCCAGCAGGACACTACCTTAATTCAACTCCCATTTGCTGCTGTAATGCAACAGTAGATTTGCCCGCAGAAGGCTGGCCCAAAACTAAATCAGACTGCCCATCCTTCTGGCGGACAGCCGAACAGACTGTCCTATACATCTGCCAACATTTTTGCTTTATGCTTATTCAGGACCTGCCAGGTTCTCTCTTATAACTGTCTGGTTTTACAGTGTAAATTCGGCATTTGTAATACAAGACCTAAAAGGCAAGGCAAGAGAAGGAGCAAATTCAAACATGCTGCTTACCAAACACTTTCTAGATGTAGAGGGAAAGGGAAGGAAGGGGAGGGCATACAGATGAAACAGAGCTATGCTAATGATATCGCAGAGCTTACAAATGGATGCAGCTACACTAGTATTGTAGATCCACTTCAGTTGTATGCTCTGTAGTGTCCTCAGTGTTGCATTGTTTAAATTGTAGACTCTGTGATATCACTACTGTAGCTATATATCAGTTGTAAGCACAGTGTATCATTAGTGTAGCTCCATTTCAATGGTATCACTTGCGTATTTCCATTTCATTTGTAAGTTTTGTTGGTATCACTAGTGCTACTCCATTTCAATTATAAGCTCCTTGGATTCACTAGTGTAGCTCAATCTCAGTTGTAACCTTTTTGGTATCATTATTAACTGTAAGATCTATGGTATCACAAGTGTAGCTCAATTTCAGTTGTAAACTCTGTGGTTTCACTAATGTAGCTATATATTTGTTGTAAGATATGTGTATATCACTTGTGTAGATCCATTTTAATTGCAAGCTGTGTGTATCAGTAGTGTAACTCCATTTCAGTTGTAAGCCCTGTGATATGTCAAAACTATATTGAATATTAAAAATAAATCAATGTTAGTAATCAGATTGTTATATTACCACAGTAGATGCTGCACGAGCTACTACAAGACTTTACTAATCAAAATGTACATCTTATCCGTGAGTTTCTCTTATAAAACAGTGTTATAGGTACCATAATGTAAACATTTAAATATCAAATAATTCCTTGGAAAGAGGCCTTATATTAGCCTCCCAAAAATAAAATCCACCCTCCTCCCATGGTGCCATACATTGCTTTTATCACTTGTATAAACAAAGGGGAGTCTAATGGTTATGCATAGCTGTCTTCAGAGGGAAAGGAAAAGCATACTCATAGCATATTGTGAGGCTTATCCAGCCAATAAATATTTTTTACAAATACTGGTTAGGACGGATTACATAATATTTAAAAAGGGAATCTGGTCACTTTACCTGCTGAACTACAAAAATGGCTTCCAGACATCAAAGAGAGCTGCAGTGCAATTTTGTTGTAGTGTAATGCTAGTTTAAGGCTTTGGGCATGATGTCCATTTTCCAGTTGCCCACCACAGGCACCACTTTGTGTCATAGCAGTCAATTGGTACTTCTGCCTCTAGTGTTTAGAACTCTGTGGTGAGCCTGAGAAAAAGCAGGTTGTGCAATGATATCCTGCCATGTATAGTGTGCCCCTTCTTCATAGTGCGCTAGAGCTGAGGACAAGTATTCTGCTGCTCTCATCTCTGCAGTGACCCTGAATAGCAGAATGGAAATCTGGTCACACTAACTGTAAGAGGTGACTGACTGCCACCGAGCATACAGAACACATGTGGGGGACCAGACACCATCTGTTAGATAAGTCTGAGTGCCAGTGCTAAAATGATATGTTTAACCATTTGCCTCCAGTGTGGTGTGCAGCGCATTGCTGAACAATGCATTGTACAACATGCTTGCACTCAAAGGGGGTTTAGAGAATGGAGCTGCAGTTCCACTGAACTTGTTAGTTAACCATGTCAATAAAATATGTGATTTCCTTCACCCCTTGCTCCATCTTCCCTCTCACTGCCAGATTTCTCAATAGGCAGAGTAAGCAACTGCCAAGAGCTCTGAATTTTGAGAGTCTCTTCAACTAGGCTGGCCATGCCCATATTCTAAATTGTGGGTATGGCAATACCAATCTTAGTGTTCCTGCACTGGTTCTATAGCCCTTTACATTCTATTATTTAACCCCATGGATGCTAGCGAGATCTCCAATGCCTTGCAAAGCAATGCATGGAGATCTCTCTAGTAGCAACCTAGAGGTTAATGCTTTTTTTTTTCTTGTCCTTGCCTGTTAAAGCCCAAGGGTATTTTCTTTGCCAGGAAACATAGTTATAAAGTACATAGTAGCTTAGGTTGAAAAAAGACTTGTGTCCGTCAAGTTCAACCCTTTTCCTATTCCTGTTTACCGTCGTTGATCCAAAAGAAGGAAAAAAACCCCCTCAATATAGCAATTTAAAATTCTGCTTTGAATGGGGAGAAAATCAGATTTCAGCTTGGATCAACAAGCACTAAATATTAATCCCAATACTAACATACATGGCCCTCTATGTTCTGTTCTTTTAAAAAATTATCCAGTCCCTTTTTAAAGGCTTCTATTATATTTAATAGCACCAACTCCTTAGCCAGTGAATTCCATACCTTTATTGTCCTTACTGTAAAGAATCCCTTCCGCTGTTGTAGACAAAATCTCCTTTCCTCAAGTCTAAGTGAGTGACCCCTTGTCTTTTGTACTGTTCTGTTAATCAACAGGTCTTTGGAGAGGCCTTTGTATGGGCCCTGAACATATTTATATAATGTTATCATATCCGTTCTAAGATGCGTTTCTCTTTGATGTGATTTTATAGGTTTCTCCATATTATATGTACTAACCCAGCCCCCAGATCCACCCACCTGGTAACTAACTACATCACCTTTCCTTTCTATACTGTCTAGCCCAGTATTTATTGGCCCCTTCCTAGTTTAAAATCTCCTCCAACCATCTAGCCATCCTCTCCCCAAGCACATGAGACCCTCTTGCATTCAGGTGCAATCCGTCTCTACTATAGAGATTGTACCCCTTTATATATGGGCAGTCTCACTTCCATTTCCCTCACAACTACTGGCTGGGATGTTCTTACGTACATCCCAGCCAATCAGTTTAAAGAACAGCCTCTCAAATCTGATTTGCTGGGTCGTGCGTAAGAACATCCCAGCCAATGGCTGTGAGGGAAATGGAAGTGAGACTGCCCATATATATATAAAGGCAGGCTCACTTCCAGTTCCCTCAGTGTGCTACGGGCATCGGCCTGTTCAGGACTGAGGGCACCGGTGCGGCTCATCTGTGTCTCCGCCGCTGTCAACTCCGTGGCCGCATCAAGCGGCGGAGATATGAAAATAGAAGCTACGTTAATTTACTTACTTTAATTTCTGCATAAAATTTCTGTCTGGTTTATATATATACTAGTATGAAAACCCATGTACACTGGCTTAAGTGCCAAACAGCGGCCCTGACTGCTGCTCCGGAGCCGGGACCAGAGACAGGTGGTGAGCCGTTCAGAGCACCCCACTCCGGAACAGCGCGTTCGGCCAGTCTCTACTGCGCATGACTGCATCATTCCAGCAGTGTCTACTGCGCATGTGTGGTTACGCACACAGGGAGCTTCGCCGGCTAGCACTTTATACTATACACAAGATTATTTCTATGGCATTTTTACATATTGCGGCAATACATGAAGGCATTTAACCCTTTGAATGCCAGTGAGGTAAGCAATGCATTGATTTGCAATACGTTGCATACCCCTCTGCCACTCAAAGGGTTAAGCGATATAATTGTTAATGCTTTGTAATATTAATATTGTTTTATTTTACAGGCAGAAGACAAAAGAAAGAAGAGGAGACAGAAGAGAAGAGGGAATAGAAGAAAGAAGAGAAAACAGAAGAAGAAGGACAGTGAATGACAGGTAAGTGTAAGACACTTTAGTTAACGATAGGTGCTGGGCAGTATGTCAGACACTGATTGTTAGCTTTTTTACTGTTAAAGGGATAGTAATACTTCAAAATTGCTATCCCTTATATTGAAGCCCTTGTAAAACGCAATAAAATGCCACCAGCGGCATCTCTCCAACCTTTATGGTTTGGGAGATAGCCACTTTTAAACTTCGCTCCCCCTGCCTCTACACTGACGTCACCGTTTTTGCTGCAGAAGGGAAATCCCTTCTTTGAATCAAGCAGAGGCTCTTCAGCACAGCCAGATCTCGTTATAGAAGAAAAGATCCTTCACTAAAACGGTCTTCTACGTGTGCTTGGTAACCAAGCACACGCAGAAGACCGTTTTAGTGAAGGATATTGTCTTCCATAACGAGTTATCGGCTGTGCTAAAGAGCCTCCGCCGGTCCTGGGACCGGATTTCCCTGCTGAAGCAAAAATGCTTACGTCAGCGGAGAGGCAGGGGGGAGCGAAGTTTAAAAGTGGCTATCTCCCAAACCATAAAGGTTTGAGAGATGCCGCTGGTGGCATTTTATTCAGTTTTAAAAGGGCTTCAATATAAGGGATAGTAATTTTGAAGTATTACTATCCCTTTAAGTTCCCAATACTGCTGTTATTTAGCGGTGTTTTGGGAACTTAATGCACGAAACGGACATTTAGCCACAACACCATTTTTGTGGCCTAACGTCTGTTGTGCTTAATACTGTAGGACATTTGAATACCGACCAAGACATTTTCTTTTGTCAGTGGGTGTCCATTTTGTCCTACCGGCATTTTTAACTCCAACATTTGGATCGAGCCCTTCAGCTTTAATATATTATTTTAGGTCATGAAATGCTACACTGAGTGGATCTATTTCTTCTTCTCTTTTTTGGCTGTGCGCTATTGTGTGGTGAAAATATAGTATGAAAGGGGCATGAGGGTGCCTGTGTTGGTGGAGTGTGGGGAAAGAATCAGTTGAACAGGGAATGTTCTTTTTTGGTGGGGTTGTTTACTGGGATCGGGGGCAGTTAGTAAAAAATAAATCCAAAATACAATAAAAAAAAAAAAAGACATGGTATAAAGGGGGTCTGAGGAGGGTGCCTATGTTGGTGAGTGGAGTCTGTGGAATAAATTAGTTGAACATGGAATATTTTTGGGGGGGTTCTTGACTGGTATTGGGGGACAGTTAATAAAAAAAAAAAAAAAAAAATTTGTATGTGACTTGATAGAGACAGGGACCCACTGAAGTAAGCTGCTACTGGGGTAGACTGATACTTGACATGACAGTGTATTTTGTAGAGGATGATTTGTAAGATTTGTTGTTAGAATTCCAAGCCCTGAGGAAACATTGATTTGTAGGACTTACACTGTTAGAGGCCCAAGTCCCGAGGAAACATTTGTAGGACTTAGACTTGTTTAGCACAAACATTAAGGAAACATTGTAGGACTTATGCGTGTTAGAAAGAAACCCACAAAAAATGACTATTTTTTTGTAGGACTATGGGGATTTTCCTTCAAAGTAGTGAGCTCATATTAGAGAACAAAGACAAGAGCTGTTTAATTGAACATTTAATCTGAAAAAAGGCTTCACAGTGCTGGTTACAAAAATACAGAAATAAAGGACATACACAAATAAAGATTACACATAGCAAAACCGTCCATAGAAATAAAATAGGAGAAACACAAGAGATCCCTATACACAAAAACTGATATATTAGGAGTCCTTGCATGAACTTCAGGTGGTAAAAGCTCTCCTTACAGTTGTTGCAAAGAAATTCCCTGTTTTTATCCAAAAACCCATATTAAATACTTTCCACAGTTCCTTCTAAGAAGCCAAACCCCTTGGGTGTTGCCTGGGGAGGTTTGGCCTGACAGTTTACGGCCCACTCAATCAGACCTGTCAGGGATGTTACTGCAGAGTTATACCTGCACAATCATAAGGCTTCCCAAAACATGCAACCCACAGCACACGTCTATAACGTTATAATAATCATATTCCTCAGATCTGTGTGAATACCTGGACACCAAACATGCTGGGTCTAACTGGTTGCAAAGTGGCTATTCTTATAACTCATAGCAGGAACACCTCCCCCTGGTATTTGGTACCCACCACAAGGGTAAAGCCTGGGCATTCTGAATATATATTTGTATTGAACCATTTTACACTATATATACATGTTCTCCCTATTTAATAATATTTGACTGTCCCCTGGATGAACCCCATCAGAGCAGAGGGCCCAATACCTTTTATGACCCCTATTTCCTGCTCTGGTGATGTTATGTACTCAGCTAATATTATGGCCTAGAACTGGTGCACTTTGAGTACCATCCCAAGTACAAAACAAATAAAAACATTTTACAAACCAGAGGCCCTGCAAGGGCCAACTCATGCCTTGGCATGGCACCACCCTTTTCCTTTAAAACAGCATCCATTCTTCTAGGTTCACTTGCACACAGTTTTTTAAGGAACCCGGCAGGTAGGTTGCTCCAAACATCTTGAAGAACTAACCTTGGTTCTTCTGTGGATTTAGGCACCATCAGTTGCTTCTGTCTTCATGTAATCCCAGGCAGACTCGATAATGTTGAGATCAGGGCTCTGTGGGGCAAACCATCACTTCCAGGACTTCTTGTTCTTCTTTTTCTTCACCCCAGTCCCTGTATTTTCATGCATAGCTGAGTCTCTTGCCTTGTCTCCATGTCAGAGGTATGGCTTTTTTGTCCGCAAGTCTTCCATGAAGACCACTTCTGACTAGACTTATCCAGATAATAGATGGATTTACCAGGGACCCACTGTTTTCTGCCAATTCTGAGCTGATGGCATTTCTGTTCATATTTCAATTGTGAAGGGATATAAGCATGGTGCATTTTTCATCTGCTGCACTAAGTTTCCTTGGCTGACCACTGCATTTATCGTTCTCAACGTTGACAGTTTCTTTGTGCTTCATCAAAAGAGCTTGGACGGCAGATTTGAAAACCCCTGTCTGCCTTGAAATTTCTGCCTCAGTGAGACTTTGCTGATGCAGTATAACTAAATTGTGTCTTGTTGCTGTGCTCAGTCTCGCTATGGTGTATGTCTTTTGACATTAAACTGTTTTCAGCAACCTCACCTTGTTAGCTGAGTTTGGCTATTCCTCTCCCAGTTTTATTCCTCCTACACAGCTGTTTCTGTTAATGATTGTGTTTCGACCTATATATTAAATTGATGATCATTAGCACCTGTTTGGTATAACTGTTTATTCATGCGCCTGACTATATGCTTACAAAATCCCTGACTTTGTGCAAGTGTACCTAGAAGAATTTATGCTGTTTTGAAGGCAAAGAGTGGTCACACCAAATATTGATTTGATTTAGCTTTTTCTGTTATTCACTCACCATGCATTTTGTTAATTGATAAATATAAATTATTAACCTGTCTATTTTTGAAAACATTCTTACCTTAGAGCATTTTTCATATCTGCCTAAAACTTTGCACAGTACTCTATATTGTAGGACATTTCCTGTTGAGTAAAATAAGGGTACTGGTGTTCCCACTGCTGAGAGATGCAGAATTATTACAGTTTGAACTCTTGTTTGTTTGTTTCTCACATTAACAGTGCCCTCTAGTGGTAAGGTTCCAATTGGTAATGCTGTTATATTCTATTTAAGAGGAAAGTCACTGACAAACAGCTCTCCATGTAATGTGATTAAAACTGCTGAGTCATGCTGTCAGAAATCTCAGGAAGTAAATGAGCTGTAAATTCACCTCCTCATTATTTAAACTGTTATAACATTTGAATAAACAACTGATAGCAGTGGAAGTACCCTTATATACTTGGCAAGAAACCCTCTATAACATATAGTTTTAATAGAAAAAAATTTGCTGCTCCTTTAAGAACTATGTGTAATTTAAGTTAGCTGTCTTTTTTGTTTTAAAAAAATAATTTGTTATGACCTATTCACCTTTACTTATGTGTCAGTTTATACAAGTTAAATGTTACTGGCTGTCATAGCCATGTGCAACATCCATGAGTGTTTAGTCATTTTAGAGTAGCATATTAGTAAGAAATTGACAGGCATATAGTGGGCTATTTGGCCAAGGATGAAACACCCTGATACCCTTGATATAGGGGTCCGGCAAGAGGATTCTGTCTAATTTCTTCTATTTCATATGTTTGTAATTATTCCCGTGCAGTTCTACCAAACAAACTTTTTATACATGTACTGCATTAAAGAGGAGGCCTGTTAACCTCATATGGCATGCTGTTTGTTAAGAGAATTACTTGTTGAGCCTAGAGAGCTATTATACCCCTTTCACCAGCCAGACACTCCACATAATCCCATTGTATTTTACAGGCTGAAAAAATTACATTCCAGCTACAATGATGGCCATGAGTGATAAGCAGTGTATCGAGCACAAAACCCTGCTGAATCCTATTTTTCTCTACAGAATTCTCTTTGTGCTGAGAATATCTCATTACTTTTTTAGTAAATATGACATTTTCTGTTTTGGTAAGAAGAGTAGGAAATAGCCCAAAGGCATTTTTCCTCCAAGCAATTAGCAGCCTGGGGGCTAGACTTTATGTAAGGAGAAAAAGGAAAAATGCTGTTTGTTGCAATGAGGCTTAACATAAAAAGAGACAGATTTTGATGCTATTGATGTTAGAGAGTTCTCCAGCACATTGCATTCAAATCAATCCTATAAATGTATCTCTTGTCATGCTCATGGCATACCTGGGTTTGACCCTGAGAGTCAGGGTTTTGAGACAAATCTCAGCGTCTCAAGATAAACTGCCATAATCTCAAGCTGAGGAGAGTGTAGTGCTTCCTGATACATCATTTGCACGAATTGATAACATCATTTCTTAGTCTATAAATGGTTGTCATTGCAATCAAAAAGGCAGAAGAAGAGGTCCTGTTTTTCCTGTGTGTGATTAACCAGTGATATCTCTGCATTGCAGGGTGTTAAAGTGGAACTTTCATTTTATTTAAATTTTGCATATTTGTAATCTGCATTAAAAACTGCATATGTCTTGATCTTTAACCAAAAGACCAGCAAATTTACTGTTCAGGAGATTTCATATTTGTTACCATATGCTAATGTATGCTAATTGTGGTATCCATGTGGCAGCAGTGATGTTTCATATGCTAATTATGCTTTTCAGTGACATTTTATATGCTAATGAAGTGTTTTCAGTAATGTGTCATATGCTGAGGGTTTCAGTGATGTTTCATATGAAGCTATGTACGGTACCAGGAAACTGTCACTTTCACTTTTCACTGAAATAAAGGTGTGAATCTCCTAAACTATGTATCTGCTGAAATTTTAGGTTAACATGACACCGTTTTTAATGAAGTTTTCAAATATGTAAAGAAAGTTCAAAGTAACAGGCCCACTTTAAGGGATCCTTCAAGACAATGTGAATGAACAAGGTTACTCACTTTATATATGGGCAGGCTCACTTCCATTTCCCTCACAGCCATTGGCTGGGATGTTCTTATGCACATCCCAGCCAATCAGATTCAAGAGGCTGTTCTTTAAACTGATTGGCTGGGATGTACGTAAGAACATCCCAGCCAATGGCTGTGAGTGAAATGGAAGGGAGCCTGCCATATATAAAGGGAGGCTCACTTCCGATTCCCCCAGTATGCAAAGGGCATCGGCCCGTTGAGGACACCAAGCAGAGGAGCCTTCAACATTTAAGCTAAGTTGATTTACTTAGCATTGCTGCATTATATTTTTATCTGCTCTCTATATATACATTATTTACACATTGCTAAAATAAATGGAGACATTTATGTTGTACAAACAGTATGGCACATACACAGTAACCCTTTGACTGCCAGTGAGGTACGCAGCACATTGCTTTGCAATGTGTTGCGTACCCCTCTGCCACTCAAAGGGTTAAATTATATTAATGGTAATGCTTTGTAAGACTAATATTTGTTTTATTTTACAGGAAGAAAGAAGAGATGAAAGAAGACTGAAGAGAAGGACTGAAGAAAGAAGACTGAAGAGAAGGACAGAAGATGACCAGGAAGCTGAGGACTCTGCTGGACATCAGGATTAATGGTAAGTGTTACTTGTGATGCAATGTTTTTTAACTTCGTCGGGTTAACCCTATGAATGCCTTGGGGTAATTATACCCCACTGGCACTCATAGTGCTAATTCTACTTTCTTTTGAAACATTTTTCATACTTTGGATGTACTGATATGGGACTTAAAGCCCCATATCAATACATCCAGTGAGGTCTTTGTTTTTTTTTTTTACTTCAAGTTTCTGCATTGGCTATTTAAAAAAGTAGGTGTTAACTTTCCTGTGATAACTTGAGTCCCTTATCGCCTTTTCTTGGCTAACGCAGACATTTGAATTGCTATTTACAGTGTTTTCATCATTATCAATGGATGGAAACACCTCTTAACTTTAACACACGACTGAGATTTTTTTTTGCCGGTATTTTTTCACAGCACAGACATTTGAATAGCTTACTGTGCTGGAAAAAATGCTGTCGGCAGAAAAAAAGCTGCCATCTTCAACATTTGGATCGAGCCCTAAACCCCATGAACAAAAGTCATACCTCCTCAAAACAAACAACAGGCTTCAACAGCCCTGAATGGTTTGTAGGTATCAGATAGCAGTAGTTTATACCAGAGATCAAATGCAACAAAAAAATAAATACCTACCTGCCTGACTGCTATACCTACCTAGGTAAGTTATTCTGTTAAACAGCACATAACCACTTATTCTTAGGTTATAATTCCACTTGAATGTCTGAAAGAATAGGGTTAATCCCATACTTATGCAGCATTCATTCATTCATTTTGCAATTTGTTGAGCTCCTCTGGTAGCAAAGTGGTTAAACCCTTAAAGTGGAACAGACTGAAAAGAGTATCCAAAATCGACAGTATTCATGTTAGTATTTTTTAATTTCAAACAATAGTTTCTGAGATATTTAGCCTTATGAATTGGTTAGTTTATGCAGCTGAGAAGGTACTTCCTGGTAGGAAGTGGCAGTAGGTAATGCAGAGCTATGTGGAATACTGGAGTCCTCTAGGCATGCCTGCAGGACTTGCATTAACCAACAAATAAATAAAGCTGAATACCTTATAAATTATTGTGTTACAAAAAGAATTCCTAACATAAATATAGATTGTTTTTGAAAGCTCTTTCAAAATCACCTAGTTGTTATAAAATGACAGTACCACTTTAACCCTTGAATTCTGTTCTCACAGCTCCTGCTGAGAAGCCAATCAGGTCTGCTTCTCTGTCTCTAATCACTCTGGAGTATAAGCAGAGGTGCCTGGGAGAGCTCTGATTGTCCTTAATGTTCCATTAAACACAATTACAGCTCCAATTAAACTCTGACATTTTTAGTAAAGAGAGAGCAAGAGCAAAGAAAAGATTGTGATTAACCCCTTTCTTTCTAATACTTTCCAATCAAGAGAACTCAAACAAGACTTCATGTTAATTAGGTTTCAACAGATAAATATTTTAACTCCATCTATAGATTCTATCCCCATAGAGACTGGTACAATACATAAGCTTGGATGATTTTTGTTTATCTTGTTAGTGTAACTCCAGTATAATTTATTTACACATGATCTCTCATCGATTTGCTGTCTCCTAGATACAGAGCCTGTCTGACTGTTTTCTTATTATCTGCTGTCTTAGATGTTGGTGTGTGACTTGGTATCTTATTTATAAAATACATCTACCAAATAAATCTCATGTAGATCTGTCTTATAAACGGTCTCCTGCTTAAGAGGGAAACAATTAAAATGACCTAATCCTCTTCTCCTAATCTTATTGAGGTTGGTTTTTGAGAAGAATATATATATAATATCATAATCATCATTGTCAGCCATTGCCAATCCACTGCAGGATGAAGACCTCCTCAGCAATTCTCCAATAACTTGTGTTTTCTATTGCCACTGTGTACCAACAAATTTGACAATTTCATATATATATATATATATATATATATATATATATATATATATATATATATATATCTCATAAAGCTGGAACAATTTAGGGCCAGATCAACTGCACTATGGTTAATCTGTGGTTTTTAACTCCTAGAGTGTTATAAATGTATTGCTTGCAAGAACACACACACCTCATGAAGGACACTAGAGTACATTGAAATGCTGAGTAGACATTACCTAGTGATTGGAGAGGAGCGGACTCTTCTGTTGGTGCTTGTGGGATATACAATTTAATACCACACTGCCTACTGGGAATTTTGTGTAGGCTGCCGGATCTTTAACAGAAGCAGGGGTGTGGGTAATGTGAAGAACACTGCTCTTTGTCTATTGAAGGAAACTTTTTTTATGAGACATATATGCTTTAGTGAATTACCTGGTGAGTAAAACAAAAGTATCTCAACTGTTAGATGATTGTTCATTTAAAAATGATTACAGCTTAAACAGATTTTTTTAAAGTTATTTTTATTTTATGTAAAACATGTACCGCCCCTTTACATTGCAGGCACCTCTCACACAGAGGCTAGAGATATATAATTCTGTTAGTGACAGAGAGGTGTCCAGTGCACCGCTCTAGTTTGTCACATATGGCTAAAAAGTAGTTATGTGACTTCTCATTGGTTCTAGTTTTCTGCAGGCCTTTATCCCTTTGAGTGCCAGAGGGGTACGGAACGCATTGCTCTGCCATGTGTTGCGTAACCTTCTGGTACTCAAAGGGTTATAATAATACTTTTATTTATAGTGATTGAACAAGTTATTCTCTTATAAGCCAGTCTTTCCCATTCTGTGAGAAGTCAGAAGCTTGCTATTCTTTTGTCCATACAAATAAACAGAGTGGTATAAGGACCATGGGCATCTACAGGGGAGGGCAAGAGGTGCACTTGCCCCCTCATACACACTTCCCCGCCCAATAAATATAGGAGCTGGGTGAGCTGGCCGGGGGGAGGGGCATATTATTACTTTGCCCACCTGGAAAGGTATCTGCAGATGCCCACCATTGCACAGCAAAAGTGCAATTCAATTTGCTAAGGCGAATCAATTCTAGAGCAAACCATCTGAACTATTATGTGTAAGGGGCTTTTAACCCTTTGAAAGCTAAAGAGGTCTCCAATGCATTGCTTCACCCCACTTAAATCATTGGGTTGGTTTGCACCAGAATTGCTTCTCTTTATCTTACTGAATTGCACATCATGATATTCATGTTATGGAAAGGTCAATGAGACAATTGCTCCTGGATTGTTCATATACCCCAACAGCATACAGACTATCAGGATTTTGAGCCAATCTCAGGGTAAAAGGCCACATTTTCACTATATGGAGAGTCCAATGTTCCCTTCATATAGGGTTTGCACCAACTGACTGCCTCTTTAGTCCTTAAATTGGTGCTATTTCTACCAGAAGAGCAGAGGGAAAGAGAAGTCCTGCTTGTCTTGAGTGTGCTGGAGCAGTGAGCTCTCTAATTTGTAGCATGTTAAGGGTTCCTTGAGGACTCACTGGGCCACCTCTAGGATATAGCACGCAGGGACATATCATCTAAAATCTGTGTTCTAGGAGACTTTTCAGAAGATATCAGGGACAGCTTTTGTTAAATTCCTATGTATGGACACCAGTATCAGGACCCTTCCACACTGTGAACTTCAGGCTAATGGTTGTTAAATAGTAAGCTTATTATTCAATTGTCCATAGATAATACCAGTATAAGGGTACTTTCAGACTGTGACCTTCTGGTTAATGACAGGCCATTAGAAAGCTTAGTATTCAGTTGTCAATAGATCTCACCAGCATTGTAACCCTTGTACACTGTGACCTTCAGTTTAACGAGAAATCAGTGAGACCATAGACGATAACTCTTTAGATGTCCATAGACCCAGCCAGCATGAGAATCTTTTTTACAGAATTAGATCTTCCTGCTAGGGATTAGCTGTAGGGAGCTTACTATCTTCCTGCCCATACATCCCACCAACATCAGAAGCCTTGCTGAGACATTCAAAGTATTGACAAGTCAGCAAGACTTGTCTCTTTATCCACATGTCTATACAGCTCACCAATCTACCTCCTTGGTCACTGTGACCTTGTGTGCTATTGACAGGTCAGCTGGGAGCTCATTATTTGCTTTAGGTTTTATGTGATTTTTAACAAGCTTAATAATCAAACCTGGCTGTATGGTTAATTGTAACTGCTTAAATATTCATGGGAAGAACATATTTAGTAAACATTATAGGGTTTGTGCACAAAAATAAAGAAATAAATAAATATTATCCAAAAGAAGGAGGTCAGCATTCATGGGACTTATTCAGTGGAGAAAAATAGCTTTATTGTGGTCAACATTTTAGTCTGCCAGGACCTTTATCAAATGGTACATCTAATTTTCTTACCAAGACAAGAGGTATAAGGAATTTTTAGGTCTCCGGTTAACCCTTTGAGTGCCAGAAAGGCAATGTGCTGGATACCTCCATGGTATTCAAAGGGTTAAAGGTGTCCTGAGTCTAAAGTACTTAGTAAACATAGGTAATTTTGGAGGAAACCAATGACACCATAGAGAACAACAACGTAACATTTCACATTTATAACATTTATAACCCTTTGAATGCTAGAGAAGTCTCCAATGCCTTGTGTACCTTGTTAGAGACCTCTCTAGCATTCACGGGGTTAAAATCCCTATTTCAATAAAAGGGAAGTTTACTCAGGTTAGGGAGATGTTAGTGCACAAGATTCATAGAACAATATAGGAACTGGACAATTTATCACACTAGAAAGCTCATAGTTATAAAACCTTGGTCCATAACCTCCCCTACACACACACGCACACATACCTCTCAACATTTCACACGCCCAAAGAGGGACACTTATTTCATGACCTATACACTGAAAATATATAACTGAATAAATGATTTAGATCATGACCTAAGCATTTTATTTACACAGACTAATTTATAAACTAATTTACTGAAGTTTATACAAACAATAATGTGAGTTTTATTGCTGTGGAGCAATGTGATACATTTATATATACACACCACACAGTCTGAGGGACAGGGGCATTTGTGCCTCAAAGAGGGACTGTCCCTCCTAAAAAGGGTGACACACACATACACAGCCCAGTAAATCTCCTCCCTGTGGTGCTTGGAATAGCTTACATGACATGAATGAGTTATATCATCTGTACAGTTGGGAAGAGACTATATTAGAGAAGACAGTGATTGACAGTCTTATAAGCAGAGGTAGTTTACAAGAATGAGCGAAGGGAAAAAGTGACCTTTACACAGTTGTTAGATAATTTTGTTGGTGATCTCAGTTGAATGTAATTTATAAAGCCAGACTGCAGTAGGTTAAATGGGGACTTGGAGGAGTGGTAGTGAATTAAGCTGTTGTTGAAAAACAAGTGTTAAAGGGATAGTGATACTTTGTTTTATCTTTATTTTATTTTGTAGGCATTTAAAAAAACATGAAGATTGATATAAGTCTTATCTCTCAGACCTTTATGGTTTGAGAGATATTCACAAGCAAAGTTTCCCCTCACTGACCAAAACGGTCAAGTCTGCCGTGTAGCTGTCAGATTTGGAATCTGGTCCGCAGATCAACTGTTGGCTCTTCAGCACAGCTGAGATTGCAAGATATAAAAATAACTATTTCATTGGAAGGGTCTAAAAAGTGTGCTTGCAAAAAAGGCACACTTTGTAGACTATTCAAATTAAGTAGTTCTTCTTATATCTCGCAATCTCGGCTCTGCTGTAGAGCCATGGGCGGTCCGCGGACCGGATTCCAAATCTGACAGTTAGATGGCAGACTTGACCGTTTTGGTTAGTGAGGGGAAACTTTGCTTGTGAATATCTCTCAAACCATAAAGGTTTGAGAGATAAGACTTATATCGTTCTTCATGTTTTTTTAATGCCTACAAAATAAAACAAAGATAAAATGAAGTATTACTATCCCTTTAAAGGGATAGTAATACTTGAAAATAATTGTATTTTATATTGTAGCCTTTAAAAAAACATGAAAAATGATATAAGTCTTATCTCCCAAACCTTTATGGTTTGGGAGATATTCACATGTAAAATATAGTAAAAGGCTCTTTTCCTGGCTGTTTCAGCCAAGTCTGCCATCTAGTGGACAGATTTGGAATTCGGTCCACAAAGCAACCAGCAGCTCTTTAGCAGTGCCGAGATCACGATCTTTGAAAAGAACTACTTAATTGGAACTATCTACAAAGTGTGCCTGGCTTGAAAGCACACTTTGTAGACCATTCCAATTAAGAAATTCTTTTTAAAGATGGTGATCTCAGCACTTCTGGAGTGGCACAGCCGGTCCCGGGACCGGATTCCAAATCTGAAGAGTGGAGCAATGACGTCACTCCAGGGGAAACTTTACTTCTGAATATCTCCCAAACCATAAAGGTTTGGGAGATAAGACTTATATCATTTTTCATGTTTTTTTAAGGGCTACAATATAAACTAAACTTATTTTCAAGTATTACTATCCCTTTAAGCAGATCCTCTAATCTTCCAGAAAAACAAGGAGCATCGCCAATGTTATGCAAGAGTTAAGCCAATAAAATAAGGAGGGACCCATATATCAAACTTAACAGTACTATTATGTGGTTTATTATGTTATGACTTAATAGTTACAGATAAATAAATAAAAAATACATAAACTCATATATATGTGAATATGCAGCTTCCAACAAAAATACCTCTCTTTCAGGAGTATTATTAACAACAGTAAAGGCCTTTTTCATCACGCTAAAGAGGTGCAGTTCTGAAGAAAACCAAATGCACCCTCTGTAAGGGATGAAAATTACCATTGATTTAAATGAGGGTTTTAAATCCTTGAATGCTAGGAAGGTCTCTAGCACATTGCTTCTGTAATGTTTCAGGTGCATGGAAACCAATAGTATGCAGCTCTGGTCCACACAGGGCAACCACTCACTCCCTAAGGTTAAGCCCCATAGGTTGTGCAGCCACCAGCGGTCAAAGAAGAAAGTGTAAGACATGGTATAGAAGGACAGAAGTGAAGATTCTTTAAACAGTTCTAGGGCAGGCAGCTCAGGTTCAGAAATGGTAAACAGATAAATAGGTCAGAGTAGGCAGTAATCGAAGGAAACAAATTGTGTGAAAATCAAGTAGTCACGCTGCAGAGTAACCACAAGCAGCAAAGAAGGAGCCAAAACACCTAAGCATTGCTTCACTGTAGCTGGCAATCTTAATAGGTAAAGTTTGATGCCTAACAGAGCTTCATCTGCATGCAGTTGTACATTGTGGTGAACTTTTGCTCTGCATGAAATCTCACATTTTCACAATGTCTTCCACTGTTTTACTTCACTAACGTGTCATTGACCAGTAACGGAGCCCAATGTTACAGCCTTCTGTTAAACTAGTAGTAGGAGCTGCTTACAGGAAACTCAGTGGACATGTAGATGCCAACTTGATATCTTGTTAGCTTCACAATAGCGGGGGGTGTACTAAAATGATTCTGCACTAAAAATAGGAGCTGGGATGTATGGTTGGTGCTGTGCCTGCCTATCAGTTATGTACTATGGTATCACTGATAGAAATTCTCCTGTTAACACTGCTTGCACCAATGGTAGAACAGTGTGGGAATTGTATGGGCATTTTGCGACATTCTATTCCTTTGCACCTTGTTTCTGCTCTGTACTAAAGAGGAACAGAGAACATCAAAGCACAACTGGTATAATTTCCTGCAAATGTTATAGGGGAAGTGTTTGAGACTTGCCCCCATTAAATTCTAAATGCTGGTGGAATGTGTGCGTCAATACATTACAGCGATCATATGCTTTAATACATACCACAAAGTTCAGCCACATGATTTGTATGCCAATGTCCATGAGCAAAAAATTAAATCACTGGTGATTCATACATCCCTACTGAGTTGAGGACCTGCATCATTGAAGGGGGTTAAATTCCCATTTCAATTAGTAGGCATTTGGGGAAATTTTATTTGCCTTGTATCCTGATCATCATTGGACTACTTCATTTAACCCTGCACTGATTCCTACCCTCACCAAGTACTTTGCAGTTCTGCTACTGACTCTCCTCACCATCCCTGGCACCTATACCCTCTGCTCCGTGGATTGACCCTTGACTGCCAAGTCATCTGTACTCTCCTGGATTACTGACTGTTGCACATCTCTACTGCCCCATTCATTAACCCAACTATGGGCAAATTAACTCCTTGTTTTGTCATCACCATTCTCACATGCATAAGAGTCTCCTCCTCCTGTGTCCACATTAAGTGTCACGCCATTCACATTGCACCCTCAATTCTTCACTCACCACTTCTCTGCTCCCATGAACTTTTTTCATTCCTCCGCTCGCTATCACCACCATCTCCTTCTACCCCTGCAAAAAAGACCCATTGCTTCAAATCTCACTCTCACCTTATGTCCCTGTCCCTTCTCCTCCTACTTGCTGCAGGTGACATCTCACCTAACCCAGGCCCCCCTTCCATTCTCTCTTGGACCACAGAACCCACTCACACACGCAACACTCACAATCTAATAACCGTACCCCGTCACCTAACCTCCTCCCCCCCCTTTTGTTTTGGTCTCTGGAATGCCCGCTCTGTGTGTAACAAACTAACAGCTGTTCATGATCTGTTCATTTCTCATTCCCTAAACCTCCTTGCCATCACTGAAACTTGGCTCACATCATCAGACACTGCCTCCACTGCCGCACTCTCATATGGAGGCCTTCAATTCACACACACACCGAGGCCTGGCAACAGGCAGGGAGGGGGAGTAGGCATCCTGCTGCCCCCTAACCATATATTTCAGGTACTCCCCACTGTTCCCTCTCTTTCCTTCCCTACATTTGAAGCTCACACACTTCGCCTCTTCTCTCCCCTCCCCCTGCGTGTCGCTGTCATATACAGGCCACCTGGTCCCACTGCACAATTCCTTGATCACTTCACCTCCTGGCTCCCTCACTTCATGTCCTCTGATGTCCCTACTCTCATCATGGGTGACTTCAACATCCCTATAGATAATCACAATACCCCCCCTGCCCTCAAACTCCTCTCCTTAACAACCTCCTTAGGCTTATCGCAGTGGACCAGCTCTCCCACACACAGTGATGGTCACTCCCTCGACTTGATCTTCACTAACCTCTGCTCGGTCTCCAACTTCTCTAATGTCCCTTTTCCCCTCTCTGACCACCACCTCCTCACCGGTAACCTCATCATACCACGCAAACCCATCACCCCCGCCACAATCAAGCGCATGCGGAGAAATCTACATTCTCTTGATAAGCAACAATTTTCCACCTCCCTGCAGCCTATCCTCAACCCCATCCTCACACTTACTTACCCAGACAAAACTACTGCTCTCTACAACAGCACTCTCACTTCAGCCATTGACATCGCTGCACCTGCAACTCCACGCCACCCACGCACAACCCCACTACAACCCTGGCACACAAGACTAACGCGATACCTCCAAAGGTGCTCACGCACTGCTGAAAGGCACTGGAGGAAATCGCGCTCCACAGCCGACTTCACACACTACAAATTCATTCTCCGTTCGTATAGCTCTGCCCTCTCCCTGGCTAAACAGTCATTCTTCTCCTCTCTAATTTCTAATCTTTCCTCCAACCCCAAACGCCTTTTCTCAACCTTCACATCTCTTCTAAACCCACCAACACAAACACCTTCCACTAACTTCTCTGCCCAAGATCTCGCCAACCACTTCAAGAACAAGATTGAATCTATCAGACATGATATTTCATCACTACCACCCCCACCCAGCCAGCCCAGCCCTGTCGCCTCTCCCACATACACACTAAGCTCCTTCCCACCTGTCACTGAGGATGAAGTCTCCCTTCTCCTCACTCGCTCAAACCTAACCACATGCCCTCTCGACCCAATCCCATCTCAGCTCACCCAAGAACTCTCCCCTCTACTAACTCCAATCCTTACTCACTTATTCAACCTCTCTTTGTCAACTGGCACCTTCCCATCCTCTTTCAAACATGCACTAATCACTCCCATCCTAAAAAAACCCTCCATGGACCCAAACTCATTGTCAAATTACCGGCCAATTTCCCTACTCCCGTTTGCCTCCAAGCTTCTCGAGCGCCTTGCATATAACCGGCTCACTAAATTCCTCTGCTCCCATTCCCTGCTAGATCCCTTGCAATCCGGATTCCGCCCTCATCACTCCACTGAGACTGCCCTCACTAAAGTGGCCAATGACTTGCTCTCAGCCAAGTCTAAAGGCCACTACTCCCTACTCATTCTTTTGGACCTGTCAGCCGCATTTGACACAGTCGATCACCCACTCCTCCTCCAAGCCCTCCACTCCCTAGGCCTCTGCGACACTGCACTCTCCTGGTTTTCATCTTATCTCTGCAACCGCTCCTTCAGTGTTTCATACTCCGGCTCCACTTCCCCACCCCTCCCACTGTCTGTTGGTGTGCCCCAAGGATCAGTACTGGGACCCTTGCTCTTCTCAATCTACACTGCTTCCCTTGGAAAACTAATAAACTCCTTTGGGTTTCACCATCATCTCTATGCTGATGACACCCAAATATATCTTTCCTCCCCAGACCTCTCTCCTTCCCTCCTGTCCCGAGTGTCTGACTGTCTGTCTGCTGTGTCTTCCTGGATGTCCTCCCATCAACTCAAACTTAACCTTAGCAAAACTGAACTAATTCTCTTCCCTCCATCTACAACCAGCCTTATCCCAAACATTACCCTCACCGTTAACAACACTTCCATCACACCAACCCCTACAGCATGCTGCCTGGGGGTCACATTTGACTCTGCCCTATCCTTCATTCCTCACATCCAGTCAATCTCCAACTCATGCCGCCTCCACCTCCGCAACATCTCTAGAATCCGACCCTTTCTCACAGAAGACACTACCAAAATTCTAATCCAAACACTCATCATGTCCCGTCTTGACTACTGTAACTCTTTACTAATTGGCCTGCCTCTCACCCGACTAACCCCGCTACAGTCCATAATGAACTCTGCTGCAAGACTAATCTACCTCACTCATCGCTTCTCTAACACCACACCCCTCTGTCAGTCCCTACACTGGCTCCCGTTAGCATACAGAGTAAAATTCAAAACTCTGGTGCTAACTTATAGAGCCCTCACTAACACTGCACCCCCCTATATTTCATCTCTCATTTCCAAATATACTCCCGCCCGCCATCTTCGCTCTGCACATGACCTTCTGCTCTCCACAGCTCTTATCACATCCTCCCACTCCCGCCTACAGGACTTCTCCCGTGCTGCACCTGAGCTGTGGAATTCCCTCCCCCGCCCCATCAGACTCTCCCCCAGCCTTCAAATCTTCAGACGCTCCCTGAAGACTCACCTCTTCAGGGAGGCCTATCAACTGCCTCCATAAACATCATCACCAAGATTCACCCCTTGCACGGACTACTGCACTCAATGGTACTTCTCACTCCCACCCACTGACTGGCAGTTCATGTGGCAGGAGGCACTTAAACACAATAGCACTTACTCCTTCTGTATCAAACCTACCTTCCTCTAGACTGTAAGCTCTCACGAGCAGGGCCCTCTGATCCTCCTGTTCTACACATCTGATTGTACTATTTAATACCTCTGTATGTCTATTCCCCAATTGTACAGCGCTGCGGAATTAGTTGGCGCTATATAAATAAAGAATAATAATAATAATAATAATGGTGCAGTTGGTTTACCCCAGACTAGAGTTTCTCCAATATCTGTCTGAGCGTGTCCCTAAGTAACATTACAAGATAGTACCACTTTATCTAGTTAAATAATGAAATTAAATATTTATTGCCTTGTGTTTTGCAAAATTACAGCCACAATAAAAAATAGTTTTCTTAGCACAATAACATATTTACTGCTAAGTACATTCTGCTAACTACCAGTGCTGCAGAATCTGTTGGCATTTAATAATAAATTATAAGAATCATATTCAAAATACATATGCAGTATGCTAATTAGTTCAAGTCAAGGTCAATCTTATCACTTGCTGAGCTATTAAAAATGACCCCATGTGTAGTCTATAACAGATGAGAGTTGGTACTGTTTTAGCCTTAGAAATATGTGAGACAAATATAGTTGTTGATACCTTTAATGGCTAACTAAGTAGATTTAGGATGCAAGCTTTCAAGACCTTAGGTCTCTTCCTCAGGCATGTTATACAAATAAATATGAAAACATCTATTACACACAAGTACACATTGCATTGTTTAGAATTGAAATCAGATAAGAAAACTCAGTCCAGACCCAGTCTGGAGGAAAAAAAATTGTCAGTGGAGAAAAATTTTGCAGTGGCGAAAATGAGAAAACATTCACAAAAAAAAAGTTAAAAATTATTGTTTTTTCATGAAAAGTCATCTGGGAAACTTTTCTGACTTTTCTCCCACCCCTATTAAACAGATTAGAGGACCACAAACACCTCCTATTAATAAAACCACTTACCTTAACCATTTGAATGCCAGAGAGAGATCCAAGGCATTGCATTGGATACCTCTTTGGTACTCAAAGGGTTAATCCAGAGTGGACATTCTATCACCATAAATTAATTCTGCTTGGATTGATTCCCCAGAATGAGTCTTTTATAAGTACTGGATATCATATTCAAAGAGGCAGACATGATTGTTTTTGCAAAACTCCAGGATGCTCTACTCTTAAGAAGTCTTCAGTGGGAGGAGTTTGGAATCCTGGGTTCCTGCAACAAAGAATCATGCCTACCTCCTTATATACAATATCTAGTACTTTATAAAAGACATAAGTTGGAGAATCAGCAAACACATAATCAATTCATAGTGGGTATTAGTTTATTCTACCCAGATTAAACTAAGGGGAGGTTTATTATTGGAAGAACACTGTACTCATTTAACCCTTTGAGTGACAGAGAGGTATCCAATGCATTGTGATGCAATGAGCTGGATACCTCTCTGGCACTCAAAGGGTTAAGTGCTTGGCTCAGTGAAACTGGAACCTGCTATAGATATCTGACAGAGGCTTAATTAGAAGCCACCAGGCCCTGGTGCAAAAATTGCCATGGGCCCCCCCCGACCACATTGCCACCCAATGTTCTTTCTCCACATTGCCCCCCAATGTCCTTTTTTTCTCCACATTGCCTCAAATGTCCTTTCTTTCTCCACGATCCCCCCCAATGTCCTTCCTTTCTCCACCTTGCCCCTAATGTCTTATCTTTCTCCACATTGCCCTCCAGTGTCCTTTCTTTCTCCACACTATCTCCAATGTCCTTTCTTTCTCCATATTGCCCCCCAACGTCCTTTTTCCACCTCCACATTGCTCCCAATGATCCTCAGTGTCCATCTCCTACCTCCCTGGTGGTCCAGCGTCATGGCAGAAGAGGTCTGTGTCTCCTATTAGATGCTGGAGCTCCCACGCAGTCTTCTATCCAGTAATGCAGAGCGCTGGGAGATTATGCAGGGGAGGGCTGGCCTGGGGGGCAAGGGGGCAATTGCCCCCCAGGCTGGTCATGAATATGGGCCAGTGGGCCACTGCCTCACTCAATTCCCCAATTGCTGCTGTAAATAGAGTAAACAGAATTTAAGGTGCTACACTAGTTTTGTAGCTCCATTTCAGTTGCAAGCTCTGTGGTATCACTAGTGTAGCTCCATTTCAGTTGTCATCTCTGTGATATCAATAGTGTACTACCATTTCAGTTATAAGCTCTGAGGTGTCACTTAACGTAATCCATAACAATAATGCCAGTATAACATTAACAAATGGGGATGGGCTGGGACATTGGGCTGGAGCGGTAATACAAATAGGCCACTTAATTGTACATGCCCCCCAGGCCAAAAGTTGCCAGCCCTCCCCTGAGATTATGTAATCTCCCAGTGCTCTGCATTACTAGAGTGCCAGGACAGAGAGGGAGCTCAGCTTCTAATAGAGGTCTGTGCCAAAGAAGGATACAGTTCTGTGTGTCTGGTTTAAGCAGCTCCAGGACAAAGCAAGCACACATGTATCTATTATCCTTACTCTGCCACAATAAACGGATATAACGCGCCATGTGTTAGATGGACTAAAGACTGTCCCAAGTCCATTAACTATTTCACAACAACTCTAATGCCCACTGCACAAATGTCGATTCAATCTGTGTATAAAAAATTGAAAAAATTTTATTAAACAATAATAAAATCAAGCAGTACTTCACAAAATCAAAGGCTCACATACGAATCACCTCAAAGATCTGGAGGCTCATGGTGACATTAACACGTTTCACATATACTTTGCTTAATCATGATGGCCATCATGATTAAGCGAAGTATATGTGAAACGCGTTGATGTCCTCAGCTTGCTGGCATTGGGCAGGGGGATCACAGGAGGCGGCCAGGCCCCTGGAGTGACGGGCCTGGTCACAATTGCTACCCCTGCGACCCCTATTGTTACGCTGCTGATATTCGAGGAAACCTACTGTAACAAATACATCCAGATTTGAAAGTGAAGGGAGCAAATCAAATCATAATCTCAAGTTACGGCCCATATTTATGAAAGTAAACTAGGATTATTCTGTATTAAACTGACTTCCCTTAGATGAGAAATACACATTACTTCATTCTCATTCACTTGAGTAGAGCTTAACACCTTGAATGCTAAAGAGGTCTTTACTTTGCAATGAGTTGGAGACCTCTCTACATACAAAGGGTTAAAAGCCCAATTTAATTTAACAGGAATTTATCTGTCTCTTATGGTGCAGTTTGTTTACTCCAGAATAACTCCAGTTTGCTTTTATAAATATGGGTCAATGTCCTTGATCATACAATCCTAAAACATTTAGCCATATCTAGTGAAGCCTTTGCTCATCTCATCAAGAAAGAACTGTTTCTGCAATGACAAGTGCAGCTTATGTCAACTAGCATGGTAGATCCAGAAGCCGACAAGTAGACAGGATGCATCAATAGTTCAAAACCACAGTTTAATTCATAGTGTCAAGTGATATAAAGGCAAGAAACTGTATGTTCTATCTCCTCTATCTCCTGCTTGTCTACAATTTCTGCTAATTCAGCTAGAAGAATCCATCCTCATGCCTTGCAATGATTCCAAGAAAGCTTGCTATTCAGATAAGGTTCATGTCATTAAAACATCATGGAGATTATACATGGAATCATACATAACAAACTGTGATGCCAAAATTACATTATTCATATATGTAGGCTACATGAACCTTTCCTAGAACCAAAGCTCACTACCAACATCATTAACTTTATCAATACTCTTAACTTTCATCATATGAGGAAAAACATGCACAAGTAAACAATTTTTGAAAGGATTCAATACTGACATATGGGGGTGGTTATCACAAAACAAAGATTATTTTTCCATGTTGTCACATTTTTACCTATTTGGATGGGTTCTTTTTTTTCCCTTTGATACTGCTATTATTTTGAGAGCATGAGCTAAAAATCCATATTTGTCTCCCACTGCCCTTTAATATTCCTAAAATCACCCTGATATCAAGACAGCAACCTGGAGGTGCAGATCCCAATACCTTGGCATATCAAGTCCTTGGATGCTAAAGTCATCTTCAACATAACGCAAAGCAAAGCTTTAAAAATGTCTCTAGCAATCAGGAGTATGGTATGTTTTGTGATATATGTGATGCATATGTAATGTTCCCATAGGTGGTTAGAAGTTAAGATACATTTAGGGCGCTATGCACGAAGATGTGATAAAGACAGTGGTGATAATTTGGAGATGATTTCTCCAGTGATATCACTTATCCAATTCCTATGTTATTCTGTGGTGCCTATGCACTAAGATCTCTCTCACTTGAAAGATCTTAGTGTATAGACTCTAGAGAATAACATGGGAATTGGAGAAGTCATCTCCACATGATCACCTCTTTATCACACCTTAGTGCATAACCCCTATAGTGTTCCACGTGCTGGTTTCAAGGGGTAGTGTTTCCTAGAATGAAACTGAGAGAAGTACAGTAATGTTTTAAACAGGTTTTTGTCTTCACGTCTTCTGTACATAAGAGTGTTAAAAACAGTTTAACCCCTTAAGGACCGGTCTGCGCACGCACTCGGCTGGCACTTAAGGACCACGAAGAATATTTTTTCTGGGCTGATCCGGTTCAGGGCTCTCCAAACGGCGTGGAGCCACACGGGGAGCCCTGAAACACATGGCGGTCCTGGCACTTCATGGGTCCTTATCGCATGTTGGACCCATTACGTGCCAGGACTGTCCTGGGTCCTTAAGGGGTTAACAAGCTTCTTTTTTTGCTATGGCAACAAGGAAAGTGTTTTCTTTTGATTTCTTCTAGCTGCTCACATCGAACTAAGCCTTCTCAGCTCAGGATGTTATTTCAAATATACTTCAGTGAGTTGGCTTTTGATCATCAGTGGGAGGTTCAAATGAAGAAAAAGCTAGAAGGAAGACTAAATCAGTTGAATTAAGAGGCCATGGAGAAATTCAAATATGCAAAAACATCAAAAATTGGCTTTCATTGTATTTTTTTTACGGTTTCCAAAGTCATTCGGTAGTATTATAAGCGATAGGCTCTCCAATTCTGTATTTCTTAAGAAAAGTGTTTATTTTTTTCTCATAAAGAAGGCACTGACACTTTAAGCAGCCTGGAGGAAACAAATTATGTTACTCTTCATTTCCTGTTGTGTTTCACACAGTAACAAACAATCTCCTTACTAGAAAGTGAAAAAAGAGCAAAAGAAAAGTACTTCCCCCATGCTGCTGAAAAACCACATATGCAATACCACTTTCCTTAAAGAGGAACTATAGAGGAATAGAAATGTCATCCTTATGAAATATACACACTGTGTGGCTACTGAGGAACCATTGCAGTTCTAAAGCAGAAGAATCTATTGAATTTTCAATGGATTACAACTCTGGTCAATCAATTCCACCTTCTCCTTCATGTTGGATCGCAATTCCCATAATCCCCAGCTGGGTATTGGCTGGCTGAAGAATTGTAGACCAACAGCTGATAATTCAAAGGTTGTCCATCCCTCCCTAGGGATGCAATGTTTTCAAAGTGCTGTATGCATTTTTCATAAGAGGTCCATATTAAAGAGATAAGGTAAAAATTCTAGCTATCCCATATTTTTTCACATCCGAGCAACTTTTTAACATTTGTTCCTATAATACATATTTAACCTTTTTCCCTGCCAGGAAGGACATCAATAAAAAGGTAATCACTGTGCTGCCAGACTCCCTGGCAGCAAATGATTAACTTGAATTTTATTGCACCACTTAAGCATGTGTTAGACAAAAACTGTTTTGCTGCTGAGCCTTAATAAATATCATGCTCAACCCTTATTTGTATTAACACATTTGTGATTATGAATGATTTGCTGCAGAGCCTTAATAAATATCATGCTAAACCTTTATTTGTATTAACACATATGTGATTATGGATGAGAAAACAATTTATTGTTATAATATACATGTAGCCATTGTAATATGATACACCAATGCTACAGCAATAAACTGTTCATTAATTCAGTCTCTCAATAAAGCACAAGTCACATATAGACATTCTGAATCCAGAGCAATATTCACAAACATGGAGAACTCCCAGACGAACCAGTTAGAGACAAATCAAAATTCCCAATTACAGAAGTGGATTTTTAAACTCCTTGAATGCTAGTGATGCACTGGGACCACTTTAGCATCTGTTGGGGTTAAAAATCTCCGCTTAAATTAACCCTTTGAGTGCCAGAGGGGTATGCAACGCATTGCTTTGCAATGCGTTGCATACCCCTCTGGCACTCAAAGGGTAAATGGGAAATTAGAGAATTTTTATTTGCTCCCAGTGGATCAGTTGGTTTGCCCCAGAACCAATCCACTTTTGTATTTGTGCATATAGCCAAAGTGTTTACTATCTGAGTTGTGTTGCTTTTCTTGCAATGTATTAGGGTCAGCGTCCTAATGTAGCACTTTGTTTAATCTTTTGACTGTCAGAGGGGTAACCAACGCATAGCAAAACAATGCTTTGGATACCATCTGGTGCTTAAAGGGTTAAAGAAACACGTTTATCTCTCCTCTTCCTCACCTGCTTTTAACGTATGAGTCTCAATGTCATTTGTGATAATGTGGCACAATAAATTATACTACTGAATTTTATCTCCTGTGTGCAGCAATATTTTTGCTTATTTGGTTTCAAAGGTATAGATTATAGTATATTTTGCTAGAATAGTTAAGTTATTTGCCTTATGGCTTGCAGCTAGAAGCTTGTCCTACCCCCAGCTTAGAAGAAGGGCTTATTGAAGCCATTAGAGCGGTAACCTGCCTTCACGCTGGGTTTACAGGAAATCTAAAGACAAGCATTTCCTTGTCCTCTATGCCTAATAGGAACTGGTTCTGGCTTTTAGCTGTGCAACAGCACAGAAAAAAATAGGTGCAATATCTTCAATACTCTGGGAGATAATAAATCTAATGGCCCTGAAATAGGACCCGCAAGGATACAAATGTTTCCAAAGCCTATAAAGCAGGAGGTAATCTCAATCTGTTCTAAGGCAGAGACAGCTAAAAGGTAATTCTCAGCATTAATGTTGGCTTCTGAGATGTCAGCTAGGAGCATGTACCCACGAATATACCTCATGGTCACAGTCTGTTAGAAATGGATTTCTGGAATTGGCACAAAACATTTAACTCCTTCCCTGGAAGGATCTTCTGCCAGTGTTGAAACATACACACAGGGTTACCATATCTGAACTTTCAAAATAGAGAACATTTCAGCATATCAACCGCATTTAACCCTTTGAAAGCTGGAGGGGTGAGCAACACACTGCGAAGCAAATACGTTACTAATTTAAGAAAGTAGAAGTTGATTAATGTTTAATCCTGTATAGCCTGTACAAAACCTTTAACATGGATTGGGGGTCATCTTCAGAAAGAAAAGTCTTTTAGCATTGCTGGTAGATAGCAACTCACCCACCAGTATTGTACAGTAGAGGCACTGGACATAACAATGCTGTAGGGAAGGGAGCAGCAATGGAGCTCAGTCCAGACAGGTAGTTCTAGGATCTGAATTGCTCAGTGAGGCTGATGTACTAAAGTGAAGCAGTGTAATTCTGGGACAAATCAAAAGTTTGATAGGGAAGCAATAAAAAAAGTCCCCAAATAATACCTGGGAACTTTCTGGATCAGCCTCGGATACTCCGGTTTTTGCAGTCGATTACCAGGTCTCCAGGGACAGAGGCTGATTCTAAGGTGGTGGTGAGTTTCTTCTGAAATTCTGTCCGCTTTTCCTCCTTCTCACCCTGTTCATCCCACTTCCTGCCCACTTCACCTTCTTCCTACCCTGTTCTTTCCACCCATTTCTCCTTCTTTCCAACCTTTTCTTTCCATGCACTACTCCTCCTTCCCACCCTGTTCTACCCACTTCCTGGCTTATTCTTCTTCCCATGCTGTTTTTTCCACATACTTCTCCTCCTTTCCACCCTGTCCTTACCACTTCTCCTTCTTCCCACTCTGTTCTTTCTACCCACTTCTCTGTCTTCACATCCTTTTCTGTCCACTTCCCACCCACTCATCCTTCTTTCCATCCTTTTCTGACCACTTCCCACCCACTTATCCTTCTTCCCATGCTGTTCTGACCACTTCCTGGCCACTTTATAACACAGGCTGTTAAGTCCCACCCCTTTGTGACACACCTTGTGTTATTTATATCTCCCAGTGGCACCACATGAGCCCCCTCTGGGAACTCAAGAAGGCAAGGTTCCCGGGTATGTTCACAATGTGTCAGAGATCAAGAGGTTACAAGCTCCATTTAGTTCAATGGGCAATGTTTGTTCCAGGGGCCCAATTTCAGGGGACCAGACAACACAGTTGTGATGGTAACTGGCATCCGAGGGGGTCCTTCTGTCCCAGGGCACAACTCTTTCTCATTATAACCCTGGAAAAATATTTTTATGTTAGGGGGTCCAGAAAAAGGTTTCCAAAGGGGTCCACCAATTACTAGTTATGCCACTGATTTATTCCCTGTGGTTCAGTTGGTTTGCTGCTGAATTATTGCACAACTTTTCCATGATCCTCGCTGTGTGAGGGTGTGTTTGACAACTCACCCTCACATAGTCACAGGACTCAGTGATTCTGCAGCAGCAGAAACACAGTGGGAAAGTGTCTAGCACTCACCACAGAGCATTTAATATAGAGAGATGTGAAACAAAGTTCCCCTGCTCTCCTCTACAAGGGAATCCAGAACTCTCAAAGCATACTTAAAAATTCCATGATGACAGTCTGTGAAGTACCCAATAAGAGGGCCCATACAGACTGACACATGAATAAATACCGTGGTGGATCAATTCAAGCCTCAAAACACATGCACAATATTTCAAAATTGAACCTCAAGGATTCAGGAGACTTCTATAATGCACTCCCTAACAATACATTGATGATCGTCCTACTATGCATGGAGTTAAGAACCCCAATTTTAATGATGGGTAATTTTTATTTGTTGCAAATGGTGCTTTTGTTTTGCCCTAGAATTGCTCCAATTTTGTTATATATGTATATATTAAGTCTCCCATCTTCCTATTTAGAATTGCAGACATCGTTGTTTTATACTCAAAATAGGCAAATATCTATACAGATTATACCACCTCCTCTGGAGAGTGGTTCTATGAGTTTGTGGTGTTGGTTCTTTTTCCTGAGGTAATTCACATATATTGAGCCGTATATATGAAGATGAAGGGGATGCAGCTCCAGGGCAAACCAAGTGGAGCAGTTCCAAGCAAATCAATGCAGTGGAAACCTCTTTAGTATTCAAAGGGTTCAAATCTCGATTTTAATAAAATGACATTTCCATTTGTTTGCTATGATACCGTTGGTGTGCCTCAGAATTTCTCCATTCTTGGATTTGTTCACCTGGCATGAAAAAGGCCTGGAGCAAACCAACTAAACCATGGGGGTAAATTCTGTACATTTCCACACCTCCCAAGTGTTGCTCTTTAGGAGGGGCAGTCTCTCTTTAAGACTCGATTCCCTCTGTCCCTCTTTCCCACACTAGTCCCTCATTTTAGGAGATCAGAGTGTGGTGTATATATGTGCATCACCAGGGCTGTATTTGTAAATAGGCAGACAAGACAGTTGCCTAAGGCGCCCAATTTTCAGGGGCGCCTGGCAGTGGCCCTGTCATGCCCATCCACTTTAGCACAGGCTGGTTTGACTCCCAAGAAACTTAATAGTGTGTTGTGCCTGCAAGGGGGCTTAGTTTCTGTACCGCTGCGCTGCCCCCCCTGCGACTTTCTGCTCAACTGACCACCTGCAACGTGACCGTCACAGTGTCATTTGTTGAAATGCAGCGGGCACTACATTCTTTGTAACAGCGTAGCTTGAGCGCTGGATATACACAGGAGATACCAGCTACGCACGTGGATTATGCTGTACGTAGCTGGCCCTGGTGGTGCAGGTGACAGAGTGCATAGCAGCCGTGAGCATAGCAGCACATTTTATTGGCGGTGGTGGCCCCAATCAGGTAATTTTAGTATGTAGTTCCAGTTATTGAAAGAAAGGACATCTGTACATTATGGTAGAAAATACCGTCTCCTAGCTGCCAACAAAGACAGAGCAGCACCATAGCCCAGCACACTCTGATAAATGCTTCACATTCATCTAGATTAAGTATAGTTTTAAAGTGCAAATATACCTGGATGAGAGCAATACGGACTAGTATAAGAAGAAGACTCTATTCATTATGCCACAATAATCTAAATGTTTTTATTCAAATAAATGTAATGGTATATAGGCCACTACTATCAATTCAAAATCCATCTAAAACACAAGGTTTCTGGATTTATGGCGCCATGTATTACAAGCATTGTGTGGGAAGTAGGAAGGCACCGCCTGTGGTTGTGGATGTGGGTTGTCCAGTTTTCCTGCAGATGTTTCCATTTAAAAGGATTTTGAATTGATAGTAGTGGACTATACCATTACATTTATTTGAATAAAAGCATTTAGATTATGACGGCATAATGAGTAGAGTCCTCTTATTATACTAGTCTGTGTAGCACCCATTCAGGTATATTTGCATTTTTGTTTATTCTTGCACCCTGGGAGTGGGGTGCTGGGTTTTTAGCAGCTTCCAGGCTAGTCAGATATAATTTTGAATGCCAGTGTGCCACAATCACATTTTGTTACAGTATTAAAGTATTCCATTCTATACCAAATCTCAGTTACCTGTGTAGTCTATACAAAGATTTAAATCCAAAGCAGCAATAAAGCCAGATGATAAATGGGTAGTAGACCTGGGGTAGATGATAAATGGGTAGTAGACCGGCTCCAAAAGGGACTGACAGCTCAGGCGCAAGGACGTCACTGTGATGAAATGTCCATGCTTCCTGCTCCTGTGAGCCTCGGAAAAATGGCAAAATCTTTGGAACCAGGTAATATTTCTGGCGACTAGCGCTACTAAGCAGCTAGTAGCCAGATGAAGACTGAATTCATGTAAAGTTATTGCAGGGTGGTAGTTCCCCTTTAAACTTAGTGTGTGTAAACAAAATAATTAGATCTTGTTCTAAATAATTTATTCAGTTACACAAAGAGGTGTCAGTAGGTCATAAAATAACCTCAGCATTTTCAGTAATGCCCCTCTCAGCAGCCACACCCCCAGCCACGCCTCCTAAAACTAAAGTGTCCCTCTTTGGCCATTTGAAACATGGGGAGATATGCATTTCCATTGATTGAAATGGGACTTTTAGTTCCTTAAAAGCTAGAGAGGCTTCCAATATATTTATTTGCAATGCATTACATACCTATCTAGCATTCAAACAGTTACATTTCAATCAATGGGGATTTTTACCTTCCCCTATGGTGCAGCTGGTTTAGTTTGTTCCAGTACTACATGTCTTTAGCCTAAGGTCCTTATTCACAAAATAAGAGGAGTAATTCTAGAACAAACCAATTGCACCATAGTTAAGAAATAAATATCACCAAAATTCCCATTGATTCCAGTGGTAATTTGAACCCTTTGAATTCAAGAGGTCTCTGCCACAATGCATTGCAAACAGTTGGAGACCTCTCTAGCATTCAAGGGTTTAAAAGCCTAATTTAAACCAGTGTGGAGTTTTATTTCTCCCTTACAGTGTACTTGGTTTGCTCCAAAATTGCACCTCTATATCTTAATGAATAAAGCCCTATGGGTATCACAAATAGAAAGGGTAAAAAAGAAAGGGTAAAAAACGTTCTAAATAAATAAAATGAGCAGCAATTCTTGAGTATGGGACAAATAAAAATTATCCAAATTCCTACTGGCTTAAATTGGCTTTTAACCCCTTCAATGCAAAAGATGTCTCCAAGGGGTTTTTGGCCACTGGCTGTTGCCTATATGTTCAATAACACAGACTTACTAAACAGCTTAATTATTCACAACTTTGGATGTTAGACAGGGTTTCTAACATAGCAATGAGGATAAAAGAAAAGTGGAGTTATTCTGGGTTAAACCAACTGCACCATAGGGGCAAATAAAAATCCCTGTTCAATTTAATTGGGCTTTTAACCCCTTCAATGCTACAGAGGTCTTCAATGCAGTGCTTTGCCTCTCTAGCATTCAGGGGCTTAAAAAGCTATATTCAAGTACATGGGAATTTAGAGATTTCTATTTTGGCCCCTATGGTTCATAGGGTTACCACATGTCCTGGATTGCCCAGGACTGTCCCAGATATTAAATATGTGTCCTGAACAACAAAGTCACTGAATTAAGTTTTCTAAGCAGAGAATTATAAACACTTCAGGGACAATGGTATCCTTCTAAAAGGTTGCATGCGAAAGAGCGTGCGACCAAATAACACATTAACTAGGCCGCAAGGATTAAAATGGCAACACGAGAATGCAGCGCGAGATTGTCAGGACAAATACTGAAATGGCACATCCCGGTCTTGCTGGCTGGCTCTGTCTGTCATTGGGCGCATCCCGGTCTTGCTAGCCAGCTCTGTCTGTCATTTATGCCTTAATCCACCTGTGCTTTACCCCAGCAGTGCAGCACTGGCTCGTGTGTGTGCCTTTAATCTGTGTGGACAAATAGACTAAACTCTATTTGAAAAAATGAGCGTGCATGAAAAAGGCTTCTCCGGAATCATGTATGACAGAGCCAACAAGTTGATTTCGGCCCCAGTCCTAGCGGTCATCTTTGTGATGATACTCTACCAGTACACATGCCCAATGACAGACAGAGCCAGCCAGCAAGACCAGGATGCAACATTTCAGTAGACAACCTGATAATATTGTGCTGTCATGCAGTGCGAGATTCTCATGTCGCCATTTTAATCCTTGCGACCTAGTTAATGTGTTATGTGGTCGCACGCTCTTTGGCATGCAACCTTTAAGAAGTATCCCAGTGACAATTGCCCATTTACTGTTGTGACAGAAAGTGACACCTGTGCTGGGCTACAAGAAAATGGCCTCTACACAGAGTTCTAAATATTATATAGATTCATACTTCCTAACACGGAAAACGAGCTGTAGCTCAGCTTTCTTGCTCTGTAAGGCTACACTAAGGCTTTGAACCTGTAGCCAAGAACAGACATGAGGTTCTGTCACAGCAGGCATGAGGCAGTTAATTCTCAAGTATTTAGAACTCTGTGGTGTTACTGGATAAAGCACAGGTTGAGCATGGATGGCCAGTGATTTCATGTTGTTTAGTCCACACCAATGCACTACAGATTATGAGAAATAATTTGCTGCTCACATCTCGACAGTGTCCCTGAATGGTAGAAAGGAAACATGGTCACCTTAATGGTGCAATGGGTTTACACCAGAATAACTCCAGTTTGTTTTTAAAATATGGGCCATTATACTTTGAAACCCCAAAAATATTAAAGGGATAGTAATGTTTCACAATAAAAGCAGCTCCAATTATCCTTCATAGTATTTGGGTCATGAAGATTGTTATTTCAGTACTGTCAGAGTTGTAGTTCAAGAGTAATTGAATGATAAAATATCCCCCTTCAAGCAAGACTGTCTGGATGGATTGTAGAGAGGGACAAATTCAGTGAGCATAAGAAAAAACCTGAAAAACCTGTCGAGGGGACAGGGTTTTCCATATGCTCACAGTAAGAAGATTGTCCTTACTGTGAGCTGTCTGGTCCTAGGACCAGATTCCATATCTGATGGGAAGTGACTTACATTAGGTAAAAAGGGCAGGAAGGGGATACTTTATCATTCAATTACTCTTGAACCACAACTCTGACAGTATTGAAATAATACTCTCCATGGCCCAAATACTATTAAGATTAATTGGAACTGCTGTTTTTAGAAACATTACAATCCATTTAAGCAGGGACTTTATTCAGAAAGCTAAAGAGTTTCAGCACCGGAATAAACCACCTGTACCACAGGGGACAAACACAAATTAGTCAAATTCTCATTGGAATGACAAAGAAGCCTGAAGTCTATTCAAGGGATTAAAAGCACAACGTTACCCTTTGAGTGCCAGAGGGGTATGCAACACATTGCTTCACAATGCATGGTGTACCCCTCGGGCACTAAAAGGGTTAAATAAAACTGCATTTGGCAATTTTTTTTAATTAGGTGTAGCTGGTTTGCTACAGAAGGCCCAATCAGGGGCTATACTGCCATTGGCATAGCAGGTGCAATGCACTGGAACCCAGAAATGTTTAGGGGTCTATTTTAAATGCTGAAAATAGAAATTATTAGGATTTGTAGTATTTTTTTTGTTTTGGGATCCCAAAAATTATTTTGCACCAGGGCTCTCAATCACTAGGTTCACCACTGGGGCCAAAGTGCCTTTGGGCAGTATCAAAATAACATAAATCATCTCTGTCCATAAGCGTTGTAAAACTTAGTTCTGTTGTTTTGTTGTTACTTTTGCTATGTGTCTGTAACTGCATCTGTGCACACAAGCTATCTGTAACGGCATCATTTCTCCATATCCTTAAGTACATGTTCTCTACACAGTATCACGGCACCCCCACACTTTACTGCCTGTGATACACGGCTCTGTGATGTTGCTACCCGCTGCCTACAAGACATGAACTCATTCAACTGGGGAATCATCTCAGCCGTAGGCGGCATTGATTGTGATGTTACAAAGTGCCAGGAGGATAAGTATCCAGGCATGGCACAGAGTGATAACTTAATTATAGGGGGATGAGTTTGCTCCTTCTTATTACTCCTCAAGAGCTACAGAAAGCACAGCACATTACCAAATTACCAAGCATATCTTATGGCATTAAGTTGGCATAAACATAAAGGTACATAAACCTTATGTATTAAAAAACGGTGGTGCAATTCTGGGGTACATCAGCTTCAAAACTGGGGCAAATACAAATGCCTATTGACTTAACCCTTTGAGTGCCAGGGAGACATCTCTTTGCAATGCAGTTCGTTTGATACCTCTCCAGTTGTTTTAATCTGTGGCTTTTAACCCTCTTGCATGCTAGAGATGTCTCTGACACATATAGTAAAATAGTAAAAGACATGTGACCATGAAGTCCAGCCCATGCCATATCAACACTGTTTATCCAGTGGAAGGCAAAAAAAATCCCCACTGAAGCCATTTCCAATTAAACCCCAAGTGGGGGAAAAATGCTTCCTGACTCCAATTGGCAGTCAGATATTTTCCTGGATCAACATCCTATCTGCTTTAAATCCAAATGTCATAATTTTCAATATTGTTCTGTGCTAGATAGGTATCCATTTTTTAAGCAATTACAATATCTGCAAGCACAGCATCCCAAGGCAGGTATTTAACTAACTTTACTGCCCTTACTGCAAAAATGGCCTGCCTTTTGTTTCAGTCAAAAGCATCTTTCCTTGAGTCTTAATGGATGACCTCTTGTCCTTAGCTCAGCTCTTTGAGTAAATAGTTCATTAGAGCCTTCTTTGCATTGACCTCAAATATTTGTGTAAAAGGTAATCATATCTATGTTTTCTCTAATGTAAACAAACCAAGTTTGGCTAGTCTCTCTTTATAACTCAGATCCTACAATCTCTGCATCAGTTTTGTTGCACATCTCTGCATTTTTCCAGTCCACTAATGTATATTTTAAGTACTGGTTAAGAGGCCTATTAAGCATTTTAAGGAACAGAGGGGTGTGCAACACATTGTATTGCATAGCTCTCTGGTCCTTAAATGGTTAAATCAATGGAAAATAGGATATTTTTTGTCAGTTGTTCTGGCTCAGAAATGCTTCACTTTTTCTTTTATAGGCAAGTCCATAGGGGCATATGTATCAGTGTGGCATTGAACTTTCACTAATTGTTTCTTAACCCTTTGAGTGCCAGGGGTTACCAATACATTGCGTACCCCTCTGGCACTCAGCGGTTTAAAAGTTACTTATTAGCAAATGTGATGCATTCCTATGGATCAATGGCCCATATTTATAGAGAGTAAAAAAATATCTAAAATTCCCATGCCCTTGAATAGAGATTTTTAACACATTGAATGCTAGAGAGGTCGCCAGTGCATTGCTTCACTTGAACAGAGCTTTTTAACCCCTTGAATGGTTGCAATGCATTGGAGATATAGCATCCAAGGGGTTAAAAGCCCAGTTTAATTTAACAGGATGTTTTATTTGTTTGTTTGTTTTTAGCGAAAATTGAACTGGCCCTATTTGATATTTACATCTGCGACAGCTTTGTTGTTCACTAATTTGTCCTTAAGAAAAAAAAAATCACAAAATGTTACTAAATGTTTGCTAAAATCACTAGTACAGCAGGCACAAACATAAATAATGATAAATATTAATGCTAGTCCAGCGTTACACATTGATACATATGCCCCATAATGTAGATGAACTGTAAGTGTTTATTTACGAAGCAGTGTACACTGAAATTATAAGCAGTTTCTGGATGCTGACCATAAATACGTACCAGCACCTTTTAGTGCATCACGGACAGGAGCTAAGATTCACTGCTGGTTGTCTCCAACACATTGCAAAGCAATTCACTGTAGGCTTCTCTAAAATCCAAACGTCTAAATGGTCTAAAAATAAGTGGCTCTTAATGAAGAAAGAAGCACAGAAAAACAATCAAATCTAAAAGCTCTGTCTATTCTGAGTCTTAGTCCTAATAGCTGCATGCTGTAATGCTTTCTAGCTCCGGTGTGCCCTGGCACCCTTTTCTCCTGAATTTTCTCCTGTTCTCCTAATAACCTGATGGATTTTAGGTCCACCTTTACCATGTTTTAAAGGGATAGTAACACTTAATATGTAACATATATATATGTATATATTAGTATGTATCCTCCTGACGAAAACATTGCTGCAAGATATTTTATTCAAAAGTTATTGCAGATGAAACTCTAATTTTTTTAGGTGCAGTATCTCAGTGACCTGAAATTGTACAGTGTCGCTGTTGCCAACCCATCCTATGAAGGTTTATGGTCAACTGACCAGAGCTGTTCATAGGATGGTGTAGCAATAGCGCCACTGTAAGATTTTGGGCCATTGAGATATTACACCTAAACAACTAAAGTTTGAGCTGCAATAAACTTTGGCTAGAACACCTCTCTGGGAGTAACCTTGTCTTACTCAGGAGGATAAATCCTACAATATATATATTTTTATAACACCACTAACAAGAATGACTCATTTTATGTTGGATATAGGGCCATTAGTTGGTCCAGAGACTTTCTTCCTAATGCTTTGCAATGCATGTTCACTCATTGGCAGGCGTTGGTTAATAGAAGTAAATACAGTACCCTGCCTCCCACCCAAAACCTGTTTTGCTGCAATGGAACAAATCTGGGGATTAGCTACAGTTTAACTAAATTCCACCCCTTTCCTCAAGACTTTAAATTGACCCATCCAGTGCCAGTACCGACACCATAATGCACAAGGAATAGATTGTATAATTAATCTGAATTAGCTTAGGATAAAATACATTTTAAGTAAGGTTGAAATAAATGGAGTAGGAATTGCAAGATCACATCATTTGCATCTGGATGCGGGGTCTAAAACAGGGTTGTGGAATTTATATCGCCCGACACCCAGGACATGTTGAGAGGTACATTTTTCTCAGATTTAGCCCTGCTTCGGGGCAAGCAGAACTGGGCCGACAGCCTAACGTACCTCGATTAGATCCTAGGCATGAATGTGCCATGTCGCAGTCCGAGTCGCACTGCAGCCAATGAGAGGGGAGTACTTTGACAGGATACTCCTCTCTCATTGGTTGTGCATGGTATGCGGCAGAGGAGAGATACCTGGATGGACCTAGTCATGGGAGTGGAACAGTGACACGTCATGCAGCCAGAGCCAGTACAGTATGCGCCCACCAGCCCCACAATGATGTGCAGATGTAGATACGGACGTCTTCTCTTCTGCTAACTTGGTTGTGCATATTTTCTTCCCCTGCCGGCAAGTGGCTGGCTGGGGCTGCTATGCTGCGCCCGCACATAAGCAGTCTCTGAAGGGCAGGAGGTGCAGAAACCCAGGCTACGCAGCCACACACTACGCTGGCCTCAGCTGTGCGGGCTGCTTAAATGGTGTTGTATTGAACAAAATTATGACTGACAAAGCACCGGGTCCTGATGGTATACATCCAAGGGTTCTTCAGGAACTTAGTGAAGTGTTAGCAAAACCCCTATATTTGCTCTTTAAAGATTCTATTACCACAGGCTCAGTGCCACAGGATTGGCGAAGAGTTAACATAGTGCCTCTATTTAAGCAGGGAACTAAAACAGAACCTGGGAATTATAGACCAGTGAGTTTGACCTGTGTAGTGGGAAAACTGTTAGAAGGGATAATAAGGGACTATATTCAGGATTACAACACAAAAAATAAGATCATTAGCACGAATCAACATGGTTTTATGAAGAATAGATCATGCCAAACTAATCTTTTCAGCTTCTATGAGGAGGTAAGCAGCAACCTTGACAATGGCAAGGCAGTAGATGTAGTATATCTAGACTTTGCAAAGGCATTTGATACAGTGCCACACAGAAGGCTGGTGTATAAAATAAGGAAATTGGGGCTAGGAGATAACATTTGCAATTGGATACAAAACTGGCTGAAGGATAGGGAACGGTGTGTGGTTGTAAATGGAAAATTCTCCAGTACAGTTAAAGTGGAGAGTGGAGTACCTCAGGGTTCAGTATTAGGTCTGCTGCTTTTTAACATGTTTATAAATGACCTGGAAATAGATATAGAAAGCAAAATATCAATAATTGCAGATGATACTAAATTATGCAAAGTCATTAATTCAGAAGAGGATATTTTCTCTCTACAGAGGGACTTACATACAATGTCAGATTGGGCAAACATGTGGAATATGAAGTTTAATGTGGGGAAGTGTAAAGTCATGCATGTGGGAGGACACAATCCCAAGGCTACTTACAAACTTGATGGAATAATTTTAGGTGACTCATTGCTAGAAAAAGACCTGGGTATCCTTGTCAACTACAAACTTGGAAACAGTGACCAGTGTCAAACAGCAGTAGCAAAGGCAAACAAAATCCTGTCTTGCATAAAAAGAGGTATCGAAGCAAGAGTGGATAACATTATTTTGCCATTATACAAATCATTGGTAAGACCTCACCTTGAGTATGCAGTGCAATTTTGGGCACCGGTTCTGAAAAAGGATATACTAGAACTAGAGAGGGTACAGCGGAGAGCAACAAAATTAATTAAGGGAATGGAGGACTTGACATATGAGGAACGACTGAACAGACTTGGTTTGTTTGCTCTGGAGAAAAGAGGACTAGGAGGAGACCTTATCACATTGTATAAGTATATGAAAGGTCAATACAAGGATCTCTGCGGTGAGCTATTTATTCCAAGGCCTGATCAGGTGACCAGGGGACACCCCTTGAGATTAGAGGAAAGGAGGTTTAAACTTCAGCAGAGGAAGGGTTTTTTTTACGGTAAGGTCTGTTAAATTGTGGAATTCATTGCCCAGGGAGGTAGTTATGGCAGATAAAATTGATACATTTAAGAGAAGATTAGATACATTTCTTTCAAAATGGAACATACAGAGTTATACTGTTTATCAGTAGGCTGATCAGGAAGGTCTGATAAAGACTAATTTAATTGGTAGCAGGAAAGCTATAACATTCTCAGTTACTGAGGTATGAGGCGAAGGTTGAACTTGATGGGCTTGTGTCTTTTTTCAACCTAATTTACTATGTTACTAAATTTACTATGTTACTATGTATTCTCCAGCATTGTTAATGAATGCTATCTTGAAGCAGTCTACTCAAGATAAAAAGCAGAGAGGTAAATTGAGTGCCAGAGGGGTACGCAATGCATTGCTTTATAATGCGTTGTGTACCCTTCTGGCACTCAAAGGGTTAAGAGGCTAATTTTTTTCACTTGAAAGTAAGGGTACATTTTTAACACCACTTTTACCTGCTGATATTAACTACATGCTGTAACTGTGTGATTTCAACAATCCCTTGATTTAATACTTGATTGCTTCAGCTTTATACAAGTATGAGTTCATCTGTACTAGCTTTGTTTTATCCTACTAAATGATTATGTATATCCCATTATTCTTTCTCATCTGCTGCCAGGCTATATTGCCATGTTCCGTCAGTATGTGTGGTTTATGACAGCCCTTTCAGCAAGCTCCATGTGTGGCAGTCTATTTTGGGTGGTGTGTGTGCATGTTTATTTTGGGTGGTGTGTGTGTGTGGCAGTCTATTTTGGGTGGTGTGTGTGGCAGTATATTTTGGGTGATGTGTGTGTGTGTGTGTGTGTGTGTCAGTCTATTTTGGTTGGGGGGGTGTGGCAGTGTATTTTTGGGTGGAGTGTGTGTGTGGCATTCTATTTTGGGTTGTGTGTGTGTGTATGTGTGTGGCAGTGTATTTTTGGGTAGGGTGTGTGTTTGTGGCAGTGTATTTTTGGGTGGTGTGTGTGTGTGTGTGGCAGTGTATTTTTGGGTGGTGTGTGTGGCAGTGTATTTTTGGGTGGTGTGTGTGTGGCAGTGTATTTTTGGGTGGGGTGTGTGTGTGTGGCAGTGTATTTTGGGTGGTGTGTGTGTGGCAGTCTATTTTGGGAGGTGTGTATGGCAGTGTATTTTGGGTGGTGTGTGTGGTAGTGTATTTTTTTTTGATTTGATTATGTATATCCCATTATTCTTTCTCATCTGCTGCCAGGCTATATTGCCATGTTCCGTCAGTATGTGTGGTTTATGACAGCCCTTTCAGCAAGCTCCATGTGTGGCAGTCTATTTTGGGTGGTGTGTGTGCATGTTTATTTTGGGTGGTGTGTGTGTGTGGCAGTCTATTTTGGGTGGTGTGTGTGGCAGTATATTTTGGGTGATGTGTGTGTGTGTGTGTGTGTCAGTCTATTTTGGTTGGGGGGGTGTGGCAGTGTATTTTTGGGTGGAGTGTGTGTGTGGCATTCTATTTTGGGTTGTGTGTGTGTGTATGTGTGTGGCAGTGTATTTTTGGGTAGGGTGTGTGTTTGTGGCAGTGTATTTTTGGGTGGTGTGTGTGTGTGTGTGGCAGTGTATTTTTGGGTGGTGTGTGTGGCAGTGTATTTTTGTTTTGGGGGTGTGTGTGGCAGTGTATTTTTGGGTGGTGTGTGTGTGGCAGTGTATTTTTGGGTAGGGTGTGTGTTTGTGGCAGTGTATTTTTGGGTGGGGTGTGTGTGTGTGGCAGTGTATTTTGGGTGGTGTGTGTGTGGCAGTCTATTTTGGGAGGTGTGTATGGCAGTGTATTTTGGGTGGTGTGTGTGGTAGTGTATTTTTTTTGGGGGGGCAGTCTAATTTGGGTGGTGTGTGTGTGCGTGGCATTCTATTTTGGGTGGTGTGTGTGTGGCAGTGTATTTTTGGTGTGTGTGCGTGTGGCAGTCTATTTTGGGTGGTGTGTGTGTGTGTCAGTCTATTTTGGGTGATAGATGTGTGTTTCTGTGGGGCAGTCTGTTTTGGATGGTGTGTGTGTGTGTGTGTGTGGCAGTCTATTTTGGGTGGGGTGTGTGTGTGGCAGTGTATTTTGCGTGGTGTGTGTGTGGCAGTGTATTTTTGGGTGGTGTATGTGTGTGGCAGTGTATTTTTGGGTGGTGTATGTGTGGGGGAGTGTATTTTTGGGTGGTGTGTGTGTGTGGCAGTCTATTTTGGGTGATGTGTGTGTGGCGGTCTATTTTGGATTATATATGTGTGGGGGGGCAGTCTATTTTGGGTGGGGTGTGTATGTGTGTGGCAGTGTATTTTTGCGTGGGGTGTGTGTGTGTGGCAGTGTATTTTTGGGTGGTGTGTGTGGCAGTGTATTTTTGGGTGGGGTGTGTGGCAGTGTATTTTTGGGTGGTGTGTGTGTGTGGCAGTGTATTTTTGGTTTGGGTGTGTGTGTGTGTGGCAATGTATTTTTGGGTGGTGTGTGTGTGTGGCAGTGTATTTTTGGTTTGGGTGTGTGTGTGTGTGGCAATGTATTTTTGGGTGGTGTGTGTGTGGCAGTGTATTTTTGGGTGGTGTGTGTGTGTGGCAGTGTATTTTTGGGTGGGGTGTGTGGCAGTGTATTTTTGGGTGGGGTGTGTGTGTGGCAGTGTATTTTTGGTTTGGGTGTGTGTGTGTGTGGCAATGTATTTTTGGGTGGTGTGTGTGTGGCAGTGTATTTTTGAGTGGGGTGTGTGTTTATGGCAGTGTATTTTTGGGTGTGGGGTGTGTGGCAGTGTATTTTGGGTGGTGTGTGTGTGGCAGTCTATTTTGGGAGGTGTGTGTGGCAGTGTATTTTGGGTGGTATGTGTGGTAGTGTATTTTTGGGGTGTGTGTGTGTGTGTGTGGCAGTCTATTTTGGGTGGTGTGTTTGTGCGTGGCATTCTATTTTGGGTTGTGTGTGTGGCAGTGTATTTTTGGTGTGTGTGTGTGCATGTGGCAGTCTATTTTGGGTGGTGTGTGTGTGTCAGTCTATTTTGGGTGGTGTGTGTGTCAGTCTATTTTGGGTGATAGATGTGTGTTTGTGTGGGGCAGTCTGTTTTGGATGGTGTGTGTGTGTGTGTGTGTGTGTGGCAGTCTCTTTTGGGTGGTGTGTGTGTGTGTCAGTCTATTTTGGGTGGTGTGTGTCAGTCTATTTTGGGTGATAGATGTGTGTGTGTGTGTGTGTGTGTGTGTGTGTGTGTGTGTGTGTGTGTGTGTGTGTCAGTCTATTTTGGATAGTGTGTGTGTGTGTGTGTCGCAGTCTATTTTGTGTATCAGGACAAGTAGATTGTTATGAGAGACAAGCAGATTAGGCTCCTGTTTTAGTCCCTTGGACAAGTAGCTTTTTTATAAGATCATTAGCAGTGTAACTGGACTCACAGTCCACATATTGTGTACCCAAAAGCTGGGCATTAGTGTAATAAAGTAACTGAAGCTTGTGTAAGGGAATTGACCTCGGTCCTAGTCACTAGGAGGGGTGAAGAGTGCTCAATTTTTGCCCTTTAAAATGTAATAAGAAAAGCTTGAAAAGAGTATCAGTCCAATATTCTATTCCTCAGTGGGCAAACCGAAGACTTAGAATGCTGCAGGGGTTTATGTAGAGATATTGCTGCACTTTTATTATTAATATTATCATCATTTATTTATAAAGTGCCAGCAGATTTCACAGCACTATACAATAGTTAAACAAGACACAGAAATGTACAATGGGGTAAAATATATACAATTGTTTACAATAAACATTAAAATGCATTAGAAACAGAAGGATAAGAGGGTCCTGCTTGCTAGCCTTTACAATCTATAGGAAGCAAGGGGAGTGGGGGCAAGTAAAATGACTTGTACCAGTGTAACAGTGAAGAAAAGGTGCAAGGAGGTCCAGCCACGAAGTAGCATGAAGTGAGGGGGATAATGGTACAAGGAAGGGAATTAGAGCTTTGTTAGCTGTTAGCTGTGGAGGAGATTATAAGGGTGATGCAATGTTATGTGATAAGTTTCTCTGAAGAGGTGAGTTTTGAGGGACCTTTTAAAAGTATCTTGTCTAGCAGTACCTGGGATGTAAATCCAGCAATGTTTAGATGTCTGCTTTTAAAACAATGGAAATTAACCTTTTCCCCCATGATGAGTTTGGTTGGCCCTGTAATTGCCTTGCTTTAAAGGGATAGTAACACTTAATATGTAAGAAATATATATTGTAGGGTTTTATCATCCTGGGTAATACAAGAGAACTCCCACTACTGACAAGTGTTTTATTCAATAGTTATTGCAGCTCGAACTTGAATTTATTTTTATGTGCAATATCTCAGTGATCGAAATTGTACAGTGTTGCTGTTGCTACACCATCCTATGGAGGTTTATGGTCAACTGACCACAGCTGTTCATAGGATGGTGTAGCAACAGGGTCACTGTAATATTTCAGGCCATTGAGATATTGCAGGTATGAGCTACAATAACTATTGACTAAAACATCTCTCAGCAGTTGAAGTTCCCTTGTTTTACTCAGGAGGATAAACCCTACAATATATATTTTTACACAGTAAGTGTTACTATCCCTGATCACTTATTAGCATTATTAGCATTCATGAGGTTAAAAGTCCAGTTTAACCATTTTAGTACCAGAGGGATATGCCATGCATTGCAAAATAATGCATTGATTGCCCCCTGGAACTCAAAGGGTTAAGTCAGATGAAACTTTCCTTTGTCCATTATGATGCAGTTTGTTTGCTTCACAATTATACGACGTTGGCTTATTGAATAAGACCCATGGAGATTGAAGATGACCTGGAGCAATAATGGAATAAACCAACTGATCCATAGGGGCTCATTAAAATTCTCAATGAGTAAAATAAGGTATTTAACCCTGAATGTTAGAGGTGTCTTCAAAGTATTGCAAAACAATGTATTATTTCTCCCCAGTGGTGCAATTGGTTTAGTCAAGAGTGTCTTTGATTCCTCCTAGTACATCAGCCATCCTTCAGTGTGGTCTGTATACTTAGGGTTGGCACCAAATCCCCATCTATGAAAGATACATACTGCAAGGCTAAATAGGAACCATTGTAACCCTGAACATGGTTGGGTATCTTTTCACTCCCCAGCTATTCTTAAACTACAAACTATAGCTCACATAATCCAACAGCTGACTGAGGATGATGAGGATATAGTCCAAAAACAGTGTTAGAATCTAAGGTTGCTGCCCCTGCTTTAAGGATGCAGTGGTTACTGTACGGCCCTGCAGTGTGTGTGCTATTCATAAGCAACGCATATCTTGTTTTGTATTACAAAGAATTCAAATATTCTTATATGTTGTACTAGACCTTTCCTGTAGCATAAATAATCTTTGTGTAACAAAACGGTATATTTTAGAGGCACAGTGTGGTAAGTAGGCCTGATTAGAAGGCAGACCATAAATTAAATTACAAAGAAAAAAGGGGACAGGTTGGATGGTTTCACTATCAGACAAAGAGATATGCTGGAGATATGCCCAACCTTTTGCTTGTGTGAAGTATCTACAGCAGATATTGGAAATAATGAGAAACAAAGTGTGAAATTAAGAATAAGATTTACTCGAATGGAAGAGACTGGCAAACCTTATTAGTGAGAAGAATTGTCCTTTGGGACTCAAGAGAGGAAAAAACCTCCTTTTACAGGAAAACCTCCAAAAGACAATGGCCTCAGGATCTCCATTTTTCTAAGAGTTTATTTGGTCATTCCAGAAAAGGTCAGTCTAATCCCACCTATGGATGAGTAGAAGAAATGCTGGGTACCAGTAAGATAAGACTTAACAGTATAGGGAGATAATCTGAAATGATTATGGCGAAAGGAATAGAAGGCCATAAATGGTATGGCGGGAGACTGGATGAGTAAATTGGATAGGGTTAGTAATGCATGGAACAAAAGACCAGGCTCTGTAGAAGGCAACTAATATGAATGTCAAAGAAAGAAAAGATAATAAATGTGGAAAGAACCTCCATGAAATGGAATATGAAGCTATCCTCAACTAGGAGACAAAGAAAATTGTCAGAACCCCCAGATTAAGAGGTAAAGTGAATACCAAATCCCTCTTAAAAAAACAAATTCAGGTGGTGATGCTAATGACTGAGCAGATAAAAAAATTGTGATAAATCTCAGGCTAAGAGGTGATGTGAGTGTCGAATTCCTCTTTAAAGAGGCATATTTATCTAATGACACTTTGGTGAAGAGTGTAGTGAGTTCCTCAATTGAAAAGGTGAAAAAAACAAAAGAATCCCTCAACTAAGTGGCAGAATGTGTAGGAGATCCCTATACTAAGAGGTGAAGGTGAATGAAAGATCCTCACAAATTTATGAGGCCAGGAGAATAAGCAATTTGCAAAAAGAGGCATAAAGGAGTGAATTGTAGCTAAAGTTGGAATGAGCACATGTTGAATTCCTCTATGAAGAGGTGAAACGTGATGTGATATACCCTCAGCTAAGTGTGAGAAGGCTGAGATTACAGAAGAGATTAATCATGTCCTTTTGTTTTTTGCTTTTTTTTAATTTTTTTAAAGAAAAGCATGGAAAGCATTGAACCCATTGAACCCCCAGTTTTTATTTTATTTTTTTAGTTAATTTCTTTTAAAGCATCTCTTAAGATTTTTTTGGGGGAAATATGTTATGGGAGGGTATTTTTTGTATTTAAGGAAAGTGCACCTTTACACGACTTTCTATTCTATATTGCTTTTTAATTCTGATATATATGTTTCTTTAAAAAAAGAAAAATCAAACAACATGCAAGCAGTTAAGGGAAGGTGGTCCATAAAGCAGCAAACACTGCAAAGAGGAAGAGAACATAATAAAGAAAAAGATTGTGGGAATCATATTCAGTGTTTTAGATTTGATACTTTTAATAAATAGATATTTGGAGAACTTTGTTGGAGCGTCTTTCTTCCTTTTTTCATTATGTGAATTGATCTATCCCAAGAGGAGATTGGAATTAATGAGTGTGAATCGAGGACGTGCACGAAGGAGACGTGATCATATTACCGTACAGGGGTGGTATAATATACCCTGAAAGTCTATACAGCTGTATCTGTACAGCCATTAATCAATGCCAGTGTATTTATACCCCTTGTTGAGATTATTTTTATTGTCAATGATAAGGCACTATTGGCTCCTTCTATTTGTTGTTTTTTCTACTATATAAAAAAGAAATAGTAAGTGCAATGATCAAGAAGTGAATGGAAGGGCAATAGGAGGGAATGGAAGATAATCGAAGAAGACTTGAGGGAAAGAAAGGAAAGGCATTTGTGAAAGGGAATTGAGGAATAGGCGCCAATAAAGTGTGGGGGGAAATGGGCTGCTGCTGAGCACAAGACTAAGAGGAAGTAGTATGTGACGCTTCCACAGAGGACATGACAGCAGATGAAATAAGAGAAAAGACTGAGACAATGCAGAAAAAGTTAGGTGACAGAATAGGCATCACGGGTAAAGGAAAAGAACAAGCAGGGAAGGGAGGAATAATTATGGGGTGAACCGGAAGCCAAAATAGCATGCTGGTAGGCCATGATGAGCCACCGATATGGCATGAGCATATAGGCCACAGAGATGTGAGAAAGAAGAAGAATGCAGGCTTCTCAGTATAGGAAAGAGGCTGGGTCAAGGGTAAATGGAGCCAGTGTGAACAAGGGTCTAGCAAGCAAAGAAGAAGGGGAAAGCAGAAGCAGAACAATGGGCTTCAGCATAGGGGAGGGAGGACTGAGAGAGGCAGCAATAGTCTGCATAGTGACTATCACTGCATTCACAAAGTGAGAGTTGGTACCGTGTTAGCCGTAGAAATACAGGAGGCAAATATAGTTTTTGATACCTTTGATTGGCTAACTAAGCAGATTTAGAATGCAAGCTTTCAAGAGCTTAGGTCTCTTCCTCAGGCATGTTATACAGATAAATATGAAAACATCTCTCTTAAATACAAGTACACATTGAATTGTTTAGCATGGAAATCAGATAAGAAAACTCAATCCAGATCCAGATACTTTGATCAGTCAGTGGTAAATTGCACTTTTCCTCTGAGGCTTTAGAGGTATTTACAATGCTCTTGGGTCTGTTGGAAAGTCAACTAACTAAGTGATAATGTGACAAAAACTCTTTGTCCCTATTTAAACCACTACAAATTGCATTAAAATTTAACATTAATTTTACCTCCCATACCTTTCTGTTCCTCTGAGTGCAGAACCGTCCCATCAATACAGTTAACTTAATGTCCCTGACGCTGTGCCCGTTTTTGACAAAAATGTTCTCCTACTGGTGTCTCTGTCTTTTTGTTATTAACAGTGGATCTGTGGGAATTAAACCTCTTATGTAGTGCAGTTTCTCCCACATACAGAGCTGTTGGGGATTTTGCACACATGATAAGGTCTATTACATTGGATGATTTACAGGTGAAGGTAGCATTGATTTTATGGTGTAACTGGGTGTTTGGAATTGGTATGTTGTACATGTGTGCACAGGTTTCACATCTCTTTTGTAGGCAGGGAGATGTGCCATTTTTCACAAAGTGAAACACCAAGGAATTCAGGGAAGCTGGGGATTTATAAAAGGCCTCATCACAACCATGGGTCTAGCCTTTTAATTAGCACATATTCGTATTTGTATACTCACACTTATATTTAACTCTGATTTCCATTTTAACCCTGAGGGAAAGCAGATTATTTTCTTTTGCAGAACTCAGATTCTTTTCTTATGTCCATGAACAAATAACAAAACCCCACACTTTATGTGCAACCGATGAATTAGAAAGAAAGAAAAAAAAAGGCTTTTAGTGAAACCAACGTTCCTGACATTCTATGTTCCAAAGGGCAGAGCCGGGCAATAAATCTTTCATCCAGAACATTATTTGTACTAGTGAGTGACCCAATGTTACTTGATGCAGTGACCTTGCAGTGGAACCAAAGAAAACCCAGACATTCTGCTTTCTTTATCACAAAAGAATTAGCTTTTAAACCTTTTACTATGAGATCAATCTCTTGGTGTTTAGCAGAGCATGATAACCATCAAGGACAAAATCTGTCACTAATCTGGCACTTCCATTGTCTGGAGGAGGATAGAACAGCTGGTATTAAATGTTTGTATACAATATTACATTTTTGTATTATAGCATCTGCTCTGTATGGGGGTCCTGCCTTTGTATTCTTGTATTTTACACAATACATGTGGCCAGTATATTCCCAAGACCTGTCATCAATTGACCACATGTGGTACCTTATTGATCGCTACCTTTGCTTCTGTGTCCATCCTGCTGGATTAGGGTGTGCAGATCAGTGTTGCATGAATTAACATTCCCACAGAAACAAATGACTATCTTATAAACGATATGTCCAGGGGCATTCCTAAGTTCCAAAAAGATCTGGGGCTAGAGCCCGTGGCAATATTCAACAGCGCGCCCACCGTCCACGTCACTGATGACAACCAAATGAGCATACATACATTTATACTATACGTATATGTACATACATTATATATTTATATATTTAACTGTAGATATGAGGTCACTTCTGGCACTGTGCCATCTTCTTCGCACAGTGTAGCAAGCTGCAACACTAGGGGCCAGATTCTATTGCAGGTGCTAAATGTTACCTCCTGTTTTATGAAACACTGTCCTATTGAAGTCTATGGGGAAAACTGGAGATAAAAGCAGGGATAAAATTAGCCCTAAGTGAGGTAGTAGTGGCATAACACATTGCTGAGGCCCCCGCCACACTAGGAGAGGGCCCCATGCCACTGTAACATAAAGGGCCCACTAGTAGTTGCAGTACCACTCCAGCCTTGTACTACTGCTAGTCACAAAACCACACATACACTGTCTGACACCCCAGCCTTGTTGACCTGTACACTGCTATTTACAGAACTATACATACACTGTTTGACACCCAAGTCTTGTTTCCCATCCACTAGTAGGTACATAAGTACACATACCCTGTCTGACATCTCAGACTTGTTCTACTGTTCACTGGTAGTTACAGAAGTACACCCAGTCTTATTCCACTTCTAGTCATGAGTATAGGGGCCCTTGATAATTCTGGTGTTTATTGAATTTTAGAAAGTTTTTGTGTCATACAGTAGTCAGGTATATATAATTACTGTGTTCAACAGAACTTATCTAGGTAGGAGTCCATCATGCATCAGTCAGGTATATCAATGTAATTACTGAGTGTAACAGGGGGACTTATGTAGTTAGGAGTTCTTCATACAGCAGTCAGGAGTATCTATATAATTACTGTATGAGATAGATTCACTTACCTAGGTAGGAATCCATCATACAGCAGTCGGGTATTTCTATGTAATTGCTGGGTGTAACAGAATTACTTTTCTAGGTATAAGTCCTTCATATAGCATTCCGGTATATCTATATAATTACTTTGCGTAGCAAAAGTACTTATCAAGGCTCCACTGTACAGCAGTCAGGTATATCTGTATTATTATTGTGTGTGTCAGAAGAACTTATCCAGGTAGGAGTCCACCACACAGAAGGCAGGTGTATCTACATAACTACTGTGTGTAACAAAATGACTTTCCTAGGTATGTATGAATCTATATCTCTGTATAATTGGAACATGTAACAAAAGGACTTACAAATATAGTCCATCATACAGCAGTCAGGTGTATCTATATAATTACTGTGTGTTAAAGAAGGAGTTATGTAAGTAGGAGTCCATCATACAATCAGGTGTATCTATATAATTGCTCTGTTTTACCAAAGGACTTACCTAGGTAGGAGTCCATCATACAACAGTCAGGTGTATTTATATAATTACTGTGTGCTACAGAAGCACTTACCTGCGTAGGAATCCATCATATGCATTCAAGTGTATGTGTATGATTACCGTATGTAACAGAAGCACTTACCTAGGTAGGAGCTCATCATTCAGGAGTCAGGTGTGTCTATATAATTACTGTGTGTATGTGTAACAGAAGGACTTACATATGTAGAAGCCCATCACACAGCAGTTAGGTATATCTATATAATTACAGAAGGACTTACCTAGGTAGGAATATATGTGTAGAGGGAACCTACCTAGATGGAGGGAGGTAAACAAAGAAAAGAAGAAGGTGGAGGGAAGGAATTATGGAAAGAGGGAGGAATGAAGAAGATGAATGAGTGGAGGATAAAGAGTTGTTGTTTAATCTGTTGGTTTATTATAAATAATTTATAATAATAATAATGGAGGGGTGGAAGAAGCTGGAGATGGTGGGTAGAAAAAGCTGAAGGGAGAGAAGGAAGGAAGAAGATGTAGAGATGACAAAAGAAGGCATGGAGATGGACTGATGAGTGAAGAAGAGGGAGAGAGGAAAGAGCAGAAAATATTTGGTACAGTAAGCTGTGCAAGGGGGGTTGAGGGAAAAGGGGATCTGGATTGCAGCACTAGGGCATGCTGTTAGTGAATCCATAGCACAGAACAAAGGGCTGCGTGGCACAACGTATCATGCTGTACTAGGGCCACATGGGTGAGAAAGGTAGGAAAGGAGGGCACACATTATGATTCGTACTGCACTCTAAACTTGAGGTCAGAGTTTTTTTTATGTTTTGTAACACATTGTGCTACAATTGAATACTTACAGTTTTGTAGCTGAAGCTCTATTCAGTCAGAAAGGATCCCCCTCCGGTCCCTTCTGTCCTCCTCCAATCAGATCTGTAATCCAGTCGTGGGACAGAACAGATGCAGCTAGGGACAATCTTCACACAGTAAGTGTAAGGAAAACCCTGTTCCCTTGATGAAGGAGGGCAAGATTTTCATTTTGCTTACTGAAGATTGTCCCTCGCTGCGCTCCATCCGGACCAGATGGAGAAGCAGAGTGACGAAGAGAAAGGGGCGGAAGGGGGATCCTTTTGGACTGAGTAGCTCTTGAACTACAAAACTGTAAGTATTCAAATATAGCTCTATGTGTAAAAAAAAAAAAAAAAAAAAAAAAAAACAACATAAAGAAGACTCAGACCTCAAGTTTAATATATTCCTATGCCGTTGGGGTTTATATATACATTGCCACCAAATGTAGAACTGTTTTATCTCATACACTCATAATATACTTTTAAATATACAAGACTCTAACACATCCACTCATACTCCCTCTTACAAATATGAATTTATACTCTAACATTAACCCACAGACATACTGACTCGCTCTCTGGCACTGAAAGGGTGCAGCTGGCTGGTCCTGCAGATGATCTTATCGAGAATTCCAGAGACTGAGCAATTCACTCACAGCAGCACAATCTGTATTAGTTTTGCTTTCGCAGAAATGTTTTTGACTGTTATGCATTTATTCTGCCAAGGCCACAGTAAGTTAACACTGAGTGCCAAAGTGGTATGCAAGGTATTGTAGACCAGATGCCTTGCACTCTTCTCTGAGCACTCAAAGCTGCACTTTCTGCCCCTTATACATATGCCACTGCCCTTCTGTTCTCTTTACCTTTTTAATTATGCATTTCTGTAGATGGTGGGAATGTCTCTCCTCTGTGCTCTGTTCTGTCCCCTGTGTAATGCAGAATGCAGCATGGAGGTGACTCACTGCGCCCAGTGGTAGTTCCAGGTTGCACTGACATTGACTTAGTGCAACCCGGAAGTCACAGCCCTTAAAGTCATAAAGGGGCAGAGGCAGCAGATTCGGGGCTGCTGCAGAAACACTCAGGGCTTCTGCCCCCTTAGCCCCACCCCTACCGACACCCCTGGATATGTCTATTCATCTAGCTGCTTGTATGCCACATTGTCTAGCCATCTGTAATGCCTCCCAAGGTGCACAGACTCACTATTGAATTAAAGATTCATGTATGAAAGCTAAATGGAGAAATTCTGGGGTAAACCAATTGCAACATAGGTGACAAATAAAAAAGTCCTCTTGATTCAAATGACGCTTTTAACCCATTAAATGCTAGAGAGGCATTCAACACTATACCTCTTGTATTCAAGGGGTTAAAGGCCCCATTTAAATTAATGGGGATTTTATGGCTTTTTAGTTCTCCCGTAAGGTGCTGTTACTTTGACCCATAATTGCTCCAAGTTGATACGTGACTTGGTTAAATGAGTGAATCTGAATCAAGGCCCTCTGTTGTGCATATTTTTCCTCAAACATTAACTGCTTGATTTTCATGTAGTCCTTCATACATATATGTGATCCATGTGAATCAGGTACCATCTTAATGGTGTTGCAGTTTCATTGCTGAGCAGTGTAAATCACTGTGCCTAATGAGGGCTACACAATATAGTGGTAAACTGACTCATTATAGCGTTAATGGCTCTTTGCATCTTCTTCCCAATACTGTTTACTAGCATGTGTCAATAAACATCAGATGTACTCAACTATATTCATCAACTAGCTTAGATGAATGATTCTTCTGTTCTCCATATTTGATTGTATTATTTAATACCTCTGTATGTCTATTCCCAATTGCACAGCGCTGCGGAAGTAGTTGGCACTATATAAATAAATAATAATAATAATAATATATGTGAATTTTAGTTAAACCCTTGAATAGTAGAGACATCTCCTATGCATTGTTTAATAATATCATACCTCACAAATGTCCCTCTTTAGGAGGAACAGTCCCTCTTTGAGATCCAAATCCCTCTGTCCCTCTTTCCAACCCTGGTGTCCCTCTTTTTTGAGATCAGACTTTGTGGTGTGTGCATATAAGTTTATCACATTGCTCAACAGCAATAATACATTAATGTTTGTTTAAACTTCAGTATATGGGGTTATAAGTTAGTATGTGTAAATAAAATACTTTAATTTTGTTCTAAATCATTTATTCAGTTATACAAAGAGGTGTCAAGAACTAATCTAAAAATTCTTGGTACTGCCCTGTCTTCCATACTGGAGTATGATAAATTATCCATGTCTTAGATAATGAGTGAAATGTATTAAAGGGCAAAAAAGGGAGATATGATTTAGCTCCGTTTTCTCTTTCACATTATTTACACAATACAGAATTCTTCAGATATCTTCTTGCCTATGCACGTAACATTATCCCATTTAACACCAGGCCTTCCATTCATTTTTGTACACTGTGATATGTACATAGATTTATTTTTCTCACATTAGTAAGTGTGGAAATTCTAGGCAGATTTTTCTTAATATAGAATAAAGAAACGATCTGCACAGCGCATTTAGAAGGTTTTAACATTTATTATTTCAAGAGGATTACTTGAATGGAACCATGATGTTGCACCATTTAAGGCACCCATGTTTTACCTACCTTCCCTTGTGTTCCTGTTTGAGACAGTAGCCTTTCATGATTGACTGATGCCCACCAGTGTTGACCACTCATTCTTCACTGAGATGATTGGCGAGTGGCCTATAGGTTGCCCTGCAGATTGCCAGTGCAGCATTTTCTCTGTGGTCTAAATGCAGGTGAGTTGCAGTTACCTAGGCTGGCTGAGCTGACACAAAGCAATAGCTTCCCATGTAAACAGCCAAACTAAAAACCATGAGTTCTATTTTTGGGTGACTAACACAATGATGTAATTGCTGCATTGGCCTTTCCAGAGTGAACTCATACATACACAGAGGCACTATTCAATTTATTACAGTCACACCTATACACTGTATAAGGTTTCTGCTATATCTTCATTTAGAGCCTATACAACAACTTGAAACTGCATCTCCATCAGTTAATGAGATGTTAATATGTCCTAAGAAATGTATAAATTCAACCACTCCAGAATTTGTTTTTAATTACCTTTTATCTTGTTTGTCCATTATCATTCAGCAGATCCATTGGGAGGAGTCTAAAACTCAGCAGGGGTGGAACTGATAATGAAGAAAATCGGAATATGATAAAATGTATCAAGGACATAGATTCTGACATCTTTAATTCTAGACTCTATTCTATTGATATATGTGTTCTGTCTCTGTGGACTGGGTGTGGGGGTTATTATCTGTTCCTTAATGAAGGAAACCTCATAAGAGTAGCAAAGCACCCCACCACCATCACCATCCTGTTTTTTATGCAAATAAATGGTCCAGGGCTGTGCTCAGGGAGATCAAAGGTGGGCAAGTTGACTGGCTACGAAGGTGTATTAGTTTGTAGAACTGATCTGATTTTCCATAACATACAGTATGATTTGTCTATGTATGCTGGGGAGGTGGGGGAGGTGCGAGGAATGGGTGGATATATCTGCACATTAAGAATAAGTGAGCATATTTTGCTTGAAGTATAGAAAACATGATTAATTTCAATGAGGTCTTGAGGTCATACTGTGGTCTGACCAGGGCATCAACTTTGTAATCTAGACTCACATCCGCCTGTGCGGCGAAAGTTAATTATGTGTAAATAGCTTCCAGAAACCTCAAATCAATTTATGAAAACAAAAATTAACTTTCCGTATAAACATAATTACAGTGTGATGGAGGTGCGCAGGCCAGCGCATGTTTTGGAAGCTGGGCAGGGAGCCAAATGAGTTTATTAGGCAATGTAATTAATAATGGCTTCCCTGGCTCCAGCAGGCTCTTTATGTTCAGGGGAAGTGAGGATGGAATGAAAAACAATTGACAGGTTTAGAAAAGTGTTTCGTTGAGACCTCTCACAGGGGTGTCTGACAGAAAGGAAAGCAGCATTTTACTTTCTTGTACACAACCAGACTGAGAGGTGCAATTCTGGGGCAATTCATTTTGGTTTAACCCTTTGAGTGCCAATGGATTTGCAGCTCATTGCTTCTCAATCTGCTGCATACCCAACTGGCACATAAAGTTTTAACCCTTCGAGTACCAGTGTGGTATGCAAAGCGTTGCTTTGCAATGCGTTGTATATCCTTCTGGCACTCAAAGGGTTAAACAGGGCTTTTAACCCCTTGAATGCTAACAAGGTCTTGACTGCATTCCATAGCCATTCTTTGAAGACATTTCTAGCATTCAAGGGGTTAGTGGACCAGAAAAGTTTTCATAGGACTTTTCCTGCTGATTAAAGCAAGACTACTTCTACTGCTTGGAGGATCAAAGGCACATCGAAAGTATTTACTAAAGTGTCTTCGACATCACATCACCATTCAGTAAGAATCTGCTCACATCGACATCCATCCGACATGATTAAGAATTTTCACTCATCACATCGACAATGGACTATTTCCATATGGAAATGCAGCATAATGAGGCATCTTAGTATGCAAGGGGGTGTGTTGATATGTTAATGTGAGACCTCAACACATTCACTAAACTCCAATAGCAGTCTCTGTTGTCGGAGTTCACAGTCACAACTTCACCTGTCTGAGGTTGGTGAAGTTGGAATCTCCCTGTACTTTCCTATGTGGTAACAGCCCTCAATCAATCACAATCAGGGAGGGTTGTGAACTGTTGATGATGTGGAAGGGATGTCCTCCCTTCACACATCACCAACACTATGACAATTCTAAAGTTGAATATTCTCTCTGCTTCCCTATTTGGCCAGAAGGGAGTGGAGAGGCTACTTTCAGCACCATGGTGTGCATTGCTCACCCACAGATCCTCACATATGTCTGACCCTCACAACCTTGTTCCCTTGTTCACTGGTAACCATAGATCCTCATGTACACTGTTTGACCCCTGAACCTTGTTTTCCTGTCCACTGGTAAACACATTTCCTCACATAGACTCTGACCACCCCCTTCAGCTTTGTTCCCGTTTCCACTGATAGCCACAGATCTCCAGGTACACTGTCTGACCCCCCACATCCTTATCCCCCTGTCGAGTGGTGAACACAGATCCTTACATACACTGTATGTCCCCCCAAGCCTTGCTCCTTTTCCCACTGGTAGCCACCAATCCCCACATACACAGAGTGATTCCACCAGCCTTTCTTCCCTGTTACAGGCAATGTCTGACCCCCATAGCGTTGTTCTCCCGTCCACTGGTAACCATAGATCTCCATGTACACCGTCTGACTCCCTAGCCAATCCCCACTGCCCCTGGTAGTCAAATTTGCCCCATATGCACTGTCTGACCCCACAGCCTGGTTCCAGTGGTAGTCACAAATCCCCAGATACACTGTGATCCCCAGTCTGGTTGTTACAGTGCCCCAAATATACTGTCTGATCCCATAGCCTGGTTCCACTCCCCTGGTAGCCACAGATCCCCCATATACACTGTCTGATCCCCAGCCTGGTTCCACTGGTAGCCACAGAACCAAATATTACTTACAGTCCCGCCTTGTTCCATTGGTAACCAAAGAATCACATACACACCCACACTGTCTTCTTCCCCAACCTTGTTCTATTAGGCCCAGGGGGAGTGTTCTCTGAGATACAGACTTTGACTCCTACATTTTTGGCCTGACTCCTAGAGTCAAAGAAAACTTGTCAAACCCTGCAGTAAAACTATCTGCTCTGCTAAAGAGATTATCATCCATTAAATATACCCATTTCTTGGAGGTATACTATTAGCTGTCCAGTAAAAGACACAATTTTATGTGTACATTTTTATTAAGGATTTTTATATACTAAACGTTCCTGATAGAGACTGAAAACCACGTAATCCACCTTAATTTACCTTTTCCTAATTAAAGTGGATTTGTCACTTTGTAACAAATAAGTGATTTTGAAAGAGCTTTCAAAAACACCTATATTTATGTTATCCATTTTTATTACTAATAATAAGATATTTAGATAAGATAGTTAGCTTTATTATTTGCCATTTTATACAGCTGAGCTAAAAATTACTGGTAGGAAGTGGCAGTTGGGATTGGGAGCAGAATCACAGTGACTACCAATGTGTGACAGATAAGCACTAAAGTATAATTAAATAAAGTAAAGTCTATCATAAACTAATTGTTTAAATAAAAAAATATTGAATATAAATACAGATGCTTTTGAAAGAGCGTTTAAAAAAAATCACCTATCTGTATTACTAAAATGATAAGATTGGCAGGGTGCCAGATTCTCCAGCCACACACACCCAGGGGTGGCAGTAAGGAGGAGTTGTTCAGGTCTTCTGTATACTGCCTGTCCAGGACATATGTGTGGGGGGTCATTATCTTTGCAAGGAGTTGGCCCTCCCCCACTATCTCCTCTTCCAAAAAACAAACATGCCCTTTCCACCCCCTGCCAGTCTTTCAATATACACACACATGCACACAATATATACAAACACACACAATAGACACACACCACAATACATACACACACACACACACAATATATACACACACACAGACAATACACACCCACCACAATACATACACATGCATAACACTCATGCAATACATATGCACACACACACAACACGCACCTCACAGACAAAGCACAAACAGACAGTACACGCACACAAGAAACACCAAATACTCAACATACAACAACAAACGCCAACACACAATACACAGACGTGCAAAAAACACACACAATGCACACATGCACAAAAACGTGCTCAACACACACATAGAAGCAATACACACAGATAAATAATACACAACACACACAATACACCACACAATACACATGTACAACATATGCTCAAAACTCACACAACACACAAACCATACACACACTTGCATAATGCACCACAACACGCACAATACACAGCACACACAATATACCACAACACACACTCGCAAAACACACAATACACACATGCAATACTCATGCACAATATAGACTCATATGCAACACACACTCAGTACACACATGCACAACAGACACACAATAAATACACACAACATACACACACACACAAAAACACACGCAGTACACAAATTAACAAAACACATGCACAACACATACAAGCAATAGACACAGGCACACAATACACGACAACAAACCATCCGCACGTACAACACATACAAGCAAAACGCACACACAACACAATACTTACGACACAAACACATGCAATACACACACACGCAATACATATGCACAATGCAAACAGACTACACACACGAACAATACATATGTGCAAAACACACAAAATAAACACACACAGAAAAACACACACACACCACAAGACACACAATACACACAGACAATATACACACGTACAAAAACACACAAACACCCACACAATACACGCATGCACAACATACACATGCACAAAAAACACGAACAACACACCACAAAACACACAAACAATACACACATGCAATACTTATGCACAATACACACTCACATGCAATGCACACACACACACGCAATACACAAACACAAAACACAAACATGTGCAAAACACACGCACACAACACACTTGTGCAAAACATGCACAAAATACATGTGCAAAACACACGCACAAAACACATGCATATGCACAACACAATACACAAACTCACAACACACACAATACACAAACACAACACACACGCAAATTCAATAATCCAGACATTAAGAACATTGTCTCCTTTCTGAATTTACCTGGATGCTGGAAGTGTACCCAAACCCTCAAGCAAGGAGTTTTAGCCCCCAAAAAAGTAGCAATCCAGCAACTGATTAACCCTATCTTAAAGTGATAATAACACTTAATACATTGAAAAATATATATTGTAGGGTTTAGCTTCCTGAGAAAAACAAGGGTACTGTCACACAGGGAGACCAGATGTGACGAAACCCACAGGAGAGAGAGTGCTCGGGTACGACGCTAGTTTGCGGTGCTCGCCGTACGTTGACTGTCTGCGGGATTACCGTGCTGCGGCCTAAGCCAGATACGGTGCCGGCCACAAGGCCGGATGACAAACCCCAGAGGAGCTGGTGGTGAGCCCAGGATGATAATCCCACAGGCAGTACTAGCTCTCCTGTGGGGGAGAGCGAAGGCTGGGGAGCGCAGTATGGGGAGCGAGGCTAGAGAGCGGTGGCCGGTAGGCTGTAGCTCTCCTAGGAAAGGGTATAAAAGAAAGAAAAAGGAAATACTCTCCTAGGATGGAGAGAACAGACCTGTCCAGTAGAGTCAGCACAGGTGCAGTGGAGGAGCAGGGTAAGTGCAGTAGACGACTGGGTGCGTTCCTGGAAAAAGATCCGCGACACGCCAGGATATTCCACACTCCTACTGGAACAGCTGATCCGGAAACCACTGACAGGAGACAGACTGGATGCTGACAGAAAGATATTCCAGGCTGGACTGCAGGACAAGGAGGAGCTGTCAGGAACAGGCTGGAAGCCAACCCACCAGAGACAGGCAGGAACAAATAGGAAGATCCTGGAGCAGGTAGGTACTGGTCAAACAGGAACCTGCTGGGATGGCAGACAAGACTGGAGGGCCAGCTGCTGAGTAGTAGGTGAGCACTGGCTACACTGGAACCTGCAGGGACGGCTGGCTAGGCAGAGAGGACAGCAGATAATACCAGTCAGGCAGCTAGGCGCTTGGGAACACTATCAGAGTGCGCCCGTGCCTAGACTGGAGCGTCCTGAAATAGACGCACCATGTGACGTCACGACGCACGTGACGCGACGACGGGGGAAACCCGGAAGTGAAGAGAGACTGTCCCGAGCGCCGCAGACCGCGCGGGGACAGAGGGTGACAGGTACTCCCTTTACTGAGAGGTGTTTTACTCAAAAGTTTTTGCAGCTCAAACTTTAACTATTTAGGTGCAGTATCTCAATGGCCTGAAAGTTTAGAGTGGCGCTACTGCTAGATCACCCTATGGCAAGCTCTGGTCATATGTCCGTAAATGTCCATAGGACGGTGTAGCAACAGTGCCACTGTACAATTTCAGGCCACTGAGATACTGCACATAAAAATTTCAAGTTTGACTAATACACCTCTCAGCAGTGGGAGTACCCTTGTTGTACTCAGGATGATACACCATACAATATAAATCTTACTATATATAAAGTCTTTCTATCTCTTTAACCCTTTAATTGTCAGTCGTTTCCAAAGTACTCATAAAGAAAAACTCAGAATAGCCCATGTCTGTGCCAGGTATTATTGTACCTACTTGCACAAATGTAGACAACCTGTTGTTCACCAGCTATTGTTGGACTACAACTCCCATCATCTTCAGTAAGCTGCTCGCCCACTTAGGATGATGGAAGTTGTAGTCCAACAGCTAGAGACCCACTGGATGCCCACTGCTGATTAACTGAGATATCCTCTTATGCTAAAAAGTTTTATACATCTGCTGATGGTCGACAGACAGATAGACAGACAAGTATGTAGGTAGGTAGGTAGGTAGGTAGATAGATAGATAGACAGACAGACAGACAGACAGATATATATTGATATTTGAGGTTATATACGGTATTTCAGTTTTATCAGATTATGGAGACTGTGGTGTACTGAGATTGCCTGTCATTATAAGTGAGACCTCATGCTCACTAGGTGTGCAGGTCATCCATTTCTCTGCGCACTTGTCGGGGAGGACTGATTCGTCACATTATCTGTGTGTTATGTGAACGACTGAGCCACAAGGCAAAAGCAGACTGATTAGAAATGCATGACTGGAATCAACATATAGGTATATTATCCCAGGGGGACTGGCAACATCCATATTCCTTCTTATCTGCATTTATATAGCACTTGTAACTACAAAATCTTATTACCACAGTTTAAATGTTTAAAGTCAGGTTTTTGATTATATTATGTAACATTATAAGTAAAAGCTTACTTAGATGCAGTATGCTAGGCATAGAAGTGTTTGCACAAACCCGTAAGAGGTAGGAGAAGAATACACTTAAAAGCAAGGATCTGTGATGAAGAGTTTTGTACATAGAAATACAATATGCATGTCGTGTAGCTCTTCCCAAGATCCTAAGAAAAACATCACAAAACACAGGGGAGAACATTACTGCAGAGTGCCTTGATACACTGATTCAAATTCCATTGATGTTACTTTAGTTCAAATATTGCCTTGATACATAGTACGTGTATTTAGCAAATCATTGATCGTGCTTCTTGTCCTACCCTGCCAGCAATACACTGCTATGTCAGGAAAGCAAGATAAAAGGAACACTCATGCCAAAATACAAGTTGCTATTAAACAAATGTGCATGATGTGACATTCATATAAGTCTAATAATGTTGCTGCATTCAAACTTGCTGGATATCAGAGGTCTTCTCATCTTTTCTTTGTTAAAGTGATAGTAATGTTTCTCAAAAAAAAGCAGCTCCGATTAATCTTCATAGTATTTGAGCCATGGAGAGTGTTATTTCTTTACTGTCAGAGTTGTAGTTCAAGAGTAATTGAATGATAACATTTCCCTCTCCTGCCCCTTTTACCTAGTGTAGCCACCCCCCCCCTCAGATGTGGAATCTGGTCCCTTGACCAAACAGGTCGCAGCAAGGGACAATGTGGGGTATGTATATAAAACCTTATTATTGTATACTTAAGAATTTTTACTAAAATTCACAATGCCTGGTCATATTTATAAAAGTGGAAAGTCAGTTTATAAATATGTCTATCTGAGAAAATTCTCACCTGCGAATATATTTTTGCTCACACCGCTGTCATTATATACTTCCATTAAAGCGGAACTAAGACCGCTAACAAACCTTGTCTTTAATAATTCCCTATCTGGCGACTAGCTGCTTAGTAGCGCTAGTCGCCAGAATTATTACCGCTTCATGAAGAAATTTGAAGTGATCCTCGGCTGACAGGCTGGACAGAGCATGGACATCTTGCCCTAGTGACGTCCGCGTGCCTGCTCTATCAGTCCCAGACAGCTGTAGGAGGCGTTGCTAGGAGCCATGCGGCTCTGGAAGGGACTGACAGAGCAGGCGCGCGGACGTCACTAGGGCAAGATGTCCGCGCTCCGTCCTGCCTGTCAGCCAAGGATCACTTCAAATTTCTTCATGAAGCGGTAATAATTCTGGCGATTAGCACTACTAAGCAGCTAGTCGCCAGATAGGGAATTATTAAAGACAAAGTTTGTTAGCGGTGTTAGTTCCGCTTTAAGAACAGGTTATACCTGGCATTAAGATTTAATCCCTAAAACTGCCTTTATTTTTGGGGCAATTAGCAAATTTCTCTATAAATACATTGGAACACTTATTTGGCCAAGCCCATTTCTACCTCTTTTCAAAAAAGTCAACTAAATAGAGTTAACACGTACATACAATGTATATACTTATGTCGCTTTGAGACACTTTTCAGACACTTTCTTTATAACTCCAGTTTTATACCTCTCCCCCTATCTTCATATTGTGAACATAAGGAAAACCGTACCCCCCTTGATGGGTTTTTCAGGTTTTTCCTTATGCTCACTGAAGATTGTCCCTCTCTGCGATCCATCCAGACAGTCTTGCTGCTCTGAGGTTAGCAGTGTTACATCAGTAAAAGTGGCAGGAGGGGGATACTCATAGCTGGGAATTTTCAGAAATGGCTCACCCTGAGATTCCCCCCTCCCCCTGCCAAAAAAAGAGACACCTTTGCTACTATGTTTGTTTAAATTATATTAAATCACTGATAATTCATCAAGTTGGAGTTAGCCAGGGGGCAACCGGTTTTTAGCAGGGCCCTGGCTGTCTGGTGGTTAGTAGTTCTTACTGGTTTGTTCCTTCAAATGGATAGTAATACTTAATATGCAAAAAAATATATATTGTAGTGTTTATCCCCCTGAGTTAAAGGGTACTCTCACTGCTGAAAGGTGTTTTACTCAAAAGTTATTACAGCTCAAAATTTAAATTTTTAGGTGCAATATCACAGTGGCCTGAAATTGTACAGTGATGCTGTTGTTACACCATCCTTTGGACAGCTCTGGTCCATAGACCATAAGTCTCCATAGAATAGTGTAGCAACAGCGCCACTGTACAATTTCATGCCACTGTGATATTGCACCTAAAAAATGTAATTTTGAGCTGTAATAACTTTTGAGTAAAACACCTTTCAGCAGTGGGAGTACCCTTGTTTTACTCAGGGGGGATAAACCCTACAACATATCCCTTTAAGCTAGGCATTTGAAATGCAGACAGTTCAGGGTCACTTGCACATATACTCAACACTATAAATATAATTTATTTATCTATTGTGCAACTAAAGAAAATTGACCAAAAGTACTGATACTGTTCATTCTTTGAATGAATAAACAGTGCGGTACTTTTGGTACATTTTCTTTTGTTGCATAATAGATATATAATAAATTATACTTATAGTGTTGAGTATATTTATGTCAGTGACCCTGAAATGTCTGCATTTCAAATGCCTAGCTTAAAAAGAACACAGACAAGCAGAGCCGCCCCTTACATGGGCCCTGGTGGGTCCATGGGACCCAGGCAGCACTTTGACAGTGACAGCAATTTGCCACCCCAAGGCATGTTCTTTTGCCAGTAAGCGTTCGGTGGACATTGTTCCCCCTCTTCCCATAGCCACCTAAATGCACGCTTAGCAGCACTGTGACTTCCTGCACACACTGCTTAACTTCCAGCAAGTACTCAGCTAAAAGTAAGTGAAGTGTTTTATTTTTCAATCATTTTCTACTAAATACTAAAACACCTTTTATAAGACATGGTTAAATATATTATGTATAGAAATACAGCTCACAGTGGACTTGCGTTGCAATGCGTTTGCTACCTCGCTGGCATTCAAAGCATTTCATCTTTGGACCCAGGCAGCACAATGTCTTGGGCCGGCCCTGCAGACAAGGCAGTAAGTAACCAGACAGGGGCACAGGAGAACTCTGCTAAACAGGCTGTCCCCCTGTCTAGTTCCAAAGCCTCAACCTCCCCAGCCAGCCCATGATCAGATCAGAATTCATGTGTGTCAGTCACTCATCAAGTCAACAGTTCCCCCCAGCCCCAGGTATGCAACCAATCATTTGATAGACACAGGAAGAGATGGTGCACCACTTTCAGTATTCTGGGTGTCTGTAGACCAAAGGGAGTGTGCTACACTGTAATATTTATATTTGAACCATATAAATAAAACAAAGAGAGAATACAGGCATCTGAGCACCAGACCCACCCCAAAAAATACAAGGGCAAGTGTATATATAGAATCCCTGTAGAGGGAGAGTATAGCAGTAAAGAAATTATTAAAATATAACCTTTATTACATATAAATAGAGAAAAAGGTGAACTTATTTAAAAACATTAACAACAATAATAGTATTGAAAAATATACTATTCTAATCTCATACCTCCCAACATTTCAAATTGCCAAAGAGGGACACTTGTGTTTTAGAGGGTGTTGCTGGGGGCATGGCTGGTGGGCAGAGCATTACCAGGGATTTGTAGGCTATTTCATGACTTATTCATACCTCTTTGTATAACCTAATAAATGACTTACAACAAGACCAAAGTATTTTATTTTCACAGACTAATTTATAAACACATATACCGACATTTAAACAAACAATAATGCAAGTTATACTGCTGTAGAACAATATGATACACTTATCTACACACCACTCAGTCTGATCTCCTAAAAAGAGGGACATCAGAGTGGGAAAGAGGGACAGAGGGATTTGGGTCTAAAAGAGGGACTGTCCCTCCTAAAGAGGGACACTTGGGAGGTATGTAATCTGATTGTGCAATCTGATATAGTTAGCACAGTGGCTAAGAGAGCCACCTCTTTATGGGTATGAAGACAGACTCTACAGCATGAAGTGTAGCACCAGTAAATAGTTGTAGCGCAGAATGCACACATGTGGAAATAAAACAGTATTATTGTTTTTAATGTTTTTAAACACATTCATCTTTTTCTCTTTTATATTTATGAATAAAGGTTATATTTAATAATTTCTTTACTACTATACTCTCCCTCTACAGGGATGCCATATATACACTTGCCTTTGTATTTTTGTTCATATGAACCAACACTGCCACAGGGTTTTTTGTTCCAGCTTGCCCGTCACAGGTTCAGAGGTCCCATTTCCAGGAGCTTTGCCGACCATGCTCTGCCTCCAGCCCTCCACTCACTGGAGCTCTTCGTGCAGCTGCCTTGCAACTCTAACGTCATCACGTTAGCGTCGCTCTTCCTGAGCAATGCCAACAGCAACAATTGGCTGGCTGGCTCGCAATGTGTGTCATTCAGTCAGGTGGTGTGGGGTGACAGTGAAGGGGCCACATAGCAAGTGGAAGTAGATGGTTGGATGAATGCACTGTGCAGGCAAGCTGCACAGACCAGCAGCAGTATGATACTATTTTATAACATTATTAAACGTCACATGAATGAAATAAGTCAGCATTAATTGGTCTACCTGATGATTTGAAGGTTTCATCCAAAGACAGCTCTCTAAATCCAGAGTCTCTGGGTGAAACCTGGCAAATTCCCAGGTATGGGGATAATTTATCATTTAATTAATTATTTTTGAACTACAGTTGGCTATACACACACAAACATTTATATATACATATATATATATATATATATATATATATATATATATATATATATATATATATAAATATATATATGCTGTCTTTCCTAAATACTGCCTTCCTACCACCAATAGCACCATGACTTTTTTTCTGACATTAAAAATTAATAAATAGAAAAAAAAGATTTTGACAATTTATAAGAGCCAATTGTCCCATCCAGTCTGCCCATTTTCTTATCTAATTAAAATAGACAATCTTACATACTTCTCAGATTAGACATATCTCTGTCTTTCCAAGACATTTTTCTAGTTCCCTTACTGTATTAGTCCCTACCACTTGTGCTGGGAGTCTGTTCTATGAGTCTATTACCCTTGCAATGCTTTGGATAATTGTCTGGCACTCAGTGGGTTAAAGACCAGAGTGTAATACATTGGTTCTCAATATATCGATTATCCCTTTGGACTAACACTAACACCTACAAAGGATCTGGGGTAAATACCTTGTAGCCCACTCTGAAAAAATATTTACCGGTATTTGTTTTCTGAGGCCTAAACTGTAGTATTACATATATTCCCTGGAGGTTTCCATTCCTTTCCAGTGTTCTCATTATGATAACAATCTTGATAGGGCGTCCAAGATGTATTATTGTTATGCATTGTCTTAAATGGACTGAGATAATATATCGGCCTTCCTGAACAGTGGGTGCTAATCTCAATACATGAACAATATTATCTGTGCACAAAAATACAACCAAAATGTGTTTATACAGGATAAGCTACACATTCATTACAAATGAAAAGTTAATATTAGATTTAAATATCTAACTTAAAATAATTACATTTTACCAATGCTAGCTGGTAGCACATTATATTTATAATGATTAAACCCAATCTAATTTTTAGGTATTAGTGTTCATGTAAATGATTAAATATTGGTACTATATAGAAACCAACAAAGGACCTTATGTATAAATGCAAAGTTGGGCAAATTTGAAGCAAACAAATTGCTCTACAAGTAGAGATGGACAAAGGGTTTCACCTCAAATGTGAAGCATGATGAAATGGCACTTCCTGAATTTTTTCATGATTTTTTTCTGCCTTTTTCATTGCATTGAAATCAATGATAATAATGTATTTCCCCTACGTGAAAAGTTTCAGCACACATCAATATCTACAACCCTAGCTATGACGAGTGCTCCTTATGCTATGTAGTACCATTGACACCTACTGCTAGTAGTTTTGCAATATCTAGCCCCAGTAGTAGTCCCTCTGAAACCTCTCAGTCTATGAAATCTACAGTAGAGAGATACTTCACTCATGATCAAAATCTAAACATGTTGCTATCGGTCTGTGGAAAAAAAAACATGTGAGAAGGGGGAAAGCAGGACCCCATCTAAGCACCTCCTCATTGAGATCCCACCTGAAGCACAACCACAGATCTGATTAGGAGACATGCCAGCAGTATGCCACAATTAGCAGTAGTAGAAGCAGTCATAAAATTGCAAAGGGCATGATAGTAGTATTGTAGATGTCTAGAGAATGGGACAATATTTTCTTCTGTAACAATAACAACCATGTCTCCTACTGCTGTTGTTGTGCAAATGCAAGGAACTATGAAGGATGTATCTGGGTTAGCTGGAGATGACAAAAATCATATAGTCATATGTCTTGGTTCTTTCTCTACTATTTTTTGCCTTAGCAGAAGAGAAGTTGGGAGAGGGGGGTTTGTGGGTGTTGCATAGGAGTAGTGTGACTTTTGTATTTCAAGAATCTAATAATAATAATTTTATTTAGTGAGTTTACTTTACATCACTAAAATCTGCTGCTATGAATATATATTTTGGAGAAGCTAAGGTTCCTCAAGCCTTCCCATGGGGTGGCTGGTTGGAAATACGGTAGGAAATGCATCCTGCATTTTCAAAGTAGGCAGATACAAAAAAGGAGAGCAGGTGGTACAATAAATGTATGTATGAAATTGATTTTATTTTATTTATTTAGAAAATGTTTTACTAGGAAAAATACATTGATATTTCTCTCGTTTTCAAGTATGTCCTAGAGAGCTGTAACAGTAAAAGTCACAGACCGCAGGAGCCAGCAATAGGAACTAGATACAGAAGGAAATTGTGACATAGTGTACCTCTCCCATCTGATAGACATGAATGAAACGCGGACACCTGGGCCAATCTGGACTGGTGGGAAGGGAAGAATTATGCTAAAGAAAAAAAAACATCAGGAAGTTGGCCCTAGTTAGGGATTAACATATTTTAACTCTTTGAGTGCCAGAGGGGGTAGCAATACATTGCAAAACAATGTGCCGCCTGCACCTCTGGCACTCAAAGGGTTAAAACTGATAACTACTGCATATTTAATCATAATGCAAGCATTGCCAGCATTCAAAGTCTACAGCATATGATTTTTACATTTCTATGCAATAGTTATTATTATTATTATTATTATTATTCTTTATTTATATAGCGCCAACTAATTCCGCAGCGCTGTACAATTGGGAATAGACATACAGAGTTATTAAATAGTACAATCAGATGTGGAGAACAGGAGGATCAGAGGGCCCTGCTCGTGAGAGCTTACAGTCTAGAGGAAGGTAGGTTTGATACAGAAGGAGTAAGTGCTATTGCGTTTAAGTGCCTCCTGCCACATGAACTGCCAGTCAGTGGGTGGGAGTGAGAAGTGCCGTTGAGTGCAGTAGTCCGTGCAAGGGGTGAATCTTGGTGATGATGTTTATGGAGGCAGTTGATAGGCCTCCCTGAAGAGGTGAGTCTTCAGGGAGCGTCTGAAGATTTGAAGGATGGGGGAGAGTCTGATGGGGCGGGGGAGGGAATTCCACAGCTCAGGTGCAGCACGGGAGAAGTCCTGTAGGCGGGAGTGGGAGGATGTGATAAGAGCTGTGGAGAGCAGAAGGTCATGTGCAGAGCGAAGATGGTGGGCGGGAGTATATTTGGAAATGAGAGATGAAATATAGGGGGGTGCAGTGTTAGTGAGGGCTCTATAAGTTAGCACCAGAGTTTTGAATTTTACTCTGTATGCTAACGGGAGCCAGTGTAGGGACTGACAGAGGGGTGTGGTGTTAGAGAAGCGATGAGTGAGGTAGATTAGTCTTGCAGCAGAGTTCATTATGGGCTGTAGCGGGGTTAGTCGGGTGAGAGGCAGGCCAATTAGTAAGGAGTTACAGTAGTCAAGACGGGACATGATGAGTGTTTGGATAAGAATTTTGGTAGTGTCTTCTGTGAGAAAGGGTCGGATTCTAGAGATGTTGCGGAGGTGGAGGCGGCATGAGTTGGAGATTGACTGGATGTGAGGAATGAAGGATAGGTCAGAGTCAAATGTGAACCCCAGGCAGCGTGCTGTAGGGGTTGGTGTGATGGAGGTGTTGTTAACGGTGAGGGTAATATTTGGGATAAGGCTGGTTGTAGATGGAGGGAAGAGAATTAGTTCAGTTTTGCCAAGGTTAAGTTTGAGTTGATGGGAGGACATCCAGGAAGACACAGCAGACAGACAGTCAGACACTCGGGACAGGAGGGAAGGGGAGAGTTCTGGGGAGGAAAGATATATTTGGGTGTCATCAGCATAGAGATGATGGTGAAACCCAAAGGAGTTTATTAGTTTTCCAAGGGAAGCAGTGTAGATTGAGAAGAGCAAGGGTCCCAGTACTGATCCTTGAGGCACACCAACAGACAGTGGGAGGGGTGGGGAAGTGGAGCCGGAGTAGGAAACACTGAAGGAGCGGTTGCAGAGATAAGATGAAAACCAGGAGAGTGCAGTGTCGCAGAGACCTAGGGAGTGGAGGGCTTGGAGGAGGAGTGGGTGATCAACTGTGTCAAAGGCGGCTGACAGGTCCAAAAGAATGAGTAGGGAGTAGTGGCCTTTTGACTTGGCTGAGAGCAAGTCATTGGCCACTTTAGTGAGGGCAGTCTCAGTGGAGTGATGAGGGCGGAATCGGGATTGCAAGGGATCTAGCAGGGAATGGGAGCAGAGGAATTTAGTGAGCCGGTTATATGCAAGGCGCTCGAGAAGCTTCGAGGCGAACGGGAGTAGGGAAATTGGCCGGTAATTTGACAGTGAGTTTGGGTCCAGGGAGGGTTTTTTTAGGATGGGAGTGATTAGTTGCCCTTTAATGTAATGCCATACTGTCATACTGACTGGGTGGAGGGACAAGCATGCACCTTCCTTTAGACTTTGGGCCATATATAGCCACAACTCTAAGACTCCTCATCTTAACCCTTTAAGGATGTGTTTCAAAGCTCTCTGGACTTTAATGGGTTATCATTTGCTTAGACCCTTTGTAAGCGTGTTGTAACTCATCAACCATTTTGTGACAGCAAGAGGCATAAATCCATAAATGTGTGAATTTATTGTCTCCTATCTCAATGTACAGTTATGATATGGCCATCCATAAACAAGACCTTGTTAGGTAATCTTTCAAAGTCATCTATATTGATTTTCTATTTATTAAAATTATTTTAGAGATATTTACCATTTTAGTGCTGTGTGTCTGATACTGCTGACACAGCCGATTACAAATGATCTCCCCAGTAGTGTCCATATATAGTGTTCTTCCCCCTACATTGCATATACACCTATATACACATCTTCCCTTTGAGTGTCATAGGTGCTCTGTGATAAGCTTGAAAACCCACCAACCAACCCCAGCTGTTAAAAGATGAACCAAACATATTTCAGTCTATGTTAGAAGGGGTGCCTACACTTTGTTTATTTCATGGTTGCTAGAGCCTATTCCAGAACATTACTTCTCAATGTGTTGGAGGTGTCTCCAGCATCCAAACATTTCAGTGTTAGTGTTACAGCTTACCTTGGTTTCAGCGTCATCTGTAGGCGCGAGGTTTCAAGCATGCTGCAGGCCTCTGTTTTATGTGTTTGCTTCCTGTAGTCTCCTCCTACCTACTTCCTCCTTCTGAGCTGCTCCTCCTACCTACTTCCTGAGCAGGGTGTTACAGCTTACCTTGACTTCAGCATGATTACAGGCGCAAGGCTTCAAGCAGGCTGCAGGCCTCTGTTTTATCTGTTTGCTTACTGTAGTCTCCTCCTACCTACTTCCTACTTCCTCCCTCTGAGCTGCTCCTCCTACTTCCTGTGGAGGGGTTTAAAAGGCAGACTGAGGCCTGATTCAGATGCCCTTGCGTTGTTGTTCTTAGGTGAAGTACTTGGGCTCTGTGTGTGACCTGGCTATCTACGAAAACACACTCTGTGTATGACCTGGCTATTTATGAGAACCCGCACTGTGTATGACCCGGCTAAGTAAGGGAACCCGCTCTGTGTATGACCCAGATACGTACAAGAACCCTCTCTCTGTGTATGACCCAGCTAAGTACGAGAACCCTCTCTGTGTATGACCAAGTGATCATCAGTACCCCTTACTGTGATCAATTTGTGCTATTGGCCTAAGACAGACCACTGTTGTGGACAGAGAGTCTGATTGGTGACTGCAGGCGTGAGTCACAGGGTCTGTTATCAGTGATTGCAGGCGTGGGTCAGTTCTCCAGTCCAGCAGTCCTTGTGTTCCTGTTCATCGGCTCAAGATTACTGAGCCAGTGTTCACAGTGGTCGCCTGTTCCAGTGTTCCAGTCAACGGATCAAGAGCTGGCATTCCTGTATCCTGTTGAGACTCACAGGGGCTTCGGCCCAGTCTCCAGCGAGAGGCCTACTATTTCTGGTAGTAGTGTCGCCAGCTAGTAACCCTTTGCTTGTTGTACTACATATTTATTGCTGTGATTTATTCTAATAAATATTTTGCATTACAGACAGAGGGGTTTAAAGGGCAGACTGAGTCTTGACTCAGTTGCCCTTGTGTTGTACAATACAGTTCTGTTTCCCTTGGGCTCTGTGTATGACCTGGCTTGTCTGACCATCCATTCTGGTGCTGACCTGTGGCTCTGTCTGACAACTCTTTTGCCTGCTCCCATTGTGTAGTGGACACCCAATCTGGTGCGGACCTGTGGCTTTGGCTGACTACCTGAACTGTGTATGACCCGGCCTGTCTGCCCATCCATTCTGGTGCAAACCTGTGGCTCTGGCTGACTACCTGCTCCGTGTATGACCTGGATTGTCTGACTACCAACTCTGGTGTTGACCTGGGGCTCTGTCCACTGCACATCCAGCATACCAATGCTACAGTAGATATCCTATCTGGTGCAAACCTGTGGCACTGGCTGACTACCCGCTCTGTGTATGACCCGGCTTGTCTGACTATCTTTTCTGGTGCTGACTAGGGGGCTTTGTCTGTTTCCTCCATGTGTGGGTCCCCACTCCACAGACACCCATCCTAGTGCAGACCTGGGCCTCTATCAGACTCCTAGACTGACTGCAGGCTGAGTCAGTGCTAGTCCTTTGGGCATTCCGAATTACCTCGAGGCTCCATTGGGCTGAGGCCTAGTCTCGGACAGTGTGGTAGATCTATTGGTGGACTGCTCTTCCTGATACAGTGCTTGCCTCTTGTGTGTTATCTGTTTACGTGCATTACTGTGATTATTCTAATAAAAGATTGTTTTACTGTACCGTACTGACTCCTGGTTTATTCCTGGGAACAGTGACAGTACGCAAGGGCCATGAATACAGACGGTAATAGTAATTCAGCTTTCCAAAGTATCCTGGATAGGATGGAGACACAAGATCAACGTATTGATCACTTGTCTTTTGCCTTACAGACCTTGTTGCAGCGCACTGCACATCTCGAACAACTAAACCCACAAACAGTGGACTCCCCCCCTCCACCCTCTGCACCGGTGGTTCCTCTCTTTCGTGATGCAGGCAGGTCTGGTTCTGCTCAACCCCCACAGCGGTATGGAGGAGACCCAGAGTCGTGTAGTGGGTACCTCAACCAAATTGGCATATATTTGGAGATGGTGCTGTATGCCTTTCCTACTGAGCGCAGTAAGGTCGGCTTCCTTATCTCTCTCCTCACGGGCAAGGCATTGGCATGGGCCAATCCTTTATGGGAGACTGATAAACTAACCGTGCATAACTTCACAGAGTTTGCGAAGTCATTCAAAAGTGTGTTTGACATGCCAGGCTGTGTGGTCTTGGCTTCGAAGAACCTATTGACCATTCACCAGGGCCCTCATTCTTTGGCAGAGTACACCATTGAGTTTCGCATTCAGGCAGCCTAGGTAGGCTGGAATAACGAGGCCCTGGTAGCCGTCCTTCTTCCAGGGGCTTAACAATTCCATGAAGGATGAAATCGCGGTGATTTACCTAATGTACTGGATGAGTTAATTTTGTTCTGCATCCTTATAGATACCAGACTCAGAGAACGAACCTCGTTTAAGGAGCACCTGCGGAGGGCTCCGGGCAGACTTTCTCCTCATAATACTGGCCCACCTTATCCTCCCTCACCTCCCATTCCTCCTGGACTTGTCTCTTAGGGGGCAGAACCTATGCAGGTGGGTGCTACCTGACTTTCAAAGGAGGAGAGGGCCTTTTTATGTTATTCTATAGAGCCTATGCACTAAGATCTCCAAAGCTGGAGAAATCTTGTTGCACAGGCTCCATAGAATGACATAAGAACTGGAGAACAGATATCACTGAATAAGTCATTTCTGCTTTATCACACCTTGGTACATAACCCCATTATCTCTTGAACAAAGACACAATGGCAAAATTAATACTGGCTATTTGAATTTTTTGTCCATAGTAAAGTAAGAAGGAGACATGTCCTCCTTTAACCCTTTGAGTGGCAGAGGGGTATACATCACATTGCTGCAAAATGCATTGGATACCCCTCTGGCACTCAAAGGCTTAAATACTTTATCAGACAAGAGCTCTTAGACCTGATTATTGTGCAACAGCAGTCCTATTACAATGTTTCCCCCTTGCATAAGAGGGAACGGGTTCTGCTCTGAACGGCTGCTGACAGGTCTGCTGGGCCAAGTTATGTGTACTGCACTGGAAAAACCACTTATTCAGCAATTCTTGTCAAGTCAGTTCAGCTTGAGTTATTACTTATAATTAAGAGTACTACTTGTTTTTACTGTTCATTTTATTCACCCTTTTAACCCCTTCCATGGTAGAGAGGTTTCCAACTTATTTCCAACTTATTGTGAAGTAATGTGTTGAAGACGTCTCTGGCATCAAAGAGGTTAATGGAAAACTAACACCTCCTAATAATAACCTTACTTACTATACCTTACTATGGCCAGATAATGCTAATGACCGAGCTCCTATGAATTTTGCTTTTTGCAAGAAATAACATCTTCAATCAGTCTGTAAATATCATGTCTATTTAGGCAAGACCTCAAACTCACTGCACATTGTAATTTTAACCCTTCTAAGGTGTTAAGGATGAAATGGATGAGCATTGTATTACTTTGGAATGTGTGCATACCCCCTGGTCCTTAAAGGAGCAATAAACCTTTTTTATGAAAAAATATATATTATAGGTAGTTTCCTGTTGAGTAAAATACGGGACTCCCACTGCTGAGAGATGCATATTTTCAAAGTTATTACTGATGAAACCTGTGTTTTTTTACATTAGCAGTGGCCTCTAATGCTCAAATTCCAATTAGTTATTCTGTTACATTGTAATGGAGAGGAAAGTCAGTGACTTACAGTTCTCTGTAGAATGTGATAGAAACTGCTGAGTCACTTCCTGACAGTTAGAACTTTCAGGAAGTAAACACACAGTAAATTCAAAAATAAAATGAAACAGAAACACAATAGGGGCACCTATGGTGAAGTAAGTTATGATTAACAGTTGTTCAATAAATCATAATTCAGTACACTTACATTTAGATGAGGTCAGGGCTATGTTATCAGAGTCAACTGACTAATAAGCACACGGAGAAATTCTCCCGTCTCCGTTCGGGTCTCCCCTTTCTCTGTTCTTGGGTGCTTTAGATCCTCAAATGGACACAGCAGGCGACACTCTTTGTAAATATTTATTTATTAAAAAATATATAAAATGTACAGGCTTACAATGCTAACAAGTTTCGCAGCTGAAAGGCTGCTTTTTCAAAGCTCAACAAGCCTAAAGTGATTAAAATATAATTCACATAAAGGATCTAAATTTAAAATAGGCAAGATTTTTTTTAAAATAGGTGAAAAGGAGGACATTTTTGCATAGGCGGAAAGTTGAAATCTTTTGCGGAAAAATCGAAAAATTTTTACGTTTCGAGAAAAATCATGCAGGAAATTTTTCCACCCTTTTCGCCCACCCCTTGGAGTGACCTTGTAAAAACTCTATAACATATAGGTTTCATAAAAAAGTTTACTGCTCCTTTAAAGGCTTAAAGGGATAGTAATACTTAAAATGTAAAAAAAAATAAACCCTAAAACATATTTTTTTTTTACATTTTAAGTATTACTATCCCTTTAAGAAAGTTCTTTCATTCTTCATTCTGACTGATTCAGTCTGAAAAAACTACCAGCAACAGTCATGTCCCTCACCGTGGATATGACAACCATGGCTGGTTGACTATATTATCTCTTGGACAAAGGCACAAGGGCAGATCTAATTGGAGTCGTGATTTGCTGGCTATAGTAAGGTAAGCAAGAGGTTATTACTAGTTGTTAGCTCTCCTTTAACACAAGATGGGTTTGCATTCTGCTCAGGTTACAAGCTGCATTTAGCTGTGCATGTGGGTTATGTATCACAACTCACACTCTGCCATTGTTTACTGACTTATTTTTACTGATCAGTGCACGTGCATTTGTTAGTTCCTTGTTATGTAAATTTCTGTGTGTATCCAATAAAATGTCCATAGGATCGTGTAGCAACCGCGCCACTGTACAGTTTCGGGCCACTGTGATATTGCACCTAAAAAATTCAACTTTGAAAATTAATAACTTTTGAATAAAACACCTTTCAGCAGTGGGAGTACTCTTGTTTTATTCAGGGGGATAAACCCTACAATGTATTTTTTTTTTACATTTTAAGTATTACTATCCCTTTAAGAAAGTTCATTCATTCTTCATTCTACCTGATTCAGTCTGAAAAAACTACCAGCAACAGTCAGGTCCTCCACCGTGGATATGAGAACCATGGCTGGTTGAACATATTATCTCTTGGAAAAAGGCACAAGGGCGGATCTAATTGGAGTCGTGATTTTCTGGCTATAGTAGGGTAAGCAAGAGGTTATTACTAGTTGTTAGCTCTCCTTTAACAAGATGGGTTTGCATTCTGCTCAGGTTACAAGCTGCATTTAGCTGTGCATGTGGGTTATGTATCACAACTCACACTCTGTGTGTATCAAATAAATACATATCTTTTTCCTGGCAACCAAATAATAGATTATACCACAGAAATGATGGTGGAAAAAAAAGTATGCAAAAATTGTATTGTAGTACTGGCACTACAATGATACACATACCTGGGAACTCTCTGGTTTTTAGCAGCTCTCTAGGAGCCAGTAGCTGATTCTCTGTCTGTGGTGTGTTTCCTGAGAAACTCTTCCCATGTCTCCTCCTTCCCACTATGTTCCACCCACTCCCCAGTTAAGCCCCACCCACTGTATGATGCAAATAGTGATATAAAGTTATGCCTGGTTGCAGTCCATGAGACCTCTTTAGGAGCTCCACAGTAGAAACTTCTCAGGTATGATGATACATCATGCTCTCAAAAGGAGCAGTTCAGTAAGCTAAAGAGGTACAATTCCTAATTAAACCATCTGCACCATAGATAAGAAATGAACATTTCTATTGATTTAAATGAGGATTTGAACCCCTTGAATTGCTTTACAATGCTTTGGAGACATCACTTGCATTCAAGGAGCTAAAAGCCCCATTTAAATTAAATGGTAAATTTGGGAATTTCTGTTTCTCACCTACTAGGCAGTTGGTTGGCTCCAGAACTGTACCTCATAAATGCTGTGCAAAAGTTCCAAAGTATCAAGATTTAATTCCACCTACCAAAGTACATAGGTTCTGGTAAATATGTCAATTCTTACTCTAACCCAGAGTTATGGTACCCCAATCATTCCACAAGGAACATTTGATATCTTAGTTACAACTTATTGATATTACTGATTCAAAATTCATTAGACAAGCAGCACTTCTCCTAATGTCTTTCTGCAGACATTGCTTCAATTTAGTGTAAAGAAGTAGTAAGTTAGTGTAGATCGGATAGTAGGTAACACTGGATTCTCTACCCCTAAGAATTTGTTCCTTCACCCTGAGACCTGAAGATTTGCATAATTCCAACTCTAAATTTAAAATTACGAGAGAGGTTGTAATGCACATTAGTGATGCTAAGTACATCAGGATTTATGCATAAAGACAAAGTAGAGTAGATCTATAGCAAACTCCACCTTACAGAACAAATAAACATTTGCAAAATCCATATTGAAAGGAAGGACATTCAGGACTCTGCGTGTTTATATCCAAGTTAAACTATAGTCACTGTTTTACATTAAACATATTTGAACCTGTTTTTGTTGATGTCTTATGAGATAACATGCTTATTATGTCTATTTGGAAACATTCTTCTGTTGACACATTGTAATATGGGTAAACTATACTAAACAGGCAGAAACCTCCGATCTTTCTGACTTCACTGATGTCCTGAGATAGTTTAGAAAAATAAAATAAATACATTTACTCATCTTGGTCAAACACCCACATATATGTCAGTGGAAAAGATGTAAACCAGACCTGAATTTATGGGTAGATTTCTTTCATATTGTCATTTTACATTGCTGTCCCAGCTCTTAGTGATGCAAAATCAGTCATCTGCCTGGTATGCTGGCTTAGTATATTCAGGGGAGTATGGAGGGGTTATGATGTAAATGGTCCAGGCAACCAGGGTTACCAAATTGTGGCTAAGGTGTATAAAGCCCTACATCTTCTTACCAGTTTGGGACATGTAATGCTGTTTGGGACATGTAATGGTGCAATTGGGCTGCACTAATAATGCATTAGTTTGGAACAAACCCTAGGTCTTTTGTGAAGCCTGGATCCTCCTCTTTACACAACACAGAACTTATTTGATAAACCAGATACAGCTTTGTCCTCTTTTTACAAGTCAAAGACTTTGATTGCATAGGGAAGTGTGTAGATGAATTGTAGCATGGAAAAAAATCACATTCAGGTCAGAGGCTGTTACTCTCTACAATCTATCATTATAGATATCAAGAAAACGTGCTGACATACACTGCTGGCCTTATTCACCAAGCTGAAGAGGTGCATTTCTGGAGCAAACCATCTGCAAATTAATCTACATTGCGTTTTTAACCTACTCAATGCTAGCAAGGTCTCCCAATGCACTGAGACCTCTTTAGACTTCAAGAGGTTAAATAAATGGAGATTTTCATCCCTCCCCTATCATGCAGTTGTATTGATTCACAACTGCACTTTAACCCTTTGAATGCTAGAGGGATTCGCAACAAATTGCTCTGCAATGCATTGCGTACCCCTTCTGGCACTCAGAGGGTTAACTTGATGAATAAGTCTCTGTGTGTATAACATGACATCAGCAAATTTCCACTGAGGGTCCCAAATCCATCCCACCCCTACAAGTCAGCGAGTAAGAATGGAATTAAATGCACAGCCCTGACAGGCACAGCTGTCCCAGTCATCTAAACATAGAATCAGTTACATTGCCTGAATATCCTTGCTGAATTAAATGAATTAAAATGTTGATGACAGAGGGATTTGCAGATGCAGCGATAGCACAGGAAGCAGTCAGATTATCTTTCAAGAGGGACACTTTTCATAGTGCTAAGGAGATCTGGATGCCCTTTTTGATCTTTCTGAGATTTGTTAAATTTTACTGAGATGATAAATTTGCTGCCACTGCCAATATGATTTTTCCCTGAGGCATCTACACCAGCCTCATTCTGTACACGTGTTTTTCATCTTGTGTGCAGGGAGACCTTGGGCTTCTGAAAGAGGCTACCAGGGTTCCCAGAGCAGAATATTAATCCCTTAAGGAGCAAAGCTATGTGCTGCATACCTCATTGGCCTTTAAAGGGTTAATATAACACATTGTTTTACAATGTGTTGTGCACCTCTGCTTTCAATGTCCTTTTTTGACTTTACATATTCTGCAAGTGGATAATATGTAAAGTCAAATGGTTTATAATATTCATTTATTTATTTAACCATTTGAGTGCCAGAGATGCATCAGATGCATTGCATACCTTGCTGGCACTCAAAAGGTTAATCTTCCTCTATTTTGTGACAGTATTGTGATCATAGATGATAACTTTTCAAGTGAGGTGACCTGGAGATATTTGCAATATTAACTTTATATTTCCCTAGAACATACATTCTAGTTGATATCTCCATGCTTGCTCTAACAGAGAGCTGCCAATCAGTCCTCAAGGAACTTCCAACATGCTGCAACTTAGAGATATCACTGCCAGAATACACATAAGACATACAGGATTTCTCCCTTTGCCTTCTGTAATACATTTCACAATTTAGAGACTAAAGAAGCAGTTAATTGGTGCAGATCTACTGTGTAGGCTCCATTGAGGAGGCAGAGCTCGGTAGTAGCACATCGGGTCAAACATCCGGTGGAGGCATGAACACCTATATAATGAAAAGCAAGTGTGTCCACGATTACACTGACACCAAGCAGCATCTGACTCACTTACTGATTAGCTGCTGGCACAAGATCTGCTTTTTGTTGCTGTTGTTGCCCTAGGTTCCCAACATTCCCTTTTTAGAAGATCAGAGGGGAGAGGGGTTACTGTAAATTTAATATCAGAGTTACAGTGGTCCAGAGTCTTCTACAATCCCATGATGCCGCAGCTGAGCTGCCTTCCATTACCCCACCATCACCGGTCTCCAATCATCCTACTGTCCCCTGCAACAGATTAACCAACAGTAATGGAATAATTGGAGTCAGGCAGGAGATGATGGTGGAGTAATTGGAGGCAGGCAGGAAGTGATGATGAAGTGACTGGAGGCGGGCAGGCAGAAAGTGGTGTTGGAATCATTGGAGGCAGGTAGTCTGGAAGAAATGGTGTAGTGATTAGAGGCAGACAGTCAGGAGGTGATGGTGGAATGATTGGATACATGCAGGCAGAAGATGATGGTGGAGTGATGGCAGACATCAGGAGTTGATTGTGGAGTGATTGAAGGCAGGCAGTCAGGAGGTGATGGTGGAGTAAATGCATACAGGAAGGCAGAAAGGAGCTGATGGTGACTGGAGGCAGGTAGGCAGGCATAAAATCATTGTGCAGTGACAGATGGCAGGGTATGGTGAGTGCTTGGAGAAGGGTATTGAGGCAAGGGATGGTGGTGTGAGTGGTGGCAGGGTGTGGTTGGGAGATTGGAGGCATACAGTGAGCCAGGGGATGGTGGTGTGATAGGTGGCAAGAGATGTCAGGGTGGCTAAAGGCAGGCATTGAGGTAGGAGATGGCAGAGTAATGGAAGGCATCTCAGCCGGAGCATGGTGAGATAATGAGAAACAGATCATGAAGCTGATTGTGAGGTAGTGGGAGATGTATTACTCTAATAGTCATAAATACACATATATATATATGAAAAACTGTCACCCAGCGCCTCCGCTGCTGCCCCGGAGCCGGGAGCACAGACAGGCTGTGAGCCATCCTCTCCGGATTAGCCCGTGTATACGGGCTTTGTAACTAGTGGTATAATAAATAGGAGAAAACTTTGAGTGTGATAAACACTGCAATTCCTATATTATTCTATAGAGCCTATGTATTAAACATCTCTCAAGTTGGAGCGATCTTGCTTTCATAACATAGCAAGCTTATCGCGCTGAAGAAGACATCGCCTCTTTATCAGTCTTTAGTGCATAGCCTTGACCCCTTATGAAAAATGCATACTGCAGGGCTGCATATGAATTATTGAAGTAGGTTGCTTTGTTTTTGTCCTGCTTTTTTTTGTACTACAATCCTATTATCCTCAACTGGCCAACACCTACTTCTCAGGACTAGATTTCCCACTATGCAGACTTGGCCACACCCACATTCTGATTTATGGGTGAGGCCAAAGCAATACCATTCTCCCTGTACCAGAAATCCTCCTAGTTTATGGTTCCCGTTTTATTTACCTTTTTCATACCCAGGTCAATAATAAATGTCTTGTGGGTCTAGATCTTAAAGTAATGATGGGCCTAAACCACTGTAAGGATCTGACCAGAGAGCCCAGTGTAAGCTGACTGAGAACATCTTACGGAGGAGAAACCCCACAAAGAAGTAGCAGACTGCTGATTTGATGTGGATATAACACACAACAGAAGACAATATAAAATACTTACATGGTAGGCCTCCAGGGGCTAGAGTTCGCAGGCTTGAGAGCATTGCTAGCAGTCAGTGGCTGTTCCAAGGAAGTCTTGCTGCGGCTGACGGGGAAGGGCCGAACCAAGGATGGCCAAACCGAGGATGGTAGATGGAGTCAAACTCGACTGGATGGTCGACAACCTCGAATGCAACACACTGGGCACAAGGAACCCCTTGAAGCTCAAAAAAGTTTGCACATAGGTGATAGGACTAAGCAGGACCATTCAGCACACATAAACCATTCATTGTGCTTATTTGTGCTCAACATTTTATGCATCCCTTCACATCTCCAAGTTCAGGTTCCAGAACCTACTTGTAGGACCTCCATAGTCTAGTCCAAAATTCCTTAACTTGGGATGCACATGAAATATGCATTCCGTAGGGATGCTTTGATTTATTGCAGCCTTGAAATAGGTTTCCATGCTGAGTCCTACACAGTTGCTACCTATGGTAGGGTTACCAAATGTCCTAATTTTCTATGGCATGTCCTCTTTTTGGGGGGCTTAGGGATCTTTCATTTGGGAGACATTTGTAGCATGACTTTTTGTAGAATTATATAATGTGAATTGTCCAATTTGACTATACAAAAATACTACCACCTAGTACTAAAACCAAAAGAAGTATAGAATAAACCACTCCATAGTCTTCTTCCTTGCTCCTTGTTAAAAATCTTAAACTATATCAAACACTCCATAGTTTTTAACATGAAACAACAAAGCCATGAAGCAGTTTACTCTGTACTTCTTTTTCTAAAACTGCTGTTGAGAGTGAAGTCTTTGAGTTAAACTAACAAGCGTTAGTGATACCACCTGGCAGCTTCAAACATATGAATGGCGAAAACACTGAAAGGAGTGGGCATTTGCAGGTAAAAGGGAGAGACATATAGACAACCAACATAAGATGGTAGTGGTAAGCTTGGCAAACACAAATATTAAGGATACCATCTGCTAAACAAGTCTTAAAATATTCACTCTCTTGGGTCTATAGGACCCTTTACCCTACTTGCCTGCCCTATGCATATTTAACATCCAACTCCTTATTCTGCCAAGCAATTTATAATGCTTATTGCATGAACCATCTAACGGACGGCTGATATTCTTATAGAAACACAGGTGCACACAATTTTTTTCTGTTTTACACAACTCCAGTCTGCAATAAATTAAATGCCAAAATGCCCATTTAAAGATACCTAAAGACCACATATTTTACCGCTTCCATTATACGGGGCATCACTTTTAAGATTTTCAGGTAACCTAATCATTTTATAATTTTTTGCTATTAAACATAGAGTAAGAGATACATTTTTTGTGTGTCTTCATCTGATATAAATAGGATCTGTATTAATGTGATTTCATATACGAAATCTGGGAGATTTGTTTTGTTTGGAAACCTTTGGGTCTTTCTTTCCTGTACTCAAGTGCACACATTATGTGGGAATATTTTTCACTGTCTCTGCATGTTTTGGAGGAAGTGCATATACTCATATACATTGTGATAAATTGATATAAACCAGAACTTCTTAAAGTCTCTCTGTGTGTCTTCCTGGCATCTATAAAGTTCATTTTACGTAGTAAACTAGTAAATGACACACTAGTAAATGGTGCACAGTGTTGCCATTCCATTGGGCTCTCCATGCACGTCGGGGACCTGTTAGACCGCTGCAGCGGCAATTTTCACAAGAGTGGGAAAGGTGGCTTCACCCCCTGCTCACTCCTGTGATAATCACCTCCCTTGATTCACTGAGTGCAGCCGATCTCTGACCCCTGTCGTCCCAGGGCAGGACGGACAGCAAACCAAAAACTACTTAGATTTTTATAGATATAGTTATTATCTTTTTTCCAAAGCTGGTGTTCTCTCAATTCAGCAGGAGTAGGAAATGCTAACTGTATATACAGAATCAATTCATTGTGCAATGCTGTATTCCAAAATGCATAAAGCAGAAAACTTCAAAACATGACAATACTTACAAGCCAAAATAATGTTACACGCGTCAATAGAATAACATTTTTCCACTATTTCCAGCTTGATATGCAGAGGACCAAAAAGTGTGAGTGTGATAAATTATGTTAGGTCAGATTACGGACTCATGTGTAATTAATAATCACACGATAGACAGAAGTTCATTCCACCATGCTGTGGGAAGCAGAGGTTACATGAAATTAAAGATAAAGTCATATCTATGGAAGTGGATACATGTATCTTTCCATTGCCTGAGGTCCTTACTATTTTAATACATTGCAGCCTGTGAGACTGAGAAAAACACATCCAGACTAAACGAGGCCTCTTATAATTAAATGATCTCATTGTAGTAATTGGATCAGATGGGAACATGAATGGACAAGTACGTTTCCTATAATACTCTCAGAAAGACACAGGGCATTTGATCCTCTTTTCAAAATGTGTGCAGAAGGAACTTTCATATATTGGTCGGATAAAAGGAGCCAGCTTTAATTATTGAAGATCTTGTCTTGGACAGAAGCCAAAAATAGGTATAAATAGGAGCATTAAATATTTAATGTGATGTCAATTTAACTATGACCTTCTCTCAGTGTTCTGTTACCAAGCATCAGGACTATCACATGACCTCTCCTCAGCAAGGTTCCTGGTTTCTTATTGGCTTTTGTGTTGTACAGAGGAGGAGTTTAATCCTTTGAATTTCAGAGTGGTGTACAACACACAGCACTGCAATAGTGCACAACACCTGGAACCGAAAATAAAAATGCTTATATGAAAATACATTTTATCTAGTTGCCTTAATTCTTCTTGCATTATTCAGGCCATCAGGAGATAAAATGGATTTTAAAGGTTAATGGCTGCAAGATTTTATTTTTATTTTCTCATAAAATAGCTTTGTAAATAAGCTTTTATTATCACTGTTAATTTATAAAGCACTGTTCCTCAGTATTAAATATATTGCTACAACATCCACTTTATAGTTATTACATAATAAGTTCTTTACAAAAGTGGCAAAAATTATTAATATTAAAACATTCTTGCATACTGCTTTAACCCTTTGAGTGCCAGAGGGGTACGCAATGCATTGCTTTGATACTGTAATTTGCAGCCCATATCCTGTCTACAGAACCGAACTGACCAAACTGCTTGTCCCAAAGTATCTTCATCAAAATCCTGTTTGAAGATTAGCCAAGAGATGAATGGACTAAGTTTCTAGAGCTTTGTAGAAAGATAAATGTTCTATCCGTGTTTCCTCTCTATATAGTTTGATATTGAACAGTGCTTCTTGCAGACATTTCGGGTAGGGTACAGTCTAAAAAGTCACACGGCAAGCCTCCCCATATGTTTCAGCTTGTTTATATTCACACTCTATACAGCTGTTGTCTTGAAGAGTAGAGAGGTCAGCCAGGGAGCTGGAATGGCTTTGTGGGTCAGGTGCAGTTCAGACTGGAGGAATGTCTGCTGGATTTCTGAACTGACATTCTCCAGCCACCAACAGGGCTGTGGTCTGAGCTATATATGACTGCTTAAAAGCAATTAACCATTCTGAAGTCTAAACCTAGCACGCTACACCAACGTTTATTTTTTTAAATTATATGTATTTTTCTCTTCATTAGTCACGGTCCATTATGAACTATTCCAGAAATGTGGTTGTTCCTTATACACTGGATGCCCAACAAATTAGAGAGTTTCCACTGTGTTGTAACAGTGCCCAGCAATGATTGTAAAGAAGGGTTTTCTTATCTGTAAGTATGTTCCCAACTATTTTCATCTTGTGTTAGTATGGCCCTCTTTCAAGTGACAATTTATGAGGGCACGGTGACTAAGTTGCACCCCACCATCAGTGGTTAGTGTGTAACTCCCATCATCCTCAGCTGGCCTTTGGCCTACTGAGGATGATGAGAACTGTATTCTAGAAACTGGAGGGCTTGTAAATGCAAATCTGGTTTCCTTTTTTCTCTCTTAATTGCACCTTGAACTCGGCAAGATGGTGAGAGGTCTCCATCTTCTGCTCAAGTTACATAAGTAGTGGAAACCCTACACAAACTACAGGGGAAATAAATGGTAAATGTGAGTATTGTAACCTAAAAACCATGACCACAAAATCATGGTAGAGTTTTTTTAAACTAAAACGGTTTTGTATGCATGGCATATCTTAATAAGCATTCTCTAACCGTCTAAATAACTCAAAAACTAGTTTTCTAAATAATATATGGCTAATACAATATACAGGAAGTTCTGAAAGCGCTTTCAATATAACTAAAATTATTTTTAGGCAATAGGTCCCTTTAAAGGAACACTTACACCTAAAAAGTGGCTTTTAACCCAATGCTAGGGTAAAGCAATGTGCTGGAGTAGTCTCTAGCATTAGAGGAGTTGAAAACTCCATTTAAATCAGTTGGAATTTTAACCCCCTTAACGACCGCATGCCGTGCTATGACCGTCACGTGGTTTTTGAGTAAAGGACTGGTGACTGTCATAGTACGTAAAGATGGGGAGTGAAACTGACCGCTCCAAGACTGGATCGGTCTCTCTCAGTCCCCAACGCTGCGTGCCGGTATGCGTCACAGGTCAAGTTTACTGGCACGTCGGAATCTTAAAATTGGTCCTTAAGGGAAGATTACTTCCCATGACTGCGGTCGTGAAGGCTTAATAGCTGTTTTGCTCCAGAATTGTTCCACTTTTTTGAGATATGCTAGTTAACCCCTTAAGGACCAGTCGAGCAGCCGTATGTAAATTAGTGGGAAACAATTTGAGACAAACAACAAATAAATCCATTTCACTCCTTCTCTTCATATGTCTGCTGGTGAACCTTTTAACCAGTTGAATTCTAGAGAGGTCACTGGTTTGCAATGCATTGGAAACCTCTCTAGCATTTAACCAGGTGGTACCAGGAGGGTGCGCAGAGAGGACTCCGGTCTGAATTTGCAGCTCCCTGCTTCGTATCAGCCACGGCGCGGGCAGTCTCTACTGCACATGACTACAGCAGTGGAACTGTGGCCCGTTTAAATGGACTTTTCAACTAGAATGAGTGCATCATACAACTGTCTAATATAATTTATCTATATCATTACTGTGTGTAGCAGAAGAACTTGCTGACCCATAACTCCCAGCATTCAACTAACTATTGTCTCTTTGGATATGCTGTGAGTCATGGAATACGACAATTAGAAAGCCCATGACTGACCTATTTTGGGTTCTTAGTACATATGGCCTATTCCTAGGTCAGGAAAGAATCCGCTTTGTGCTCCCTGGTTGTTGAGGCCAATGGTGTTTTTTGTTGTCACCTGCAGGCCCCTAGCAGATGAACAGCTCATAGATGACAATTATCTGGCTCACTAATAGGCCATATATACTAAGGCCCTAATAAATCTGTATTCAGTTTTGCGCTTTCCAGCTGTTGCTGTGGGGATGCTGGGAATTGTGGATAAGGTAACCACATCTACTTCTACAAAAAAATATTTCTGTAGGACTGACCAGGAATAAGTGGAACCCTGCAGTGCATCTGTAATTTAAAGGGATATGCGGACACTTTAGTCTGGAATCACAACAGCTGGAGAGGACAGAGCTGACTACACTCTGTAAAGGGCTCTTAGTACATGCTGTCTAATCCAAATTCAGAGTATTGAGGCATAACTTCTATTTACTTCCACCCCAGGGTGTGTCTGACATGAATCTTGATCATACAACTCTCTTTATTTTTATATGTATAGATATCTATAATGGACCTATCTCTCACCCTGTTTCTCTGCCTGTCATTCAACCCTGTTCCCCACATTCTTTTGACACTGACCAAGAGATTTATGATCAGTTTGTGAATTCTTAGAGACAGGGAGAGAGCACAAGAGAGTGAATATATGTTGTATGTGGGAGTAGAAAGGAGAAACACTACATAAGGGACTCCAAACAGCCTTCACCTCCCAGTTCTGGAGGTGCGCCCCATCTGAAGGATGGAGTTGCGAGTCGCTTTATCCTCTGGCTGGCCACATTGGTGAGGTGGGGAGGTACAAAACCTGAAGAAACAGCTGTGGAGGACCTCTACTGGGGAGTTGGAGACAGTGGTATGCATATGGTCACTAAGCTTGCAGGCGGCTGTGCAACAGCTGGTGGCTACATCTATGTGGAATGCAGTAGTGAAGCTGGCATTGGGTCCATGTCCTAGCTGCACTACTGCCTCAAGATGTTCCAGAGTTAACTCCAGTTCCAGATACTGCATATATTCCAGGCTCGTTTGTGCATTTGATGGGGCCGCACTGGTTTCTGTGTTGGAGTTGCAAGGGAGATATCGGTTGTGCCCCGTCCCAGAGCTGACACTACCTCTTTTAGATATACCGTAGCTTGGAGGTTAGTGACTGACATTGTTTCCTGCAGCAGATCATGATGAAATCTAGTATACTTCATCAACTGCTGGTTGTTTCAATTGATTTGGCAGAGGGTTTAACTTTTTCAGTGTCAGAGGGTATTCAAAGCATTGCATCTCATTGCAATGGATACTCCTCTGGCACTCAGAGGGTTAACTAATGGATCGCTTCACCTTATTATGTAGCTCATTTGTCTGAGCTACCATCCTCCTGCCCATATGCAATAAACTTCACATCTGTTGCCTCCTTCCACCACGTCCACCCCAATAGAGAAGCTATCCCACCAGCCTCTCAGCTAATGGTTGCCACTGCCGCTGTGCTGAAGGCTGTGTGGATGCTGGTAAATCCTGGCATGGTGTTGGCCAGCATGGTGCCAGGATCAGGAGCTGTCCTTATTGTGTAGGTTGTTTTACCTGAAACAGGTTTGGGCAATCTGTTGTAACCTACATCTCCATTATCTTTGGCCAGCCATGGATGTTTATAGAGGTAGTACGCCACAGCTGGAGCTCCCCAGGTTGCCCAACACTGACCTAAAACAAGGGAATATTGTTGTGAGCCTAAGGATCTTGTATTGCCCAAGAGATATCCAAAACATTGCTTTGGCAATCCAATAGACATCTCTATGGATTCACAGAGTCAAAGGAGGTTTAAACTAATATTTGGGGATTTATTCTTAAACTGAGCCAGGGTTAGACTTTTCACCCTTTGAGGACAAGAGGTGTATGAAACGCAGTTCTTTACAATGTATTATGCATTGCACAGTCCTCTGGTCTTCAAGGGGTTGAACTACATGGAGAAACTGCATTTGGGGTTTGATACTTAGGAAACAGGACCAAGGGTAGACATTTCAGCCTTTGACAAACTTAAACTAACATTAATACGAGTTCTATTCTGTGGAGCAATGTGTTACTACACAGTATGATCTCCTAAAAAAAGTGGAATGGCAAGGTGGGAAAGAGAGACAGGAATTTGGGTCTCAAAGAGAGACTGCCCCTCTTAAAGAGGGCACTTGGGAAATATCAAATACAAAGAGCGCGGGAGCACTCGCCACTCTGCAATCGTTAATCGGTCACCATAACAGGAGCAAGACTTGAATCACACACTTCGGGCTAATAAAAACAGAAGCTTTATTTCTTCATAGTAAAAAGGATTACCGTGTCCAAGTTGAGAGGGAGCAGGACATAAATGCACTCAAGAATAGTTAGACAGAGCACATCTAACGCGTTTCACGCTGAAAAGCGCTTAATCATAGATTGAGTGCCCAACCAGAAAAGGTATATTTATAAATATGAAAAACAAACATGATTGGACCCTTGCTTAAAAGGAAACAATGTAACTATCCAACCTGAGGTGAGACTAAGCCCCGCCTCAGTAACTTAACTACATTGGCACATATAGATAAAAGTACACTGATCAGAAAGCAATATTAACCTCTGGTGAGCTGATGCAAATGTGGCAATGTCAAAACAGAGGAAAAAAGAGAGGGAAGCGGAATGTATATAGCTAAATGAGAAATTGAGCATAAACCTCATGAAAAAAGCATACACATATACCATCAGGCACTTAACGTAACTACTTCAGAAGCCCTGAAATCCAAAAAGAAAAAGAAGAGGGAAGACACCTCAACATTATCACACTGAGATGTATACACTCAAACAAGGCCACTTATATATCTAATACATTAGCCAATAAATAACAATAATTTGCATGCACAATAATATCATGTTCATTTCTCTCAATCAGATACTTATCTATTCAATGAAACCCACAGACTTTACAACTGGTCTGATAGTAAGGATCACAGGATAGTTCAAATCCAATATAAATGCACCCTCTGTAATTTCACTCCTCGCCATATGCACAAAAAAGTAGGGCCAAAACAACTGAACCATAAGGGATAAATAAACATTTCCCACTTTTACATTGATTAAAATAAGGCTTTTCATTCATTTAATATTGCTTAGGTCACAATGAATTGGAGACCTCTATGTTATTCAAGGGATTAAAATCCCCATTTAATCCTTCGAGTGCCAGAGGGGTGTGCAGCAAATTGCCCTGCAATGTGTTACATTTCCCCTGGCACTCAAAGAGTTAAACTAATGGGAAATGTTATTTGTTCTCTATGGTATAGCTGGTTTGCCTCGGGATTGCTGTACTTTTTGTCCATATGGCCATAAATAATCTAGAAAGGGAATATTTCATGATGTTAAGTATTGGTTCAGTCGATCAATATGGCACATGCAGAATGAATAATGCAGGACTTTGGAGGTTAGGAGGTTTAACAGTATGGCTGAGCAGGCTCTGCACCGCTAGCTTGGACGTGCATGACTGCTGTGTATGTGTGAAGCACATCTCTGCTAATGCTTCCTGTTGATTAATCACTTGCCACATCTCAGTTAACAAAACAATATCCAGGCACCACTTACAGACAACTCTGTAAATTTACACTGGTCTTGAGCAAACCTCATGTACGGCAATAAAACTTAAGCTAATGACTTGTTCAGTACAAAGCCAGCAATTTCATGTCAGTACAGTTTACGGATGGCTAACTCTGGGGTTAATCATCAACTATGGGTTTGTTCTACATGGAAATCTATCATTTGCAATTGAAAATGTTTCTAATACAATTCATTTCAGAGGAGATATATACCACAAAACATCTGTATCTGTATATGTATTCCTAACTTATCCTCATCAAGTCATAACCATTTCAGTAATTCTCAATTTATTGCAAAAACATTAATCTAACAAATGTGCACTCCCAAAATGGTCAAGTAACACGTAAAACACACAGCACTATATCTATAAAGATAAACATGGAGCATTTCCGGAACAAACCGTACTGAGTCAAATATCACCTCTATGCAGACAAATCTTCATGTATCCACACCTCAACTGACTCCTGATGTTCAATCCAGTCACAGATTGCCTCTCAGGTGTTTCAGACTGGTTGGCCCACAGGCTCCATGTGTCATTCAACCTAGACCAGGCCCATTGGTACCCTTCTGAGTTGATAAGGTAGAAGCTGACTTCTCCGGTGATATCTTAGTACATTGGCTTCATTGACTAACATGGGAACTGGGGACATGAGATCAATGGGGATGGTATGTCACCAGCAGTGATTAAGGCCATACTTTCCAGGGTATAACGGATACTCAACCCATAACTATTGTTCCATACTGAGATATGTCTAATCCAAAATTAAAATTAACAGACACATATTATATAGGGATGGCTCTCCTTTAATATGTCTAACAGTACTTTGAAGCATACATGTGTTTTGTATATTAACAATATGCATTGAGGACGTGTAGGAGCACATAAAACGTAAATATAACGTAAAAAATGACTACTGTAGAAATAAACCAGAACTGCTCATGTGTTGTCCATAAGGTATTGTATCTCTGAGGATGACCATTCTTACTGTACAGATTTGACACCCAGATTTTAGGCAACATATATACTTGGGTATTATGTTGATATGTGGATGCTTCAACAGAAGTTGCTATGATTCAAGTTTCACATTGCACCACCAATACAAGCACTTGAGAACATCAAGGGGTTAGCTTCATGGAAGTGGAGTGAAGGCTTCAGGAGAGTCAAGTGGACAATCCTCTGTTCCATAATGGGTAATGCTATGGATGTCTGTAGGAAAGGATGACAGGATTTAGAACAGCACTGTCTATCTGCTTGTCATGCAACAAATAAACCATCATTATCCGATTAACCTTTTGCATTCCAGGCAAGAGTTCAATGAGGGGGAACTCAGGGAGGAAAATGATATGGGAGGGAATGATTAAGGGGGTTAGGGGCAAAAATGTTTAAGTGTGAGGAGGATAAGAGGGAAACATGTTTACAAGTAGGTGGAGGGCTAATGGGGAAGATACAAGAAAAGGAAGATCCAATGGAAAGAAAAGGACAGGTAGGGGATAAATAAATGTGCTTGTCCTGGGTCGATTTTCAAAAAGATCCCCTGAGCCCCTCAACAGGACCTCTCCCCCCCCCCATTCCTTTCTGTAAAACTGGAACTTTTGGGAATTGAAGGTAAGCCTTTCCCCGAAACAGGAGGCCACTGGGGAATGCTGGGTACTCCTGTGCCTTAATATGCTCCTGCTTTTGAAAATGCCAATTATATAAGAACCTGAGGAAGGGGTGGAGGTATAAAAAGGAAAATAGGGAAAAAAGATGAGTCAGTGGGAATTTCCCAGGACTCGGTAGGATGCTTTACATTTTACTTCATGTAATAATCGTCTCATACAGAAAAGAAAACTTTAGTTATTCTGGCGCAAACCAACTGCACCATTTAGGACAAGAAATCGTCCTATTGATTTAAAGGCCAATTTTTAGCCCCATAAATTCTAGATAAGACTCATGTGCATTGAGGAGTAACGTGTTGAAGACCTCTTTAACCCTTTGAGTACCAGAGGGGTATGCAATGCATTGCATAACCCTCTAGCACTCAAAAGGTTAACATTCAATGGATTAAAAGATCCATTTAAACCAATGGGCATTTTTGGGAATTTTTCCTTCTCGCCTATGTTGCATTTGGCTTGCTCTAGAATTACTGCAGTTTCCTTACATGCAAAAGCCCTAGCCCAGTCTAAATTATTCCCATTTGATTACATATTTTGTTGCCAGCAGTAGTGATGCCCTTTAGTCCCGCGTGCTGAATTCTTCTGTGGCATCCAAGGAATTCTGACTGCTTTACCATACCGTTCTTTGGATATGCTTTTCTTGATGCTGGCAGTGATGAATACAAGGAAATAATCTGTCTTGTGGCACATAGACTAATGGCAAGCCTTACACTTAATGGACTTTGACATGATGGACGAATGATAATGCAAAACTCTAATTCAAAAATGCAGAGCTTCAGTCCCCTAATCACCAATCTATGTCCCATTGAGGTGACCAGAGTTTATTTGTTAAATGACAGTCTTACAATCAGAAGCAGAAGAATTGTTTTGCAATAATAGCTCTGCTTGGTCAAGCCTACCGAACAAACTAAATCTGTCACTCGGATGGAAACTACTGACAGACAAATTTATTACCTTTCATGCTTCCAAACAGCAACTCAATTTCTATTACTCCCATCGGCGGCAGTGCTGACAGCCCAATACAATGCTGCGGGAGGAAGGCTATTAACACGTTCACTGTTGGAGGGGCTTGTAAGGTACCGCAGAGATCTGCGCTGCTTCCCCTGCTTACCAGCAGCTTTAACACCTGCAGTACCAGCACATATTTGCTCAAGATCCTTCCAGTAAAAAGCTTTGTGCTGATCAGTTCTGAGGCAAATCAACTGCTCTACCGAGAACAAATACATTTTCACAATTCCCACTGACTTAAATGTCTATGTGTGTGACATGCACCTACCTCTGTATAGTGTGGGTGTGTGTGTGTGTGTGTGTGTGTGTTATGTCACATCTGCCTCTGTTTAGTGTGTTGTGTTATGTCATATGAACGTACCTCTGTATAGTGAGTTTATTATGTATATACCTCTGTGTATGTATATTATACAATATACACCTACCTCTGTATAGTGTGTGTGCATATGTTATGTCATATGAACCTACCTCTGTATAGTTTGTGTACATGTGTTATGTCTTTGTACTCTATGTACTGTGTGTTATGCAGCTAACTCTGCATAATATGTGTATTATGTGATATGTGCCTTCCTCTGTATAGTGTGTGTGTGTGTGTGTGTGTGTGTGTGTGTGTGTGTGTGTGTGTGTGTGTGTGTGTGTGTGTGTGTGTGTGTGTGTGCGTTATGCACCTACCTCTGTAGAGTGTGTATGTGCTATGTTATATGCACCTACCTCTGTATTATGCGTGAGTGTTATGCGATATGCACCTACCACCATATAATGTGTCCACCAACGTCTCTTCCACCCCAGATTCTCCACCATCATCATAGGTGAAAAATTAAAACATTTTAATCGCTGGTTTTGAAGCAGACTTTCCAGTGAAAAAACAGACAACAACATGGTTTTCGCAGGATTTTTCACAGGAATGCGGCGGTAGGTGAACTATGACCTTTGATATCCTCCCGTGGGACATTGATCACTGTTCTGAACAGTGTCCTGTTGGTGGTGGGCTCACTCCTACCTCCCACTATTAGTGGGCGTGGATCAACCTGACCTTCAGCAGTGACACTTAGACAATCTTAACCACATCTTGGCACCTGATGGTCCCTTTCTCACATGTAAAAACCTATCAGTGTTTATTTCTGATCCTACCCAATGGTCTGTTTATTGTGCTTGACCCACCTCCCTTCTCCCACCTTGTTTTTTTTTTTTGTTTTTGTTTCTTTTCCCTTAGGACTGATGACTCAAGGCATCATGATCAGCATCACTAGTTTGTCCTTGAAGGCTAAGGGCCTCAATTCTGACCAAAAAAAGATGGTTGACATTCCAGGAGTGCAAGAATGCCAGGGCAAAGGTGACGTTTCTGTGGGAGACCCATTTTGCAAGGCTTAGATCCATGCATCTAGGTAACAGACACTAAACTAGATAGAAGAAAGCAGAAGTTACAATATTAATTCACCTTGACTTCCCATTTCAAGCCACCAATCAGATTTCTGATCCTAATGGGAGATTTTTGATCTTGCAAGAGAAGATTGTGGTTGCTCATTTGACATTAGCCACAGTTTACACATCAAACACCAATCAGATTGCTTTCCTCAACAAATTCCTTACAAAATTAAGCACATCACAAATGGGTCGGATCATTCATTGTGGAGATCTGAACTTGAAAACTGCCCCTGAACTAAATAAGTCCACAACTCCCCTGCATCGATCACCCCCAATTTTAGCTCCTCTTCCAGAAGTTTCAGGAAGCTACTTTCCCAACACAAACTATGGATATTTGGCGTATGCTGCACCCTAATGATAAGGTCTTTACCTTTTTTTCTCCTGTGCATGGGGCATACTCTTCAGTTATGTTCTGTCCTCTCCTGACCTTTATAACTCTTTTCAGAAAGTTCAGATTGCAACCTATCACTTGGTCTCATCATTCCCCTCTCCTGTTCAATCTTACTCACCAGGATCCTTAAACTAAATGGACTTTCATGGAAATTCAATGAATTCTTGCTACTTGACCCTTTGTTTCAAAAGCATATCCTTCAACACATTGACTAATCCAGTGTCCCTTCCAACCACCTTGTGGGACTGTAAGGCATACCTCAGAGGGATTCTGATCTCTTATGCTGCTAAAGCTAAAAGATATAAAATTGAAGGCTTTACAGACTTACTGCGAACTTAAGAAATAGAATCTCTCCTCAAAAAGAAACCCTCTCTCTCTAACTATCATAAACTATCATAAGCTACTTAAAGCTAAGGACGAGCTATGTGCAGCACAAATGGATGAAGTTGTTATACAGATGAATTAATCTAGGCAAATGTTTTATGAGTGAGAAATTAGCCTCACAAGACCCTAGCTAAAAAAACTGAGGCAAAAGTCTCAACTTATCCATTAAAAGCCCTACTGGGTGGCTGCTCTATGACCCTTCAGAACTTTAGCAGACATTTCAAAATTTCTATACTGACCTCTATAATCTTCCTATTCTGCACCAAATATCACCTGAATTTAATGCGTAAAGCGGCCGGGACTTATTCATGACTTACAAGTCAATAGACTGTCCGTGGAAGCTAGGGACACTCTGAACTCCCCTATCAGACAGACTGAAATCTTAACTACCATAAAGTTCTCTAAAAATGCCAAGGCACCAGGTCTTGATGTGCTTCCTATCTTTTTATAAAAGCTTATGGCCTTACTAACACCTCTGCTGGAGTAGGCAAGTCAAGAGCACCCATTTCCCTTATTCTTAATCCAGGAAAAGATCCCTAAGATTGTGTTAGTTATAGACCTATCTCCCTTCTTAACTGTGATCTCAAGCTCTTCTGCAAGATCCTTGCTAATAGGCTATCACCTCTTAGGCAGACCTTAATTCATGCAGATCAGGTATGTTTCATACCCAATAGACAAGCCAGGGATTTGAGGGAAATTATTCATCTCATCCACCACTCTACCTCCACTTTTACTAAAATCTTCCTCTTAAGTCTAGATGCCAAAAAGGCCTTTGACATGATTTACTGCCACTGCTTGGAAGAGGTGTTGAGGTTGCTCCACTTTGAGGGCAATTTTCTCTCGGCTGTCTTGGCACTTTATCACTTCCCCTCAGCTACTCCTATGCTCCGTTCTACCACACACTCCTCAAACACGTTCCACAACAGGACTAGGCAAGTTTACTCCTTCTCCCACTTTTGTATGCCCTCACAGCCGAGCTCTTGGCCATCAAAATCTGGGAACACCCGGATATAAAGGGAATTCAGATCAACCAATACACATTCAAAATTTCTCTTTTGGCAGATGACTTAATTCTGACAATTTCACAGCCACAAACCTCTTACCAACCTGCTGAAGGTCTTGGGAGACATCTCTGAATATAAAATTAATACCTCTAAATCTGAGACACTCCCTGTAAACTTTGATCTGCTGAAAATGAGGTACTTACAAATGAACTTTCCATTTAAATTGAAAACCATTTTGATCCGATACCTGGTAATTCAACTTACTCTGAGTTATCAAAAGTTTAGTGCCATGAAACAAGACCTCCAGCAACAAAGGTAATATAATTTTTCATGGCATATATCCTCTGTGAAAATGAATATTCTTCTTTGCCTTCTATACTATTTTCAGACACTACCTCTCTCAGTTCCCAAAGTGGACCTCCTAGACTTCCAATGTTCTCTAACTTGAATAATCTGGAAGGGAAAGAAACCACAAATAGCCAAGCAGATATTAACTCTTCCTAGATCCAGTGGGGGTCTCTGTTCCAGATGTCCTAACTTATTACATGGCCTCCAACTTGAGACAATTTGAGTCTTGGTTCGCCCCTGTGAGTAGTATCTGCTAGGTTGGCATTGAGAGGCTTTTCACATTTTCTCTCTCACTATCACTCTTGCTCTTGCTAAACAGGAGGGACAGACAGCCTCCTTGCCCTTTGCGCCCCATGGTGGAGTTTCAAATGGCCACAGCTGAAATGGCTTTACCATCTGACACATCTCTTTTATCCTATACTTCACCACACAATCTTTTGTTTGCTAATCCCAAATTCCCCCCTGCCATGGGATCCACTAACCAGGGCAACCCAGGTGCGTAATATTCATGATGTCCTAGATAATGCTTCCCTCCTCAGTTTCGATACTATCCGTACCAAATTGTCCTTGACCTCTGGTTTCTTCTCTTACCACCAAGTTCATAACTTTGTATGGTCTATCTCTACATCACTTCCTTTCCCAGAGATCTCTCCCTTCAAGAGAATATGCATCGACCCACAGTGTTCAAAGGGTTTTATCTACCAGTTATATAACCTCTTGATTACACCACCAGACACATACAAGCATAAATGGATGAAGGCATGGGAGAGGAATCTGAGCCTGGAACTTCCTGCAGAGACCCGGTCACAGATCAGGTCTCTGATTTGTGTCACCACAAAAAAGAATATGTTTACATTTTTTTTGAGATGGTACTATACCCCAGCCAGACAACACACCCTCCACCTTGGCACCTCTGCCTGTGGACAGAGAGGCTGTGGACAGAAAGGTGACCTAGCCCATGTTTGGTGTGTTTGCCTGTGCATGCAGGCATTTTGGAACAAGATAATATCCCTCATAAGCTAGGTCACAAGTGTTTTGTTGCCTTCGGACGAGTTACCCTCCTCTTAGGGGCTCCCACCACCCAACTCAAATCGACCAGCCTCTAAGCTAACCTCTCACATACTGTACTGATCTGACAGACCAAGACCCCAATATAAGCTGCCTGGTAGACTCTGTGAAGTAGATTCCCCGCAAAGATGTGACAGCTGCTATTTGATGTCAATACCATGATAAAAGCATAACAAAAGACAATACAGGTATACTGCAAAGCAAGCCCCAGTGGGCCAGATGCTAGGGAGTGAAGACTAGAGTCCAAGGCTGACTTGCGGTGGCTGCCCTCTGGGTTGCCTTGCTGAAACCTAGGTCATGTTAGAGATGCTGGCGGCAAGGCCAGATTAGTGCCGACTGGAGGAGCAGGCCTGCACCCACATGACAACTCATATAACAGCAGCTACCTACTGTACCATCTAAAGAGGGACACTTGGAAGGTGCACAATTTGACTTTACACATTATTCACTATGCACTTGCACTATAACACCTTAGATGCTACCACTGTCAAACAATGTTCTCTTTTTATTGGCTTTGGGAGTAAAACAATACACTAGTTTTCTGTTATGGAAAAATATTGATTTTCTAAATAAAAAAAAAAAGTATAAAATCAGAAGTGACCTCTGAAAATATAAAACTTCAGCATTGTTCCTTAGTGAAAGGAGATCTGACTCAAGGCTTTCTGACCTGTTAACCATGTGAGTATCAGTGGGTTGTCTAATGCACAACTCACTGGTACATAAAAGGTAAAATATACATTCAAGTACAACTGAAACAACAAGCACACAGGAGCATAACATTGTATTCTGTTTACCGTAGTTATTTATTTATCTACTAGTTGAAGAGCCCGTTACACGGGCCAGGGCCACTGCCAGCTGGTCACGGGGCAGTCATGCATTTCTTTTATAGATTTGTAGAGGGTAAAAAAAATAATCTCATTGCCACTAACCCATCTCTCAAACTGCTATGGTTTGAAAGATATTGGCAATTAAAGTCCCCCTTTCCCTCCCCTTCTCTTGATGTCAGCTTTAAAGGGATAGTAATACTTTGTTTTATCTTTATTTTATTTTGTAGGCATTAAAAAAACATGAAGAACGATATAAGTCTTATCTCTCAAACCTTTATTGCTTGAGAGATATTCACAAGCAAAGTTTCCCCCTCCCGCCCCTTTTTCCTAGTGTAAGCCATCTCTTCTCAGATGTGAAATCTGGTTGTAAGACTGACAGATAACAGAAGGGGACAATCTTCTTCCTATGAGAACAATGAAAGCCCTGCCCCCCTTGACAAGCTTTTCAGCTTTTTCCCTTATCTTAATTGAAGATTGTCCCTCTCTGCAGTCTACCTGAGCACCTCCCTTCTGCTCTGGCTGAGCAGTGTTACATCAGTAAAAGAGGCAGGAGGGGGATACTTTGTCATTGAATTACTCTTGAACTACAACTCTGACAGAATTGAAATAACACTCTCCAAAGTCCAAATACTATGATGATTAATTAGAGCTGCTTTTATTATGAAACATTACTATCCCTTTAAAGCAGACAGAAGGAGATCCGTGTCAGCCGTCCCGAAAAGGCTCTTCATCAGAACTGAAATCCCATTACTACTTCATGGGAACGGTCTACAAAATGTGCTTGCAAACCAGGCACACTTGCAAACCAGGCACACTTTGTAGACTTTTCCAATGAAGTAATTATTTTCTAATCGCAGGATTTTGGCTCTGCTGCAGAGCCACTAGCTGGTCCCCAGATTGGGATTTCCTGCTGTCAGCTAGACGCTGATGTCAGGAGAAGGGGAGGGAAGGGGGAACTTTGATTGCCAATATCTCTCAAACCATAGCGGTTTGAAAGATGGGGTTTGTGGCAATGAGATTCTTTTTTTACCCTCTACAAATCTATAAAAAACTTATGGGACATTACTAACACTTTAAGAGGGATACTTGGGAGCTGTACTCTGCAGTCTATTTCTGAAAGATGGTAATGTTATTTATTCCTGACTTCTGTTGAGTTGATCCATCCTAGTAAGGTCATAGGTATCCCAAAAGCTTTGCAAGAAAAAGGCTTTAGCTTAGTAACGTCAGCCCAGTCTATTGCTATACTGTTGAGATTCCCTTATGAAAGCAGTTAACGTGCCAGTGAGTCATGCACAGGGTTGATACGCAGTTCAGGTAGAGTTTACCAAGTTCCAGTACAGAGAACAACAGAAACAGGAGCTTTAGAATCCGCAGCTGCTGGTGGGCCAAGGTCAGAATCAAGATGAAAGCTGGAAATGAAAATGGAATTAGGGTGAACATGATGACTTACAAGTTTTTCTAAACTTAAAAGTGAGGCAATGTTAGGGGTAGGGATTTTATGAAGTGAGTATTATGTGCATAGAGTACATCTAACTGTGAGATTGGTGTACTAAGTAAAAGCAAATACCCATCCAGGCGTTCATCATTATTAACCCTTTGAGTGCCAGAGTGGCATCCAACGCATTGCAATGCAATGCATTGGATATCTCTTTGGTACTCAAAGGGTTAGTCCTTTACTCTGCAGCATATTGCCTGCATATAACCAGGCTGATTATCCAGATGTATGGAATTTCTAATGAAACTCTGCTCACTTCTGCTCCTTCCCAGTCTGTTCCTCCCACTCCCCACCCACTTCTCCTCCTTCCCCATCGTGTTCCTCCTTCTTTTTCCACATGTTAAGCCCCACCCCTTTTTGCCACACATCACTTCATTTATCTCCCCCAGCAGCACCAGAAGGCTCCCCTCCGGGAGTCAACAAGACAAAGTTCCCAGGTATGATCACCACTATATTAAAGATGAGGTTTTAGGGCCTAATTCAAAAGCAAAAAATGGGACAATTCTAAATCAAACCAACTGTACTAAAGGCAACAAATGGGATTTATTGAAAAGGGGTTTTCAACCCCTTGAATGCTAGAAAGGTCTCAAACACAGTTTGTCATGTTTAAAAAAACCCTATTTAAATCAATGGTAATTTGGGTAATGTTCATTTGTCCTGTATGCTGCAGTTGACTTGCTCCAAAACTGCACCACTTTCGCTTGCTGAATCCGACCCTTAGTCACATAATATGGTCATAGTTTGCTAAGCTTGATACCACGCCAAGGTACCCCATTATAGGGGTCCTAACCTTAATATGCTTTGTCCTATGAGCTGAATCTCTCTTGCTTTACTCATTTACTAATCTTTATTTACAGTAAAATCTTGGGTATAATATGCACAATTTTACCCCTCTTCATCTTTTGTGAAGTGGGAGGAGTTTTTTTTGAAGATGGGACACAGAGCTTAACACAGATCACTGTATTCAAGGCACAAAAGAAAGTAAGGCTTCTTTTGACATCAGGTCGCGCTGGGGGGGGGGGGAGGGAAGGTAGCCGGCAGCAATAATTTTTTTTTTTAAGTAAAGGGGAAAACAAGGGTGCGTATTATACATAGGCACTCTTGTTTTCCCCTAAAATCTTGGGCATAATATACACCTGCGTATTATACACAGGTGCATATTATACCTGAGATTTTACTGTACTTTATCCTGAGAGCTGTATCTTTGCCAGCTTTACTCATTGATGGAGTGAAACTCTTTTACAGGCATTATATAGTGTCCTACAGACAATGAACATTGCACCCGGGGATGGGAGGGGTGCTTAAACCTATATATAATGGGTACTTTGGAGTGGTGGCAAGCTTAGCATACTATGGTCATATTATGTGACTAAATCCTCATTTTTAATAGTGGTGATATACAGGCAATATGCCACAGAGTAAAGCGTTAATAATGATGAAAATATGGATGTGCACCAATACTTTGTGCATTTTCTAATTTGGTTGCACTCCCACAATTTTATATGTGCAAATGAAGTAATTCTGAGGCAAACCTACTGAACCATTGGGAAGAAATAAAAATTCCTATTTGTTTAAACTGTTTAGAGCAGCAAGTTTTGAGGGGAACCTCAGTTTTGCTGACCACACCCACATGCTGAGCTGTGGGTGTGTCCATAACATTTCCAATGACCCTCTACGAGACACCTATCCTTTGTTCATGAAGATAATTTTTTTAACAGTTTACATGCCTCTTTACTGGTCACCGTTTAACCCCTTATATGCCAGATAGGTCTCCAACATATGATTATAGCACAAAAGTGCAAGCAAGGATGCTGCATTGGAGAAATAGGCCACAAATTACAAAACCACAGGAGCCGACACAGACACCTAATTACACAACTTGACAAAAACTGGCACAGACACAGTGCTCACAGGAAATACACCAATCTCCTGCTACAGACTGGCACAGACACAGTGCTCACAGGAAATACACCAATCTCCTGCTACAGACTGGCACGGACAGAGTGTTCACAGGAAATACACCATTCTCCTGCTACAGACTGGCACGGACAGAGTGTTCACAGGAAATACATCGTTCTCCTGCTACAGACTGGCACAGACACAGTGCTCACAGGAAATACACCAATCTCCTGCTACAGACTGGCACGGACAGAGTGCTCACAGGAAATACATCGTTCTCCTGCTACAGACTGGCACAGACACAGTGCTCACAGGAAATACACCGTTCTCAGGGCCGGATTTGCCATTAGGCAAAGTAGGCACCTGCCTACAGGCGCACGCCACCGAGGGGCGCCTGCCATTGGGATTTTTTTTTTTTTTTATCTTTTTTTTTATTATTATTATTAAAAAAAAAAAAAAAGTAGCCACCTTGCTGGCGCTGCCCCCCCCCCCCGTTCCCTATTTACTACCTCCCCGGCAGGACATGTCTGCGCCTCCTTGGCACAGTCCTGTAGGTGGTGAGCTCCCTCGTTGCATCTTTAGGAATGCAGAGCGCTGGGAGATGACATCATCTCCCAGCGCTCTGCATTTCTGAATAGGAGACCGTGTGGGAGCTCATTCAGCTACAGGACTGTGCCAAAGGAGGCACAGATGACAGATCTCCTACCAGGGAGGTAGGAAACGGACCATGTCAGGGCAACATGCAGATGGTGGGGGCAAGCTGGAGCTGAAGGGGGGCAATGTGAGGGCAACATGGAGATGGTGGGGGCAATGTGGAGCTAATGGGGGGGCAAGCTGGAGCCTATGGAGGTCAATGTGGAGCTGATGGGGTTGGGGGCAACGTGAGGGGATATAGAGATGATGGGGCAATGTGAGAGGCAATTTTGAGATGATGGAGGGCAAGTTGGAGCTGATGGGGGCAATATGGAGATGATGGGGGCAATGTAAGGGGCAATATGGATATGATGGGGGCAAGTTGGAGCTGATGGGGGGCAAGGTGAGGGGCAATATGGAGCTGATGGGGGGCAATATGGAGCTGATGAGCATTGTGGGGATGTCCAGTGGAGTTGGCAAATCGGGGGGGGGGGGGCGCTTCACATTTCTGTGCCTACAAGCTCCTGAGATGTAAATCCGGCCCTGACCGTTCTCCTGCTACAGACTGGCACGGACAGAGTGCTCACAGGAAATACATCGTTCTCCTGCTACAGACTGGCACGGACAGAGTGCTCACAGGAAATACACCGATCTCCTGCTACAGACTGGCACGGACAGAGTGCTCACAGGAAATACATCGTTCTCCTGCTACAGACTGGCACAGACACAGTGCTCACAGGAAATACACCAATCTCCTGCTACAGACTGGCATGGACAGAGTGCTCACAGGAAATACACCGATCTCCTGCTACAGACTGGCACAGACAGAGTGTTCACAGGAAATACACCGATCTCCTGCTACAGACTGGCATGGACAGAGTGTTCACAGGAAATACATCGATCTCCTGCTACAGACTGGCACGGACAGAGTGCTCACAGGAAATACACCGTTCTCCTGCTACAGACTGGCACGGACAGAGTGCTCACAGGAAATACATCGTTCTCCTGCTACAGACTGGCATGGACAGAGTGCTCACAGGAAATACACCGTTCTCCTGCTACAGACTGGCATGGACAGAGTGCTCACAGGAAATACACCGTTCTCCTGCTACAGACTGGCACGGACAGAGTGTTCACAGGAAATACATCGTTCTCCTGCTACAGACTGGCACAGACACAGTGCTCACAGGAAATACACCAATCTCCTGCTACAGACTGGCATGGACAGAGTGCTCACAGGAAATACACCGATCTGCTACAGACTGGCATGGACAGAGTGCTCACAGGAAATACACCGATCTCCTGCTACAGACTGGCATGGACAGAGTGCTCACAGGAAATACACCGATCTCCTGCTACAGACTGGCACGGACAGAGTGTTCACAGGAAATACACCGTTCTCCTGCTACAGACTGGCACAGACACAGTGCTCACAGAAAAGACAATGATCTCCTGCCACAGACTGGCATAGATACAGTGCGCACAGGAAATATATTGATCTCCTGCCAAAGATTGGCACAGACACTGTGACAACATCACAGACATTGATCTTCTGCCATAGACTGGTACAAGCACAATGACAGCATCACAGACATTGATCTCCTGCCACAGACTGGCACAGGTACAATGACAACAGCACAGACATTGATCTCCTGCCACAGACTGGCACAGACACAGTGCTCATAGGAAAGACACTGATTTCCTGCCACTGACTGGCACAAACCCGGTGCACACAGGAAAGACACCGATCTTCCACAAGTGAAAGTGCTGAGCCCTGTCACAAGCGCACCCCTATATTTATGCCCCATGCACAGCACAGACATTCATTTTCCAGCACAGACTGAGGCTGATGTACTAAGAAATAGGGGTGCAATTTGAAGAAAACCAAGGGCACCGAAGGAAATTAAAAAAATCTAAATTTCTCATTGATTTACAGAGGTCTTGAAACAATGTGCTGGCAACCTCTCTAATGTTCAATGGTTTAAAAACTTCATTTAAATTCAGTGGAATTTGTGAAATGTTTATTTGTTTCCTATGATGCACTTGGTTTGCTCCACAATTGCACATTTTTTTCCAGTACATCATCCTCAGTGTGATCATGAGTCTGTGCTGGAAAGTTACTGTGCTGTGCAGGGGCATACATACAAGGGGTGCACAGAGTGCAATTGTGACAATACCCAGTCTCCAATGGAGAACAATGGCCCCACGGCCCATTAGGTTTGGTTTTCTCCCCCTGAGAGAATATGTTTGTCCTCCAGTGGTCATTATGTCAGTGGTGCTGTGGTCTATGCGTGTGTAAGTCCTCTGTGACATTAGTATAGTCACAATCATCAGGTAATCATAGTGATCAGAGCAAGGCACTGACCTTCAAGCACAGACTCACAAGCAAAGACCACAAAAGCTTATACATAAATAGTCCACAGCACAGAGACTGACGTTGCAGGACATAGTCAAAAGTATACAGTAATCACAGCATATGCTCACATACACATACATATACATACTACAGCACATAAACACATGAAGAGACCACAGTACAGACTCACACATAAATAGACTACAGTAGAGACTCACACATAAGGAGATAACAGCACAGACAACAACAATCCATAACAGACACACAGCACAGAAACATGCAAACACATATCCCAAAGGTTACTAAAGGGTACATTTGCCCTTTTTGGGCCCTTTATATGAAAAAAATTACTGTTTCCAAAACTACTATTCCTCATTTCCTTTTCTCTGCAAACTACTGATAGTTCTGTCTAGACATGGTTCGCATCTAAGTGAGGTGTATAAGTCCATTCTAGTCCATAGGACTCTTGTTACAAGACGAGAAGCATGAATGAAAGCAATACAAAATAGAATACTTTCCTTTCCATTTCTAAAGAGAAATAAAAGATAGCCTTACGGGTCAAGCAACACTTAAAATCCCTAAAGGAGCTTGGAAAACCTTACAGACAATCATAACTTTTATTAAATAATCAAAGTTTAAAAGATGAACACAAATATTTAAACTTTATTGAACAAAAGTTAGGTTTTATTTCCCTTCAAGGTTTTCTAATATCTTTTAATGTTTTGATGTATTTATGATGGCTAGCAATTATTGTCAATCCTTCAATTTTCCTTGATAATTCTACTGTACCCTGAATGCGCCTTACATCATTTCTATTTCTGCAGATTTATGGTGCAGTTGTGCACTGAGTTCGGTTTATTGGTTTAAATTACTAGTTCATCTCTCCATTTATACAGTGTCCTTAGCAGACATCTCAATGCCCCTCTAACCTCTACTGCTGTATCTCAGTTAAAGGCTTTTTCTCTCACTGCTCCTTATCCATGGAATTCCCTCCCACCCAGCATTTGGCAGACTTCAACCCTCCACAGCTTCAAAGGAAAAAAAAAAAAAAACACTTGTCAAATGTAGAAATCAGAACTGTCAGACTGCACTTGTTCTTCTACCTGATTGTTGTCTGTATGTCACCCATTTCCATTTTATATTGTAAGCTTTAGGTAAACTTTATGTACCCTATGTATGAATACCTACTATGCCTCCTATTACAATATAGGCAAAATGTTCTACTGTGTTAGCCATAGAAAAAGACAGAGACTAGTAGAGTAAAAGTGATTTCTTCTTTTAGCTAAGTGGCTCTATGATGCAAGCTTTCAAGACAGCTTAGGTCTCTTCTTCAGACATATTTAGAACCTAGATTCTAAATATGTCTGAAGAATTTGCATCCTAGAACCACTTAGGTAGCCAATACAGGCAACACTTTTACTCTACCTCTCTCCTCCTATTACTATGTCCATATAAGTAATGCACTTACTATACCTCCGCTAAACTGCAATGTAAACTGTAAAGTGCTACTTACAAACTACACTACATACATATATATATATATATATATATATATATATATATATATATATATATATGGCAATAATAACATCTATTATTTCAGCTGCAGATTTGGTTAATTCCGAGAGCGTGCACTGAAAGTGCCTTGAGTCCCACTGGGAGAAAGACGCTATATAAATACTAGTTATTATTATATAGAGTACTGTGCAACCGTCTTAGGCAGGTGTGGAAAAAATGCTGTAAAGTAAGAGTGCTTTCAAAAATAGACATGTTAATATTTTATTTTTAGCAATTAACAATATGCAAAGTGAATGAACAGAAGAAAAATCAAATCAATATTTGGTGTGACCACTCTTTGCCTTCAAAATGGCATCAAATCTTCTAGACACACTTGCACAATGTCAGGGATTTTATAGGCATATAGTCAAATGTATGATTAAACAATTCTACCAAACAGGTGCTAATAATCATCAATTTAATATGTGGGTTGAAGTACAATCAATAATTGTAACAGCTGTGTAGGAGGAATAAAACTGGGTGAGGAGCAGACAAACTCAGCTAACAAGATGAGGTTGCTGAAAACAGTTTAATGTCAAAAAATCATACATCATGGCAAGACTGAGCAGAGCAACAAAACACAAGGTAGTTATACTGCATCAGCAAGGTCTCTCCTAGGCAGATAATTCAAGAAAGACAAGGGTTTTGAGAAGTGCTTTACAAGCTTTTTTGAATAAGCACAAAGAAACATGCTATGTTGAGGACCGTAGATGTAGTGGTCAGCCAAGGAAACTTAGTGCAGCATTTGAAAGACACATCATGCTTACTTCCCTTCACAATCGGTAGAGGTCAAGCTGTGACATCAGCTCAGAATTGGCAGAAAACAGTGGGATCCTGGTACACCCATCTACTGTCCGGAGAAGTCTGGTCAAAAAGTGGTCTTCATGGAAGACTTGCAGCCAAAAAGCCATACCCCCAACGTGGAAACAAGGCCAAGTGACTCAACTATGCACGAAAACACAGGAACTGGGGTGCACAATAATGGCAGCAGGTGTTCTGGACTGAAGAGTCAAAATTTAAAATATTTGGTTTCAGGAGAATGCAATTTGCTCACCGAAGAGATGGAGAATGGTACAAGAATGAGTGTCTGCAGGCAACAGAGAAGCATGGCAGAGGTTCCGTGCAAGTCTGGGCCTGCATTTCTGCAAATAGAGTTTGGGATTTGGTCAGAATTAACAGTCTCCTCAATGCTGAGAAGTACACGCAGATACATATCCATCATGCAATACCATCAGGAAAGCATCTGTTTGGCCCCAAAGTATTCTGCTGCATGACAACGACCCCAGTAATACAACCAAATTAATTAAGAACCATCCTCAGCTTAAAGAAGAACAAGGAGTAAAGAAGAAAAAGGAGTAAAGCAGAACAAGGAGTCCTGGAAGTGATGGTATGGCCCCCACAGAACCCTGATCTCAACATCATTGAGTCTGTTTGGGATTACATGAAGAGAGAGAAGCAACTGAGGCTGTCTAAATCCATAGAACTGTGGTAAGTTCTCCAAGATGTTTGGAACAACCTACCTGCCGAGTTCCTTAACAACCTGTATGCAAGTGTACCTAGAAGAATGCTGTTTTGAAGGCAAAGGGTGGTCACACCAAGTATTGATTTGATTTACATTGTTATTCTGTTCACTCACTATCATTTTGTTACCTGATGAATATAAACTATTAAGAAGCACTCTTACTTACATTTTTTTCACACCTCACACCTGCCTCAGACTTTTGCACAGTACTGTATTATATATATATATATATATATATATATATATATATATATATATATATATATATATATATATATATAAAACGACCATTAGTGGAAAGCACTCACTCTCATCTCAAACTTCTGCCCAGGTGAACAATCCCTTAACAAGATACAGAATGTAGACAAAATAGGCAGCACCAGTGGGTCTTCTTAATCAGCTTTAAATGTTTTATCAGCAACAAAAACCGTCAACATTTCGGTCCACGCAGGGACCTTTCTCAAGACACTATTAAATTGGATTACCTCGTGTTTTTATCCCCTCGTCCGTCATGGTCCCGTCACTGGCGCTAGTGATGTCATCACCCGGGCTCGTTCATTGAATGGCCCGTGGTGGACCAATCACAGCGAGGCAACACAAACCACAGTACTGTTGGGGGAAATAGCACTGCTATACCTTAATCACCAATATGGTCACTTATCTGATGTAAGAACTATATTCCCTACTGAGTCATAAATTCATTGTGGAGATTCGTGCCTCCGAGGCTGGGAGGCACTCCCCCGTACGGCTCATCAGTACCGTGTGCGGACCGATGTGCCGACGTTCGGAGTATGCCGTCTCATACATCCACGATCCCACAACCATAAAGATATTGCTCCAATTGTCATGAAATAGAGTATCACACTACACCACTGTGCCAAAAATATATCTAGAACATAAGCACTATATGAAATAATCCCTATGTAATCCTCTTCTATGTATCACTGCTGCAGTGACATTCAGATGAAAAGTAAATACCCAACAGACGATGTATCCAAAAATTCATGTTGAATCCCGTATCCATGTCACTATTGTCATAGAATAATGTTGGTGACGACAAAAAATCCGCTTCTTGTAACCATGCCAGTGAGTTCATCTCAGGACACCATATGATCATCCCAAGACATAGTGTCAAATCTCAAGCATGTTAGGCAAAACAAAGTCAAATATTAGATAAATGCTAAAGACAAATGTCTGTGCAAGTCTGCAAATCTACTGTAGAGCTCATAATGTCATATAGTTACCATAATGTGACATAGAAATCCGAGATGCTCGCATATAATCAAAGCTTTTAGAGTATATATGTAAATCCCACATTCATATAGCTCCATTGACCACAAATCCTATGAACCGGATATCCGAATAATCCGATAGTGCATATCCTCAATGATGATAATCTGTGTTGAGTCACTCATAAGGATCCTATATAGAGAAGGCTACATGGGCATTTGATAAAGTAAATCACAAAAGTACTTGTACAACTTAATTTATGTTGTATTTTGATAGCTCTTCTTCTATGGGGGTGTGGGAATTGAGTGCCCGTAATCAAATACTTACACGTGGTGCAACCCAAACATTTAAAGCATCCCTTCTTTTCCGTAAGGAGCCAAGATGAATATTGGGAAATATAACAATGCCTGGGATCCGTATGAACCAGCATATCTCTAAGATTTCTACCTCTTTTATAGCAATTCCGTGGAATAGATTTAAAGGTATTAGGTAGAGTTCTATCTGTGGATAAAATATTCCAATGATGCCGTATAGCTTTATTAATTTGATAGCTCTTAGTAGTATATGTTGACACAAATGTTAACCTATTATCTAGGTTTATTAAGAGTTTTCTGTTGTAATAAGTCATTTTGATTATGTGTTTTCGCACGTGTAATGGCTTCATCCAGAATCTCAGTTTTATATCCTCTTTGTATGAATCTCTCATATAATTCCTTTAACTGATTTTCCGCTAAAGAAGGACGGTGTTATTTCTTATGATTCTTATAAATTGTGCGTAAGGCACCCCTCTTTTCAGGTGTTTCGGGTGGAAGCTGTCAAAATGTAACAGAGTGTTTCTATCTGTCTCTTTTCTAAAATTTGTGGTGCCCAAGCCATCTCCTGTTCTAAACACCGCGAGATCAAGAAAATTGACACGTTGAGGGTCTGCATTCGATGTAAATTTGATCAGAGTATTCAGTGTATTCAAGTGATTAGTGTACTGGTCAAATGTCTCTAAGGTACCCTTCCAGACTACAAACAAATCATCTATAAAACGCTTGTAAAAAATAATCTGTGAGGGTATCAGAGGGAGGATATGTTTTGCCTCAAATTGTGACATATAAATATTTGCAAAAGCAGGAGCTATATTAGATCCCATTGAAGTCCCAGAAATCTGAAGATAGTAATCCCGTTCAAACATAAAGTAGTTTAATGTCAAACAGTATTCCAAAAGTTCCAGGAGAAAACCCAATGGGGACGATTCGGTGGTTTATCTGCTTTTAATAGTGCAGCTGCCACTGCTCCAATACCGTCACTAATAGGTATAACGGTATAGAGAGAGCTGACATCCAAGGTGGCTAGAATTACTTTTGTCTACATTTTATTTATATATTTATGTATATATATATATTTATATACATATACGCGCGCGCACGCACACACACACACACACACACACACACATGCACATATACATACATGACTCCCACTGATTTTGCTACACTTTAGTCTAAGGAAATTTGACACAACTTTTTGTAAATATTGCTGACAGATTGCAACGGACACACAAACACACACATGGAGACTGATGTACTAAGGTAAATGGAGCAATTCTGGGTGAAACTAACCACCATAGGGGACACATACAAAATCTCCACATTCCTATAAATTTAAACAGGTCTTTAACCTTTTGACTGCTAGGGAGGTCTACATCATATTGCGAAATAATGTACTGAAGAGCTTTCTAGCATTTAAGTGGTTAAAAGCCCCATTTTAATCAATGGGAATTTTTACTTGTTCCCTATGATGCAGGTGGTTTAACCCCTTAAGGATCAATTCTGATCTTTTTGACTATGTCTTTGTTCAACAGTGTTTTCCCTCTAAGTCTTTTATTCCACCCCCATAAATTATATACTGTTTTTTTAAGCACAAATAGGGCTTTCATTTGATACCCTACTTATATGGATAACCCACCATTTACTTTATTAAAATTAAAAAAAAGGTAAAAAAAATGTAAAAAAAACCCCACCATTTTTGTTTTTTCTCTTGGGATCAATTGGGCACAAAGGGTTACATTTTTATGGCGACTGCATGAAAGGTATGACCGGTCAGTCATACCTACAAAATGTGCAGTTTAAAGTGGCCACTGTCCCCCTGGGTGAAAATCCCCATGTCCCTTTTTCCCACCCTATTTAGTCACTTTTTTATCCCTGACATTTGGCGGTGTGTATAAGTGTATTACATAGCTCCACAACAATCACACTTCCAAAACTATTTAATGAGATTTTTTTTTTTTAATAAAATATCTTTTTGTAAAAAAAAAAGTGTGTTGTGTTTTTAAAAAAAAAAAAAAAAAAGTATCATAGGTATCATTGCAGGTCAGAAATTGACCTGCATTTAGCAAGCCTCCAGCACCAGCAGTGAAAGGGTTAATACCCCCAGCTGCTGTATTTTCATTTGCCACTAGGTGTCTCCTCTCTACTTCTGTCTCCCTTACTTTGATAGCAAGGGAGACAGAGGCAGAAGAGACACGCAGAGACAGCATGCTTTCTGTACTGCCTCTGTCTCTCACAATGCCGGTACATGTGATCTCTGCTACGGCGATCACATGAACCGGCACAAGCAAGAAGGGCTGACTCTGAATGCCCCGGTCTCGGAGTGCTCAGTCTCAGCCTGGAATTAATGATAGCAGCATGCACGGAGGCCAGGACCGTCATGCGTCCTTAAGGGATTAAAGTGATAGTAATGTTTAAATTTAAGTTTATTTAAAATTGTAGGCATTAAAAAAATAAGTACAACGATGTAAGTCTTATCTCACAAACCTTTATGGTTTCAGAGATAAAACATGCTAAAGTTACCCCCTCCAGGCTATTTCAGACAAGTCTGCCGTCTAGCTGACAGCAGGAGATTCCGGTTCTGGGACCAGCCGGCGGCTCTTCAGCAGATCCGAAATCGCACTATTTAGAAATAAATACTTCATTGGAAGTGTGCTTGCAAACCAGACATGAGTTGTAGACCATTCCAATGAAGTATTTATTTCTAAATAGTGCAATTTCGGCTCTGCTGAAGAGCTGCTGTCTGGTCAAATGACCAGAATCTGCTGCTGTCCCACAGAGCACTGAAACACCCTTGTGGGGGGAACGTTAGCCAGTTATATCTCTCAAACCATAAAGGTTTGAGAGATAAGACTTACATTGTTGTGCTTATTTTTTAATGCCTACAATATTAAATTAACTTAAATTTAAACAGTACTATCCCATTAACCCAGAATTGCTCCACTTTTCTTAGTACATCAGCTTCAATGGAACAAATAAAACCCATGCATACTGATGCATGATACAAGGAAGATCAGATATTCAACAAGGAAGATCCCTGCCCTGGAGAGCTAACACTCTACAGTTTGTAATCTGGACAGTGATAGGAATTAATAATGAGTGGTGCTGAACAGTAGACTCATCTGAAAGTAGCTATTGTGCTCTGCTTCATAAATAATATTTCTATAATGTATATGGTATTTTACATTAAATACACAGTACTGTAACAATACAAGTCAAAGGCATTAGAGAAATGGCACACAATAGGTTAAAATTTCTATTTAAATCAATGGGAATTTTGGGAATATTTATTTGTCCTCTGTGCTGCAGCTGGTTTTCTCCAGAGCTGTACCTCTTTAGTTTATTTAATCCAGCGCAATAGACTCTAAAAATATTTTCATCTTGTCTCCTTCCAGATAAAATCAGCACCATGACATGAAATGTCAGTGATTTCTCCAGAGCTTTGATGGACCATGTGACTGAGAAAGGTGATAAGCACTCATCAGCACTTACTTGCTCCAATAACCTTGGTCCCCTGTCTGCGATCTGAGCAGCAGCTTTATTAGGCAATAGAGAGTTATGTGTGCTAACAGAACAGGGCTTCCACCTACTGATGACATTTTAAAAGCAACTTGAGACTCATAAGGTCTTCGCTGATCTCATTATGAGTTTTGTGCTGTTATTTCCAGACCTGCTGATGAGATGAGCCATCTCTGACCATGCTAATCTAAGCTTCATACTGCTCTGGTCTAAGTGCATCAACTCGCAGGGAATTTACTGCAATTTTGGGTGCAGAGAAGTTAAAGGGATAGTAAACCCCCCGAAAAACTTTAAGCCAATAGGTAGCAATAATAAAAACATACTTAACGCCCTCATTCCCATCTCTCAAACCGTTATGGTTTGAGAGATGTAAGAAAATAAAGACCTCCGCTCCCCCACCTTTCTGCCTGACGAGCTGTAAAGCTGTCAGAGGCAGAATCCGGTCACCCGACTGTAGGCGGCTCTTCAGAAGAGCTGTCATCGAAATATCTAACTATAATTACTTCATCGGTAAGGGCTACAACGTGTGCCTAGCTTGCAAGCACACGTTGTAGACCATTCCGATTAAGTAATTATAGTTAGATATCTCGATGACAGCGCTCCTGAAGAGCTGCCATCTGGTCCCGGAAGCAGGATCTCATGACGTCTGCTATACAGCGGATGCATGAGAAGGGGGAGGGAGCGGAGGTCTTTATTTTCTTACATCTCTCGAACCGTAACGGTTTGAGAGATGGGAATGAGGGAGTTAAGTATGTTTTTATTATTCCTAGCATTTGGCTGAAAGTGTTTCGGGGGGGTTTACTATCCCTTTAAAGGTTTCTCCATTTTGCTTGATCACCCTTTAATTTTGCCAAAACAACGCGTGTAAAACATCGGGCAGCATTATGGCATTCTCTGACAAGGAATGCCATAGTTTACCTCTTTGAGATGCAAGGGGATCAGTCAGAAGGGTAAGTAATACCTTGTGAACTAATGCACTGGGCATTGAGTTTGTACTCAGAGTTAACATCTTTTCTACCATAGAGACCAGAATCACATTGCTCTACTATGCAACTCCAACTGGCACCATGTTGATTTCCCTATTTCTTTACCTTTCAGTGACCACACTGGTGTGCAATACATTGCTTCCCAGTGTTGAATATCCAACAGCAGTAAACACCAGAAGAATAATGAATACATAAATACAATGTACAAGCAACATAGAGAGTCTGCAGTCAAACTTGCCCAGCTGGTAGACAACAAAGGGCTTTTGGTCAGTTTTAGCCATTAATGTATTATATTGGTGCCAAGTCTTCTAGCATGCTGGTATAATATAAAAATGGGAACATATCCATTGTTCATTTTATATACAATGGCAAAAATCAATGAGAATGTAGTTTTGCACTCAGTGCAATGCCCACAGCACTGCAGCAGCAGTGAAGACATAGAAACAGACCTCTCTACAACATAACTACATTGATAAACAATAAAAAAATAAAGTACCATGATGACCTTCTCAATATGATCTTTCATTGCATAGACATTAGTGCCCCTTTAAGATGAAGCATATGTGTTAGATAAGCTTGCTTGATTTATAACTGAATTGCTTTATCGCAAAGGTTAACAAAGTCATTTTCATTAGGCTGACCATAAGTACCATTTTAAAAGGTACAGTACCGTTTTTTTCATATTTCCAGACCGTCCTGTCTTTTTAATATAAATGTCAATTTTGTCCCGTTTTTAATACATATAGTTCTTAATTTTTTGTAAAAAACTGAGCGTGGCTTATTTATTTCTCATAAGATAAAGTAAATCGGAACTTCCTTTCATCGCACTAGTGGTTTTACTGTACACATTGATTACCATAGAGTCTTATGGCTCAAGGGACTCATAACTGTCTAAGAGTCTCAAGTCTATGGTACATTCATACAGTCTCTTAGACAGTGAGATGACAAAGAGTCATAAGACTCTATGGTAATCAATGTGTAGAGTAAACACAGTAAAACCACTAGTATGAGTCAAGAAGAGAGGAAGTGTCACAGGTCAGTAGATCCACCAGACCTAGGTGCTAGGGAGCGATGCTTGGGTGCGTGGTTCAGGAGAGGTGACAGTATCACTTACCCCTTCCTGCAGTAACGACCAAAGTAAAGGTGCTGGCAATGAAGCCAGATGCCTGACCCCAGTTGAGCTTGTGCCCTGACCAGGATGAGCGTAAGCGAGATCAAGCTGGATCTCAATATGCAGAATAGAGAACAACACAGGACCAATAACTCACAGACTATTCGGAGGTAACCAAGTAGAGAAGAAGACCCCTGCAGCAAATAATAGACTGAAGCTGCACAAAAATAGAAGCAAACCCAATCAGAAAACCTGTGTTCATAAACAGGTTAGGACCGCCAACAGCGCAGCAGAGTAAGACCACTAAAAGACCACCTATAGACCCCAAAAGGCAGATCCACCTGGTATAACACTGCCAGGTACAAGGCAATCACCACCAGCAAACAGTGTAGCCTGAGACACCAGTGAACCCCAAGATGCCAACCCAGTGCTCTGCAGTACCTACACCTCCAGGAATACCAGTCCCTCTTCAGTTAGCCAGAAAGCTACCAGAGTCTAATCAGCCAGAAGCTAGGTCCCCAGGAAAAACACAGTTCTACCCCAGCCGAGGGAAGGAGACAACGAGACCCACAATAGCAGGCTGCCAACTTGGATGCAGCAACTGCTGATGCTAGTAAGCAACCCTCCTGCACCAGTCTGTAGGGATAGAGGAGCTGGGATGGACTGAGTACAAGATCGCGTCCCGCGCTCGAGCTGTGGCCAGACACAGAGAGAACTAAGATCCCAGGATGACCGCGATGACGCCGCGGCCTCGGGTAAACGGCCCAGAGAACTGGCAGGGACGAGGCTGAGTAAGGACAGACAATGCAAGTACGGGAGGCAGGAGAAACAAACCGAAGTCGCTACAGAGCGAATAAACTGACAATGGGGCAACACGATCTAGACAGGTCAAACACAATGTGCCAAGGTACAAACAAGCTGAGATCGCTGGGAGCAAGGAGCATATAGGAGAGCATGCAGAGAGGATAGTCAGGGAGAGTCAAAAATTCTACTTGGGTCGTCAGGAGCCGTAGAGGGAGAGTAAAAAAAATCAGAGTCAGGATACAGAGTCAATGGTCAAGCCAACACAGAATCCACAGGAACAAAACAATCTCCAACCCACTACTCAAACAGCGCAAATACTTGAGCGCTGAGATAGGGTTGAGGAGAGAAGATAAGAAAAGGCTGCTCCAATAGGAACAAAGAGGAGGATGAGCCGACCTGGAAGGTAAGGATGCCCCAGAAAGCAATCGAGTAAAAAGTCAAACCCTTACAGGAAGTTCCTATTTACTTCAGGGTCAGGGTTTTTGGCCAGAGAGAGTGAACACCACTAGTAAGAGACGGAGCAAACACATTCTCGCTGCTTGCAGCTTACTACGATCAGACTCGGAGTGACAGAGTCCTACTGTCCATCTGTCCCACGTCCCGTTTTTGTCTCAAGGAAATATGGTCAGCCTTTTTATATACACATATACACACATTTCTTGGTTTTAAAGATCATTGGTAGGGGTGGGTGAAAAGTGAGAAAATATTTCACCTATACCAGGACATTTTTCACCTATCTTTCCTATGGTACAACATTTCCTGCCACATTATTACTTCTTCTGAGGGCTGCAATGTAGAAACAAGTGTCTGAAAGTCAAAGTTGGGAGTCCTACAACAACATATGCCTTGAAAAATGTGTTCCTGCTTAAGTGACACTGGCACATATTCATAATTAAGTCAAGAGATACAAAAAGTACAACCTACAATGTGGCAGATGTGTATGGTAATGGTGGTGAGGGACTGGCATGGTGTGACTCATATACCTAGAGCAGTTTTTTGTTTACCATCATCATGTTTCAGTCAAATGTAATCTATCCTCTTTCTCAGATTATTGATACACATTGCTTATTAGTTATAGCAGTGGTCCCAAGTCTGCTAGATGGTAGCAACCCTTCTTCACATCTCTCCTCAGGTCTGTTTAAGATTACAGTTGACTATTGAGGGATGCGGGTGAGACGTGTCCCTTTCGTTCTATTTTTGTGTTTGTTGGAGATGTGCCTCTTTGACCTGCAACTGGGTTTGGATAATTGTAGCCTGAAGTATATTTGATCGGCTTAATGATGTGAAATAGAGAAAACTGTGAACATGTATATATTAATTGATTGATTGATTGAGAAATTGTATAAGATTGTAACATATTTCGTTAATTGAGGTATAGATAGGAGACATTTAAAGCATGGATATTAACTCTTGAAGTACTCTTGTATACTGGGAGAAAAAGGGTGTCATATTAGCGAATGCATCGTTTGTCCATACACAGATCCCGTTGGGTCTATGATGCGTCCGCTGATTAAACCAATTACTGACCTAGAGACGGTATTTAAATAAATGTTTTTTCGGGTGGCGGCTCTTATATATAGACCTTTTTATTGTATGTTCCATGACATAGATGTTTTATGAATAAAACTAACTTTTACAATTGATTTTTTGTGGAGACGCTACCTGTGTGTTTTGCACTTTGAGATTGTTTGAGCAGGTATACAGAGAGCCACAGGTTAATTACTCTGTGATTTGGATTCCCAATTACTGGAGGGACCCGAGTGGAGACGGGATATTTCTCCACTTGTCTTAAAGTCAGTTCAATCTGACCAACTTGTTTGTGAGTATTCAAGCTTACATTACCTTCTATATATATAGTCCATCAGTAATACACTACGAGGTGCCTAGTGTCCTTTTTTTTGTTTTTTTCATATGGTTGGATATTCTAGATCATCATCATCATCAGTCATCATTAGGTCATCCTCAGCAACAGCTTCACCCACGCTTCTTGCCTACTACCCTTATATTCATCTAAGCTTTTAGAGGTGTTTAAACAATGTCGTTTTACTTTCACAAGGTTTGCTACTACTTTGAGGACAAGTGTTTTGGTGCTTTTTTGTCTCACTTTCAGATGCAGCAGTTGGTTCAGCTGCTGTACCTTCCTCCATTATGCCATTGCCATCATCAACACTAGAATGTGACTAGTTGTTGTCTTCAGTGTTTTTGTTTTTTACTGGCGCTGGTGGTGGTAGAACTTTTGGAGGGACCTTGATAAACTGCATTTTCCCTGGGGGGAGAGGGATCATCATCTTTTATTGCACATGCTGCAGCAACCATGGCTTAATTTAGTTTGTGAACTACCACTTTACTCCCATATCCCAGCACTGCTCCACCTTTCCCACGGTGCCCGTTATTGCTGCAATTCAGTGTCTATCACCTGTAGGGGGCTCCCATTGGCTGTCTGCCTTCAGCCCGCCTCACATTGCCTTTTTAAACTCAGTCTGGGCACCCATTGGTTGCCCTTTCGTGGTGTCTTTGACAGCATCCACTTCCTCCTTTCTACTATAGCTGATTGGGCCTGTTGCTGAGTTCCTGAGTCGACCTGCTTCTGAGTTCCTGCCTGCTTGACAGTTCCAATCCGGTTCCGGTTGTTCTCATCAGTGCTGATGTTCCGGTTGCCAGTCTGCTTAGCCCAGCTTGATCCGGTTGATCTTCTCTGCTTCGTTCCTGTTGTTTCCTGCTTCCAGTTACAGCGTCTGAGGCGACATTGCTCTTCTTTCGCTCCGGCGACATTTCAGCCCGTTGGTTCCAGCGTGCGGATGCTGGTTCGCTTCACTAAGCCTTGCGGTTCCCGTTACAGTCTGTTGGTCTCAGCGTGCGGACGCTGGTTTGCTCCATTAGCCTTGAGGCTCCCATTACAGCCTGTTGGTCCGAGCGTGCGGACGCTGGTTTGCTCCATTAGCCTTGAGGCTCCCATTACAGCCTGTTGGTCCCAGCGTGCGGACGCTGGTTTGCTCCATTAGCCTTGCGGCTCCCATTACAACCTGTTGGTCCCAGCGTGCGGACGCTGGTTTACTCCATTAGCCTTGCGGTTCCCATTACAGCCTGTTGGTCCCAGCGTGCGGACGCTGGTTTGCTCCATTAGTCTTGCGGCTCCCATTACAGCCTGTTGGTCCCAGCGTGCGGACGCTGGTTTGCTCCATTAGCCTTGCGGCTCCCATTACAGCCTGTTGGTCCCAGCGTGCGGACGCTGGTTTGCTCCATTAGCCTTGCGGCTCCCATTACAGCCTGTTGGTCCCAGCGTGCGGACGCTGGTTTGCTCCATTAGCCTTGCGGCTCACATTACAGTCTGTTGGTCCCAGCGTGCGGACGCTGGTTTGCTCCATTAGCCTTGCGGCTCCCATTACAGTCTGTTGGTCCCAGCGTGCGGACGCTGGTTTACTCCATTAGCCTTGCGACTCCCATTACAGTCTGTTGGTCCCAGCGTGCGGACGCTGGTTTACTCCATTAGCCTTGCGGCTCACATTATAATATGTTAGTCCCAGAGTGCGGACGCTGGTTTGCTCCTCTAGCCTTGTGAATCTCATCCTGCCTGTAAGTTCCTGACGTAGGGAGCTGGTTTACTCACTGACTTTCAGTCTGGTACCTGGTGGTCCCGAGTGCACTGTCCAGTCCTAACAGCATTTAATCCTACAGTTTATGGGCACGAGAGTTTCTGATTACAGTGAGACCGCTTGACCTGGTAACCTCTATTTTCCATCTTACTGTCATTGTCATCTGACAGTCATTAGGTCACGGTGGTTGTCACCTTCCTGTGGGCTGCCTTGCCCGGTATTGGTAAGGCCGGTAGAACCTTTCACGTTGCCACCTTTAGGTTGCCTTACCCGGTACTGGCAGGTCCGGTAAAGCCTACTCCTTATTATTCCCTCAGGCTGCCTTGCCCGGTATATTGGTAATGCCGGTAGAACCATTTATGTTACCATCTTATGGTTGCCTTACCCGGTATTGGCAAGGCCGGTAGAGCCTACTCCTTGTTATCCCCTCAGGCTGCCTTGCCCGGTATATTGGTAAGGATGGTAGAACCATTTACATTGCCATCTTACGGTTGCCTTACCCGGTATTGGCAAGGCCGGTAGAGCCTTTTGTTCCAGACTCGCCTGGGTTGCTTTGCCCGGTATTATTGGCAAGGCCGGTAGAACCTATGTCTATTGTCATTATCTTCTATGTATTTTTTGTATGTGTATGAAAACCCTATGGATTGCCTTTAACTTTTCAATAAAGTTATGTTTTTACCTAAACCTTACGTCTGAGAGTCTTAACAAACCGTGACACCCCCACACCCTGCCTTTTGTGCATTTTATGGACATTACTCAACTACTGTGTGTGTTTTTTTCTTTCCACAGTACACAACTGATGGATGTCTTGACTTAGCCCTTAACAAAATTTTCAATTTTGGCTCCCAGTCTGCCAAACATATGTAATTGTTTATTTATTTATTTATTTATTTATTTATTTGTTTTTTTATTTTTTAGTTGTTGTTTTTTTAAGTTGTCCACCCTATCTTATCACAGTCTGTCCAAAAAAACAATTCTATCTGAAAAACAAAATCAACAACTTCTTTCCCCAGACTTCCCCAGCACAGGGACAAAAACAGCAAGATCTAGCAAATTGGACTCCAGCTGCCTGTGCCTTGCTAGTCAATCACACTGAATTTTGGGGTATTTGGGGTCAACTTTCTTCCTCCTTTCTTCTCCAGATTCCCCTAATACAGAGAACAAATGTCCTACCTAAAAGACTCTCTAAAGTAAGCTTCAATTGCCCTTTATTTGCTTATCGTCTATAGCTTAAAAACATGCAGCTTTCTCTCGTCACAAACACAGAATGGCATGCTGTGAGAGTCTTACATCCTTTTAAATGCCTGCGGAAAAAGCAGAGAAAACTTTCATGTGTGTGTGGGGGGGTTTCTTCCCATTGATTTCAATGCAATGAGCTAAGTGAAAAAAGCAGTAAACTGCAATTTTCACTGGAAATTATTCATCAAGCTGGAGGAGCCATTTGGTAAAAATGAGGTGAAAATTTTCTATGATCAAGCCATATATAACATGAGGATTGGAGAGTTTATCTCACTAGACAGTTTATCTCGTCATAGTACATAAAGTCCCATCTGTTTAACCTTTACAACCTTTGTTTATGGGCAGATTGTCCTATCAGGGCATTGGGTATTCCCCGGTGGCCCGCCCTGTCCTGGGCAGGTGAGGAGATCAGATGATCTCACCTCTCCAGCTCACATTGCTGTGCATGTGAGGCTGAAATCTTATGCCAGAGCAGTGCAGCAGGGAAGACTGTGTTCTCTGATTGGTATCTGTCCCACCCCTAAGGATGAGTTACCCAGTTTTGTTCTGCCTGCCCATCATGCACTGCAGCAGGATACATATTACAGGCAGAGCAAAGCTGGCTAACTCATCCTAGGGGGTGGGATAGATACTGATCAGAGGACCCAGTCTTCCCTGTTGCTCTGGGTGAGTGATTTCAGCCTCACATGCACAGCAATGTGAGCTGGAGAGGTGAGATCATCTAGGTCCTATACTTAGTATAGTATAATAGTTTAATTTAGCACAATTTAATTCAGATTACACACTACAAGCATTGCTAAAGAGACATACATTATGGTTTGTTAACCTACTGTATGCTATAAAGATGTATCCATTTTCATTTATTAAACATGTCAAAGAGGTTTTATTCTGTGAGTAACCCACTGAATTCCTCATAGGTGCACAGGAATTTGTACATGACTAATTAACCCCTTGCATGCTAGAGAGGCATAATTAATCGGTAACTGACCTCTTGTATGCAAGAAAGGTGAGTAAAGGTGTTAATTACTTATGAATTATGCTTCTTTAGCACACAAAGGGTTAATCAGTGAGGTACACATGCAGTGCAGTGTTGTGTACCTATGAGGTTTTTCAATGGGTTATTCACAGAACAACATATTGCTGTACACCTCTCAGGCATACTATGGGTTAATAACTGATAATTTATGTCTCAATAGATTACAGTGGGTTGAGGGGTCAATAGATGACCATTTATGCATCTCTAGCAATGAATACAGTGGGCTAATAAAAGTGTACAATACAATGAAGTTAATGCATGTTATTAATCTGTTATTTAGGGCCCAGAAGCTTTGCCTGCTCATGTACTGCCAAGTAGGCTGTAGGTAGAGGAAGAGAGGGGATAATAGGCCAATGCAGGAGGAAAAGAGTTGGGAGTTTCTGGAGTTGTATTTAACCCTCTGACTACCAGAGGGGTGCACAACGCATTACTGAGCAATGCACTGTGTGCACCTCTGGCAATTAAAGTGTTACTATATACACACTTTATACACAGGATCCCAAATTCCTCTCAGCAATGTCTTCCTTTTCAGGTAGACTTCAAGTGTTAGTAATGCCTAAAAAAAACTTTTTTTGCATTTAGAAGACCTTAAAAAGCTGATCTAAATGCAAAGAACCGTATCTCTCAAACCGTTATGGTTTAAGAGATACGGGATTTAAAGTTTGATTTCTCCTACTGACAGCTGATCTGAATGCAAAAAAACGTATCTCTCAAACCGCTATGGTTTAAGAGATACGGGCATTTAAAGTTTGATTTCTCCTACTGACAGCTGTAAAGCTGTCAGCAGGAGATCCGTGTCGGTCGACACGGTGGCGCTTGAGATGTGCCGGGATCTCGTTACTTACACGGAATCCCTTAATTGGAATGGTCTAAAACGTGTGCCTGAACACTAGTCACACATTTTAGACCATTCCAATGGAGGGATTCCCTGTAAGTAACGAGATCCCGGCACGTCTCAAGCGCCACCGTGTCGACCAACACGGATCTCCTGCTGACAGCTTTACAGCTGTCAGTAGGAGAAATCAAACTTTAAATGCCCGTATCTCTTAAACCATAGCGGTTTGAGAGATATGTTTTTTTGCATTCAGATCAGCTTTTTAAGCTCTTCTAAATGCAAAAAAGTTTTTTTTTAGACATTACTATCACTTTCAGTGGAAGGAGTTTGGGTCCAGCAAGAAAAAAAAATCATATCCGCATTCAAGGATATGATATACACATGGACAAATTTACATCCCAGGTGCCCTTAGGCAAGGCAATCTAGGTACCCTTATCCACACCCCCAGTTCTCACAAGATCCCACCCCTAGTCCCAACCATTTATAACTTTGGTTGCTACAGGGATCTCCAACGCATTACAAAGCAATGCATTGGAGAGCTCTGTAGTATCCATGAGGTTAATTCATAGCTTTTAAAAGAGTATATAATTTGGCGCAGAGAAATTGCGATTTCTCTAGCCACTCCCATAATTCAGAATGTGGGTGTAGCCAGCAAAGATGAAGCTCCCCTTAAAATTTGGAGCTGTAGGTAGTTGCCTACTCTGCCTATTGGAAATCCAGCCCTGGATATCCTATCCTATAATATAAAAGGCCAGATGTATGTTTGTACGAAGCAGTCATGGGCAGTAGAGACTGCCCGAATGCACAGAATGCTGGCCCGTGTACATGGGCTTTTACACTAATACTATAATAGTTAAAAATTCATTTTGTGAAGCCAGTCCACATGAAATTCATTCAAACTGGCCATAGGGACTTTTTACCTATTCTAAAACCCTTTGAGTTCCAGATAAGTATTCAGCACCTTGCAACGCAATGCCTTGGATACCCCTCTAGCACACAAAGGGTTATTAATATATGCAGGATTTATTATTAGCAGGTGCTGAGGCCCTATCATGGGAGACATTTTTCAAAGCAAGTATTATGTTGCAAGAGATCACATGAGAATGTAGTTATGCTTTTATTCTGATAGTGTAACAAGGTTTTTTAATCTTCTTCCCAGCAACCATTCCCTCAATATAAACAGCAGAGAAAATGCAATTACTTGAGATATATAGAGTGATTGCAAAGTGATTACATTGACACACGTACTACAAATCTGTGGTTGTGTTAACATACTGTTCTGTGGAAGTATCAGAATGCTGCATCTGCCTGTGACATAATCTCATAGGACACAATGGGTACAACAAGGTAACGGGTAAAATTCTGCACTAAATGAAGGGCTGCAATAAATGTTTAGTCCCTAAGCCTGTCTAACATCAATTTAGTAAGCTAAGTATTTTTGTGTGACGTAGGCAGGTCAATGGGGCAGTCCATAGATCAGTGTTTCTCAACGTTAGTCTTCGGGGCACACCAACAGTGCAGGTTTTCAGGTTGTTCCTGCTTAATCACAGGTGAGTAATTAGTGGCTCAGTCATTGTGATTGATTCACCTGTGATTAATTAGGGATATCTTGAAAACATGACCTGTTGGTGTGCCCCGAGGACTGGAGCTGAGAATCAATGCCATAGATCATACAGGGCACTCTATATTTATTGTTGATCTTAACCTGTTAAAGGAGTAGAGCAAATGGCACAATTTTTACCACATTAATCTGCACATGCTATAGGGGAGGCGTACATGGCTTACTGAGAGGCTCACATTTTTGTCTGTATTTTGAATACTTCTAGGGTCTCTCCCTAAGAGTGAAGGATAATCCAGATGTGGACCCCTTGCTCTCAGTGTCTAGGGAATCCAGCTGCACCTCATTGATAGGCCCAACAAGGCCATAACGTACATCTAAGGTTAGCTGGTGTTCCCGTGCAGAAGGGACTTGCCTGTCATTTTGGAACTAGACCACCTTTTTGGGTGGGATTAGTCTAATATGTGCGTGGAAATGTCTCCTCTAGCATTACAGAGCTCAAACGTGATAATGTCACAGGAACCACCAGGCCCTTGGTTCCTGGAGGGGCCTGGGGGCCAGCCCTCTTCCTACAGACTATGGACTCTGTGCATGGGGAAGTGGCTTTCCCAGCTTCCCTGCCTCCTACTGGGTCTAAGTCACCCTGTGCTGCTTGATGGGCACAGGGTGTCACAGAAAAGGACTGCCCTTGGACTGATTGGGGGAATCATCACCGGGACATGTGGTGACGTTCACCTCCGGGACTATACCATTTGAAATGTTGATTACTGTGTTGTACATTGTGTGAAATGGGGTAATTGTGTGACATGGTGTAGTACTGTGGGTCCTATGAGGGAATTTGATATTTGAGAGCCAGAGTGCAGAGATAATGGGGGTTGGGCGTTGCTTTCAATATACTACAGGTCTGTGCTAAGGAATGTTAATTAATTCCTGCTGTACTTCCTTGACCAATCAGAGGAGGTTATTTATGAACCAGTTAAGAGTGTCTATTTTTCAAGTCCTAATCTGCATTCTTATCTTGATAAGGGTGTTGGTGGCTGATTGGTCAAGAGAAGAAACACTGTCCCAAATCCTAGTTTGCATGTTAATCTTGATAAGAGTCTCTGTAAGTGGATATAAGCTGTGTGTTCCATTCAATAAGAGAGAACTGATTCTAAAGCAATACACTAGTCCTGCCTGGTGATTGTGGAAAATTGGGATGTTCCAGCAGAGCAGCCTTGCTCAAGATTGAAGGAAGCAGCAACTGACGGGGACACCCAGACGGGGGGTCCACTGGTACCGTCACAGTGATACTGCTGAGTGGTGCGTAGTCATAGAACAGTCCTCAGAGCCTCTCACATTTTGTCTGTATTCTGATACACTTAGGGGGTCTCCCTAAGAGTGAAGGGTAATCCAGACATGGACCCCTTGCTTTCAGTGCCTAGGGAATCCAGCTGCACCTCACTGACGAGGACCAATAAGGTCAAAACGTACATCTGAGGTTAGCTGGTGTTCCTGTGCAGAGGGCACTTGCCCATCATTTTGGAACTGCACCACCCTTTTGGGCAGGATTAGTTTAATATGTACAGCAAAAGTTTCCTCTGTAATGGCATTACAGAGGTAAAATGTGATGATGCTTAGAGGTGACTAGCCATGGTATCCTTTTGAATTGTCACACACTTAAGAGCGTGCAACATTTCAGCTAATTCACCACATTGCCATGATCAAAATGGCAACATGACAATCTTGCACTGCATGACAGCTAAAAGTGTCTCTTATTTAAAATTTTGTAGCAGCTGGAGAGCATCCGTGTGCGGCAGATAATACTTTTGCATGAGTTCAAAACGAAGATCACCAGTGTATAAACTGAAGGAGATAGAGGAAAAAATAAATAAAGAAATTCAGAAGGGGAATGTGGACGGAAAGGGGGGATTGCCTCGGAGATCAAACAACCCGTCAAACAACTCACTCCAACCAACAGCCCTTAAAAGTCATATATGATACAAGTCATAGAACAAAATATTAGCACAATTTCTCAGAAGAACTGGTATCAGGTTTACATACTTTTTGTAAATGACCACTGGAGATCACCACTGCAGACACTTTTAGCTGGAGCGCCTCCATGTGCTGCAGATAATACTTTGATTGTGCTTAATCTGATGATCTCCAGTAGACATTTACAAAAATGTATGCAAACCTGATTCCGGTTCTTCTGAGAAATTGAGCTAAAATTTTAGTCATCATATATGACTTTTAAGGGCTGTTGGTAGGAGTGGGTTGTTTGACAGGTTGTTTGTTCTCTAAGGCAATCCCCCCCTTTCCCTCCACATCTCCCTTCTGAATTTAATTATTTCTTTTTTCGTCTACCTCCTTCTATGCAGCACATGGAGGAACTCCAGCCGCTACAACATTTTAAATAAGACACACTTTTAGCTGGAGTTCCTCCATATATGATCATTAGGTAGGCGACATGACAATATCATGCTGTCATGCAGTGCGAGATTGTAATGTTGCCATTTTGATCATGGCGAAGTGGTGAATTAGTTGAAATGTGAACCACTAGCCATAGAACATGCCATTGTCCTTTATGTTCATCCTCAGAGCCTCTCACATTTTTGTCTGTATTTTGGTATGCTTAGGGGTCTCCCTAAGAGTGAAGGGTAATCCAGATGTAGATCTCTTGCTCTCAGTGCCTAGAGAATCCATCTGCATCTCACTGATGAGGCCCAACAATGGCAAAACTTACGTCTGGTGTTAGCTGGTGTTCCTGTGCAGAGAGGACTTGCCCATCATTTTGAACTAGACCGCCCTTTTGGCCGGGATTAGTATAATATGTACATGGAGATTTCTCCTCTGTAATGGCATTAGAGAGCTAAAACGTGATGCTGCGGAGCTGTGACTAGCTGTAGAACAAGCCATTGTGCTTTATGTTCATCCTCAAAGCCTCTCACATTTTTGTATGTTACTGGCATCAAAGTCATAATGATGGTGGGGACTGTCTGCCTGTATGCACTGCAGTGCCCATAGACAGTGGTGTGTGTGCCCTAAAGAGCAGACAGTTACTGGTTGCCAATGCCAATAGAACTTCAGTCGCACATTTTTCAGTCAAACCCAGATTGGAGAAGGAGACAAACTGCTGCTCTCACCTTGATGAATCTGTTCCAGCAGAGGGGGCTTGCAGAGTCAGTGTAAACCCTTTTAACCTTCTGAGTGCCAGAGAGCTATAGAGGGCATTGTGTTGCAATGCCTTGCATACCTCTCTGGCACAAAAAAGGTTAAGCATTTTACACTGACTGATTCCGTTCTTTTAGTATGCACACAACGTTAAGGCGCCCAAGGTATTGAATTCTACTAGCCCCAGTCTGATTCCTAATTGGAATGCAGGATGCACCATTGTAAATTTCCTATGGGATGCTCATTATATAGAGCATATGAATGGGTTTTAATCAGGCGTATTTGTTGCTATGGAAAAACACAAGCAGCATGCTTTGCCTCTTGGGTGGTATCTTTTTTAAATCAGAGCTTCCTTGGCAGTTCTAGGCACAATGTGAGAATAATATGTGGCTAAGCCTGGAACCTCTGGATTAATTATTAATTCATTTAACCCTTTGATTGTCAGAAGACTATCCAACGCATTGCGAAGAACTATAGTAGACATGCCTCAGGCTAAGAGAAAACCCCAGTGTAAGGAAAGTCTTTAGAGAATACATGTCAGAGAGTTTGCCCTCAGCCTCCTGACAACATTCCATGTCTATTGTTTAGTTAGGGATGCATATTGCTTTTCTACAAAGTATGTGTGTGCATCCGTCCTCCTTTTTATCATTATCTAATTAGTATGTCATGGTGTTAATTCTCAAATGTATATTTTCTGTCAAAATCACAATACACTTTACAAAGAGATCTAGGTCTGAGGTCTGGGGAAATTAAAGAGTCTTGGATGTTTCCTCATTCATAAGACACTTGATAATCTACCATCAAGTGTATTCTACAGAGATGCAAAACTTCTGTACACATGATTAAATCTTGTTGACCTAATTGTCTCTATCAAGCTTGTACCAAATCACACTAAATAGAAAAGTCGAGAGACTGAACTTCACAGCAAGTAAGAACATACTGGCTCAATTGCTATGCCATTCTCCTACATGAACTGCAACTTAACAGAATCTCACAATTAGACAGCAGATAAGAAACTGTTCCTCTATTCTGACCATTCTCATTTCTGATTAAAAAAGATCAGACCTAACTATCCATTGACCTTATTTCATTCTCAGGATAGATTTCTGTTTTTCTCAGACATCCTTAATTATTGTATTATATTGGACCTAACTCTACTGAGAGGCTATTACATGAATCTTGTATCCTCCCTATAATGTAGTACTTCCTTAAACCATCTCTGGCACCAAAGCATGATCTTTTTACAGCCCTATGTCAATGGAAAGCATTTGAAATAATGTACTGTGTTAACTTTGCCCTGAATGATAGGTGGCCAATCTATAAAAGGGTAACTATCAAATGGTTAAAAGCCTGCATTTAAATCAATGGGAATTTTGATTTGCTTCTACATTGTATTTATACACACAGTTCAATGAGTGTTTAATTAAAGGGGAACTATCACCCTTATACAAGTTTGCCTCAGTGTGATCTACATATAGCAATAACCTTTAATCATTGTTTTTTTGTCATCCAATTCATGCTATGGCAACATTTACATTTTTTACAAATGAGCTGAGGCCTTACTTCAGGACAGACTGTGGTTACAGCTCTGTACAGCAGTCTGTCAGTCTTCATCTGTTCCCTCCCCAAGTATTGGTACTTGGGGAGTGAACAGAGGAAGACGGATAGACTGCTGTACAGAGCTGTAACCACAGTCTGTCCTGAAGTAAGACCCCGGCTCATTTTTAAAAATGTAAATTTCACCATGGCATGAATTGGATGACAAAAAAAACAATGATTAAAGGTTAGCGCTATATGTAGATCACACTGAGGCAAACTTGTATTGGGGTGAGAGTTCCCCTTTAATTAAACACGCATTGAACTGTGTGTATAAATACAATGTAGAGGCAAATCAAAATTCCCATTAATTTAAATGCAGGCTTTTTTTTTTTTTTTTTTCAGATAATATTTATTTCAAATTTTTCAATGTTTACAAAAAATGCCAGTCATACACAATACATACAATAAACTCTCTTCATACCTCTTAAAAATATCCGTACTTTTAATACATCCCATTCCTACCTAACCCCCTCACATCCACACACACAGCCTCACCATTGACGAAGCGGGATATGGACCGCTACTCCACTGGAATATCTTCCCACACTTCCACCCCTTGCACAGGGAAAGAATCCCCCTCCCCCACATATACATCCAGCTTACCTAACCACCTCCCACTCATCTTGGGTTTTTCCCCTTTCCCCCTTCCTAATAATTCTTCCATCCTCAATTGATACCTCAACTGAGCCATAACTTCCTTCCATGGAATTAGTCCTGGTTGTTTCCACTTTCGTGCAATTACCATTTTTACTGCCAACAAGCAATGAATTATAAAACCTCTATCTTCTAGCCTGATTTGAGGCCATCCCAAATGTAGTAGAGCTATACCGGGAGATCTCTCCATTCTAAGCCCCGTCATCCCAGTAATCAAATTAAAAATACTATCCCAAATTATCCGGATCTCGCCACAATTCCACCACATGTGAAGATATGAGCCCGTGTTCTCCTCACATCTCCAGCAAGTACTCAAACCATGACCCATCTTACTCAACCTAGTCGGGACCAGATACCACTTATTAATCAACTTAAATTGTAACTCCATTAAATTTAATGAGTGGACCACTCTACCCACATCCATAATAATCCGATTCCACGCTCCTATTTCGATCTCAATCCCTAATTCTCTTTCCCAAGCTGTAATTATTGAGAATTTAATCCTGGGCCTGACCAAATCTAATAGTTTTCTGCAATTGGAAACTACCTTCTTAATCTCCACACCTTTAAACAAACCATTCATAAATCCAGAGAGCTCTACTTCATTACTCAGGATTTCTTTCTCCACAAAATTCTTTACCCTTAAATATGTAAAGATTTCTGCACTAGGCAGATTAAATTCCTGAGCCAACTGGGAATAAGTCTTCATTTTACCCAAACCAACCATTTTTTCTACCCTATTCATCCCTCTCTGCTTCCATACAGCTAAATCCATGTCCTGTATATGATGTTCCAAATATGTCATAGATACGGACCGCGGTATCACACGATTTATTTTTATCCACCTCTTAATTTTATCCCAATTCCTCATCAACTGACTCACTATCAAATTATTACCTATCTGTTCTTTCAATGGTTTATACCTCCCGGCCCCCACTCTCCACAAAAGAACTTCTAGATCCTCCACTTCACATACTTCCTTTTTTTTTTTTTTTTTTTCTAAGTCCCAATTCGCCTTCAAATATTCTTTTTAAGCTTGAATGGTGTAAGTTGATTGTTTTTGTAATTCTTTGGACATTTTATGATATTTAAGGGCTAACCCATTTGTTTTTTAATGTATGGTATAGTTAGTTGAGCGTTACAGGGTTTGTTTGTTTTTTCCCTTTCGGGGTGACGGGGGATCCTCTTTGATGTTCAGAACAGTCTCTACCACATGTCAATGGTGACATGATCAACGTGGGTGGAAGGGTATCCACGAAGGGTGGGTCACGAGGGGATGTTCGGAAGACCCATCCAAGTGAGAATGTGGATGGGTCATTCCGAAGGTCCAAAGTGGTGCTCGGAGTGAGCAGCGGGTGGGAGTGTTTGTATGATATGTTTGTGTGTGTTGTTGATGAAGGGGATGTGGGCCGCAAATTTGGATCGGAAGAGTATGGTTAGATTACTCTCTGTTAATGTACAGGGATTGAATTCCCCCCACAAACGTGAAATTGTTCGTAATTCTTTTGTGAGAGATAGAGTTGACATCGGGTTTCTTCAGGAAACTCACTGGAAGTATACGGATAGAAGCTGGGGTTGGGGCAGGAGGTTCCCGGTAATAATACACGCTTCCCATGCTACAAAGAAGAAAAAAGGGGTTGCCATAATTTTTTCTGAAGCTGTTACGGTTGAAATTAAATATTCATTTAGTGATAAGGAGGGTCGGTATTTAATAGTGGTTTGTTTAGTTAATGGAATAATGTATACATTAGTAAATGTTTATTTGCCAAAAAAGAGGCCGATGGGGCTGTTGGCCCAAATCTTGGAGGAGGTGGATAAGGTAAAGCAGGGATCGTGTATTATAGCGGGGGACTTTAATTGTGTGGTGGACCCCAGGTTGGATAAGAGGAGGGGTAGGGGAGGGGAGCCAGATAGGGGTACGGAGACTCAAGCCAGGGCTTTGAATAACATATTGAATATGTATGCTTTGTATGATATCTGGAGGGTACTACATCCTGTAGAAATAGATTTCACTCATCTCTCAAGGGTCCATCTGTCATACTCTCGGATTGATTTGATTTTGGGGGATTGTACTTTTTTGAAAAAGACAGAACAGATAGAAATTAAAAATAACACTTGGTCAGATCACAGTATGGTTATTGTAGATTTTACTGTGGATAAGAGGATGAATTGTAGGACCACATGGAGACTAGAGGATTGGCTGCTTCATAGTACAGATAATGTAAAATGTATTGGTAGTGTGATAGATCACTTCTTTGAGGAAAATGTCCCCGATATAACTTCTCCAATTAATAATTGGTGTACTTTTAAGGCAGTTATGCGGGGCTATTTTATTAAATTAAAACACGAGGCAAGAAGGAGGGCGGGGAGGGGGTTGGCAGAATTGTACGTTAAGTACTATGAAGCGGCTAGGGAGAACAAGAATTCTCCGTCTCCTGGTAGAACTAATTTTGTTGTAGAAATCCAGCGGGAAATTAATGATAAGGTGATGGAGAGGACAGCTTATAATTTGGAAAAATTGAAAATGAAATTTTATGCTAGAGGGAATCGGGCAGATAGGATGTTGACTAATCGATTGAGAAAGAAAAGGGCAATAAATAGGGTACATAAGCTGGTGGTTGGGGATGAGGTGTGTGTGTCCCCAGAGCAAATAGGAGAGTGTTTTAAAGGGTTTTATGGAAAGTTATATAATCTACATCAAGATGTTACCCAGGAAGAAGTTCAGGAATACGTTGAGAAAACGAAGTTGCCTCAATTGAGTGTTGAACAACTGGCCTTTTTGAATAAACCTATTAACGAAGGAGAGGTAAATAGGGTGATTTGCGATTTGGATAAACAGAAAGCTCCTGGTCCAGATGGATATGGGAATTTGTTTTTTAAGGTATTTCGATCTCAGCTAGTGAAACAGATGACCGAGGTGTTCAATTGTATTATGGAGCAGGGCTTTTTTCCGGAGGAAATGGTTCAGGCAAATTTAATCCCTATACTTAAAGCAGATAAGCGTGCTTCGGAGGTGTCTAATTATAGACCGATCTCACTGATTAATGGTGATACAAAAATATACGCCGCGGTTTTGGCTAACAGGTTGAAGGCTGTATTAGGTGGTATAATACATATAGATCAAGATGGATTTATGGAAGGAAGATCCTCTACTGTTCATTTAAGAAGAATAATTGATGTTATGGACGTGGTTAGTAAAAAGAAGTTGCCTATGGTGGTTATGGCGGTCGACGCCGAGAAGACGTTCGACCGGGTCAGCTGGTCCTTCTTGTCTTGTGTGTTGAGAGGATTTGGGTTTCAAGGCTGGATTTTTAGGGCTATTATGTCCTTGTATCGTAATACTACAGCTAGAATTATTGGGTCGAATGTATGTTCAAATTGGTTCCAGTTGACTAATGGAACCAGGCAGGGGTGTCCATTGTCCCCCTTATTGTATAACATTTCTATAGAACCATTGGCAATTAACATTAGAAAGAATTTGTTGATAAAAGGATATTCTACTAGATCATGTGAGGTTAAAGTAAGTTTGTATGCGGATGATGTGTTATTAACTTTGATGGATCCAGTTGTATCCATACGATTTTTGATGGAGGACGTCCAGAGATATAGTAGAGTGTCAAATTACAAGATGAATATAGACAAGACTAAGATCTTGGGACTTAATTTGGATCCTGGAATAAAGCATGAACTGAAATATTGGTATGGTTTTTCTTGGGTTAAAGAGGCCTTTGTGTATTTAGGAATTTATGTTACAAGGAAGATAACTGGGATTATGGAATATAATTTTATGCATCTACTGAAACAGACAAATCAATGTTTGAGAGACTGGAGGCAGCTGGAATTGTCTTGGTGGGGTAGGGTAAATGTATTAAACACTTACATAATTCCTAAATGGGTTTATTTGTTCTATATGGTACCGTGTCAGAAAGTTGGCTCAAGATGGTTCAGCATAGTTTTGCAAATTTTATTTGGAAGAATAAGAAACCCATATTGAGTCAGAAAAGACTATCCTATCGGGTGAAAGAGGGAGGGTTGAGTTTTCCGTTGGTGAAGGAATATTATATGGCCTGTGTAATTTCACATATTTTTAGGATGCAGTTGGATCAGTCTAAGACAGAAGGCTGGTATGCTATAGAACAGGAAGTAAATGCAAGCTTTTAACCATTTCAATGCTAGAGTTTGCCAGCATATTGCTTCACAATGTTTTTGGGTGTTCTATAGGGCTGGCCGAAAACTGAATCAATGAGTCCTGCTTGGCTAATAATTTCCTGTGAAAATTGCTGTTTTTTCCACTTTTTTTGCCTAGCTCATTCCATTGAAATCAATGGGAACATTGAATTTACACACAACACATAAAAAATATAATACAATTAAAAAAAAACCATAAGACATTGTATAAAAGGGGTCTGAGGAGGGTGCTTGTGTTGGTGGGTGGAGTCGGTGGAATGAATCAGTTGAACAGTGAATTTGTTTGTATTTGTATTGGGGGGACAGATAATAAAAAATAAATATATAAAATAAGAAAATTGTATGTAAAGTGATAGCGACAGGAACCCCCTGACATAAGCTGCCACTGGGGATACCTGACGTAATAGAGTATTTTATAGAGGATGATTTGTTAGATTTGCTGTTAGCGGCCCATTGGCCATTTTCAAATGTCCTGAGTCTATAATTGTGGAATTTGCAACTGCTGTTCTTGCTGCTGCTGCTGCTGAGATGTTTAAGCAACAGGATGATTTGCTGGAAGGGAATGGGATCAACAGCAGAAGTAACATGGGTGATGGATGATGAAGGTTCCACTTGCCACAACTAGGTCCAGTGATGCACCTGAGGCAGTAGCAGCACAATAAGTAGCACCCAGTATATGTGGAGAAAAGAAGAAGTTGGCCAATAATTCTTCTGCACCTGCCCCTCCTCCAAAATTATGGGTGTGTTGTTATTAGAATATTAATTTTTCTCTTGAGAGCAGGAACTGTGCCTCTTATCAGCAACTGCAATATGAACAGTGTGTGTGGCAAATAACACCTGGGGACGCACTTGTATCCAAACACCAAGACACCAGAACCCAAGTACTGCCTCTGGCACTATACCCCTTGTCCACACCCCACTAAGGACACATGACAACTTGCTGATAGTTTAATAGTAATGATGAACCCTCCCTGACACCATCTTAGCATATTCTGGGGGATGGAATCTCCTCAGATGCCCCTTGATGCCCTGCTTGCGATTCTCCTCAACCACACTGCCATGTGTGGTCAGTGCACCACACAGTGTGCAATGGGTGCATACGAACTGCCACATCCTAACATCTACAGAGTGGCTATCATTTGGTGGGGAGGTAACAATTAGTGATGATCGAGCACCCCGATGCTCGGGTGTTCGGGTGCTCTGGCCGAGCGCCCCCGGAGGCTCGAGTGCTCGGCCGAGCACCCGAGCCCCATTGAAGTCAATGGGAGGACTCGAGCATTACACCAGGCACCCCCTGCTCTGATGAGGGGAGGGTGCCTGGTTCATAGGAAAAGGTCAGAAAATGATGGAAACACCACAGAAATGGTTCAGGGACAGCATAGGGAGGATGTCTGGATGCATCTTGGACTCCAACGTCGCTGCTTGGAACGATGTTTCGCCCGTAGTACGCCATTTTTACAGACTGACCGTAAAACACACAAAAAGGAAGATAAAAATTAATCTGCGGCTAGGCACACTAAACAATATGTGACGCTAATCTGCGGCTAGGCACACTAAACAATATGTGACGTTAATCTGCGGCTAGGCACACTAAACAATATGTGACGCTAATCTGCGGCTAGGCACACTAAACAATATGTGACGCTAATCTGCAGCTAGGCACACTAAACAATATGTGACGTTAATCTGCGGCTAGGCACACGAAACAGAATGTGACGCTAATCTGCGGCTAGGCACACGAAACAGAATGTGACGCTAATCTGCGGCTAGGCACAGTGAACGGAATATGTGACGTTAATTTGTGAATTTGCACACTAAACAGAATGTGACAATAATCTATGGCTAGGCACACGTTTAAAATGGCCCTTTTTGTCGCTGCGTTGTAAAATCATTGGCCCTGTGCACCTAACAGAATATGTCAGCTTGTCACTGCACTGTGAAATATTTGTCCCTGTGCACCTAGTACAATGTCACCTTAGAACATGTCCCCCCCCACAAAAAAATGAAATTCTGCCACCCCCAAAAAAAATTAAATGCTGCCCCCACACACAACAGTCCTAAAAAGGACTTTTGGGTCTTGAAAGAGTTTCAACAATTTTATTCTCCCTACACTGACTTCCTGTGCATCTAGTATTATATGTCACCTTTCAAATATCCCCCCCACAAAAAAAAGGAAATTGTGCCCCCCAAACAAAATATAAATGCTGCCCCCACACACAACAGTCCTAAAAAGGACTTTTGGGTCTTGAAAGAGTTTCAACAATTTTATTCTCCCTACATTGACTTTCCCTGCCTAAGCGCATCTCTCCCTGGCTAAGAATGAGCCGAACTCGCACGTCGGGTGCTATACAGCACCCGATCACGGGTTCTGGCCAGCCAATCAGTGTAATGCCAGCAGCCAACATGGCTGCTGGCATTACACTGATGTCAGAGCCTCCCCGCACGTTTATTGGCTGCGCAGCAGCCGCGAAACGTGCGGGGAGGAGACCCGAACATGGCGGGCGAGCACATGCGGTACTCGTACGAGTACCGCCATGTGCCGAGCAGAGCGATGCTCGAGCCGAACCGAGCTTCGGCCGAGCATGCTCGCTCATCACTAGTAACGATGAACAAGGTGGACTGGCAGAAGATGTAGTTACCCTAGAGGAAGAAGGTGATGTAGAGCTAGTTGTTTCGCTCGTCATGGAACTTCCAGCCTCTGTCTGGGTTTCTCTGTTCTTCCTCCTCTTTGATCTCCACCTTGCTTTTTGTTGCCTTTCTGGAGAGTCAGGGGCTACAGCAATAGTGTTGAATGATTTTTGTGGTGGGTGTTTGGCTTTAACATGTTTGACATAAATAGCATGTCTGCATTACATATGTGTTATCAGGACGGTTTTGCCAAGATGTGTTCACTCCTTTCCTCTTCTCACTGACTTCTATCAAATTGTGCACAGTGCCATTGGTGATGATTACACTGTGCCTACCCCAAGATCAAAATGTTGCCGCGATTGCTGCTACTGCCTCAGAATCAGCACTGCAATTAGGACCAGGAGTGTTGCTTCTGCTGGAAAGTGGAACTGTCCTAGTCCTGCATCACTTGTTGACACACACACTAGCTTTCTCCCCAGCATCCTGCTGCCCTTGCAACTCAGCAGCAGCAGGAATTAGAGCAGTTGCAAATTCCAAACGCTCACTGCTGGTGGTGATGCCCATCCTAATCCCTGTCTCCCATTCCTTCTTAGTTTCAATGTCTCTTCCACCCCAGCTTCTCCACCATCATCACCACCACCACTACTACATGATGCTGCTCTGGTACAGACATTTCACTTCTGGTTGGAGGAGGTGAGGAGCAACGTGACAGAGGGTCCTCTAATGTCATACTTGCCATTTCTTGGTGATGTGAAAAAGGCAGACTGGCAGCAGAAGCAGCAGGTATAGGCAGCTGATCTGTGCTCCTGGTGGTGGTATTATTTCTGAACCTGACCACCACCAGTTCTGGCTTCTTCAGGATCATGTTCCACTTGGACACTGTTGTGAAGGGAAGGGGACTCCCATGGCCAGAGGAATGACGTGGGCTCCCTTGACCGATAGTCTGGATGCTCTCAAATGCTTCCCCTACCACTCCCCTAACACTAGTCAAACTAGTTGCTTCACCATTACTGTTACTACTACTAACATCAACCACATCAAGATCAGCCCCAGAGTCTTCCTCCTCACAATCACTAGTAATATGAGGTTATTGATTACCTCCTCCTTTATATCAGCCAGCTACAAAAAGACTACCAGAATGCCACTTTAATTGCTATGGATGAACTGGAATATGAAAGTTCCACCCTGTTGGTTAATTTGGCCATGTATCTGGCTAATCTCTGCACCTCCTGTGATAGACTGTAATGTCCGCCCTAGCTTTCCCACTTTGTCAGTCTCTGCTACCAGCTAGTCCATTCCAATAGTTCTGGCTGCTGGAGTAGAACCTCAAGCTCTAGATGTCATGTTGCAGCCCAGCCCTACGAGAGACTGGAGGCCTCCTGATTGTTTGGAATATACAAAACCCCTTTACAGCTGGAGAAGACCATGAGAGGATCAGATGGAAGTTTGCCCTAAAGTCCTACTACATTCAGATGCCTGTTTGTTCTTTTGTTTTCTCTACTGTTGAATGTTGTTTGTCTTGTGGGTTTGTAATTTCAGAAAGAGAGGAGATATAATGACATCAGGTGGTTACCTAACAATGTATTGGAGGTTTCTCTAGAATTCAGGGGGTTAAAGTCCTGCAGAATGTATCAGAAAAAAAGAGAAGAAAACAAAAAAGAGAGAAAGGGGTGCCTCATAGAGTAGTATATTTTTACTGTTCATGTGATCGTTTACCCACTTACAACCTCTATTAAGGGGGTACTCACATTTTAGGTTGGTCTATTAAGCACATATGGGCAAGTTAGACTGAAGGGCAGATGGAAGAAATTTACACAGCTCCACTTCCGCTTGGGTATTCCTCTTATTGTGTATAGTTCAGCTGCTCATCTAGGTCTAAGCGGTGCTCCTCACAGTGACCCACCGGATGGACCAAAACTGCAAAAAGAAACAAGTGCCAGTACAATCACCAAAAAGATATAAGCGCTTGAACTATAAGAATCACAAGCAACTTGGTACTCACAGGATCAGTTGCTCCGGTGATTAGGAAAAAGGATTAGGACAGATCAAGCCTGCTAAGTAAAAAGTAAAAACAGGGTTTGGAATCACTGCCCAATGGATAACGCCAATTAAGAATAGCACAGAAATGTGAACAATGCATTACTTTACATTGGGGTAAAAAAAGAATTATGAAAAAGCAGATTTCCAGTTAATATAGGATACATTATAAAACAATATATACTGTAGGTCTGCAGTGCTCCCAGAAAAGCTCTGCAGAATGTACATTTTCCATGTTACATTAAAGAGCAGTTTCTGAACACTTTCCTCGAACCTCCTGTGGTCCATGTGGTTAACATCTCAAGCTACTGAAATATCTGCTGCTGCTCTCAGCTACACCCAGGTCCAGTGATAAACAGATTAAACTGGAGGTAATTACAGTGATTTGCTTATCTCTCATAATTAACTACAGAAAGGCATATTTATGGCCATTAGCAACAAAGCAGTGGACCAATTAATGAACAACAGCTACACCTAGCCTTTTTATAAATACAGAAAGAGGGAAGGAAACAGAAAATGTGAAACTATTGGCATTCTACTGCATTAAATCAGAAGTAACACCACCTAATAATAAACCCCTACTTACCATACTATGGCCAGAAAATCCTAATAGCCCCTATGAATACATAATTGCCCAATTATTAAATTAAACTAACAAAGCAGAATTCTAGGGCACACAATATAAAATTCAACAAATGTGTTTACAAAGAAGTCGATGTTTTGGCCAGCAGGTCTTACACAGGGCAGTTAAACAAGCAAGTGAATCATTTTTTCTTCTGCTTACACACAAGTAATGGATATATTTCTAGCTCAGAACAATATTGAGAGTTTTTAACTGTTGCAGCAGTAAGATGTTGACCTAGGAAAATATCTGACTGCCATGTTGTAGAAATCCAGTCCAAAAAGTCCTGCTTTTCTGCTATCTACAGCTCTGTATGTTTACCTGGACATACCTGTTCCATTCACTCCAGCTCTGCTATTGCTTGCATTCCAATCTGTTTCCAGGACATGCCCTCTAAGGCCTATATCAATCAGCCTCACAGACACTTCAGTGCACATGTATAGCATCTTACAGCATAGTGTTCTACTGCTGAGATTACTATATTCTGTGTATGACCTTGGCTTCGAATTCTGCCCATGCTTTTTGCCACCAGTCTAACCTTTGGTTCGTTACTGACCTGATTCTGTTTGCTGATTTCGATTCTGCAACCTTGATTTTTTGTGAGCTCCTAGTCCTGTATTCACATGTGTGAGCTTCTTGCAGCTAATACCACTCCCTAGCTTTGCACCCCCAGCTTCACTCTCAAGCAGCTCTCAGCAGCAGCAGCCTTGAGAGTTTAGTTTGTCTGCCAACCTGTGGCCACCCATCATTCAGCTTTAATCTGCAAGTGAGTTGCACATTTCAGTCTCTGCTTCCAAGCTTTCAGTGATTAGTACTGGTTGTTGTTTCTGCCTGGTAAACCCAACCCCCTCGTCCTGTGGGTTCACTTCCTGTCCTGTTAGCCAGCATGACAGATTTGGAATCATGTAGGAATTTTTTTTACCCACCTGGGGCTTAAATGGAAATGATATCAATGTGTTGGCGTTTTTTTCACGCCTTCTTCTTGATCAACAGGGTCGATATGGCAGGGTTTTGCTCCAGAGGAAGGCATATTGTAGTGCAGAAACGCGTAGAGGCATTTTCCATGTGCAAGTCTAATGGCATCAAACCCAGAGAGTGCTGGTTTAGAGGTGACAGAGAGAGAAAAAAATTTAAACTTCACTTTGGTGAGCTTTCAGGGAGGAAGGATGACAGACATCCATATTGGCGGAACCCTAGATGGGGACGCAGGGGGAGAAACACAGTGAGGACTGGAGAGGACGATCTGTAACATATGTTATGCTGAATACAAATAATCTTTCTAGTAAGCAGACACCTTTATTACCTTCTCACATTGTTCAGTACCGTGTAAATCCTCGGCTAGAAGTCACTTTTTAGACACACTCCCAGTCAGTCTCAGTATGCTCCCCTTTGGCCATTAAACTGGAGGAATAGACTTGCCTTCATATTTTGGAATATTGGATGCATGTTTTTAAAATCTTTCATATAATAGGAATTTTTTAACCGGTTTCTAACTTTCAGTCAATTGCACATTCTGATGAATAGGACTATGCAATTTCATATCCTATTTATATGTTATTGACTTTTATTTTTTTTCTATTTCATTTGATTTTTATTTTCACTAACAATTATGTATTTTTTTTTTTTCAATTAAAGATAATATATTTGTTCATGCATTACTTTGTGAGATCTTTTCTTGTATATGCATATATATATTGCGCTATCTACCCCTTCCCTATATGTTTGATATGGCATAGGCTGAACTTGATAGACACATGTATTTTTTTCAGCCTCATAAACTATTTTGCTATGTTACAAAATCTCACAATTATTTACTATAGTAACCACAGTGATGCAAGCTCCAAAATAAATGAAAGGGTTTTTTTTTGTGTAATAGTGTTTTTAGCACTCATAAAGGAGATCTAATAATGACAAGTAGCATCTAAAAAAGGAGTGTGGCAATAAAAATCTAAAAACACTTTTTTTATTCCCAAAGTTTTACACACAAGCGTAATATTGAGGGGGGGCTCCACCTTAGACCGAGCAAGAGAGGGAACACAACCTGAGAATGACTGGACTGGCACTTTGATGAGCCATAGTTTTCAGGAGGTCTAGCAATCTTTATTGTTCTTGTATGTGAAGCTTTGTGAATAAAAACAGTGATTTTAGATTCTAGTTGTTGTGCTCCTTTTTAGATACTTAGGTGTGAGGCCAATAACTAGGTACTGCATCTCAGGAAACTCTTTAATGCATTAATCTTCCAAAAAAAACTGTTAGACAACCTATATTATTATTATTTATTTATATAGCGCCAACTAATTCCTCAGTCGTGTACAATTGGAAATAGACATACAGAGGTATTAAATAGTACAATCAAATGTGGAGAACAGAAGGATCAAAGGGCCCTTCTTGTGAGAGCTTACAGTCTACATCACACTGGAATAATGTGTGGACTTGTGTCAACATCACTACCATTATTCATATTCACTTGTATAGTTATCATATCATATGGCCCATTGCAAGCATATCCCTTCCATCACGAGCGATTTTACCTTATATATCTTAAAATTATTCATATATATTTGAATTCTTTGGCTCTGATAGATTTTTGGAGCTTTTTATGTTCTTCGTTTTTACTAGGTATAGGTCTACAAAACATTTATATTTGTTTTTTATAGATTCAATAAGATATATTAATTTTTAGTCCTTTTGCCATTTCAATAGTTTTGTATAGCTTGTTTTACAATATGCACATATATTTTGTATTGATTCTTACTGTTCTTTTTTAATTGCTTTTTTGAAAAGTGTAGTCAGCTGCTTAGAGATCCAAATTTTGAGGAGTGCTTTAGCTGTGCTGGTCACACCCACATTCTGAATTGTGGGAGTGACAAAAACAATCTCAATGTCCCTTTCACCATTTGTAACCGGTAGTGTGCCACGCCATGGTCGTACAATGTATGGGCTTGGTCAGCTTTTTCCCACTGTACATTGTACAGCTGAAATAAAGACATAAAAAAGAGAAAAAAACTTTGTGTGGGGCATCAGGACCCTTTTTAATGCCCCACCCCCAGCTATTGATCTCCCAGCCAGCAGGGTGCAAAAAATTACTCATGCCTATGGCATTGAAAAGCTTATATCACCTTACAGCAAATTAGTTAACCTCTTAGATGCACCAGAAATGTTAAAGTTTTTTTTCTTTTTGCTTATTATAGGCAAAGGGTATTTTATGTGCCATAGACGGAGCTAAGTGTGAAGAGGTTACTGGAATGCAAATCCAGCCCTTTTTCTACTGAAACCTCTATAGGTAACTGAAATGGTGCTTGGTATTTCTATAACTAACAAGACCCATATTGCACAGGGATTATTGTGTATATATTGGCTACAACAAGGAACACGTTTGTGTAACAAAAATATAGGTGCTTTTGTAAGCACTTTCATAAAAACCTAATTGTTACAAAGCAACAGTTCCACCTTAACTCTGGTGGAGTATAAAATGTATGTGCTGGAATGTAATAAATGCATTGGTATGTAAGGACAAGCACTCCTTTAGAGAATGAGTGTGTGTGTATATATATATATATATATATATATATATATATATATATATATATATATACACAGCTCATCCACTGTACCAGCTTTTCACACATTTCCCCTTACCAAGTTTTAAAGAATGCACTGCCATGAAAGTTCCTTCAGTGATGAAAGGGTTATTTGAGCCCCCCAAGGGTTGGAGCGTTTTAAGTTGCTCTGTTGTAATGAAATCTTGTCTTCCATGGTTCTTAACCACTTGACACTAGAACAAAAGCTCTCTAGTACAGAGCAATTTGCAGGGATTATAATAATGGAACACGTTACACCCACGCTTGCTGAATTTAAGATTCCATTTGAGACGGCGTTCAGTTCATTAGATCATAAACCCACTCCAGATACGTTTCTTTTCATATCCAACTGAGAGATTCTAATTCGTGGAGAAAATCAGAATAAGTTTAACCTGTTCTCTGCCAAATTGATGCAGCAATATAATGCTTTATCATTTAACTTGATCTTTCGATGGGAATGTGTACAAAAAACAAACGAGTCCAGAACTAAAAGGGCAAAGGAAATGTTTCCGTAAGAAGAGGGTTTTCATGAAGAACGATGTGGAAATAAGGAATAGTTCCTGCAAGGATATCCAACATCAAATACAGAAAAGTCCTGGTTCATATAGAGCAGGATCTCCACAACACCCATTGTCCTCAGTCTTCCCCTAAAATCTAATACAGAGGTCCATATGCAAAAAGCACAACAGGAGCAATGCTGGGGAAAACCCATCAACACCACAGGGCACAATTATCATTCCACAAATTCCCACTGAATTAAATGGGGCATTTAACCCTTTGAGTGCGAGAGGGGTATCCAACATTTGAACAATGTGTTAGATACCTCTCAAGGTCTTAGAAGGTTAAGAGCCCTATTGACATCAATGGAAATGTTTATTTCTCCCCTATGGTGCAGATGGTTTGTCCCAGAATTGATCATCAATTTATCTTTCTAATGCATGGGTAGAAATCTCTTCTCATGCTCTTTACAGTCGTGGACTGATTCATTTTGTTTTTGCAAACTTATGACTGACAGGACCTCTAGCAGTTTATAGATATTGTACCCACCAATCTTCTAGAAAAAATATATTATTACACTGTCACTCAGAGCTGTATTAAAAGCCTCCACAGGGCTCTAGTGATTGCAACAGCATTCATGCATCAACTGTATAAATGAATAAATAAATAAATAAATGCAAGTTTGCTGTATAATAATGTTTGAACGGTGCCAATAACTAAGGCAACTATGGCCCATTGTATTTAACACACTTTCCCTTAGGAAGAATTCACCCATAAAAATGTCACTGACATTAGTAAAATGTGGTTTTAGGAAGGACCACCCCATAGATGTTACTTTCAACAGTACACCATGGCCTTAATAAGCACTGACCCCCAAATATGTCATATGTATTACTACACTTGGAGATAGGAGGGACTGACCCATAAATATATCAATGCCATTAGAACACTTTGGTCTTAGCAAAGAATGACCCATAAACATGTCACTGCCACTAGTACATTTTGGGAAGCATAAGGAGGAAGTGGGTGGAAGGGTGTGTGGCTGGAGGGGTAAAATGGTTGAGCTGTAGTAAACATAGAGGGAAGAAAGATGGTGGCTGTGGGGTTGGAAGAAGAATAAGAGCAGTATTGTTATATTGGCATTAAAGGGTGGAAAGAAGGATAAGGGAGGAGGGCTGCATGTCTTAAAATAGAGAATGATGAATGGGAAGTGTGGTAGGAGAGGTAAGGAGGTTGATCTGAAGTGGGCATAAAAGAGAAAATGATAGAGGCAGGGAAGATGAGAATGCCACTGGGGATATATATAAATATAGTGTTATATATTAGTCTTAAATCTAATTATTAACACCTATTGAACCATATATTTGTGTTTCTGAGAAGGTCATTGGGCTTATATTGTATTGTATTATTAATCCATAGTCTGCTATCAGGAAAGTTCTTCCATTTGGTTCTGTCTTGGTGTGTGTTTCAGAGGATTTCTTTGTTTACATGTGTTGTCTTATTGCTTGGGTCTAAATTTTAATAAAGTTTTTTAGGACAATCTCATAGAACAAAAGAAGCTGCCATCTTGGGTGGGGCAGCAGTATAACCCATAATCTCTGGTTGACCCTTGTAGTGCTGTATGGTGTAACAAACAGGATATTGCTATTGTCATTTGTATGGTATATGTTGCATGCAATATTTGATTTTTAACATATATTAATTGGCTCATTAAGGATTATATTATCTCTATAATCTGTTATTGAGTCATTTGGTGTTCACTTATATTCGTTTCATTCTGATTACATTTTATATATAGTATATTTTACTAATTATATATTTTTTTGCACAAATATGCGTAATTTATTATTTTAATCAATTCTGTACTGTGAAGTAGCTTGTCAATACCTAGTTTGTTTAAAGATCTCAGATGAATTTAACTACCCATTTTATCTATTTTTGTGAGGATATACAACATAATTGGGTCTCCTGTTAACCCTTTCCTTTCCGTATATCATCAACAGTAGTAGAGTATGTAGAAATGTGCAAGACCATAAGAAGGCACATAAAAGAAGAAATGTGCAAGTTCGATGTTGACCTCATCAAAAGGACACTGGATGAAAATCAAGGGCTAAAGAAAGCAAAACAAAAGATGCCCAAACATAGGAGCCAAGATGTTTGCATTAAGGCTTGAAGATGGTACAACAGCAAAAACTCGACAACACATACTAAAACAAGTGAAAGAATTGTATTCAAATCTTTAAAAGGATGAAGGACAACAGCTAAATGAAGTGCCAGAGGCTAAAGATGTGCCAGAAGTTTTGGTAGAAGAAGTAGAAGCTGTAATAAAATCAATGAAAAATGGCAAAGCAGCTGGACCTGATAAAGTCACTATTGAATGTTGAAAGCCAGTCAACCCTTATTCAAAGTCCTAGATAAACTATTTTCAAAATGCCTACTACTCGGCAAAGTGTCTGAAACTAGGGGTGCACAGAAATTTCTGTAGCCAAATGGCACTTTCGGCAAAAAGCGAAATAACAAAAATGGCAAAAATGGGGCGCCAAAACACCTCCTCCCTGAGCTGTTAGAGCTGTCACCGCACATTCGGGTTGCGGTGGCCCCACCTTTTGGCCGTGTTGCCAGGTTTCAGGATCCCGGAAGTGGATCTGTGCTTCTGTTGCTATGGTGGCTGCTTTAGTCCATGGTGTGAGGGATGATGGCGAGGTTGGAGGAGTGGGAGATCCGGGGCTCAAGATACTGGCATGGTGGGACCATGAACTGGTATCCTTTTAAAAGGTGGAACGCCTCCGTGTTTAACCCCTTAAGGACCGGCGCACGCACGCACAGCTGGCACTTGGTGACCAAACGCGGGCAGTCTCTACTGCACTTGACTGCATCGTGACAAACATCCTAGCGAATTATTATATAGAAAGGATATTGGAAGTTCTTAAACTGTATGGCTATTAGGTACAAATCCCGTGCATTGCAAAGCTTCCAGATGCTGTTTGCCTGCAACTTCCATCATACTCAGCTAGCATAGGATGACAGGATTTGTGATCCAACATTTGGAGGGTCATGGGTTGCCCACCCTGATGAGTGCCATTAGGGTGAGCAATATATTAGGGTCCAATGCTTTGCTCACCTCTTTGGCACTGAAAGGATTAAGGCAGAAAAGGCAGCACACAGTAACTAAAACAGATTGTTAGATCTTTTCCCTGTTTCCTTACTAACTAAACTAACAAGCTAAGAATATGTTGTTTTCTTCCCTAATTCCTACAAACTACTTTGCAGAGGAGCCTGGAAGAACTAAAACAATGAGAGGTTGTTTGTCTTCCTACCCCTAGACTGGTGTGCACAAATATTTCCTTATGTGGCACTATAGGAAAATATGTTCTTTTCACATTTCCACCACTTCAGAGACACTAGATTATCTTAAAACCATGAAATGTCATACTATATTCAGTATTTTCTACCAGCCTGAGGTATCCTATTTGTGTGGATTGACATACCATACAGGAATGTGATACTATTTGCAATAGTGTCAGGCATGCCACGTCCTCCCTCCTTAACCCAACAGATGCAATCTTGATCACCAGCAAATATCATACTTACAGTCCTCCTTTTATGCTTCTTGTGGACCCATAAGTGCCAGCACTAACCTATACTGATACTTTTCTTTTTTTCAAATTATCTGCCTTTAATAAAATAGTAATAACCATCACATATATGAAGGAATGGTATGCAAGGCATAGCATTTTGGAAAGGATATATTCATCCACCTTAAATGAGGAGGACATTTTCCTTTTTACCACTAGGCTGGTGTGTACAGTGCTTCCAGAAGGGAGTATTACAGGAAAAAAATAGATATTTTTTACATTACTTCAAAGGAACAGAAAACTTTAAAAACCATGGAATTTCCTAATGTAGAGGAGCATCATAATTTTTACACTGCTTTTCACCCAGTGGACAACTGGGGGAGCAAAAAGAATATGTGAGTGTCAAACAGCACTTTAATCATGACACAGCAATGTACTGGACAACACTCTGGAAGCAATTGTTTTCTCTTCTGCTGCATTGAAATTGTATTCATTAGTTACTGCTATTCTGCAAAACATGGCAATATTGGAATGAGATGTCATACTGTAGTTCATGCCAGAAGAACAAAATCATGCCAACTACAATCTGTCAGGGTCTGAATCCAACACCAACAGGTGTGAAACTACCAGATACAAGATTGAGAGTGATGCATGGAATATAGGTGGACTTGAAAGTGTCCTTGCTGCAACCAAAGCCTGGGTTAAAGGTGCTGGCCGCAAAGTCAGATGACAGGATAGATATTCAGGACCCACAAGGGTAGTTTCATGCTCAGATGAAGAATTCCCAGTCTGTAGGGGTAGACAGGAGATAAACTGGAGAAACCGCAGACAGTGCTAAGGAAGGCAAACCCAAATAAGCACCAACACAAATGGGACTACAAGACATTCTGAACTCTTGAGACTCTGCAAGGACTCCAACAGTAGGGGAATACAGGAGTCAGAAAGAGGCATAGGATCGAAGCCCGGCTCTAGGAGTACTGTGCGACTGGCCGGTCAAGCCTCTTTGACGAGTTGTCGAGTAATGAGGACTCTGGTAAGTCAAGCAGGCTGGAAAGACAGCTTCCACAGGTGGTTAATAGATAGTAGTGATTGACATCTCCGACAAGTCGGGGAAGCCATGTAAGCGGAGGATAGCAGAAGTTGATGGCACCAATGAAACTAATGTGCTGTGAATGCAGCTTCTACGGGAAGTCAGATGAACACCACGATCAACTGGTCAAGCAGGTTGGGTCGTACACAGAGGAGCAGGTCGAAGAAGCAGAGATGGAATGCAGTCGGGTAGTCAAGTAAGCCGGGTCGTACACAGCTAAGTAGGCCGAGTTACTGGAGATGGCAGACAGTCATATCGTCAGGCAAGCTGGGTCATAAACCATAGATCAAACCAAGGAAGAAGAGTCTGTAGGAAATCGCATAGTCAGGCAAGTGGGATCGTACACTGTAGATCAATCAGCAAAAGCCAAATCGCCAGATGGAAGAGAGGTCAAAAATAAGCCGAGGTAATACACTGGAACTCAGAGGTCAGGATAACACAATGCAGTACATGCTCAATAATTGGGCATAAGCTGTCATTAGGCAACAGAGCGTAACTTCCCAGTAACCAATGGGAATGGGGGCACACTTTCTAATTTTTCATAGTTTTCTAAATATGACTTGAGTGTACTAAAAGGGTTGTAAAAATACAGAAATGAAGAAAACGTTGGCAGAGCATAATGATTTGGAAGGTAGACAATTAGCCCATTAAATTAGGGATTACTTGCTTAGGCTAGTGGGCACACTTTTTTACACTTCAATAACTACAACTATACTAACATTTTTCAACACCATTCAATTTCCTACAATATTAATTACCTAGTTCCAGCCCAAGAATAATGGTACCCCAGTGGTATGGGTTGACATAGTATAGGGGTGCCAGGAGCACGGGTAACTGTGGCACAAGGCTGGGGAAGCAGACGATGTATGTGTGGTTCTCTGGCTACTAGCAGGACAGTTGAACAAGACTGGGGAGTCTGTCAGTGTATGGGTGTGGTTATGTGGCTAGCAATGGGGCAGTGGAATATGATTAGGATGCCAGAGTGTATGTTTGATTCTATGTCTACCAGTGGACAGGAGAACAACTCTGGAGTGTCAGAAAGTGTATGAGTGGTTCTGTGGCTACCAATGGGACATGGCCGGGGGAAGCAGACTTCTGTGCTGCTGTGACTGCCAGTGGATACTGGAACAAGAATCAGTCAGTGCTTATGTGAGTGTCAGTGGGGTGTCCAAAGCAATATAAATATTTATTTTACTATAATTACTATTAGTAACAGTATTCTTATTTATTATTATTGTTATTATTCAGACTGATAGAAAACATCAGGACCTCTCTGGTATTAATAATCTACAAAATAGGTAATCAGTACTGACATCCTGGAAGGCACTCACTGCCATCATATCCTCCCTGCTTAAATTGAGATTCTCCACACTTCCAGGATGAATAGGAGGACTTTGGATGCCCACTTGTATCATCAGATGTTCAGAGAATGCCTGGTTGAGGAGAAAGGGAATGAAAGCAGTGGGAGTCTTCCAGGTCACCAGTATTGATCACCTATCAAGATTGTATTGGCAATCAATACTGGGGGCATCAAGAGGGTCCTGATAGCTTCCAATGAGGTCTCATTGTTTTCATTATGTTATTTATCGTGCAGGATCCATAGTTTCAGTTAAACATATACATGGTGCGTTGATGGCCAATGAAGCAATCATGTGAATCATGGCCCTACACTGTAGTGAATGTATTTCCATACATCCATGGCCAGTTTGAAGTTTCTGCCTGCACAGAAAACACAGAGTGAGGCTTGCAAACACAACCTCTTAAAATTCATATGGTTAGTCTTTCATGTTGATTTATGGGGTTGACACTTGTAAATCAGGTTCCCATTGCTTAAAATGCTGCAATACTCTCCTTGTTACCCCTGCAGATCTATGTGATGAGGGATGGTCTCTGTGATGTGGGATGATGTCAGCTCTTCACTCTGGGAGTTGAAGTTTAATTGCTATTCTCTTCACAGAAGCTCTCTGTCAGTGAACTCAGCAACAATGAGCTTCAATAGGGAAGGCATGCAGTAAAAGCACAGTAAAGGATTGACATCATTCAGTGCTGCAGATTACAGAGATTTTCAGGAGGGACAAGGAGTGAAATAAAGATTTTTAAGTTATACGAACTAGATTATATCGCTTTGAGGTTTCTTTCTACACTGTAGTGGCCCTTTTAATTTTAATCATTTTAGTTTTCCAATTGCAAATTTACTGCTAATTCCACGTGTCTAACTTTCTGGTGATAAGATAAAGCAAAAAAATAGAAAAAATGTTGCTTCAACATCAATGGCAGTGTATTCACTGTAACTTGATAGCAAATCGATTGACATTCAATTTTTAATAAGACTCAATGTGAAAAATCACCCCATGGAGAATTATAATTTTACAACCTTTAGTGAATCGAGCTCTCTGACTATTAAACCCCATTGAGTGCTAGAGAGGAATCCAATGTATTGTGTTGCAATGTGTTGGATACCTCTCTGGCACTCAGGTTAAACCTTTTGATGCTATAGAAAGCGCTTATGCCTTTTAAACAATGTGTTGGAGGCTAATATAGCATTCATAGTGTTAAAATGAGTCAGTGCTCAGGGCTGTTACCTTTAGAAGTGTGATTTACTCCATGATACTAAATACTGCCATCATTGTATGTAATTATATACACTTACACATAAATGGACTGCTGATACTTGTCTTATTTGTATATTCTCAAACATGTAATTACAAGGATAAAGACTATATCAAGGTATGAAATGTTTAGTCATGGAAAACAGTGTCTCCAAGGAAAGACAAATAGCTGGAGGCAATTGAGTTGTTGGGTTCCCAAACAAAATGGGGCTGGGGCCCATATAAAACATTATCTGTGTACCACACAATGAAATCTTACCATTAGCAGCAGGGAGATAAGGACAGTATTGAATCATTACTTGCCTTAAAGGGATAGTAATACTTCGTTTTAACTTTATTTTATTTTGTAGGCATTAAAAAAACATGAAGAATGATATAAGTGTTATCTCTCAAACCTTTATGGTTTAAGATATATTCACAAGCAAAGTTTCCCCCTCCCGCCCCTTTTTCCTAGTGTAAGCCATCTCTTCTCAGATGTGAATCTGGTTGTAAGACCAGACAGATAACAGCAGGGGACAATCTTCTTTGTATGAAAAGAATGAAAGCCCTGCCCCCCTTGACAAGTTTTTCAGCTTTTTCCCTTATCTTAATTGAAGATTGTCCCTCTATGCAGTCTACCTGGGCACCTCCCTTCTGATGTGGCTGAACGGGGGGGGGGGATACTTTGCTTGTGAATATCTCTTAAACCATAAAGGTTTGAGAGATAAGACTTATATCATTCTTCATGTTTTTTAATGCCTACAAAATAAAATAAAGATAAAACGAAGTATTACTATCCCTTTAAGCAGGTAACAAGACCTTGACCGAGATGCCTTAAAGTTTGATCAGGAGCCAATTTGGCAATCATGGGCCAGATTCTATTACAGGTGCTAATTTTATCTCTGCGTTTATATCCAGTTTTCCCCATAGACTTCTACAGAAAAATGTTTGATAAAACGGGTGTTAACATTTAGCACCTGCAATAGAATCTGGCCCCTTGTGTGGTATTTGTGTTGATGACATATCAACATATGGACTAAGATGTCATCACATGATATCTCTGTGAATCTGATGCCAATACTCCAACATTACCATGAATCTGCCATGCCATCCCCAGATTTATGATTTTGCAGGGACTGATTCGACAATGGCTTGTTTGCATATTGAAATACAGCTTAATGAGCCACTGTAATACTCATGTGGGTGTGTTCATAATTTAAAGTAGCACTTAGCAAGATGCACTAAGTTCCAATAGTTGTTTATGCTGCCAAAGTTCACAGTCCCAACACTGGCAAGTTGTGATCTCTTGATAGATTTCTATGCTGCTATAGCCATGGTCACAGCCATCCCTAACCATTTGAGTGCCAGTGGGGTAAGTAACACATTACAGAGAAACGGTCTGCTCTCCCCTATGGCACTCAAAGGGTTAAGAGCTTCCTGCCAGCTATCAACTGAATGCTACAAATCCCACTGATTAATCCCTTTGGCAATGCTGGCAGCCAAACAGCTGACAGAAGTAAACAGACAATCAGAATCACTTTGCAAGGCCAGCGATGCTACTCCATTTGAATTGCGGAGTGTGTTTACTTCAGTCAGCTGTTTGGTGGTGTAAGTAACACAGATATGAAGATTACCACAGAGACAGCTGAGGCAAGAAGAAAAATCAAGGAGGCAAAGAAAGTGCTTGAGCGTTGACCTCAGGCTTAAATGTGCTGCCCTTGAACCAAAAATAAAATACAATCAGGCAGACAATAAGTTGTAACCCAAAAACACAAGAATGTTAATACAGTTTGCATTTATAGTTTAACACTGAGACTTGCAGTCTGTACTACAGCACATCATTTGTTGAGTGTTGTTCATTTTTATATTGTAGATCTTATACACGTTTTAATTTTATTGGTATTTTTTATTATGTCTTTTATGTAAATCATAATTAAAAATTAATTTTATAAACCTTTCATTGGCATACGTTGGTTGATTGCAAGATTACTTGCGACATTCTTGTGTTTTTGAGTTAGAACTTATTGTCTGCCTGATTGTACTTTATTTTTGGATCAAGGTCAGCACATTTCAAGCTGAGGTCAGCGCTCAAGCACTTTCTTTGTCTGATAATGTTGGTGTGGAGTAGGAGGAATAGTGGGAGTGATTGGACCCGCACAGCTTGTAGCCGCAGGAGAGAGCTGATGTATCACATTGGTGTGTGTGCTTGAAAGAAAAAACCAGATACATATATATTCCCCTTCCATTTGTGAAAGATTGGATCTTCTATATTTACAGGGTTCTGAGTAGACCCCAGACCCGGAGCGCCTCCACGTTATAGTTTTGTATTTCATCATGCAGTTCTGGGTATGTGTGTGTGTATCAAATCACAGCTTCTGCACTGTAATATAATCCCAAAAACATACAGACAAATTCATGGGCTTCTGAACTGCACACATCCCACAGAAACCCTCACCAAAATGTAGAGCAAATACGCACAGGTGCAGCCAACTGGGTTAAGATATAATAACCCTACTATGGTAGAGACCCAGGTCCCAATATATAAAGTGCAACAGTGAAAAGCAGCTGGATAGCAATCACATATACTATATAAATGAATAATGTAAAAGGTGACTAAGCAGCATGAGCAGCATGACCAAAACATTACCAAATAAGTCCCATTTGAAATTATGGGATAGATTCACTAAATGGTGATTTCTTCAGCTTTGGAGATCTTAGTGAATAGACTCTATAGAATAACACAGGAACTGAAGAAGTGATAAACTGGAGAACTTATCTCCACTTTATCACCGATTATTGAATCTCCCGCTTTGTCTTCGATGCCTAAGTCCATTGCCCTTTGAACAGCAAGTGTGCACAAGCTGTATCAGCCTTCTAGATGCCTGAAGCCTTCAGATGTTGGTCAGCAGTGTCACCGCAGATACCTTTTTTAAATCTGTCTGTAAAAAGTGGTGGGGGAACCAGGTAGACAAGGTTTGATAGAACCCATATACTAATCATTAGTGCAACAGGGCAGGCAATTTGATCACATGCACTGTCATATGCTGGCGATTGCCAGGAAGGTTTATGGGTCCTGATTGTTTTTCTTTTACCTACGTCGAGGTCCCATTTAAATCAATGACAACAGGTTGTATTTGTTTTCAGTGGTACAGTGTGTGTGCGTGTGTATATCTGTGTATGTGTGAATGTTTGTGCTTGTACGTGTGAATGTATATCTGTGTATTTGTGTCAGTGTGTCATGTATGTGTGCTTGTGTATGTATATGTGTGTGTATGGACATGTGTGTGTATATCTGTTTGTGTGTGTGTGTGAGTATGTGTTCATGTGTGTGTATGTCTGTGTGAGTGCATATGTATGTATGTAAATCAATGTGTGATATATGCATGTGTATGTCTGTGTGTATTTGTGTGTGCGTGCATGTGTGTGTGTGTTTGTGTGTGCATGAGTGTGTGCATGTCATGTGTCACTAGTTAGGAATGACAGTGTGATTAAAAGGGGTGGGTGTTGTTAGATTAGGATACTTTTTTACTCATCTTAATTCAGGGGCATTAGGCCATTTGAGAGAATGAATAAAGCAGAACTGTATGGAGTAGAGTATATTGAAAAATCCTGTAGGGAATAGGGAATAAAGAATACATTGTAGATGTTGCAGCAAAGGGAGAATGTCTGCTGGTGAGGGGAAATGGTTATGTTGTCTGCTGGGGAATTATATAACCAACCAAGTAAAGATCAAGAGACTGGGAAGAAAATTTTGAAGAAGGAGCTGACCTTAGATTAAATAATAGGATGAAATTGATCAAAAGAGCTGGAGAATATCAATAATAAATGGTAAGAAAGAGGAATTAAGCTAGGTAATTAAATGAGGATAAAAGCACCAGTGTATGTTACTAAATTTAAAAAAATATTTATTTTTATCTTACAATAAATCCTCTTAAAAGGAACTATATCTATGGGAAAAAAGTAGTTTGTCATTTGTTTAATGAAGAATATGCTTAGTAGGTGCTCTCTCCCTACCTCGTCCTCCCTACAGCACCCAGGGATGTCTATATAATTTCATGTCAAAGACGAACCAGTCAGCCCCTCTATTCTGACCATTTCTCAATCAAGTTACAACATAAATATTTTATCCTTAGATTAGCCATATGTCTTTCCCTGTATTTCTCAATTTCATTTGTTTTAGCCTCAACCTCTTCTGCTGGGAATTGTTCCATGTATCTATCACACTTACTATAATGTATGTTTTTTCCTACATTTCCTTCCACTTTTAGGGCTTCCTGTTGTAGTATTCTTTTTATTGTGAAAAAACATCCCTCTGACACTTTATTAATCCTTAAAGTGCCAGAGAGATAGCCAACGCATAGAATATCCCTCTGGTACTCAAAAGGTTACGTCTCTTTTTATTTATATATATATATATATATATATATATATATATATATATTTTTTTTTTTTTTTTTTTTTTTTTTTTCTGTGCTTCAATATATATTTGCATTGTATCAGTAGTGCCTGTATATACTGAGTTCCAGGTTAGTCTACCTTTAGCTTAAATGAATAGTAATACTTAAAATGTAAAAAAAAATATGTTGTAGGGTTTATCCCCCTGAGTAAAACAAGAGTACTCCCACTGCCGAGAGGTCTTTCATTCAAAAGTTATTAATTTTCAAAGTTGAATTTTTTAGGTGCAATATCACAGTGGCCTGAAATTGTACAGTGGCGCTGTTGCTACACGATCCTATGGACAACTCTGGTCAGTTGACCATAAATCTCCATAGGATGGTGTAGCAACAGCGCCACTGTACAATTTCAGGCCACTGTGATATTGCACCTAAAAAATTCAACTTTGAAAATTAATAACTTTTGAATGAAAGACCTCTCAGCAGTGGGAGTACTCTTGTTTTACTCAGGGGGATAAACCCTACAACATATTTTTTTTACATTTTAAGTATTACTATCCCTTTAAGTCTAAGCCTAATGAATTCTGTATAATGATACATGCCTTGGTAAGGAGCCACTTACTCTGTAGATATTGTTTCCCTTTAATTTTCAGAGACACTGTAAAAGCTTATCTTGCCTATTTATTCGTTGTCCTTCTACCATCAGCCAGCGAATCCTGTATATGTGCAAATATCACATTTCTGGGAAACAAAGGTTATTACATTTCTGCCTTGGAATTTAAGGGTAACATTGTAAAAGAGAATTATTTTTAATGGTGGGTCCGTGGAAGAGATTTCCAGATGAGGTTGTAGGAGTATAGAGAAATATATAGCAGGAGAAAAGGATGGGGATTAAAGCAGTCAATCTATTTGAAGTAAGGGACCTAAGAACTGTCAATCGCTTCCTGTCAGTCGCATCTGTGCAGAACAAGTGCCGTTTATCTCCTGGTAACATCTTATAACAGTGCTAGGGGAGGAGATAATCAAAGTGCACAAGGGCATTTCTGCTCTAAAATAGCAGGAGATTAATAGAGTAAAAAAATATACCTTTATTGGAAGTGATGGGTTTTGCATCCCTCTGGTGCTTGGAGGGTTAACCCACACATTCTATAGACTTAGCCATCTTTAGTCAGACTAAAATTCACTGGATCATCAAAAAAGGTAATAAATCTTGTTTGTATTTTCTAGTGCACTACAAAGATACTCTACTGGAGCCAAGGGAATAAATTATAGACAATACTCATAAGAATATTCACTGCCAGTGGAATTTAACCCCTTAAGGACCAGCGGTCCAGGGAAGTTACCTTCCCTTAAGGACCGCTTTGATCCTTGCTGACGCACCAGTACACATGACCTGTTACGCGTACTGGCGCGCCACTTTGAGGCCTAAGAGAGATCGCTCCAGTCTTGGAGCGGTCAATTTTAGGCCCCATTTTTACTTACAGCGCTCTCGGTAGAGCACTGTAATTAAAAAGTATGTGACGTGCTATGACCTTCACCGGTCCTTAAGGGTATAAGGACCGTGACGGTCATAGTACGTCACGTAGTCCTTAAGGGGTTAAATGTTAAAATAATGTGCATAACATTAACCTGTCATATATTTTGTATTCAGCCTTCATTCTCATTATGCATGAAGAAGAACCCTATGTCGTCTTGAAAGCTTGCAGCATACAGCCCCTTAGGCAATAAAGATATTTTTTATTCTGCTATTCTCCACCTTTTCCTATGGCTAACACGGTACCACACTTTACATATGCTCTAAAATAGGTAGCGGACCCAATTTTTTTTGCTGCCCCTGATTAATGCATATTTACTAAGTTAATTACACAGAAATGTCTAATCTTATGCCAAGGAGGGAGATCAATATGTGAGTGTACGGGCACTTTAGGGCACTGTTCTTCAGCTTCTTTTCTTCACCCAGTACTAACCAGGCACAGAGGAAATCTGTATAAAATCCTTCCTTTTCCTGTATGGGCTATGGTGGTAGCGTTCTGGGCTTGATCACATTAAAGTCTTAATGCTGGTTCAGCATGTGTTGCAGAATATACTGTGGGACTTATCCACGAAAGAAAAGAGAAGCAATTCTGGAACAAGCCAACTGCATCATGGGGATGGGGGTAATAAAAAGCCTTCCCACTGCTCTAATAGAATGATAGTAAAGTCTCCAACAGATTCAGACATCTCTAGCATTAAAGGGATTTTTTTTTTTAAAAATCACTTAAATAATTTCTCCCCAATGGTGTAGTTGTTATGCTTTGAAATTGCTCCTCTTTTCTTTTTTAGATAAGGGCCCTGAAGCATTAGTACATTCCCACATGATTTTTAAGTTAACATATAAGTACAGATAATGTGCTGTGTTTGCGGATTTGTATGGTCTCCTACATTTGTGTGTATAGAGAATGTTTGGTAGGGAGTTTCCAAGAGTCTGCTGCTTTAACAGACAAAACACTAAATGTACGAGACTGTCTATTGTGATAGAAGTAACATATACGCGAATGCACAGTATTCATACTCTAAAGTAAAATGGGAGCTTTGAACACTACCGCCACAGTCCCTGAATTCCCCCACAACCACATGGTGCAAGCATGACTAAGGGCTGTCGCACAACGGAATCAGCCAAACATAGCTGTGTGTCAGCCATTGATTTAATCATTATGGTGATAAAGACAGAGATCCAGTTCTCTGTGTTAATTATCTGCACAGCAGCCTCACAGCCTGCCAAATAGACCTGCTCTTCTAAAACTTTCCTGGGCCGTGTATTGAACACATACAAATTTCAGCAAGCTGCATTTAGGCTGTGTGGAGCATGGCAAAACTGTCATTGTGAACAGTCTATTCCCCAGAAATGGGTTACAGATTTGAGCAGTTATCTCATCTTTATTTATTTTATTTATTTAGAAAATGTTATACCAGGAAGAATACATTGAGATTTCTCTATTTTTTAAGTATGTCCTGGCGTGTTTACAGCAAGAGCTGCGTATTTGCACAAATACAGAGACACAATAAAAATACGCACACACATATACTTAAGATATGCTGTGCTAAAAAACACCATGTAAACACGGGTTATGTAAACATAAATGGGCATGTTATACAGAAAAATACTGTATTCTCATGTTTGTTATTATATATGTGAAATGCAATTATCCTGTCAAATCAGATACCATGGGTAATCGTCTGTTACATCCTTTTCATATGCAAAGCTGTAATGGTGATGTCGCACATTGTAAAAGGTCCCATGCTGGGTTACTGAACCTTTCACATGGGTGATCATCACTTTGTATGAATGCATCAAAGTCATGAAGGCTGCACACAGGAATGCACTAAAGACACAATAAGGAAGATCTGCTCTGTGGTTTTGAGGCCTTCAGCATGTTTCACACAGTGATGGAGGTTCCTATGCTCATAGCAACCTTTGACGAATGGCCAGATCACTCAGTTAACTCAAACTAAACACAGAGATACAAGAAATTGTGGGAATAAAGAGGTCACATCTTTATTAAATTGGGTTTGACCTATTTATCCTTGGAGAACACCCCCCTCTAATGCGGGGCCCCTAAGTCAATAACCAGCATGGACTCCATGTCCAGCCCTGGCAGCTTGAGCCATCGCACCCAGCTGCCTGACACCCAGGAGGTATGTAGGGATTCTCAGGCACCACAGCCTACCCTAAACCTCTGTGATGGCACCACTCCAACCATGAGGGCATGTAGATGTTGGTATGGACCGACACTGCCCCAAGCCCTCCCCTTTCCTCAGAGCTCCTTGGCATTAGCTGGAACCGCTGTGCAGCCAACCACAAGAACAACCGGAACATTCACTGGGTGGACCCCCTGAAAAAAGTAAATATTAGATTTGTATTTACACCAACCTTTTTATAGGCCGAGCTCCTCTTCTTCCTTCATTCCCCACTCACCCCCAGACCACCCCTTCTTGCACCTGGTCGATTGGCCACCTTCCCCCCCAAGCCCCCACAATGAAGGTGGGGAAGGCAGTCCCCAGCTCAAAGGAGAGGAAAGAAGTCAGGGCTGCCTGCCATTTTAATGTCCTCTCAAGGGCATTTTGCCCCTTCAGGCTTACATAAGCTATCTCATGCACCCATCAAAAGTTGTGGCAGGAAGCTGGCAAGGGGCTTGTGAGAATGTCTGCACAATAGCACAATGGCCTCTCTGGCCTCAGTGCCAGCACAACATGCTACAACTTCCCACTGATTTTAATAGTCAGCAATAAGTTGCATCTTACTGCATCCTGGGTGACACAATCACTAGCACCATAGAGGACAATGCACTGCAATCTTTTTTCTTACTACTTGAGGCAGCACAATTTTCCATGTACATTAGCCCTTTTGGGTTATAGAAATAGCTACTTGAGCACAGGTGAATTAGTCAAAATGGTTGTCAGACTGAGTATGGTTGCTATACAAAAAAGAACTGGATCAATTCATTGGCAAACCAACTGCACCACAGGGGACAAAAAGATATCACCCAAATCCCTTACAGACATAAAAGGAGCATTTATCGCCTTAAATTATAGAGAGGAAACCCAATGCATTGCTTTAAGTTTTATCCCTGTGGTTTGCCCTGGAATTGTTCCAGTTCTTCTTAGTAGATCAACCTCATTGAGTCGCTTGTAATTGAATTTCCTTTACCCTTTGGGTTTCAGATATACCATCAATGCAATGTGCTTCTAGCATACAAACAGTTAACTACTGATAAGTTGATGACTTTGGGGATTAGGGATGAATAACACAGAACTATCCACATGTTCTCCTTTTCAGTGAAGCAGCGTCTGTTGACATTCTGTATAAACACTATTGCTCAAGTATATATTGGCTGGGATTCCCTAGAGTGTGATATCAAAGGCAGATCTCGTACAATGTCTGTGCAACACACGGCATAACATTAGAGAACTTTGGCATTGTCCTTGATAGCCCTCACCGAGGAGACTTGGAAGATATGAGCAGTATTCAGTTTTATTAAAACCACATGGGTTCCATTTTATCCATTTATTCATTAAGACATCCCACTTTTCACTTCAAATATATGTCTTCTCCCTTGCACTAAATTACAGGGACTGTATTTCACTGCTGCCTGGATGCAATTATACGAAGCCAAATACCCCATCTCTTTAGGGAGGGTAGAGTAGGTTTGGATCATAATTTTAAACTTTCCTTTCATGCAAAGTGTTCTTAGTAAATCATTACTCATTCATTGCAGCCCATAATTTCTTCTCCTCTGGCTCTGCACTAGACAGAAGCTTCTTTTTAAAAGGCAAGAGGGCAATAGCTTGAACAGAGAACACTGCTTACAGCAAGCAGATATTTCAAGTCTGTTTTTATCCATGTGGCTTGCGTTAAAATACCTTTCATTCCCCAGTGTGAAAGGAACCACATCTCTAAGTGTAAGCAGCCATACAATGCTACGAAATGCTGTCACCACCAGGGGGGCTTCCAACATATTGCAAAAGGAATGAGGAAGGTCAAATCTCTGACTCCCTCCCCCCACTAATCAGCATGCTGTAACTCAGTGCAATATTCACAGTGTATGCCACTCAATGGAGAATGAGAGACTCCCAGCTAGAAAAAAAACCTTGTTCCAGATTTACATAAACCTTTTGCTTGCTACATGGATAGGAAATATATTATCCTGCAATGTGTTGAACATCCATCTAGTACTCAAAGGGTTAGCGTTTTTGAGTGTCAAGGGGGTATGCAATGCAATACTTTGCAATGTGTTGCCTGGCCCTCTGGCAGTCCAAAGGTGAAAGATAATTTTTTTAAAAAAAGTGTGAAAAAACAAACACATTTCCATTACTTTTACAGTCAAGACATGCTTATCAAAAATAGATTTATGGTTAATATAATCAATCCTTTTTTATGTATCATCAAAAAGACTGAAATGTCCAATTATTACAGGGATTCAGTGGAGCATTCTTCAGATTAGCCACCTAGATGATAGAGAGAGAGAATGAGGTTTCTAATGAATTGAACAGTATTGTGTTGGAGTCTTCTAGTATCCATAGTGTTCAGTAAAACATTAGGTCCCAGTACTCATAATTGAAGGTTTTGCTAACAGTTGATGAGGCTGATATACTAAAATAAATTAGGGTGATTTTGAAGCAAAACAATTACCATAGGGAAAATGTAAAGGTCCCCAAAAAAGGACTCTACCACCATCTACTATTACAACGAAGACCCAGTGGTGCTTTTCTTTACCTTGTGTTGATGAATAGATATAGATAGACAGATAGACTATTATTCTAGTGTAAATGGCCCAGCGATGCCCGGTATGTGCAATATGAAGATACCACAAAGTGCCAGTCTCCTTGTAGCCTTCAGGCTGTCATGCTTACTTGCTGTCAGTATCTTAGACAATCCCTTTCTCTTTTCACACTAGTGTTCCCTTCACTAATCTAGCTCACCCTCTATCACTCTTTTCTTGCCTCCTCTTCTCTCTCTTGTTCACTCTTTTTCTATCTGCTTATATTGCTCTCTCTATTTTGTTTGTTTCTTTATCTGTGTCAGTATGAGGATGATGATAATTGAAGTTCAACAACAGCTAAAGAACCACACATTCCTGCCCCTGAGAATTATAGCTGCAGGTGTTCTACTGACAGCCTTGGAAATATGCCAAGTTGAATATTTTGTTACATTTATTGAAACAAGTGACAGATGTTCTCTTTTAATTATGCTGGGATTTGTAGCTCTTACTGCATGCAGCAGGTGTGGGGAAATCGAGCATGTCTAGAATATAAGATCTGCAAATCCCATAATGCATTACTCTGCCCCTTTGCTGCCCCTGGTTCTGTTCTTCTAGGAGGCAGGAAGCAATCATCCAGTTTCCATTTATATATTTTATTTATATTTGTGTACCCTATTTTCCACTAAACACAACACTGAATAGAGTAGTTTTATAACTACTTCACATAGGTTATATGCTCTTTAATTAATAAAGGGGGCAATTGTCACCCCCCTGCTAGGGAGATGTCATGATGGGTCATGATACCCCTCTTGAGGTCTGAAGTACTTTTTTAATACAAATTACATATATAATTTGAAAAAAAATTCATTGTTACACAGAAATTAACTATTTAATTACATTTGCAAACAAATTACAAACACCTTTTTTTATACATATACAGGTTGTCTATTAACCCTATGAGTACCAGAGGGGTAGCAAACACATTACAATACCTGTCTGGTACTCATAGGGTTAATCTCGTAATACAAAATATGAGGGCATGTCTAATATAATAGGAAAAGAAAAATGTTGGATAAAAAAGGGTGAAAGAAAGTCATGGGAGCACTGAAGTTGACTTTTCAAGGGGGAGGGGGGGTTAAAATGTCGGATGTACAATATTTGTTGAATTAATATGGTGAAAGAAAGCCCTGTAAGTCGGATTTGGAAGGGTTTTTTTTTGTTTTTTTTTTTATTTCAAAAAGCTTTATTAAGAATATAAGCAATTACAAACATCGTACAGTACATAATAAATCGTTGAAATCACAGGCATTGAAATATGATCTAAGGTACAGCAATCAAAATATATCAGATCTCTAACAATGTGGTCAAGAAGCTAATGGCAACCAATTATGATTACCAATATCTTAAATTTGTACTGAGAAAAAGAGGAGAAGAAACAAAAATAAATAAAAAAAATGTTATAGGAACAATACAAATTACCAACGGTGGCAACAAATAAAGGTCCAATTATAATAGTATTAAATGATACATATTGGAGGAAAGTGAACTGAAGCTAATATATAGCTTTGTATGTAGATATTTAGGCAGGGTGATCCCATAGGCCGAACACTATTCTTAGTGGGGGGGGAAGAAGAAAAGAAAAAAAAAAGGGGGAAAAAGGGGTGGGAAAGAGGGGTGAAAGGAGAAAAGAAGGGGAGAGAGAGGTAGGAAGGGTTCCCCGTCCCATCACCACTCTCAAGACACCCGTCCCTCTCCCAAGGTCATTCCAGAATCAGCCTGATCTCACAGACAGATAATAGAATTTAAGTGGTAGAATTCCGAGCTTCCCATGTCAGCCAAGGGGTCCATGTCGCTCGAAAGCCATCCTCCCTGCCCATTACTGCCGCATGAGTCCGCTCCGAAGCCAGAACACAACCCACTCTGCTCTTCCACGCAGACAGAGACGGAGGGACACTATCCTTCCAAAACATAGGGACAGTGAGTTTTGCAGCGTTTAAAAGGAAATGAAGCAAAACCAGCTGAGGTTTACGGAGATTTATGGAGTTTGGGAGCCAAACAAAAAGTAGTGCAGCTGGGGTAAATGGGAATGCAACTTCAAAAATAGTCGTCAAAACAGCATATATTGCCTTCCAGAAAAGTTGTATCTTCGAGCATGTCCACCAAAGATGTAATAAAGTGCCTTTAAATTCATGACATCGCCAGCAAAGGTCTGACGAGTTGGGGAACATCATGGCCAAACGATCAGGTGTCCTATACCAGCGAGTGAATAGCTTGAAATTGACTTCCTTGGAAGCTGAATCTCGAGACATGTTGAAAAGTGTATGAAATATCTTATTCCAAGACTCGACTGGTAAAGTTAGAGACAAGTCCGCTTCCCAAGCTGCGACAAAAAAGGGCTTAGTCACCGACTGGGATACCGACAAAAAATTATGCACCTTTGATAGTGCTTTTGTTTCGAAGTGGCCCTTACAAACCAATGTTTCAAAACCGGTAAGTGGTCTAGGAAGACCACCCTTAGACAGTAGGCCACTTACAAAATGATGGAGTTGCCTATATAGCCATGAATATGAATGAGGTAAGGAGGCGGTCGAACACAGATATTCAAAGGGGTGTATAGTACCAGTCGGGGCTAAAGATGCTAGTGTGTCAATTCCTAAGTGTTTCCAGGTCTTAAAGGGTCCACCCCGTATGCCAGGCAAGAAATTTACTGAACCATATATGGAAAAAAGAGGAGAAGGGAACCTAGAGAGACCCAATTTCTCAAACACAATACACCAGACGCTTAAAGAATGGGACAGTATAGGATGCGATTCTACACATTTCAGTGCCTGAGAGGGCGCCTGCCAAATCAGGTTCTGGAGATCTATAGATGATAAAAAAATTTGGGAAATGTATATCCAGTCCTTCCCCCTCCCTCCTTGACACTCTAACAGTGGTATCAACGCGCAGGAATGATAGTATTGTCTAATATCCGGCAAACTCAAACCTCCTCTGTTGGTTGGTCTGTACAAGTATTTAGCCGCAAGTCTTGGTTGTTTATAGGCCCATACAAAGGCATTAATCTCTGCTTGGGTGGCAAGTAGTTCGCATTTACGAAAGGCAATCGGAAGAGTTTTGAAAAGATATAATAGTCTGGGCAACACCATCATTTTAATTAAGTTGATTCTCCCTGTCCAGGAGATAAACAATTTATCCCATCTTTTGAGATCAGAATTCAGTTGATTACGTAAACTATGAAGATTGATGGAAGCAATAGACGTGATGTCTGGAGAGAGAAGCACTCCTAGATATTTTATATGATCAGTCTTCCATGTAAACGGGTATAGCTGTTTGAGGTGTGCGGTAAGTCTGTCAGGGATATTCATCGGCAAAATTTCTGATTTAGTGTAGTTGATAGAAAAATTTGAAGCACGACTGTATTCCTCCAGTAGAACCATGAGCGGTGGGAGGGAGGTCTCAGGGGAGGACAGAGTAAGCAAGATATCGTCTGCAAATCCCGACACTACAGCGCGATCCCCTGCTTCTGATAATCCGGAGATCTGAGGATGTTGGCGAATTAGGGCTAGGAGGGGTTCCAAGGTCAAAACAAATAGAATAGGTGATAGAGGGCAACCTTGTCTCGTACCATTGGTAATACAAAAAGAATCAGACAGTTGTCCATTCACTATCAGGCGAGCCGATGGTGTTGTGTAAAGGCTCAGGATACTGTGAAGGGATTTATGTCTCAAGCCTATGTACGTTAATGTTTCTTTCAGAAAAGTCCAATCAACACGGTCGAACGCTTTTTCAGCGTCAACCGTAAGTAGTAACATAGGGAGTTCTTTCGTCATAACTCTGTGAATGATTGTTAGAGCTTTGATGGTGTTATCTCTCGTCTCTCGTTTGGGGACGAAGCCTGCCTGCGACACATGCACAAGATCCTCTAAGAAAGGTTTCAATCTAGCTGCCCAGAGAGATGCAAAAAGTTTGAGGTCCACGTTGAGTAGCGAAATGGGACGGTAATGTGCGCATTGAGTCGGATCTTTTCCAGGTTTGGGAAGGAGAGTGATGTGTGCTTGAAGAGCCTGATCTGGGAAGACTCCACCATCTGCAATAGCATTAAAGAGATGAAGCAGGTGGGGAGCCAAGAGATGTGAGAATTGCTTATAATAAAGGGCCGAAAAGCCGTCTGGACCCGGACTCTTCCCAGTAGGGATAGCTTTAATACCATTTAAGACGTCTTGAAGTGTGAATGGCTCTTCCAGAAGCGCTGCAGCACTGGGTGATAGAGTCGGGCATGCCGCTTTCAGTAAAAGGTTTCGCATGTGGTCCAAACGGGCCGCTGTGGATGCGGAGTCTGTCGGTACAGGAAGATTATATAGGGACTTATAATAGTCCCGAAAAAGGGCCGCCATCTTGGGAAATGCATACTGGGGTATTCCAGCTTGATCTACAATTTTCCCAATAAAATGTTGTTTCCTCTTTATTTGGACCAAGCGGGCCAGATGTTTCCCACACTTGTTCCCTTGTAGGTACTTAGCATATTTAGTCCAAAGAAAGGATCTTTGGGTTTCCTGAGAGTACCAGTCTTTGATCTTAGTACGAAGAGTAGAGAGCTCCAAGAGAAGGGCTGAAGTGCCCTCCATCTTGTGCCTGGTTTCCAAAATTTTCAAATCAGAGAGTAAGGAATGCAGATGATCCAGACGTTTCCGTTTTTGGTGTGTGCCCAATTTTATTAGTGTCCCTCTCACCACACACTTATGAGCCTCCCACACCGTCCCAGCAGGAACTTCTTGTGTGGAGTTGAACTCAAAGTATTCTTTAATAGAGTTCTCAACATCCCGAGCATTGACCTTGTTATGCAGTAATTGTTCGTTTAATTTCCATGTCGTGCGACACCCGTGCATACCGTCCAGGCATAAATGGATCCAGACTGGGGCATGGTCTGTCCACGTAATCTCTTCAATGCCAGCCTTTGGGACCAGGTGAACAGAACGTTGGTCAAGTAGAAAGTAATCAATACGCGTATACCTACTATGTACTGGTGAGTAATAGGTGTAATCCCGTGTCTGTGCCGATAGCAATCTCCAGATATCGAACAAGTGGGAATCCTTCAGCAAATCATTCCATTTAGTGATAATAGACGAGGAGACATTTGAGGTCCCGGAAGAACAATCGACCAGTGGGTTTAGCGGCATATTGAAATCACCTCCTAAAATCAGGTGGCCCCTCTGGTAGTCAAGTAATTTCCTTATAGTGGAAGAAAGAAATCCACTTTGACCAAAATTAGGTGCGTATATAGTGGACAAGGTGCACTGTGTGCCCCCCAGGAGACCACGAAGGAAAATATATCTCCCCGCTGGGTCCCGCTCGACCCCGGAGCAGACCCATGCGACAGAATTGCGAAATAGTATGGAAACTCCTCTCTGCTTCCGATTTTCTGAATAGGTCGCATGCCATGCTTGAGTGTAATATCTATTAAGGAGGGAAGGATGTCTGGCCGACAAAAAATGGGTTTCCTGGATAAAAACTATATCTGCCCCTAGCCGTCGGAATTCAGTCAGAGCCTGTGAGCGTTTCTCAGGGATATTTAAACCTCTTGCATTGACCGACAAGATCTTAAAGTGGTGAGAGGAGGGAGGTACCCCCTTGCGGGGTCCAGGGGCCACCATTTTGAAAGGGGAAGAAAGAGAAAAAGAAAAAAAAAAAAAAAGGGGGGAAAGAGTGATGAAAGGAAGAAACAATCCGGTGAGGGAAAAAGAGCAGGAATAAAAGTTCAGTATAGGAATGCAAAATTCCTATCAAACAAGCAAAGAATATTCGCCCCTAGGGATCACCCAAAAGCTTGTAAAGAGACAAAAACGTGTGTGACTCAAGGTATATCAATACTGACCCTCGAGGCACCAAAAAGTCACGTAGGGATTATATATCAATCCCAGAGGGGATATACTAGCACAATCCAATAAGTATCAAGATGGAACAGTCAATCTAAAGAAAAAAAAAAAACCTCCCTCCCACCCGAACCAGAAATCCCAAGATATCACAATTACCAATGCCCCATAAGTAGACAAAGAGAAAAAAGATAATGTAAAGTTATCATATATTATTAAACATACAGTGTTCACGGTATTTTCTGCCATTTAAACATCAGGACAACAATCAAGGTATATATATCCTATTCTAGGAATCATCTTTATTTTTGAAATGGTAAATTATGTCTCTACATTCCCGCATATGAAAGCTAGCCCTATTACCAAATCTAGTCTTATCATTCATGTATAGTTCCTCTGTCCAACCTCTCCCGATGGCGTACACTCAGGTATTCACTCTAAATATATGCCATAAAAGACCCAGGAGAGGCCAAAGAGTAGGAACACCAAGTACCTGCAATACACAAGGTTATGTGTCTAAACATTGTAGGGTCTAAACTATAGAATACTGCTTGCATCCCAACTATCACTACCCATGAGACACCTCCTATTCTAGGTATATTGTGTAGTCAGAAACTCATAAAGGGGAAATATTTACTAAGCCCTAGGGGTCATGTCCACTAAACGGCACCAGCGGAGTGAGACAAAGAGTTAACTATAAAAGTGTACCGTAATACATATAGTTGGTGCGATCGGGTCTCTATCCTCTCCACAAGTGTCAATGTCTTACACAATCCCCCCAGTGTCACTCACCCCCACCGGAGTCAAAAAGTGCATAAGGAACGGCATGGAGTCTCAGGCACCAGGTGGGATATCAATCAACCCCGTTGTAACTACAAGGCCAACCAGCCCGCTGTTGTTCTTCTAAAAAAACCATCGCCACTAGCCCCAGGAGAGTCATCCCCAGTCGGCCAGTAGCATACTGCCCTATCTAAGTCCCCGGTACCCGAGACTCCAGCCATTCCAAACAGTCAACAGTTCAAAGACAAACATGACTTAAATAAAAATGTTTATACATTACATATAGCAGGTCAGGAGCAAATGAGACCCTGTATCTGGGCCTCAAATAAGGTCAGGTAATGCAGTCCTTCAATGTAGGAGGCAACAAGTCCGCAAAAGGAAGTGTAGAGCAATATGTCCTGTGGAGTAATGAAGAAAAAAGAGGGAAGGCCATAACAGACATGGAGAAAGTCATCCCATACGGTGAAAAAGTTCATCCCAATCCGAAAGCGGCGGGTGATTCATTGCGGTAGTTCCAGGTTGTCTAAGTTTCTTCTTCACCGGACTGGTGGTAGGAGATCTGGCCACCCGGTTGTCGTTGTCATGAACTGGTGAGCCTCCCGACTCAGAATTGTGGCCACTGTCCCCCCTGGGATCGGGTTTCGGCATGGGTATATGTAAGGTAGCACAAAACTCAGAGACATCCTCTGGAGAGCGTAGAATAGCTGAAGTACCCTGATGTTGGGCTATCAGGGCAAATGGGAACCCCCATTTATATTTTATTTGTAATGATCTTAGATGGGCGGTCAGAGGCCTTAGGGACCTTCGTTGTTGGAGTGTGTATGGGGATAGATCTTGGAAGAACTGGACTTCAGAATCCAGGTATCTGATCTGGTCTCGTTCTCTGGCTGCCCGCATAACTCTCTCCTTCATTTGATAGCTTAAGAAACAGCAAATAACGTCCCGTGGAGGGTCACCCGCCGAACCCCTCGGTCTAAGGGCTCTGTGTACTCTCTCCAGTTGTATCCTAGGTAAGGCAGGTATTCCCAATACTTCTTCAAATATTGTGTGCAAAGCCTGATCTAAGTCTTTCGGGAGGATAGATTCTTGTAGGCCTCTAATACGCAGGTTACAACGTCGACCTCTGTTGTCCAGGTCGTCGATTCTGGAAGACAGCATCTTAAGATTGTCGCCATGTTGTATCAAGCGATCCTTCATAGCTGTTTGTTTCCTCAAGATTTTTTCTTTATCTTGTTCCAAAGTGGCCATCCGGTTCCCAAGTTGTGTGATATCATTCCGTAGGCTTGCGATTTCGTCTCTGACCGTCGATTTAATTTCCACTACCAGTGCTCTGAGATCCTCTTTAGTAGGTAAGTGGTTAATAGCGGCCTTAGTCAGAGGCTCTTCGTCTCCCATTTCCGAGGAGCAAGCTATCGGGCTCCAATTCCCTGGTGTGTCGGAAAAAGAGTCTTGTAGTCCTACACCAGTCTCTTCAGCTTGGTGAGAGTTCAGGCCAAGGGCCTCAGCATTCAGCTCTTGAGCCGCGTCTTTATCCAGGCGGGCGGGTCCAGAGCCGCTCTTATGGCGCACAGGCATAAAAGTCGTAATCTTGGCTCCAGCTGGAGTTTTAGAGTTTCTTTTCTTTCTATATGGCATCTACAGTATTTAAGATGAAGGCAATTGATAAAAGCAATCATACACGGTGCGTTGGCGCCAAAGAAAATAAGGGATTTGGTTCGGGCGAAGAGGAGCCTCTCAGTTAAGCAGCCATCTTGCTCGGTCGGATTTGGAAGGGTTAATTGTCAACTATGAACAATATTTGTTGGATTAATGTGGTGAAAGCACTGTAAGTCAACTTTGGAAGGGGATGGGTTAATTGTCGACTATGAACAATATTTGTTGGATTAATGTGGTGGAAGAAAGCACTGCAAGTCGACTTTTAAAAGGGGAGGTTAATATGTCGAGGGGGGGTACTTTATGTCAGATTTTTATGCTGTATACTGTATTATACACTGCTTTTGTTCAAACAACGATGGTTTTAACCTTTTCAGTGCCAGAGGGGTATACAACGCATTGCAAAGCTATGCATTGCGTACCCCTCTGGCACTGAAAGGGTTAAAACTGTCATTATGGCTTCTACGCCTAAACCTCTGATAAGCAAAATTTCTGACTTAAATGTAACCACAAAACAGGCGGTAATACTGAGCGTGGGTAATAGGATACTAATTGCACGTTGTTTTTAGTTGTTTCCTATGGGCCTTTTTCAGACTGGTGGTAAGTATAATTACCGCTGATTTTCCTTTCACAAGTCGGGTAATAGGATAACAAAAACTCACTTAAAAAAAACGCCTGTTTTATTTTTAGTGCTGGTAATAGAATCGAGCCCTTATAGTGACATCCTTTCTCATATGTATATATATATATATGTAGATATTTATAGTTAAAATAAGAGATATATATTATCTAAGACTAATCTAAAGTTACAAAGTTAACAATATGTAGAGAGTTGAGGTGAGCACAATATTGATCTCAGGCCTGATCTGGCCCTCTGGTCAACTTGATCTGGCCCATGGGTCTTTTATTTAAGACACATTTTTACTTTAGAATTGAATCTGGCAGGGTCCAACACATCCCAAGCCAGCATCTATCATTACCAGTGCACGATTAAAACCTAAACTGAATCAATGTGATACGACAATGTCATCACGTCACTAAGAATTTGCTGAGGTCTGGACAGGGCACTGGTAAAGACAAAAGCTGGTTCAGGATGTGGGGAACACTGCCAAATTCAGTTCTAAAGTACACTTTAGCCATTTTTTATCTTTACCAGGGAGGAAGTCCAAATCCTTCCTGTTAATACAAATACAGAAAGGTATGTGTGTGTTTATAAGTGAGTGTGGAAGAGTGTTTGTGTGTGCCAGTGAGTGAGAGATTTTATGACAGTTTGAACGAGAGTGTGTCTGAGTGTGTGTGTGTGTGTGTGAGAGACTGAGAGTGCAAAGTCATTGATATGGCGCTCTGCACAAATTCTAACTCTAATTGCAATCTTTGACTCAAAAGATTTGCCCACTCCTTGTACAGGGCATACCTCCCAAGTGTCCCTCTTTAAGAGGGACAGTCCCTCTTTTGGACCCAAATCCCTCTGTCCCTCTTTCCCACCTTGGTGTCCCCATTTTTGGGAGATCAGACTGTATAGTGTGTGTATCACATTGCTCGACTAATAAAACTCCCATTAATTTTTGTATAAACTTCAGTATATGAATAAAATACTTTGGTTTTGATCTAAATAATGTATTCAGTTACACAAAGAGGTGTCAATACTATAGATCATAAAATAACCTAAACATTCTTGGAAATTCCTCACTCACCAGCCCAGTTCCCAACAACGCCACTGAAAACAAAAGTGTCCCTCCTTGGCCACTTGAAATATTGGGAGGTATGTACAGGGTATGTGTCTCTTAACCCCTTGATGACCAAAGGGTTGTGCCACACATTGCATCACAATGTGTGGCATACCCCTTTGGTCCACATGGGGTTTATGTGTTTAAAAGAAGGACTTATTTTGGTAAAGGTCATATATTATGCAAACAGGTTGATCTCTTTAGGAATTTGTATCTGCAGTTGCCTGTAATTGCTGTGCATTATTTTGAGTCTATTCTCAGACACACCCTCCTAACAATAACGTTATCAGTCTCAGCGAGATTTGTCATAGAAGGAGAGCCCCACCCAAGGCCTTTAAGAATCATGTTATTATTTGTAGACTTGCAAAATTACGCTGTAGAGCTACAGTAGAAGTCAAATACAAATAAATGGTATCTATATACCAGACTGCTTTAAAGGGATAGTAATGTTTCACACTAAAAGCAGCTCCAATTAATCTTCATGGTATTTGGGCCATGGAGAGTGTTATTTCAATACTGTCAGTTGTAGTTCAAGATAACTGAATGATAAAGTATCCCCCCTCTCCCCTTTTACTATTGACACCTCCATGTGTAATCTAATAAATGACTTATAACAAGACTGAAGTATTTTATTTATACAGACTAATCTATAAACAGATATACTGCATTTAAACAAACATTAGTGTGAGTTTTATTGCTGTAGAGCAATATGATATACTTGTATACACATACCACAATCTGATCTCCTAAAAAGAGGGACATCAGGGTGGGAAAGAGGGACAAAGGGATTTGTTTCTAAAAGAGGGACTGTCCCTCCTAAAGAGGGACGCTTGGGAGGTATGTTTTGAGTACCAGAGAGCTATCCAACATATCATGTCGCAATGCCTGGATATGGATACCTCTGGTACTTAAAGGGAAACTACCACCCCGCAATAACTTTACATTAATTAATTCTTCATCTGGCGACTAACTGCTTAGTAGCGCTAGTCGCCAGAAATATTACCTAGTTTCAAAGATTTTCCAGTTTTTCGGAGGCTCACAGTAGCAGGAAGCACGGACATCTCGTCATAGTGACGTCCGTGCGCCTGCGCTGTCAGTCCCTTTTGGAGCCGGCCGGCCGGATCCAAAAAGGACTGACAGGGCAGGCGCACAGACGTCACTATGAGGAGATGTCCATGCTTCCTGCTACTGTGGTGGTAGTTCCCCTTTAAGTACCAGAGGTATCCATATCCAATGCATTGCGGCATGATATGTTGGACTAAGCAGCTAGTTGCCAGATGAAGAATTAATTAATGTAAAGTTATTGCGTGGGTGGTAGTTCCCCTTTAAAGGGTTAAGAGCCACTTATTTCAAAAGGGACTGACAGCGCAGGCGCACAGGCGTCACTATGACGAGATGTCCGTGCTTCCTGCTACGGGGTGGTAGTTCCCCTTTAAGTACCAGAGGTATCCATATCCAGTGCATTGCGACATGATATGTTGGACTAAGCAGCTAGTCGCCAGATGAAGAATTAATTAATGTAAAGTTATTGCGGGGTGGTAGTTCCCCTTTAAAGGGTTAAGAGCCACTTATTCCAAGGGTATGTTTCCACTTATCACTATCACAATGATAAAGAAATGGAACTTCACACAATAAATGAACAGTTTCAGCTCTAATAGAACTATCTTTGTAACCAATGGTTATGTACAGTCTAAAAATAAGCTGAGCCCTTTGACTCGTTGCTGCACTGTAATGCAGTCTATTCAAGCAAGACAAAAAAGGGTTACACTGTGGGCTGTATACACAAAAGTAAAAAAGGAGCAACTCTGCAACAAACCACCTGTGCCACAGGGAATAAATAATACTTCTCATTTATTTAAATTAGGCTTTTAACCCATTGATTGCTAGAAAAGTCTCCATGTATTGCTTCACAATATGTTAATGGTGAGCCAAAGGGGCAACATGCTTCTGAAAGCCCATTAAGATGGCAGGCAGCCCTGTCTTCTTTCCCTTGCTGCTGGACTATTGGCTGCCCTTCCCCTTCCTACTCCACAAGCTTTTGGTGGAGGTGTTTGGGGGCGGGGGAGTGTGGCCAATGGTTATGAGGCAAGGGGGTTGGCCTGGGGGGATGGAGGAGGGTGATGAAAGTGAATGTGATGTATTTAACAGCATATTGTAAAATAAACCTTAATATTACCTTTTGTTTTCCCTCCCTCCCAGCCTTGAGATCTGCCCCTCTATGGCGGTCTGAAGTAGTGTAGCAACAGCTACAGAAGAGGTCACACTTAGGTCAAAAGGTTGTCCTTGTCGCAGGAATAGATCACTGTTAGGTCTGTTAGTGTGGGTTAGCCTCAGAAGGTGCAGTTTCCAGAGGGCCTGGACGACTGCAGGCCGGGTTCTGCCTACTGAAGGTGTGCATGGGTAGACTTAGGCAATGAGGAGAAAAGAGGGTTTGAGAAGGTGTCGGTGCAGGCCCAGAATCGCAGGCCCTCATAGTCGGGGGCCATACCGTCAGGTCAAAGGTAGATCAAGAATGCCTGAGAGGCCCTTACATACCTCCCGGGTGGTTGGCAGATGGATGTTGCATGGGTTCCCAGGCTGCAGTGAGCTGGACACGGGTTAATGCTGGATAATGGCCTGGTGGTCCCGCATTACGGGGGGGAGGGTTCTCCAAGAGTAACTAGGTCAAACCCAAAATAATAAAGCTGTGACCTCTTTATTCCCACCATATACATGTGTTTATTTTGTGTTCAAGTTCTTCTTTTGGGTAAGGTTTGGGTAGGGGTGTGTTGGTTTGGGAAAAAGGTGGATGTGATGCATTGCCATGTTAAGACCTCTCCACCATTTATGGGGTCAATAGCCCCATTTAACCCTTTAAATATCAGACGTGTGTGCAGTGCAATGCATTTTATACCCATCTGGTACTCAGATGGATAGATCAATGATAATTTGTGGATTCTCCCCCTATGGTGCAGTTGGTTTGCCCCCGAATTGCCCCTGTTTACTGCATAAGGCCCTGTGTGTTGCAATAAGAGAACTACTTCAAATTAATCTTTTCCTTGCACAAATGAAGCACAAAATAGGATTAATTAAAACGTTGAATGCAATGGATATATCTCTAGCATCTAATGCGTTAAAAGACCCATATATGTCAATGGGAATTTTCATTTTTCCCCTATGGTGCAACAGGTTTCCCCCAGAAACGCACCTCTAATGCGCAAGAGACCTGTCCAACACCAAATGGGATTTAAAGAAGCTTTTCATTTACTGTAATCAGAGAACAAGGCAATTGCATATTTCAAAGAATTGCTGAACATAAGGGACTTCATTAATAATACAATATGGCAGCACATTTTCAATAAATGTTTGTGTGTACATAATTACAATAATAAGAAATCAATCCTTTTCTAATTATGGTTCAGTGACTTCATGTGCTTGTTAAATAAAGCTTGCAGGATGTCTTGTCATTTGAGCTAGCAAGATTTGCTCACTAGGTACTAATGTTTTGCTGTAATATGAATTCAGCATAAGATGGACATGCTCCCTTCCCCATTTATCCCTGTTTCATGACCCAGCTTACTGCCTAATGTATGGCTAATGTTAGGACACATCCCTTGGTTGAGGGCATTTTGGTAGTAAAACTTTTTTCAGAAGAAAAAAAAACTCCTTCTCCCTTAACCACTGGATGCTTAAGAGTTCACCAGTGCATTTGAATTCAATGCATTGGACCCCTCTCAAGTAGTCAAGTAAATAAATTATAACTACCATACACATTTTTACCTCCTGCTTAAAGTGAGTACTCAAGCATGTAGCAATCACACACAATTTTTAGCTTTTTTTAAATTAACTTAAAATGTTGAGTGCTTTGATCTGGGCTCACAACTGCCCAACATTTACTCCTACAGTAGTATGCAAAGAAACGTTTTATCACACGTGCCACAGAGTTTTCTCACCTCGGTTCTCTGTACCCAAAAAGTATAGGGTACGGGGAGATCCAGCTAGTTATAAATTGTGTTTCACAGCATGCAGAATTTTGATTTGATTTGATTTTTGTTTGTTCTATTGTTATGGCTAGTCTTAGTTCCCCCGTTCCTTCTCTGCTTGTTTTGAGTCACAGTGGTTGAAGCTACAATGCCAGTCCCTCTCTTGTCAACACCACCCTATCCTGTATTTCTGCTACTATAATTGTTGGCATATCCAGCATAGAGTTCTAACCCCATCAAAATAATAGAGACCACTTATACATTCTATTCTAGGTTGCAAATGAATTATTGCAGCTCTAGAGCAGAGGTGGTCAACCTCTATCTCTAGTGAATTGTTTTTTAAACTTCAAATGTATTGGATATTTTAACTTTTTCAGGGTAATGGTACAGAAAGAAAATAAGGAAATGGAGAAGGGTGGTGGAACACAAGGGGGACAGATCAGGATACATTTTATATAACCCAGCAGGTGTCAGGTTCTTTATATATAAGAACTTGTACGTTCTCTCATTATTCAGAATACAAATGGACCTTTGTGCTGCTTTGGCCCAAATATTGGTCCAGGACTCTACCTGGAGTTCTTCTCTGATATCACTTTCCCAGTCTAGCATGTGATTAATGTTAAATGCCAGAGGGAAAGTGTGCACCCTTCAGTACATATGATGTAGGAGGCCAGATGTGTGCAATGGCTGGAGGCCAAGATGCTCAAACCAGGTCAGATTTGGTGAGGGTGAACATAAGGGAAAAAAAAACTCCTTCTCCCTTAACCACTGGATGCTTAAGAGTTCACCAGTGCATTTAAATTCAATGAATAAAGTGGGTCACTTGCAGATGTTCTTAAGCTCTGTTAGAAAGGAGATAGTGTTTGTTAGCCAATGTAGAGAAAGGGATTATGTGATCTCAATCAATGCAATCTACAAGTCTGACTGGGCAGAGAGGGGACCAGTAGCAAAAGTCTGTAGGGGTATACCCTGGATGAAACACTTGATTAAAATGGGAGTGATTAAGAAGACAGGAGAGATAAGGGGTTTTTTGAGACTGTTGAAGTCCCACAGCCTGAAGGAATGAAAGATTATGGGGCTGAGGAGACAACAGAGAGCTAGACAATTTGCGGGATCCAAAGCTAGTGGTGATAAGGAGATGCTGTTTGCAACTTTGTTCTATAGTCACCCATGAAAGGCTTTTTTCAGGGGTTTGACATTGCAGCATTTTTCTCCAACTTTTCTGCAGCATAATAAGATCTCCAAGACATTTTGTCTAGAGAGGATTGTTGACAAAACCCTAGGGATGCCTCCTGCCCAGATAAACTTGGTGATAATAGATTATAGTGTGTTAGCAGTCTTCAATGGAAATGAAACTGTGAGGACTCTAAATTAGTAAAGGAACCTTGGGAGGAGATTCATTTTTACCGATGTGACGCAGTCTATCTATGTAATGATAAAGGAGCTCCACCTGGAGAAATCCAATGCATGTGACTGGAGAAGTGAAGAGTATACTAATTAGCTGAGCAGAGGGCCAAGAAACAGGTGGTAAGCTGAATGATAGAGCATCCATTTGAAATAAAAAATCAGGGTTAATAATATCTTGGTATGGGAGGTAGACTTAGAGACAAAGCTTGTGATTTCTCTGTATTAATTTTGAAGCCAGAAAGATGCTGACAGAGATAAAGCTCAGTAGAAGATTTGAGAGTGATGTGAACGGTTTAAACAGTTTAGTAGGATGTCATAGGCAAAATGAGAGTGTTTGTAATCATTATCATCAACTAGTGTTCCTGAAATATCACAGTTACATCTAATATGGGGTACAAGAGGTTCTAGTCTAGCTGTTAACCCCTTGGATATGTCTCCAACTCATTGTTTTGCAATGCATTGTTTATAACCCTTTTGCACGCCACAAGATATCAACACATTCCAATCATCCTCAGTAGGCCAACAATAATGGGAATTGCATTTTAAAGCCAACTGGAGGCAAGCAGAAGATATGAGTTCTAGTCCAACATGAAGAAAGAAAAAAATTATACTCCTCCTCTAAGGCTGAAGTGGTTCCTATGCAGTTCCATAGTATGTATCCTTCATAAGTGACCAGTGTTAAAGAGATGAAGTGTCAGATTTAATGCAGAATGCATTTTATGTATATATGTATGTTAATATCCTATCAGTGCTTGCCTTGTGCGCCCCTTTATCTAATTCTCTACAAACTAAACTTATCAAGCATATGAATAAGTAAAATATATGAATGCTATTTTGTAGGCATTAAAAAAACATGAAGAATGATATAATTCTTATGTCTAAAACCTTTATTAAGAGATATTCACAAGCAAAATTTCCCCCTCCCGCCCCTTTTTCCTAGTGGAAGCCATCTCTTCTCAGATGTGAATCTGGTTGTAAGACCAGACAGATAACAGTAGGGGACAATCTTCTTTATATGAAAAGAATGAAAGCCCTTCCCCCCTTGACAAGTTTTTCAGCTTTTTCCCTTATCTTAATTGAAGATTGTCCCTCTCTGCAGTCTACCTGGGCACCTCCCTTCTGATCTGGTTGAACAGGGGGGGGGATACTTTGCTTGTGAATATCGCTTAAACCATAAAGGTTTGAGAGATAAGACTTACATCGTTCTTCATGTTTTTTTAATGCCTACAAAATAAAATAAAGATAAAACGAAGTATTACTGTCCCTTTAACAGGCAGTGTAATTGCGTCACCTGTGTTTAAAGTAAGTGAGCAGTTATTGTCTGTTATGAAAGAAAAAAATCATATTGTAGGGATTCCCTTGTTTAGTAAAATAAGGGTACTTCTACTGCTGAAAGATGCATATTTCCAGAGTTATTACAGTTTTTTTACATTAACTGTGCTCTCTAGTGGTCAGATTCCAATTAATTAATGTGTTAAATTCTATTTGAGAGGAAACTCAGTGACAAACAGTTCTCCATAGAATGTGATAGAAACTGCTGAGTCATGCTGTCAGTTAGAACTCTCAGGAAGTAAATGCACTGTAAATTCACTTACAGATTATTTGAATTTAACCCTTTGAGTGCCAGAGGGATACGCAACACATTGCTCTGCAATGCGTTGTGGACCCCTCTGGCACTCAAAGGGTTAATAAAACAACTGACAGTGGTTAGAGTGCCCTTGTTTTACTCAGCATCAAAAGCCCCAAAAGCATTTTAAAAAAAAGTTTACTGTTCCTTTAATCTGGGATATCCTTATAACCTGACCTGCTGGTATGTCCTGAGGACTAGAGACGAGAATCACTGTATTAAAGTGCTCGCAAGCTAAAGTCAGCACTTTGCATGAACATGAGTGTGCAATAATGTACTGCACATGCAAACCAAATATAAATTTGAACCTAAATATCTCAGAAATGGGGGTACTTTTTTTTACTCTTTAAAGCAGCAGTAAACTTTTTTTATGAAAACACATATTTTATAGAACATTTCCTGATGAATAAATCAAGGGTACTCCCATCGCTGTCAGATGTTTTATTCAAAATTTATAGCAGTTTAACCCCTTAACTACCCTTGACGGTCATAGTACGTCAAGGGTCGATTTGACTTGACGACCGATGACATACTATGACCGTCATCGAGTTCCGGGCTCCCCCCGCGGCTGCACGCCGTTCGGGGAGCCCAGAACGCAACGGAGCAATAAAAAAAAATTGCTCCGTGGTCGTTAACTCACTTCCGTTTCTGGATTCCCCTGTCGTTAAGGGGTTAAATAATCAGGAAGTGAATTTACTGTGTTTACTTCCTGATAGTTCTAACTGACAGGAAGTGACAGGCAGTTTTTATCACATTCTATAGAGAACTGTATGTCTCTGACTTTTCTGACTTTCCTCTCCATTAGAATCTAACAGGAAATCTAATTAGAATTCGACCACTAGAGGGCACTGCTAATGTAGAAAACCATGGGTTTAAACTGTAATAACTCTGGAAATATAAATCTCTCGGCAGTGGGAGTGTCCTTATTTTACTCAGTAGGAAAATCCCTACAATTTATATTTTTTCATAAAAAAAGTTTACTGCTCCTTTAAATGAAAGGCACTAGTACCCTCTCTGTGTTTGAAATTTGAACTCTATACTTCATGTAGATTTTACGGCAGGTCATCCCCAAAACACAGTGACAACAAGAAACAAAACAGGGAACATTTTGTTTGTAGGCAGAATGACCAGAAATCCAACACTGTCATTCCATTCAGAAGTTATAAGCCTTTGGATATCATCATGTAACATAGATCTGTCATTCAAACTATCACAGCTCAACCACATTGACATTATGCAGGAGTTCATTACACAGGAGAATGGAATGGAAAAATAATGTGAATGGAAAAATGAGTAATCTGCTTTTCTCCTCAGATAAAATAAGGCCTGTAATGTGTTATTTATTTATCAGACCTAACTACTTGAAAGGAATCAACGTCAGTCACTATTCCTCTGGTGATATTAGCGAATTTACTTAATGAAAAGCTTCACAGGGCTATATTTCTGTCTTGGTTAATGGACATTTCTTATTTAGAGCTAGACTAGTAACCCTTTAAGGACCAGAGGGGTGTTCAACGCATTGCAACACCCCTCTAGTTCTTAAAGGGTTAAACACATTTTCTGAATGTTTTCATGCTCCCCAGAACAAATGAAAAATCAAGTGAGCTCAGTTTGTCACTCTGAAGTGATACCATTGTTTGTAGTCTTTCAATGTATCTTATTTATTTATTTATTTTAGAATCTTTGGTTATTGTGTACAGAAAGGGAACAGTGAGCAAAGAAACTGTCAAGATGTTATCCCTAATTGAAGCTGTTTTGGCTACTTTCTCAGAAACATATCTGCCTTGTTTCACCTGTCAGAAAAAAATGTATCTTTCAGTTCTTCTGCACATAACACAATGGGGCTTTATCTATAAAAGCAAAAAAGAGCAAACCATCTACACCATGGGGGAAAATAAAAATTACTATTGACTTAAATGGGCATACCTGGGAACCATTTTGTCAGTGGCAGCCACGCCCCAAGGTTGCAGTAGGGTGGAGTTAGCCCACACTGCAGTGAATTACCAGGGGGCAATGATTTTGGCAGCCCCTCCCCTAACCACGCCTGTAAAAATTAATGCACACACTGTAAGTTTCAAACACCCACTCTCCCTTTTTATACTTTGCCTTCCCATCCTCCACTTTGCCTTACCATTTACCCAAACCTCCTTTCACCACCCTGTTTTTTTCCTACTACCCTCCTTTTCATTATTTGTCTTCCAACCTCCATTTTGCCACTTCACCCTCATCCCACTTTTCCCTTCACCTCATCTGCTCCCCCTTCCCTCATTTTCACATTGTATTGTACTCTTCACCTCATCACCTCCCCTTCACCTCACCGCACCCTCCCCTTTGCTTCATAGCACCTTCCCTTTCACTTCATTGCATCCTCTTCACCAGGGCTAGATTTACCAGTAGGCAGATTAGGCACTTGCCCAGTGGTCCAGATTCTTAGGGAAGCCTAGCTTTGGCCAGCCATGCCTGCTGACCCACTGGCCCGTCCACCCAATTTCTGCAGTGCTGCCTCACAAGTTCACAACCATGCAATGTGTTTATTAAAATGAGCCACCTTGTGCCATGCATCATGTGTCAGACCAGCCTTTCCCAAACCCACCTGGGCTCCAAAATTTTGGTGTGATGTCAGTGATGTCACGTGCGAGCAAGCAGGAAGTGCACTAGACGTACTGTGAAGTCAAGAGCAATTATCTTCTGTAGCACGGCCGCCAGCTCCACTTTACAAGGGGGGGTAGCAGGACCCTATTATAAAACTCAATTTTATTAGTCCATTTGAAACTGTAACCTTTGTTATTTGTTTTATTAAAAACTAGTAAACCCCATGTACACCCGCCAATACTGGCGGTGCTGCAGTCATGTGCAGTACTGACTGCCCGAATGTGCAGCGGCTGATATGTTGTGGGGAGCTCCGAATTCAGACCGTAGTCCTCTCCGCGCACCTTCCTGGGACCAAGCTGTCCCAGGAAGGTGAGCAGAGAGGACTCCGTTCTGAATTCAGAGCGTCCCGCTCCGTATCAGCTGCTGCGTGGACAGTCTGTACTGCGCATGACTGAAGTGTGCGCAACCATCTCTACTGCGCATGACGGCTTCTGACAAACATCCTTAGTGAATTATAATGTAGGATACTGTCAGCACACTGCAATCATTGCACTTAAAACTCATGTAGTAGCATAGGGTTCTGATACTACCAAAAACTCTCATTGTGTATCATTTTTTAAAACTTTTGTTATAATAAGACAAAGGGAGAGATGCACTATGGTGTGATAAACAGGTGATAAAATAGAGATGACTTCTCCAGTGTTCTAAACTTTCCAAATCCTATATTATTCTATGGAGCCAATGAATTTCACTCACTATGGAGATCATAGAATAACTTAGGAACTGTAGAAGTGATATCACTTGAAAAGTCATCTCCTCGTTATCATCTCTTTCCCCTTCCCCTTCGCTGTCCCCACCCCTTTACCACCTGGGCACAGGAAAAGTCATACCACATATCTAGTATATTTTATATATACACATTGTTAGATTTTGGTGAATTTCTTAACTGTAACCTGACAGTTTTGTTTCTTTCACTGCAGGCTTTGTTATGAAGATTCTCATCCTTTTACTTACCCACAATGCCTTTCTTCAGAACACAGTAATTTATAACCAGACAGATTTAAGGTTGGGCACATTAACCATGTGTGTTACTGTCCTAAATTTCCCTTGAAATGTGAAAGATTATAATCATTCCTGGGAACTTTAATTTGTGGAGTCCCATGCCACCCGGAAGTATAATTGCCACAAATCGTTGCAAAAGGGGCAGGGTTTACCCTAAAGTGGGGGCAGGACTTTCTGGGGCATCACACACAAGAGGGTGGGAAGTGGGAGGAACTGGGTGGGAAGGAGGAAAAGTGGGAGGACCTGGGTGGGAAGGAGCAAAAGTGGGCAGAGTTTTAAAGAAAACTCCCCACATTCAGAGAATCAGTCTCTGCCGGATTTTCCCTGGAGACTCCGGTTTTGAGAGGGCAAATCCGGAGAGATACCAGGTATGATTATAATATGCATCAAGGCCATAACTTGAACCTCTCAGGTCTTGGGGCAAAATAAGAGGCTAGGTTCTCCCTCCATAGTTATGAGCAAGTTGGAATAAAGAGCACTGAACAAGCCTAATGTAAAGTTACAGAGCAAGTTTGAATCGGCATAGACATAGACCCAGTGAGTTATTCACTACCACAGGATCTCTGAAGATCTTCACATGACCGGAAAAGACAGATAGAAATAAGCTATTTGTTTGCAGCACCAGGGAGCTACTGCTGTATTAGGATTCATAACCCACATGCTGATAGTTAACTCTTTTAGCTCCAGAGGGGTGTCCGTTCCATTGCAATACATTGGACACATTTCCAGAGCTCAAATGGTTAATGAAGAAAGGGGAAAGGGCTGCTTACTGTTTTTATTTTACCGACTGGAACAGCCATGTGTGATGATGTCAGTGGCCACCAACCAAAATAGCAACATTGTCTGATTGCAAGGGGTCTCTGTCCCAACTGTACCCCCTGTCCTAAATGCAAGAAGTTTACAGAGAATGGATTTATTAACAAGATTGGGTGGAGCCATGTGGAAAGAAGCAGAGGGATAAACAGATTGTCTAAGTCTACAAAGAGAACCTAGAAAAAAACACTGATATCCTACTTCACTGTTATTGTAGTGTTAATATTGCAGTGCAACATCATGGATTATGTTCGTTCTATTCTCCTGTGTTCCTTACCAGGTCTGCTGATCTTATGTGGGCAATAGATACCTCCTCCCTATGATGTCACAACACTTGCTACTTTACTTGTCATACTACAATTTCTAGAAGCTCTAGCAAAAAGGGCTGTCTTATCCTTCTGCTTCAAAATGGAGGAGCAGACATAAATCTCACTATTTTAATATTAGAAATTAATGTACGCATGTATAAAAGGTATTTCCGTACTCCTTTATGTCATGTGAAGCAGGTATATTTTGTGTCCTCGTTAATGGGAATGGCAATGTAAGAAATTATGTATAAAGAATGTCATATTTAAACATGTTAAGATCACTATAGAACACCTCATTTATCTGCCACCATCTGTTTAATGTTTCTAAGTGTGTTAGTGTGCTTAAAAGATGTGTAAATTGTATAGAAATGAAAAAACAATATCACAAAAGCAATTGAGACATTTTATTATAATAAGCAAAAAGATAAAACCCATGTAAACATCTACATACATATTACGTAGTACCACATGCAAAAGTAGCACATAATTAGCAAGAATTGTGTTTGCCCTACGGCATTTATTTATACATCACTGCAATGTCTTTAATCATGATTGTGTCTCCCTCCCCAGTGTACAATCTTTTTACATTCCATCCAGTGCTATGGAATATTTTGGAGCTTTATTTGTATACGATGATAACAGTGATATTAGAACTAACCTTGACCTCTCTCTGACAATTGGGACAGTCTGTGCTTGCACTAACCATAATTTTATGCAATTTATGATTTTACTGTTAGGGGCCATCAGAGGCATAACTAGAAGCCACTTGGCACTGGTACAAAAACTATGCCCCCCCCCAACGACATTGCCCAATCTCCTCATTGCCTCCACATTGCCCTCAATCTCCTCATTGCCTCCACATTGCCCTCAATCTCCACACTGCCTCCATATTGCCCTCAATCTCCACATTGTCCCCACATTGCCCCCAATCTCCACACTGCCTCCATATTGCCCTCAGTCTCCACATTGCCTCCATATTGCCCTAAATCTCCACATTGTCCTCAATCTCCACATTGCCTCCATATTGCCCCTATTGACCCCCCCAGTGTCCATCTCCTACTTCCCTGGTGGTCCAACGACATGGCAGGAGAGGTCTCTGCCTCCTGCTACACAGACCTCTATACAGCTGGAGCTCCCACGCGGTCCTTTCCTCAGTAATCCAGAGCTCTGGGACATGATGTAATCTCCCAGCGCTCTGCATTACTACAGTGCTGGAGAGGGAGCTCAGCTGTTTGAGTTCTGTGCTGAAGATGGCACAGACCTCAGCTGCTTGTTGCGGGTGACAGGGTCACAGAGGGCAGCCAGGCCACTGGAGTGACGGGCCCGGTCACAGGGGTGACCCCTGCCACCCCTATTATTACGCCAGTGGGGGCCATGAAAAAGGGGGTGGAGATTTCAGTAGCAGGAGTCTAATAAGATTGATAACAAGTGTAACAGAAATGTAACCACTAGCTATGTTCGTTACAGTTTATAACAGATTATTGAACCTTTGTACCAAAGACAAGAAAAAAAATGCTGGCTAGTAGTACGTTATGTGATAGTTCAATGGATATTAATCCTTTTAGTTTACGGGATACTTTAAAATAGCTGAAAGGATATATACCTAGAAGGAAAATAAAACCAATTACTTACACTAAACGGACAAACAATATATATATGTATGTACGTATCTAAAGTACTGTGCAAAAGTCTAAGGCAGGTGTGCAAAAATGCTGTAATAAAAGAATGTTCTCAAAAAATAGTTAATAGTTTATTTTTATCAATTAACAAAATGATAGTGAGTGAACAGAAGAAAAATCCAAATAAAATCAATATTTGGTGTGACCACCATTTGCCTTCAAAACAGCACCAATTCTTCTAGGTACACTTGCACACAGTTTAAGGAACTTGGTAGGTAGGTTGTTCCAAACATCTTGGATAACAAACCACAGTTCTTCTATGGATTTAGGCAGCCTCAGTTGCTTCTCGCTTTTCATTTAATCCCAGACACTCAATGATGTTGAGATCAGGGCTCTGTGTGGGCCATATCATCACTTCCAAGACTCCTTGTTCTTCTTTATGCTGAAGATAGTTCTTAAGACTTTGGTTGTATGTCTGGGGTGACCAATCAAATGCCTCCCTGATGGTAGTGATGATAGATAAGTATCTGCCTGGTCTACTCATCATTGAGGAGACCATTAATTCAGACCAAATCCCCAACTCCGTTTGCAGAAATGCAGCCCCAAAACTTGCAAGTTACCTCCACCATGCTTCACTTTTGCCCGCAGACACTCATTCTTGTACTGCTCTCCAGGACTTCGTCAAACAAACCGCCTTCTACTGCAGCCAAATATTTCAAATTTTGACTGATTAGTACAGAGCACTTGCTGCCATTTTTCTGCAACCCAGTTCCTGTGTTTTCATGCATAATCGAGTCTCTTGGCTTTGTTTCCAAGTCCGAGGTATGGCTTTATTGGCCACAAGTCTTCCATGAAGACCACTTCTGACCAGACTTCACCTGGATATATTATGTTACCTTTTCATGCTTTCCCAAACCCCACCCACTCATACCTGGTAGTTTGGGTAGGATGGAAGCAGGCCATGCTGCATCCCTGTGTCATCTCCATTTACGTCTCAGCGAATCACAGAGCCGGGGGGGCAGCATCAGTTGGGGTCCTGATTTCCCCTGTGAGGTCTGGATTTAACCTTTTGACTGCCAGGGAGACATCCAATGTATTCAAATAAATTTAAAACTAAACAAAAATTTTAAAAATTGTTCTTGTGAGGTGCAAAAAAAAAACTGAATATGTTCTGATAAAAAATAATAATTTTCCATTTAGAAACATAGAATTTGACAGCAGATAAGAACCATTCGACTCATCTAAGGCTAGATTCTATTGCAGGTGCTAAATGTTAACACCCATTTTAACAAACATTTTCCTATGGAAATCTATGGGGCAAACTGGAGATAAAAGTAGAAATAAAATTAGCACCTGCAATAGAATCTGTCCCCTAGTCTGCCCATTTTCCTACTGTAAAAACCTCAAATCTTATTTGGTCCTTGGTCTTGTTCAGGACAGCCTTATGCCTATCACATGCATCTCTAAATTCTGTCACTCTATTAACTTCTACCACTTCTGCTGGTAGGCTATTCCAGTTATTTGCTACCCTCTCAGTGAAGTAAAACTTTCTTAAAATGACATCTAAACCTGTGTCCCTCTAGTTTTAGTATCATATCCCCTCTCTCTCTTCTCTCCTCCAAGCTATACATTTTCAGATCCTTTAGTAGCCCTTTTAGTAGCCCTTCACTGAATTTTCTCTAGAGTATCTATATCTTTCTGGAGATGGGGTCTCCAGTACTGTACACAAAACTCTAGGAGAGGTCTAACCAGAGATCTGTAGAGTGGCATGACCACTTCCCTTTTTCTGCTACTAATGCCCCTAGCTATACAACCCAGCACTCTGCTTTCATCCCCCACCTCTTTGTTACATTGCCTCCGTACCTTTAAGTCATTAAAAATAATTACTCCCTAATCCCGTTCCTTTGTTGTCTCTGACAGCACAGTACCCTTAATAGTATATTTTTCCTTTGGATTTTTATGTCCCAAGTGCATGATTTTACATTTATCAACATTAACTGCAGCTGCCATACTCTGGTCCATTCTTTTAATTTTCCAAACTCATTTGGCTTATTCCCCCAGAAATGACTACCCTGTTGCAGATCTTTGTATCATCTGCAAAAAGGCATACCTTACCTTGAAGACCTTTTGCAATATCACAAATAAAAATATTAAAAAGAATGGGCCCCGGTACAGATCCCTGAGGTACCCTACTAGTAACACTCCATTTGCCCAAATATTCTCCATTGACTACCTCTCCTGTCACTCAGTCATTGCCTTATCCATTTAACTATTTTTACATCCAGACCCAAACATTTCAATTTATTAATGAGTCTTCTATGAGGGACAGTGTAAAATGCTTTACTGAAAACTAGATAAGCTATATCTACTGCTCCTCCTTGGTTTATTATTGTCACAGAGACCAAGAAAACTCAAGAGTCAGACGGTATAGTTAAGATCATTTTATTAAATAATAATGATAATAATAGACAGGATCTCGAAGAAGCAGAGGGTGACAAGAGAGATCAGAACCTCTATCAGAAATAGGAGGCAGTCTAAGATGAACCACAATTGCTAGAGACTAGGCCATAGCCAATGGTAGTCTCATCAGCACAGGAGGCCCCAAGGAAGGACTCTCACAATCTCCCCTAAAGGTGGAGACAGGGGAGAGAACTGACTCACATCTGCAGTCAGTCAACTAAAGTCCGCCAGAGCCCCAAGTCTGTACCAGATAGGATATCCACTGATCAGGAGGCAACACACACAATACAGCTGGACAGAGCCCCTAGGTCAGCACCAAGATAGCCAGACAAGCCAGGGTCCTACACGGAGAGGGTAGTCAGCCAGAACCACAGGTCTGCACCAGATAGGATGTCCGCTAGTGAGGAGGCAACACAGACAATACAGCTGGACAGAGCACCAGGTCAGCACCAGTTTGGATAGTCAGACAAGCCAAGGTCATACACGGAGCAAGTAGTCAGCCAGAGCCACAGGTCTGCACCATATAGGATGTCCGCTAGTGAGGAGGCAACACAGACAATACAGCTGGACAGAGCCCCAGGTCAGCACCAGTTTGGATAGTCAGACAAGCCAAGGTCATACATGGAGCGAGTAGTCAACCAGAGCCACAGGTCAGCACTAGAATGGATGGTCAAACAAGCCAGGTCATACACTGGATAACAAGAACAGGAACTGGAACTAGAACTGTACTGGACAAAAATGTAAGGGTACTGAGTAAAGATCCAGTGCCCTAAAATACCCTTCCAGGAACTAAGTAGGTGGAGCAAAACTAGAACCTCCAGTATAAGATTGAGGCCTGAGTCAGAGCGCAGCCTTGCGCCCAATAATGATGCATCGATCCGAGATGCGTCCCTAACATCCATCAACCCTGCATCTGCCGACTCAATCCTGCCAATTTGGAAGAGGACACTCCATGCCCTAAGTGCGCCCAGACCGAACGCCGAAGTGGCGGTGCTGGGTATAAGGTACGCCATGACAATTACTTTAGTTACTCAGTGAAAAAAATCTATGAGGTTAGTTTGACAAGCTCTCCATGTAAACCCATGCTGTTTGGTACCTTGTGAGCCATTTAAATTCAGATATTTAACAATTCTTTCCAAGGAATAGTAATACCTGGATTTAAGAAGGTTTAATATTGTTGATATGTAAAAAAATAAATGAAATGCCGTAAATCCCGTTGCTTAAAGATGTATATTTTACGATTTATAAGCTTTTAAAGTCCCCCCCTCCCCTTTTACTCATGTCAGCAGTCTAGCTGACAGATCGAGATTCTGGTCATGCTACCAGACGGCTCTTCAGCAGAGCTAAAATAGAGTTGTCTACAAAGAAATACTTAAAGAGATAGTAATACTTAAGTATTACTAATCCCTATAGTAAAGTACTACTTAAAAAAAACGTATTGCCCCCAGTGTCATCTCTCAAACCTTTATGGTTTGAGAGATGATCGCTTCTAAAGTTGCCCTCTCCCTCCCCCTTCCCCGTAGTCAGCTTTCTAGCTGACTGCAAGGAAGAAAGTCGTACGACTTTCAGGCGGCTCTCCAGCACAGCCTGATTGCGTTACTAAAAAAGAAAACTTTCACTGAAATGGTCTTCTACGTGTGCTTGGCTTGCAAGCACACGTATAAGACCGTTTTAGTGAAAGTTTTTTTTTTATTAATACGATCGCGGCTCTGCTGCAGAGCCGCCTGATGATCTATGACCGGATTTCCCTAGAATGTTGACTACGGGGGAGGGAGAGGGCAACTTTAGAAGCGATCATCTCTCAAACCATAAAGGTTTGAGAGATGACACTGGGGGCAATATGTTTTTTTTAAGTAGTACTTTACTATAGGGATTAGTAATACTTAAGTATTACTATCCCTTTAATTAGAACGGTCTACAAAGTGTGCCTGCCTCCCAAGCAATGGGATTTACTGCATTTTGTTTATTTTTTTCATATGAACAATATTAAACCTTCTTAAATCCAGGTATTACTATCCCTTTTAACATAGTTTCCATTAATTTTCCAACTACTGACGTAAGACTTACTGATCTTTAGTTACCAGCCTCTTCCCTGCTACCATTTTTGTGAAGTGGTACTACATTTGCTGCCTTCCAATCTTCTGGAACTGCTTCTGTCGATAGTGACTGAATGAATAATTCTGTTAATGGTTTTGCCAGAACACTCTTAAGTGCTGTTAATAACTTTGGGTGTATCCCATCTGGTCCCATCAATTGATCTGTTTTTACCTTGGAGTGTTGAAGTAGAACTTCTTCCTCTGTAAACATGCATGTTTCCCATGTCTTGCTATTTCTTTTTTCTAACAGAGATCCCTTCCCTTCATCTTCCTCTGTAAAAACTGAACAGAAATATTCATTGAGGCAGTCAGCTAGCCCTTTATTCTCATTTACATAGTTTCCATTTTTTGTCTAACTATTCATTGTTTCATTTTCCTCCTTTCACTTATATATCTCATAAATGTTTTATCCCCCATTTTTATTAACAGGGATTTTTTTTTCTCTGTGTGTGCTTTGGCACATCTAATAATGCATTTGGCCTCCTTCAGCCTAGTCTTGTACCGATACCTATCTTCTTCCTTTGGCGTTTGCTTATATTTCCTAAATGCTTATTTTTTCTCCTTTACTATATTTGCCACTTCTGCGGAGTACCTTAGTGGTTTTCTTTTTTTTTTTCTTTTACCCATGCTGACATGTCTAATGCAATGCTCTGTTGCATTTAATAAAACACATTTCAGATAAACCCATTTCTCCTGGGCTCCATCTAAAGATCTTCAAGCTGTGAAAGGCTGACATAAATATGTTTCCATTTTAGAAAAATCAGCCTTTATAAAATCTAGAACCTTTGTTTTAGTTTGGCGCAATTCAGCCTCTGTCTTTATATTAAACCACACAGATTGATGATCACTGGAGCCCAAACACTCTCCTACATCTGATCCCAAGTCTCCATTAGTAAATAATAAATCTAGTGTGGCTTCCTTCCTAGTCGGCTCTTCTACTAATTGACTAAGAGCTAATCCATGGAAAGAATTTAGGATATCTCTACTCCTGACCGTACCTGCTGATTGGTTTTTCCAGTCCACATCAGAAAGATTAAAGATTAAAGTTTCCCATAATAATAACCTCACCTTTCACTGTCATCTTAGTTACTTCTTTGCCCAGCAGTTGATCCAACTCCTCCTTGTCCTGGGGGTCTATAGATCACACCTGTATGAGTGACCATCTTATTCCCACATTCTAAAATTATCCAGTCTCTGTGTTCTCATTCATACCCTCTATAGGATTAACCTTTAAGCTATTTTTGACATAAATGGCAACCCCTCTTTTTCTGCCTGTCTTGTCTTTTCTAAATAGAGAGTACCCTGGTATTACTACATCCAATACTATTTTTATTATACCAGGTCTCTGTAATCCCCAATAAATCCACATCTTAACTAGTTATTATTGCAATGAGCTCAGGGAGCTTATTCCCTAAACTGAGGGCATTTGTACTCATGGCTCGAAGTCTACTGGTTTTTGACCTATGTGTCACAGACATCCCTTGTTCAAATCCATATGTGCAATGCTGTGGGGGGCAATTGGATTTATCCTTTATCATTCCATTGCCCCCTTCTACTAGCTTAAACACCTGTTAACAAAACTTCTGCATTACTTGCTGAGAACCTCTGTCCCCTTTTAAGAAAGGTGCAAGTCATCCTTTTTGTACAACTCCTTGTTACACCAAAGGGTGTGAGAAACAAAGCCAAATTCATGTTTTTGGCCCCATTTTCCTAGCCATGAATTAAAGTCTCTAATTCACTGCATCCTACCATCATCTTCCTTATACACTGGCAGAACCTCTGAAACAGATACAGTGGAAGCAACTTGCTGCAGATCCTTACAAAGCTTCTTAAAAACATCTAAGGAAAATGGCACTTGTAATTCGGCAGCTGTAGAGTTATAGGATGACCCCCAGGCCCCCATTAATTTACTTTGGAAATGTCCATGATTCCTCTGGACTGCTTTATCAGTAATTAACTTGTTTTTGGCAAGAGAATGGTAGACTATTTGGAAATTCACTTCCCTGTTATCTTTGAAGGTTTGCCAACTATGGAAGCACCACAGGAGAAAATCCCCCCAAAGTCACATTGTTTTAAAGTGGGCTTTACATCATTTGAATGCCAGAGAGTACGCTGGAGACCTCTTTAGCTGTTAAGGGGTAAAATACCAATTTAAATCAATGGGAATATTAATTTCTAACCTGTGGTACAGTTTGTTTGCTTCGGAATTGCTCCAGCATATTCAATATGGTCCAAATATGTCTTTTACAATGTCACAATTTAATTATATATTCAAACTAGTGAATACTGAGCCAGCACACCCCACCTACTTATTCTCACACACCCCCACCCACCCACATTCCCAATTCCACCTTGTAACATAATCATTGTATTTACATCTCCAGAGAAAAAAAAAATAAAAAGGGCCTTCCCGAGGACACGATCTTACTCCTGGTCATACATCATAAGAGATACATCATTATTCATGTCAAGAGGGATGATCAAGGTCTTCCTGTTTTATCAGCGATTATACTGAAGAGAGAGAAAAAAAGGCTGCTGTAATTGGCAGTGAGCCAGAGATGTTCTTCCAATTTCCATATGAGAGAAATAGCAGGAGAGGCCACTGCACAGTATAGTTTCTGGATCTGTGATAACAAAGTCCTTTGGTTCTAATGTTTATTCATAGTGTTCCATATGTATTGGGTTTGACACCTCCGACAAGCAGGGCCATTAGGTTGCAAGTATATATTATTCCCTCTTGTACAGTATTATAGAATTGATTGGCACATTACAAATTGATTGTAATTAAAAACTTTCAGTTCAATAGGTGTGTTTTGATTCATGAGAGAAAAAGATTTGTTTAGAGCATAAGTGACTCTGTGCTAGTTCTGAAAGTCATTTATGTTAATGAGTCACTGTCTGCCAGTCCCAATTAATAAACAGCTCAATCTCCTTTTTAGTAAGTCCACAGGCTGTGGAAGAGTTGTAAATTATCAAAGTCTTTGAGGAGAATTATACCTATGGAACAAGAAGGACTGCCTTCTCAGTAGGTCTGGGAGCATCTGGGAGCAGGTCTGCAGAGGATGCCAGGGCTCCTCCGGGAGCACCAGAAGATCTGAGAATCAGAAAAGTGACTCCAACATGCTATCCAGCTGATCCAGCATTAATGAGTGAACACGCTTCAGTCACATGGGCCTCACCTCACATAGACTGCTAGGGAAGGGTTTTTAATCTGACCCTAGCAGTCCATAGGGACTGCACACACAACCAGCAAAGACTGAGACTCTGAGCCACCAAATTAATTATTTTGTCCAGTCAGATCATTGACACCACTCCCTCCGAAAATGGATTACAGGAGCTATTTTGGGGTTGTGCAGTACAGGTAATGGCTTTCTACCAAATCTGCTCCTACAAAAGCATAGTAAAATATGAAAAAAACACATCAAATACAAATATAATTGTGACCATCAGCCACATATAATAAACTAGTGTAAAAGCCCGTGTACACGGGCAATGGCCCGGGTAATGTTAACCCTTTGAGTGCCAAAGGTGTACACAACGCAATGCTTTGTGATGCGCTGCATACCCCTCTGCCACTCAAAGGGTCAAGAGGCCGCTACCTCACTGCTTCATGCGATGCAGTCTTGCGTCGCCTCATTCACGCGATGCAATCATGCACAGTAGAGGCTGCCGTTTGGGCAGTCTCTACTGCTCACAACTGCATTGTTACAAACATGCTAGCGATTATTATATAGGATAATGTAAATAAAGTATGGTACAAGCTATTCAAAATACAACCACAAAAAAATATTACAGACTGGTTTGCTGTATACACAACAGCTCTTTTACTCTAAAAGCATTTTCAAAGCAACAAACCTTAGAACGCAATAGCCAACTTATTTTTTCTTTTTTTTTGCATTGCAAAAGGGTTTTAGCCCATAAATGGATAGTGGCAATTAAATATCAGAAAATGGTTAGATGTGCGGGACTTTTCTCTATAGGTTATCTTAAGCTAAAGACAGGCTCAGTAAATACAGTCAACTGAACATGCATGTGGTGAACCTAGTTTTTTCTTTGCTTTTTTTATCCCTTTAGGTGTCAAGGTTAATTAATATTAAGAGCAAACCTCATGGAGAGGCATCAGGACCGCTGGGGGGTCCTACTGCCCCCCTCCACCAAGAGGTCTCCTAAGCCAATGACCAACTGTTTTTTTGTTTTTGTTGTTTTTTTTTTAAACACAGGAGTGGTAGCGGTGTTTGGTTGAGGAGGCCACGCCCCCTGACAAGCAACCAGAATCACTTAGATATTTCATATATATATATATATATATATATATATATATATATTTATTTAGATGAAATTACCATTTTGTAGTGGATCGACAACAGCTGAAGATGATGATGTGTGTATATATATGCAAATGCTGCTCACCATTGCTCATGGGATTTGGCACTCCAACTTCATTGTGTGGTGGATGTCAGGGAATCACTGCAAGTCAATAGTGGTGAATTTTGCTGTAGCTTCATCCCTTTAGCCATTCCTGTGACTCTTGTTACAGCAATTGTGACAACAGTAGACGTGGCAATTTGTTGGTTGTGGACAATTATCCAAATATCAACTGGAAAAATTAGACCTGTCAGAGTGCTAAGGGAAGCAGGTTTGTGAGCATGCATTGGGAAAACTACGTCATAAATGGTGGAAGTGCCGACAAGAAATAACAATGTATTGGACCTAGTGATAACTAATAATGCAGACATGCTATCCAATATTAAGGTAAGAGAACATTTGGGAAACAGTGACCACAACATGGTTACATTTGAGATTAGTCTGGTAAAGCAAAACTGTATAGGTTCAACCAAAACTCTTTATTTTAAAAAAGCTAGCTTCTAATTGTTAAGGGCTTCAATGCCACACATAGACTGGGATATTTTATTTAAAGGCAAAAATACTGAGGAAAAATGGTCAGAATTTAGGTTGCAGAAATGTACCCAACAGTATATGCCAATGGGGAACAAATGCAAAAGAAGTAAGTCACAGCCAGTGTGGTTAACTGCACATGTAAAGAAGGAAATGGCAAGGAAAATAAAACATTCAAATTATTTAAGTCTGAAGGAACTTAACAGTCTTTACATAAACAGGAACAGGAGCGGGCACGTGGACAGGGAAGACAGGTGCTGTAGGGACAGGGGAAGATGCAGGAGCACGGTCATCTTCAGCATCTGAGGATTCCACTGGTCCTGCTACAGGGGTGATGGGAGCTGGTCCAGCATGTGATGGACCAGCAACATCCTCATCACCACCTGAAGCAGGAGCAGCTTCTGCCTCATATGATGCAATGAGACCATCCAGGACCTGTTCATAATGATGAAATAGAACAGGTCTACTGGAGGCCCAGATGACCTCGCTACCTCCATCATCACCCTTTTCCACAGCACCTGCCTTCTAATGTCGTATACCCGCTTCCTGCACCTGATTGATGTGTGTAGGGACACTGCCACCTCGTTGACAGCTTCCACCACAGTATCCCACATTTCGCTCCTATCCACTACTGCGGTGGAAGCTGCCAATGGGCCAAAGAGCTGGGAATAACAGCCCTGCAGTGCCCCCACTAGTTGTTTGGGGTATTCCCCACCTTTTTTTCCAGGTCATAGAGTCATCGTTAACTTTTTTGCATTGCTAGTAAGGCACCTGGCCAACCAGCAATGTGAATCCTAAGACTTCGAAACTTGGGCCAATGGTATTCGAAAGTGGGAGCTGGAATGGGCGATAGCATCTCAATCTATCCAATACGATTCAAGGAAGATACGATATGATGCCGCACACTAAGCAGGGGCAGGAAGTGACAAGACGGTTTGTTCAACAAGCTGTGCAGGGTAGGCGGGGACGGACGGCTTGGTTATGTTCAACAAACTATGCAGGTTAGACTGTGACAGACATGTTTGTGATGTTCAACAAACTATGCGTGGCAATCTGAGATCATTCCGGGGAGGCAGCTGAGTGCTCATTCAGTTTCTTTCAAACATCGGCAACTCCAATGTATACTGTACATAACATTACTGTACTTACAGTGATAGATAGGAAGACACAAGCAGAGCATGGAGCTAACTGGAAAATAAATGGCCAAAGATGGGGGGAATGTATTTTGAATTAGTGGTGCATGGGGCATGGTTGTCGACCTACTGGTTGAACTCTTGCCAGCCCTTGGTGTATATGAAGAAATGACTTGACTCTTTGAGTGTCAGAGAGTTGTCCAGTGCACTTAAAAGCAGTGTGTTGGATACCGCTCTGGCACTCAAAGGGTGAAAGCAGCTAAGGGTTTGGATAATACAGGATAAAGATTGCTTAGGAGAATGAAACACTAAAAAGTGGGGTTTGTGTTTGAAAGATTACAGCCTAAAGTGGTGAAGGGAGATGGATATACAGAGATCATATATACGTGTTGATGGTGGTGCGACTGGTCACTTTGCAGTTAATGTCATAACCTACTGCAAACTCTTTGGGTAAGTGAGTTGATGATTTAGCACAAGATGAATGTATTTTTAATACACAAATTAGTTTAGACACACATACTGCAGTTTAAACAAACATTGATGTTTATTCTTGATGTAGTATGAAACACTAATGTATATACACATAGACTTATCTGATATGAGGGGAAATCAGGATAGGAAAACAAGAGAGAGGAATTTGGGTACCAAAGAGGGACAGTAGGGTAGGAGGCTGGTACCAGAAAATGAAACCTTAACCTTTACCCATGTACTAACATAGAATGTCACATGTATAGTTTGTACATGTTCGAGTCGACCACTTATGTTGAGTAGGATGTGACAGGCATGGGTTTTCAATGTTCGAGCATATGCTAAATTTAATGACAGGCATGGGTTGTCGATGTTCAACCATGTGATAAATTGAATGACTGGCATGGGTTTTTGATGTTCGACCATATGCTAAATTGAATGTGACAGGCATGGATTGTCGATGTTCAAACACTTGCAATTTTGATTGTGACCGGCATCCCATGCTAGAGTAGAGGTGACATGTACAGACTGGCAATGTACGACAATGTCCGTTTTTGGAATGGATGTTTTTCTAAATACACACCCTGTCTGGAAAGAATGATAGCAGCGTGCATGGAGGCGCACTGCTATAATTTAACCCATGTTAAATTTGGCAGAATAATTCGGAATGGATCAGAATTTTGTTTGAATCGAATAGGTCCAAAATTAGGATCATCCAAATTAGGAAAAAAATGTTGGCCGAATTTGAATTAAATTGAAAATGTTGCCTGTGCACAAGTCTACCCTCTACCTCGAGAAGAGGATGCTCTCCCTCTCCAAGATCGCCTCGACGAGGGCCCTGTTCTCCTCATCTGTGTAACAAGGATCCCTCAGCCTCTCCTCCTCAGCTCTGGCCTGCGAGGTGTCAGAGCCTTGGTCAGAATGTCCTGCCTGTGCTTCCTCTGACTGTGGGTTTGAATTTGTTTGGCCAGCAATCAGGGTTGCTAGTCAACATCGACCATTATGTTTTAACTTGACTTGATTGGGACGCATGGTGATGCACCAAAAGGTGCAACAAAAGTTTTGTGTTAAGTGTATTTGTTGGGCCTACTCTCGTTAGCTATTCTTGTAGACTACCTCTCAAATACGGTATAAGTCATTTATTATTACCTTTTGTTGGCCCTTTTTATATTAACAACGGTTTTAGCGCAAAGCTTTAAATCTGGCCCTTATTCCTATACGTATTGACCCACTTTAATGATATTCTTTGTTGGTCATTGAATCAGAGGGTCTTCTCTTCCGGTAGATTATAAGACTACAAGACCTATCTTGTAACCAGAAAAAAACACTAGGAACAATGAACATTCAGATTTAAACACAGGCAGGGATTCTTTCACCTCCTTTTTATGCACAGATAATCAACTAGCAGCATAGCTAAAATAAAAAAGGTATGCTGCACCATGCTGCAAGAGTTTTATCTGCAATAGTTCATGTTTAAGTGAGAAGAGACAGTTATAATTATAATCATTTAAAGGTAAATAATAATGTTTTACCAAGACTGTCCCTGTGGGAGCAGACTTAGCAAAGAGTCTAAGGTTGCACTGCTCACCCCCAGAATGGCTCCCTCCAGCTGTTCTGAGAGTCAGAAAACTTACACCCTTAGGTTTCATTGGGCATGAACATAACCCAGAAGCTTGCCACCCACATCCACACATTTTGTGGGTTGTGCATGCAGCCTCCATAGATCCCTAGGGCCTTATTTTCAAAAGATGAGTGGAGGAATTCCGGTACAAACCAACTGTATAATGGGGGAGAAATAAAATATTGCCATTATTTTAACTTGGGCTTTTAACTCTTGCACGCTAGCATTCAAAGGCTGAAAAGCCCCATTTAAATCATGGGGTATTTGGAAATTTTGTTTTTATTTCTCCTTTATGGTGAAGTTGGTTTTCCCCATAATTCCTCCTCTTTTCTTTTGAACATAAAGTCTCTAGTGTTGAGTGTGGAGGCACTTTACTAGGGTCTATTGAGGCTGCATCTGCAGCTCAACAAGAGTTTTGCAGCTCAGTGTCTTTAGTGGGAACCATCAAAGGTCACTGAGGATCTCTAACCACACTCCTGTTCTGCACTCCAGCTGGTACTCATAATGAAGCACAGCTTCATTGGCTCGGGAACCGGATCTAACGATAGGGAGATGGGCTCTTTAGCTAAATAATATTGTAAAAAAGGGGATGTATCTTTTTCTCAAGTATATAAAAAGGCTTGTCTACATCACACAAACACAGAAAAAGTTTGAAATGCAACTCTCTCCATGAGTACCGTTTTCTAGATATCCGTTCCCATACAAAATGCTATTCTGTGCATCTCAATTTTCCAGGATATATTTATTTTTAAAACAGTCTCACTGAAATGTCACATACATGTTTAGTCTCATCAGATACTGCAATGTCACATACATGTATATTCTCATTAGACAATTCAGTGTCACATATATGTATATTCTCATTAGACAATGCAATGTCACATACATGTATATTCTCATCAGACACTGAATTACCACATACATGTATATTTATCAGACACTGCAATGTCACATACATGTACATTCTCATCATACACTACAATGTCACATATATGTATATTCTCATCATACACTACAATGTCACATATATGTATATTCTCAGATACTGAAGAGCTTTGATAAATACTGTATACTGAAAACAAATAACAGTGCCTCTTCATATGAAGTTCCTTAGCTTGTGTCTTCAAATTAGTAGGCAGTTAGTGTTTAAACATGTACTGAATTAATGATGCTAAGGTGTTAGACTAATTTATCTGAATACCTTTTAGTTAAGTACCTCATCTGGAGAGTTATAAAGCAAAGCCCTGCTCTCAACTGCCAAACTGCAGTGATCACATCTAATAGGCAGAAATAAGCAGACAGTGCTGCAATCTAAAGTTAACTCTAGAAAGAGCAAAAATAACATTTCAAAACATGACAAACACAAAAAAGGAATTTTTTTTAAGATTAACATTTTTATGTCAGTAATACAAACACAAAACATTTATATAATTATAATATGGTCTATTAATATTGAAAAACCTTTTAAGGTAAGCCTTTTCGCATATTTAATAAAATTGAGCAATTTTACTCTCCTTCTCAAGTTCTAAATAACACAATCCTGAGCTCACGTACTAATAAGAACTGACCAACAGCTCTATAGGACAATGGCATAATATAAAATGCTGGAGCCCCCATGCAAACTGTATTGAGGGGGCTCCACAACACTGGGACTTAAGTTGCCCACTGGTAGAACATAAAGAGTCTGCTGGTAGTCACAGAATCACACATACACTGTCTGACACCCCAGTCTAGTTCTATCATTCTGTTGGTGTACACAGAACCATACATACACAATCTAACACTGTTACGGTTCATTAGACACTCAGACACAGAAGGTTTGGTAAAACACAATTTTATTAATAGCACAATGAACATGTGACCCACGCAGGTCCAGTACACACAAATATACTATACTGACACAGGTTAGGCTACAAAAATGAATAGTAACCCCCACAGGTCCAGTAGATACAGATGTTATGATACTGACACAGGTCAGGTCACAATGGGTGTAGTAACCCACTCAGGCCCATCAGGTACCAAAGGTACAATACTGACACAGGTCAGGTCACAAGGAGCGCAGTAACGCACTCAGGCCCAGCAGGTACCAAAGGTACAATACTGACACAGGTCAGGTCAGAGTTCGTGTGAATCTGGTACACAATGAGTAATGACACTGCTAGGCCAGGAACGTCAGCAGGCCCTAGCAGTGCCACAGACAACAGAGACTCCCTATGCAGAGAGTAAGCCCAATCAGTAGGTCACCAGTAGGTGACGGAGAGGAGGCCTTTACTATCCCATGGGATAGTAAGGTAGAGACTAGGCAAATGGAGCAAACGTAGGCCCGGAACAGGAGACCAGCGGATAAATATCTTAGCAGTCTAAGGAAGGCTACAGACTGTAGGGTATTATAGGCAACAAAGGCGAACTGCCGTGTAATGAGGACAAACGGTACCCACAGTCAGAGAGTCACAGGAATCACAGAGCAGAGCTGTGACCCTGATGCGCTGTAGTACCAAACCGTAAAGGTGAATGGACGCTCAGACCTGGACAATACTGCCTAGAACCATAGGCTAACTGAGGCGCCCAGAAACCACCCAACCTCGGTAGGGTAAAACAAGCAGGTCAAGCGTACCGGGTGCAACCAAAACACCTAACACTGTAGTGAAAGGATAACAGCGCAAGGTAGTAACACAGGGTCATGAAGCAGTGCTGCACTAGATGGATGGAGGCAACAGTGACTGTCAGGGACAGAAATGGTACGGAGGAAGGACCTCCGAATGGCAGGCAACTGGGTAGTATAGAACCGGGAGGTACACAGAGCAGGAACATCAGCTAGGCCTTGTCGGTACACAGAGAAGGGGAGTCAGACAATCCAGTTCGGTACACAGAGCTGGAACGTCAGCCAAGCCATGTCGGTACACAGAGCAGGAACATCAGCCAATCCGAGTCGGTACACAGAGCAGGAATGTCAGCCAGTCCGAGTCGGTACACAGAACAGAAATGCCAGCCAATCTGGGTCGGTACACTGAATAGGAACGTAAATCAGGCAGAATAGTCAAACAGTCCGGGTCATACACAGGATTCACGCGAATAACAGGAACAAACACTGGCAACTGGCACACCACAAAAGGGCAGCTCTGAAGTGACAGGGCTCTGTATAAAAAGGCTAGGGCTGGGTGGAGACAATCCACAGTAGCCAATAAAAGAGAATCAGGAAGTGGTTTTGACATAACAATGTCGCCAGCGAAAGCACGGGCACCATGATAAACACCCCAAGCTTGATCTACTGCACAGTGGTTGTCACAGAAATACACCTATACTGTCTGACATCCAACCTTATCCCACTGGTAGCCACAGAGCCACATGTAGACAGACTGTCACCTCAGCCTTGCTCCACTGCCCACTGGTGGGCTCAGAACTTCACATGTATTGTCTGACATCCTAGCCTAATTCTATATGTGCACAACCTGGTCACCGAACAGCTGCCTGAAGTAGACTCACTTTGTAAGGCCAGAGGTGCTACTCTGTATGATTTGCGACGTGTGTCCAAATGTCTTTTTTGCTTTAGTCAGCATATACCAGCTGATATGAACATTGAGGCAAAGATAATCAAGTTAGAGCCTTTCATTATAATCTATGATCCCCTATCTTTTTGTGGAATCTGGGCCAAATGTGTGTATGCTCAGACTGGCAAAAAAAAGGGGCCGGTGCAAGGATTTTTGTCTACACAGGAAAAGGTGCATTTTGATGCCCCCACCCCGCTCTGACCCGGCCACAATCCCCTGCCCCCCCCTCCTCCACCGTGCCACAATGCCCTGCCCATTGCCCACCCTGTCCTCCTCCACACAATGCCCACCTCCACACTGTCCGCCCCCACATCGCCCACACTGTCCAACTGAACATTGTCCACCTCCACACTGCCCACTTCTACACTCTGCCCACACTGCCCACCTCCACACACTATCCACCTCCACACAATGCCCACCCCATCCACCTCTGCACTGTCCACCCCGTCCTCCTCCACAAATTGTCCACTCCATCCTCTTACACACACTGTCCACCCTGTCCTCCTCCATACAATACCCACCTCAACACTGGCCATATTGTCCCCCTTAACACTATCCACCCCACATTGCCCACACTGTCCAACTTCAAATTGTGCACCTCCACACTGCCCGCCCTGTCCAACTTCACACTGTCCACCCTGTCAGCCAAAGTGAATCACATTATGTCATGAATGAGTAGAGCAATAAAATAAACGTTAGAGATTGTACCTTTTTACATGCGGTAAAACATATAGAGCAAGCGTAGTGTGCAAGGAGGAAAGGTTAAGATGGTGTGATTTAACCGTTTGAGTGCCAGAGGGGTACACACACAATGCATGGGCATTGGCACTGAAAGGGCTAAGTCTGGTAGTAGGACTTGTCTAGTTTGGGCACAGTACTCATGATAGATAAGAGAAATAAGATTTATGGATTGAGTGGTGAGCTGTGCTTTGCATTTATACATCCATACATGCAACACTACACTAATCTACCATACATAGCATTACATATACTTATATGCAGACAGACTCACATACATACTCTTACTCACATCACATACACACATTCCCCATTACCACACATTTTTCATTTAACCTGCAAATCCTCCATTTTATTTTTCATTGAGTTTTTCTGCATTTTTCATTTGCTGTATATTCTATTTATGTTATGCAATAAATATGTTTAAATGTTAATTTTATTTGTATTATACACTTTGTCATTTTATTTTGTATTGTGTTTATATTTCTTTTGAGAGTTTATTGTTGGATAAAGCTAGATAGTAACTGTATGAACATAAGGGAAAGACACTTAGTGTGTGTGTGTTTGTGTGTGTGAGCGGGAATATGGCTGCTGGTGCATAGAGGAAGGGATAAAATGGAGGAGAGGATGGCAGTGGGTGAGAAAGTCAAGCAAACCAAGAGGATAGTGGGGTCCCTTGGTAAGCAGGGAGAGGTAGAGGAAGGACAGAAATGTCAGGCAGTATAGCAGCATAAGTAGGTCCTACTCCGACACACAAGCGCTCCCAGCCCGCCCAGCGATAAGTCGACATCTCCATTAGCAAACTAATGCAGCAGCATCAGTACCTCAGGACTCGGAGAGTCTCACAGTCTGGTGTTCCGGTTCCCTTCCCGCTCTAACTCAGTTGTCTCACTCTCACTGAACACAGCCGCAGCACCGTGCTCACTCACTACAGCTGCACAGCCAAGGTGGATGTATTACTCTGAGTGCGCATGCGCATCTCAACGCTCCCTCACGGCAGCCAGGCAGATATATAAAAAAATAAATGCATTGAAAAAACATTTTTTGCAGCTCCCCCCTGTTTCGACACCCCTCCACTGCGGCGCCCTAAAGGAGCAGTAAACTTTGTTTATGAAAAAAATATATATTGTAGGGATTTTCCTGTTGAGTAAAATAAGGGTACTCCCACTGCCGAGAGATTTATATTTCCAGAGTTATTACAGTTTAAACCCATGTTTTTTTACATTAGCAGTGCCCTCTAGTGGTCAAATTCTAATTAGATTTCCTGTTAGATTCTAATGGAGAGGAAAGTCAGAAAAGTCAGAGACATACAATTCTGCATAGAATGTGATAGAAACTGCCTGTCACTTCCTGTCAGTTAGAACTTCCAGGAAGTAAACACAGTAAATTCACTTCCTGATTATTTAAACTGCTATAAATTTTGAATACAACATCTGACAGCGATGGGAGTGACCTTGTTTTATTCAGCAGGAAATGCTCTATAAAATATGTGTTTTCATTAAAAAAAGTTTACTGCTCCTTTAAGGCGGCTGCCTAAGCAGCTTTATGCTAGCACCGGCCCTGAGCACTTTAGGTGGCTGATCCAGTCATTGACAGGTCCGGAGGTTCTCCAACCCGCTCCTGCCAACATATATCATGAAGCCATGAACATTCTTGAGCTGGTATATGTGCCTGATCATAATAATATTATAACCAAAGTTATCACAGGAATTCACTTTGGACAGGATTCGGAACTGCCTGTGCATATAGCACTATGATCACACAAAAGCAGATGCAAACATATTCTGGAAATGGAGGCAGTCCCCTTCTGTGTGAAGTGTAATGCAGGTGGGTAATTATGTAGTAGAAAACACAGGTTAGACTGGCAAGATCACTGGCAACTCTGCATTGTATGGTACTCTGTGGGAGAAATCAGTACATTTGCAGGCATCAAATGTGATTAAAGCTATATGGGTGCATTTATCACGAAAAGACAGCACAAGCTAGCATGCAGGAGTAGTGGGTTAGTATGGGGGGAGAGTGCAACTGACACACATGCTGATCATGGGTGGAGTCAGTTCTGCTTGTATAGAGAGGTGCAGAGATGAAGCACAGTACCTCTGCACGCCTCTTATGAAAGTAGAAATATTTGAATATTGGCCTAACCTACAAATTCTACATTGCAGTAGTACATTTACAGCATAGAATGACTAGGTAAAGTGCCCCACACAAATATTTATTTCCTGGCTGAGAATAAAGGGAGTTGTAATCCAACAACACCTGAAGAGCCACACATTGTTCACTGTGTATGTAGTATATCTCAGGGAAGATAAACATGTGGCTTCCCAACTGCTGGACTATTCCCTCATTTTCAGCTGGACAAGGGCTGACAGACTATGAGGAGAGCTGTATCCTGCCGTCTGCTGGTGAGCCACATGCTGCTTATGCCATGTAAAAGTGAGGGAACCTGTGATACTTTATCTGAGAATCTACTGCAACCCAGCCTTGCTATATTTTCCTTTCTTTTACCCGGAGGGCCCCAACAATATGGTTATTATTATTTATTTTCATTATTTTTTAAATAATAAAAAATATTTTTTTATGTTGCAAAAACAAACTTTTTAATAATTAAAATATTGTTTTTACAACTTAAAATGTGCTCATTTTATATTATTAAAGCAAATCATGAATAGTGATAATCGTATTCAGTATTATTCATCACACTACTGATGTGTAACAACTTGCAGGATATCCTGCCTTTTCAACTTTATACTGCTGTGCCAAGATTTCCTTAATTCTTCAGCTGCCACTGTGCACAAAAAGCTTGACAAACATATTTTATGGGACAGTGTTTGCTTATCATAAAGCTGTCCTTTAATATCTTGCTGGTTATTTTTTCCTCATTTTTACATCATTCTGTGGAGATTTCATTTAACTCATAGATTTCTGCTATCCATTATAACTATGAAATCATGCTTTTATATAATGGTGCTTGGACTATAAGCAAATGCTTTTTAATAATATTGATTGGCTTTTTAAATGAATATATATATATCATTTTGAAGCAATAGAGTTTTGTAAATTATGCATGATTGGCGATTTGTGTAGGATTTGTAACATTTAGTTCTGTAGAAGACTATTAATAATAAATGATGTGTGAACGTCCACATTGGGTTCTTAAGGGTTAATTATGATATACATTTATTAACGCACAATAATCAGTCACCACTACACAGATCACTTGTTCTGAATTAGGACTGGCATCCTGAAACTAAGGCCTCGATTCACTTGAGGCCACTTGAGGCAAAACAATTGCCCTATCAGGTGAAACCACAATGGACGCTTGACCACAGAAATGGACTGGTGGCCAAATGTCTGTTTTGTGCATTATGTTCACAAAACTCACGCTAAGTAGTGTGAATAATGGGTATATCAAATGAAAAAGTTGATGATCGGTGCCTGACAAATTATCAAGAACCTACTGTTACATCAAACACAAGTCACCCTCCCAAACACTAACCCTATACTACCTCTAACAGTAAACTGCAACAATACTACCCCTAACACTAGCCTAAAACCCAGATATGTGTAAAACTAATATGCTGCCATCCAGTTTTTAAAAAAATAAGTAATTTTTTGTTGAAGAAAGAAAAGGCCTTCCCATGGTTAAATATATCTTCGCTGCCACTGGTTCCGGCAGGAATGCATAGTGCCATACCTTCCGGGTGTTTGCTTGAGTCCAAATGAGGGAATTTTTAACAGAGACTGGCTTTTTATATGGCCACTCTCTGTTCAAAATGAATTCCAGCCTACAGTTTGCTGGGATGTGTGCTTACAAACATCCCAGCCATTCAGCTGCTAGAAGCTGATTGGCTGGGAGGTGCATAAGAACACATCCCAGGCAATTGTAGGCTGGAATCCATTTTTTAACAGAGACCGTCCATATAAAAAGCCAGTCTCTGTTCAAAATTCCCTCATTCGGACTTAGGCAACGGTTCGGAAGGTACTGGGGGGGGGGCTGTGGCACTATGAATTCTTGACACTGCCAGCGGAGGTGGCTGCAGCAGAGATATATTTAACCATTGGAAGGTCTTTTCTTTCTTCAACAAAAGAAAGAACTTTTTTTTTTTTTTACAGAATTGCAGCATATTAGCTTTAAGAGATATGCCAGACTGCATTTAACCCTTTGAGAGCTGGAGGGATACTCCTCTGGCACTCAAATAGTTAACTCAGGCATATCATTGGGACTTTTTTTACAAACATATCTTTCATTGACATTTTTTTATTTTACATGACAGGACAGATTTGAAAGAAGATAAGAAGGAAGATGGAAGATTACAGAGAAAAGAAGGAAGATTGAAGATGACGAGATATGTTTCCACATTAATAGGGAGGTGGGCACAGATATATCAATTCTTATGGTGGGTTTACTTAGCTTACTTTAGGGTTATTTGTATATCATAACTTAAAGAAACAGACCAAATGCAAAAAGAGCTTGTATTTTTAAATCTGGCTGCTACAGTCTCCAGGTAACTAACAAAATAAGGTGAGGAAAGTCCAAAATTATTATTAATTTATAGGTTGGTACTGGTGGGATGGCTGCTAAACAAGTCTGGTTCTCCTCTGTCTTTGGTAGACCTATAACCTTATAACAACTAGTCTGGATTAAAATATCCTCCATTAATGGTTTATAAATATTCTTCAAAGTACCCAAAACAAAATAAAGGTTAAAGGGATAGTAATACTTCATTTTAACTTTATTTTATTTTGTAGGCATTAAAAAAACATGAAGAATGATATAAGTCTTATCTCTCAAACCTTTATGGTTTATGAGATATTCACAAGCAAAGTTCCCCCTCCCGCCCCTTTTACCTAGTGTAAGCCATCCCTTCTCAGATGTGAATCTGGTTGTAAGATCAGACAGATAACAGCAGGGAACAATCTTCTTTGTATGAAAACAATGAAAGCCCTGCCCCCCTTGACAAGTTTTTCAGCTTTCTCCCTTATCTTAATTGCAGATTGTCCTTCTCTGCAGTTTACCTGGGCACCTCCCTTCTGATCTGACTGAACGGGGGGGGGGGATACTTTGCTTGTGAATATCTCTTAAACCATAAAGGTTTGAGAGATAAGACTTATATCGTTCTTCATGTTTTTTTAATGCCTACAAAATAAAATAAAGATAAAATGAAGTATTACTATCCCTTTAAGGTTGATGTGTATGTATGTATATATGTATATTAAAAGTCAGAGATGCTCAACTAGGTACAAACCTACAATACAAATTTGCAGGCTCTATAGGAATATTGTCCTACCCAGGGTACAATCTCTTTTAGCCCACTAGTGCCTTTCACAGAGAGGAAATATCCTAAAGCATATCATATTGGTGCTGCCCCTACAGCAGTCCAACCAAGAAATGCCAGGCAATTCCTCTCTGAACAAAAGAAGCAGCCAATCCCAGATATAAGTTTCAGCCTTGTTGGGCCTCGTCAGTGAGGTGTAGCTGATCTCTCTAAGCACTGTGAGCAAGGGGTCCAATGCTAGATTCCCCCTATTACCCTTGGGGTGACTAATCCCAAGAGTAATTTGCATATGTATATTAAAAGTCAGAGATGCTCAACTAGGAACGAACCTGCAATACAAATTCGCAGACTCTATAGGAATGGTGTCCTACCCAGTGTGCAGTCTCTTTTAGCCCACTAGTGCCTTTCACAGAGAGGAAATATCCTAAAGCATATCATATTGGTCCTGCCCTTACAGCAGTCCAACCACGAAATGCTAGGCAATTCCTCTCTGAACAAAAGCAGTCAACCCCAGATGTATGTTTCGGCCTTGTTGGGCCCCGTCAGTGAGGTGTAGCTGATCTCTCTAAGCACTGTGAGCAAGGGGTCCAATGCTGGATTCCCCCTACTACCCTTGGGGTGACTAATCTGTTTATCTTGTTCAGAGGGGAATTGCCTGGCATTTCATGATTGGACTGCTGTAAGGGCAAGACCAATATGATATGCTTTAGGATATTTCCTCTCTGCGAAAGGCCTGTATTGTAGGCTCGTTCCTAGTTGAGTGTCTCTGACTTCCACTTTACATATGTATATATACAGTTCAGTTAGGTAACTTAGGAGCTTCCTTTGGTGCAGTCACCAGTTTGCAATAGGAAACATGGATCCAAGTGTCTTTTTCTTTGGCTTTTACTGCAGTATTTGTGGTTAAAAGGATTGGGAACAGACCTTTCCATCTTGCCTGTAGCGCTGATTTCCTTGTGATGTTCTTTATTATGACCCTATCACATGGATCCAATTGGCAGTACTGCTTTAACCTGTACTTAGGATGCTGGATGATTGCAAAACAGTTTCTTCATTAATCACAACATTTTTAACAAGCAATTCCTTAAGAATCCTACCACTATCAAAATGTTAGCAGCAAATTAAACAAGCTTCACAGCAGTATTGTTCTGTGGTTGACACTTGCGGCGCAAACCATTCTTTTGATATTGCTTCTATTATGATCCTCCATTTGTTCACATGAACAACACTATGGTGAATGCAAACAAAGTAATAAAACAATGAAAAAGGGAGTGTTGGCCCTCCATTTAGATGAAACCAGTATCCTTCTGGATTCTTAGTAAACTGAAACTGCGTTGCACTGTTAATTTGGAAGGAAATAACAAGGCCAGCAACAAATCCTGCATATACTGAACATATAGTATGAATAAGCCACTGGCAGTAAGGAAGCCTCTAGACTTACAGAATGCCCAAAAGTCATGCACCAAGCCAAATGCACATCTAGAATCTGTAAAAATATGTACAGAGATTCCTGTCAAGGTGCAAGCTCTCATGTGTAAGAAAGTCATATTGATCAAATATGATTTATAACAGGGGTCTGTCTGTGGAGATGTATATGTGTGTGTTTATGTATGCCTTCATGTCTGTATCTATATGGATATAGACGTGTATGTGTATCTATATAATATATATATACAGGGCTTAGAGTTTGAAGTCCTTTGCTACAAGCCAGACCTGAAGTTACTCGCCACTGCAAGCCATAGCATACCCACCAGGGCTTTCTTTCTTTGTATATGGAAAATGAAATAGCTTATATATTTTAATGGTGCAGTTTCCCTGTTCAATATCTTAATTAGTTCTGTTTGAGACCACACTTATCACTTCTGTGCTAATAACCCTTTGAGTGCCAGAGGGCTACCCAACTCATTGCAATGTTAAAATTACTCCAGTGTTGACTCTTCCTAGGCTAATACTGCCCAGCACAGAGATTACCACAAAATGGAAATAACAAATAAAAGTTAATTTCTGGGCAGAGCAAGCATCTGTCCAAGATGGACTTGTTTTTGCTGGTCTCCGAGGACCAGCCTGGGAATGCTAAGCCTCAGGCATAGACTGACTCTCACTAATGTGATTCCGGAACTCCTTCTGACGGCCTGACAATACCCATGCCAGGGGGACACAGTTCAAAGTCGCAGCGATATGCTTCATGTGTGGCAGGAGAGCCTTTAGTGATTGCCCCTGTTGGAACTCCATTACCGAGAGGTGAAGACATGCAAAATAGCCCTCTCACCACAGTTGATCCCTGTTGGAGCATTGCGGAGGTGACTACAGTCAAAACCACCAGACATATGGCAGCTCAGGATCAACTCCAAGCCCTGGAGATGTGATTTGCTGTCTCCAATATTTTCAGAGAAAGAACAGATTCTTAGGCAAAGTAGGGAACTGGAGCTCTGCTCTATGAGGGATCAGAATTTCAAATCTATAATGACCTCTTGCCTTATCCTCTCCAGCAGAGGTGAGCATTTAAAGGGATAGTAATGTTTCATAATAAAAGCAGCTCTAATTAATCATCATAGTATTTGGACTTTGGAGAGTGTTATTTCAATTCTGTCAGAGTTGTAGTTCAAGAGTAATTCAATGACAAAGTATCCCCCTCCTGTCCCTTTTACTGATGTAACACTGCTCAGCCAGAGCAGAAGGGAGGTGCCCAGGTAGATTTCAGGGAGGGACAATCTTCAATTAAGATAAGGGAAAAACCTGAAAAACTTGTCAAGGGGGGCAGGGCCTTCATTGTTCTCATAGGAAGAAGATTGTCCCCTGCTGTTATCTGTCTGGTCTATGGACTGGATTCCACATCTGAGAAGAGATAGCTCACACTAGGTAAAAGGGGCGGGAGGGGAAACTTTGCTTGTGAATATCTCTCAAACCATAAATGTTTGAGAGATAAGACTTATATCGTTCTTCATGTTTTTTTAATGCCTACAAAATAAAATAAAGATAAAACAAAGTATTACTATCCCTTTAAGCCTCTCACCAGCCATCTGGTTCGGCACCAGATTAAATACCGCTGGGGCTTCCCCAATAGCTTGCAGGAGCATAAAGGGTATATAACTGTGTTCATCAGATCATGCAGATACGTTTTCACTGCATTACAGATACCACCTATGCCTGCTCCCTCTCCGGAGCCCTGGGATGACCCAGCTCCACATTCAACTTCGTCGCAGACACAGAAGATCGCTGCCCCCGCTCACACAAGTCAGGACTCCAAGAGACCGAAGCTGGGCCCCCTGGTTGATGTCGCTCTTTGATGTTATTGTGAGTTGTCAGGTAGAGACCCGTTTGGTATATACTGACTTCTGTTTTGGACTTATGTGTGTCTCTCCTGAACCCTATCACCTGGGGCCTTCTTCATTGAGTACTTTACCCACAGCCTATCGTGAACTGACCCTGCCCTGGACCTGCTTGCGAGCACTTCTGCTGCGGATTGTCCCCTCAGACTAGGTCTCTCCTTCTTTCCAAGACTCAGGGCATCCCCAGTTCTGAACTGACTTGGGGGAGGATACTGCAGGTCCAGCTCCCGATGACCCAAGCAGGATGTTTGGGGACAGTAGTGGTATGTGCACCCTTACCCGCTCCCTGTGGCTGAATATTGTATATTTCATGCTCTGTTGTACTGTCTACATTCGGTATTCTGCTACAGTTGGGTTGGGATGGTGTTGGCTGGGGGGGTGTGGCAGGGGGTCCAGGGGGCCTCCATGGGCGGCACGCTGGAGGGTGTGTCGCATGGGGGGGGTCTGGCCCTCGCGTGGAGACCTGGTTGCTCAGTTAGGGCTACCGGGGTGGGTGGTGCCCCACACTTGCTGCTAGCGGAGGCTCCCCATGCTGCTATATACTCGTGCGGGGGGGACCCTTTACAACTGGCCCCTGGAACAGGTAGCATTGTTAGAGTTGGTGGTTACAGGTGGGGGAGGGGGAGGCAGTAAGAGACACTGTTACAATGACTGTTATAATGCTAGTATCTCCCCTTGTATTTGTTGTGGGACATGCCCCATGCCTCACAGCTTGAGGCCGTCTCTCGTGTGTCACTTCTCTGTCTTGGGGGGGCACTTCGAGTTTGGGCCAAAGTGGTCTCTATCTGACTTTGTTACCTTGTTGTGATGTGGAGAGTCAGCAGAGAGAGAGGTTTTGGTTTTGGTATTGACGTCACAGGCAGCCAATGGCTCCAGGGGTGGGGGTGCTGCATTGCAGTGCTCCAACCTTTTCGGCCATTGTAGGGAGGGCTTATTAACTTATTGAGTGCTGGAGGAGATGGTTCCACATTGATCTGCTTTGGGTCTACCCGGTGGTAAATTAATATTATACAGTTGTTTCCCACCTCTGATTACATGCTCTCTAATTTTACCAGGGGGAAGTGCTCTACCGCTCCCACATGAGAACCTAATGATCAGAGTGTTGTCACTTATTTACTGTTATCTCCTGTTACTTCTGATTCATTCCCAGGCTGGGCCTTTATGGCTAGGCCTAATTTCCTGTGTTTTATCCAGACTTCCATTTGGTGCTCAGATTCTTACTGTGTGGTGTACCCCCCTACACTGGAGAGGAGGCTTTACTACTTTCAGCCTATCCCATTTTCTGTTTTCTACTTACTGTACTGCTCTCTTGACCGGCGACTATCTCCTTTGGCTCCTCCCCTTATCCTTGTTCCCTACTGCCTGCTTTCCTCTCTCCTTTCTCCTTCTGCTGTAGCACTTCTGGAGGGCTTTGCGTTCTGTTCCACTAGTTCATCCACTTAGGCTTCAGGCGCAACTTTCGGCCCTCTACCTGCTTTCCCTTTCACTCCTCTCCTACTCCTTTTCTCCACCTGTGAGCTACCTCTCTTTACCTCTTTCTTCGCTATAAATTCTTTTCACCTATTTTTCCTCCTCTTTTCTGTCTGGTTCCAAGATACTCATTAAGCCTAATGTGTTCTTCAAAGAGAATGTTTCCCAGCTCCTCTTCATCTGTGTACTGGAGTAAGAAGCAATATTTTCATGTTGTCGCATACTGACTGTTCAAAATGGCTTTAGTCAGTTGTTTTTTTGCTATGTGATTCAGACTACTTATTGTTCTGTACATGTGTTATAATCTCTGTAAGGACAATGTTTTCTGCTTGGATGTACAACTTTTTTCTTTTCAATAAAACTTTTTGAAACTCCAAAAAATTTAAAAATAAAAAGTTAATTTCTCCAAAACTATTTATATTGCAAAAAAAATAAAAAAAGGCTAGCGCAACATAAAACTTGTATCTTCAACGAAAAGAGCAGTGGTAGCATGATACACTATGAAAAGGCATTTAGCACATGCTTATTACAGTCCAGCAGATGACAAATAGCACAGTTCAAAGAACAAATCCCTTTGTCCAGTGCCTAACAAAGGTATTCATCCCCCTAAACATTTTGCCAATGGTCATGATATAATGGGCTAATGTCTAGCTCCCAAGTATCCCTCTTTAGGAGGAAAAGTCCTTCTTTGAGACCCAAACCCCTCTGTCTCGCTTTCCCACCCTGGTGTCCCTCTTTTATGGAGATCAAACTGTGTGGTGTGTACATTAGTATATCACATTGCTAAACAACAATAAAACTAACAATAATGTTTGTATAAACATCACTATATGTGTTTTTAAATTAGTCTGTGTAAATAAAATAGTTTGGTCTTGTTCTAGATTATACACTTACACAAAGAGGTGTCAATAGGTCATGAAATAACCTAGAAATTCTCGGTAATGCTCTGCCCACCAGCCACACTCCCATCAACACCACCTAAAACAATTGTGTCACTCTTTGGCCATTTGAAATGTTGGGAGGTATGCTAATAATGAAAATGGGCTAAGTGCCCTTACATATTGAATAATTCTGCCACTGCTCTTTTTGTTCAATTTCCATGTTACATGGAGACCGTCAGAGCAGATCAGCAGCAATTGACTCAGCAGTATCAGAAATATCTGATTTATTTATATGTAGTTCTTAAGTATCTTTAAAATTAGCTAAACGTATCTTAACTTGACAGGTCCACTTTAATCACTGTTACTCCCTCCTCTAGGAGTAGAATCCTTATAGGCTTACATAGTTAGCGTACAGTCCCCCTGATTTCTCCTCCACAGAGCTTGTGTGTTGTAATCTCCAGCTGATTCAGTCTGGAAGCTTAGACATTACACCCACGTGCACAGCAATAGGAATGAGGATCCCACTAGCTTCAGCTCTTGCAAGAAGTGAGACAAGAAGTTTGGTAAGACATGAACAATGAGGGCAAAACGTAGTAGCATTTTAGCCATAAAAAAAAAAAAATCAGGAGATTGGTAGAATAAGTTGTCTTGAAAGCTTAAATCCCAAAGCCACTCAGTTATCCAGTAAATGAACAATGAAGGTTGTAAATTTATAATTTTGTTTCTCACAAACAGTGAGATATTGCTATCACAGATGGACAGATATTAATTAGTAAAACTCTAAGCTTTAAAGTGTTTTACGTTAGTCTCCCTTTAAATTTCCTTAGGTGATATTTTTAATTTCAGAGTGCAGAAATCACAATAGCATCATAATAAAAACATAATGTATAGGACTGGTATTTCAAGGATACAACTAAATGTGGCACTTATGGCGCGATGCAGGAAACGTGCGCAATCACTATTTCCCATGTGAAAACCCCCTAGGGAATAGGTTTGTGCATGATTTTGTTGAATTGTGCATGAAAATTCAAGATTAGCGAATGGCTGCGTATATATTTATTTTTTTGTGGGGGTAGCTAAGATTAACGAATCTGTGTGAGTGGACTAGCGAATGCGCCTAATGCAAGAACTGCTATTGCGAATGAATTTATACGTCTGTGTACTGTTGTCGTAAAATGGAATTTTTTATGGGCAATTCAAGAAGCATTCGGTATTTAGCTTCCTGGATTAGAACATGCGCAAAATCTATCTGCGCACAAGAATTCCTTTATCCAATGCGAACATTTCTTGCATCGCGCCATTAGCGACTGAAAAAAAAACATTGGGGAGTGGGGTATACATACACTAAGGTGTGATAAAGAGGAGATCACTTCTCCAGTGTTATAAACTTTTAAATTCCTATTTTATCCTATGGAACCTCTGTACTAAGATCATTCAAGTTGAAGAAATCCTAGTGCAGAGGCTCCATAGAATAACATAGGAATTGGAGAGTTTATCGCACTGGAAAAGCGAGATCCACTTTTATCACACGTACGTGTACGTCCCCAGGTATGTGCAGTAAAATATTTAGGTTACTTATGCCCTAGGCTGAACCAAGTGCATACACAGCACCCCCATACACATTTTGCCACACACACTTTATCTGTCACCTGTTGCAAGTCACATCCCTTCCCTTAAAGACATATAAGCACGAATATAAAACTGAAGGGATACACTTTATGAGGCTATATGGATTACTAATACATGCTACAAATAACTACCATCCAAAGAGTTCTAAAAGTACAAAATTTGATTTAAAAAGGTAGACAATCTGGGTATATTCACTTTGGGAAAGAGGCGTTAAAATAGTGTAATTTCTGCAGAAAATTGATATAGGCACAGAGCAGCAAATCTACCCATTCTTTTGCTAACGGCCTAGGCTGCACTACAGTGCACTCTGACTATAGAGGTATTTACACTTGAAAGAGCTTTGCAATAATTTACAACCTCTAAAAGAATTTTGGTGACCTCTATCATACTCTTTCCACTGGTGTTTATTCATCTCCCTCCCACTGTAGCTGGATTGTTTTGGAGACAAATCAGCAGCTCCAGGCTGTATTCCATTAGAAAACTCAGAGCATCTGATGTACGAAGGAAGAGTTTTGCAAACAAATGCACCATAGGGAACAAATTAAATGAATAAAATAAAAAATAAATTAAAAAAACTGGGGGTTTTAACTCCTTGAATGCTAGAGAGGTTTCCATCACATTGTTTCACAAATTACTGGATACCTCTAGCATTCAAGGCATACATCAGCCTCGTAGTACAATATACTTATGCTGTGTTGCTTCCTCCTCCTGCCCACAATGAAAATGTGTATCTCACACCCAACTGGTGCCTTCGTGTCTTTTATATCCCCTTGAGGATCAATGGGGTATACATACAATATATTGCTTTGCACACTTCCCTGGTCCTCAAGGAGTTAAATGCTATTACTCACTGCATAAAACGGCCCATGGCAAGAGGATGGTGTAATAAAATACCTTTTTCATCTGGAGGGCTAAGCCATGGAATCAAACATACACTGACACCTCAATCTTGTTCCACTATCCCACTAGTAGCCAAATAACCCTACATATGCTGACACCCCAGTTAAAATAAAATTTGTATTGTAAAAATAAAAATATACAATGAAGGGGTCTCCATAGAATAACATATGGATCAGAGAAGTGATATCATTTAAAAATAGAAAAAAAAAATGAATAAAACGAAAAAAGTAATATTATAAAATATGAGATGCTTGCTATAATATATTTTACATCTTGACTGCCAATATAAACTTTACATATAGGTTATTTTTATAAATGGGAGAACTAGACAAATGGATTTGGGAGTATTGAATGACAATCACTAATTGTCTGCTATTAGTCTTCACCTACTTATATTATATATATATATATATATATATATATATATATATATATATATATATATATATATTATACTAGCAATGTGGGACGGTGTTGCTCGTCAGGATATCTAGGGAATTAATGCACACACATGGATGCAAGACAAACACACACAGAGACACACACGCAAATGCATACGCATGCACTGAGATGCATATAGAGCGACACAGTCATACACATCCTATATAATAATTCGCTAAAACGTGTGTAACAACAAAGTCATGCGCAGTAGAGACTGCTGTGCGTGCTGCAGTCATGCGCAGTAGAGATTGCTGTGCGTGCGTCCAGCTCTGTATCAGCCGCAATGCAGGCAGTCTCTACTGCGCATGACTGCCCCGCGACCGGCTGGCAGTAGCACTGTGGCCCGTGTAACTGGCTCTTCAACTAGTATACATATAATGCATAACATGCAGATACATAGAGTGTGATACAGACATGCAACACACACAGTGAGGAACACACAGGCACACACAGAGACACACACACATAAGTGAGTCATAAGGGGGTGACTTATGTGTCATTGTAATGAGTTTGTGTTTGTACTTATGCCTCCACTGTGGCATTTATTCATATAGCTGAAATGCATGTGGTAATTGCACATACTATGGTGGAAGGTGGATCATGCTGGCTCCTGGGGTGTGAGTAAGTGAGTGCGTGTGAGTGACAGTGTGTGAGTGATTGCGTGTGAGTGATTGCATGTGAGTGATTGCATGTGTGTGAGTGTGTGTGATTGTGTGAGAGAGTGTGAGTGAGAGAGTGTGAGTGTGTGATTGAGTGTATGAGTGTGTGTGATTGAGTGTGTGAGTGAGAGTGTGTGAGTGAGTGTGAATGAGAGAGTGTGAGTGAGAGAGTGTGAGTGTGTTTGAGTGTGTGTGATTGAGTGTGAGTGTGTGTGACTGAGTGTGAGTGAATGTGTGAGTGAGAGTGTGTGAGTGTGAAAGTGTCAGTGTGTGAATTATTGTGAGTGTGTATGACTGTGTGTGAGTGTGCGATTGAGTGTGTGAGTGAGAGTGTGAATGTGTGTGATTGAGTGTGAGTGTGTGATTGAGTGAGAGTGTGTGTGATTGAGTGTGTGAGTGAGTGTGAGTGAGAGTGTGAGTGTTACAGAGTGTGAATGAGAGAGTATGAGTGTGTTTGAGTGTCTGTGATTGAGTGTGAGTGAGAGAGTGTGAGTGTGTTTGAGTGTGTGTGATTGAGTGTTAGTGAATGTGTGAGTGAGAGTGTGTGAGTGTGAGAGTGTCAGTGTGTGAATTATTGTGAGTGTGTATGATTGAATGTGTATGATTGAGTGTGTGTGAGAGTGTGAGTGACAGTATGAGTGTGTGTGTGTTTTTTTGTCTGATTTGTTTGTGTCTGTGGTGTAGGAGCGAGTGGCAGCCATTTTGTTTTTTCAGTTACTTGGATAGTGCTGGGCGGGCTGAATAGTGGGGGCAGGCCAACTCCCTGCATGATTTAAATCACCCCCCCCCCCCATTGAATCACCCAATGGAAGCAGTAACTCCTCCTTACTTAACCCTTTGAGTGCCAGAGGGGTACGCAACACATTGCAAAGCTGGTACTCAAAGGGTTAAGTTATGGTAACATAGCAATATAACACACGGTGGCTCCAGGGACGGCCCTAACATGGGTCCAGGGGGGTCCATGGACCCAGGCGGCACTTTGACTGGGGAGGCAATTTGCCGCCCACTGTATGTCAGCCAGCCGCCAGGTCTGTCCACACGGCACATGACAAAGAGTTTTGACTCCCTCCTGCGAGCGGCGTGCCTGACTGAGGCTGAGCCAGACTAATCACTGTCACAGCAGGCTTGCTTGGCAGGGTGTCTCCTGCAAAAAAAAAGCTTGCCAGCAGAGGTGCTGACTTAACAGCCACTCTGCGGGCGGGCTGTCAGCTTGCGCACAGACATCCTCCCATGTTGCCGCTCTCGCTCCCCACGCTGTACTGAGGTCAGAGCGCCGGGACTCACGTGACCTGCCGGCGCTCAGACATCAGACCACGTTGGGAGTGCGAGAGGCAGCATGGGAGGATCAAGCTGCCTGCCATTAGACACCAGGGAGCTGGACAACTGTGGGCGCTGGCGGGGGTAAGTCCTGGGTGGGCAACGGGGCAAGTCCTGGGGTGCTGGGGTAAGTCCTGGGTGGGCATGTCCTGGGGTGCTGGGGTACATCCTAGGTGGGCAACGAGGCATGTCCTGGGGTAAGTCCTGGGTGGCATTGGGGCATGTTCTGGGGTGCTGGGGTAAGTCCTGGATGGGCAATGGGGCATGTCCTGGGGTGCTGGGGTAAGTCCTCTGGTGGGCATGTCCTGGGGTGCTGGGGTATGTCCTGGGTGGGCAATGGGGCATGTCCTGGGGTGCTGGGGTAATTCCTGGGTGGGCAATGGGGCATGTCCTGGGGTGCTGGGGTAAGTCCGGGATGGGCAATGGGGCATGTCCTGGGATGCTGGGGTAAGTCCTGGGTGGGCATGTCCTGGGGTGCTGGGGTACATTCTGGGTGGGCAATGGGGCATGTGCTGGGGGTAAGTCCTGGGTCGGCAATGGGGCATGTGCTGGGGGTAAGTCCTGGGTGGGCAGTGGGGCATGTCCTGGGGTGCTGGGGTAGATCCTGGGTGGGCAATGGGGCATGTTCTGGGGTGCTGAGGTAAGTCCTGGGTGGGCATTGAGGCATGTCCTGGGGTGCTGGGGTAAGTCATGGATGGGCAATGGGGCATGTCCTGGGGTGCTGGGGTAAGTCCTGGGTGGGCAGTGGGGCATGTCCTGGGGTGCTGGGGTAAGTACTGGATGGGCAGTGGGGCATGTCCTGGGGTTCTGGGGTAAGTCCTGGGTGGGCAATGGGGCATGTTCTGGGGTGCTGAGGTAAGTCCTGGGTCAGCAATATGGGTGCTGGGGCATGTTTTAATGGGCATCTGGCAGTGGAATATTTAATGGGCAAACTGGTTGTGGCATATGGAGGGAGAAGAGAGACAGACAGAGGTTGGAAGAGGAGAGAGACAGACAGACATGGAGGAGAGAAAGACAAAAGAGGAGAAGATACATGGCAAAGAGACACATGGGGAGAGGAGAGACACATGTATGACATGGTGAAGAGAGAGACAGACATGGGTGGGATGGAGGGAGGGAGAGAGAGACAGACATGGGTGGCATGGAGGGAGAGAGAGAGACATGGGTGGCATGGAGGGAGAGAGAGAGAGAGACATGGGTGGCATGGAGGGAGAGAGAGAGAGAGAGACATGGGTGGCATGGGGGGAGAGAGACAGACATAGGTGGCATGGAGGGAGAGAGAGAGACATAGGTGGCATGGAGAGAGAGAGAGACATGGGTGGCATGGAGGGAGAGAGAGAGAGAGAGAGACAGACATGGGTGGCATGGAGGGAGAGAGAGAGAGAGACATGGGTGGCCTGGAGGGACAGAGAGAGAGAGACGTGGGTGGCATGGAGGGAGGGAGAGAGAGAGATTTGGGTGGCATGGAGGGAGGGAGAGAGAGAGATATGGGCGGCATGGAGGGAGAGACATAGGGGAGACAGATGGTATTTTATAACTGTCCATTTTTTACATCTGCAGCAGAGTTAGATAGCAGTCTTTCACACAGGAAACCACTTTAACAATTTCATAACCAGGGATGTCTGCTCCTGTACGGTTAGATTTTATAACCGTTTCAGTACAGGAGCAGAAAATTCTAACCCTTTGAGTACAGGAGCAGACATCACTGGTTATGAAAGGGTTAAAGTGGTGTCCTATGTGAAAGATTGCTATCTAACACTGCTACAATTGCAAAAAAAATATGGACAGTTTTAAAATATCATCTAAAATGTGCAGTTCTTCCATTTGTCTTCACATTATACTAACTGCACAAGGAATTTAACCAGGGGAGTTGGTTGGCTTTGAAAGACCTGGGACTTAACCCTCAGTGTGCCAGAGGGGTATGCAGCGCATTGCAATGCACTGCATACTCCTGCATTCAAAGGGTTAAATTTGCTTAGAGCAGCCATATGGGCGTGTTTTGGTGGGTGTAGTTTGGGGGGGCAGCATTTCATCCTTGGACCCAGGCAGCACAATGTGTTGGGCTGGCCCTGGGTGGCTCTTCAGTTGAGGCAACGTAGCAATATGCTGAGGGAACAAATAGAAAGTGGTGTTTGAGGCTTGCCCTCTGTAACATACAGCAAAGCATCTCTCTCCATTTAAGGAGAAAGGGTGGGAATCAGGAAGCAGGAAGTGGAGGAGCGACAGTTGAAAACAGTTAGTGAGGTGACTGAAGAGATGAAAAGCGTTAAATAAAAGAGTTGCTAATAAGTTTATCCCTGAGTGTTTGTATTTTATGGAAACATTACACCCTCCTACTGAAACAGAGTGTATGGAGGGTTACAATTATCTGTGGGAGGTGAAACAGTGTGTATGGAGGGTTACAATTATCTGTGGGAGGTGAAACAGTGTGTTTGTGGGGTCATGATCCTGAGTGAGAGTGTGTGTGGACCAGGAGAAGTTACTGATATCCCCTACTTCAGGAGCGAGTGGCACCTATATATTTTTTTTGTCACCTGGATAGTGGTGGGAGGGCTGGAGGGGGCGGGCCAACTCCCTGTATGATAAACATGCCCCCATTGAATCACTCAATGGGAGTTGTGTCTCCTAATGAGACATAAATTATGTAATGAGACATTCTGTTCAATGCGAGTTTCTTTTCTGAGGAGATGTAAATTATGTTCTGTGTGTAGGGTACCATAAATTATGCAATGAGGCTTATTTTTTTATATATATAGATATAAAATCAGCTAAAAAAAGGAAAAGGTACTATACAGTTACATATGGTACAAAAGGAAATAGGTTCTTAAGAGGTTAAGGTTTATTAATCCAGTGGATATACACCCAGTAAATACATCCTGCACTGGCCCTTAACCTCATTATGCAAGCATGGCCACTATTGTAGCTTGCATAATTTTGCTAATTTGCAGCCCAGCACAGCTAAATGGAGGTCAGGTCCTCAGTCTAGGAAGTGGCCCCCTGCCCATGTCCCAACTATCCCCAGGGGTACTAGTACTACAGGCTGAGGAACATTGGTTTATACATTAAAGAGTGTTCCAGCCAGAGTGCTTGTTAGCAGCACACTAAGGAAAGGCTGTTTGTTACTGACTTCTGCAGTGGACTCCTGCCAAGTCCCTGTTCACAAAGCCTCATTTTGTAAATTGACAGGATACACCTAAGTGGGGCAGGAAATGAAGACATCACTAAGGGGGATGACCTAGTCCAGACGACTGCAAAATGTGTGTATATTCACTGCTCTTTATATGAATGCAGACTGAGGCTTTGAGAGCGTCCACTTGACTCTGATAACTTTGCCAAAGGGACAAGGCTCAAAAACTTAATTTCCTACAGCTAGATTATTGAAGTTGTGTTCATTAAATTGAAAACTTTTGTCAGAATCTTTACAATAAATACATTAGATCTTACCTATTGACAGAGCATTTTCTCAGTCTTATTAGAGAACAGTGTAGTAGTACGAAAGGAGGAACATTATGGGGATAATTAGGAAGTGGACCATTAGAACCTGATAAAGAGCACTGATGTTAAAATTCAACTTGTTATCATAGTATTATTATTCTTTATTTATATAGCGCCAACTAATTCCACAGCACCGTTAAACAGTATGATGTAACATTCACAGATACTGTATATACATAAGTTTAATATCTTGATAGCACTTACAGGAGCAGCAAACATTTTTATGAAGAAGAAAAAATATTTTCTTGCTGAATAATAGTTCAAATTACTGAAGAATGTATATTTCCAGAGTTATTGAAGTTTAAAATCTTGTTTTTTTACATTAACAGAGCCCTCTAGTGATCAAATTCCAGTTATTCTGATGCATTTTTGGGGGTATGGGAATCACTGACAAACAGTTCTCCATAGAATATTGTAGATACTGCTGAGTCACGCTGGTAGTTTGTTCTTTCAGAAAGTATTTACCCAGTACATTCATTATTTCCTGACGGAGTACCTTTGTTTTACTCAACAGGAAAAGCCCTACAACATATAGGTTTTCATAAAAAGGTTTACTGCATCTTTAAGATATCTGATTTTGAATGCACTAGTTTACAGGAACCTGAGGGGAGCAATTTCCCTGAAAACAGTAACCAGTAACATAGGCCTTAAAGTGGACCTAACAACTTGAATTCTCTGTACATATTTGAAAACTTTATTCGAAATTGCCCATGTGTCATGTTAACCAAAATTCCAGCAGATGTATAGTTTAGTAGGTATTTACACTTTTCTTCATGGTAAAATCAAAAGTGAAAATGTCCTGGTACAGCACAACTCTTCATTAGCATGTGAAACATCACAAATTCTTCATTAGCATATGAAACGTCACTGAAAAGGCTTCTTTAGCACATGAAACATCACTAAAAAGTGCAATCAGCATATGAATCCTCACTTGTACCTCAATTAGCATACATTAGAATATGGTAACAAGTATGAATATCTCCTTAATGGGATAGTAATGTTTCATAATAAAAGCAGCTCTAATTAATCATCATAGTATTTGGGACATGGAGAGTTTTATTTCAATTCTGTCAGAGTTGTAGTTCAAGAGTAAATCAATGACGAAGTATCCCCCTTACGCCTCTTTTACTGATGTAACACTGCTCAGCCAGAGCAGAAAGGAGGTGACCAGGTAGACTGCAGAGAGGGACAATCTTCAATTAAGACAAGGGAAAAACCTGAAAAACTTGTCAAGGGGGGCAGGGCTTACATTGTTCTCATAGGAAGAAGAGTGTCCCCTGCTGTTATCAGTCTGTTCTATGGACCAGATTCCACATCTGAGAAGAGATTGCTTACACTAGATAAAAGGGGCGGGGGGGGGGGGGACTTTCCTTGTGAATATCTCATAAACCATAAAGGTTTGAGAGATAAGACTTATATCATTCTTCATGTTTTTTTAATGCCTACAAAATAAAATAAAGATAAAACGAAGTATTATTATCCCTTTAACTGTACGTTTGCTGGTCATTTGGCTAACATAATATATAGGCCATTTTTAAAGTGGAACTACCACCCAATAAGTATATTGCCCCACATAATTGCACATATGATGACTAGCTGCTCTGTAGCGCTAGTCACCAGAATTATTACCTGATAAAAAGAAATCGCTATTCTTCCAAGACTGACAGCAGGACGGAGCAGGAACATCTTGCCATAGTGACGAACGCGCGCCTGAGCTGTCAGTCCCTTTTGGAGCTGGCCGGCTCTTAGCAACGCCTCCTAGACCCGGCTGGGACTGATAGCGCAGGTGCGTGGATGTCACTATGGCAAGATGTCCGCGCTCCATCTTGCTGTCAGTCTTGGAAAAATAGCGATTTCTCTTTAATCAGGTAATAATTCTGGTGACAAGCGCTACTGAGCAGCTAGTCGCCAGATGTGCAATTATGTGAGGCAATATACTTATTGGGTGGTAGTTCCGCTTTAAGGTAGTTTTCAATTATTTAAAACTAGAATTAAGGTGAAATTAGACTTTAACCCCTTGCATGCTAGTGATATCACCAATACATTGTGAAGCAATGCTCTGGCGACATCTATAACATCCAAAGAAAAAAGTATCTGTACCCCCCCCCCCATTTAGCCACATTCACTCTAAGATATCTACCCTCACACATCGAAATTGACACTTTAATTGTCACATGTGCTCAAAAGGCTTGCAGGGTAAATTAAAGTGTATCCGCCACATTGAATTTAAGTTTGTGATTTAAAACCATCGTTCAAGACTGCCCATGTGTTAGGTTAGCCAAAAGATGAGCAGATGCAGGGATTATGAGGTACTGATACTTTTATCTGAAAAGGGGAACATCTCTCAGTGTAGCAGAGAGCCTAGTTATTGTGTGAAACTGCAATGACATACTTTAGTAGCATAAATTATAGCATAGAGCTTACTATACAGAAATACAGGTTTCATTATCTCCCAAATTATGTATTTGCTGGTCTTTTGGCTAACATAATAGTCTTGAATGAAGTGCAAATATGCAAACTTGAATTCAAGGTGACAAGTCCACTTTAACATAGCAACATACCTGATGAGGCTGAAAAAAGACAGAGGAAGGAAACAAATCCACAATTAAGCCATTTCCAATTAAGCACCAAGTGGGTAAAAATACCTTTCTGATTCCAAATAGCAGTCAGATATTTCCTTGGCTCAACATCCTCTCTGCTTTGACATCAGCTGTCATAATTCTCAATATTGTTCTATGCTAGATAGATATCCATTACTTTTTTGAAAGTGGCTACAGAGTATTCCGAGGCAAAGAATTCATTTACTTTAGTAAAAAATCCCTTCACATGTTTTAGTCGAAAGCACCTTTCCTCTAGTCTTAATGGATAACCTCTTGTTCTTCGCTCAGCTCTTTGAGTAAATAGTTCCTTGGAGAGTTCTTTGAATTGACCTTGAATATATTTGCAAATGGCAATCATATCACCCCTTAGTCATCTCTTCTTTAATGCAAACAAACCCAGTTTGACTAGTCTCTCTCTTTATAATGCCGATCCTACAATCCCTGTATCAACTTTGTTGCACGTCTCTGCACTTTTTCCAGTTCACTAATGTCTTTATTTTAAGAACTGGTGCACAAAACTTTACTCCATATTCTAGATGAGACCATACCAAGGATTTATTTAGAGGTAGAATTATATTTACATCCCATGCATCTATACCCCTTTTTATGACAGATAGTACCCTATTTGCTCTTGCAACAGCTGAGCAACGCTGCACACTGCTGTGAAGTCTATCAGTACTCCTAAATCTTTCTCTAATGAAGATTCCTCAAGTAGTTTCTCATTTAATAGACTCCCTTCTCCTCCTGGAGAAAGGGGTCTTAATGGAATACATTACAACATAAAAAAGGACTAGTTGAACAGCACGTGTACACGGGCCACAGTGGCGGTGCAGTCATGCACAGTAGAGACTGCCCGCACCACAGCTGATAACAGAGCGGGGAGCTCCAAATTCAGACTGTAGTCCTCTCTGCTCACCGACAACTGACAGAATTCAGAGTGCCCTGCTCCATTTTCAGGCGCGGGCAATCTGTACTGAGCAAGACTGCAGCGCATGCCGCCGTCTGTACTGCGTATGACAGCTTCTGACAAACATACATTAGCGAATTATTACATAGGATTAGGCTTAAATAAGATGAGCAGGATGAAGGAGAATAGTAGGAGCAGGTAGTGTGGGAAGTAGAAGGAAGAGCTGGAGAAAAGGCAGGGCACACCAAAAAAGGCAGATACCTGGGGAACTGTGACTTAGAGAAAAAGGCTTAGGCACTAAAGAAACAGTAGCAACAATAAATAGCGACTCCCTGTGGAGTTCCCAGGTAAGGTTAGCACCCATGTCGCCATGTTGAACAGTCCAGCAAACTCCTCCATTCCCTCAGCTCGTACGGTCAAACACAGTTTTCATATCCCCTAAATTTAGGTTAAACTCAATTAAGTGCTGAGACCCAAAACTGTTGTTTACCCTTATATGGATTCAACCAAAAAGATAAGCATTTAACTACTCAATAAATTGACTGTGCCTTTATTTTCTTTTGAAATATTTAGTTCTTGTACCCCTCACTTCGTTTTGAGTCTTCCACACAAAATTGTGTGCAACGGTCTATAGCAGTAATTCCCAAACTGGGGGCTATGGCTCTCCATTCCCTCAGCTTGTACAGTCAAACACAATTTGCATATCCCCTAAATTCTAGGTTAAACTCAAGTGCTGAGACCCAAAAAAGTTTTTTTACATTATATGGATTCAACCAAAAAGATAAGAATTTAAAGGGGATGTTTACCCTTTCACAACTTTGCTTAAATCTTTTCCTTAGCAATGATAACGAATGGAAAGTCTATCCATTTAAAAAAAAATCAGCCAGTTTGGAGAAATTCAAAGATTAAATATAGCTCTGTACCATCTTCCGGCAGACAGTTCTGACCGGATCTCTACCGGATTCTGAGCTTCTATCTAGCCTCCTCCAATGATGGAGGCTGCCTGTCTCTAAGTTGGAGTTCTCTCATTGGCCGGAAATCGATCTCTGCCAATGAGATCGCTCCAGCTTAGGGACAGACAGCATCCGTCATTGGAGGAGGCTGGATAAAAGTTCAGACTACGGTACAGATCCGGTCAGTACTGTCTGGCGGAAGTAGGTACAGAGCTATATTTGATCTTTGAATTTCTCCAAACTGGCTGATTTTTTTTTTTTTTTTAAAAAGGGTGCACTTTCCATTAGTTATCATTGCAAAGGAAAAGATTTAAGCAAAGTTGTGAAGGGGTACTAACTACTCACCAAAGAAAAAGGATGCATAATGAATTGATTTCTTTCAAATGTACTACAAATAATCAAAATTATAATTAATCATATAAATATGCATGCAAAGAGTTACATTTATTTCAGTAAAAAGGGGGTGTCACATGAAAATGTTTTGGAACCACTGGGCTGGAGTAAAACATAAGTCTGTGTCAAACCAACTGCACCATAGCTGACAAAAACTTTTCCATAATTTCCATTTACATTGGGGATTTAACTCATTGTATGTATGGGAGATCTATAGCATTCGTTACACATTTAAAGGGATAGTAATACTTCGTTTTAACTTTATTTTATTTTGTAGGCATTAAAAAAACATGAAGAATGATATAATTCTTATCTCTCAAACCTTTATGGTTTATGAGATATTCACAAGCAAAGTTTCCCCTCCCCACCCCTTTTACCTAGTGTAAGCCATCTCTTCTCAGATGTGAATCTGGTTGTAAGACCAGACAGATAACAGAAGGGGACAATTTTCTTTGCATGAAAACAATGAAAGCCCTTCCCCCCTTGACAAGTTTTTCAGCTTTTTCCCTTATCTTAATTGAAGATTGTCCCTCTCTGCAGTCTACCTGGGCACCTCCCTTCTGATCTGGTTGAACAGGAGGGGATACTTTGTTTGTGAATATCTCTTAAACCATAAAGGTTTGAGAGATAAGACATATCATTCTTCATGTTTTTTTAATGCCTACAAAATAAAATAAAGTTAAAACGAAGTATTACTATCCCTTTAAATCAATGGAAGTATTTATTTGTCCTCTAATGGACAGTCAAGTTGTTCAAAAAATATTCCTGTTGTTCTTAGTACATCAGAATTTACCACATAAGATGTCTTCCACATAGGAGTAAAGTTAAACAATAGTGCATGAAACCTGACACACAGCACTATTCATGGGATGTAAGATCGTGTGTACTGATTTGCTCTCCTGCTTTCCTTTGGGAGAACACTTTAAATGTTTGTAATTAAAGTTTTTATTGTGCTGTGAATACCCTCTCTTCAGGAATTTTACGTCTAACATGTCAGTCTGCGAGATCTGGTATTTCTATTGTATTTGTTTTCATTGCTACTATTTATACTGTATTGTATTTCTATTTAAGGATTGTTTATATGTACCACACAGAAGGTCATATATTACAGAGGGAAGCTGTGTTGGGAAGTAATACATTAACCACCACCCTACCTAGTTAGGGCTGACGTATTTGTTTTCCACATTACTCTCCTCCCCACTTTTATGCAGTGATGCATGCCTTATAAAAGGAGTATGAGTAATGAAAGAGTGTGTGCTCTTTATGTAGACATTCTTAGCCAACAAGTTGCTTTGGTTTTCTCCCCCCTCATTGAGAACAATAGCAGTCTGCTAGTTGCAGTCTGTTAACAGTTCATAGAGCAATCTTGTTTCCTCACACTTTCTCCAACTGCCTGAAGAAAGATTCTCAGACAGCCTGCTGAGCTCACTCCAGAGACACCTTTCTGAGAGCCAAGAGGGAAACCACACAGTTGTCCAGAACAAGTAGAAAAACTTGTAAAGTTTATACTCCAAAAAAAGCCATGTGCGTGAATAACACAAACAGACTAATCTTGTGTTTCACTCGCATTCACTAGATAATGCCAAGGTGTGGCATGCCAATCTATATACAGTTTTGGTTCTTATTGTCACAGTGAATCATCCACAGCCCTCTCTATGCAAAGATATAAATCTTATCCAGGGACTTTGTGCGAATAGGTTGCCTGTTTGCCAGTGGTTACAATCTGTAATCAGCAATGTCTGCTCTTTACTATTACCTTTCACAGCAATGATTGTACTAATAAACTATACTTCTGTGCTCATAAAATTAAGACTTTTATTATACATTTTAAAATATCATATCTTTATGACACATACACGCATAGAATAGATATTATATAAATAAATTATGTTCAGGACTGGGGGCAGTGACAAGCCACTCTGGTCCTCAAGAGGTTAAAGTAAACATATGTATGAATCCGCTAGAGCATCTTATTTTCTGTGCATACTTGTAAGCTTGAAAGGGTAAATTCCTGCTTACCTGGGAATTCTTTTTCCTTCTCAATTCCAGCACAAAGTAAAGAAATAAAGAGACCCTTCCCACCCCAGGACAGGAAAAGCACAGGTACAGCTCAAAAGGCCCAACCTTTACAAAGGACCCCACCTCCTCTACCTACCAATGCAATAAAAAAAAAAAAAAAAAAAGGTGACCAAGTCATGCTCAGTAGACTTAATAGAGTGGGACATTTGTGTGCAGCCTTGGGATTCAGAACAAAAAGGAATTCCCAGTAAAGTAGGAATTCACCCTTTCCTTGTCATCACAAAGCAGTGTACAACAAACACACACAACAAAGATTTAAGAGGGTGGAAATTAGGACCCGGCAGCCTGGAAAACACTCCATTCAAAGGATGATTCTTCAGTCATCGAAAGGTCTAGACCATAATGTGTGCAAAATACACAGAACCTCTTCCAAGTTGCTGCTCTGCAAATCTGTTCCACAAAACCCTCTGCCCATGATATGGCCATGTCCTGGTGGAATGTGGTTTAAAAGAGGAGGGGGGTCAATCCCCATCATTTCATATGAGATGAGGATAGTTTGCTTAATCCCACATGCTATAGATGTTTTGGATGCAGTCTTTACATTGACCCCAAAAGGAAAGAAGCAAGGACGAGGATTGTCGTCATGAGAGAGAGTGGTCAAGGAAAATCTGGAGGCATCTCTTCATATCCAGAATATGTAGGAGTTACCGTTATCCCAATTTCAATTGGGGAGAAAGGTAAGTTGGATTAACTCCTGGGAACGTTGATAGGCAGAACCAACTCTGGATGGAAATCAAGTAGGGTTCCTTAATAGAAAGGTCTTGGCTTTCCTCAATTCTGCATTCTGATGCTATGGGAACCAGGAAAGCCATCTTCAAGGTCATCAACTTGACTGGTACCGAGTCCATAGGTTCAAAAGTATGTGCCAAGAAACCATTAAGCACTAAAGTCAGATCCTACGAGGCCACCTGGGGAAGAATCCTAGGTCTCGGTTTAGAAATAGCTCTGTGAATCGCAAAGCAGTGGATGATCTGTTTAAGGAACAGTTCATAAATAGCCTAATGCAGCAGTTTGGACCTTGACATTTGAAGATTATAGACCTGCCTCAAAGACTTGATGCAGTAAGTCCAAGATGGTCTGAAGATCAGCAGAGATGGGAGATACATTCCAAGCAGAACAACAGACAGAGAAAACCTTCCGTATCTTTAGGTAGCACAGAGGTGTCTTTCTTTTAGCTCTGTAACAACGTCTCAGTGACTACATCTGAAACGTCTTCTTGCCTCAGGAGTTGCCTTTCAACATCCAAACCATTAGGGAAAACAATCAAGGACTGGGGAGGAGAACCAGGTCCTGAGGAAGAAAATCTGCCTGTCCTGGAAGGCGGATTGGAGGTCTCAGTGAGAGCTGGTGGAGTTCTGAAAACTGGGCTCTTCTTGACTAGAAGGAAGCAATGAGGCTTACTGTAGTTTTCACCTGCTTCAGTTTCTTAAAGTGGATATGTCACCTCTGTATAACTTAGCATAAATAGGCTATATATCGAATATTACTAAAACTGTCTTAATGTTTTTTTTAAGCTTTATATTGTGTAAATTTAAGTTATAAAGTCTTGCAGCTACTTCCACATAGACTGCAGTCCATCACTCTGCCTCTCCTCCCCTCCCTCTATCCAGCCTCCTCCAATGACTGAGGCTTCTGTCTGTATGCTGGAGCGCTTTCATTGGCTACATATCAATCTCTGCCAATGAGACCGCTCCAGCTTACAGATAGAAACCTCCATCATCTGAGGAGGCTGGATAGAGGGAGGAGAGAAGAGGCAGAGCGACGGACTGCGGTTACAAAGCAGGTAACCACAGTCTATACGGAAGTAGGGCCAGGGCAGACATTATAACTTAAATTTACACAAAATAAAGCTTAAAAAAAAGACAGTTTTAGTAATATTTCCTATATAGCCTATCTATTTATGTTAAGTTATACAGAGGTGACACATCCACTTTAAATACATGTGGTAACATTGGGACTGGGGGGGGGAATTTACCCTTGGTGTTCCACAATCGGAGAAGAGTGTCCACCACCTTAGTGTGATCCCCTGGACTCTGAGAAAATAATTTTGTCACTTTTGGGCTTAGAAAATCTGCTATTTGGTTGAGGCAGCTCATAGTAAGCTTCAGTATGGCTGGACACCTGGTTACGCCCAGGCAGCTGAGATAAGCTACCATAGAGGGATTGCAGGACTGTATCCTGACAGACATACCATGGAGCATTGTGCTCCAATGCGAATGTGTTCACAAAACTGCTTGGAGTTCCTTGAGGTTGGGTGACTACCTGGATCCTGCTTCTGTCCACATTCCTTGGATCATCAGATCACGAAGGTGCATGCCCCAACTGTTACTGTTGGCATCCATTGTGATGACATTCTGTACAAGGTAGTGCCGGGGTAGGCCCGAAGACAAGTGGTTGTCATATAACCACCATGACAGTGACTTCTGGACTGGGACTGGCAGCAAGAGAAACCAGTTCAGGGAAAGAGACATCTGTCCATTGTTCAATCATTCCTCTTACGAGGAGGTGAAAGATGGAGCAGGGTCCAGGAAAACACTGGGATGGAGGAAGACATGAGCCCCAGAAAAGACAGGCATTCTCTGATACTGGCCAAACTTAAAGAAAAAATGGTCTGAATCTACCTTTTGAGATTCATCTGATGTGGTTCGGTCAGAAGTGTTCTGGGCTTGTGAGAATAGAGGATCAATCTCTGAAAGTGTTTCCTCTGGGAAGGAGTAAGGTTTCAACTTCTCCCAGTTTAAACTCCAGCCCAGGTCCTGGAGGGTGTTCAGAAGAAGCATTAGTTGATCCTGCAGAATGGACAAAGAGGGAGCCTTTACCATCAAATTGACCAGGTGGGGCATGACTGAGATGTCCTGCTGCCTGAAGCAAGCTGCCTCTATGACCATAATATTTGTGAATGTTCTTGGACCCATGAAAAGGCCTTAAATTGGTATGGTCACCTAGTGGAACCTCTGGAAAGTGGGATGTGCATGCACGCGAAAGACACGTCTACCAAATCCATTGGGGCCATACAGACCCCTGGCATAAGAGACTCTATTCTGAACTTCATCCTCCTGATAGACTTGTTGACGGATCTCAGGTCTATGATGTGTTGGTATCCTGCGGAGGCTTTTGGTATGAAAAGGGGGGGGTAGGTTCCTCTTCATTCTTGTCCACCAGGAACAGTAAAAAGTACCTGAGAGCTCATAAAATGGACTACCGCTTGCAGGAAATATGCTTCTCTGATAAGGAGACATGCAGAGAGGTATGCAGGTAGTGATGAACCAGATGGACAAATTCTATTTTGTACCCTTTGCCCAGGAGAGTGAGGACCCAAGGATCAACAGTGATGATCCACCAGGTGGAAATAATATCCCAAAGCCTGCCTCTGATGGATAGAGTACCCCTGAGACTTGTGGCATCAGAAAGAAGAAGGGTGGGGTCCAGCGGAGGACGATAAAGAGGATGCATACCCCCACCCCCAGAATACAGGACAGAGGCAAGTAAGCACAATCCTCTTAAATAATGCTATAATTTCTGAGCATTCGGATCACATAGCCTTATTCTAAGCATTGTGGGGGAGTTGGAATATATAATGCATTTTCATCTGAAGTGGTCTACGAATACATCATGCAACTTTCATTAGGCAAATCCATTTAAAAAAGAAAGATATAAGCACTCTCGCTGAGTATAACATTTTATACAATTTTATGATAAAAGGGATTAAGTGATGTATTCCTCTCTTGAGATAACATAGCTGTGTGGATTTGTCCCACTGTATTTTGATTACAGTTTTTAACATATGAAGAACTAGAGGGGTATGTAACATATTACTTTTCAGTGAGAGCACACCCCTCTGGTCCTTAAACAGTTGAAAAAAAAAGTAACGCCCCACTAACTTACACATTTGGGAATACCATAGATTGAAAGAGGGGAACCCCATCTTTCAAACAAGGGTTACCTTTAATATGCATTTCTTTTTACCATAGGGAGTATGGAGGGCTATTAAAGTGCCCCTATTCCACCTCCTATTGCTTTACAAAATGAAAAAACGCCTTTGAACGAAAGAGAGGATTCCCAGATTTCAATCAAGAGTACTTTTTAACACTGAGTGCAAGGTAGGGGAGCAATGCATTGCTTAACCACTGGCACGCAATGGGTTAACAATGAGCATGCTGGGTGATCCTGTGCTTGTGTGGGGGGGACCTCAGATCTCTGCCACACGCATGCACAAACACTCAGAAACATGAGCATGCACCTGTACATGCAAAAGCAGACACACACACTTATACAGACGAAATGCATGTATTCATTCATACACATGCACACATGTACACTCATATTTACACTCATGTACACACACACACATACATACACACACACTAGGAAGACACATGTAGCTATATCTGAAAGAGAGAGTAAAACATGTTAATATGATTGCCCCAGTCAATTTCACCATGATTCTAAAAACAGAATGAAATGGAAGCAACACTGTAGCTAATGACTGTAAGGTGTAATTAATGGGAAATGCAATAGAAACAAAAACAGTGGGGAAAAAGAGAAAAAAGAATAAGTGAAGTGTGATATTCAAGTCAATTAATTAAGTCTATTAATATTATTTAAAGGAATACTAACATCTAAAATTAAATTGTTGTTCTTTGTTGTCCCTGTAGCTACATAGAAATCTACAGTGAAATCTCAGCACTGCCTAAGTCAGGCTAATGATGTTGGGACTGAATTCTGACAGCAAAGGCTGCTATCAGCGCATGTGGCAGGGTGCCACATAACATATAAACACACCCATATGAATATGACTGTCTGATTAAACTTCATTTTAATATGCAAATGAACCATTGTCAAAGTAGTCAGTACAAAATCTATTGAATTCTATTGAAGGCATGGCATACTCATGGTGATGTTGGTGGATTGGTGAGATATTTGCATACCTGGGAACCTAATCTAGAGTACCTGGAGGTGTGGGAGGATATTAATGATGCAATTTGTGTCACAAAGGGTTGGGGCTTAATCACAGGTGGGGCAGGGCTTAACTGGCTATCTAGGGAAGTGGGTGGTAAATGGGAGGAACAGGATGGGAAAGAGCAGAAGTTCATAAGAAACTACCCACCACCGGACAATCACCCTCTTTACACGAAGACCAGGTAATTCATTGCAAAAACAGAGTCTCCGGGGCAATCTGGAGAGTTCACAGCTATAGGTATTTGTGTCATATTCACAGGGATATGATGGTGAAGACATCTTAGTGTATACTGTCAATATGTCATTGAAACAAATACAACACAAGATGGCCAACCTGGCCCCTTATTGATCTTTAGTGCATCTCTCCCTGGTGTACTTCATAGAGCTGACTCTTCCTTGCAATGGTGTTTGCTCAAAATCTGTCAAGCTGTTAGGCTGAAATACAGAGACTGGACACAAGTTGGAGTCTCTGGAGTAAAAAATGTGTCACCCTGCCTGGCTGTGATTACCGCGGCCTCCAATTAGAGCTGCTACTGTGAGCTACAAGGCACTAGGGTACAGTGCTAGAGTGCGGTTCTTCGGAACGGACCACTGAGAAGTCTTGCTGCTGCCTAAGCCAAATAAAGGTGCCAATGGCAAGGATAGATAACACAAAACATTTCAGCTGGACTATGATCAGTATGATTGGACAGGGACTGCAGAAATGGTCATGAGTGGAGTTCTAGAAGCAATTACGAGGCAGCGACAAACAGAACATGATAAGATACTGGACAGTGGGGTAACAATAGGGGTCGCACCTATGACCGGGCCCATCACTCCAGGGGCCCGTCCGCCCCCTGCGACCCCCTTGCCAGCAGCAGTCGCTTAGCTGATCTCCCACTCAGCGCACCGCTCTAGTAATAGAGAGCGCTGGGAGATGACATCATCTCCCAGCCTCTGCATTACTAGAGCGGCGCGCGGGAGCTCCAGTTACAGAGATCTGTGCCGAAGGAGGCACAGATCTGTCAAGCCATGCCGCTAGACCATCTGGGACTGGAGATAGGGCCAGGGGCATTGTGAAAGGGGCATTGTGGAGATGAAGGGGGCATTGTGGAAGGGGCAATGTGGGGATGAAGGAGCAATGTGGAGATGAAGGGGGCATTGTGGAGATGAAGGGGGCATTGTGGAAGGGGCAATGTGGAGATGAAGGGGGCATTGTGGAGATGAAGGGGCAATGTGGAGATTGGGGGGCAATGTGGAGGTGGACGAGGGGGCCAATGTGGTCGGGGGGCCCATGGCAATTCTTGCACCAGGGTCCGGTGGCTTCTACTTACACCTCTGATACTGGACACTGACTACAGCTAGACACAGACACCAGTGGTGGTGTAGAGGAAACTAGCAAGACCAGCACAGCTGGAGAGCCACCAGAATAGGACTCAGCACTTCAAGAGCTTAGATACAAATGTCCACAGTACTACAGCAACCAAGAAACAGGAGCAAATACAAACATCTGGAATAAGTCCAGGAATGCAGCACACCAGAGCCAATAGCCAGGGTGGAGCTAGCAAGGAAGCAGCACAAGTACAGTCAGACAGAGAAGAACAAAAACAGTGTATGACATGTATGGGTTGTTCATCGCCAATCACCAAAAAAATTATTTGACTGCAAAAAAGTGTGAAAATAGCACGGAAGGGTGGGGGAGGGGAGAAAGCTTAGCAGTGAAGTGTTTAATAGATTTGTAACCAGATTGTATGTTGAGCATTGAAAGCTGTATGAGAATTAATAATGTTTGTAATAAAATACCATTTGCATTGGTCTAACAGGAGGTGCAGAGGGTGCAGTTGTGACGGGATCCAAGGGGACTCCGCACTGTCCTGTGACCCCATACAATCAGACCAGTTTCCTACCTTAGGGGACTACTGATTCCTCCACATATGGCCACTGCCAACCAGTAAGTTATGGTGTTGGGGAGACCTTTCCCATTTCTTCATTAACCATTTGAGCACTATAATGGTGTCCAAAGAAATGTGCTAGACACCCCTTTGACACTAAAAGGGTTAACTGTGAGAATGAGGGCCACAAATCATACAAATGAATTTATTTTCCTCCCGGTCATTCCCTATTACACAAAGGCCTTCTGAGATCTTTTGGTGGTGAATTGCATCTTAGGTCTGACACAGTGTGCGTAAGTATAATGTTTTGAAGACCATTTGTCGGTAACTAGTGGCAGATTTCACCCCAGGACCTAGAAGGTTCTCTGACTATAAGGGAGTGGATCTGAAGCCTGGCATCAGAGGCCATAACCAAGCCATGTCTTTAAGATTTTCCTACTTGTACAGACGTGAGTACATTATCCACTTAAGGACTGCGAGGTCTGGGTGGATGGACACTGGAAAACCAGGGCTTTTTTTTTTAATACCACGCTGCATTCACAAACTTATATGACATGCCAGGACCATCACTGGTCTTTAACGCTAGGACAGCCAAGAAGGTCCTGTTACATCATTGGGCATTAAAGGGGTTAAATGACCATGTCCATTATTAATTCAACTGTACTCAAGCAGGGAAATCCTAAAGACATGGCCTGTTAGGGGTACCTAAGTATAAGTTTGACAACCATTACTATAACTTGCAAAAATAGAAATGATAATCAAATAGTGTTTGAGATTTTAACCCCTTGGATGCTAGAAAAGTCTCCAAGTCTTAAAACAGACATTTCTTTAGCATTCAAATGTCTATAAGCAAACACTCGCTGGCTTGGTTACACAGTTTTTGCTCTGCAATAAAATTATATGTGTGAGAAAATATTCCCTTCTCTATCACTGCTTTAATCCGCATATTGCCTGTTTGACCCAATATTCACCTTTACATCATTACTCATAATGAGCAATAAGTATGTGCAGAAACACACCTGTGTGTGTGTGTCACTAGGTGCTAAGCACTTTATCCATTAAATAGTGTTCATTATTCGAACAGTGCAGACCCATTGTACACAGGGAGAGACGCAGGCCAGCAGTTATGTATGAGTCATTAATTGCCCAGAGCTGTTACACGATAGAAAGCTTTTAGCTCCATGAGTTCCCCTCGTTTAGCGGTGCATTTTTCACAGTGAACATTTGTATGAATTGCTTCCCTGAGCTCAAGCTGATGTAGGCTTTAATTGGCTGGAAATGAGAAGCTCAGCAACATATAAATGGCAATACATTCATTATATGATGGAAGAGTTTCTGCATTAATATATTTTTATAGTATTTGTTATCTATATAGAAATCACATATGGTATATATTAACATTTTCCACATATAAATAAATATAAGTAAAAGAAAAATTCCTTTTATTACAACAAATGTAAATGTCCATGCGATGACCCATCATAAAGAAAAATTATTATATAAATAAGAAGAAATCAAAACAAAAAACTCGTAGATACATATTAATGGGTGATGGTTCTTGGCAAGGGTTGCCATCTAGCTAATATTTTACTGACAGACTGGTAAGAAAGTGGGTTTGGAACCTGGAATAAGAATACAGCAGCAATAGTATGGTCAATATTTTTTCACAGAAAAGGTGGGAGCCAGTTTGTGGTCATAAAAGTGACCAGCTGCTATAATGATCTTGAGAGAGAAACTTAATTACGTAACTTCCAAATTTTGCAATTCAGTCTCCTGGGACTTTGATGGCAGCTCCCATAGACCCTAGTCAAGGATTTTCAGACTCAAAACTTCCAGCACATGAGGATTGTGCACAAAACAAGTTAAAACTTGTTTTGTCCATCACTCCTGCCAGCAAAATTGGTTAGATTTGTGGTCTCCCAGACAGGATCTGTTGGGCCTGCACAGTGCAGTCTCATGGTTTTTACTATGTCTGCTTTAAAAGGATACATGATATTGTCTATGCTGTTTTTACCCTTTAAAGTGTTAGTAATGTGTAAAAAAAAACTTTTTTGCATTTAGAAGAGCTTAAAAAGCTGATCTAAATGCAAAAAAGCGTATCTCTCAAATAGGGTGACCACATTTCCCTTCTGCCATTCCGGGACGTGGTCACCCTATCAATGCCTTACCTTGAGTCCCTGGTGGTCTAGCGGAGTGCGGAGTGCAAAGTGCTCTGTGCCTCCTCCGGCACAGAGCTGAAGCTCCCACGCGCTGTGCTCAGTAATGCAGAGCGCTGGGAGATGATGTCATCTCCCAGCGCTCTGTATTACTAGAGCGCTTGCCTCCAGGAGATCAGGTAAGTTGCATTGCCGCCCTGGATGTCAGCCTGCAAGCGGCGTCCATGATGTGACACACCGCTTGCAGGCTGACATCCAGGGCGGCTTGGCTTCATTCCGGGACACTTCATTGTCCCGGTTGAAGGGGACCCGGGACGCGGGACATGTCCCTGAAATAAGGGACAGTCCCGGACGTTCCGGGACCCGTGGTCACCCTACTCTCAAACCGCTATGGTTTGATTTCTCCTACTGACAGCTGTAAAGCTGTCAGCAGGAGATCCGTCTCGGTCGACACGGTGGTGCTTGAGAAGTGCCGGGATCTCGTTCCTTACACGGAATCCTTTCATTGGAATTGTCTAAAACGTGTGCCTAGTGTTCAGGCACACGTTTTAGACCATTCCAATGAAGGGATTCCATGTAAGTAACGAGATCCCGGAACTTCTCAAGCGCCTCCTTGTCGACCGACACGGATCTCCTGCTGACAGCTTTACAGCTGTCAGTAGGAGAAATCAAACTTTAAACGCCCGTATCTCTTAAACCATAGCAGTTTGAGAGATACGTTTTTTTGCATTTAGATCAGCTTTTTAAGCTCTTCTAAATGCAAAAAAAAGTTTTTTTAGACATTACTATCACTTTAAAGAAATTGAAAGCATTGAATGTAGCACAGAAGTATTTTTTCAGGCAAATAATAGATTATTGTCACACAAAATCATAGCACAAAACAGTTGTCTCTAACAAATGTATATAACTAGATTTATTTTGTGACAATTGTTTATCTCCTGTGAAGCACATTTTTGTCTAAAAATAGCATTTGTAGCAATTAATTTTGTAGCAAAAGAATAGTATTTGGTCTGTATTTGTATGCTTACTTTATTTGAGAGCTAATTTACATGGGCAACATCTGTACAGGACTGACGCCTGCACAATGTGTTCAGGACAGAACATACAATGTGTGCCTGATTGGGCTGTTCAGATGGGCAGGTATCGTCTCACATGCTGCTACTTGCTTGCATTCATCAAGTTTCAGTCATGTTCACCTAGGGATGGTGTCATGACCCTGGTGTATGCAGTGGTGGATAGTCAGAGTGCAAGTTCAAATGAAGATTAAACTCTGATCTCAGCTCCTATACACACACACATTTCCCCAGGTACCTGGGCACAGGGACTCTGAATTCATTACCATGGACCATGCCTAGATCAATGCTGGTGGTAGTGGCATCATACATTACCAAAGACTTATGGTCCTTCGCATCAACATCCCTACTTTCTCGCTCTGGCAGGGCTCACATAAATTAAGATGATGGTGGTGGTGGCAAAGATGATGATGAATTCAGCTTCCAACCAAGCATCTCTTTAGTAGGAAATTCAGAGTTCTTTCTCTCTGCTTTCTAATATTTTCTCATTTTCCTGTACTTTCATCCTAGTCTCCAACAATAGCCACACTGCAGTGACCTATCAATGACTTTTTATAAAGTTCACTCCTCTATCCCAGGCTTTGCACTTCATTTGTCTCCTCCACTACTTGGGTATGGGGGGGGGCAGTACCACAGTTACTGAAGGAATGGATAGATGTTATGGTGGATGCCCTTACTGTAAAAAAATCACTGCCTTTGTTTTTGTATTGACCTTGAATATATTTGTAAGTGGTAATCATATCACCCCTTAGAAAGCTCTTCTCTAATATAAAAACAGTTTAGCTAGTCTCTCTTTATAACTCAGATCCTCCAATCCCTTTATCAGTATTGTTGCACGTTTCTGCACTTTTTTCTGTTCAATAAGTTCTTTTTTAAGAACTGGTTCACAAAACTCCATATTCTAGATGAGGCCTTACCAAGGATTTATATAGAGGTAGAATTACATTCCCATCCCATGCATCTATATACCTTTTTAGCCCCAGTGTTTTCAGAGGCCGATGTTCTAGAGGAACTTGTCCGGCTAAAGTCAAATAAAGCGATGGGTCCGGATGGAATCCACCCTAGAGTTCTTAAAGAACTCCGATCTGTCATAGTTGGCCCCCTGACTAATCTGTATAACCAGTCCCTTCTTACGGGAGAAGTTCCTGATGATTGGAGAATGGCCAATGTTGTACCCATTCACAAGAAGGGTAGTAAAGAAGAAGCTAGTAACTACAGGCCAGTCAGCCTGACATCTGTAGTGGTAAAAATGATGGAGACTCTTCTAAAGAAGAAGATAATTGACCATCTAACAAAAAACAACCTGATGGACCCAAACCAGCATGGCTTCACTGAGGGCCGATCCTGTCAGACTAATCTCATTGATTTCTTTGACTATGTAACTAAAGTGCTGGATGAAGGTGGTGCTGTGGATATCGCCTACCTGGATTTCAGTAAAGCTTTCGATACAGTTCCCCATAAAGAGCTGATAGATAAATTATCAAGAATTGGACTTAACCCCTGGATAGTTCAGTGGATCTGCAGTTGGCTGAAGGACAGAAACCAGAGGGTTGTTGTTAATGGAGTGTATTCTGAGCAGAGACTGGTTACAAGTGGAGTGCCACAAGGATCTGTTCTGGGCCCTGTTCTGTTCAACATATTTGTAAGTGACATAAGGGAAGGCTTGGCAGGGAAGGTTTGCTTGTTTGCTGATGACACAAAAGTGTGTAATAGGGTTGATGTTCCAGGAGGTGTCTGTAATATGGAGAATGATTTGGCACTATTAGATAAGTGGTCAAAACAATGGAAACTTCAGTTCAATGTTTCCAAATGTAAAATAATGCACTTGGGGAAAAGAAACCCTCAATCTGACTATCGTATTGGCAGTTCTGTGGTAGCAAAGACTTCAGAAGAGAAGGATTTGGGGGTGGTCATCTCTGACAGCCTCAAGATGAGTAACCAATGCAACCAGGCGGTGGGGAAAGCAAATCGTATGCTTGGCTGCATAGCTAGAGGTATAACAAGCAGGAAGAGGGAGATTGTGATCCCTCTGTATAGAGCTCTAGTGAGACCACATCTGGAATACTGTGTACAGTTCTGGAGGCCTCATCTGCAAAAGGATATAACTAAAATTGAGCGGGTTCAAAGAAGAGCTACAAAAATGGTGGAAGGTCTAAAGCATAGAACTTATCAAGAACGACTCAGAGATCTAAATATGTATAGTCTGGAGGAAAGAAGAGAAAGGGGGGACATGATTGAAACCTTTAAATATGTTAAAGGACTGAACAAGGTTCAGGAGGGAAGTGTGATTAATAAGAATCTGAATACAAGAACAAGGGGGCACAATCTGAGGCTAGTTGGAGGAAAAATCAAGAAAAACATTAGAAAATATTATTTCACTGAAAGAGTAGTAGAAACTTGGAACAAACTTCCAGCAGAGGTGGTTGATAAATCCACAGTAACACAGTTTAAACATGCCTGGGATAAACATGTATCTATCCTAAGATAACAATAAAGGAATACTAAAGGGCAGACTAGATGGACCAGGTGGTCTTTTTCTGCCGTCAATCTTCTATGTTTCTATGTTTCTATGTTTTATGTAGGATATTATCCTATTTGCTCTTGCAGCAGCTGAGTGACACTGTACACTGCTGTGAAGTCTATTGTCTATTGTCTATCAGTACTCCTAAATCTTTCTCTGATGAGGATTCCCCAAGAAGTTTCCTATTTAGTGTATATTTAGAATGATTATTTCTGCAGCCCAAATGCATAGCCTTGCATTTATTTACATTAAACCTCATCTGTCACTTTTCTGCAAATTTACTCAGTTTATCCAAATCTTTCTACAGAGAAAAAAAACCTGCTCTGTATATATTTCCTTACACAGCTTAGTGTCATCAGAAAGATTGAGACATTACTTTAAATAGCCACTTCTAGTTCATTTATAAGCAAATTAAAACACATTGCGCCCAGGACTGAACCCTGTGGCAACCCACTTACAACTTTAGACCATCTTGAAAATGTTCCATTTACAACAACTCTCTGCCATCAATCATTTAGCCAGTTCTCAATTCATGCACATATATCACCTCCCAAACCAAATTCTTTTAAATTATACAGTACCTGTTGTGAGGTACAGTGTCAAAGGCTTTTGCAAAATCAGTGTATACTACTATATCGACAGCAATTCCCTTGTCCAGCTTACTACTTACCCTTTCGTAAAACGCAAGTAAATTAGTTTGTCATGATCTGTTATTCCTAAAAATATGCTGGCTCAAATAATATTGTTAGTCATCACAAACTCCAACCTTAATCTTTTTTGTAATTGTCACTCCTGCTGGTTTACTATTTTTTTACTGGCTCCATCCTTGTCTCTTTTGGACTCCTCCTCTCATCTCCTATTGGTGAGGTTTAGTTTATATGCTGCTCAGACAGTATTATCGCTGCCCGATTATTTGAGAGTTTGTTGCTTGACCAGTTTTGTTGCAATTCGACCTTGGCTTGTGTATTCTTCAGATGGTCTGTTCTTTATTCCTTGGTTTACTTTTAATGACTACGGATTCTGCTTATCGCTGATATCCCTTATGCTCCTGGTGACCTCGGTTTGTTTGACTATTCTTCTGCCTGGGTCCTGTATATCGGCAGGTAATTTTGTACCCTGGGCGTTTGGCCTAGGAGGAATATTGCAATCAATATAATATATTTGTTTCCTGTCCAGTCTCAGATCCAGGCTACTGCCATTACCTATTGTATGTACCTGCTCTCATCCTATCATTGCCTTTGTCTTGGGTATCCTCCTCTACCTTTGTTGCCTCTGGCTGACTCCACTCGACAGTGTGCTTCCACTGCAGGGCAAGTCGAAGTCGGGAGTGTCGCATCTCTCAACAGTTCCATCTCTCTGAGTTAGTGGGTGTGACTATAGCAGGGTTCCTGTCCTTATCAGGGTTAACCCTATATGACCTTGGTTTCCAGTTTGTGCAAGTCATATAGTCACTTATCAATCACTAGGTGGTGGCAGTGCTCGTTCAGTTGTATCTGTGGGGTCTATAAGAGTTTGTCAATCCTTTCAGTATTATTCCGAACAGCGACCTTATCCAACACACTATTCATTCTTGTTGTTCTCTCTTCAACTATCAGTCGTAGATTTGTCAGATACTCTTCGAATGCCATACATGCTATATACATGTATATTTGTGTGTGTGTGTATAGATATATTGTATGGGTATGTATATGTCTATATGCATGTATATGTGTGTGTATATATGTATGTATGTGTGTGTATATGTATATGTGTATGTATGTGTGTGCATGTTCACATGTGTGTGTATGTGTATATGCATATATGTGTATGTGTTGTTGAACCAATTATGTTGAAGGTATCCAAAGGGTTCAAACAAGAGAACCAATCAGGTTGGGTATCCGGCTTGCCGAACTTTGCCGACCAGAGGCAGCTCCGTCCCACTACCCATCATCCTCCCATGACGGAGGTTGTCTGTCACTAAAGTGGAGCGATCGCATTGGCAGAGATCGATATCTAGCCAATGCGATTGCTCCACTTTAGTGACAGACAGCCTCCGTCATGGGAGGATGATGGGTAGTGGGACAGAGCTGCCTCTGGTTGGCAAAGTTTGGCAAGCCGGAACTAGGCTGCCGGACACTTTTTAAACTTTAATTTTTGCGCATGTAACTGCTTTTTTAATACAATGAACAATATTTTCAGTGTTTTAGATGAATGCTCTAACTAATGAGCATTACATGTATTTAGGTGAGAGATCCCCTTTAATGAACGTATGGTTTTGACTAAAGAAATAAGAGAGATAATTTATAAAAATATTATAAATTATTTTCAGGAAAATGTTTCTAAAGATGCAAATTTAAATCTAATGATAATATGGCAAGCACATAAATCTGTTATAAGAGGTCAGTTAATAAAATTAGCAAAGAAAAAATTAAATAATAGAAACTCAGCCATTAATTTATTACAAAAATAATTGGATTTTTTATTACATAAACAAACAATAAAACCATAATTTTCATTAGTAAGAAAAATTTGTTCAATTAGGGAGCAACTAGATCTTTTCCTGAATAAATTAGCTGATGAAAAATTTACTTGGATTAAACTGAAATTTTATTTATGGGGAAACAAACCGCATTCTTTCATGGCTCATCAACTTGATCAAACTTAATGTATTAACATTATCAAAAAACTAAATTGTGGTCCCAGGGTAAGTTTAAGCTCTAATATTAAGTCTATAATTTCTCGATTTGAACAATTCTATAAAGGACTTTTTGGAAATCCTCAAAAATTTAACAAAGAAAATTTTTTGAAATTTGTCAATAATCTCTAGCTTCCTTCACTAAATGTTCAAGGTCACAAAGAGTTAAATTGTCCTATATCATTTGAGGAATTATCCATAGTAATCTCAGTTTGAAAAATAATAAATGCCCTGGTCCAGATGGATTTAGTAATTTGTATTATAAGACCTTTTCCTCAGAGATCACACCAAATCCACTTAATTATTTTAATTTTATATTAGATGGTGGTAAAATAAATGAAAAAGCAAATTTAACTATGATATCAGTAATTGAAAAATCTGGGAAAAACCCTGAAAAAGTTGAGAGTTATAGGCCAATACATCTGATAAATTGTGACATCGAAATACTTTCTAAATTATTAGCTAAAAAGAAAATGTCTTCCTCTAGTGATTCATAAAGATCAAACTGAGGATATCCCTGGGAGACATACTATGGATAATATTAGGAGAGTGCTAAATATAATAGATGTTTGGAAACAGAATAGGTCCCAAAATACAATTATTTTATCACTTGACATAAGGAAAGCATTTGATACAGTATATTAGGACTATATGGATTATATTATTTGGTTTGGAGGGTCATATTACTTCTTATTTATCTTGTATTCAACACAATTTATTTAGTAATATAAGAGTAATGGGTGCAGAAAGTGAAAAAATTTTAAATCAAAAAGGAACCAGACAAGGATGTCCCCTATCACCCCTAGTTTTCGCTTTATGTATTGAACCACTTGCTAAGGCAATCAGACAAAATTCAGAGATTAAAGGATTAAAAAGAAATAGCAAATTATCCCCTGATAAAGTTTGTCTTTATGCAGACGACATATTAATTTTTAGTTCATATCCTTTAACTTCAATTTCAAAATTAAAACAAATCTTACTCTTATTTGCAAATATTTCTGGATTAGAGATTAATGAGGAAAAATCTGAAATTATAGGATTCAAATTAAATAAAAAAATAGAACTGGATCAAAAATCTAATTTTAAATTTGTTTGAAAAAAAGACTTTTTTAACTATCTGGGGGTTAAAATTTATCTTAATTCTAAAAAATTATTTGATTTAAATATAATGAGTATCTGGAAACAATTACTTTATAGTCTAAAAATTTGGAGAACTTTACCATTATCTTTCTTTGGACTTATTAACACACTCAAAATGATTATTCTCCCTAAATTTTTATATATTTTTCATTCTTCCTATACTGATTAATAGATCTGATCTGTTAGGAATTCAGAATGCACTTTTCAAGTTTATATGGGCTGATAAACATCCTAGGATTAAGAGAGAATATGTATATAGAGAAAAGAAACATGGAGGTCTTTTAGTTCCTGACCTATATCTATATTATGTTTCTTCTTGTTTAACTCCTTTCTTTACAATATGAATATGGTTTACAATGGATTACCCCTAGATGGGTAAAACAGGAGAGATCTTCTATGGAAAGAAATTTTATTTCACAATATCTTTGGTCTTACCAAAAACAAAGAATTCATATTAATTTAGATTCAACTAAAGTAGATTTTTTATGTTAGGATAAGAATATATTTAAAAAAAGTTAATGGAATTTAGATCTAAACTATTACCTATGACAAACTTGGTAGTTTTTGGTTGGAATGAACAAGAACTTATTCAGATTGAAAAATTTAATTCTATAAATATTTCTTGTATTCGAGATCTTATTTTCAGAAATGATTTATTAAATTGGAATGATATTCAGAAAATCCCTGCTGATGATTTTGAACTAAAAGCTTGTTTCCAAAAATTGAGTATTAAAATTTCAGAATTCTTAAGTGATTATATTTAGTATTCATTTTTTAGAACAAACATTCAAAATGCTCCACTTCACATATCTTGTTCCTGCAAAGATTTCCAAAATGTATTCAGATGCATGTGGAGATTGTTTTAAAGGTTGTTCTTTAAATGGTTCCTTCAAACATATATGGTGGGATTATAAAAAATTATGTTTTATTTGGAAAAAAGTAAACTTTTATCCGAATTGTTGGGGAAAGAAAGTTGACGTAATATTTGGGAAGCATTACTAGGGAAAAAATAGATTTTTTTATCAAAATCCGAATATAAATTTGTTATGGTTATATGTTTGGCTGTAAGAATATCCATAGCAACTCAATGGAAATCTTTTTATATATCTTGGGAAATGATTCTTGATAAAATTCAGTTTATTGCCACTAACGAATATCTACGTGTTTTAGAATTATCAACATATAATAAATATTTATTAACTTGGTGTCCTTGGATATATAGTAAATACAGTAAAAAAAAAAAAAAATTTTTAAAAGAAATAATATTGTATTTATTTGAAAGTTTATATTTTTCTTCTAAATGTTATTCTATACAAATTTGTAAAACCGAATAAAAAATTTTTAAATTAAAAAAAAAAAATAGGGGGTTGAAGGTCTAGTCTCCTGTGAATAAGTTCCTTTTGTGTAATGCGTGGGGTCTGAAGAGTATTTAACCTGTCCTCTGTAGGACCCAGAAGGTCGGCCAGGAAATCAACCCCTGCCTTTCCCGGCCCTGTCAAAAACTTGTTTGTTAAAAACTTTTTTCCTTGAGGTCTGTGCCTTGTCAAGGGCTGTGAACATATTTACAAACTTTCCGAGATTCTTGATAAGAGAATCTCCGAAAAGTAGGCCGTGTGCTTTCAGACCTGCCTCGGTAGCTGCCATCCTCGAAAGTTTTCAGTCAGTGCATAGGAGAATGACCCTACGCCTTTCAGTGGATAAAGCAGTATTCACGTTACCCAAAAGGCAAAAGGCCCTTTGTACCCAGCCCCAAAGGATGTGAAGGTCCACGTGAGAAGAAATGACTTCTTCAGTCATGTTAACCCTTTGAGTGACAGAGGGGGACGCAACATATTGCATGCCCCTCTGGCACTCAAAGGGTTAAAGATCTTAGCTTATGGGCCCACAAGGTCTAACAACTTATCCTGGCACTGTTTTAAGGACCGTTCCACTCCCTTTCTGGGATCTCTTCCAGATTTTGCCATGTATTGGGCCATTTGTGGGTCAAGCATGGGCGTCTCACATGTTTTGTTGACTCAAGGTCTGGGGCATTCAGATTTAAGTTTGTTCCTGGACTTTGAGTCCAATGCCTTTCTGATCCACAGATCAATATATATCTAAGATGGTATCGTCATCATAATCTCTGTCCTCATCACCGGGCTTAACCCCATCCATCTCAGATGGATAATCATCCTTGAAGGACTTATGTGGATGATAATTAGGGTCAGAGTCTGAATCATTAGTAGATAAAGTCAGACAAAAGGAGTTTGGTTTTGACCTTGCCCTGTTTCGTGATCTTGGTGTGCCATCCTTCCGTGAAGAGGTTCTTCCATGTGGGTATGAGCCACGATTCAATGTGCCAGAGTTACTAGGTGAGCAGTTATGAGAGTGATTACTCTTTCTTTTCCTTTTCCCCTTAATCTTTTCATGAGTGTCTCCCATGAATGGAATTAGTACTGCGTTGGAGGACCTCTGCCAAGGATTTGGTTAATGACTTATTTGAGACATACAGGAGGATATACCATTAGACACTGTCAAATTAACAGATTTATCCATAATGTTCTGAATGAGTTCCTCGTTGGACCTAGAAGCCAATGCTATATCCTCCTGTGAGTCCGAGTTGGGTGAGACATTATCTTCCACCAAAAAGTGAGGGGGAATTTTATTACCCTTAAGAGGGGTACGTGGGGAAATAATTTTCCTGCGAGACATAATATTGCACAACTGCCAAAAATTACAGTGGGCAAACTCACTTTCAGACCCAGATAAAATTAGCAAAATTCTTAATAATTGTAAAAGTAATAGAAGACTTATTATAGTTACATTCTGTGGTAAACTATTACCCTCATTTTTTCTGCACTTTTGGATAAGAGAAAGGACAGTAGAGGGTATCTGCTCATCAGCTCAGGGATCCAGGAACTGATACCAGCAGCTGAGGTAACTTGCACATGCGCAGGAGCAGATATTAGGGCAAGCACCCACAACAAAAATGGCCACCGCAACTGCCAAGTAGAAATGCAAGTGGTGAGAGCCGAAGAGAAGAGTTAAGGTAAGGCACAATGGAGGGTTTAAAAGGGAAAAGAAACCTTTAGGAGGGTAGAATAACATCGACAAAGGTAAACAAAATTCATTTGGGGAAACAGAAAAGGCCGAAGTGGTGTAAGAATACAAACGCCGTAAGAGGAGTCAGGCAGGTAAACGGTGAAAGAGGGATGCAACAAAATAAAGCAAATCATACAATACAAGATGATGGAATAAGCAAGGGGATAGAAACAATAACCCAGAAAAGGTGTAAGAATAAAAATAAGTCCTGAAGTAGTAGAAATTGGCAAAAGAGGTACAAAGTAAAGTTTATAACCTAAATGAACAAGAAAAGAGTAACTAAAGACTGTAACAGAGCAAGATATAACAACATTTATAAAATGCGAAACCTGAAATTTATTATTAAAGACAAAATTTGCAGGTACTTATCTCAGCTCTGAGCAGCAAAGAAAGAGGACCTTTAAACACCCGTACCTGCACTTATACACCTTGGGGGAATGTTATTGGTTACCTGTATAAGGGGTGGGTTACCTGAAAAATGTTTGTTCATTTATTTCTTTATTTAAAAAACATTTAAACTATGCTGCTGAGTAGTACAGATGGATACTTTATTGCATAATATGAGCCTCCTTGTCTTGCCATAAAATTAGCATTTTTAAAATTTAATGTTTTGGTTAAACCCTTGCTAATGGTTTGTACCAGATTGTAAAGAATACCATACTGTAGTTACTCATGCCTAAATATTCCTTTACCTGTATACTATTTATCACATCAGAATTGTATGAGAGCAATAGGGCCAGCAAGGCCTCTTTTCTAGCTGGCTCCTCAACTAGAGGAGCAACTAGACATGAAATTGTCATTAATCATGCTTAAAAAAATGATTTCCCTTTGTTGTGCTGGTTATATTTCTCCAGTCAGTTTCAGGGTAGTTGAAATCTCCCATTACGGTTACATTTCCTTACCAAAAAAGCCTTTCATTTGCACTAACAGTTGGGCTTCTTCAAACTCCCCAATATTAGGTGGATTGTAACACATTCTATTAACATCTTTTTATTATCTATGCTCCCTGTGTGTATTTCAACCCACAGGTCATCTATAGTCTCACTGGACCCTTCATTAATAGCATCCCTTATACTAGGTTTTAAGTCATGCTTTATATATAGGCATACCACCTCCCCTTTTATTAATGCTATCCCTCCTAAAAAGTGAATAACCCTCTAGAATGACTGCCCAGTCATGTGTAGCATCTAACCAGGTTTTAGACAGCATGTGTATCATCTAACCAGGCTTAGACACACCAATTAGATCATACTGCTCATATATTGCAATCAGTTCCAGTCTATCCAGTGTCCAAATTATGCAGTCTTCATTACAATGTAGGTGGGACTTAGAGGAAGTGGGCAAGGGAAAGGCAGGGTTTTTTTATGAAAATGGCAGAACAGGGAGTAGCTAAAAAGTGTAAGAGGTTAACATGGATCTCATTAACCTGGTGAATCACCCTCTGTCCCCAGAGACCTGGTAATTAAGTGAGAACACTGGAGTCACCAGATCTAGAGAAAGCTCCCAGGTATGTATATTGTTAAAATGTCCTTTTACAGCAGTGAATAACTGTTAATACCATGACTTTGAAATAGTCAGCCATGTGCTTTTTAGCTGTTGGGGCCCACAACTCTCAGCTGGGGATGCTGTGAGTCATGAAAACCAACAACTTGAGAGCTTATGTTTGAATACACCTTGTACTGGGACCTTAGAATATATTGTCTATTCTTAAATCAAGGGGGAATCAGCCTTGTGCTCCCCAGCTGTTGTGGTCTACAGCTTCAAACATCCTCTGTTAAGCATTTTATAGCTGGGAATCATATCGCCCATCAGCTGGTGAGCCAACTGTTGACACAGGCTTCTGTCAGCAAAGGGGTTAATCAACATCTCATCTACGCATTTTAGGGAAATTATAGATAAAACATATCATTGTTTAACTGAACCTCTGGATGCTGAAGACATCTCAAAAGCACTGCTTCTCAGTGAGCTAGATATTACTCTAGCATGGAAGGGGTTAATATATATTGGTCACATTTATTTAATAGCCCTGGATTTAGATTGACTAAGCAAATGTTTTCTAGTTTGGAACATGCAGCTAAAAAGGATTTTGATGCCATGAGCAATAACTGTTCACACTATAACTGTGTCTATGCACCCAGAAAATTCATCAGTGCCACAGCAGAAAATAAATATTTATAAATGGATTTGTTGTTCATGTGATAAATTATCCTTATCATCCTTTAACAAGTGGGTATTTTCTACTTGGTTTAGCTAGATCTCACAGCCTGTCTGTGCTAAAGCTATCAGTGGGCTCATACTTTTTTGTTGACCATGTTTTGCAGGTTATTGGCATGCGATAATTTAACGCCAATTGCTGCAACAGAACTTGTCACAAGTCTATACTAAATTACAGGTATTTTAGGCTGGGGATTTTTTTTTTTTTTGGGGTACGTTCACATGGGTGACAGCAGATTAAACACTGTGCTAATCACTCAATAACTAAACTCTTTGCCTCTGTAGTATTGTCTACATGGGCAATCTGTACCTTGTATAACACACCTTCTTCATGCTGACCTATGGTCTGCTGTGCAGATCATTCACACAAGTAATATTGGAGGGTATGATGCTCGATGCAGCCTCCAAAAACAGGCCAACCCTTGTGGTTTTCAGACAGTCATACCTAACTTGAAGCCTAAATGGGCCAGCAGAGGTAGAAGAGTGCTGGGAATGAAGTATGAGAGAAAAACCAGAGATTACCCGGGAAGCAAAGGGCTAAGATGACACAGTAGTACAAGTGTATCTCTTTCTTGCTCTTGCTCATAAATATACACAGTATATAAATACACAAACCACATCATCTATATATATGATAGGAAATGAGGTCTGTGGTTTCACTTTCCTGATGAAAGCCACATCCACTTCCTGTCCTAGTTAAGTGAGGACCTGACTTCCAAATGTATTACAGAGTAGTGACTCAGGAGGAACAGATCACCCTGCTGATACTTCTGCATAAATGTCCTGCAGGTTTGTTCATCAGGGCACCCTATTAAAACCCTTAGAGTGCCACAGGGGTGTGCAGCACTTTGCAGAGTAATGCATTTCACATCCTATTTCACTTCAGTGTTTAAAATCCATATGCACACATTCTAAACAAACCAACTGCAACATAAGAGACAACATTCCTATTGTTTTAAATGTAGATTTTAATATTTGAATACTAAAGCGAAGCAATGCTTTGAAGACCTCAGTAACATTCAAGGACATTAAAAGCCTGATTCAAATCAATGCATGTTCTGGTTCTTTATGACACAGATGTTTTGCTACAGAAGTATTTTGTGCATATAGCTGTAAGTCTCCCCCAGCACACACAAAGCAGCAATGCTTTACAAACGTATTGTATTCACTGGCTAAATCTAAAAGAGGTTTTTGTTAGGCCACCATTGTGCATGTAATATTTAATATTAATGTAATATTAAACATTATTTATTATGCCTGAAAAAGAGACCTAAGTTGTCTTGAAAGCTTGTATCCTAGAGCCACTCAATTCTCTAATAAAAAGGTATAATTTTTACTCTGCCAGACTCCTGTAATATTAAAGGCATTGCCAAATTTCCTTGTACTGGTTTATGTGTTTCATGGCATTGTTAGACACTGACTGAGGATGCTTAAGTCCCTGGTCTCATGCTTAAGGGGACAGTAATGTCCCATAACATTTTTTAGAGTTTTGTATCGATTAAAAAAATAAGCTAAATGCCACAAATCATATCTCTCAAACTGCTATGGTTTGAGAGATATGCTCCATTAAAAGTTACCCTCTCCCTCCTCTTCTCCTGATGTCAGGAGTTCCTGGACTGGGGACCGACAAACGGCTCTTCAGCAGAGCCACAATAGCACAATTTAAAAAGAAACGGTCTACAAAGTTTGACTGGTTTGCAAGCACACTTTTTAGACCGTTCCAAAGAAGTAGTTCTTTTTAAATCGCACTATAGCGGCTCTGCTGAAGAGCCCCCTCATGTCGGCTGACACGGATCTCCTTCTGTCAGCTTTACAGCTGACATCAGGAGAAGAGAAACTTTAGCGGAGGATATCTCTCAAACCATTGCTGTTTGAGAGATAGCATTATGGCATTTAGCTTATTTTTTTAATCTCTACAAAACTCTAAACATTTTTTATGGAACATAACTGTCCCTTTAACTCTTTGAGTGACAGAGCAGGTTGCAACACATTGGAAAGCAATGCATTGAGTACCCCTCTGGCATTCAAAGGGTTAAAGCCCTAGACCTTGTTGCCAGCTTGGGCATGTAATGGTGCTAATCTCCCTAGTAATAATGGTGCAAAGGGATGGCACTGTGCTCTAAAATGCTTTAGATTGGCCTAAATCCTACTAGCAATCCTACTGCCAGATTTATTATTCTTATTTTAATGTATATATTTTTAAAGGCTCTCACGAGCAGGGCCCTCTGATCCTCCTGTTCTACACATCTGATTGTACTATTTAATACCTCTGTATGTCTATTCCCCAATTGTACAGCGCTGCGGAATTAGTTGGCGCTATATAAATAAAGAATAATAATAATAATAATAATAAAGTGCAGTATCACCTTAAAAGAACAAGTATGAACAACACTGTCTGCCATGTCTGTACTTGTGATTCATATATACTGAGTGAGAACTCTTTTTATATTGTTTTGTAGAAAGGTCAGTAACAAAGGAAAGAATGTATAATGGATATGTTTCTTCACAATATGTTAATAATATAAACATGCACAAAAGGTTAGATTTGTATAACATAAAGGGGGTTGTCGAGGTCTGGTGAAACCCAAAAGGGAGGTGTCACATCAAAAACCACTGAAACAGACTATCAAATAGATAAGCTGCACTAGGACCACACTAGTAGGGTAACTGCTTGAGAATGAGTGAGGACTGAGCATGCTGATGTATTTATCTCCCTGCTCACATTCTGGTTTTATTGTATCCCCTGATTACCATTACCAGATATGAGGAAAAATTCAGACACTTCCTTCTCTCTCACACTGCATCAGTGTGTAAGGGAAGGAGGGATATTGTGCCTTATTCATCAAGCTATAGAGATGCAATTCTGATGTATCAGTGAGAGAGTTTAAAACAACTTTTAAATCTACTGGGGGGTTTTGCACTAGTTGATAAAGTGGAGAGGACTTATGCAGTGTTATAAACCCTCCAGTTCCTATGTTATTCTGCAGAGTCAATGTACTAAGATCTCTCACTCTGGAGAAAGTTTAGTGCATTGGCTTGATAGAATAACAGTTTCTCACGCTAAAGAAGTAATCTCTGTAACAGACCCTGAGCTGTTACTATGGGCTCTTGTAAGAGCCAGGAAAGAAATCCTAAAAGACTGGATGGCACTTGGGGACGTCCCAGCTCAAAGTGGCTGGGCAGCCACAAAAATAAGGCCAGATAGGTCAGATTCCCCACCGTTCATCTTAGAAAGAAGGCAACCATCTGACTGGTCGCCTATCCTCTATGGGGAATTATGTCAACACAGTTTGAGGTAGTGTCAATAGGGAATGCCATGTTCGATCAGTAGGTGTTTCCCTGCACAGTATGTAGTGTCAAAATGTTTTCAGTGCATTGGGGCAGGTAGGCACTCTTTCATTTGGTCTCCACCTTTCCCCCTAGTTGTCGCTCCAGTTCCCATTGGTTGGGGAGCTGGAGTGACGTGATTGAGTTATGTGTCAGACCCGGGTAATTCAATCTCCTATGGAGAACAATGACCCGGGTCCTAATTGGTCGCTTGTCTCTTGTCGCTGCAATTCCTTTTGGCTGGGAATCGAGCAGCAAGATTAACTTATGTAAAAGATGCTTTTCATTGTATACAGTTCTGGTTCTCCTGGTTATCTCCTTTTGTGCCAATTGTATCGTGTCGCCACCTACCCATTGTCCCTTTGTATATTTGGTGTATATTCCCATTGAACTATTATATTGTGTCTATGTATAAAATGTCCTGTGTTTCATGAATAAACAGTTAGTCGTTTTGGACTAGAAGTGTATCCTGGGTCTTCATTCCTATATGGTTTAAAGGGTCCCCTCTGACCCCCATTCAGGAGATCTGCATTCCAGTGATCCAGCAAGCTACCTACATCTACCAACCGGCTACACCTCTTGTAGCCAGCGTCCTCCCCAGTGGCTTTTTTGCCCCTGCCCTGGGAAGTGGGACCAAGGTCCTCCCCATCGGCTCTGTTGCCCCTGGCCTGGTGAGGGAGAGTGTGATCCTCACCAGCAGCTACCCTGCCCTGGGGAGTGGGAATGAGATCCTCCCCAGTGGCTCTGATACCTCCTGTTGGAGAGTGGGACCAACATCCTCTCCAGTGGCTCTGTTGCCCCTGCCCTGGTGAGTGGGAATGCAATTCTCACCAGCCCCTGTGTTGCCCCTGCCCTGGGGAGTGAGACTAAGATCCTCCCCAGTGGCTCTGTTGCCTCTGCCCTGGTGAATGGAACCGTGGTCCTCACCAGCGGCTTTCTTGCCCCTGCTCTGGAGAGTGGGACCAACGTCCTCTCCAGCGGCTCTGTTGCCCCTGCCCTGGAGAGTGGGACCAAAGACCTCTTCAGTGGCTCTGTTGCCCCTGCCCTCCCTGGGGAGTGGGACCAGTGTCCTCCCCAGTACCTCTGTTGCCCCCACCCTAGAGAGTGGGACCATTGACAAGTCGGAGGTCTGGCACCCGGATTGCTGCAGCCAGGAGACGAGCCAATGGAACCAGTGTCCTTCCGGCTCTCCTGGAATCCCAGCAGTCTCGATGACTCACAGGGCTCCCTCCTCCAGGCTTGCCATAGATCCCCTAGGAAGCCGCAGGGCTATGGCAGGGTCCCCAGGATGCCTCACAAACTCACCCTGAAGTGGGGCAAGAAGGTGGGAACAAACCGTTCAGTTGCTGCAGGCCTCTGGCCCCTTTCTTGCCCACCCTGGATAGGATTGTCTGGGAACGCTACCATCTCTGGCCTCAAAGACAAACAACCCCTTTTACCATTCACCAAGATTGTCACTGGCATGGGACTTGGAAGAGAGGGTGATGTAACCGACCCTGGGCATTACTATGGGCTCTTGTAAGAGCCAGGAAAGAAATCGTAAAAGACTGGATGGCATTAGGTGAACTCCCAGCGTTGGGCACCTGGGCAACCAGAAGTACAGCCGGGCAGGTCAAATTCCCCTCCGTTCATGTTAGAAAGTAGGCAGCTATCTGACTGGTCACCTATTCTCTATGGGGAATTATGTTGACACAGTTCGAGGGAGTGTCAATAGGTAATGCCATGTTCAACCAGTAGGTGTCTCCCTGCACAGTACATAGTGTCGAAAGGTTTTCATTGCATTATGTTACTGGGCAGGTAGGTATTCTTCTGACTGGTCGCCACCTTTCCCTTAGTTGTCACTGTATACAGTTCTGATTCTCCCAGTTATCTCCTTTTGTGCCCATTGTATAATGTTGTCTACCCATTGTCCCTTTGTATATTTGATGTGTAATCCCATTGTACTATTTTTATTGCGTTTATGTATAAAATGTCCCCTGTTTCATAAACAGTCATTTTAAACTAGAAGTATGCCCTATGCCTTTGTTGCTGAATGGTTTAAACGGTCCCCCCTGATCCCCATTCAGGAGATCTGCATTCCAGTGATCCAGCAAGCTACCTACATCTACCGACCGGCTACCCCTCTTGTAGCCAACATCAGGAGAGAGAAGCCCGGAATGACGGCCCAGGACAACCTGGTGTCCTGGGTTTCCATTACACTCTGGACTTAGGCTCCAGTCTCTTCGGGGGCCTAGGTTCGAATCCCACTGCTGCCACCAGTGTGGCTCCGGGTTGTCCTGGGCTTTTGTGCCAGGCTTTTGTCTCCTGATGTCGGCTACAAGAGGCATTGCTGGTCAGTAGATGTAGGTGGCTGGATCACTGGACTACAGATCTCTTGAATGGGGGTCAGAGGGGATCCTTTAAACCTTTTAGGAATGAAGACACCAGACACACATCTAGTCCAAAATGACTAACTGTTTATTCATGAAACAGGGGACATTTTATACATAAACGCAATGCAATAGTACAATGGGAAAACACACCAAATATACAAAGGGACAATGGATAGGTGGTGACATGATACAATGGGCACAAAAGGAGATAACCGGGGGAACCAGAACTGTATACAGTGAAAAGCATCTTTTTACATAATTTAAACTTGCTGCTCTGATTCCCAACCCATAGGAATCGGAGTAACAAGAGACAAGTGACCAATCAGGACCCGGGTCATTGTTCAATCACATCACTGCAGCTCCCCAACCAATCGGAACCAGATGGACAACTAGGAGGAAAGGTGGTGACCAATTGGAAGAGTGCCTACCTGCCCAGTAACATGATGTACTGAAAACCTTTCAACGCTATGTACTGTGCAGGGAGACACCTACTGGTAGAACATGGCATTACCTGTCGACACTACCTCGAACTGTGTCGACATAATTCCCCATAAAGGATAGGCGACCAATCAGATGGCTGCCTACTTTGTAACATGAACGGCAAGGAATTTGACCTGCCTGGCTGTATTTCTGTGGCTGCCCAGCTGCCCAGACCTGGGAATTCACCAAGTGCCATTCAGTCTTTTAGGATTTGTTTCCTGGTTCTTACATGAGCCCATAGTAACGGCACAGGGTCCTTTACAATCTCTACTTTACCACACCTTTGTGCATCTGCTCCCCCCCCCCCGGGAATTTACGGGATTTTTATTTCTCCCTTATTTTAGAGCTGGTTTTCTTAATTGCTAACATTTTTAGTAAATCAGTGGCACCCTCTCTTACTGCTCCAATATATTTATGTTGCTGATCTGTTTAGAACTAGTCAAAGATTTTTATGGTGGTGCAGTGTTGCAATGAACAAAGCCAGCCTAATACTAAGGAAGTGACACTTGATGTGTCACTGTTCAGAAGGATACTTGAAGGAGTGATAATACTGCAGGCAGTCAACTAAACAATGCCATTTTCTTCCTAGTAGCGGAGGTAAATTACAAACAGCTGGTGCCTCGATTGAAGATTTCTGTAACATATCTCTCCGAGGTATTTTGACTGCTTTTTAGAAAGCACACAAATCTATAAATAGTGAGCTTTAGTCGTCCAGACACACTCCATCAAAAGAGGCAAATAAAAACAACAACAAATCAAAGAAAAACACAAGGATCCTGTAACAGATATTAAATGTGCAGTTTAGGGATGACAGCTTGATACCGTAATTGAAAAAAGAATTAAATACTTAAAGACTTAGGGTGCTGTTTATCAGTGGGAGCTCTGCTGCAGAGCAGGGGCAACAGACTTACGAGGTTTATTTAACCTTTTGAGTGCCAGAAAGGTAGTCAACATATATGTGTTGATTACCTCCCTGGTACTCAAAGTTTTAAATTACATAAACGTACAGTGAAATAACTTGAAAATATTGACTTGAAAACAGAATGTTTTTTAAGTAGACGTATCATTCTCTCATTACAAGGACCATATAACAAAGACATTACATGGTTTTATTAAATGCAAACAGCAAGTGATATATATATATATATATATATATATATATATATATTTATTTATACACACACACATATATATACACTTTTTGAAGTGTCAGTCCTATAAGTAAAAAGGTTTTCTTTAGTGAAATATACATCTAGCAGAATAGTATTTTTGTAAATGAGTCACTATTACCTTCCACTCCAACTGATCATGTTCATTATCTGCAATTGTAAGATGTCAGACTCAGTAAGATGTCAGACTCAGGCCAAATAAAATGCAACACCTATCATACAACTTTGGGGCTGCAAAGACCAGGCATTTTTAAAGGAAGTGTGTTTTAAAAAGAATGTGCCAAATCGCAAATGGTCTAGCACGCTTAACAGAATTCTCTTTGAGTGTCAGGAGGTATGCAATGCACAGAAAAGCCTACCCCTCTGCCACTCAAAGGGTTAATACAATTAAATGTAGAACACATTATACTGCCTTTAATAAACATAGGTTATTTCTTTGGGATGATTTTACATTAATAATTACAGGCTAAAAGCATTTGGTCAACCAAATCAAAACAGACCTACATTGAGTCATACAATCATTTTGACAAAGACCCTTCACTGAGACAAAACATTTATTTTCTTTAACACAGTGGTTCTCAAACCTTTTGCAGTGGCGGAACACAATTGTATCAATCCAATCAAACAATTTAACACCTTGGTTAGAGAATACTAGTGTCCTATCTGGACCAAAAAGTTAATATTGCATTAAAATGCAGGTTGTCAAGAATAATTTAAATGAACACTTACACCCCCCCCCCTACACACACACACACATCAGTTAATATTAGAGCACACAATGTTAGGCAACTTGAGCCCTTCCAGATGTTGTGAACTACAACACCTGCTAGAAAATACCTTGATTATTTAAGACCTTATGTATATAGGCTAAACAGGGACCGAATTGTCAGACATAGGCAGGACCAAACAATTCAAAATGAGGGCAGGCAGTAAAGTTCCTAGGCACAGCCAGGGCCCAAAGATCAAAAGCATGAAGCAAACAATCATAAATCCAGATACAGACCAAAGTCCTTGGCAGAAGAAGTCAGTCAGAAACAAGACAGGGTCAAAGACAGAGTTACACTCACAAACAAGAATGCAGTGAAAAGACAGACAAAATGACTGAGCCCTAAGTGGAGGCAGGGTTAAATACCTGCTGATCAGCAATTAGATGACATAACTAGCCAATCAGGTAAGATGGAAGATTCTAGAAGGCCAAGAGAGGCTTCAATGCAGTTAGGTTGTTGATCCAAGGAACTATCTGACTGTCATCTGGAGTCCGGAAGGAATTTTTTTACCTATTGGGGCTAAATTAGAAATGGCCTCCTCTGGATCAACGGGTGTTTTGGCATGGACTGGACTCATCAACTATGTTACTATGTAGAGTATAACAGAATCGGGAACCAGTCTGCCACAAAATCCTAATAAACCAAGTTTCTCTAGTGGATCAGGCTGGACAGTGCAGATCCCACAGCCAAAACATCACTGGTTCTAGACTAGGCAGAGATAGGATGTTACATGTTGAATTGATAGGACATAACTTTGGATTACTTGCAATTCCACATTTTGAGGATACTATCTTATCTGGAGACATACAGAAGGAATATACAGATCATATTATTTAAGGAACCATTACACAAACAGTCTATCACATTTTAGCAGATATCATTCCAAACATATAAAGACAAATATTTCAGTAGGGGGGATTTTTTTATACTTATATCTGAATTGCTCCAATATTGAGGCTTACAAGATGAGATCTAAAAAAATAAAACTATCTGACAGATTTATAGACAGAGGATACAGAAAAACCTGTAAAAAAAAATTATAAAAAAAACATTTTATACTTCCAGACCATTCCTGTATAATAAGCAACAGCAACCACAATACAAAAATAAGGCTCATAACATGGTAACACTCAGGGGAGGGCTGGCAACATTTGGCCTGGGGGGCAAATTTAATCAAGTGGCCCAGTTCCACTATCGTTCCAGCCCTCCATCCCACTCCACCCCCTTCTGTTGAGTCCATAACTTTCATTAATGTTGTGAAGTAACACAAGTATCAGCTGAAGATGATTGGAGTTGTAGTCCAACAACAGTTGAAGGGCCACAGATTTCACATTATTTCTGCAAGAGGGTAAATCAGCATACAAAACCTGCTGGCAACCTGTAACCCTCCAGCTGTGTTGTACTGCAACTCCTATCAACTTTATCCAAATGTTGCCAAGTTCAGGATGATGGGAGTTGTAGTCCAAAACTGTTGGAGGGCTCCATGCTTCCTATCACTTATGTAGGGGGACAAGTCAGTGTACAGCAGTTGTGGGCAATCTGTGATACTCCAGCAATGTTGGACTACAGCTGTCATCATCATGAACTCTATGTTGCCCCACTGAGGATTTGGGAATTGTAGTACAACAGAGGCTACTGCTATTGCTACTCTTGCCATATGTCTAGACCAGGGGTGGGCAAGTTGTCACACTCCAGCTCATGTTAAACTATCATCATGAAAAGTTTTGATTTGCTTACCACCAGCAGTCAGTCAGTAGAAGCACTGCAGATAAATTTTGCGCGGTGCGCAGCTGGCTTGCCTCTCTCAGTCTCAGCACCAGACCAGTCAGTCCAGCCCCCAAACAGCTCATGACACAGACTGTGCTCTGCTCAGTGTAGCCTAGCCTCAGTATGTAGCCTATGCATGCGTGCTCGAGATGATGACGTCATTGAAGCCAGACAGCCCTCAGCCCATGACCCCAATGCCCACACACTGTACAGCCAGGCATCATCCAGTGGGGATTGGGGAAGGAGCTAGGCATCATCCAATGGGGACTGGGGAAGAAGGAACACTGAGACACACTGCCTGGAGACGGAGGCAGCGCCAGCCAGTGCTGGTGCAAGGATTTTTGCCACCCTAGGCAAAACCTCATTTTTACACCCCCCTTGTGTCCGGGTCCTTTATACCCCGCCCACTTGCACAGTTTTAACATTCGGATGTACAGCTCCTGTATGGCAGGTTTATCATTCTGATGCCAATACTGATTGATGTGTTAATTCAAGATTTAGCAAATATTCTAAGTATAGTTGCATATTTGCCAAATAGGAAACAATATCAAACCGATCCTAGGATAAAAGCACACATTGGACCTTTTGCAGAAAAGAGGACCTGCAGTTCTGGGGAAAACCAGCTGCACCACAGGGAACAAACAATCCCATTGATCTAAATGGGGTTTTTAACCTATTGACTGCCAGAGAGGTCTCAAACATATTGCTTCACAATGGGTAATGTTTATTTGTTCCATAGAGTGCAGTTGATTTTTTCTAAAATTTTTCTGATTCTTGCTAGTACACCAGCCTCATTATTTGAAGTAGTCAGCAGTCCAACAGGGATCAGGCTTCCATTTCTTTCTATAAGGTTCTGGTGAGCAAAAAATGAAACCTCAGCATAGCTGGTGCAAGGGATTCTGGGAAATGCTGTAACCGGCCCTGTTCAATGGATCACAGGATCTTCTGATTGATACTTAGCAATTCAAATCAGCATAGTGTCAAATGTCACATGTATAGAGACAAAGGCATGATGCCATAGGCGTGCGCACAGGGTGTGCCGGGTGTGCCTAGGCACACCCTAATTGGCCCCGTGCTCACTGGCTTTTCAGAAGTTAAATGTCCGTTTCCGCGCGCATGTGTGTGTTTGTGCTTTTGGGTGCACACCCTAATGCAATTGGCTGCGCACGCCTATGCATGATGCTTTATATCATCTCTGAATCCTTTCTACAGCATGGACACAATGGGTTTGTGCACTATAAACCTAAAAATATTTCCACTTCCCATCTAAACCTCTTTTCTGTACCCTACTCCACACAAAGTCCTGTTTGCATTTGTCTCCATTCATCTATTCAACCAGCTACAGTTTGCCTAGTATTCCCTTTATTATTTTCCCCAAGCCAAGGGAACTTTAAACAACGTAGCACTCAAAGGGTTAACCCCCCCCCCCCCCCCCCAGGACACCACCGTGCCAATTCAGTGGGACTAGTGGGAAGTTATTTGATGTTACATACTGGATTGTCGCAGTCTGTTCCAAATGGCGACACATGGGTGACAGTGCCTTTCTCCAGACCTCAGTACAACAGTCAGCAGCCACCGAGGAGGTGCGTGCGGGAGCAGCTCTGCTCTGCTGCGCCTCAGCACAGCAGCTGCCAAGGTGAGTGCGGGCGAGGCTGTGCTGCGCGCCTGTAGCCCGCCGCCCCCAGTCGATGTGCCTATAGGTGGCGCTGGCCCTGGCGCCAGCGTCTATTGGATCAGAATGGAGATGAGGGCAGGGCAGGAACAGGGTAGGAATCGGATGGTGTGGTGAGGTTAATTTTTTTCATGTTGCGCGGCCCGCGCTGCGCAACATGAATAACCAGACTGCCGGCCCTGATTTTAATTACTGACCAGACTACAGGCCAGTGAGCCAGACGCACACATTACTGGGATGCGCGCAGCGGCACAAGACTTTGGGCTCCGCTCTGGCCCGCAGCCGCACTGACAGTCATTCACACTTCTACAGATTTATTTTTTTTTTTTGTTACATGGCGGCCCGCTACACGCACTGGCCCTGCGGCCCGGGGGGCAATTGCCCCCCGGGCCAGCCCGCCCCTGGTAACACTGTCAGTCACTGGGTTGGATACCAACATGATTATGTCAAAATTTGTTATATATATATATATACATATATATATATATATATATATATATGTATTATTTACATGAACAGATGTAGTGGATCTCTGTACAGTGGTAGAAGACTGAGATGGATAGGAAGCCTCTGCTGCAAGAAGATCAGAAGCAATACTGAGATGCGATTCTTGAGAGCACAACTGACCACAAGTGAGCCCTTGTTGCAGCAATTGCAGTTAATAAATGTGTTCACTACAACATCAAATCTCTGGTCCAAGTTAAGCAGGGTCTCAACCAGGACAAGCTCACATGTCAGCTGAGACACAGCAGAAGATACACATCAATCGTTAGATGGGAATTGTGGTTGTCAAAGTCAAAGGTAGGGGGAAGGCGGATATGGTTATTAATGAGGAACAGGTCAGGACAGGTGAAATCGGTTCATAGATATAAGGACAACCCAAGGTTCACTACACAGGATAACACTCAGGAATAGCACAGGCCAGTTAAAAAGTTAAATGAGTACCTACTGCATAAAACATACATAAACATTGACACATCATTGTCCACACAGGCACACAAAAGCAAGGAGGAAAAAAATTGCTAACAAGAAGACGCCACTGGTAAATATAACAATATATGTGGGAAAAGCTGTTAGGAAGTTGAAACAGAATTAGGAATCGTGCATAAAATATTGATACATCAAAAGATGTCTAAAGACATCAAAGACCCAAAAACCTGTTAATTTTGCTAAACATGTTTTTGGATTACCAGGAGCCCAGTTCAAGGGAAATTAAAGCGGAGGGGGGAATTACACAATGTTCTTTGGGGTTTTGTAGGGGTCATCTGGATACTGTATTACCACGAAAAGAAAATAAATGGATTTTTGACTAGGGAACCATGTCACCAACAGGCTTAAATAAAGAAATTACATTTTTTGTGCAATTATAAGATTCTATGAGAATTTATATATGTGGGTTTATTTAAATTGTTAAAGTAGGGACATCCGCAATTCGGTTGCTTGTATCTGCTACTTATTGTCCTTTCCTGGGTATATATCTCCTCTATGAGCATATACTCACTGGAATGTATATAAATTTGGGATCCAGGTTCTAGCCTTGACTTTTATATGCCTGCCTTACTATTTATGTAGTCAGCTGTGATGTTTAGGAATTGAGGTTGAGGTTGGATTATCTTATATAAAATATGTTTTAGCCAACATAGCGATTCACTGTGTGTGGCCTTGCACATTAAAGTATAATCTGGGATCGATGTGTGGCATCCTTCCCTTTCAGTGGATCTGATGCAACTAATGGTCATCCCAGCATTTTATAAGATGTTTGCATTATATTTTTGGTATAGATATTGTGTACATGGACACATGATACACGATGTATGCCAATATTCAAATAATAAAGTCTCTTTTAGATAGTATATATATTTTTCAGTTTGGATTTATTTATATATTATGTTTATGTTAAGCGCTGGTATTATGTAATGTTGCCTACAGAACCTCTGTATGGGGTTGTGATGCATTACCTAAGTGCTGCAGTTTTGTAGATCTTTATCTAATTGGACTAGGGGTAGTGGTTTTTTCCTGGCTGCTGGGTGAGGGTTTTTCCTTTGTCTTCTGTATTTGCTCCATCTATTACTTGTTTTTGCTAATATATAGCAGTGCCCATATGTCGAGTATGCGGAAAATGAGCTCCAAAAAAAATATAAAAACTCTTACAACCCAAGTCTAATTTTTGTTAGACTACAATGGGGAACTTTGGCAATCAAGGCCTCCCCTTTATGAATTAACCCCTTAACGGGTTGTAGGTCCCTAAAGGACCAAGGACGTACATGTACGTCATGGAATTCCGGGGTCCCCACACAGCTGCACATTGTTTGCGGAGCCCGGAAGAGGAAAAAAAAAAAGGTCAGTGGTCCTTAAGTGCCGGACGCGTGCATGCGTGGATGGTCCTTAGGGGGTTAAGGAACCTGCTTATCATATTGCCATCTTCACAAAAACACAAAATATCTGCATTCTGCTGAACATCTTTGTCCCAGACAAGTGAGGTGGGCCATGCTTTTTGCACATTTTACCTTTTATATAGCATATAATCAAGATCAAGATATAGTAAAGCCGACACTCTCTCATCAATTCAACTCTGAGAATTTAACCTCTGACAACATCCTAATTTCAGGGATTTCACTTCTGGCTTCAACCTCCTTCTTGCACCATCAAGCCACACTTACAGGAGCAACAGGTTCTACTTTTTTGGCATGACCTACTATACCTCCTACAGACTAGAAGCCCCTCTCTTATCCTCTATCTGGACACAAGAATTAAAAAGATCATAGGTCTTGTTCAAAAACATTTTTCGGTGGATCAGACTGTTTAGGAATGTAGCAAACTACATTTTACACTGAGAGTAGTGCATGTGCAAGTATAAGCTTTTTTATTTTTTCCTTTGGCATCTATTGAATTTCAGCAGCCAGATTCATAGTAATGCACCTATCCCTTCATCCAGCACTCAGTTGTCTTGGCTTCATCCTTGCTGCTCTGATTGTCTCAGATTGTTTGTATATACTCTACTATTGTGACTCTGGCCTGTGTCTGTCCTTCCTTAACCCAAGTCTGCTGACTATTCTTGTGCTTACTGATTTTAGACTTACTGTGCCTCTGAACCAGAGTCGCACAAAGCTTGGAGCTCAACTCCTAGTGGAGAGCAATCATCTTTCCCATATCAATATTATTCATCTTCACCACTAGGCTATTTAGTATCAGCTCGCCATAACAATATAAAAGCTTGAGGCTATATTACAATAAAATTTCTTTAAAGGTGAAAGATGGATAATTAAAATCAAACTGTTCTTAATTACTAATAAAACAGTCATGATGGTATTTTGGTGCAAAATTCAAATTATGTGAACTCCATAAAAAATGTAAACACTGTAAGTAAAAATCACAACTTGGTCCAAGTTGACTCCTACATATATCTTGATACGTAGCTAGATCCCAACCTCACATTTTGTCTTCATTGTGATAAGTTAACATCCAAACATTATCCTAGTTGAAGCTCTATTTAGCAACAAATCATGTCAAAGTCCCCTGGTAAGAAACGTTGCATTGCCATTGACTACAGGAAAGTAGTTTATGCTTCTACATCACAGATCCATCTTTGTAAACTCCACACATTGTAAAATATATTACAAGAGACAAACTGGCTAACACTTAAATATAAACTTACCCTTCAAATTCCTTTTTAGTATATATAACCACTTCTCTGGAGAGCTATCACACCACCTGAGTGCTATGCTTATTCCAGTTCTTCCTATAACCTCCGCTCAACTGGCAGTAATTCATTGACTATAACAATTACTACAACTATAAAATTATCTCCTTGCTGTAAAACTACTAGAATAAAAGATCCAGTCAGTGCATATGTATGATACGGGTACTCATATTTTAATGTCTGCAAATACTGGCTTTCAGAGTCTCTCTGAATCGAGAACAGAGGGATACTAATAGCAATCAATTGTCTGATTTAGATCTTGTTTCTCATTACAAGCATGATTAAATAGGCTGATTGAGCGAAGTATTGAGACAACTATAAAGTAGAGGGGGTATGCATTAAAAGTGTACTCCCTCAAACCTTTAGGATTGAAATCAAGACCCTTTCTATAGGTGGCTAATATTTGGGTCGGTGTAGCCAGCCTTGGTCCTCAAGAGCTATGAACAGTGCATGTTAGTATAGATTTCCTGCTTGTGCACAGGTGGATCAATTAGCATTTCAATTGCTTTAATTAATGCATTTGTAATCAAGCAAAAGCATCCTGAAAACCTCCTCTGACGATAGCTCATGCGATCCATGACTGGCTATCTGATTTAAAACTATATGCAACAAATAATAAGTGGTGCAGTTCTGGGGCAATCCAACTGCACCCTATGGGATGAATAAAATCCTTTAACACATTGAATACTAGAAAGGTCTCCAGCGCATTGCAAAGCAAAGTATTGTATATGTCTTTAGCAATCAAGGGGTGTTAAAAACCTGCATTTTAACCCTTTGCGTGCCAGAGGGGTATGCAACGTACATCCTCTGGCACTCAGAGGGTTAATAAACAGACATTTGGGAAATCTTTATTGGCATGTTATGGTGCAGTCAGTTTGCTACACTTTACTCTTTGTGTACATGGCTCTTTATTTTTTGTTAGTTTTGCGGATTTTATGTCAGCATTAACCAACATAATTTACAGGCTCTGCATTGCCTTTTGTGTTTTTTTTTTGTAATACCCATCAGCTGCCAGATTACCCATGCAGGGAACTTCTTGCTGCAAGCAATTTCCTTTGTAATTATCACTCCCCAACTGTAGTATAGTGCTTCAGGGGGAGGGGTTTATAAATAATTGATAGTAATAGCACTGTTGCCTATGGTGGGTCTGCTCTGCACAAAGCAAATCTATAGTGCAGGGCTGTCCTCAAGGGTTGCACATGGGCCAGACTTTAAGGATTTTCATGATTACAGGTGAGTTTAAACCTTTATTGATCAAAGTGCTGTGCAACACATTGTTTTGCGATGTGTTGCACTGCTCAGGTATATAAAGGGTTATGCAGAGACATGTATTTTAATTACTCAACCCGAGAAATCCTTAAATTCTGACTTGTTTCTGCACTTGAGGACCAAATGTCAGCATTCCTGCTATAGAGCCTTTGCAATGTATTCCGTACTCCACTGGCACTCAAAGTGTTAAAGAAATATTAAAAATGTTAACATAGCTTTTGATGCAACAAAGCTGTTACTGGGTATGATAATTCAGAAGTAAAATGGCTTTATTTAGAATAGGGATTTCTTGTCTGGTCTTGAACTCCCATGTGTAAGCAGCCATGCAAGGGGTCTGTGTCTATTCCTTTACTCTTATTGGATGTTGACATATGGGCCCATCACAGACTTCAACACTTTACTGCACATTCCAAAGGTATTTAAAGGAGCAGTAAACTTTTTTTATGAAAAAATATATATTGTAGGGATTTTCCTATTAAGTAAAATAAGGGTACTCCCACTGCCGAGAGATTTATATTTCAAGAGTTATTACACTTTAAACCCATGTTTCTTTACATTAGCAGTGCCCTCTAGTGGTCTAATTCTAATTAGATTTCCTGTTAGATTCTAATGGAGCGGAAAGTCAGAAAAGTCAGAGACATACAGTTCACCGTAGAATGTAATAGAAACTGCCTGTCACTTCCTGTGAGAACTATCAGGAAGTAAACATAATAAATTCACTTCCTGATTATTTAAACTGCTATACATCCTATATAATAATTCGCTAAGTTGTGTGTAACGCCCGACATGCGCAGTAGACACTGCTGTGCGTGCGGCAGTCATGCGCAGTACAGACTGGCCGCTCCGCGGCTGATACAGAGCTGGGCGCTCTGAAGGAGCGTCCAGCTCTGTATCAGCAGTGGCACGGGCAGTCTCTACAGCGCGTGACTGCCCCGCGACCGGCTGCCAGAGGCACTGTGGCCCGTGTAACGGGCTGTTCAACTAGTTTTGAATAAAACATCTGACAGTGATGGGAGTGACCTTGTTATATTCAGCAGGAAAAGCTCTATAAAATATGTGTTTTCATAAAAATAAGTTTACTGCTCCTTTAATGGAGGTAGACTGTCTTAATATGAGCCTTTGAGAAAGTAGCTCAAAGCTACAGAATGCATAAATTTCAGCAGGATTTCCCTGCTCTGCCTTCTTCCCTGAACTGACCCCTCAAAGAACATCTAAGCTTAATAGCAACTATTAATAAGGCACCACAATGATCATTGATCCTCACTGTTTGTTCTGATGAGAACCTCAAACAAGATCTCAAAGTGACTCTAGAAAACAGAACTTCTCTGGTATAAAGACTGAGGTCCATGATTGGGGGGGTGAATGTTCATATACCTAGAGTGGGGATGTCATATTGTATTCCTAAAGGGCTGACACAGTATGCATTTTTGGGATATCCTTAATTCTCCACAATGTTGCAGTCAAAAGAAATAAGGTAATGATTGCAGCTTCTTTGCAGAAATCAGGGATATTCCAAAAACCTGCACTTTCATGGCCCTTTAGGAATGCAGTGTGACACCCCTGACATAGAAGCTTGTATAAAAATGGGTGTAGATTCATGGGAAGGGAATATAATTCTACCACTTTATAAATATTTGGTTAAACCTTATCCAGAACATAGAGTACAGATTTGGCCACACCTTCCTAAAAAGTACAGTATTGAACTGGAATAAGAGACATGTAACAAAAGTGATAAAGGACATTGAAGATTTTTGGGTTTCTTTTTGTTGGACGAAGGGGATCCTCTAAAGCTAGAGGAAAGATGTTTTTGACAAAAAAAAAAATAAATAAAGAGATTTGTAAGGACATTAAATGGATAGTAATGTTTCATAATAAAAGTAGCTCTAATTAATCATCGTAGTATTTGGACTTTGGAGAGTGTTATTTCAATTCTGTCAGAGTTGTAGTTCAAGAGTAATTCAATGACAAAGTATCCCCCTCCCGCCCCTTTTACTGATGTAACACTGCTCAGCCAGAGCAGAAGGGAGGTGCCCAGGTAGACTGCAGAGAGGGACAATCTTCAGTTAAGATAAGGGAAAAAGCTGAAAAACTTGTCAAGGGGGGCAGGGTTTTCATTGTTCTCATAGGAAGAAGAGTGTCCCCTTCTGTTATCTGTCTGGTCTATGGACTGGATTCCACATCTAAGAAGAGATGGCTTACACTAGGTAAAAGGGGCGGGAGGGGAAACTTTGCTTGTGAATAGCTCTCAAATCATAAAGGTTTGAGAGATAAGACTTATATCGTTCTTCATGTTTTTTTAATGCCTACAAAATAAAATAAAGATAAAATGAAGTATTACTATCCCTTTCAGGGTGTAGGATGATCTGCCTCAGGAGGATGTGTTGGCACATATTTTTTTAAAAAGTATTAGATACCTTTTAAGGTCATAACAATAGAGAAAATAATAGTTGATTTCAAAGCAGATAGGTCTAGGATGTTGATCTAGGGAGAGATGTCAGTTGCCATGAGTGCTTTGTGATTCCCCAATGTACTTGTTTTTAATTTGACTACAATTAGTTGAACAAAGATTTTATATTGGCCGACTAGCTCTTGCTTTAACAGAAGTGTCGGGAAAGTACTCCCTTCCATTTTTAACCCTTTGAGTGTCAGAGGAGTACCCAACATATTACTAGAATAATACATTGTAATTTCTCTCATTTTCAAGTATTTCCTGGAGAATTTACAGCAACTTGTTGCATATTTACACAAACAGAGAAACATTAAATACACACAGAATCATACTAAAATGTGTATACAGCTACAAATTGTTTTTAGATACAAAGAATAAGGATTTTAGACTGGAATAAAATGAGTTTTTTTCAGATTGGATATTCCAGGCTTTCAGAGCTCTGAAGGAGAAGGCTTATTTCTTGTGGTGTGGAATACTCATTGAGTTGTTAGCAGAGGAGCAGAGATTACAGATACTATGGACAGCTGAAGTGAGCATACTGCTCAGGTAGTCCAGTAGCTTTCCATAAAAGTGCTTGTATACCAAACAACTAATCATTTGGAGACTTGACAGTAATTTGTAGAAAATGTGCTCAGTTCACTGTTAGTGTATTATATAATTTCTGAAATAGAAAAGGACACACAAATCTCTATCAACTGGTAATATATTATTTAATGCGGTGAACTGTATAATGCTGTGATAGGCAACCAGCACACACCTCCCCTGCTGTTCTTAGACTACAACTCCCATCATCCACAACTTGCTTACCCCTGGAATTATGCCTTCTGAACAACAGAAGGGCACACAATTACTTAAATTGGTGAGTGGAAAGCTAAGAAGAAACAATCTACTTTACAGGCTGATAGATACAGTACATGGAATAGCATCCCAACAGGTGTGTTAGGGGCTAAAATATCAAATCAATAAGAACACCTTTGATAGATATAAGTTTATTATAAGCTTTTATAAATAGAAGGGGAAATAGATGTAAGAGGAGTGTAAGAGTAGAGACGAGAGACACATCAGCAAATCATATTTGCAAATTAATTTGGAGGACCCAGATACAAATTGGGATACAAATAAAGCTCTTGTGGATAGTGGAAGGGGGAGAAAATGGACAAATGGAGCATGGGAAATGTGCAAGTGGTCTGAGTTGAAATTACATGAAGGTCCTGACAGGGCTTTAATGCATTTTCCAGTGTGCAGAGGTCCTCAAAAGAGATAACAACAGAAGAAGCAGGAATCATATATAATCATTTCACCCTCTGGAATAAGCCCCTGTTTGCCTCCTCATGTCATGGAGGTGGGTAGAGAGGTAAAGGGGGGCTAAAAATATGGTATTGAGGTACTAGGAGGGGGGATCAAGGGAAGACCAGCTTTTTATTTAACTTTTTTGTTGGAGAGAAAAATGGGTACATTTTATACACATGTACTTTATTTTTCCTTAAAACCTTGGCTATAATATACACTTCCGCATTATACACAGGTGCGTATTATAACAGATTTTACTATCCATCCAATCCTGAGAGTGGTTTCTTTCTAAAATGTTTAAAGAGTTAACTGGCCATCTTTATAACAGATTGAATTCAAGATGTTTTGCTGCCAGGTGTCGCTGCTCCTACATCTATCTATGGAAAGTTTGTGGCTGTAACTCTCAGCTTTTACTCAAAAATGTTTTGGCGCTGTAATATTTTAACCCCTTAATGACCCTTGACGGTCATAGTACGTCATGGATCGATCAGACTTAACGACCCATGACGTACTATGACCGTCATGGAATTCCGGGTTACCCCCGCGGCTGCACGCCGTTCAGGGAGTCCGGAAGCAGAAATAAAAAAAAAAAAATGCTCCATGGTCCTTAACTGACCATGCAGCGCCGATCGGCCTGTCGTTAAGGGGTTAAAGAAATGTCTCCCACCATTGGGAATATTGTTTTAATCAACAGAAAAATCACTACAACATTATAAGATAGATAAAGAGATAGATAGATATATAGATAGATATAGATATAAAGGTTTACTGTCCCTTTAAATTAATGTTCATGTTAAGATCATTGCTCTGCATTGTGTACTCCTCTGGCACTCAAAAGGTTAAAGGGATAAAGCTGGCCTTAGAAGTGGCACAGTGATCTCAGACTGGTTTATGTAAAAGTTAAAGAAAAAAAAAAAGCCATATTTTGAAACTAAGACTTTGTAAAGTGAGGCAGCAAAACAGAAGCCTGGACAAAATAGAACCCAGCAACTGTTTAAATCAGGCCTTGGTGCAAATTGATGAGATGTCCATAAATTAATTACACAAATAATTAGAAGCACGTTAATAAGCTATCTGACCTCATATTGAGAACCACAGGATTTGAGTTATTGAGTTAACATAGAGCAATAATTCCCCACATGATATCAATTATCTTCCCTTAAGGGATGGGTGTACTGCCTGCGCTGTGCCTGGCTGGAAGCCTGCAGTTAACCCAAAACAAACCTCGTTCTATTTAAGGGCAAAGGTTCTTTCCCCTTGGATGACTGAGAGATCTGCAATGCAATGCGTTGGAAACCTCATCTAGCATTCGAGGTGTTAAAGGAAAAAAGTCAGAAAAATTACATCCTAGAAAACACACTGATTAATTAAAGCAGGTTACATAGCATGTGGCGTCCAAAGCCCTACTGTACACAGTAAAAAGACATAATTTCTTTGCACGTAACCTGGCCAGGAAAGAAAACAGCTGAGTGAAGTGGCATGTGGCCAAGTGTTAATTCAGCAGAAAGGAGGATTAAATCTTGAAAAGCTGAACCAGAGGCAAGAAAAGTAATCTTAAAGCTACAGGGTGCTCTGTAAGCAGATGTTCTGTATTAACCAACAATAAGTAGCAGGCATAACTGGGAAATTTCTTGGTAGCAGCCCCCAGAGTAACAAGTAGGGCTGGATTTGGGAATGTCCAAATTATGCAATTCACATCACAGTCTGAGTGGGGCTTAATTGGAGTGGGAGGGACTTGAATAAGGGAAGGTGCGGTTTCTACTACAAATGGGTGGAACAGGGTACGTAGTAGGTGGAACTGACAAGAAAGTGGGCAGGGTTACCATGGAAGTTACTAAGCCAAAGAATCACCCTCTGTCCCCTGAGACCCATTATTTAATTCAGAAAAACTGAGTGTCCAGGGCAGATCCGGAGGTAGCTGTCACATAGGTAAATAAAGCACACAACACAGGTACAGATGAATTTAACCAGTTTATTAAAATAAGTAAGCAAGAGCAAGCACCTCCACAACCAAGACAGGAACAGGCGCAAGGACAGTGCCTAGTCCACTACCCAGGAACTGACACTGAGCTGTACCCGGTCCACTGTAGAGCTAGGAGAACTTCAATATAGAACCAGGCGTGGTTCTAAACGGCAGAGCGAGCGTAAACCTGGAACACCAGGAGTCCAGTCCAAGAGAGCGTAACCGTTAGATCCCTGAAGAGGGACAATCTCAGACTTGTAGCTCTGGTGACTTGCAACAATACCAGGGAGGTAAATGTCGTGTGGGCAGAGAGTAACGATAAGTCTAGCAAGAATAACAGCCACTGGTAGGGTAGAGTATGCACAGAGCGGAGGCCACAGAGCCTAGGGTAACACCCAACAATACCGCTAAGGTATGTAAAAGCACAGTGCGGAGGCAACAGAACGAAAGGAAACCTGCAACACTACCAGTGAGGTAACTGCTACAATGAGTTGATGGAGCGAACCCTCTGAGGTTGACTGAGGCTAGTGGTAGTCAGACAGGAGCGGGAGTAGGCACAAAGCGTAAATCAGACAAGCCAAAGTCAGTAGCCTAATCGGGTAGTCAGCCACAGCCAAGGTCAGATCGGAGTGGGTAGTCAAACAAGCTAGGGTCATACACAGATCGGATAGTCAGACAAAGCCACTGGTCAAAACCAGAGCAGATAGTCAGACAAAGCCAGGGATCGAGCCAGAAAATACACGGAAGCCAAGTTAGGGTCAAACGAGAGAAAAACTTGAGTAACGCATAGAAACACCACCAAAGGGCAACGGAACCCAGTTTGCAGGCAGACTATAAGGCCGCCGCTGGAGGGCGGGACTCCATCGGCCAATTATGCCTAATGCTACAAAATAGCGAGTGCAACATCACAGGCGCACACCCGCAGAATAGAGGCAAGCATGAAGATGTCCAGGTCCAACCCGCAGCATAGACCACGGACCACTGGACAGAATCACAGGCAAGTGGAATCACGGGTACCTCCGTGTGGAAGAGGCCCAGGCTTAAAGGGAAATGAGCATGGAACCTGCGGAGCAAGGCAGGAGCATGAATATTGCCACTGGGTACCCATGAAGGTTCTCTGGGACCGTACCCCTTCCAGTGCACAAAATATTGTAAGTGGCCTCTGACTCTGCGAGAATCCAGAATGGTTTGTACCTCACATTTTTCATGGCCATCACTGGCACAGATTACAGATCAGGGGTTTGAGCAAGGAAACATGGAATACATTATGAATACGCATACCAGCAGGAAGTTCCAGAGGGTATGAGACAGGGTTAATTTTACAAAGAACCCGGTATGGACCTATGAAATGAGGGGCCAGCTTCTTGCAAGGCACCTGGAGGTCCAGATTAAGGGAGGACAGCCAAACCCTCTCCCCCACCTGAAACACCGGAGACGGTCGTCGACAATGGTCTGTGTGTTGTTTATAGCACTGAGAGGACCTCTGTAGGGATCTCTGAACTTGTACCCAAATGGAGCAGAGTTGCCTATGATGCTCATCCAAGTTACAGATATTCATATTGGCAAATTGGCATTGTGAGGGACCAAGTGGACATCAGCAACTCATGTATGGCTGATGCTCACATAAGCCACCCATTAATCATGCCTCTGCCATTATCACAGTTGGCCCTCTGGACTTGTCTCTCCTGATCTTGAACCAGCAACCTTTGTAATATGGGTCCTATTGGTTAATGGCTTCCTGCTGTACATTGTTTAGAGACTATTTCAGTGTTTCTCAATCTGTTTTTGTTTGGTGCACCACTAACACATAAGCTAGAACTTTCGGGGCACCACTAACATATTTAATGTACTTTATAAATGGCATAATGAAGGGTACAATCCATAAATATACAGTTATTATTAGGTCTTACAATCACAGTAACAAAACTAAACATATTGTGCAGAACAATTTCTATTAATCTTTATTTAAAAGTCCATTTTTGTTAGTCTTCATAGAAAATGTGGGGCACCCTAAGATGATGTCCGTGGCACACCAAAGTGCCACGACACCCTGGTTTGATTCTCAGGTTCACCTCAGTTTTGTATGTTGACTTCACTTGAACTCCACCCGGCTCAACTCTGCTTGCCTCGATTTCTCCTCAGTCTCCTGCTCCAGTACCACTGCTTTACCAGGACTGCCAGTGTATCTATCTTGGCCCAGTACCCATGACTGCAGCAAAGGTACACTGGTTTTGCACTCCAGTTTCACTGCAGAGATGTGAGCCTTAGGCTCCTTATCCGTTTTTTTCCCCTGCTATCCAGTTTCCTGAATCTCCGAAAGCCATGTCCACTTCAGATAATGTAAGTGCTGGGGAAACAGATGCACCTTTCAGGGAGCATGCAGGTAAAATGGGTAGTTTGAATTAAGCTTTATCAAAGCTCTCATCAAGATGCAATTGTACACTTAGCAAAATGCTGCATCCATATTGGCAACTAATAGTGAAATCGTACGGAAGGGGGAAAAAAGACATTGTCACAGCTTTTTTCATGCAATTTTGATGCAATTTGTGCAAGTTGTTTTCTATTCCCTGTAAAAAAATAGCTGATAATAAATGCACTAAACACCTACCTGAGTTTTTAGAGTGATTATTTTGCAATCCCATTTAAAAAAATAGTACAAATTTGACAGAACCAAAATGCATTGTTGGACCAAAGTTGCAGCAAGCTACACTGACATGCAACGTGTTTAGTAAATGCTCTACATGTGAAATTGCTCTTAAGATAGAATTTTAACCAAACTCATATATTTAAAGGGATAGTAATACTTCATTTTAACTTTATTTTATTTTGTAGGCATTAAAAAAACATGAAGAATGATATAAGGCTTATCTCTGAAACCTTTATGGTTTAAGAGATATTCACAAACAAAGTATCCCCCCCCTGTTCAACCAGATCAGAAGGGAGGTGCCCAGGTAGACTGCACAGAGGGACAATCTTCAATTAAGATAACGGAAAAAGCTGAAAAACTTGTCAAGGGGGGAAGGGCTTTCATTGTTTTAATACAAAGAAAATTGTCCCCTTCTGTTATCTGTACTGTCATACAACCAGACTCACATCTGAGAAGAGATGGCTTACACTAGGAAAAAGGGGCGGGGAGGGGAACTTTGCTTGTGAATATCTCATAAACCATAAAGGTTTGAGAGATAAGACTTATATCATTCTTCATGTTTTTTTAATGCCTACAAAATAAAATAAAGTTAAAACGAAGTATTACTATCCCTTTAAAGTCAAAATAACACATTTTGACAACTTTCTTTTGAAAAACTCTTTCAAAATCATCTATAATTATATTAGCTCTTTTTAATTAAAACAATGGTTTATGAGATATTTAGCTTTGTTTGTCAGTTTGTTCACACTGGACATTACTGGCCAGCACAGCTGGGTGCCAGTTTGCCTGAGGACAGGGCCAGATTAACGTAGGGGCTAAAGGGGCTGCAGATCCAGGCCCACTACTGAAAATAGGCCCAGGACACCCAGCAGCCCTGCATACAAAGCCGCCCGCTCAGACACCCCTACCCGCCCGAACAATCCGCTCCGGCAGCTAAGGGAAGTGTCACGTGTTGACCCACACTCATCATTTGAGACACAGTGAGTGATGGTGAGAAGCCTAATTTAATGCGTGTGAGTGTCACATGTCATATATGCACACGTATGCACACAGTATTTGGCCGCCTTCTGAGTTAGATTTCTTCAGTGCTGCTCGGTCAGACTCTTAGCAACACCCTGCAACGAGCATGAGAACTGTGGTCTCCTCTCCCCTGATCCTCCTGTCAACAGGTACAATGCAGTAGACTATCCCGCAAAAAAGAAATCAATACAAAATATGTTTTTTTAAATACAAAGATGCATAAATTCAGCAATTTAAATTAAAAACAATTAAAACATATAGAATGAAAGAGATGGCTGGGGTCATATGAATAGTCAGTGTAGCCACAAAAAATGCAAGAATAAATATAATAGCTGCCTCAAAATACTAATAACTACTACTTCAATAAAAAAAGACATACAAAATATCTTCAAGTGATCCAATCAACATCACAATATTAAAGTGCTAGCTAGTCCAACAGCTGACATGAGGGTTGATTTCTAGGGTGTCTTCTACTGTGCAAGTCACTTTTATCTAATTTGAATAATCTGAAATAAATAAACCTAAATATCTCATAAAATATAGATTTGTTTTAAATTAAAAATAGCTATTATAAGTAGAATTTTGAAAGCCCTGTCAAAATCACCTGATACTTAGTTGCACTACATTTTAGAAAATGCCAAGCCACCCATGCCAAAGTACCCATGTGGGTCAACCAGTCACTGGAAGACATGAATTGCATGACATCCTTCAGAATTTCCCAATGTGAATAATCTGTATGATGGCCCATAGGTCGCTGTGTAGATCAGCATGCTAGAACCTGGATGTGTCCAACTCATGAGACCATCCAGTTTTCAGCAAGCTGCATTCTACGAGGTGGAAATTGCCTGTGTGAACCATTGGGGGCAAGAGGTTCTACATGGGTGCATTTAGTGCAACATTAATAACATTTTGCTAATGATGCCTGTGTAAGCATAACCTAATGCCAAGTTTACATAGGTAACTTTGTTGTAGTAACACGTTTTACAGAAATATATAGAATTGTTTTATATGGAACACTTCACATGAATACAATAGCGTAGCCAATGTTATACAGTCCTAAAACATTAGATAAAGTCGCTGCGTGACTCACCCTAAAGATGAACACTGCTAATTGCAGATATAACAACACACTGGAGAAAATTATGTAATACACAATAGCACATTAGAAAAAGCTATTTGGGGGAGGGGGATATAACAATTTGATGCCAGAGGTAAATCTAACATATTGCTTTAAAGGAAACTGTACACTCTTCTAACTTCCAAAGATTTAGGTTCATCTTTTCTTTAGCAGTATTTAAAATAATCCAGAGCTCTACATTTGAAAATACATTCGCTTGAATTTTGTAGCACTTCAGGGAGTATTTAAATATCCTCTTATAAGAAATGGCAGTCTAGCACTTTGTGAATACTATTCGTTTCATCTCCGAGAAGAGAAATGTGTAAAATACACAGGAGATACTGAATATATTTGATTGTCAATTCACTGTGTGTGTTTCACAGGTTATTTTAGTCTTTTCTTTTTCATGCCAGATTAAACAATATTTTGATGATTATTAAAATATAACTAGAATCTAAAACCCATGGATATTCCCTTTGCCTTAAATCACCAGGGACAAAAAACTGACATAGTAATTTGATTCCATAATAGGGTTTTTCTCAAATTCCCGATACACTAAAACCTATACATTATATATAAACTAGTTGAACAGCCCGTTACACGGGCCACAGTGCCACTGTCACCCGGTCGCGGGGCAGTCACGCGCAGTGGAGACTGCCCGCACCGCAGCTGATACAGAGCTGGACACTCCTTCGGAGCGCCCAGCTCTGTATCAGCAGCGGTGCGGGCAGTCTCTACTGCGCATGTACTGCAGCACGCACAGCAGTGTCTACTGCGCATGTCGTACGTTACACATGAATTAGCGAATTATTATATAGGATATATATATATATATATAGAGAGAGAGAGATATATATATATTATACACACACACACACACACGGGGATAGGGAGATGAAGCAGTGACAATATTGATGTAAATGGCCTAGGTGGCCAGCATAATGTATCCGATGAGCAATACATCCTAAATTATAATTCTCTAAGTTTGTCAGAAGAATCATACGCAGTAGAGACAGCTGTGCGTGCTGCAGTCATGCACAGTACAGACTGCCTGTGCCACGGCTGACATTGAGAGGGGCGCTCCGAATTCAGACCGGAGTCCTCTCTGCACACAGGAAGTTGCACAGAGAGGACTACAATCTGAATTCAGAGCGCTCTGCTCCGTATCAGCCACGGCGCGGGCAGTCTGTACTGCGCATGACTGCACCGTGCTGTCGCTGGGTGGCACTGTGGCCTGTGTACACGGGCTCTTCAACTAGTAAAGTCATAAAGGACACTCCACCCCCCTCCCCCAAGTACCTGGTGATGAAATAAACTTGTGGCTTTATTACACAAAAATGATATCAGGTCAGTGTTTTGACTCTCAGCAGGAGCCTTGATAATTTATTTGCAGAGTGTTTTAGGGAATTATGTACAAAGAAAAAGAGGAGCAGTTCTGAAGAAAACCAGCGGCACCCTAGGGAACATAAAAATTCTCATGGATTGAAATGAGGATTTTATTCCCCATTGAACTAATTGGAAATTCCATCTATCCACTACAATGCAGTTGGTCTGCTCCAGAACTGTGCATCTTTTTTTGTGCACATGACCCTTAGTCCGGAAGAAGGCCTCATCATCTCTATTTCTTTATATAAACCTGTCTTTGTGGAATTTGTTTGCTGGAATCTTGTGTGAGGGATTTGTAACAGATCAGATTGAGTGAAGGTTTCCTGTGGCAAACAACTGTATTATAGGGCACATCAGGTGCATTTTAATGCATTGGCATACCCAGACGTTCACAGGGGGCCTCACCTTAGGCTTCCATTAGTCCCATTTTTACAGAAAGGAACAGATTTAACCCTTTGTGTTACAATGCTTTGGATACCTCCCTAGCACTCAATGGTTTAATCCTTTAGTCAGATGACCAGTGAGAGGAGAGACATTTCTGAGTGCACAATATGTAAATGTGGATGCTTTTCCCACAAACAGGAAGAAAGGAAGATGAATGCTACAACTAAACTTAAGGATCCAAAATGTTACCCTGTACTGGGGTCTTCATTCACAATTCCTCCTAGGGCCTCAGGGGTTCTTAAAACTGCCCTGGGGTACATTACATTATAGGGGACAATTACAAATTCCCAGTGATTTAAACTGGGCAGTGAAACCCTTGTTTGCTAGAGCGAGCATCATTCAAAACATTTCTCTGTAATACCTTGGAAGACCTAGCTATCATTCTAGAGATTAAAGGGACACTAACACCTGTAACTTAAAATGAGTAAAACCGCATCCTGGGGCAGTGTATCGTTTTCGTTGGGGCTCCATACACCATATTTAGTCCCCCACTGGAACTCTGCAGCCCTCACATTGCTGAGAGATGAGGCAGACAGCCTGCCATACATGTTCAGATCCTTTAGTCTATCTTGATATTTCTTTTCCTGTAAACCAGTCACCATTTTAGTAGCCCTTCTTTGAATTTTCTCTAGAGTATCTATATCCTTCTGGAGATGGGGTATCCAGTACTGTACACAATACTCTAGGTGAGGTCTAACTAGAGATCTGCAGTGTGGCATGACCACTTCCCTTTTTCTACTATTAATGCCCCTAGCTATACAACCCAGTACCCTGCTTGCATTCCACACTGCTTTATTACATTGCCTGCCTACCTTTAAGTCATTAGAAATAATTTCTCCCAAATCCCTTTCCTCTATTGTCTCTGACAGCACAGTACCCTTAATAGTATATTTTTCCTTTGGATGTTTATGTCCCAAGTGCATTATTTTACATTTATTAACGTTAAACTGCAACTGTCACACTCTTGTCCATTCTTCTAATTTATATAAATCATTTGTCTTATTCCCCCTGGAATGTCTACACTATTGCAGATCTTGGTATCATTTGCAAAAAGGCATACCTTTCCTTGAAGACCTTTTGCAATATCACTAATAAAAATATTAAAAAGAATGGGCCCCAGTACAGATCCAGGAGGTACTCCACTAGTAACACCCTTTTTGTCTGAATATTCTCCATTGACTACCACCCTCTGTTTCCTGTCACTCAGCCACTGTCTTATCCATTTAACTATTTTTACATCCAGACCCAAACACTGCAATTTATTAATGAGTCTTCTATGAGGGACAGTGTCAAATGCTTTACTGAAATCTAGATAAGCTATATCTACTGCTCCCCCTTGGTCTATTATTTTAGTTATCCAGTTAAAAAAATCTATGAGGTTAGTTTGACAAGATTTCCCTGCTGTAAACCCATGCTGTTTGGTATCTTGCAAGCCATTTAAATTCAGATATTCAACAATTCTTTCCTTTATCATAGTCTCCATTAATTTTCCCACTACTAATGTAAGACTTACTGGTCTGTAGTTACCAGACTCTTCCCTGCTACCTTTTTTGTGATGCTGTACTACATTTGCTAACTTCCAATCTTCTGCAACTATTCTTGCCGCTAGTGATTGATTGAATAATTCTGTTAAAGTTTTTGCCAGAACACACTTAAGTTCTTTTAATAACTTTGGGTGTATCCAATCTGGTCCCACTGATTTATCTGTTTTTAGCTTAGAAAGTTGAAGTAGAACTTCTCCCTCTGTAAACATGCATGTTTCCCATGTCTTGCCATTTCGTTTTTCTAACAGAGGTCCCTTCCCTTTATCATTCTCTGTAAAAAAAATAAACAGAAATATTAATTGAGGCAGTCAGCTAGCCCTTTATTCTCATTTACATAGTTTCTATTTTTTGTTTTCATTCTAGCAATTCATTGTTTCATTTTCCTCCTTTCACTTATATATCTAAAAAATGTGTTATCCCCCTTTTTTATTGACTGGGCAATGTTTTCCTCTGTGTGTGCTTTGGCACATCTAATAATGCATTTGGCCTCCTTCAGCCTAGTCTTGTACAGATACCTATTTTCTTCCTTCTGCGTCTGCTTATATTTCTTAAATGCTTCTTTTTTCTCCTTTACTATATTTGCCACTTCTGCTGAGTACCACAGTGGTTTTCTTTTTCTTTTACCCTTGCTGACATGTCTAATGCAATTCTCTGTTGCATTTAGTAAAACACATTTCAGATAATCCCATTTCTCCTGGACTCCATATAAAGATCGCCGAGTTGTTAAAGACTGACATAAAAATGTTTCCATTTTAGAAAAATCAGCCTTTCTAAAGTCTACAACCTTTGCTTTTGTGTGGTGCAACTCAGCCTCTGTCTTTATAGACAAACACTCTCCTACAATTACAGCTGATACCAAGTCACCATTAGTAAATAATAAATCTAGTGCGGCTTCCTTCCTAGTTGGCTCTTCTACTAATTGACTAAGAGCTAATCCTTGTAAAGAATTTAGGATATCTCTACTCCTGGCTGAACTTGCTGCTTGGTTTTTCCAGTCCACCTCACCTTTCACAGTCACCTTAGTTACTTCCTTGACCAGCAATTGATCCAACTCCTCTGTTTGTCCTGGGGGTCTATAGATCACACCTATACGAGTGACCATCTTATTCCCATATTCTACAGTTCTCCAAATAGTCTCTGTGTTCTCCTCCATACCCTGTATAAAATTAACCTTTAAGCTATGTTTGACATAAATGGCAACCCTCCTCCTTTTCTGCCTTTCCTGTCTTTTCTAAATAGAGAGTACCCTGGTATTTCTACATCCCAGTCTTTTTTTTCATTGTACCCAGTCTCGGTAATTCCCACTAAGTCCACATCTTCATTAGTTATTATTGCAATGAGTTCAGGGGTCTTATTCCCTAAACTGTGGGCATTTGTACACATGGCTCAAAGTCTACTGGTTTTTGACCTATGTGCCACATTCATCTGAATTGCTTGCTGAGAACCTCTGTTCCCTTTTGAGAAAGATGCAAACCACCCTTTTTGTACAATTCCTTGTTACACCAAATAGGGTTGGTGTGAGAAAAAAAGCTAAATCCATATTTTCAGCCCCACTTCCCTAGCCATGAATTAAAAATCTCTAATTCTCTGCATCCTGCCATCATCTTCCTTATACAGTGGCAGAACCTCTGACACAGATACAATGGAAGCAACTTGCTGCAGATCCTTACATAGCTTCTGAAAAACATCTTTTACCACACTCACCTCATTACAAGCCAAATAATTTGTCCCTAAATGGACTATGACTTTCAACTCTCCATTTTTTCTTGCTTCCTTAACAATTTTTAAAATTCGTTTTCTATCTCTGTGAGCTGTAGCACCAGGAAGACATCTGACTTGTTTGCAAACACCATGACATCCCTTCAGAGTCACACATCTTAACCCCTTAACGTCATGTGACATACTATGACCGGGAGCGCTGTAAGTAAAAATAGGGCCTGAAATTGACCACTCCAAGATCGGAACGATCTCTATCAGGCCCAAAAAGTGATGCTCCGATACACGCAACAGGTCACGTGTACCGGCGCGTCGGCGTGCATCAACGTGGTCCTTATGGGACGGAAACGTCCCAGGACCGCCGGTCGCTAAGGGGTTAATATAGAATCCCCCAATAATAGTTGCTTCCTCTCAAAGTAGTTTTCACTCCTTACCTTTGTCAGTTTGTCAGTGGTTGCAGTCTGATTTACCTGTGGTTTACAGGCTGGTGAACCAGTAGTCTCTGCTTCTGGAGTTGTTTCAGTATTAAGGCAGTGTTCTGAAAGTGCAGTAAAAGAATTATTAAAGGCGTAGTAATGTTTCATAATAAAAGCAGCTCTAATTAATCATCATAGTATTTGGACTTCGGAGAGTGTTATTTCAATTCTGTCAGAGTTGTAGTTCCAGAGTAATTCAATGACAAAGTGTCCCCCTCCCGCCCCTTTTACTGATGTCACACTGTTCAGCCACAGCAGAAGGGAGGTGCCCAGGTAGTCTGCAGAGAGGGACAATCTTCAATTAAGATAAGGGAAAAACCTGAAAAGCTTGTCAAGGGGGGCAGGGATTTCATTGTTTTCATAGGAATAAGAGTGTCCCCTTCTGTTATCTGTCTGGTCTATAGACTGCATTCCACATCTGAGAAGAGATGGCTTACACTAGGTAAAAGGGGCGGGAGGGGGAAACTTTGCTTGTGAATATCTCATAAACCATAAAGGTTTGAGAGATAAGACTTATATCATTCTTCACGTTTTTTTAATGCCTACAAAATAAAATAAACTTAAAACGAAGTATTACTATCCCTTTAAAAGGCACAGACTGTGGGACATGCCTCTTATCCACAACTCTTACCCTTCCAGAACCAACTGTAATCGATCTGCCATTTCTTGGAAGTCTCTGAGGCAGTGGCACTTGTTTCATTTGTATCTATGTGGAGCTCACAGACATCAGGTCACGTGTACCTCACGTGACCCAGGTCACGTGTAATGGCACGTTGGAATCTTCAAAGAGGTCCTTAAGGGAAGGTTACTTCCCAGGACGTGAACGTGAAGGGGTTAACCTACTGATCTAACAGCTACCTCACTGGCACTCAAAGGGTTAAAATGTAGTATTTAAATAAATAAATAAAAAGTGTGCATTCATCTATATACAGGCACATATTTCTAAATTTAGACAGTTTCGAAAATGCATATTTTTTAACCCTTTGAGTGCCAGAGGGGTATAGAATGCATCGCAATGCAAAATGGGTTAAGCATGGATATAGATTGTAAATGCTATTTTTTGTTTAACTTTTTGATTGCCAGAGGGGTACGCGACGCATTCCAAAGATATGGTACTCAAAGGGTTAATATATAATACAGTACAAGGCAAAGCTCTATTCCATCTTTTGCTCCTACAGAATTTACGAGATGGAAGAGTCATGTTTAATTCTGAATGGAAAACAGGCCATCAAACTAGATAGCATTTCTATTGCTATTGATGTTTTTTGCATATCACTATTGCTTGCTTTTGGAATGTGTGCATTTCTTTTATGACTGCCCAGTAATTTCAGTTATTCTTGTGGCAAGTGGATTAGAAAAACCCACTTTTTTTTTTAATTACAGTTGCAAAAATTGTGGTGTTCCTGGTGGAAATGACATGTGAAGCAGTTTATGAAGCCGGCATGATCTCCTTTGCCCATTAATTAAGACAATATGTACTCAAATCATGAACAGATTATCTACAGGTTATTATTATTTAGCAACTAAAAGCTAACTTTTCCCACTGGAATTTGCCTTTTCCTTTTTGATTAAATGTTCAAATTGTGAAAGCTGGTAGCATCCATTTTGTCCTTGCAGTCATCTCAAATGTGGCATCTCCAAGTGTACTAATGGATAACATTTTTTATTCTGAATATCACAACAGCATGAATAAATGTAATGTTTCAACTCTCTAAAAGAGAACACAGCAGATACGCAAGCATTGAAAGTAAAAATAAAAGCTACCTTATTTGATGTAGTTACAGGGAATGAATGGATACCCTCAGCATTGCCATTTCCACAAAATTATAAATAAGGGGGAGTTTGTGAGAGAAAAAAGTACCTGTTTTTGGAGAAATCATAATGTTGTCTGGTAAATAACATTTTTCCTTGGTTTGTATAAAAGGATAACACCATTATTTGGCAATCACCAACTGTTATTTAGCACACAACCTGCATCCCTGAACAGACAATGAACATTGCTTTTGTTGTCAAATGATGTAAAACGACATTATTGCCTCAGGGCAGATGGCTACTGCAAAAAGTATAAAACTTAATCAAAATTAGACTTTAATGTACATCATTTAAACATTGCTGCTGTTGTAGAAGTAATAAATTTTGCTAAAACCTTCTTGTATATCTAGTACATTTTATTATTACTACTATTATTGTTAGAATGGCTATAGAAGCAATTTTGCTTAACATGTTCACCCCCCCCCCCACCCCAATCTGTTAACAGTAAATGTTGTATCAGTTTATATTCATAACGGCTGACATGTTTGAAATGGGATTTTTATATTCGTGTGTATGCGAATATCAAGACCTGTCATGATAATGGTGTAAAGGTAATCAAAACATTGAGCAATAAATTTACTCTACAAAAAACTGTGTGTTATGCCTAGGCTTCTGTACCATTAGTGTGAGTGGCTCCATCTGGGAGCCTCATTTATTTATTTATTTATATATCAAAGATGGTTGAAAAAACTAGCATCCTGGCAGTCAACCTAATATATATATATATATATATATATATATATATATATATATATATAAATTATAAATATATAAACTTCTCTTTTGTCCAGTGTGGCTCACAGGATCCATGGGGTAAAGTCTCCTCCTCCAGAAAGGCAGGGCACTTCTACAAAACGTGTCTGAGGTGGAGACTCCCCCCAGCCTACCATTACCCAATTTTAAGTTACCTCATCAATGGAAGGGTGTATGGGCATTGCTTTCTTTAGTTAATTTTTTTTTTTATTTCTTAGTATATAGGGCTGTATAATCCCCAATAGGTGGGAAGAGTGTCACAGTAACCCAGGCAGATAATCACACAACACAGTACAAGTAAGTTTAACCAGTTTATTGAATAAAATAATAGTAGCAATAGAAATAATACGAATGATAATAAGAGCGAACACTTCCTCACCCTTGGGGAGATAGGCGTAAGTACAGTGTAGTCCACTACTCAAGCTGACACCGAACTGCAATAGGATAGTAGATAACACGGATACAGAACCGGACTTGGCTCTCTCCTAGAACACCAGGAGTAGTAATGGAAGAGTACCCTGACAACCTCCTGAGAGAGATCTCAGATAATAGTGCACCACACATACTAGCCACACAGCGGAGGTACACTAGGAGGCTGCCAAATACATAATGCAGTGGCACAGTGCGAATCCCAGAGCGAGACAGGCAGAGACAGAAGGGATCACTCTAAGGTAGTGTACCAGGAGACAACTGGTAGAGCGAGATCGGTAACACTACGAGCCTGGGGGCAACAGGAACACACAGTGCGGAGGCAACAAACAACGTTCCCAACAAGGTAGAGTTGTATCAGCTAGGTAGTGTCCAGAGGCAATAGGATCGCACAAGGTGGAGGCAACTAGCAACGCTACTGGCAAGGTATTAGATGCACCGGATAGGTAAAGCGTGCCTACAACTATACCTGGGGACAGTGGCAGTTAGACAGGAGCAAGAGTAGCACGGAGCATAGGTCAGACAGGCCACAGTCAGGAACCGGATCGGGTAGTCAGTGTCACGGTTTGTTTGACTCACAGACACAGAGTTAAGATAAAAACACAGCTTTATTGAAAAAATAATAAAGAACCATCACAGGTCCTGAACATCACACATGTGTTACAGACACACGACAGGTTCAAGTAATATAGCATACAGTGTATACATATATAGGCTCTACCGGCCTCACCAAAAAACCAGGTAAGGCAGCCAAATCTGGTACAACAAGGAACTGAGGAGGCTCTACCGGCCTTACCAAATACCGCGTAAGGCAGCTTATGACTGGTGCGACACGGTTTAGCGGAGGCCCTACCAGTGCTATAATGGAGGTAGCAAAGCAGCCAGTTAAATGGAGTGGAGCAAACTAATTACTGTATACCAGCGCATTCACGGAGGCAACACATGCGACTGGAGGTTCAGAGTGGAGCGAACCAGTGCCATAAACTGAGCAACACGGAGGCCCTACCGGTGCTATAACGGAGACAGCACTAGCAACCGGTGCCAGAGTGGAGCAACCCAATTACTGTGTACCAGTGCAATCATGGAGGCAACACTTGTGACTGGAAGGACAGAGTGGAGCGAACCAGGACCACGTACTGGACAATATGGAGGCCCTACCCGTGCTATAACGGAGGCAGCACTAGCAACCGGTGTCTGAGTGGAGCAAACCAACTACGGTATACCAGCGCAATCACGGAGGCAACACTTGCGACTGGAAGGACAGAGTGGAGCGAACCAGTTCCATGTACTGGACAATATGGAGGCCCTACCGGTGCTATAACGGAGGCAGCACTAGCAACCGGTGTCTGAGTGGAGCAAACCAGATACTGAATACCAGTGTAATCGCGGAGGCAAGACAAGTCTGTAGGCAGTGGTGCCAAACCAGGAGGGCACCGGAAGTCAGAATGTCGCTGAGGCGACCAGAGTCAAGCAGAACACAGCCAAGTCGGGATCCAGGAACAGGAACGTCAACCAGGCCGGGTCAGGATACCGGAGCAGGAATGTCAGCCAAACCGGGTTGGATACGGGAGCAGGAACGTCAGCCAGGCCGGAACGATACACAGGAATAATACAGGAGAGTAGTCAGGCTACCCAGGTCAGTACACAGGCTCAGGAACAGGAGAGAAGTCAGGCAGGCCAAGGAAGTACACTGGAATCCACAGACAGGAGTTGCACTGGCATAGAAATGCCACGAAAGGGCACTGAAAGGGTGCAGGAGCCTAGTCTATATAGGTAATACTGGGCGTACTAATCACAGGCAACAAATGGGAAGCACCCATTGCTAACTGACAGGAAAAACAAGCAATCACGGGCACCGTGATACTACCCCCCTCTCAAAAACCCCCCTTCTGGAAGAGGGACCTGGCTTCTGAGGGTATTTAGAGTGAAAAATACGCAGTAATTTGGGAGCATGAAGGTCTTCACACTCAACCCAGGATCGTTCTTCCGGACCATAACCGTTCCAATGAACCAAATACTGCAATTTTCCTCTAAATCTGTGAGAATCAATGATGCTTTGAACTTCGTACTCCTCCTGACCCTCTACCTCTATAGGCCCTGGCACCACAGGGTTAGTAGTATAATGGTTGCATACCAGAGGTTTGAGGAGAGATACATGGAACACATTATGGATGCGCATGGACGCAGGGAGATCCAAAGCATAAGAGACAGTGTTAATTTTACGAATCACCCTAAAGGGACCAATAAACCGGGGAGCCAGTTTGTTGAATGGGACTTGTAACTTGAGGTTTCTGGAGGAAAGCCATACCCTGTCCCCAACCTGAAAGGACACCGCTGGCAGCCGTCTACGACTGGCATAGCGCTGATGACGCTGGAAAGACTGACTGAGTGCCCTCTGAACCTGTGCCCAAGTGGAGCGGAGCTGCTCAATATGCTCATCCAGAACTGGAATCTGTTGAGACTGAAATGAGTCTGGGAGCAAGCAAGGCTGGAACCCGTAGTTGAAAAGAAACGGGGAGCTCCCGGATAAAGAGTTAACCGCACAGTTCCTGGCGAACTCTGCCCACGGCAACAGGTCGGCCCAGTTATCATGGTGATCTGTCCAGGTAGACAATAACACAGGACTGCAGCATATTCCGGAGGATATCATTAATAAATTCTTGGAACAACGCAGGTGCGTTACAGAGGCCAAACGGCATAACTAGATATTCATAGTGCCCGGATCTAGTGTTAAAAGCCGTTTTCCACTCATCACCAGCTCTAATCCGAATCAGGTTATAGGCCGCACGTAGGTCTAGTTTCGTAAAGATGGAGGAACCTTTTAACCTGTCAAATAATTCTGTGATGAGTGGTATCAGATAGGCATTCTTGGGCATCAATTTATTTAGGCCACAGTAATCAATACACGGTCTTAACTCGCCATTCTTCTTCTTCACGAAAAAGAACCCAGCACCAGCAGGCAAGGTGGATTTCCTGATGATCCCTCTCTTAAGGGCATCCTCAATATATTCTTCCATAGCCTGGTTCTCATCTCATGATAATGGATACGTACGTCCCCTAGGGGGTACCACCCCCGGGGGCATATCAATGGCACAATCATACGACCTGTGCTGAGGCAGAGTGCCAGCCTCTCCCTTGCTGAAAACATCACTGAATTGTTGGTATTCAACTGGCAATGAGGGAGAGGCACACAGAATCTTAACTGGGTGAGACATACAATGCTCCATACAATATTGGGACCAGGACGAAATCTCACAATTCTGCCAATCAAACTGAGGATTATGCAGCTGCAACCAAGGAAATCCCAGAATGACTGCATGGTGAGGAGAATGAATTATCTGGAACTGCTGTTCTTCCCTGTGAAGAACCCCAATCGTCATATGTAGTGATATAGTTTCAAAAGTAATCTGAGCTGGTTCTAGTGGTCTGCCGTCAATGGCAAGAGGCGATTCCCTTTTAACCAGCGGAATCTTGTACCGTTCAGCAAAGGCACTATGCATAAAATAACCAGCTGCGCCAGAATCAATCAGGGCCAGAACCTCCACTGAGCCATCTGCCCATGAGAGTACCACCTGGATTGTGGGTTTCTGTATGATCGGATCTGAGGACGGTTGAACACCACCTAGGGCCTGTCCCCCAAGGTACCCTAGGTGCGTTCGTTTCATAGTGCCCGGATCTAATGTTAAAAGCCGTTTTCCACTCATCACCAGCTCTAATCTGAATCAGGTTATAGGCCGCACGTAGGTCTAGTTTCGTAAAGATGGAGGAACCTTTTAATCTGTCAAATAATTCGGTGATGAGTGGTATTGGATAGGCATTCTTGGGCATCAATTTATTTAGGCCACGGTAATCAATACACGGTCTTAACTCGCCATTCTTCTTCTTCACAAAAAAGAACCCAGCACCAGCAGGCAAGGTGGATTTCCTGATGATCCCTCTCTTGAGGGCATCCTCAATATATTCTTCCATAGCCTGGTTCTCATCGCATGATAATGGATACGTACGTCCCCTAGGGGGTACCACCCCCGGGGGCAAATCAATTGCACAATCATAAGACCTGTGCTGAGTGCCAGCCTCTCCCTTGCTGAAAACATCACTGAATTGTTGGTATTCAACTGGCAATGAGGGAGAGGCACACAGAATCTTAACTGGGTGAGACATACAATGCTCCATACAATATTGGGACCAGGACGAAATCTCACAATTCTGCCAATCAAACTGAGGATTATGCAGCTGCAACCAAGGAAATCCCAGAATGACTGCATGGTGAGGAGAATGAATTATCTGGAACTGCTGTTCTTCCCTGTGAAGAACCCCAGTCGTCATATGTAGTGATATAGTTTCAAAAGTAATCTGAGCTGGTTCTAGTGGTCTGCCGTCAATGGCTTCAATGGCAAGAGGTGATTTCCTTTTAACCAGCGGAATCTTGTGCCGTTCAGCAAAGGCACTATCCATAAAATAACTGGCCACGCCGGAATCAATCAGGGCCAAAACCTCCACTGAGCGATCTGCCCATGAGAGTACCACCTGGATGGTGGGTTTCTGTATGATTGGATCTGGGGACAGTTGAACACCATCTAGGGCCTGTCCCCCAAGGTGCCCTAGGTGCATTCGTTTCCCAGACGTACGGGACAGGTTCTTAACATGTGCCCAGTTTTACCACAGTATAAGCATAACCCCTGCCTCCTGTGGTGTGCTCGTTCCTCCTTAGTTAATCTGGTAAAACCTAACTGCATAGGTTCACAGGATTCTCATATATGGTCATTAGGTTTAGGCAACGAGGGAGGGATGGGTGGGCATAATGAACTGCTGAACCCACTGTTTTTAGGCCGTAGCCTACAGTCTTTAGCCATAAGTCTCTCACGTATCCAAGTGTCAATTAGAATTGCATAATCAATATATTCGTCCAAATCATTGGCAATTCTCTAGCTGCGGTTTCATCTTTACTGTGGTCGGCCAGACTTTGAGCAAAGGCTGCCACCAGTGCCTCATTATTCCAACCTACCTCTGCTGCTAGTGTGCGGAATTCTATGGCGTAGTCGCCCACTGTCCGCTTGCCCTGTTGTATCTCCATAAGACGTTTAGCAGCAGAGGTGGTTCTACCAGGGATCTCAAATACTCGCACTTATTTCATCCCCTCTTATTTATTGTAACATACGTCTATTGTAAGGCACTGTGTACACTGTGTGGCGCCATATAAATAAAGATATACATACATACATACATACATACTCTCCGAAATGTTTGCACAAATTCCCTGAAATTCTTTGTGCAAGGTTTCGCACTCTCCCATAAGGGATTGGCCCATGCCAGGGCTCTACTGGTCAGTAAGGATATCATAAACCCAACTTTACTGCGATCATTAGGAAAGGCATGAGGGGTTAATTCTAGAAATATTTCAAGCTGGTTGATAAACCCGCTGCATAGACTGGGTTCACCATCATATCTGAGTGGAAATGGTGCAGAAGCGCTTAACCATTTGACTGCGGCCACAGAAGTCACGGTTGCATTCTCCGGTGTCGAGACTGGGGGGACCACCGGACTCGGGACAGGCTTGTCAGCAAGTACTGAACGCTCGAGAATGGTTTGTATAGCCAATGCCAACTGATCCAGGAGCTGCTCATGTACATCCATCCTCCAATGGATGTTCTGTGCATTACCCTCACCCTTAATGTCTGAGGTAATGGCCCTTTCGTACTGTCATGGTTTGTTTGACTCACAGACACAGAGTTAAGATAAAAACACAGCTTTATTGAAAAATAATAAAGAACCCTCACAGGTCCTGAACATCACGCATATGTTACAGACACACGACAGGTTCAAGTAATATAGCATACAATGTATACATATATAGGCTCTACCGGCCTCACCAAAATACCGGGTAAGGCAGCCAAATCTGGTACAACAAGGAACTGAGGAGGCTCTACCAGCCTTACCAAATACCGGGTAAGGCAGCCTATGACTGGTGCGACACGGTTTAGCGGAGGCCCTACTGGTGCTATAACGGAGGTAGCAAAGCAGCCAGTTAAATGGAGTGGAGCAAACTAATTACTGTATACCAGCGCATTCACGGAGGCAACACATGCGACTGGAGGTTCAGAGTGGAGCGAACCAGTGCCATAAACTGAGCAACACGGAGGCCCTACCGGTGCTATAACGGAGGCAGCACTAGCAACTGGTGTCAGAGTGGAGCTACCCAATTACTGTGTACCAGTGCAATCATGGAGGCAACACTTGCGACTGGAAGGACAGAGTGGAGCGAACCAGGACCACGTACTGGACAATATGGAGGCCCTACCCGTGCTATAATGGAGGCAGCACTAGCAACCGGTGTCTGAGTGGAGCAAACCAACTACGGTATACCAGCGGAATCACGGAGGCAACACTTGCGACTGGAAGGACAGAGTGGAGTGAACCAGTACCTCGTACTGGACAAACACAAAGGCCCTACCGGTGCTATAACGGAGGCAGCACTAGCAACCGGTGACTGAGTGGTGCAAACCAGATACTGAATACCAGTGTAATCGCGGAGGCAAGACAAGCCTGTAGGCAGCGGTGCCAAACCAAGAGGGCACCGGAAGTCAGAATGTCGCCAAGGCGACCAGAGTCAAGCGGAACACAGCCAAGTCAGGATCCAGGAACAGGAACGTCAGCCAGGCCGGGTCAGGATACCGGAGCAGGAACGTCAGCCAAACCGGGTCGGATACGGGAGCAGGAACGTCAGCCAGGCCAGAACGATACACAGGAACAATACAGGAGAGTAGTCAGGCTATCCGGGTCAGTACACAGGCGCAGGAACAGGAGAGAAGTCAGGCAGGCCAAGGAAGTACACTGGAATCCACAGACAGGTGTTGCACTGGCATAGAAACACCACAAAAGGGCACTGAAAGGGTGCAGGAGCTCAGTCTATATAGGCAATACTGGGCAGGCTAATCACAGGCAACAAATGGGAAGCACCCATTGCTAACTGACAGGAAAAACAAGCAATAACGGGCACCGTGATAGTCAGCCACAGCCGGGGTCAGCACAGAGTGGGTAGTCAGACAAGCCAGAGTCATACACGGATCAGTTGTCAGATGGATCCAAGGTCATACATTGGATCGGATAGTCAGACAAACTAAGGATCGAGAAACAGGAGATATCGAACGCCAAGCGAAGGTCAAAATGAGCAACACCCCCATTCCAGCATTCCGGTGCACAGAAACACCACGAAAGGGCGATTAAGTCCAGTTCGCTGGAAGGTATAAAGCTGCCGCCGGGGGCAGAGCAATCTAGGCCACGCAGACAGGAAACTACAAAATAGCTAGCACGGCGTCAGAGATGCGTGCCTGCCGATAGTGGCAGACCAGAACATGTGTCCAGAACCCACCACCAGTTAGGAGAACAGGCAAGGAATCACGGGTACCGCGGTAAAAAGGTATTCATTGTGGATGGGAAGAGGTGGTCGTTTGTAGATTCTGCTTGCACCAAAGAGGCTGGTTTCTCCCTCCTACTTGCCAACTAACCCTCTAGCAGTCAGGAAAGTACTTTTAAGTTCTTTACTTGTATCTTTCTATTCATTTGACTGTTTTTTGCTCTAAATTGTGGGCTCTTCTCACAATGTCAGGACCCAAGGGACCCATGGGCAAATCCAAGTCTAAAGGTTCTAGGGTCCCCCAGATTTCATTAATGCATTGCTCCTGATGCCAAACGGAGCTTCCTATGGAGTATTGTGGAATGTCCTTCTTGCGCTGTGGCCCCTACACCACCGTCCAGGACCTTGTTTGCTGAACAGAAACAGTTTGGGTTAAATCTTTTATCTCTTTTGTTGCATCTATTCCTTCATCTTTTCACATCTTGGTCTGTGGATATCTGGCTCCCCCTCACCAGGAGCTTGAGCCCTGTATTTGGGGGAAGGGGGGTCACAGGCAAATAATTTTGGCTTCTTTGGCTCAGGAAGGAGAGAAAGATGGAGATTATTTGAACTTGTCTCTCTCATTGAGGGAATTATTGTGAGGGTGACTAGCCTCTCTGTTGAGGAACTTGCTAGGCCAGTCCTGTAGACGCTTTTTGTCTCAGAGGCCTCCAGATTTGGTTCCTTTTCCTCTGATATTAAGAGATGTGAAAAAGGAGGACCCTATTTTAACTCCTCTCTATTCCTTGACCAAGGTCTTCTTGAGGAATGGAAGATGTCTGATAGGAGACTTTTCCTAAATATGTGTATTTTTAGTTTGTATCCTTTTACATCTGAGGCTTTAACATAGTGGGCTACTCCTTGTGAGACTGATCCTCCAATTTCTCACCTTGCTAGGAATACTGAGCTGCTTCTGGAAGACACTGCATTGTCTAAGGATCCGGCAGATATTGCTTTGACTCCTAGGTGAAGGCAAACTTTTCACCACAGGTGACACCTTACATCCTATTTTGCCACTCCTTTGATTACCAGGGCTATGGCTGTTTGGGGTGATCAACTTTTGGATGCTATCCAAGGAGAGACTGCAGAGGATGAGCTGGTAACATTGCTCTCCAAGATGCTTAAAGTGGATGCTTATCTTTTTGAAGTGGATTTTGATGTCTCCAGTTTCTCAGGGAAATCCTCAACTTTTTTAGGTGGCTGCATGGCACACAATGTGGCTTAAAATCTAGTTGGCTAACCAACGTGCAGAGAAATCTCTGGTTTCTCTTCCCTTCAATTGTTTGGCCCTGAGATGGAGAAGGTTATCAGCTATGCCACCAGGGGCAAAAGTACGTCGCTTTCTCAATTACTCCCAATTGCTCCTTTTTTCATAAAATTCGAGACTTTTGTTACCCAGACCAGCTCTGGTACGATCCTAGGTCACCAGTTCCTCAGGCTTGGACAGGAAAAAACGACTGCTCAGAAGCCTAAGGCTGGCAAGTCCACTTCCTCATGACTCGCAAGGTTTGGGGGGGTCATCATTGTTCTGTCCAAAGCTTGTGGGTGATGCATCAGTGGGTATTGCAGCAGATTTTGGAAGGGTAACACACACTTCAAGTTCCTTCCCCCTCACTGTTTTTCCTGTCCAGAGTCCCTCAAAAATAGGATCTGGGTATCTATTTCTAGACATATTGTACATGTTGATAGAAAAAAACATGTTGTGTGTAAAGAAAAAAAAAAAAAAAAAAAAAAAAGGTGCTTACCTTCATGTCCCAATCATCAGCGTTTTTTGTGTTTTGCCTTTCAGAGCAGTCATTTTTAGTTCACTGCCCTTCCATTTGGTCTGGCATCCACTCAGAGGGTCTTCACAAAGGTCATGTCTATCTTGGTGGATCATGTCAATCTTGGCTGCCCACATCTGTGCTCAGTGGATTTCTTTGACTTTCTACATTGATGGCCTTTTATTCAAAGCTCCTTCAGAAGTAAATTAACACACTCAGATTCAGGAGTTCTTTTTAATTAGGGAACAGAACAGTTGGGTACTCCATTTCAAATATCTTCTGTGGTCGCTTCTCAGGTCATTAATTTTCTAGACATGCATTTTCGCATCCTGTAAAACTTGTTTGTCCCAGATGCAAGATTCAGTCATTGTCTTTCCAGGTGCCCCAGGCGATATCCTAACTGTCAGGGAGGGTGCTGGAATACATAAAGGTGCTGGGTCACCTGAAGACAGTTCCCTTTGCAAAATTCCATACAAGAGAATTGCAACTCGACATGCTCAGCATTCTTAGAATTGTTCCAGACATCAGTCTCATCTACCTCATGTCATGTCTCTGTCCCTCCAGACAAAGAAGGACCTGTTCGCTTTTTCAAGGCCTAAGGCCATCAATGTGAAGCTGTGAGTGATTCGCCTCACGCTGTGCATGTTGTCACTTGAACACAAGTGAGTGTCAATACTGCTTCTGTTTAAGTGAGCACAATCCTGACAACATGCACTGTTGGTGTGGTTAGAGGACATGATTGTGCATCTTAGACAACAGGACCATTGCTGAGAATCACCCTGCTAAATGCATCAAACATCTGTGTGCCAGAGAGGCGGTCACTGCTTTGCATTTCTTCTTTCCCCACAGCTGCATCTGATAAAGAACAACAGCAGCAGCCCCCTTCCAGCCAGGAGTACGCAAAGGCCCTGGACTTCCTATACAGGATCTCGGCTGACATCAGGGGCTTACAGCAGCAGCTGGGATACGACATGCGCCATCAAGAGTCTCTGCTCCAACAAATGGTGGAGCAGAATAGAATGATGCTGGGCCTCTTGACGGAGTATGTTGTGCGTTCAGGGCCAGCCCCCGCCCCCAGCCCTTCCTCATCAGACAGCAGCCTGGTATCACCTGATGCCCTGCCTGCTGCATGCGGTGGTATGTGTCACCTACCCAGACGGGGGCCTCACACAAAGGGAGGAAGGAGGCACCCCCACTGACCCCATTCCCTCCAGAGGGGGATTTATATAATTTTTATTTTTATTATTATTATTAATATTATTATTATTATTGTTAACAATATTATTGTTATTAATATTATTATTATTAATATTAATATGTTCTTAAAGTACATTTTACAACTTCAGCATAGTCCATTTTTTTCAGATACAAACAGGGGGGAGATACACCAATGTGTTATGAGGAGGTGATGAAGTGGAGATGACCCTTCCAGTGTGATGAAAGATCCTTGCTTCTTCCATCTAGCCAGTGAACCAAGATTTAACCAACCTGTAAGTTCTTAGTGCATTGGCTCCATGGGATAATCCAGGAATCGGAGAGTTTAGCACACTGGAGAAGTTCCTTACACCTCATCACCATTTGAAAGCACCTTAGTGCGTAACCCCACTGCTGACCCACTCTTCTGTGTGTGTCTCCAACCCTTGTCTGTCTCCCCTAGAGATTGGAAAAGGGAAGGAGACAGACACAAATTTGCATGAAGGGAAGCTGACAGAGGAGGAGGGTGGCAGAGAGACAGAAAGGGAAGGAGACCTATGGACAGAGAGGGAAGGAGGCGGATGGACAGAGAGTGAAGGAGGCGGACAGAGGGAATGAATGTAAAGGAGTGAAAGGGAAGTGTGTAGACTGACAGGGATCGATTCAAATGTTGGAGACGGCTGTTTTTTCTGCTGACGGCATTTTTTGGGTGTTAAAGTTAAGTGGTATTTTCATCCATAGGAAATAATGAAAACACCGTTAATTGCAATTCAATTGTCTACGTTAGCTATGAAGATCCAATAAGGGACTAAATTTATTGCAGGAAAGTTAAGACCTACTTTTTTTCTGACTTGAGTCCCTTATCGCATCTTCAAACAGCTGAAGCCAAAACTGACAGAGAAAATAAAGTTAAAAAAACAACCTAAGTCCCCAGTGGGTATATTGATAAGGGGCCCTAAGCCTCATCATCAATACATCTAAGCAATCCAAAACAATGTCAAATGTTAGTTGAATTAACCCCACACAGACATCTTTCCATAGTGACATCTGCACACCTGCGCTGTCAGTCCCAGCCTGCTCTAGGAGGCGTTGCTAGGAGCCGTTCGGCTCCAAAAGAGACTGAAAGTGCAGGCACGCAGACGTTAATATGGAAAGATGTCTGCGCGGTTTCCTGTCTGTCAGTCTGGGAGCAGTGTATAATTCTCATTAACTCGGTAATAATTCTGGCGACTAGCCTTACTGAGCAGCTAGGCACCAGATGGGTAATTATTTGGGGCCATGTTTGTAAGAGGTGGTAATTCCACTGTAATGCGACAACGTTTCAAAAGGGAACCAAATGGTGCGAGGCAGACTCAGGATGACAGCAACACTGGAGATGTAGGCAGCAGCAAACCACAGAACACTGGAGCAGGCAGGTCTCAGTCAGTAGATGGATAAAGCGACTGAGGAAGACTGATGTAAGGCAGACTCAGGATGACAGTAACACTGGGGATGTAGCCAGCAGCAAACCGCAGAACACTGGAGTAGGCAGGACTCAATCAACAGATGGATACAGCAGCAACTAAGGAAGACTGGTGAAGAGGCAGACTCAGGATGACAGCAACACTGAAGATGTAGGCAGCAACTAACCGCAGAACACTGGAGAAGGCAGGACCCAGTAGGTAGATGGATAAAGCGACTGAGGAAGACTGATATAAGGCAGACTCAGGATGACAGCAACATTGGGGATGTAGCCAACAGCAAACCGCAGAACACTGGAGCAGGCAGGACTCAGTCAGCAGGTGGATACAGCAGCAACTGAGGGAGACTGGTGCGAGGCAGACTCAGGATGACAGCAACACTGGAGATGTAGCCAGCAGCAAACAGCAGAACACTGGAGCAGACAGGACTCAGTCAGCAGGTGGATACAGCAGCAACTGAGGGAGACTGGTGCGAGGCAGACTCAGGATGACAGCAACACTGGAGATGTAGCCAGCAGCAAACCGCAGAACACTGGAGCAGGCAGGACTCAGTCAGCAGGTGGATACAGCAGCAACTGAGGGAGACTGGTGCGAGGCAGACCCAGGATGACAGCAACACTGGAGATGTAGCCAGCAGCAAACCGCAGAACACTGGAGCAGACAGGACTCTGTCAGCAGGTGGATACAGCAGCAACTGAGGGAGACTGGTGCGAGGCAGACTCAGGATGACAGCAACACTGGAGATGTAGTCAGCAGCAAACTGCAGAACACTGGAGCAGGCAGGACTCAGTCAGTAGATGGATAAAGCAACTGAGGAAGACTGGTGCGAGGCAGACTCAGAATGACAGCAACAAGGATGATTGTAGATGTCTGAAGTCCTTTTTGTTTTTCTAATCTGCATCGAACCTGAGAGCAGGGTATAACAGCTTTGGCAAGTTGACTTTTAAAAAAGTAATTTGCTCCATGAGGTGGGGGGCCAGTTGAGAGTGCTGGGAGGTAAGTATATTTCCAGTTACTGAAAATACCCGCTCACTCTGGATAGTGGTTGGGGGGCAAGAAAGCAACTCCTGGGCTACCAGGGACAATGTAGGCCACACAGCCCTCTTGTTATCCCAGAAAATCAAGGGTTCTGTACTTGGGGGCAAAGAAGGTTCCGCAAGGTAAGCCTTAACCTCAATCTCAGCACTTTTTCCATTAATGGGGAGCTGTTTGTTTTCTCCGAAGCATAATCTGAGCATTGCCTCCGCATAAAAAGCAGCAGCTGCTCCATCGGAACAGGATGAAGTGCTACTGGCAATGCTTCTAATAGGTCCTGGAAGACCACCACACTCCTCCAGCTCATCTTCGGAATCTTCTCCCGCCTCCTGTGACTGCATTCTAGTTTTTCTTTGCCTCTCACGCACCCTTGCTATCAATTTTTCCCTCCAGGCAGTGAGGGAATTTGTACGAAGTGCCATCTTGCCTTTAATACGAAGATCACAAATTGTGTCAAGCATTAACACGGGACAATTGTCCATGCGCTCTTCCATGCGCTGAGTCAGTTCCTCCTTCAGCTTCGTTAGAAGGGCAGCAACATCGGGAAGTATATTACCCTCAGCACCAGGCAAGCGTTCTGTATGGGAAAGGAAATTGTCCTATTTTATGGAGAGGTGTGTGAAGAGGGGAATGACTTCGGCCAGGCTAGCGTTCCCTTTGCTCAAAAGTTCCGTCAAAGCACGGAAAGGAGTAAGGACTGTCACTACCTGTTCCATCAGGGCCCAGTCAGCCCTGTCCAGTGTTCTGTTACTGCCAATGAAATGGAGACATGACATTGCATGAATTGCCTTTTTCTGCTCCAGGATACGCTCTAGCATATCTAAGGCGGAGTTCCACCTGGTCCCAACTTCATGTTTTAGGCGGTGCTCTGGGACGTCTACGTTTTTCTTTTCCTCCCTGAGTAGTTCACTATCTTTGACACTCCGATGGAAGAGGCCAGAAATTTGTCGGCACGACTCCAGAAGTGCTGACAACCTTCCAGTGTTGCTGCCATCCTCAAGAGAAGCCTTCACTACTAGATGCAGGACATGCGCTGAACAGTGCACACCCACAAATCTGCCATCTCGGAGAGCCTTGATCATGTTAGCTGCACCATCAGTAACCACAAACCCCATTTGCGCCTGTGTGTCTGCTTACTCACTTAGCCAGTGCACCACCATGTTCTGCAGTGCTTTGAGAATGTTATCTAAGGTGTGCTGCTGATCCATTACCTCAGCATGGAGGAGGAAACAGCAGTGTCCTGTCTGCTTGGCTATTGCACCTAAACTTGTTGCTATCAGTGTGCTTTGCAACACATTGGGCTGCCACCAATGCACCGTCAATGACAGGAATCCATGCTGGCCACTCGGAGCACTCCATAAGTCAGTGGTAAAGTGCACTGACTGGCCAGCAGCCTTTCCTAGCAGGTCCTTCAAAAGACCAACGCACAACCTGTACAGTGAGGGCACTATTGTTCTACTAAATGTGGTGCGGGATGGAATTTTATATTGGGGTGTGACAGCCTCCATAAGTTGATGTATTGTACCTAAGATGACTGTATACCTCTTTAAATCTTTGAGTGCCTGAGGGGTGCGCAACGCAATGCGGAGCATTGCGCACTCCTCTGGCACTCGAAGTGTTAAATCAGGGATGCGTATGAAAAGGTAATTCTGGAGGACTGTGCAGGAAGCACTACAACCCTGAAACGTGTGCTTTTTATGTCTCCTAGATTTAAAAGGGTATGTGGTCACCTTAATTGCACCGAAGTTCTGAAATGAGCTCAGAGCTTGATCCAGAAGCAATGCGGGAGTTAATTGGTTACAGATTAATAGGCATAAACAGCAGTTTCATGCAGTTGAGGATTTCATGAGGTACATGTGCTTTGCTTCAATTGCCCAGGAATATCCAAATTACAAGAGATCTGCTCTGTTCTTTCAGCACCTCAATCAATTACTCCAGACAGCTCTTTTGCCACAACAGATGCATGTGAGCATGGGATAAAAATCTCAGGGTTTTATTTAGATGAGCAGAGCATTTAATGTGGGGACTTTACAATATTCCAAACACGGTAAAGAAAAAAGTTCATATGAATGTTTAAGATGTGGGCTAGACCTCCCAGCTTCTCTCACAGCTGTAAAACACTGTACTCATTATGTATTAAAGCAAAGTAGAACAACTGTGGAACACACCAGCTGTACTACAATGAACACAGAGGCATAACTAGAAGCCACCGGGCCCTGGTGCAAGAATTGCCATAGGCCCCCTCGATCACATTGGCCCCCTCATCCACATTGGCCACCTCCACATTGCCCCCCAATCTTCACATTGCCCCTTCATCTCCACAATGCCCCCTTCATCTCAACATCGCCCCTTCCACAATGCCCCCTTCATCTCCACATTGCCCCTTCCACAATGCCCCACCTTCATCTCCACAATGCCCCCCTTCATTTCCACATTGCCCCTTCATCTCCACAATGCCCCCATCTCCACAATGCCCCCATCTCCACTTCATCTCCACATTGCCCCTTCCACAATGCCCCCTTCATCTCCACAATGCCCCTTCGGCACAGATCTCTAGAACTGAAGCTCTTGCGCGGTCCTCTATTAATGCAGAGGCTGGGAGATTATGTCATCTCCCAGCACTCTGTATTACTAGAGCGGCGTGCCGAGTGGGAGATCAGCTAAGCGACTGCTGTGGGCATGGGGGTCGCAGGGGGCGGCCGGGCCCCTGGAGTGACAGGCCCGGTCGCAGGTGCGACCCCTGTGACCCCTATTGTTACGCCACTGAATGAACAAATAATCCCCCACCATTTATTTAAAAGTGGGATTTAACCCCTTACCTGCTAGAGAGGTCTATGATGCATTGTGAAGCAATGTGTTGGAGATGTCTAACATTTGAGGCGTTAAAAATCCCATTTAAAACAAGGGGAATTTGGGGCAGTTGTATTTGGTTCCCCTATGGTGCTTTGCTTGCTCCCTCTTCCTTCGAGCCCCCAGCGGAATAAACACTCCCTGAATGACAGCCTTATGGGCTTCCCATACCGTCAGCATTGGAACACCACATGAAGAGTTGTTGTCAAAATATTTTTTAAGCACCGAAGAAGCAGAAGATACGATAGCAGCATCCTCCAGCAGGAGGTCATTCAATCTCCAATGAGTCTGGCCCCGACAGGTGTCTGGGACATGCAATTCAACAAAGACAGGGCTATGATCGGACCACTTAATCAAACCTATGGAAACCTGTCATACAAACTGAAGTGAATACTGGTCACAGAGAAATACATCAATGCGAGAGTATTTGTTGTGGGGGTGGAAGAAAAAAGTGTAGTCTTTATCAGAGGGGTGCTCTAGCCTCCATACATCAAAGAGGTGGCGGGAGGGAAGAATGTCATTGAACCTCTGGATGGTCTTAACAGGGTATGTCGAAGTAGGAGGGTTGCAGTCAAGGATAGGAGATAGAGGGAAATTGAGATCACCACCCACGAGCAGTATCCCCTCACAAAAAGCATCCAGTCTAGTAAGCAGGGAAGAGAGTCACAACACCCTTGGACTTAGAGCATACCACTGATGGGGGGAATGGTTTGAGCTCAACGATGGGTGGGAGCCCCTCTTAAATGTGTTTCCTGAAGGAACAGAATCCAGACACCATCTTTGATGCCATCTCGGAGTACCATGCTACACCTCTCAGGTATATTCAACCCTCTGACATTGAATGAGCAACATTTAATCTTTAGTGGGTCAGCCATAATCTAAGTCGATCAAAAATGTCAGAACAACTGGACCAGTATTGTCTCAGTCCACCCAAGTGGGCAGGGTGAAAGGGAGAGGAAAAAGGAAAGCAGGGATAGAATAAGGAAAGAGAAGCAAGAGAGACAGAAAAGAGGGAGGTAGAATAAGAAACAGAGGAAAGAAGAGCAAGAAGCAGCGACATGTAAATAAAACTCCTATACTGCAAAAGACAGTAATTGGTTAGAAGGGGTTAGGGGAAAGCCCTTCCAAACCATGCCCGAAAAAATATTCTGCAAAAAATCAAATAGAGCATAACTGGCATCAGCCAACAATGGTCTCGCCAGAGACAATTATGAGAAGAAGTCAAATAAACTTATACAAACACTCTAAGGAGGCTTCAGAAGAAAAACACGGAACAACATAATCACATCAGGGAGATCAGAGTACCCGCAGACCAGAGCCCCACCTACGGGAGTCCGAGCCCCAATCTTAAAACAGTCATGAGGGTGAGCCCTCAGTCACCAGAGCTGAGCCATCCCAGCCAACACCGGTCAGACACTAGACCAACCAAAGCTAGGAGAGCAAGAGCAGACACCACATGGAGGGAAAAAAAACCCACACAAAGGGGGGGAAGGGGAGTGTCGCACCCCGCAGGTCCACCGTCCCACCACGCCCTTCATGCCCTGGCAGCAGCATGACTCCCACCCACAAGGCAATATACATATTAACATCAAATAAAATTCCCACGTAAATTGAACACTGAAGAACTCAGTGTCTAGACAGGAATAAATGAATGTCAACCCTCTGCCCTCAACCCACCTACTCTCTGGAAGTAGGGGCAATACTGTAAAAACAATGATAATATGGTGTATTCAAAAGTAGTCCAATTTACTGGGAACGGGAAATGCCCAGCCCTGGGCCCAAGAGAACTCGCAAAGCAACCATAGCCAGTACAAGGCCCTCGAGACCAAGTGGCACACAATCCGTCCCCTGCTAGGTCCCCCTGACCCCCCAAGTGCAATTTTACTTAGACTACATGGGGAGACAAGATCACAGTCGGGAGGAAGAAAACAATAAGAATACTTAAGTGGTCCAGGGATGAAAATTTCAGATCATTTCAGGTCTGGATCTCAGGGCTCTATACACTCCGTCTAGCTGGATAGAGTAGGAATCCAGTTTTTGTAACAGGCACTTAAATATAGAGTATAATGTAGCATCAAGGGACTTGCCACTGACCGATTCAGGTAGCTTCTTGATTCACAAGTTGTTGCACCTACCTCTATTATCAAGATCGTCAGTGCGATAGAGGAGAGTATTGATGGTATCCCTCTATTCTAGTATAACCTGGTCAAGTTCATGGATCCTCTCGGGGCATTACTCACCATCCATTTCCAAGGAGTGAACCCGGTGGCCCAGTTGAGCAACTTCAGTTTTGAGGCCTGATAAATCTTGTTTAAAGGAGGCCTTCATATCTGCGAACATTTCCCTTAAATCCGCCTTAGTGGGAAGCTCACTCATGGGTCTAGAGTTGTCACCGTCTGTCATGGTTCCTTTACTGGAGAGTCCAGAGTCAGCATTAAACATCTTAGAGATCAGTAAGGGCGATGTTCTCAGAAGGTCAGATGCGTGCGAGACTGGCATGCGCGGTATGTGTGATCCTCCGATAGCACCGGAGCGGGTGCTACATCGATGCTTAGTTGACATCAAGTTAAAGACAGATTATCCTATGGGTAATAGAGCAGGTAAGCCACATGGAAGTCCAGTAGAGAGCAAAATCTCTGACACGAGCATGGAGCAGGTCTAATGTGCGGCCATCTTGGTCTCCTGCCGGCTCCGCCCCCACAACTCAAGGTATTTTGAATCTATTCAATTTCTCCAGATTTCGTCACATTTTTAACCCTTTGAGTGTCAGGGAGGTACACAACGCTCCATAATACTTCGTATAGCCTCCATTTTGCCTTCCTCCATCCATCTATATAAGTGGTTCCCAAATCTGTCCTCATGTCTCCCCAGGTGAACACTTGTGATTTTCTCATTAGAACATGAGGATCCCATAAATACTAGGCCACAGACTGATTCAAATGTAACCATGCTGGATCCTGAAACCCTGCACTGTTGGGGAGGTATGAAGACTCATCTGGAAAACACTGCCTTGTATTATTCATATGTATTCTTTACTTTCATTTTACTTTGCAAAAGTTTTTGCCTACCTGAATTAAGGGCCTTATTCATCAACTCAAAGAGAGTTTGAACAAATGAACTGCATCATAGGGTTGCAATGGAAATGCAATGTATTCCACACCCCTCTGGCACTCAAATGGTTAAAGCAATGGCGATCCCCCTCCATATGGTGCTGTTGGCTCACTCCAGAATTTTGCACTTCTTTAGAATGATTGTTCCCAGATCACTATTCTAATGTAGGACGCTTGTTACTTTTTTTTTTTTTCGCCTGACCACACAGGAACCAGTCCAACCCTGCAATGTGTGTTTTTCATTAGTATTCCATATAAAATGGTAATCTGGTCACATTAAACTTGCTGGAAATGTTCTTTACTGATAGTCTGCAATACTCAATAGACCACTTTTAAAAGACTAAATAAACTGTTTCTTTTCCCTTCCTCAAGAAAACATAATGAGAAGCAAATGACTATGGTGTGCTTTAAACCCTAAACATGAGAAACACTCCAGAGAGCATGAATAGGTGCATTCACAGGTGACATTCTCAAGTTTATAAGCACCAAAAGTTACACCTCTAACAGAATGAATAACAACAAAATATACCCGCCGAGCTGCATCAATTTCTTTTTACTTTTCAGAGCATGCAAAAGTGTTTCCCCAACACAAAGAATGTAGCCCTTTCATTCCATTGATAAAGAAGCATGCTGTTAATATGATCCCAGTGCTTAACATTGTGGAGAACACAAAGACTCCCTGATGCAGCTGACACAGCAGGAAAGGCAGTTGTGAAATGTCAGCCCACCTCCACACTGCTGCAGCTACTCTTCAACTCTTAATTCTGACATCTGGCTCCAGGGAGAAGGCTCTTTTTTTGGTGTTGCCGATACCTGCTGATATGTATGGGTCCTCAGTGCTGGCTATTACAAACACACACACAGGTCTGTACTTACACAGCAGCAGGAAGCTATAGACCAGAATATGCCATGCAGATATGTGCTGAGGGGTATCCACACTCCATAAGGAGTATGGTGATCTGTTTTTTGTTTAATATTATATCTTGTATAAGATGACTCCAAACACTAAAATCTATTGCTTTATATTTATTTTTTGGTGGGGGGAGGCTAATCCTCCACTGGCCTTCATTATTCTCATTCTATGCCTCCGAGGCTGATGGACTAAGCACTAAAATGTATCATTTTCTTTAAAGGGATAGTAATACTTAAAACGTAAAAAAAAAAATGTTGTAGGGTTTATCCCCCTGAGTAAAACAAGAGTACTCCCATTGCTGAAAGGTGTTTCATTCAAAAGTTATTAATTTTCCAAGTTTAAGTTTTTTAGGTGAAATATCACAGTGGCCTGAAATTGTACAGTGGCGCTGTTGCTGCACGATCTTATGGACAGCTCTGGTTCCGGGACCATAAATCTCCATAGGATGGTGACGCCCCAAGGCTTCTGTGGTATTCATTGTATTGGTCTATATGTTCATGGAATAAATACGCAGGTAGGTGTGTATGTGCATTGAATACATACGCGCTACATCTACCTGCATGTTTATTAAATACATCTACATATAGACCAATGCGATGAATATCCCTGAAGCACCCAAATATACTGTATCTACCCACACAAGTATATAAAAATATTTTTTGCCTTACACAAACCTTACAATGCTGGCTATCTTCTTGTCGGTTGGCTGGAGGATGCTTGGCAGCTGGCTGGATAGCCTGAGCGAGGGCTGGCTGACCTGGTGGCTGTGCCTGCAGAGAGTCAGTATAACATTATAAATAGTTTGTAGAACAGGGAAGTAAAAAATAAATTAATAAAATTAAAATAAATATTTTAAAAATAAATAAATAAATAAAACTAACCTTACACTGCTGGCTAGCGTCTTGCCGGTTGGCTGGAGGCTACTTGGCAACTGGCTGGATAGCTTGAGGGTGTGATGGATATCTGGCCTGGTGGCTGTGCCTGTAGCGAACACAATGTTTCATATATAATTTGCAATAGTATGGTGGCCTAGGTTACTAGATGGCCTGGGGGGGGGGGGTACTGGACCTCCCCTACCAGCTTGTATCTGTATGTCACCCATCCTATACTTAGATTGTAAGCTCTATGGGGCAGGGACCTCTTATCCTAATGTATACTCACCTGTTGTTCCCCTATATAAGCACTTAATCACTGCACTTATTGTACCCCTTCCATATTAAATGTAATCTGTAAAGTGCCAAGTACATTGGTTGGCACTATATAAATAAAAATATACAATACAATATATAATACAGCTTGTTGGATTTGCGTGTGTTAATGTGAGGCAATGTTACCTGTGTGACAGGCAGCATAACCCAGCACCTAACATATCAGCAGTGGGGATGTACCCAACACATCTTCACTGCATTTGTACCAGGCATGAGAAAGGTGCCTAAAAGTTGATGTATTTATGTTGGATCCTTAAAATGTCATTTTAAATTTGTTTTTTCTCTACGTATGTATAAACTGTCCAATTCAGAGAGCATTTAGTTAATTCTGTTTGTAATGAGAGACAAGAGCTTAGACAGTTAATTTATTAAGATTAGTATCCACCTCTCTTTTATTCAGAAAGTCTATTACCATATCTCTGGCCATTTACAGATAGTCTTGGACTATTACTTCCTAGGCACCTATCAAGATTTCTTTGGTAATGAACCCCTGAAAAGTCAACAGTGACTGGCCCTACATATCATAAGTAAAACTAGATTTTCAAATGCAGATAAGAAAGGATGTTTACAGATGCTAGCATGGAGTAAAGGGAATTTTTGGATGCTAGAGAAATAGCCAATGCGTTATTTCACAATGTACTGGAGGCCTCCCTAGCTTTCAAAATAATCCAGTTAACCCTCTGAGTGTCACTGCACCTCTTTTGTTTAGCACAATGCCTTAACAGTCAGCAATATACACCACAGATAAGAGGAAATATGTTATCAAGATAGAGAAATAATAGATATGCCATACGGTTCTGTAGTATTAATCCTTTCAGGACCAGACTGGTGTTCAAAACATTGTGACTCAATATAATGCAGACCCCGGTGATCCCCTCAAAGGGTTAATAATAAACTCTTACAGCATGTACTACATTTATCAGTGAAACTTTACCTATAGGAATAAGTGGCTCTACGTGTATTGGCAATGCAATGCCTCCTCATAATGACCCAAACTTACCTTACTATGAACAGAAGATCGCTACTCCTTGATTCAAGAGATAACAATGTCAATGGCTCCTGGATGTCATGTCCATGATGGCGCACATGACAGTGGTTAGCAGGACCATAGGACACAAACTGCACTAAAGGATTAAGTAGGCTCATGCACTCTTCCTGCTTCAGTTTGGGAAAAAAACTGCCAGGAACTGTCATATCTGCCTCCATGGACATGGCATCCAGGATTGATTGAAGATGTTATCCCTTTAATATAGGCACAAGAGCAAAATACATAGAAGCTATTTAGATTTTCTGACCACAGTTAGGTAAGAAGGGTATTAAATAAGGAGGTGTTCTATCCAGAGGTGATTTCGAGCCAGGTCATGTCATATCAGTGACATGTTACCTTTTATCAGTGACTCTACATTTTTGGCACTTCGTCCATCAATAATAACCTGGTACTTTCCTTCTCAGAAAATAGCCTTTTGTTACTTCCCATTTCTCAGAAAGGTATGTGTAAGGTATGTGTAGTTCATACAGAGGGCAGCTTTCTCTAATTCTGGCTGGGATTCCATTCTCCCTGAGTTTTCCGGAAGGATGGCTATTTTGTCATCAGGTGAAAAATAATCCCAGATCCAGCCAATTACATTAAAGCTGATGGCAGCATAGATTTCCTCAAAAATTGTGGATATTTCTGTCACGCTCCTCCTACCTTCATTTCTATTGGCGGCTGCAGGCTTTATGTACCTGGGTCAACCTCCAAGCCTCGCTCGATTTTAGCGCCAATAGTCTGAGAAAACCTTTGTCACCGAGTTCCCGTGTTGCTGTTTCCGTGTACCGAACCCTGCTTGTTAACCAACCAAGTCTCCTGTCTTCTGCCCCTGGGTCTTGACCCAGCTTTGCCTGACCTCGTCTCTGTCTGTCCCTCTGGCTCCTTGATTTGATTCCAGCTTGACCTCGGCTATCCCTGACCACGCTTCTCCTTCGGAACTTTCTGTCTCGCAACAAGAGTCCCTCCAGCTGCTCTCAAGGTTTGGTTCCAGTCTACTCGATACTTCACCTCTGGGGCTCCAATTGGTTTGGGTTGCCATCACCAGTTGCTCCGGTGACTGCCCCGGCCAGTCAAGGGTGTAGGTACTCGAAAACCCCTTAACTGCTTCTAGATCTACTAGGCCTCAGATTCAACCCCGACATCTGGTTGGTTCTGCTTCCATCTCCGAGTAAGGGGAACAGTGGACTTGTAGCCTGTCGACCTCCGGTTCTATCTCAAACCTTTCCATTCTTCTCAACCTCGAACCAGCAGAGAACAGAGGACTCGTAGTCCGTCAACCTCGAACCTGTCTCAAACTTTTTTGATACCCCTAAACCTTTGATTAAGAGGAACCGTGACTTGCAGTCTGACGACCATACGATACTGTCTCGAACTCCTTCGATACCCCTCCATCTCCTTACAGCAGAGAACAGTGGGGTTGTAGTCCGACAACCGACCTATCCAGTCTCGAACCTCCTCGAAACTCCAAATCCCCTCTGACCCACTCTCGAACTCTGCAGTACTATGAACTGGATCATCCTGACCCGTTTTCGAACTATCACCTCGCTTGACTCTTCTCAGAGACTGACAATTTCCACCGAAGCTGCAACACTGAATCCCAAGTGGTTTTTTTCTACATAACACCTATCTTTGACCAGTAAGCAAATGGCTGAACATTTATTGTGAAACTTGAAAACCAGTAAGAGATTTGAGCTTCACATCAGGTGGAATGACTGGGGAGGATTCTATATAAGGGGCTTCACTTCACCATTTTCTTGACTGTGTTGTAGGGTTTACTGAGTTAGGACACAGTGCTCAGGAGCTGGAGGTCAGTGTTAGTAATAGGAGAGGAGATATTTGTTTGTGCTTTAAATTTATACTTACAGTATATACAATTATACATTCATACAAAGAAACATAGATTTGGACTGCAGAAATGAACCATCTGGCCCATCCAGTCTGACCATTTCACTATCCAATTAAAATGCACTGTTTAACATACTTCTCAGAATATAGACTTATGCATATCACAGACATTTTGCAATTTTATTACAATATTTGTCCCTATCACTTCTGCTTTGAGGCTGTTCCATGAGTCTATCACCCTTTCCATAAAGTAGTACTTATGTGTATTACTTTTTAACTCCTTAATTACCACCAGATCTGGCACAGGGTACAAGAATGAGTGTCTGCAGGCTAGAATGAAGCATGGTGGAGGTTCCTTGAAAATTTGGTGCTGCATTTCTGCAAATGGAGTTGGGGATTTGGTCAGAATTAATTGTGCCCTCAATTCTGAGAAGTACAGGCAGATAATTTTCCATCATGCAATACCATCAGATAGGTATCTGATTGGCCCCAAATTTATTCTGCGGCATGACAATGACTCCAAACATACAGCCAAAGTCATTAAGAACTATCTTCAGCATAAAGAAGAACAAGGAGTCTTGGAAGTGATGATATGGCCCCCATAGAGCCCTGATCTCAACATCATCAAGTTTATCTGGGATTACATGAAGAGAGAGAAGCAACTGAGGCTGCCTAAATCCACAGAAGAACAGTGGTTAGTTCTCCAAGATGTTTGGAACAACCTACCTACCGAGTTCCTTAACAACCTGTGTGCAAGTGTACCTAGAAGAATTGATGGCAAAGGGTGGTCACATCAAATTTAATTTAGATTTTTCTTCTGTTCACTCACTATGCATTTTGTTAATTGATAAATATAAACTATTAACATGTCTATTTTTTAAAGCATTCTTACTTTACAGCATTTTTTCACACCTGCCTAAAACCATCAGCACATTACTGTATATATATACAGACTATATGACACCTGTACATTGCACTTATAAAAGGTTGTTGGACATACCATTCCAAAACCATGGACATAAATATGAACTTAGCCATCCCTTTGCATTTATAACATCTCCCACTCTTCTGGGAAGGTTTTCCACAAGATTTTGCAGTGTTTCTGTGGAAAGCCAAAAGAACATTTGCGAAGTCAGGCACTAATGTTGGACAAGTGGGCCTGGCTTGCAATCAGCGCTCCAATTCATCCCAAAGGTATTCAGTGGGGTTAAGGTCAGGACTCTGTGCAGGCCACTTGAGTTCCTCCACACCAAACACCTCACACCATATCTTGTTTTGGGCACAGAGGCACAGTCATGCTGGAAGAGGAAAGGGCCTTCTCCAAACTGTTGCCACAAAGTTGGAAGCATACAATTGCCTAAAATGTCTTTGTATGCTGTAGCATTAACATTACCCTTCACTGGATCTCGGGGTCCTAGCCCAAACCCTGAAAAACATCCCCAGACCATTATCCCTCCCCCACCAAACTTTACAGTAGGCACTATGCATTCCGGTAGGTAGCAATCTCCTGGCATCCGCCAAACCCATATTCATCCACCAGACTGCCAGATGGTGAATTTTGATAAATCACTCCAGAGAATGCATTTTCACTGCTCCAAAGTCCAGTGACAGTGTGATTTACACCACTCCAGCCGACGACTGGCATTTGCACATAGTGAATTTAGGTTTGTGTGCAGCTGCTCAGCCATGGAAACCCAGTTCATGAAGCTCCCAATGCACAGTGCTTGTGCTGATGTTGCTTCCAGAGGCAGTTTGGAACTCTGAAGTGAGTGATGCTACAGAGTACAGGCGATTGTGGCTGAGCTGTTGTTACTCCTAGACACCTTCACATCACAATACCATCACTTACAGAGGACCAGTGCAGATCCAGTAGGGCACAAATTTCACAAACTGACTTGTGGCAAAGGGGTCATCCCATGACAGCGTCCTGTTTAAAGTCACTGAGCTCTTCAGTACAACCCATTCTACTGCCAATGTTTGTCTATGGAGATGGCATGCCTATGTGTTTGATTTTATACACCAGTTAGCAATGGAGTGGCTGAAACACCTAAACTCAATAATTAGGAGGGGTGTCTACATACTTTTGGCCATATAGTGTGTGTATATATAAGTCTGAGGCAGGGCACTCTGCATATTTAAAAAGCAACCAGCTGATTAAATTGCCTTGTTGCTGCATAAATAATAAGCATATAATAAGCATAACTAAAAGACTTAAAGAAAATAAAAAACGATTTATTGTCGACGTTTCAGCAACCGTAGCGGGCCTTCCACAAGACAGTATATACAGAGAAAATGGTGACCTTATATAAACAGGGCCAAGGTGTAGATGCCAGGGATGCATGAGGGATATAATCTCTGATGTCATCTCGTTAGTGACGTAAAGGCAAGGTCATAAAGTAATGTGTTATCATCAAAATCTTATTTGTACATTTGGAAAAAGAAAAACGAAATAAAAAATACACAAAACTGGGCACACACCTAAAGGACAAATAGAGACCCATAAGATGTAATACTCATTCATTTGGCATATATATGTATAATATACAATTAGAGAGAGATCTATTTTACATTTTTTTCACAAATGCTGAAAAAGGTAATACAGAAAATAACCAGATCTGACAACAAGACAACCCATTAACGCAAACTGAAAAGTGGTGTAAAGAGCACCATACACAAACTGTGCATAAGCTGTTGAACCAATGATCAGTCTTGCTAGACAGTGCAAAGAATGCAGGCCCATAGTTATAAAACCAAACTGGAGTTAACTACTGGCACTAAAGGGGACTAATAAAAATTCCAAAATACCCAGGCACTTGAATAGAGCTTTTTAACCCCTTGAATGCCAGAGAGGTCTCCAATGCATTCAAGGAGTTAAACACCCAATTTGATTTAAGATGAATTTTTATTTGTTCCCTAATGATGTTGTTTACTCCCAGCATAACTCCAGTTTGCTTTTATAAATATGGGCCATAGTACCTACTTTCCAGAAGTGAAATAAGCATACCTAGGAACTCTCCGGATCTGCTCTGGAGATTCTTGTTTTTGCAGCTGATTACTGGGTCTCCAGTGACAGACAATGATTCTCCAACAATGGGAAATTTCATAAGAAAGTCTTACCACTTCTGTTCCCTTCCAACCTGTTCCTCCCATTTCCTGACCTCTCCTCCTCCTTCCCCACAGAGTTCCTCCCACTTCCATCCCACTTTTGTGACAGATATATTAAGCCACGCCCCATTCATGAGTGGTCCCCACCCCCTTTGAAGTGAATTGAGCCATTTATATCCCCCAGCAGCACCACAGGAGTCCCCTCCTGGGACTCAGTAGACAAAGTTGCCAGGTATGAAAATGAGGTTGCAAATACAAAAGTATGCATAACAGCCCTGAACCGGAATTTATAAGAGTGAACTACAAAGGGAAGAACAGATACAAGATGTATCATGCACCTCCATGCACCAGAAAGAGAAGGATCTTGGTTTTTCTTTTTATTTTGTTGTTTGTTTTTTTTTCGGGGGGGGGTCTTTTTCATGGGATTCATGATAGACACTCTGAGCCATATTTGATCATCTATACTTGAACAATGACGCCAGCTCCAACACAGGGAATAAAAAGCATATCATACCTCCCAACATTTAAAAAAACTAAAGAGGGACACTTTTGCTTTCAGGGCTGTTGCTGGGGCCATGGCCAGTGGGCAGGGCATTACAGAGAGTTTTTAGGTTACTTCATGACCTATTGATAGCTCTTTGTGTAACTGAATAAATGATTTAGAACAATATCAAAGTATTTTATTTACACAGACTAATGTTTAACCAAAGATACTTCAGTTTAAACAAACACTCATGTGATATTTATTGCTGCGGAGCAATGTGATACACATATATACACACACCACTCAGTCTGCTCTCCAAAAAGGGGGACAACAGGGTGGGAAAAAGGTACAGAGGGATTTAGGTATCAAAGAAGGACTGTCCCTCCTAAAGAGGGACACTTGGGAGGTATGACATTGCAAAATGCACATAGCTTTTAACGTTGCTTGAAACCCATAGAATGCCTGCTACCTTGTATCAAAAGCTACAGTACATTTACTTTTAGGCTAAATATGCTAGTTTGTTTTTCTGATTGTGGGCCCTAAGATTAATTATCTATTTTTACCCTTCAATACACCCTGACAAATTACCTATTAAACATTAGGATGCTTTGAAAATTCCAGACTGTGTGTTAGTGGTGCACTGAGCAAAAAAGATTGAGGACCACTGGTGTGTACTGAAAAAAATTATGTGTTTAAGGTATTAGCAATTGTCTTCAATTCACTAATGAATTCACCTGTCTAAGTTTTAAGGGGATCATTACCACCCTTAATCTTTTTTATCCTGTTCTTAAAAGGATAGTAATGTTTAATTAGTGAAGTAAAATCAAGTCTTCTTTATTCTTTTTTATAATGATATGTATCAAGAAAATGTTATTAAACTCTGCGGTTTTTCAGTTATAATCTAACTAGTTGAAGAGCCCGTTACACAGGCCACAGTGCTACTGCTAGCAGTCGCGGGGCAGTCATTCGCAGTAGAGACTGCCTGCGCCGCGGCTGATACAGAGCTTGATGCTCCTTCGGAGCGCCCAGCTCTGTATCAGCTGCGGCGTGAGCAGTCTCTACTGTGCATGACTGCAACACGCGCAGCAGTCTCTACTGCACGTGACTGCGGTGTTACACACATTTTAGCGAATTATTATATAGCATAAAGTTTCCCCCTCCCGCCCCTTCCACTTACCTCACCAGCCTCAGCAAGCCAGCCTGGACAGAATGCGACGAGTGACAATCTTCTTCCAGCATAAGGAAAAACCTGCCCTCCTTCATCAATGGGGCAGGCTTTCCCTTATACTGAAAGTGGAAAGATTGTCCCTCGATGCAATACGTCCGGTCCACGGACCAGATTCCAGATCTGAGGGGAGGCTGCAGAAGTAAGTAGAAGGGGCGGGAGGGGGAAACTTTATGAGACTATATATGAAAAACGGCAGCGTTTAACAACGTTTTCTTGATACACATCATTATAAAAAAGAATAAAGAAGACTCGATTTTACTTCAAAAATTAAACATTACTATCCCTTTAAGATTTAACCACTAAACAGCCTCTATTTTTGTTGAGATTATCGAATTTATATATATATTGCAAAACAATTCTAATCTGGATCATGCCCATTTCTACTCCACGCTTCAAAAAAATGTAACCAGCTGGTACTAGCGCATAATGTAAGTGTCAATTAAAATGTTTATATATCCCATATTTCCCAACATTTCAAATGGCTAATGAGGGGCACATTTGTTTTAGGTGGTGATGCTGGGGGCATGGCTGGTGGGTGGGCATTGCTGAGATTTTTTAGTTTATTTCATGACCTACTGATCCCTCTAAAAAAAGCTATTTTGAGCTCACCAGGAACCTGTATGTTTTATACTTCTTGTATGTATTTTGGGAGGTTTTGGCTCCTCCTCGCTTGGTTGGTAGCTCGCAAAACAGGGTGATAGCTGAATTAGGGTAGGTATAAATGCCTCCCTCATTTCCTTCACAAGGGTTTGCTTACAGTAGAGGTAAGGAGGAATCACTCTTTTTGACTGCATTATACTAAATACATGTTCACATATTGGAGGCAGACAGGGACTAGACTTAATTTGGGGTGCATTGGCGGGTCAGGCATGCTTTCCATGTATTTGGCCAAAAATATAGGTTACTTGTTTGTAAAACTCAGGATCTGATGTGCAGATAACCACTTTTTGTTTACCTCTTTGTGTAACTGAAATAATGTTTTAGAGCAAGACCAAAGCCTTTTATTTAATCAAACTAATTTATAAACACATATACTGGCATTTAAACAAATATGAATGTGAATTTTATTGCTGTGGAGCAATGTGATATATACACACCACACAGTCCAATCTCCTAAAAAGAGAGACACCAGGGAAGGAAAGAGGGACAGATGTATTTGGGTCTCAATGAGGCACTGTCCCTCCTAAAGAGGGACACTTGGGAGTTATGATATCCTTACCCTGCAATGTGACAATTTTACAGCCACTCTCTTTATTATACAAGCATACATTTCTCACAACGGAACATATCTATCAACATCAAAGTGGAGCAATTCTGGGGCAAACCAACTACACCGTTCACAATGAGTTAGAGACCTCTCTAGCGAACACTTCAAATCAATAGGAGTTTTTTCCCTTGTTGGTGCGGTTGGATTGCCCCAGAGTCTTCTTTACATTTGTGCTTATGGCGCAATGTCACCAAATCAGTATTTTATTTTGTTTGTTTTTCATGACTAGAAACAATAGCATTCAAGCAATGCATTGGAGGTCTCTCTAGTATTCAAGGGGTTAAAATTCACATTTAAATTAATGGGCTTTTTGGAAAATTTATTTGTTCCCTACGGTGCAGTTGGTTTGCTTCAGAATTGCACCATTTTTGTCAGTACATCAACTTCAGTGAGAGCATCTTTCTTACTAGTTAGGTCTGTGTAAGCAGTTAATTGCTCAGCACAGTGCACACCAGCAGTGCTAAATGCTAAACATTTCTGTTATTATGTGGCAGCGCATTACACACCTCTCTGGACTGCAGTATTGCTTCCAATCCAAACACAAACGCCTAATATTTCAAGGCGGCAGCTGAGCCTTTAGGATATCTGGTAACAGGAAGGGATTAGAGGTTCCTGCACTTACTGATCGGATTGGTTTACTAATGTCAGCAAGGCGAGAAGGGGAGCGGGAGCTTGCTCTCTTCTACTAGAGAACTGAGCAAAGGCTCTGACTGCAAAAAGCTGACAGCCAAAGTCAACAGCCCTCATTCCCAGGGGGATAGAGATGTTGAAGGGGAGGGAAGCAGAAGCCCAAGCAAACATAGACCATGTTTTTTAAAGCCATGGTCCCGTTTCAGATTATTTAGTGGGATTCCCGAGAAGTGGAAGCAGGAAATCACACCTTGGATAGGGTGTCTGACCATTTCACTCCTAAAGGGGCTTCAATGCATGGCGTCAAATAAAAACTGAAACATTAAAGGATGTTGGGGTAGTGATTTTTCTAGGGTGTGACCACAGTTAAGGATGCCAAACAGCAAAAAAGGTACCTCCAAACGCAAGCAATTCACATTTAGTCATTCTGAGGTTTTCATTCACGTTGAAGCCAATTTAAGGAATGAAATGTGCATTCTTCCAGGTATAATGCAGAGGTATAACAAATAAACCCAATGGTGTAATATATAGGGATATTAGTATGTCGCACATGGTTTTGCCAGCCAGTGACATCTAACTGGTATAAACTGACACATAAATATAGCTAACATAACTAACATAACATAACTAAAGGAGCAGTAAAGTTCTTTTTGTATATAAAAACCTATGTGTTATAGAATTGTTGCTGCTAAGTAAATAAGGATACTCCACTGATTACAGTTGTTTTATTCAAATATTATAACAGTTTAAATAATCACAAAGTGAATTTACATTGTGTTTACTTCAGGAAAGTTCTAACTGACAGCATGGCTCAGCAGTTTTTATCAAACTGTACAGAGAACTGTTTGTCAGTGACTTTACCTTTAAATAGAATATAACAGAATAACAAATTGAAATTTTACCACTAGAGGGCACTTTTAATGTTAAAAAAAAACACGAGTTACAAGAGGGTACCTATCTCCATATGTGGTGGACCTGCCCATCAGTGGCTGTTGTTTGGAGATATGTCTTTGGGCTTTTCAGTACGGCATTGGGGGTGGCGTTGACACCAGACCCGTGGACAGCCTTGTTGAATAGGTAATCTCGTTATCTGCCCCTGTCAAGGAATGCTAACAAGCTTGTGTTTCGGATCTGTGCCATGACCCGCATTCACATTGCTTTCCATTGGAAATCTTTGCCCCCAGGCCACGAGTCTTTGGATGGGAGGATTTGTAATTTACTCCGTATAGAGAAAATGACGTCTTACCTTCATGCCTCCTCCTCCTCTTATCTCCAAGTTTGGGGCCCTTGGATAGACTCTGTGGTTCCCCCTGACTTTCATCGTGACTTGCTTCTTCATTGAACCCAACTGGTCAGAGCTCCAGGTGTTGTCTTCCCTTCCCTATTCAATCCTGGCCCCCTTCCTCCCCTCTCCTCCCCCTTCTCCCCCCTTTTTTTTCTCTTCCTCTATACCTTATCATGTACTGCTACCCATTTTGTTGTTATACTTCAGTTCTCATTTCTGTTTTATCCATGTAATTTGTTATTTTCTCATGACTACTGTGTTTCTCTTTTTGTTAATTTTGTTATTCCCCTCTGTCATTTACTCTGCAAAACTTCAATAAAAATTTGAATAAAAAAAAAAAAAACACGAGTTTAAATAATTCCGAAAATATACATCTCTTAGCAGTGGGGGTACCCTTATTTTACTCAACAGGAGAAGACCTACAACATATGAAATGTTTCATAACAAAAGTTTACTGCTCCTTTAAATCTGTTTCAGATGAACCTACACTGTAATAAAGTGTTACTTCCACTTTAAACTGGACCTGTGTGGCAACTGAAGCATGCATTATTGCTACCTCTAAGCAGCATTGTGACTGCACAATGAAAATCACTGCTCAGACTCTGTTGTGGCTAGTGATTTCAATAAACAAATTTGCTAAAATGTCTACAGATGCAGAGGGGGGAAAAAACAATAACTGGAGCATGACGGATGAAGGATCATTTAATGGATTTCAAACAGGGGAGGACATGCAAATTTTAGCCTTGGGGTAAGAACAATTAAGAGGTCCATTTCTACTATCACACCAGACCACAGTTCCAGCCCATCCCCTTTTGTGAACTGTATAATTGTTAGTAATGTTGTGAAGTAAGACAAGCGTGAATCAGTAATTTAATGTTGATTAACATAATGTAAACAGATGTACATTGAGTAGTGCTTCCCTTTCAGTGTGATATTCTCATGTATCACCTAGTAATAATAATCCTTTATTTATATAATCCTTTATTTATATAGCGCACACAGATTCCGCAGCGCTTTACACTCATATTGGTTCCTGTCCCCATTGGGGCTCACAATCTAAATTCACCTATCAGTATGTTTTTGGAGTGTGGGAGGAAACCGGAGTACCCGGAGGAAACCCACGCAAACACAGTGAGAACATACAAACTCATTGCAGATGTTGTCCTTGGTGGGATTTGAACCCAGGACCCCAGCGCTGCTAGTAAAGTAATAATATTGCAATATGATTATTTGCTTCCAATTATCCTATATAATAATTCGCTAGAATGTTTGTCAGAAGCTGTCATGCACAGCAGAGACTGCCCGAATGCACAAAATGCCAGGAGCACAGAATGCTGGGAGCACAGAATGCTGTGAGTACAGAATGCTGGGAGTTCTGTGCTGGGAGTACAGTATGCTGGGAGCATAGAATGATGTGAGTTCTGTGTTGGGAGCATTCTGTGCTTTTGGGCAGTCTCTACAGTGCATGACTGCATCGGCGGCAGGACTCAGAGCAGAACAGGCCTCTTAATCCCTCTGACACTTAAAGGGTTAACGTCGCCCGGACCTTGGCCTATGTGCACGGGCTTTTACACTAGTTTTTAATATTCAGCCTACTTATTTTTGAGACCCCACCAAGCATACAACTGAAATCGAGCTAGACTAGTTATACCACTGAGAGGGAGGATGGAGCAAGGGGCAAAGGACATCACATATGTCATTGACCTCTTCAAGTGATGTTGTAGGGTCCAGTGGCTGGACACATTTGTGGCACTGAAATAGTTAAATAACTAGTTCAGTGAGGCTGCAGTTCCATTCACTAACCCCCCCTTCCCATTAACCCCTTAACGACGGGGGAATCGACGCACGGGCGTGACTGAATGACAACGGAGCATTTTTTTTTTATTGCTCCGTTGCATTCCGGACTCCCCGAACGGCGTGCAGCCGCGGGGGGAGCCCAGAATTCGATGACGGTCATAGTACGTCATCGGTCGTTCAGTCAAATCGACCCTTGACATACTATGACCGTCAAGGGTCGTTAAGGGGTTAAAGCTTTGAGTGCCAGTGGGTTGTACAGTGCATTGTTCGGAAATACAATTTATACCACTCTGGCAGCCAGATGGTTAAACAAATCCTTTTAGCATTGGCACTCAGTCTTGTCTAACAGCTGTGTATTTGCTCCCCATGTGTGTTTTGTGTGCTAAGTGGTAGGGAGAGGCAAAAATTTTCACCTCAAACTGAAATCGGTGAATAATGGCACTTTCCACTTGGAGAATAATTTCCCGCGAAATGTGCCATTTTCTGCTTTTTCCCACCTTTTTCGCATATTGAAATCAATAGGAAGGAAAATTTTTCTCCACCACGAAAGTTTTCTACAGTCATATAAAAGGGTGTCAGGCTCTCGCAGCATGCCATTCTGTATTTGTGAGAGGAGAGGGCAGCACCTTGTTCAGGGCCGGATTTATATCTCAGGAGCCTGTAGGCACAGAAATCTGAAGCACCCCCCCCCCCCCCGAAAAGAAAAAATATGGGCAATGTTAGACTGGCAAATAAGATGACATCTCCATATAAAATCCCTTGGTAACAGTGTCTTAACCCTTTGAGTGCCAGAGGGGTACGCAAGGCATTGTTTTGCAATGCATTGCATACCCCTCTGGCACTCAAAGGGCTAATTTTTCATCACCTTTGATTGCTAGTAAAGTCTCCATCATAGGAACTGTCTGTAGCATCCAAGGCCAAAGGGTATGACAGCTATATCATGTGACTGCTTCTCTATGGTAGCTGAAGCGTTATACTCAAAGAACTCTGTCTCCCGTTTCACTCTCTGCGTACCAGAGGAGTTGTACACGCATCTGTCATTCACCCTGCTGAACGGCTCACCAGACATGAGACATGATTCATCATAAGGATGGCTAATTTACAAAAAAAAGAATGATCCCAATGATAGGTGCCCATCTATGGGGTGCGCCTGTAGGCAGATGCCTACTCTGCCTTATTATAAATCCGGCCCTGACCTTGTTTGAGCTAGAGAAGATAGGGGAATTGAAGTTTAGTTTAGGGAATCTTTTTGTAGGACATTTGTTCTGTGTAAGTGTGTATTAGGAGAGTCAGTGGGGCACTCTGGGGAGAAGAAGGGAGGAAGGAGGTTGACCCCAAATATTCCAAAATTCCATGTGACTGACTGGCAAGACACAAGAAGCTAGGGACCTATTTGCTTGCTGATCTTGATGTTATTGTCTCTGTGCTGGGTGGGGAAGTCTGGGGAAAAACATTGTTGATTTTGTAGTTTTAATTTTTTTTGGACACACTTTGATAAGACAACAGGATGTACAACTTAAAAAAAAAAGATATTAAAAAAAAAGAAAAAAGAAAGAACTAAATATATTCGGTAACATTGACAGACAGCTGACTGGGCTTAGGCAAGGCATCATACAGCTCCTTCAGTTGTATTATGTACTGTACAGTAAAAAAAAACACAGTGTAGTTGAGTAATGTCCAGCAAACGCACAAGGGGGAGGGGAAGTGGGAGGGGTGGAGCATTGCAGGGACTTGAGAGTAAAGTAGTAGTTCAAAAACTGACTGGAGCAATGGTTGCTGCAGCGTGTGCAATCAATTATGATGATCCATCTACTCCAAGGGAGCATGCAGTTTGTCAAGGTCCCAGGAAACCTAGTTCCAGCACCACCATATAAGAAGAACACTGAAGATGACAGCAAGTCACATTCAAGTGTTGATGATGCTGGCAACAGCATAGTAGAGGAAGGTGTAGCAGCTGAACTGCCTCCTGCATTAGATAGTGAGACAAACAAGCACCAAAACACCTGTCCTCAAAGTTGTAGGGAACTTTGTTACAGTAAAAGTAAAAATAAAATTGTTTGAGACCTCCAAAAGCTTAGAGGAATATAAGGATAGTGGGCAAGAATTGTCAGGTGATGTTGATGCTGCTGAGGATGACCTAATGATGACTGATGATAATGCAGATCTAGAATATATCCCTCCAGCATCCTTCTCTTGTTCAGATACAGATGAAGTTGAGAGTGAGGATGATGACAGGGCTATAAGATTAGCAGAAAGTCAAAGGGTGAATCTTCCACCACTTTTAAGGACAAGCAACAGCATGTTGCTATCTGCTGTCTGTGGAAAAAGCACTTGAGCAGGGGGAAAGCAGGCTCAACCCTAGGCACCTCCTCTGTGAGATCCCACCTGAAGCGCAACCACAGGTCTGACTGGGAGAGACACTATCAGCAGGCCAAACGTGCCACAACTAGCAGAAGCACTTTAAAAAGTTCCCATGTCTCAAGGGCAGAAAAAAGACGTAATGAAGTTATTTATGTGTCAGAGAGTGTGCTACTGCCAGTGCAACAGTCAGTTCAGTCCAAATAACACCTATGGCTCCTGCTGCAGAGGAGTATGATGACTCTGGCTTTGCTGTAGGAGATGGCAAGAGTAATAGACTGCCCACACGTGCTACCTTTACTGTTACCACCTCCTCTAGTCATGTTGTTAAAGCAATAAAGTTTCAGGCTTCTTCTGCCATGTCCTGCCAATTCAAACTGACTGAGTTCCTGGGAAGGAGTCAAAAACTTCACAAAAACAATACCAAAGTACTCCTGTGGAATGGCAAGGTTGCCAAGATGTTGGCAATGGACATGCTGCTGTATTCTTTTGTAGAAAACTGAGGTTTCAGAGAACTGATATCATGTGTAGCTCCACGCTGGAATATCCCAAGCTGCAGTTATTTTTCCAGGGTGGCTGTGGCTGAATTGTACAAGCAGGTGGTTAGTGTGGTGGACAAAGGACTGAAAAGTGTGTATCGTAAGAAAATCCACCTGACAACAGATATGTAGACAAGTGGGCAGAGCACAGACTATATAACTGTGACTGCTCACTGTGTTTCCCTCCCAGCACCAACAGTGGACAACACTAGCTTACAGCATCAGGTGAAAGCCAGTAATTGTGCATCTGGTTGTGGCAGTGTGATTAAAGGAATAGTAATACCTCGTTTTATCTTTATTTTTTTTTGTAGGCATTAAAAAACATGAAGAACAATATAAGTCTTATCTCTCAAACCTTTATGGAATCCAGTCCATAGACCACACAGATAACAGAAAGGGATAATCTTCTTCCTATGAGAACAATGAAAGCCTTGCCCCCCTTGACAAGTTTTTCAGGTTTTTCCCTTATCTTAATTGAAGATTTTCACTCTCTGCAGACTACCTGGACACCTCCCTTCTGATCTGGCTGAACAGTGTTACATCAGTAAAAGGGGCGGGAGGGGGATACTTTGTCATTGAATTACTCTTGAACTACAACTCTGACAGTATTGAAATAACACTTTCCAAAGTCCAAATACTATGATGATTAATTAGAGCTGCTTTTATTATGAAACATTACCATCGGTGGCAGAAGCAGCAGCAGGATAGCCCGTGCCATATTCACTTCACCTTGTGCATGCAGAGTTTTGAGAGACAGTCCCACAAAGCTGTAGATGTTCTAAGTAAGCTAGAGCAGGTGATAGAGGAATGGCTTGTACCCCACTCCTTAAAAGCTGGGTTTGTGTCTGCTGATAACAGCTCCAACATAATCGCTTCTTTGAGAATAGGTGGTATGGTGCATGTGCCCTGCTTTGCCCATGTGCTAAATTTAGTTGTCCTTAAGTGCCGGGCGGGTGCACTCACAGATGGTCCTTAAGGGGTTAAATAGTGCTTTTAACTGTTTCAAATGAAAACAACTTTGGTAATTTTGAAAGAGTTGTCAAAATCTCTTATATGTTGTACTAGCTGAAGAGCCCGTTATAGGGGTCACAGTGCCACTGCCAGCCGATCGCGGGGCAGTCATGCTCAGTAGAGACTGCCCGTGCACATGACTGCATCGTTACACACGTTTTAGCGAATTATTATATAGGATTAGTATGTTTTTTTTAAGAAAATTAGTTTTTCAGATATATAGCTATGCTATGGTAATTAAGGCACCCCATGCAGGCAGTTCCTATCGTAGCTTTCCATCATTGCCTCACTCACTGACACTTAATCGTTTCCATTCAATGCTAAGTATTTTGCATCACCGTGGGGGAGGTAATCCAGGGCAAAGGCAGGACTTGCCAGCACAGCATATCTTAATTAGCAAAATTTATATATCTGAATAATTAAAAAAAACTAGTATACACAATAAAACATGTCTAATACGATACCTTTCTGGCATGCAGTGTTTTAAGAGCCAACAAACACAAACAAAGGGTGCACACTCTCTATGTGCAGACAGCTTGAATTTTGATGTCCACCACCATTGAGAATGACCTTATTTTGTGCTCAGTTGTTCTACTCACAATCCCAGAGGCATAAACCAGCCTCATAGTTGGAAAGCATTCACTGGATTACCTCCAGTGCAGGTATCTCCACCAACCTCTCCCAGTCCTTGTCCTTCTCTCCTCTAAATTTCTTCAGTCCACTGATTTCAGCTTCCAGCTTTACACCTTCCCTTGGATTCTCTTTAAACCCACAAGATTTACCTTTGGTTTGTAGGTTATTTATACTGTCTGTATAATATATATATTCTGGGGGACAATCTGCACTCACTTGGGAATAATAAATGTGGCAGGTATACCAAATATAAAACCTGGTCAATACCCTCTCTGCAATCTACCTAGGCACCTCCCTTCTGATCTACCTGAACAGTGTGACATCAGTAAAAGGGGTGGGAGGGTGATACTTTGTCATTGAATTACTTTGGAACTATAACTCTGACAGAATTGAAATAACACTCTCCAAAGTCCAAATACTATGATGATTAATTAGAGCTGCTTTTATTATGAAACATTACTATCCCTTTAAACCCATGAGGATTTGAATTTGATTTGTATGGTGCTGTTGGATTGCGCCACTTATTTTTTAGTGCATTTAGCCCAAAGGATGTTGTCAATTTTTATAAAAACAATATTTATCCCAAATGACAAAATTTCTACATTTCTAATTTTGTTTCTGTGGACTTATATAATGTTAAACAATGAAGCAGAACAGCGAAGGAAGGCAGCAGGATTTGGATACACGAGTGTTTATAGAAAGGTTCCAGCAACAGGAATAGACAGTGACTGCCAGTGCATATGTAACTGATGCACACTTCACTAAATTATTGCATACCAGATATGTGAAATTCACATTGGAAAAGACATAAACTAGACAAAGTTAAAAGTATGGTTTGTAAAATACTTCATGATCTTCATGATTAACTGATCTAAAAAAGATAAAGAACTTTCATGGAAATCGATCACAAAAAAACCATATTTTTGAGGCAGACAATTTTCTGCTGAGTTTGCTATACAAAATGTCTCTGTTATTAATCACTATGTTGGCGTTACTTCTCCCCCCTCACTGCTCTATATACCACCACAGAGATGAAACATGCGCATTTTAGACCGCACCTCCAGGTAAATGCATTGGGCTTTGTTTGTCACAATCTGGACCATCGGGAGGAAAAGAAAATTCCCGTGAGTATAAAGGTGGTTTTAAACCCCTTCAGTGATAAAGAGAGCTGCAATATATTTCTCTGCAATGTGTAGGAGATCTTTCAAGCATTCAAGGGGTTAAAACTACCATTTAAATCAATGGGCATTTGTGGGATTTTTATGTGCCCTCCATGGTGCAGTTGGTTTGCCCCAGAATTCACTTCTTCAGTTTGATTAATAAGGCTCATTGTGCCTTATTCACAAAAGAATATAAGAGCAATTATGGAGCAAACCAACTGCACCAACCAACTGATGTAAATGGGAATTTTATCTGAGCAATGTGTTGGAGACCTCTCTAACATTCGTGGGGGGGGGGGTTAAAAGCCCAATGTTTATTTCTCCCCTTTGGTGTAATTGTTTTTTTTCCATAATTGCTCCTCTTATTTAGTGCATAACGCTCACGGAGTTTAGTGCTTCACTGACTCAAGAGTTTCACTGGACAACACACCGAGATCAATGTGCAACTGATATGCATGATCCTGATTACCAGATCTTTCAGCACTTGTAGTAAAGGCAGCGAGACACAGCAGGAGGGATGGCAGGATAAGACTGATATGAAGATTTACAGCAGCAGGGAAAAGATCGCTATAATAAATTCAGGCTGAATAAGAAAAGCTGTAACACTTTGTAAAGCAGACACAGGTGAGTGTGGTGTTGACTTCAAACAAGCACATGTAATCAATTATTACATTCCCAAGTAGAAGTTCATGTAGTGGTGCTTTGCCTTAATGTTTCGATGGTGAAACTCGATGGAGGTGAGCTATCCCAGTGGCAATTGCCCCTATGCTGGTCATAGGTTTGAGCTGGCAGGCTGCTGCCTCACACCATATCCTGCCAGTGTGTAAGAATCTTTCTTTTTTGTAGGTAGTGATGCTTTGTTCCCAACTGTGACCTCTAAATTTTACTATCAAAATGGAACCGATCTACAGAACTCCACATTTAGTAGTTCTGTGAGCAGTATGGAGCTGGTGGTAGATTGACCACACACTGATAGCAATGTTCAGGCTGTCACAGCGCAGAGTACAGCACAACTACAGAAAATAAAGGAAAAGATCAGGTTTCCTTGAGGGAAAAAAAGGCTGGAGCAGAGCGATAAGCAGGAAGTGGGAATGAGAATTTTCTTTGCGTTCTGTGTCAGCATGTGAGATTCAGCCATATTCTGTGATATTTTGACATGGAGCATTTTTGAATGTTGCGCACCGACACAGAACACATTGTAAAACATTAACACAGTACTGGCTCATACTCTTTCATATTTCTCTCCTCTATTGGCCTTCTCTCTTTTACTTCTTCCCCTTGCCTCTATTCCTCATCTTGCATTTCTTCCCACATTTTAGCTTTCATTTTCCTTTCTTTTCCCCAATTGCCCTTTCTCTCCTCCCTTTCTACTGTATCTCTCTCTTTTGCCCTTTTCATCTGGCGACTAGCTGCTTAGTAGCGCTAGTCGACAGAATTATTACCTTGTAAAGGAGAAATAGCCATTCTTCCCCGGCTGACATGCAGGACGGATCGCGGACATCTTGCCATAGTGACGTCCCCGTGCCTGCGCTGCCGAACGGCTCCTAGCAACACCTCCTACAGCCAGCTGGGACTGACAGAGTTACTGAAGCTAAAGTTGTTAACATGTGGTAGTTCCGCTTTAAAGGCTTCATTGCAGTGGAGTGTGTGCTGCTATGCACTAAAGAGTTCATACACCATAGTAGTACTTATTCCTTAGAGCAGCAGTAGGAGTTTGAGGCTAATGCCAGTGGAGCTTCACATGCAGAGTCATACATTTACTTATCATCCTGTGAATATGCTTGTCAGAGTGTGTATGGGTAACTCCATGTCATTGTGTTTGTTTTTGAGTGCATTTGCAACTGTAATTCAGTGTGTGTGTGTGTGTGTGTGTGTGTGTGTGTGTGTGTGTGTGTGTGTGTGTGAGAGAGATTCCATGCTAGAATTTGTTTCTGAATGCTACTGTGTGCATCTCTGCATGTCAGAGAGAGAGAGAGAGAGTGTGTGTGTGTGTGTGTGTGTGTCTCTCTCTCTCTGCATGCCTGAGTATGTGTATATGTATGTGTTTCTGCATGCCAGAGTATGTGGGTGTATCTCTGCATGCCTGAGTGTGTGTGTCCTCTGCATGTCTGAGTATGTGCGTGTGTGTGTCTCTCTCTCTACATGCTACAATATGCATGTCTCTCTCTTTTCCCAGTACGTGAAGACCCTCTAAGATTCTCAAGTGGTGAATTGTACCTTGATTTTGTATCTGCATTTGATTAAAACTTGCTTCAGACCATGGAGAAGACATAGGGCCCAGCCTCATATATTGACCCAGGGTCTAGTTATGCCACTGATTATCTTCTGTAATGCTGAATGCATAATTTATTTGTGAGGCTTTGTCTAATTCTCTCTCACTCTCTTTTACTGGTAGGACCTTTTTCAAATCAACCTAGACTCCTGCTAGCTGTTTCCAGGGCTCTGGCAGTTGAACCAGCTGCAAAGGGTATGCAGTTATGCTTGCTGGGACCCGCATCCAATGGGACTTGTTGGCTCTGCATAATCCTGTGACCACTTACAATCAGGCCATTTCCTTTCCTTTGCTGTACCTTAGGCACCTGTCTGACACTAAATGCGTTAGCTGTCAGCATGTGGGTCATGATACAGCAGCTCTCTGGCTTTGCTAACAAATAGCTTTTCCTCTTTCTTTTTTGCTGTGATGCAAAGATCTTCTGAGATCCTCCATCTGTGACTGAATCAAGGGTCTGTGTCCGTGCATGATTCAACATCACTCCAGTTAGGGAGAGGAGGAGGGCAAGAGGGGGGCAGACTCAGTTTTTGCACCAAAGCCCAGTAGCCCCTGTTAACTCACAAAACATTGGGTCATACTGGAGCAAAGAAACTGCACCTTTGGGGTCAAATAGAAATTCCCCAAATTCCCCCTGATTTAAATTACGTTTTAACTTTGTAACTGATAGAGCACTGGATACCTGTAGCATTCAGTGGGTTTAAATTAATGAGATTTTTTAATTTCCTAGACAACAGTTAATTTGTACCAGAATTACTCTACTTTTTTGTGTCCATAGAGCTCAGTGAAGGAGAAAAGAAGATTGTGAATGGCTTATTACCCTAGTTATGGATTGCATACAATAATCTGTATAAATCCTCATCTTGTACATGCTTGTCTTCATGCTCTTGCGTTAAAAGGCAGCACCTGGACCACAATTTATTGTTTTCTTCTCAGGCTGACCCACAAGGGGGGGAAGTGATGGACAACCCTGGACTAAACATCAGGAAGAATGCACTGACCACCCCGCTGTTGGACATTCAATGGTTCTAAAACTGCCTTGAAGAAGTATATTTTATAATCAGTGAATATAAATAGGATGAGGTGGAAACACAAAGCCTTCCAGTGCTTTCAAACACATAATTATTACCACATATCATATAATCCTCATAAAAAAACATCACGAGGAGTGTCAGTTACTTCTTAAACGGATAGTAACAATTAATATGTAAAAAAATGTATATTGTTGGGTTTATCCTCCTGAGTAAAACAAGGGAACTCTCACTGCTGAGAGGTGTTTTATTCAATAGTTATTGCAGCTGAAACTTGACATTTTTTAATTGCAATATGTCAATGGCCTGAATTTTTACAGTGGCGCTGTTGGTACACCAGTCTATGAAGGTTTATGGTCAACTGACCAGAGCTGTCCATATAATGGTGTAGCAGCAGCACCCCTGTAAAATTTCAGGCTATTGAGATATTGCACCTACAAATTTTCAAGTTTGAGCTGCATTAACTATTGAATAAAACACCTCTCAGCAGTGGGAGTACCCTTGTTTTACTCAGGAGGATAACCCTACAATATTTGTTTTGACATACGAATGAATGAATGAATGAATATGTTTATTTATATAGCGCCACAAGTGTACGCAGCACTTTAGAATTTAAGGGTTTAAACAATACAGGGTTACAGGTGCTTTGTAGAGTGAAACACTAGGTGTGAGGTCCCTGTCCAAAAGCTTACAATCTATTCAGTGTTACTATTCCTTTAAAATATCCTAATATATATCTCGCTGCACAGCTTGGAAATTATCATACCCCTCTGACACTCAAAGGATTAATAATGCAAAGTGTTTTGGGGTTTTTCATTTTTGTGTATCCCAGAGAGCAGATCGGAAAGCCCTCTGTAAAGACAGGTTAACTGCAAGGGTAATTTTCTTAAAGTTACCAGGTCACCCAGGTATGCTATGGTGTATTTCTCTGCTACTGGCAAGTAATGATGTAGTGTAGTGTATCTCTACCATGGTCCTCAAGTACCCTAACATGCAGGCTTTATGACTGTCTTGTCTGATCACAAGGCAACAAATCAGATTCAAAGGTACAGTATCATCGACCTGGCTAAAACAACAAGTCCTGGTGAACAACTTACCATTATATTCTCAATCAATGATACAGAACAGCTGATAAGGAGCAGAGCATGGAATGTGGCATACTGACCCATGTGTATAAAAAAAAGCCATGCAAATCTGGGATATATCAACTGCACCATAGGGGACAAATAAAAATGATCACATATTTAACCCATTGAGTGAAATAGGGGTACACAACCCAAAGGGTTCATTTGTGTTTTAAACCCCTTGCATGCTAAAGAGGTCTCCAATTTATTGTGAAGCAATTCACTGAAGAACTCTCTAGAATTCTAGGGGTTAAAAAGCCCCACTGAAACCAAGAGGCATTTGTGGAATGTCTGTGCCTTGTGCCAGAATTGTGCCACTTTGCTTTTTTCTTTCATATGGCACCTGGAGACTTACGTATGAAGAAAACAGGACCATAGAGAAGAAAAATTAAAATTTCTCCAAATTTCCATTGATTTAGTTTGGATTTTTAATCATTTGAAGGCTGTAGATGCCACAATGAATTGTGATTTTTATTTGTCCCTTATGGTACAGGTGGGGTGCCACAGAATTACTCCACTTTCCATTCCTACAGCAAGCCCGATGATTTCTTCATGCCAAAGGCTGGCAGGTCAAGTGGACTGAAGGCTCTGATTACTGCCAGCACCAAATGAGGAAATCATCTGGTTTACTGGAGAAAACAGTAGCCTGGAAACAGCAACTTAAAAGGAAAATATCCCTTAGGAATACTAGGCTCTTACCTAGTTACGTGCCGGTCATACAGCAGCCAGGTATTTCAATCTAATTGTTTGCATTATATCTGCAGTTTCCTGTATACAGTAGTTATCTCTTCTGACGTCTGCCTCTAGGTCACACCTGCTTACAAACAAACAATGTGCTTAGAGGGATAGTAATACTTAAATTTGACCACGCTGCATCTTGTAGCCCTCCAAAAACTAAATTAAATGCCCCTAGTGCCATTTCTCAAACCTTTATGGTTTGAAGATGTTCGTTTTCAAAATTCCCCCATCCCAGACGTCAGCGCTCTAGCTGACTGCAGGGGAATCCGGTCCTGGGACTGGCGGAGGCTCTTCAGCAGAGCCGAGATCGCATTATTGCAAAAGAAATCCTTCACCGGAACTGTCGTCTATGTGTGGTTGGTTTGTTTTATTGAAGGATTTCTTTTTCATTAACGCGATCTCGGCTATGCTGCACAGCCATCTGCTGGTCCTAGCACCAGATTCCCCTGCAGTTAGCTACAGTGCTGACGTCAGGGAGGGGGTAACTTTGAAAACGAATATCTCTCAAACCATAAAGGTTTGAGAGATGGCACTGGGGGCATTTAATTTCTTTTTGAAGGGCTACAAGATGCATTGTGGTCAAATTTATGTATTACTATCTCTTTAAATAGTAATGAACTCTTAAGGGACACTGGCTGTTATCATATTGTAAAGAGAATCAATTACCAGTGGACTACAAACAAGGTAATAGTGGCCCCAAACATTCTGGGGGGATAGAAATTCACAGAGACAGAGTGTCCGTGTCACGTAGGGACCCAGTATTGCAAGGAAGCCAACCACTTGTGCTCTCCCAAAGACATTTGTTTTTTTTACCAAATAGAGTATTTTAAAATAAGGGTTATCTTGTTGATTTATTAAGTCTTTATGTAGACTGAAATATTGCACTTATAACTTTAGCAGTGTCCAGCATATGTCCTCTGAGTGCAGCAGGGCATCAGACCATCACAAGACAGGCAGAGGAAATACACCATTACAAGAAATCTGTGGGACAATACATCTTTATGAGAGATTAGCAGGACACTACACCTTTACAGGGGATCTGTGAGACAATATACCTTTACAAGTGATTAGAGGGACACTACACCTTTAAAAGAGATCAGCAGTAAAATATACCATTTTAAAGGGATAGTAATACTTAATAGGTAAAAAAAATAAGTTGTAGGGTTAATCCCCCTGAGTAAAACAACAGCTGAAAGGTGTTTTATTCAAAAGTTATTACAGCTCAAACTTGATTTTTTTTCCGGTGCAGAATCTCAGTGGCCTGATATTGTACAGTGGCACTGATGCTACACCATCCTATGGAAATTTATGATCAACTGACCTGAGCTGTCCATACGATGGTGTAGCAACAGCGCCACTGTACAATTTCAGGTCACTGTAATACTGCACTGAGCTGTAATAACTGTACATATACATACAGGACTGACATGCAAAGACACAAGCAGACCCCACATACAAACCCAAAAGCAGCACATTTCTGCTTCTCGCAATCTCTATGATTTATTATATGATCTGTGTACTGTTACAATAATGTAATTTCTCTCAAAGTCAAAATGTATAGGATTTATATGAACTAAGGCCCATATTTATAAAATCAAACTGGAGTTATTCTGGAGTGAATTAATTGCAATGTAGGGGGAGTAAATAAAAAACTTGCTAAATTCCCATAAACTTGAATAGAGCTTTTTAACCCCTTGAATGCCGGCGAGGTATCCATTGCATTGCTTCTCAATTCAAGGGGTTAAAACTCCTATTTCATTTAACAGGGATGTTTATTTGTCCCCTATGGAGTAGTTGGTTTACTACAGAAAAACTCCAGTTTGCTTTTAAATATATATGGGCCAATGAGCCTTATTCCTCAAGTTACAGTGGGTGTAGAGGGTGCAGCTGGGACTTGGAGCAGCATCCAAAGGGGGTAATTGGCCACAGGGCCCAATAGGTTCTAGTTAAACCCCTGGAATGAGGGCAGGAAAGCTGCAGATATTATGTTAACACACTGAGCTCCATGTTAATTTTATGAGGGAGAACTCTAAACTTGTACCTTAGTCATAACTTCTAACATTTGTACTTATTACATACCTACCAAGTATCCCTCTTTAGGAGGGACAGTCCCTCTTTGAGACCCAAATCCATCTGTCACTCTTTCCCACCCTGGTGTCCCTCTTTTTAGGAGATCAGACTGTGTGGTGTGTATATAAGTGTATCACATTGCTCCTCAGCAATAAAACTCACATTAAAGGGATAGTAATAGATTATTTTTATACATTTTTATTTTGTAGCTATTAAAAAGTTAAACTAAACGCCCACAGTCCCATCTCTCAACCCTTTATGGTTTGAGAGATAATCGTACTGAAATTCCCCCATCCCTCCCCTTTCCCTGACGTCAGCGCTCTAGCTAACTGCAGGGGAATCCAGCCCCGGGACCGGCCGAGGCTCTTCAGCAGAGCCAAGATCGCGTCATTGAGAAAGAAATCCTTCACTGGAACGGTCTACAAAGTGTGCTTACAAACACTTTGTAGACCGTTCCAGTGAAGGATTTCTTTCTCAATAACGCTATCTTGGCTCAGCTGAAGAGCCTCCACCGGTCCTGGGACCAGATTCCCCTGCAGTCAGCTAGGTAAATTGTACTCTGCACGCAGAATGGCACACACCACTGAAGAAATGACTGATTTAAGTGTGCAATATACAATGTAAATAGTTACAGGGCAAACCACTAGTCCATTCCACTTGTGGACCTGAAAAAAATAAGCTCAGTTCCTACAGAAAATGTTATTACTGAGCAGATATCTGAGCCAGTCAATAGTTTAATACTTCAATATTTGTAATTCTATTTTAAGCCATTAAATGCAAGTGGAACGAGCAATTGCAGAATAATGTGTTACCTTCCCTCTGGCACTCAGAGGGTTAAAATAAACTATTATTAGCCTTTGAATGCTAGATAGGCCTTCAACACATACAGACCTCTCCAGCACACAGGGAGTTAAAATATGTTGTTTACTGTGTTCTTAATGACATTGCCAAATACAGTAAAATCTCAGATATAATACGCACCAGAGTATAATGCGCAGGTGTAAATTATACCCAAGATTTTAGGGGAAAACAAAAGTGTCTATGTATAACCCTTCTTTGAAAACATGCTGCCCGCTGTCAGATGTCCCAAATGCCTCAAGAGGGGGTGAGTAGAGGGATAGAAAAGTATGAGCATATTGAGGGGGTGGGAGGGAGGATGGGAGCAGACACGACAATGTATTTTGTATAAAACACACACACACCACTTCACATAAGGTGAAAAAGGGGCAGAATTGTGAGTATTATTCAGAATATTTTACGGCAGTTTGCATATGAGACACAAGCTGCCTGATATGTAAAGTACTTTTAATGCAGTCCCCATTTCACACAGAGCATTGCAGCCACTTACCCTGCAGCACATTCTCTCTTGCTGGTCTTCTCTGTTTCCAGAAACGTTTCTCCTCATATCATGAGTGTGTGTGCCCCATCTCCACCTAATGTCCAAGCCTGCTGTGTGTCCTCCAGTTGGCGGATCATCAGCTTTATGACATAAAGCAGGGTAGGAAAAAGTCAACACGATTTGTTGGGGAAACCTCCCAAGTGTCCCTCTTTGTTACCCAAAGCTACATCTCACAAATGTTTGAAGTGCCGACAAGAAATAACAATGTATTAGACCTAGTTATAATGAATAACATAAAAATGGTATCTAATATTAAGGTAAGTGAACATTTGGGAAACAGTGATTACAACATGATTACACACCAAAACAGCGTGCAAGTAAAAGTTGCATTAAGCATGTCGCCGTGGTGAAAAGGGCGACATGAGAATCTCGCCCTGCACAAAAAGCGTGAGATTCTCATGTCACCTCCTTCAATGTATATTAAAAGTCAGAGATGCTCAACTAGGAATGAACACGCCTGACACCAAACACATATTTTTTTTTCTTGAGTTATAACACTGTGGCAGATCAAATGCCTGTGTCTAAAGAAACAGTATGCAGCCACTAAAATGGATGAGTAGGAGGCACACAAAGTGTTAAAGCGATATCGCTGTTGCAAATTATCTGACTCCAAATGAAGCCTGAGCTAAGAATAACCTTTGGGAGATATCATATTTAATCAGCCAGGTACGCAGGAACTAATGGATGCGGGTTTAAGTGACATTTAAGGAGGCGACATGAGAATCTTGCGCTTTTCATCCAGGGCGAGATTCTCATGTCACCCTTTTCACCACGGCAACATACTTAATGTGCCTTTTACTTGCACGCTGTTTTGACTGAGACATTTTTAAGGGATACGGAATAGAGTCCCTCTCAAAGCTCCTAACAGACATTACATTTATATCAGGTGATCACTTAGTATTAAACCCATCATGCCTTCCCTTGGAAAGGGGAGGCTCCTCTCTTTCTCTAACAAGGGTATGCTTATCACTAAGTTCATGAAATTCATGATATACCACTGAGCAGACAGGACCTGATGGAAAATATAGTGATTTAGCAGCCTCCAAGTCAGATTTAAATCTCAGACTCCCACAGGAAAAGAACCTAGGTGACCATAGCCCTTAACATGGCAACAACCCCCACCTGCATCATACAAAAATGCTGTCTACCCTTTGGCTGGAGTGCCCACCAGAGCTCTAGGCAATTGCCTACCAGTGAGGTTGATGTACTCAACAAATTGGTGCAATTCTGGAGCAAACCAACTGCTTAATTTTTTTTTTATATTGCTTAATATATAGAAAGTACAACCATCAATTTTTTCAAACATCAGCTGTCACAAAAGCATTTTATACATATAGTTAACATATCAGCATATAACAGCATTGAATGGGTTTGAGACCATGCCCCTGGGGAAGTAAAATCTTTATGTATGTGAGAAAATCTGTGAGCCGTGAAGTTAGGCTCATGTAAGCCATAGGCTCATTTAAGGACTCTGGATGACAGTGAGTTGTACGTGAGGGAAGGTATGGTCACCACTCCCTCCCTCTGTATTCTGAACTACCCAGTTATAAAATTTCAATGAGCGCTAGTAAGTAATGGTATGCTATCATATGGAGAAATTGCCCCCGACACACACACACTCTTGCCAAAGGCTGTACTCCAGGGATGGTAACATGCATTAAATAGAACAAATAACAACAGAGGAAAAAGAGTAAGGATTAAGAAAAGATGCATTAGACAGAAACATTTTGAACTAAACAAACTATCAACATTATCAACTGCTTAATATTTGACAAATGAAAAATCCCCAAAGGCTTGATAGGTCTCCATCTACAACGTACTCTTTCCGAATGCAATGAAGACCTCTCTAGAACTTGTCGAAGTGGATAATCGCCCCCATATAAAACCAATGAGAATTTGTATCTGTTGGTGCAGTTGGTTTTCTCCAGAAGTGCAGCACTTTTCCTTACTAAATCAATCTCTTTGGGCCATATGTATAATAACAAAGTGGAGCAATTCTGGGGGAAACCAACTGCACATTTGGGACAAATGAAAAAACCCACTGATCAGGGGAAGCTCTAGGTTTTTGGGGACCCTAAGCGGAAGTTTTACATGGGGACCACTTTACTCCCAGGTTGGTATTTCTAATAAGACATTGTCATCTGATTTTGCTATGTTATATGATAGAGCCACTTCTGACCCTGATTTAAATGGAGCTGTTAACCTCTTTAATGCTAGAGGCCTCCAACACTGCAGTGCATTGTAGACCTCACCAGCATTCAAGGTGTTAAAGGGATAGTAATGTTTCATAATAAAAGCAGCTCTAATTAATCATCATAGTATTTGGACTTTGGAGAGTGTTATTTCAATTCTGTCAGAGTTCTAGTTCCAGAGTAATTCAATGACAAAGTATCCCCCTCCCGCCCCTTTTACTGATAACACTGTTCAGCTGGAGCAGAAGGGAGGTGCCCAGGTAGACTGCAGAGAGGGGCAATCTTCAATTAAGATAAGGGAAAAACATGAAAAGCTTGTCAAGGGGGGCAGGGATTTCATTGTTTTCATAGGAATAAGAGTGTCCCCTTCTGTTATCTGTCCAGTCTATGGACTGCATTCCACATCTGAGAAGAGATTGCTTACACTAGGTAAAAGGGGCGGGAGGGGGAAACTTTGCTTGTGAATATCTCATAAACCATAAAGGTTTGAGAGATAAGACTTATATCATTCTTCATGTTTTTTTAATGCCTACAAAATAAAATAAAGTTAAAACGAAGTATTACTATCCCTTTAAAGCACAATTAAAATCCATGTGTATTTTTATCTATAATACAGTTGGTTTGCTGTAGAATAGTTCCAGTTTGCCTTTATACATAAGGCACTGTGTGTTTTAACTGTAATTTATGTGTATTTATGCCAGCACAAAACAGTAAACAGTCAGTCATCGGAGAGTTTAACATTCCAGAGGCGTGAACACATGCAAATCTTTCCAGCGCTATCTTTACAAGGCAACGGGAATTTATATATTAAGTCTTATCTGATCTGAAAATAGCAGCAGTAACCCTGGTGTTCTGCCTCTTTACTCTGTTGGCTTTTACATTCCTCTCACGTGGCTGAGATGAAATGTACCACTGTAAGCAAAGTAATGGGAGCTGACAGCTAAAATTTAAAGGAAAGCATGCTTATTTTCAGATCAGTTCATTCAGCAGTTAGTCAGCTGGAAATGTATGTGCTGTTAGCACAGGGAGAGACAAGCAGTACAGGACTGAAAAGTAACCTTATGATCTGCTCTACTTTGGGTGTGCCAGCCTCATCCTAATTTAACCTCTTCTCTACCAGGGTATTGAATTATAAATGCAGGTTATTTGCTTGAAAATTGACTTCTACATCATCTACAGGGATAATCTGAACTGCAGCATGAAGTGCTTAGTAAAATGTTTGTATCAAGGGTCACTCCATTCATTTTAGTCCTTTGATGCTGGCAGAAGGTCAGATGTAATAACTCTTTGAGTGCCAGATGGTTGTGCAACACATTGCTTTGTAGTGTGCATTGGCATTGAAACAGAGGACATTTCTGAGGACAGAAGTGGAAATATCCCAGGATACTGAACTAAACTGTTATTCTCATACTTGAAAACTTTCCGAATCTGCCCTGGAGACTCTGGTTTTTGAAGTAAATTACCGGGTCTCCTGGGACAGAGGCTGTTTCTCCAGTGATGGTGGTGGTGAGTTTCTTATGAAACTCTGGCTACTTGTCCTGCTTCCCACTCTGTTCTGCCCATTTCCCACCCACGTTTCTAACAAGGTTCATTAAGCCCCACCCCTTTGTGAAGTGACTCTCATGATTTAGATCCCCCAGTCAAACCTCATGAGCCCTCTCTGGAGACTCAAGAAGAAAAAGTTCCCAGGTATGGTTAGTCTGGCTCAAAAACTTTGATCACGTTTACATAATACATGCATACATACCCCTAAAACTCATACAGGGAAAAAAAATAAAATTCCTATTTATTTCAATGGGCTTTTTAACTTATTGAATGCTCCACAAAACATTGGAGACCTCTCTTGTATGCAGGTGCTTAAATTCCCCACTTGAATCAGTGGGCAGATTTCTTACAGTGACGTGGGGATGTATTTTAAAACATCATTGGATGAAAACAGCTGTAACTAATGAATGGCTTGATGAAGATGGCGACTAGCTGCTCAATAGTACTAGTTGCCAGCAGAAGCGTAATACAAAATGCAGGGGCCCCCCTGCGAACTCTAATAAGGGGCCCCCGCGTCACGCCTCAATTAAGCCACAGCCCTCAATTAAACCTCACCCATAACAATAAATAAATAAACCGATGCATCAGACAAGACAGTTGAAGGCATTTGCAGCACTCAAGGAGATAAAAAAAAGAAAACAACAAAAAATAAACATTTTCAGAGCATGAACTTGGGGTCAGTGATTAATCCCTTGATTGCCAGAGGGGCAAGCAATGCACTGAACAGCAGTGCATTGCTCAGCCTTCTGGCACACAAGGGCTATCATATTACTGAGCTCCATTCCAAAGTGGGAATCATTGGTTCAGTTTTCTGAGTCCTCAAATCCACTATTACACACATACACCGAGCAAGCAGCAGCCATAGCCCCCCATCCACTAACCTGACCTTTTCCATTTCTATAAATGTATGGGCACCACAACAGCATAATGGACTATCCAGATACAAAAATACATATTCCACAATTCTGTATTAACTCTTGGGTGCAAGGGAGGGCAAGTACAATCAAGTGACCCATTTCTACTATCGTACCAGCACGCTGTCCCAGTCCTCCCACTTTTGTTTATTTTATAAATAGCATTAATGTTGTGAAGCAAGGCAAGAATCAATCAGTAATTTAATGCTTTTTAACATAATTTAAACAGGGTACATTTTGAGTAGTGCAGCCTTGCAGTGGGCTTTCTAATGTAGCACCTACTTGAGTGAAAATATTTAAATCTGATTATTAACTCTGAATAACCTTTAATATTCAGCCTAATTATTTTTGAGATATCATAGCTTTCAACTGACACTGAGCTACATTAGTGATACCACAGAGTTTACACATAAATAGCTACGCTAGTAATGCCACAGAGTAGGCCACTGAAATCGAGCTACACTAGTGATACCACAGAGTATACCATTGAAATTGAACTACACCAATGATACAAAAGAGCTTATAATTGAAATTGAGCTACACTAGTCATACCACATACAAATGAAATGGTGGTATATTAGTGATACCAAAAAGCTTACACTTATATAACTACCAATAAGTAGTCATAGACGTGTAAACTCTGTGGAAGCAAAATGTATAGCAGGGATTGAGGGGGCATAAAGACATGCTGCATACAACAGTGGGCAGTATACATAAATTGGATAATGTATTTAATGCAGTGGAAGGGAGGAGAGCCTATTTGAGAAGCAAAGTGTCCAGGCCCAGACAACTGGGGAGATGCACTAAGGTGTGATAAATTGGCGATACCTTCTCCAGTGATATCACTTCCCCAAGTCCTACGTTATTCTATGGAGCCACTGCACTAAGAGCTTTCTTAGTCCACAGACTCTCTAGAACAACATAGGAATTGAAGAAGTGATATCACTGGAGAACTTACCTCCACTTTATTATCTTTTATCACCCCTTAGAGCATCACCCCCAGTGTTTTCTACCAGATCTTCCATGTACAGAATATCATTGTAGGATACTCATTATAGTAAAATAGTTGATGAGGCTGAAAAAACAACATGAAGCAATCAAGTTCAACCCATACCATATCACCCATGTTGATCTAGCGGAAGGCAAAAAAATATTGAATCCTTTTCCAAATAAGCCCCAAGTGGGTAAAAAAAAAAAGTCACATCGGATGAAATTGCTTTGACACCTAATCCTTACCAAAAGTAGGCAATCATAAAACCCCCATTTCTGTATTAACATATGCACAGCTATATACTGTATATTGGTGCATTATAAGTTAGTACAGACATGGGATTCTTATGCCTGCCAACCCCTGGCAAAATCTTTTTTTTTTTATAAACATAATTGTTAACAGTGCAAAAATATGCCGTATACTGTTGTTGAATATATTATTACAGAAATGTGGTTTTTATGATTGCTTACCCCTTCTGGCCAATACTTTTTTTTATTATATATCTACTAATATGTAGATATGTGTTAAAAAAAGTATTGGCCAGCAGAGGTGGACAATCATAAAAACACAGTTCTGTATTAATATACTCAACAATATACTGTGTATTTGTTTACAAAAAATATTTTGCCAGGGGTGGGTAGGCATAAGAATTCCATGTCCATACTAACTTATAATGCAACAATATACAGCTGTGCGTGTGTTACATACAGAAATAGAGTTTTTATGATTGCCCACCCTTGACAAATACTTTTTCTTATCAAATGTGCACACTCACTGCATGCATTTAGTAGATATATATGTTTAAAACAATTTGTTGGCATGGCCAGGGGAAGGCAATCATAAAAACAAAATTTCTGTACTAACATATACACCAGTATACAGTATAGTATATTGGAGGATATCTTAGAGCAGAAATTAGATCCTTATGATTGCCCAATACTGGCCACGACTGTTTTTCTTTATTATTTACCAACAAAAACATAAGTTTAACAGGATAATTTTGTCAAAGCTGGCTCAAAGTCAGGTTTGCAATTTGAATATATGCACATTTTAAAACCATAACCTTTTCTTTTACAGTGCGAGGTGGACAATAGGAGGTGGACAATGTGGTTGTGGACAGTGTGTGGTGGACAATGTGAGGTGAACAGTGTGTGATGGACAATGAAAGGTGGACAGTGCGTGGTGGACAATGTGGATGTGGACAGTGTGTGGTGGACAATGAAAAGTGGACAGTGTGTGGTGGACAATGTGGTGGACAATGGAAGGTGGTCAGTGTGTGGTGGACAATGGAAGGTGGACAGTGGGGCTTACATCTTGAGGCTTAAATTATTAATATTAGTCAATGTCCACACTCACGCTGTCCATCCACACTGTCCACGCACATTTGTCTGCCTCACATTGTACACACCCACACTGTCCACCTCAGACTGCCTACACCAACATTGTCCACATCACACTGTCCACACCCACATTGTCCACCTCACACTGTCCACACCCACATTGTCCCCCACACACTGTCCACACCCACATTGTCCCCCACACACTGTCCACATCCACATTGTCCCCCACACACTGTCCACCCCCCACAGTGTCCCTCACAGTCCACCCCCACATTGACCACCTCACACTGTCCACCACCACATTGTCCATCTCACATTATCCCTCACAGTCCACCTCCACATTGATCACCTCACACTGTCCACCCCCACATTGTCCATCTCACACTGTCCACCCCCACATTGACCACCACACACTGTCCACCTCACATTGTCCAACTCAAACACTGTCCATCTTTGCATAGTGACGTCTGCATGCCTGTGCTGTCAGTCCCAGTCTGCTCTAGGAGGTGTTGCTAGGTACAGGAAGGTACCGGCAAGGACTGACAGCACAGACGTCACTATGCAAAGATGTGTGTGCTGTTTCCTGGCTGTCAGTCCGGGGAGCAGTAGGAATTCTCTATAATAAGGTAATAATTCTGGTGACTAGCAGCTACTCGCCAGGTGGGTAATTCTTTGGGTGCAACTTTAGGCGGGGTGGTAGTTCTGCTTTAAGGGGGCTGCAACATCGGCTTTCCGTGTCTGCTTGCCCGAACTCCATTTTATAAAATTTGTGGGCAATTATCAATACCTAAAATTAATCAGGAGAAATATGGAAAATTTTGGGGGCAAGAAACTGTACTATAGTAGAAAAATTAAAAATCTGTTTATTTAAAACAGGAATTTAAACCGGTCGCATGCTAGAGAGGTCTCCAATAAATGCATTGGAGAACTCTCTAGCATTCAAATTAGGTTAAAATCCCATTTAAATCAATGGGGATTTTTATTTGTCTATTACACTGCAGTTTGTTTGCCCCAGAAATGCTTCACTGGTAAAAATACTTCTGTAAATATTGATTCTTTCCCCCCATAAATGTTCCTAAATGACAAATCTGTACTAGCAAATACACACAAACACACACAGACCAACACATACCTCTGGGATAAAAAGGTCTGATTAACTCCTTGGCTAGACTAGTATCCAAGGGGTTTAAAAATGCTGCACATACAGTAAAATGTTTATAAGCATTTTTACAATATAACTATGTAAATATGCATAAACATACCATATATGTGTGTGTATTATACACTGTGTACACACTATATATTTTGGATATTGTATAATATACACAAATATATATGGTAAAATCACTGCAGGAGCATACCTTTTGGGGTGGAGATTTCTGCTGATGTATATATATATATATATATATATATATATATATATATATATATATATATAATATATAAAATATATCCAAGACTGATATCCACACTCTGTTATTTAGTTGTCACCTGGTGTGTGTGTGTGTGTGTGTGACAAATAATATTTAATACATCCCATAAGAAGCTGTACGTCTAGGAGAACAACTTTTTTTTCCAGAAAGTAGAGAAGTGGTCTTACAAATGGCTGCCTCGTATACCAAGAGAGCAGTGTAGGATTCAAGCAGGGAGATCTGTTTGAAGCACTGGGCCCCAAAAAAACTTCAGAAAGTTGCATGATACATCCCTTCTTGTATTCAAGTAATAGGTACACCTTTGTATATAGGTGTTTATTTCCGTTTAAATAGTATTAGACAACTAAATTCTGCATTTGGACAGAAGTCTATAAATCCTTTCAAAAAGTTCAAATAAATGAAAAAAGCACACACACACACACACACACACACAAAAAAAAAACAAAAAAAAACGCATCTAGACTTTTATTCCATTGGCACAGATCTTCAGTAAATCCAAACATAAGGAAGTACTAAACCACTGTATGCACCATTCAACAGACACTGGGTAAAACATGTACATGAGGGATTTTACACTGGCGCTTACCCCTATATAATAAAACTAGTTGAAGAGCCCATTACATGGGCCACAGTGCCACTGCCAGCCTGTCACGGGGCAGTCATGCACAATAGAAACTGCCCACGTCGCGGCTGATACAGGCCAGCCGGTCGCGGTGCAGTCATGCTCAGTAGACACTGCCCGCATCGCGGCTCCTTCGGAGCACCCCGCTCTGTATCAGCCTCATCATGGGCAGTCTCTACTGCGCATGACTGCAGCACACACAGGAGTCTTTACTGCGCATGACTGCGTCATTACAAACTTTCTAGCGAATTATTATATAGGATAAGTTGAGCTACCTCTCTACATTGGACTTTTACTACCTAGGAGCAGAGGCGGAAACTTGCCACTTAAAAGACATGTCCAAGGGAATCAGCAATTGCAACTTAGTATTTGCATATTTGAATGCCCACACTTTCCACCCATCTAAATGCTTGCAGCTGCATTACTACCATTTTCAAGAACAACCAGTTCTCTAGATATAATTTAAAGATCAGCACATAAGAACAAATGTCACCAACAAGAGATGTTTTGAGATTAACATCTCAAGTAGTCCTTCAATTCCACCACATCTATGAATACATGATGTACGGTTTCTTATTTATACAAACAAACACAACTTGAATTCCTTCTAAAAAAACAAGCATTCTGTTAGGTCACCAAGTGTGAAAACATTAAATGGAAATTAAATATGAATATATGACTTTACAAACAATGCTTGAATAAACACAAATGTTGCAGACTACAACATATAAAAGATCAGTATTAAAATATAAAACATATTTATGTCTAGTAATCACAGATTAGATTTTGGTATATGCCATGGGGCTTGTAATAAATTATCTCTGCAATTCTCCACCTTTAATCAATAACTCATCTTACAGAGACTATATCCAAGTGTTTAATTATTATTTTTTCCACCATGGCCAGGGCTGAACAAGTATCAACGAAATTCACCAGAGTATAAAAGTTACTAGTGTATTCCATGCTAAACATAGAGAACAGCATAGTTTCTTACTCTCTTGTTTGGTTTTTTGTTTTGGGTTTTTTTGCTAGTCAGAAACTAGTGAAAATGTCCAGCCCAGACCATGGCATTTGGATTTTTGCACTGCTAAATCTGCTGAAGTACCACAAAATGATCAAATGCCCCCATTTGCTATTCTTATCTCTCCATTGTCTGCCCCGACCATTTCAATGTTACATTTAGCACTCCAGGAACCATTCTACTGATGTACTGGTCAGTAGAGTGTCTGGTAAAGGTTACCGTAGGTCCAGTAATGGAAACTTACTCAAGTCTATAAATATTTCTTACCATTCTAAGAGGTTGAATTGGAAACATGCCCGAAAATATAGCACTCTTTTGCACATTTTAAATTTACTTATTTAATAATGATCGTACATATTATAGGGCTTACTTATTTATAATGAGTTCAAGGATTTGACAACCTCTCTAAGAAGCCACTGGGGGATATGCACTAAGGAGTGATAAAGAGGTGATAAATCCAATTGATCCAATGCACTAAGATTTCTCAGACTAGGGGTCTTAGTGCATTAGCTCCATAGCATAGGAACTGGAGAAGTTATATCACTATAGATGTTATCACCATTTTATCGCCTCTTTAGCCTATATAATAATTCACTAAATGTGTGTTTGTCAGAAGCCGTCATGCGCAGTAGAGATGGCTGCGTGCGCTTCAGTCATGCTTACTACAGACTGCCCGTGCTGTGGCTGATAACGGAGCATGGGTCCGAATTCAGACCGGTGCACAGAGAGGACTATGGTCTGAATTCGGAGCTCCCTGCTCCGTAACAGCTGATGCGCGGGCAGTCTCTACTGTGCATAACTGCACTGCAGCCGTTACTGGGTGGCACTGTGTCCTGTGTACACAGGCTCTTCAGCTAGTCAATTCCTAATGCATGTCCCCCAGGGACTTTGCAGGAAAAGGAAATATTTGTGGTTGCAACCTCGGTAGCATGGTAAACGGAGCTTGCTTTAACGTTAGGCCAGAAAATTGCAGCTCCGAAGGGAAGCGCGAACGCACTCCCTGGGGCTGCTGGGAGGGAGGTGGAAAGTCCTGAGGAGGCGTGCCGCACATACAGGGTGCTGCACATTGCGGAAGTGTCCGTTTTCAAGACTTCATATCTCCACTGTCGGGCAAGTAAAAATAAAAACAGTAACAGCGCTAACATTACTTTTTCCCATACAACCCTTGCGCAAATTATTTTTTTAAGTGAACGTTCCCCTTTAAATTATATTTTCAGCTTTGGACCATATAAAATCCAAATACAGTTCATATATACACAAAAATCTATTAAAGTACATATGCAATGCATTTAACATAAAATGTTAACACTTTCATAGCTGGAATAAATAATTGCTCCTCTGCTGGTTTAGAATATTCCTTTATGTTTCCGAATATCTGTACAAGTAGAAGATTGTAAGTGGAAAAAAGTATTTAGTATGACCAAGGTTCAAAATTCTTAACAGTCTATGACTAGAAAAAATCTAGTAAACTGGTAAATTACGCTAAGATTAAAGTGATGGTATGGTTGTTTGATGAAAATATATATACTGAAGGGATTTTTGCTGTTCAGTAAAACAAGACAATCTTCACTGCTATAAGCTGGTTCACTCAAACCAGAAAACATAATACAATTTTTCTTTTCCTATCTTTGGAAAACTTATGATCCTAACAGTAGTTCTCCATAGATAAGTATAGAATATTACCACATAGTCACAAGCTGAATTTTTATTAAAAAAAAAAGTTTGAGCTTTAATAAATGTCAAATAAAGCATCCACTTTATCTTTCTTAGTATGTAAAGAACTACTATAGTATAATTGTTATTTTTTTATAATGCAAAAATAATCACCCCAAGTAACATTTCACCTTTTCCTCACTGGCAACTTTTCTCTTTGACTGGTGATCTTTATTGATATATTTGGGTTAGGAATATAAAAAAGACAAAAACACTTGTTTTGTGTTCACTAGAAAACTAACAACAAAAACTCTGTTAAATCATGCCGATGTTCCAAAGGTGTCACACCAGCTTTCTAAGCTGTATATTGTTTAACATGACAGTTATTTCTCTTGAAATATGTTAAGTTCAATATCATAATGATAACAAAAACAACAAGAATTGTTAAAGGGATAGTAATGGTTCCCAATAAAAGCAGCTCCAACTAATCTTCATAGTATTTGGGCCATGAAGAGTGTTATTTCAGTACTGTCAGAGTTGTAGTTTAAGAGTAATTGAAAGTATCCCCTCCCACCCCTTTTACTGATGTAACACTGCTCACCTCTGAACAGCAAGACTGTCCGGATGGATGGCAGAGAGGGACAATCTTCAGTGAGCAAAAGGAAGAACATGTCAAGGGGGAGCAGGGTTTTCCTTAGTCTCATAGTAAGAAGATTGTCCCTTGCTGTAAGCTGTCTGGTCCCAGGACCAGATTCCACATATGAGGTGAGGTGGCTTACACTAGGTAAAAGGGGTGGGAAGGGAATAATGTATGATTCAATTATTCTTGAACTACAACTTTGACAGTATTGAAATAACACCCTACAAACAAACAGACCTGCGCTCCTCTATATGTTGTGAATAATGTGTACCCTGTAATGGGCATATATAATAATTCATAGTAAATCTTAGTGAAATAAGTGAGAATTTAGTTCCACAGATTGGCCAATCCATGTGTAAGCTTACCACCATCATTCATCTATATATTTATATTTGATTTATATTTATTATATGGATATTTTATGATGAGTTTAGCACTGTGAGCTTTCTTTCTTTTTTCTGTATTGAAATAATACTCTCTATGGCTCAAATACTATGAAGATTAATTGGAGCTGTTGTTTTTGTGAAACATTACTATCCCTTAAAGGTTATACACCAGTGGTGGGTAACAGGTGGATCTAAGGCTGCATGTGACTCTCAGAAGCTTTTCCTCCAGCGCCCAGTGTGTTCTCCATTGCGGTAGGAAGAGATTATTTCCCTCTACTACATCACGCACAAACTATTTTCACCCCAAGAAATTACCATTCTCTTGTTCCTTTGTCTATAAACATACCTTCCTTTATACTTACATTGTTCTACTTTAACCCTTAGGTGCTATAGGATAGTCCTCTAGCATCCAAGGAGTTAATCCAATTTTTCAAAACCTATTTAGTATATTTAATAGTGTTGAGCGAGCACCACGATGCTCGGGTGCTCGGGTGCTCTGACCGAGCACCCCCTGAGGCTCGAGTGCTCGGCCGAGCACCCGAGCCCCATTGGAATGAATGGGGCAACACCAGGCACCCCCTGCTCTGATGAGGGGAGGGTGCCTGGTCAATGCCCCCTTCATCTCCGCTATGCCCCCTTCATCTCAGAATGCCCCCTTCAGCTCCGCAATGTCCCCCTTCAGCTCCGCTATGCCCCTCTTCCACAATGTGCCCCTTCATCTCCGCTATGCCCCTCTTCCACAATGTGCCCCTTCATCTCCGCTATGCCCCTCTTCCACAATGTCCCCCTTCATCTCCTCTATGGCATAGAGGAGATGAAGGGGGACATTGTGGAAGAGGGGCATAGCGGAGATGAAGGGGCACATTGTGGAAGAGGGGCATAGCGGAGATGAAGGGGCACATTGTGGAAGACGGGCATAGCGGAGATGAAGGGGGACATTGTGGAAGAGGGGCATAGAGTCTATGCCCCTCTTCCACAATGTCCCCCTTCATCTCCGCAATGCCCCCTTCATCTCCGCAATGCCCCCGTACCTCCAGTCCCTGGTGGTCCAGCGGAGCTTCTTCGGATCTGTGCCTCTTCCGGCACAGATCCCCGCCACCCGAACATGTCGGGCGAGCACATGGCGGTACTCGACGAGTACCGCCATGTGCCGAGCAGAGCGATGCTCGAGCCGATCCGAGCATCGGCCGAGCACGCTCGCTCATCACTAATATTTAACCATAATGTATAACTCAATAGTAGATCTGAGGGCAACATATGTAACTTCAGGGATAATCTGGTTGTAAGTTAAAGATACAAGCAACACTTGATTTGTAATTTAGACTTTTGCACAGCCACAGCTTCAGGCTTTGTAATGCACTGCACACACCTCTGGTCTTCAAGGTGCTAAACTAGTCATAGACTAGTGGGAATTTCCAGGATTGTGTATAAAACCATGAAATATTGTACATAATGAGACTGTAAAGTCATGCCCTCTCATATAAAAAAATCATTTTATATCAGGATGTCATAGAAACCCATTTGAGAGTAACAAACATGCATCAATACAGGGAATTATTTATCAACAGCTAATAACTTAGTTCTTGTGAAAACATTTTCTTGCGTATTTCCATACGCATTTCTAGCAATGGCAATTGAACAAAGTTGTACTCACACATCAGTAAGCAACTACAAGGATGCTGCATGGGAATATTAAAGGACAACTATTATGTTTTACTAAGTCTTATACTGGGGAGCAGACAGTAAAAGGCATGTGGCTGAGCTTTGCAGCCTCAAAAACAGTTTCTGTCAGACATCTGTAGGGTTAGAAAACTGACCCCATCATCTGGCAAGGGTTTGGACAAAACCAGCAAACTTCTTTGGTTGTGACTGCAGTCTTCCAGGGCGGAGTTAGAAATCCTGGACCCAGTCATCTATGGGGGCTGTGGCTGCACATGATGAATTGTGAGACTTCTAGTTTCGCCATTCAGCAACTATTGCAGGATCAGTGGGAAAGTCAATTTCAGACTCTTCCCTCAGAACTTTACATTCTGCATAAGTACCAACCTCTAGAGTTCAGCTTATCGGATTCCTCATCAGTCTATAACTCACTGATTGGTTCAGCCTTATAACTCATACAACCTTGACATCAGACACTTCCACTTTGGTTACAGTTACCTAGCTGATGAAGGTCAAAAGAGACATGAGTGCATCACGTTTATTCTTTTACAGATCTCCTTTGTTGGTCCAGAGTATGGCAAACAAACTAAAATGAAGCTATTTCCAATTATACCCAAGCGGGTAAACAAAAGTCCTTCCTGATGTCACTCAAATGGTAATCAGATTCCTCCCTGGTTCAACATCCTACCTGTGGAGAAACTACTTTCAGAATTCTTGATATTGTTCTTAGCTAAAACTGGTACCCAATACACTGAAAACATTTACAGTATTTGCCAATTCAGCCTATGAAGATAAGGAATGCCACATCCTTACTGAAAAAAACCCTTGCCTTTTCTGTAGTTAAAACTTACTTTCCTCTAACCTTCATGGATTAATCAGGCCTTTAAATACAACTCTGAATATATTTGTATGTAGTGATCAAATGCCCTCTTGAACTGCTCTCCTGTATGATAAACAAATCCAGATTAGCTAGTCTCTCTTTAAACTAATATCTTTTAATCCCTTTACAAACTTTGTTGCAATTCTGGATTTTTTCCAGTTCAATAGTGTCTTCAAGAGAGAGATATTACAAGAATATTTTTAGATTGTTGAATTATATTCTTATCCTGTGCATCTATGTGCCTTTTGTATAGATAAAATACTATTGTTTTTTTCCAGTAGCTGATTGGAACTACAAACATAGTGAAGGACTCCAAAAATAGTTTACCATTTAATGTATATATAATATGTTTGTTTCTCCAACCCAAGTTTTGGGACACCTCAATGTTTGCTACTTTTAGTTATTGCCATATAACTTGACAAAAACATTAGAAAAACATGTCAACAATCTATTTTGCAGGTTTTTTTTATCATTTGTAGATGTGTAAAAGATTTTTAGTGCCAAAGTTAAAAAAAGTGCATTTGTTACATTTGTTTCATCATATTTTATAAATTTTCCATAAAAATATCTAAAGCGCTCATATACAAGAGAATGAAAATCGGAGATATCAAGACCAATATTAATTATTAATAATAATGTTTATAAGGCTAACTTTATTCTAAGAATAATGAATGTATATAGTACCAACTATTAATATAAAAAATAAATCCTTTAATAAAATATAGTTGCTATCAAACCTTCCTATCACGTGACTCATAATAATGCTAAAAATATACAAACTCATGCCTATAACACAGGCAGCAAGTATGTCAATGACCTATTGTAGATCACTGCAATCACAACTTTGGAACACGTAGCCGACTGGCACAATTGGTATTCCCCGTATGTGTACTCTCATTGGTCCCGAGGAAGCAAACAATGCTGCAGTCGAAAGACAGCAAGGAACAAATCAACACACCCTATCCGTGATATAGCTATAAAAACATATCAACAACATATAAACAAGTATATAAAAAGGTATTAATCACAATCCTAAATAAGTTTAACCATCAATTCACCTCACCTAATCCCTGTCCAATATGTCACAATTATTATGAATTTGTGATACACGTTCTAAATCTGACAATACCGGACCCGGACCATGTGTGGTTCAAGATACGTTCAAATCTCCTAGTCATAAAAACATTTATTATATATACAGTTAACTCTATTCTCTTGTTCTTATTCCAGCCATAAAAGAATCTTGTGCATCACATACACATCAGTAAATCATGCACTGTTTTGCTTGGTATTTATTGAAACACAGCTAACTTATTAGCCGGATCTAACAGTAGTCCATCAGAAGGTCTGAATTTATAGAAGACGGAGGAACTAATCAAAAATGATAAGATATATTCACTGCAGATGAAATTTATCTGCCCAATGACACAGATACAAAAAATAATGTTTTAACGGATTAAAAAAGGTGAAGAAAAAAGTCTCTATGTTATATGACAATCATTCTTTCTCATATAAACAAGACATTGCCTTTAATCGAGCACAGTTCTTAAATCCTATATTCTTGTACGTGTAATCCACTTGACACAACTGTATCACTGCACAATTGTGCTGTTGTAATTTATATCCCACACTCCATCTTGTAATATATATTATACGATCTCCAAGATAAGCAGTTAATTTCTTCAACTTTTAGATTAGATGTTTTTATATTTTGTTTCTTTGTGTGAAAAGATGTTTATTACTGAGAGACTGATTGCCCCGGTAATTCCCACTATTCTTTGTGAAGGTGTAAGATTGAATCGCTTGTTATTATATCATCTCCAAATGTGAGACATTTATATATAGTAAGTAAATGTTACCTCCAAGATCTGGGACCAATATCTTGTTGGCCACTTCTTATTTCAGTGATGTAAAGGTTTTCTTGGAGTCGGCATAAAGCACATTAGTATGTTCTCACGATTGGGTATATAATATTTGTGTTACCTTCAGTCGTGGCGTTGATGTCTCTTTAATCGCTGATCATACTAGCAGTGTATAGATGTTCATAAAGTCGGCGTTTGCACGTGTTGTCTTCACTGGAGAATACACATAATTACCTTCACTGGGGAATACCGGTATGCTACTTCTTATAGCTGTTATAACTATTCCGTCCTTATTATTTTGTCTGTGTAAGTAATTCTTTGATTGTCCTTATCCAACGCATTTCAAATAGAGCTAACTTCTTCCTCAGGGAAAATATAAACGTGAATGCCTCCACCTTCTATTTGGGAATATATAAACGCAATTATAGCTCCTCCTCTCTTCAATTAACCAGCCTTCTGAAATTTAACCCAAATTTTGTCAGGTATTATAAACTACAATTTCACATACTCATCATTAATGTTGGTATCTAACAACCACACTTACATATCAGAAACATTGTTTCTAAATAAATCGTAAAAGAACTTGTAAATTTAAACCCTTGCCTAATGAATACTAGGTCCAACTAGCTCCATGAATACTCTACATATCATATGTTCTGAGGCTCCATATTATTAAAGCCACAAGCACATAATAATCTATACTATGGAACATATATTTTATAAACTACAGTGTATATGTTATTTTATTCTGAACATTACATTACGTATCAAAAATGATTAAATTTGATCATACATTTGCACCATCACCTATTATGTTATAGATGTCAACACAACTTGATGCAACAGATGGAAATACCCCTACCTCTTAATAATATAACAATATAGATGATATTCTTATAGTTCTACCATTACTTTTTTTGATCAAAGATGAACATGCTTGATCTATCTGCGGCCACTGTACAATTAATATATATCTATATGGTAACAAATCATACAGTTATTTTAACTTACAACTGCTGATACATATTATTCTCTCTCTATTCCAGCCTTCCCTGGTTTTCAGACTCCACTTTAAAATTTCCTATTTACCTAGACATTAATTACCTTCAAATTTGAAGCATCTTATGCAGTTCTAATATGTACATATTAATCTAAAAATCCAAACAGTTCCAAGTCTAAATTAAGACCATATGGTATTAATGTATTCATTTCAAAAATCCATTGTGATTCTTTTCTGGACATTTTCTTAATATAGTTCCTTCCTTGTCAATCTTTTTGGATTTGTTCAATTACGAAAAAAATGAAATCCTTTAAATTACTTTTATGTACATCCACAAAATGTTGAGATAAACTGTGATTTTTAAATCTAATTTTTATGTTATAAATGTGTTCCTTAATTCTATCACGTAAGCTCCTTTTTGTCCGACCAATGTATAGTTTAGAATATGTGCATTGTACAACATATATAACACCTTTAGTATTACAGGTTAAAACCTGTTTTATATTGTGTTCCTCTGCTGTATTATAAGAATAAAAAGTTTTCACTATTCTGGGAATCTCACAACTTTTACACCCAACACAATCGCCGCATCTAAAAAATCCCTTTTGTTTTGTTAACCATATGTCCCTTCCTTTCTTCTTCTTTCTAATGCTGGGGGCAATTTGTGATCCTAAATTTGGAGCTTTAGTAAAAGTGATTTGAGATCTATCTTCTATTAAGGTCGACAAAATTCTATCGCCTTTCAAAATATCCCAATTTTTCTTTATAACATGTTTGAAAAACCCATGTCCAGAATTATATGGTGTCTTTATATGTATTTTAAAGTTCTTATCATTTGGTTTATCTATTGTTTTTGTGACCAATAGCTCTTCCCTTTTCATCTCTTTCACAAATTGAATATCTTGTTGTAATGATTATTGATCATACGATTTCTCAATTAATCTAACCTTAAGAATTCCTGCCTGCTCTTCAAACATAGAGATGTCCGTACAGTTTCTCCTAACTCTTTTGAACTCATTTTTTGAAATGTTGTCAAGCCATGATGTCAGATGACAACTTCCTTTGGCAATATAATGGTTTATATCTATAGGTTTGAAGTAAGTCTTAGTTTTGATTTCTCCTCCCTCTATATAATAGTCAAATCCAAAAAATTGAAAAGTGTATCACTATATTCAGAAGTGAATTATAAATTATATTAATTTGTGTTAATATATTGTGGAAAAGAATTTAAAGTGCTCTCGTCCCCCTTCCCAAAAAAAAATACATCATCACTGTATCTCCTCCAGAACACCAGGTTTGCGCCAAATGGGTTGTCACACCATATGTGGTCATGCTCCCAGCATCCCATATACAAGTTGGCATAACTTGGCACAAACCTGGTGCCCATTGCAAAGACTTGTAACTGTAAATAATAATTGTCACCAAACCAAAAATAATTGTGCTCTAAAATAAACAAAATAGAATCAATAATGAAATCAGTCTGTGTATCTTGTAAAGTGCCAGTCTTTTGTAAGAAAAATATTGAAGCCACACACCCTTTGTGATGATCTATTATAGTATAAAGAGACGAGACGTCTACCGTGACTAGTTTGTATTCTTCTTCTCACTTTAGATCTTTTAAGATGTTTATAATGTGAGATGTAGTTTTTAAATATGCTTCCAGTTTTTTTACTGGTACCTGCAAAAAGTATATATATATATATATATATATATATATATATATATATTTACTAAGATTTGAAGTTAAAGAGTTTATTCCAGACACAATTGGGCGACCCAGTGGATTTGTAATATTTTTATGAATTTTTGGTAAAAATAAAATATTGGTAATTTAGGATAAGGTATATTTATAACATTAAATTCTTGTTAATATTCCTTTGTTCAATCCCAGTTGTGTTATGGAAAGAAGTTCTGCCTGGAACACTTTAATAGGATCACTTTTTAATTGTTGATACACTTTACTATTGTCACAGTACCTTGTTTCCACGCCGCTGCTTCAGCGACGCTCGGCATCTTTCCATGCATCATCTGCAGGCAAGAGGCTTCAAGCCTGCTGCAGGCCTCTGTTTTATGTGTGTTTGTTTCCTGTAGTCTCCTCCTACAGCAACCAAGGATGAACATACAAGAAGATACATAAGAGAAAGAGAGGAACAAGGGCAGGAAATAAATGATCTAAAAGAAAGGAACAAGAGACAATAGAATATAAAGGAATTTTTAACATAAGTGGATATGATTTGAGCTCTACTGAAAAGAAAATATTAACAAAAGGACTCAAATATGCTCCCACTAACCACTTTAACAAGTCTGAAGAGTATATAATATTACATAAGGTGATGAGACAGTTATGCCTAAAAAAGTATTGTCAAAAACCCTTTACAAGAGTCCACACAGATTTCTGAATATGTACATATAGATTTGAGAACGAAATCAAAATTCTTTCCAGAAGTAGAAATGAGTGAAAGCATGATTACATTTCAAAAGTTAATAGAGAAAGAAAGAGAAGGAAGAAGAATATTTCAAAGTTACAGCAAAATATTTTAACAAGAGAAGAAATTAACATTATAAGACAATTGCAGGAAAACAACAATTTATCAATCCGCCCAGCTCCCAAATGAAGTGGAGTGGTAGTGATGACCATTGAACAATATTATAAAGAGGCAACACTTCTATTATCAGATAGTAAAGTTTATCAACAATTAAAAAGTGATCCTATTAAAGAGTTCCAGGCAGAACTTCTTTCCATATCACAACTGGGATTGAACAAAGGAATATTAACTCAAAAAGAATTACATTTTATAAATATACCTTATCCTAAATTACCAATATTTTATTTTTTACCAAAAATTCATAAAAATATTACAAATCCACCGGGTAGCCCACAATTGGGTGACCTGGTTGATTTGTAATATTTTTAAGAGTTTATGCCAGACACAATTGTCTGGAATAAACTCTTCAAATCTTAGTCAATATATAGATCACTTTTTGCAGGCACCAGTAAAAAAACTGGAAGCATATTTAAAAGATACAACTCACATTATAAACATATGAAAAGATCTAAAGTGGAAAGAAGGATACAAACTAGTCACGGTAGATGTCTCGTCTCTTTATACTATAATAGATCATCACAAACGGTGTGTGGCTTCAAAATTTTTCTTTCAAAAGACTGACACTTTACAAGATACACATATTGATTATTTATTCTATTTTGTTTATTTTAGAGCACAATTATTTTTGGTTTGGTGACAATTATTATTTACAGTTACAAGTCTTCGCAATGGGCACCAGGTTTGCGCCAAGTTATGCCAACTTGTATATGGGATACTGGGAGCATGACCATATATGGTGTGACAACCCATTTGGCGCAAACCTGGTGCTCTGGAGGAGATACATTAATGATGTATTTTTTATTTGGAAGGGGGACGAGAGCACTTTAAATTCTTTTCCACAATATATTAACACAAATTAATATAATTTACAATTCACTTCTGAATATAGTGATATACTTATTAATTTTTTGGATTTTACTATTTATATAGAGGGAGGAGAAATCAAACCTAAGACTTACTTCAAACCTATAGATATAAACAGTTATATTGCCAAAGGAAGTTGTCATATGACATCATGTCTGGGCAACGTTCTGAAAAATTAGTTCAAAAGAGTTAGGAGAAACTGTACAGACATCTCTATGTTTAAAGAATAGGCAGGAATTCTTAAGGATAAATTCATTGAGAAATCTTATGATCAACAATCATTACAACAAGATATTCAATTTGTGAAAGAGATGAAAAGTGAAGAGCTATTGGTCATAAAAACAATAGATAAACCAAATGATAAGAACTTTAAAATACATATAAAGACACCATATAATTCTGGACATTGGTTTTTCAAACATGTTATAAAGAAAAACTGGGACATTTTGAAAGGCGATAAAATTTTGTCGACCTTAATAGAAGATAGATCTCAAATCATTTTTACTAAAGCTCCAAATTTAGGATCACAAATTGCCCCCAGCATTAGAAAGAAGAAGAAAGAAACGGACACATGGTTAACAACACAAAAGGGATTTTCTAGATGTGGAGATTGTGTTGGGTGTGAAAGTTGTGAGATTCTGAGAATAGCGAAAACTTTTTATTCTTGTAATACAGGAGAGGAACACAATATAAAACAGGTTTTAACCTGTAATACTAAAGGTGTTATATATGTTGTACAATGCACGTGTTCTAAACAATACATTGGTCAGGCAAAAAGGAGATTACGTTATAGAATTAAGGAACACATTTATAACATAAAAATTAGATTTAAAAAATCACAGTTTATCTCAACATTTTGTGGATGTATATAAAAGTAATTTAAAGGATTTCACTTTTTTTTGCAATTGAACAAATCCAAAAAGATTGGCGAGGAGAGGACTATATTAAGAAAATGTCCAGAAAATACATTAATACCATATGGTCTTAATTCAGATTTGGAACTGTTTGGATTTTTAGATTAATATGTACATATTAGAACTGCATACGATGCTTCAAATTTGAAGGTAATTAATTTCTAGGCAAATAGGAAATTTTTAAGTGGAGTCTGAAAACCAGGGAAGGCTGGAGTAGAGAGAGAATAATATGTATCAGCAGTTGTAAGTTAAAATAACTGTATGATTTGTTACCACATAGATATATATCAATTGTATAGAGGCCGCAGACAGATCAAGTATGTTAATCTTTGATAAAAAAAGTAATGGTAGATCTATAAGAATATCAAAACAGAAGATAAAAGACAACGCACAAGGACCTCTAAAGTGTAGTTTTATTTAAAATGTGTTTCACAAAAATGTCTTATAAAATTAAGAATTTGATTTGTATAAAACTAATTCAAAGAATGAGTAGTAGTGCAACATAAAACAAAAGAGATGTATATTACAGCATACAACCAGTTAAACTGGTGATATAATGGAGTCCAAGTGGACTTATGGACAAACAGGACCTATTATAGGGTATGCGCTAAATGGGATATATGGACAATGCTGGTGATAACAAGTCCCTCAGTAGAGATAGATAGAGTCCGTTACACTGTTCATAATAAATGCTCACCAGATACTTTCTTGTTTATGGGTCCGTAATATTTCCTCTGGTAGCTAATCTGTTGTCTCCCGATTCTTCCGCGCTTCCCCTGGTTCTCCGCCAGCCGACAACACGCTGTATAGTCCAAAAGTTTGTCCACTCGTACACTCCTTTTCTATTAAACTTCAACACTGTTGATATTCAATCAATTATCGACGCGTTTCGGGAAAATTGTTTCCCTTTCTCAAGATACAATGATTGTGTTTCCACAGGAAACAGATCAGCTACCAGAGGAAATACAGCGTGTTGTCGGCTGGCGGAGAACCAGGGGAAGCGCGGAAGAATCGGGAGACAACAGATTAGCTACCAGAGGAAATATTACGGGCCCATAAACAAGAAAGTATCTGGTGAGCATTTATTATGAACAGTGTAACGGACTCTATCTATCTCGATTGAGGGACTTGTTATCACAAGCATTGTCCATATATCCCATTTAGCGCATACCCTATAATAGGTCCCGTTTGTCCATAAGTCCACTTGGACTCCAATATATCACCAGTTTAACTGGTTGTATGCTGTAATATACATCTCTTTTGTTTTATACAAATCAAATTCTTAATTTTATAAGACATTTTTGTGAAACACATTTTAAATAAAATTACACTTAGAGTCCCTTGTGCTCTGTCTTTTATCTTCTGTTTTGCATATCACATTCACCCGAGAGGACTCTGGGGATCAGACAGCTGCCAAGACGAAGTGTGGACTGTAACATCCATCTGACTAATTCCATCCTCATTGTTTCATTCTCCATCAATGTCATCATACTTCATAACCTCATTTATGTATTGAAGGAATTCATCTCATTTTCATCATATTCATCACGTCGACTGTAGTGACTGACTTGAACTGTATGTACATGTCTCTAACACTGGGGAAACAGCTAATTATGTGAAAATATATTATTGGTTGTTGATTGGCATTCCCTGATAAGCATAGTTATTTTCATTGTATACTATATTCTAAACAGACACTATTTGTGTGCTCCTTATCAAGTAAAGTACTATAAACTTTGGAGAATTCTGTTCTGTTTATTCTATAAGAATATCATCTGTATTGTTATTTTATTAAGAGGTAGGAGTATTTCCATCTGTTGCTTCAAGTTGTGTTGACATCTATAAGATAATAAGTGATGGTGCAAATGTATGATCAAATTTAATCATTTTCGATATGTAATATAATGTTTAGAATAAAATAACATATACACTGTAGTTTATAAAAGATATGTTCCATAGTATAGATTATTATGTGCTTGTGGCTTTAATAATATGGAGCCTCAGAACATATATGTAGAGTACTCATGGAGCTAGTTGGACCTAGTATTCATTAGGCAAGGGTTTAAATTTACAAGTTACAGACGAAATAATAAGGAGGGAATAGTTATAACAGCTATAAGAAGTAGCATACCGATATTCCCCAGTGAAGGTAATGATGTGTATTCTCCAGTGAAGACAACACGTGCAATGGTGGCATCAGTGTGAGAAACTCCGACTTTATAAACATCTATGCGCTACTAGTATGATCAGCGGTTAAAGAGACATCAACGCTACGATTGAAGGTAACACAAAAATATTATATACCCAGTCATGAGAACATACTAATGTGCTGTGTGCTGACTCCAAGAAAATCTTTACATCATTGAAATAAGAAGTGGAGAACAAGATATTGGTCCCAGGTCTTGGAGGTAACATTTACTCACTATATATAAATGTCTCACATTTGGAGATGATATAATAACAAGCGATTCAATCTTACACCTTCACAAAGAATAGTGGGAATTACCGGGGCAATCAGTCTCTCAGTAATAAACATCTTTTCATACAAAGAAACAAGATATCAAAACATCTAATTTGAAAGTTGAAGAAATTAACTGCTTATCTTGGAGATTGCATAATATATATTACAAGATGGAGTGTGGGATATAAATTACAACAGCACAATTGTGCAGTGTTACAACTGTGTCAAGTGGATTACACGTACAAGAATATAGGATTTTTAGAACTGTGCTTGATTAAAAGCAATGTCTTGTTTATATGAGAAAGAATGATTGACATACAACATAGAGACTTTTTTCTTCTCCTTTTTTCATCCATTAAAACATTATTTTTTGTATCTGTGTCACCGGGCAGATATATTTTGTCTGCAGTGAATATATCTTGTCATTTTTGATTAGTTGTCACAGTAGCAGCAGCTGCCGAGCCGACTGCTACCTTACCTGCTGGTTCGCCAGCATTCCGTGTAAGCGTCAGCTGCGGGCCGTTCCACTACTCAGCAGCCTAGCCGCAGCCTCTTCCGGCGGGTTCTCAGTGTGCTTTGGCGCGGGTCCAGCTAGACGCGCGTCTGTATTTAAAGGGACAGGCACACTTTTTTGGTCTCCTCCTCTTCCGGGGGGCTGGTCTTTATAACCCACTGGACACTACTCTCAGTTGCCCTTTCGTGGTGTCCAGTGAGGTTGGGAGATTGTAGTGCTGACTATCCGTTCTGGTTATGACCATTGGCTTGTTCTGTCTATCCGCTCTGTGTATGATCCTGGCTTGTCTGATAACCATTCTGGTGCATAATCTGCGGCTCTGGTAGACTACCCTCTCTGTGAATGACCCGGGCCTGGCTGACTATCTGTTCTGGTGCTGACGTTTGGCTTTACCTGATTTCCCGTTCTGTGCATTACGCTGGTTAGTCCTGTTGCCTCCTGGATCTGACCTACTGCTCAGTGTTTCCTATCTCCCTTGCATTCCCGTATATCACTATCTACCTTGGTTTGCCTACGGTTGTCAACTGCGCAACCAGCATACAAACACTCCAGGGGATAGCTGATGGGCACCTTGGTAGCTCTAGTGGCCTCTCGATCCTGGTTTCTGGTAGTACAGGTGTGGACCTGTCGGGTGATTCCTACCTTTGTTAGTACAGGTGCTGACCTGTCGGGCGATTCCTACCTTTGTTAGTACAGGTGTGGACCTGTCGGGCATTCCTACATCTGTTAGTACAGGTGCGGACCTGTCGGGCGTTCCTACCTTGGCTAGTACAGGTGCGGACCTGTCAGGCGTTTCCTACCTCTGTCGGTGCAGGTGCGGACCTGTAGTGGAGCTCCGGTGCGGACCTGAGTCGAGTCCTTCCTGACTATCCTTTGGGCTCAGTTCTTTGTACTACAGAAGAGCAGTATTGCTGCGACCCGTGTTGCATTGTACTTTACTGTACCGTTACCTGTATGTGTGTTTCCTAATAAAGCTTTGGTGAAGTAGTACTGACTCCAGTATCGTTATTTCTGCCGTGACAGTACGAAAGGGCCATGTCTACGGACGGTACTGGCAACCCTTCTAACCAAGACCTCGTAGCCAGAATGGAGGTTCAAGAGCAGCGTATGGATCAAATGACGCTGGCTTTGCAAACCCTGTTGAACTGTACCACTCATCTCGACCGCCCAGTCGGTGGCCTCCCCAGTTGCCAACCCGGCACCGATAGCTCCAGCCAACCCTGATGCAAGTGTGATCAGGGGTTCCTCGTGGCATGCTCCTACTCCTCAACATTATGAAGGAGACCCAGCTCTGAGTTGTGGGTTCTTGAACCAAGTAGGCATATTTATGGAAATGGTTCCGCAGGCTTTTCCTAACGATCGCAGTAGAGTTGGATTTCTCATTTCTCTACTCTCTGGCAAGGCTTTAGCTTGGGCCAATCCACTATGGGAGAAAAAAGTGTGCCTGTCCCTTTAAATACAGACGCGCGTCTAGCTGGACACGCGCCAAAGCACACTGAGAACCCGCCGGAAGAGGCTGCGGCTAGGCTGCTGAGTAGTGGAACGGCCCGCAGCTGCCGCTTACACGGAATGCTGGCGAACCAGCAGGTAAGGTAGCGGTCGGCTTGGCAGCCGCCTCTACTGTGACATTAGTTCCTCCTTCTTCTATAAATTCAGACCTGTTGATGGACTACTGTTAGATCCGACTAACAAGTTAGCTGTGTTTCAATAAATACCAACCAACACAATGCATGATTTACTGATGTGTATGTGATGCACAAGATTCTTTTACGGCTGGAATAAGAACAAGAGAATAGAGTTAACTGTATATATAATAAATGTTTTTATGACTAGGAGATTTGAACGTATTTTTGAACCATACATGATCCGGGTCCGGTATTGTCAGATTTAGAACGTGTATCACAAATTCATAATCATTGTGACATATTGGACACGGATTAGGTGAGGTGAATTGATACTTAATCTTATATAGGATTGTGATTAATCCTTTTTATATACCTGTTTATATGTTGTTGATATGTTTTTATAGCTATATCACGGATAGGGTGTGTTGATTTGTTCCTTGCTGTCTTTCAACCGCAGCATTGTTTGCTTCCTCGGGACCAATGAGAGTGCACATACGGGGAATACCAATTGTGCCAGTCGGCTGCGCGGTGCAAAGTTGTGATTGCGGTGATCGACAATAGGTCATTGACAAACTTGCTGCCTGTGTTATAGGCATGAGTTCATATATTTAGCATTATTACGAGTCACGTGATAGGAAGGTTTGATAGCAACTATATTTTATTAAAGGATTTATTTTTTATATTAATTGTTGGTACTATATATATTTATTATTCTTAGAATACAGTTTGCCTTAGAAACATTATTATTAATATTGGTCTTGATATCTCCGGTTTTCATCCTCTCGTATATAAGTGCTTTAGATATTTTTGTGGAATATTTTTTGTGATCCATTTGGTGAGGATCTTTTTTTCTTGAGCAGCACTATCAAGTGATTTTTTTCTTCACTATTTCCAATATATGCGCATTCTGGCTTTTTCTTTCTTAGTATATTTTATAAATTGTTTTACAGGAAATTTGATGAAAATAACGGTATCTTTAGAAAACCCATCTCATGGCAAGAAAAACAGTATATAATACATGTGGGTACATTAAATAAGTAAAAGGAAAATTACAGCTAAACACAAACACAGTAGAAGTGTTAAAACAGAAGGACAGTAGTTTGAGAGATATTCAGCAGTAAAGTTCCCCTCTCCCTCCCCTTTCCCTGACGTCAGAGCTGTGCTGACTTCAGGGGAATCCTGTCTGGGGACTAACTGGTGGCTCTGCAGCAGAGCCGAAATTGCGTTATTGGAAAATAATTATTTCATTGGAAAGGTCTACAAAGTGTGCCTGGTTTGCAAGAACACTTTGTAGACCATTCCACTGAAGCAATTTGTTTTAAATAAGGCTATTTCAGCTCTGCTGAAGAGCCTCCTCGTGTCAGCCAACACAGATCTCCTGCTGTCTGCTTTACATCTGACATAAGGAGAAGGGGAGGTAGGAGGAACTTTGAATGTGATTATCTCTCAAACCATAGCGATTTTAGAGATAGGATTTGTTGCATATAGTTTCATTTTTGAAGCACTACAAAACTATAAAGATTTTTTCTGGGACATTACTGTCCCTTTAACAACACAGCCAGCATTAAGGACCACTGACCTTTTTTTTTTTTTTGCAGGTCAGATGATGTGCCAGGACCGTCACTGGTTCTTAACACAAGTTTACCCATGACTGTCCTGGCACGTCATGGGTCCTTGAGGGGTTAAGGACAAGAGGGATGTGCAGTACATTGTTTTGCAATGCCTTGCACACACCTCTGGTCCTTAAAGGGTTATCTTATTATTCCTTCTTTTTTATAGTAAAAATCCAACTATGCTAATTTGAGGAAGTCCTGAAAACTTGCACTGTTGGTCATACTTTAGAAATAGAGTTGAGGACCCCTACTTAAGAGATAATTGAAATGAAGAACCTATGACAACTCCTGTGTATGTAGCTTGTAACATTTTATCAAACATTACAATAATTTATTATAATAAAAAGCTCATAATCAGCTTTAAACATTTGTGTAACAACCTCCATCTATTTAAAACTTGAAGAGCACTGAACAATTAATGGTTGTTATTTTTTTAATCTTCATAACAAGGCAGCTGGAGAAGCAAAGCTATCGCAGTGGAATATTGTGAAGCAATGCAATCACCGAAATGTGGTATTAACAGTGTCTGATAATCTGTAGGATTGTGAATGTAAACCTTTTCAGTGACAAGCCTGTAATGCATTGCTCTTTTCTTTTGCTTTCCTCCTCTACAGTGTAAAAGGATCACAGGGGCTCTGATCAAACATTTCTTTCTCATCATATGTTTTCTATTATGTTCTGCTTTCCTCTCATTCACTGTTCATCTATTACTCTTCTTTCATTGGTTTTATGTAAATTCTGCACTGGAATTCAGTTATCTTTTCTCTTATTCTAATGCATCCTTTGTTGATATTGTTTTATCTTTTTCCCACTGCTTGCACGTTCAGGGATTCCTTTTATTTCCTCTTTTTCCTGTTTCTTTTTTCTCTGCTTGTACTCCACCATCCAGGTTGTCTGTTCTCTTGATCTCCATATTTAGTACCTATCTTTAAACATTACCATAGAAAGATAAATTATCTTGCCTATACAGACAAGCATTCATGCTTATTCACACTTTACTGACAAGACTCAAACAAATTGGTGCATATGCATAAAAAAACAAATGTGGAACACTTCTGGGCTAAGACAGCTGCACTTTATGATACAAATAAAACATCCCATTGATACCTTATTAGAATCTAATGGGTTAAATTTTAAAATAAATTGGGGTTCAGTTCTTTAGCACTATAATTGCCACACTTTTGTTATGTCCCATCACCTTGCTCAAACATGCAGCATGCACACTGTAACCTATTAAGCTCTTACGAGCAGGGCCCTGTGATCCTTCTGTTCTCCACATTTGTTTGTACTATCTAATACTTCTGTATGTCTATTCTCAATTGTACAGCGCTGCGGAGTTAGTTTGCACTATATAAATAAAGAATAATAATAATAATAGGGAGAAGATGCATTAAGGAGTGATAAAGAGGAGATAATGTGAAGAAATTTGACTCACTGTTATTCCATGGTTACTATGCGCTATGATTATTCAAGTGGGAGGAATCTTAGTGCATAGACTCCACAGAATAACATAGGAATTGGAGAAGTGATATCACTGGACAATTCTCTACACTGTCGCCTCTTTAACACACCTTAGTGCATAACCCTCCTGTCAATAACCTGCTAATTTATGCAGCCTGTGCACTGAACACTTTTCTTCCTCACACTCACCTTGTTCAAACATGCATCCACTGCACTGAGACCTATTTCCCAACTCACTGTTTGAACATGCAGCCACAGTGACTGCACTGCCACCTGTTTCCCTGCATACACTGTTTGAACATGCAGCATACATCGCAACATTTCAAATGGCCAAAGAGGAACACTTTTGCTTTTGGGGGTGTGGCTGGTGGGCAGGACATTACCAAGATTTTTTAGGTTATTTCATGGCTTATTGGAACCTCTTTGTGTAACTGAATAAACTATTTAGAGTAAGACATTCATATTTTATTTACCCAGACTAATTTAGAAACACATATACTGAAGACTAAATAAACATTAATTTGAGTTTTATTGCTGTGGAGCAATGTGATACACATACATGCCAAACAGTCTGATCTCCTGAAAAAGGGGGATATTGGGGTAGGAATGAAGGATTTGGGTCTCAAAGAGGTACTGTCCCTTCTAGAGAAGGACACTTGGGAATAATGCAGCCACCGCACTGAGACCTATATCTCATTTCATTCACTCAGCTCAAATATGTAAGCTGTGCCTTGGAGTCACTCAAGCGAGCAGCTTATGTAGCAAGACACCTTCAATGGTCACTCACTCCAGTGAAACATGCAACCTGGACTGAGGAATCTTTTCTTCCAAGCAGCTTGCACACTGGGAACTATGTCCCCCTTTACCAGCTCAAACAACTGGATTGGAGCATTGAGACCTACTTACCTCTCGCATAAACATGGAAGGTTGTAATAATTTTTCCTCTCAATCACTCTGCTCAAATGCACAATCCTGGACCCATTTCCCACACACTCATTATCATTGTACACCAATTTCCTTTCAGTGACTCTTTTAAAACATACAGTTTAGACCCATTTACCTTACCAAGTTTTGCTCAAACATATAACATTGAACTAATTTTCCCTCTCACTCACTCATCTTACTTGAACAAGCACCTTTGGACCCAATTTCCTCACCTTGCTCAAACATGCAGTTTTGGACCCGTTCTAGCTTACTCTTTTCTGAAATATAACTTTACACCCATCTCTGCTCACATATGCATTTTTGGACCCACTTTTCTCCTTTGCTCACAAATACAATATTATTTTATACCAATTTTCCTCACACTGTTTAATCGCATATTCAATTTGGAGTCTTTGGACCAATGTTCCTAGCGATCCTGCTCAACACTTGCAGTCTGGCCACTCAGCTCTCTACCTACACATAGAGCCTATACTTGGGACTCTTTCCTGTTCGGCTCTTTTACTGTACCATCTGTAGTATGTCATATTCCTACACAAAGCACACTCTCCATTCACCATGTACCCTTCACTCACTCTACCGCGTCATAGACACAAGCAGTCAGTGGGACTTCTTTCTGAGGCTGGTGCAGCGGAGTGATCCGAAACTGTCCTGTGCTTTAGCGGTAGTATCCTTCCGTGCTTTTCTGTCAGCTTGTCCCCATAGAGACCGCCCGGAGCCTCAGCCGTGCAGTTAAGTAACCGATTTTATGTCTGTCTATCGGGCACAGTCAACTTACCATTGTCTCTATCGGATTAGCAAGGGCGGGTCGGCTGGGAGAGGGTCTGGCAGCTTTGGAGTGGGGGAGGGGATAGGTTTGTTATTAACATATAACAATATAGCTATCTTTACACGATAAGTCAGGGCTAGGCAAACCGTTGGCTCTTCAGGTACTGGGGACTACAAGTCCCATCATCCCCAACCAACAATTATCAGGTTGAAGATGATGAGAGTTGTAGTCCCTAACAGCTGGAGAGCCAAAGGTTGCCTACCCTGTTCAATATGATATACATATGTGGTGAATCACACAGAGACCAGGGAGCAGCAGCAGCAGCAGCCTGAGTACCACCAGTGTCCCGAACAGCTTGCAATGCAGTGTGTGTGCGCTTGTCATAGACATTGTGCATTGAGCGGACAGAGCAGAAGTGAGGAACAGGGATGTCAGCCTGGATGAGGAAATCCCTGTCCTCATTAGATTACAATCTTTTATGGGTCTGTCGCAAACCTTGTATATCTCAAAACACACACACAGACACTGTCAACAAATAGCTCACTCCATATCAACACCCCCGGGGATGGGGGTATATATATATATATATATATATGTGTGTGTGTGTCAATAGGGAGCAATTTTAGGTAAAAACAACTGCAATGTGTTTTTTTTTTGTTTTGGTTTTTTTTTAAGAAGATTAACCAGTTGGGTGCTAGAGAAGTCTCCAACAGAGCCATCTGTTGCATCCAATAACATTTCCATTTGAATAATTAGGGATATGTGCTTGATCCATGGGATGTAGATGATTTACCCCATTATTGTTTCACTATTCTCTTTACATGTATGTCCCAATGTGTTATAAAAATAAATAAATAAAAACATTTCTATTGCAATGTTATGATTATAATAGCACGTGTTAAAACAGCGACTTAAAAAAATGTTGCCGCTGTGAAAAGGGTACATTTAAAATTTTGCATGTAAAATGTAGAAGTTATCCTAACCTAATAACTAACCTAAACCTAGCAGAGAGTGATGCTAATAGACAGTGACACTAACCACAGACAGACAGCAGACACTGATCCTAACCTGCCCAAACATGACACATACTACCCTAAATGAACCTAAGTGAACCTAACAGGTACTAACCTAAGTGACCCTAATCTAACAGATACTCACCTGGAGACATGTTTCAGGCACCATTTTGAAGCTGGCAAATTTGTGAGGGCTCTGTAATGATACTCGCCATGTAGGCGTCACATTTGAATAGTATACCAAAACAAAATATTATTTATGTCATAAAGGGATTCTTGACCTGAAAAATGTATAATCTGGTTAGTATAAATTGCAAGCTAATGCCATTTATATGTGACAGACTATGAGGATATGTATCAATACGTCACTAAAAGGTAAGTAATTATTTGAATAAAAAAGTTCTTTAATAACTACTATGAAACTATATATGTATAGATAATTCCATTACAGAAAGTTAGTAAATAGTCAGCATTTTGGAATAAAACACCAGATATTGGGCTTGATTCTATTACCCCTGCTATTTTTTAAAACCAGCAGTGGTGGTTTTGACAGCACAGTTTGGTATTCTATTAACCATTTGAGTGCCAGAGAGGTATCTAGTGCATTACAGCTCAGTGCATTGGGTGCCTTTCCGGTACTCAAAAGATTAAAAACCACAGTTGCACAAAAATGTCCAGCTGGTGCAAAATACGTGCCCATTGGACATTAAGTAAAACAAGTAGAGTTTGCTATCCTATTCCATGCTCTGTCTTCACCACATGTTAAAGAACGCACTTTGCATGGAAAAAAAACTGCAACATGAAAAGGAGGGGCAGAGTCCCTAACGTGGTGAAAACCACCGGTGTGTGTTAGAAAACAATGCACACTTGTGGTTTAACAAAAAAAAAAAAAAAATATATATAATATATATATATAGAGAGAGATTAAACCTATGAGTGCCAGTGGGAATACCCCACTGGCTCTCATAGGGTTAATCTCCCAAGAGTTAACACGTCTTGGAAAATAAACACTGACCTCTAATCCTGATGTACAACATGGTCCTCAGCACGTTGGGCAGCTACTTCTTCTTTTTCAATCTTCTGTCTTCTTTCCAATCTGTTCAAATAAAAAAAAAATAAAAAAAATCCATTGAGTAGTTAAATTTTTTTTTTTTTAAACAAAAGCCCCCAGAAGATGCCAGGTTAACCCTTTGAGTTGTTCAGTGTTAAAAAATTTGGCATCTGTCCTCCAATTATTACTGTTTTTAACCTTTTTTATTTTAACCCTTTGAGTGCCAAAGGGGTACGCAAAACACATGGCAGAGCAATGTGTTGCATACCCCTCTGGTACCCAAAGGGTTAAATAAAAAGTCTTCTATTGGGCACTTGTTTTAAAATGAAAAAAATATCCTGGCAAATATCCCCCCTTGCCGTTGTCTCCGCTGATGGAGGCAGGCATGCAGATAGACAAAGCTCCCCCCCTGCCTACCAGCTCGTTGCCCGAGTCATACTGAGAGAATTTTGAACAGAGACCGGCTTTTATATGCCAATCTCTGTTCAAAATGATTGGCAGCCTCCAACTGGCTGGGATGTGTGCTTACACACCTCCCAGCCAGTCAGCTTCTAGGGGGTTTCATCATCACCCCGCTAGAAGCTGATTGGCTGGGAGGTGCATAAGCACATATCCCAGCCAATTGGAGGCTGCCAATAATTTTGAACAGAGACTGGCATATAAAAGCTGATCTCTGTTCAAAATTCTCACAGTATGACTCAGGCAACGGGCTGATAGACAAAGCCCACCTATCTGCATGCCTGCCACTGTCAATGGAGACAGCAGCAGTGGCAAGGGGGACATTTAGCAGGATTAAAAAAAACAAAAACAAATGGACAGTAGAAGACTTTTTATTATTATTTTTTTTTACATGGCAAAAATTAATAATTGGAGGACAGATGCCACACTTTTAACCCTTTGATCACCAGAGAGGTATCCCACCAGCACTTAAAGGGTTAACTGTAGCATCTTTTGGAGTCTTTTTTTTCTTTTATAAACAAAAATAACTAACTGCTCAATGGATTTATTTATTTGAACAGATTGGAAAGAAAAGAGAAGAAAGAAGACAAAGAAGATTGAAGAAAATGAACAGTGTATGACAGGTAAATGTTACAGTTCTGGTTGTTAGGACAGTGTTAAGGGTAGTATTATTTAGTCATGTTAGGGATAGTGTAGGGTTTGTGTATGGGAGGTGTGGGGAGGGTGACTGTTTTGAGCTCACTCTCGTTTGACACTGTCAGAAAGTGAGAGTTGACATTTTTTCCTTTGAGGCTCACAAAATTTGTGCTATGTAGTGAGTGTTGTGGGAACAAAGAAAAACTTTTTGGCCACCAACGCTGGTTGTTCCATGTACCTCGCCAGCTGCTGTACATAGGCGGCTTTATCACTTGGTCCTCCCCCCCCCCTTACCAGCTGTTTTACCGGGGGGAATAGAATCAAGTCCTAAAACCACTTAACTTGAGTGCTTGGTGGGCATGGTGCTGCTCCCTTAAAGTGTAAAGCGATTTCTACAGATGAGAGGACAACTGGAAGGGAACGCTCATGGAACCACCACGACAAAGTGTAACTACTTCAGATTTTTGTAATGAACCTGCAGTTTACAAAAATCTGTAGTGGTTACACTTTGTCGTGGTGGTCCCATGAGCGTTCCTTTCCAGTTTTCCTCTCTAAGGCTGAAATTCGCAAGGAATTATTTATCAAAGTGCCACTATTCAGTAGATTACTGTGAATAAACTGCCTTGTCTGTCTTTAATTTTTAGGTGCTTGAATCAGATTTTATGGTCTCTCTTTTGTCAGTATTTTTGGCACAGTTTCTGAGACATATGTCACTAATTTTATATTTCTGACACTATTTTGTTGCAAATTAGGCACAATTGCATTTGTAACCTATATTTGAATTTGTGACACATTGATACATATGCCTGTGCGTGTTTCATGCATATGAGATTTTCACTTCATTTGTAATGTGTCAAAATGAATGCACAATTTGGAAGGAATAATTAAGACTGAATAAATTCCATACCTTTATAGAGCAATACAATCAGAGAGGGCTCTGCTTGTGGAGGTTTACTTCTTGGATGCTAGAGATGTCTCCAAATTATTAAGAAGCATAAAGAAGCCTACTACAAGAGTTTGTTTTGCACGTGTGAAAGTGTTGCAGTAGTACCATGAAAAACAGAATGTAATTTAATTTCCAGTTTATAGTTCTTGCATACCATGTTTTAATCAAAAGCTTAAATAAACTGTAACCATGGGGCTCCAAAAACTTTGTGATAAGTTCCTGCTAATAGTTTGCAATCTTTTAATAGATATGCATGGTTCCATATGAGGATGTCAGTTATCATATACTGTAGTTCACTTTCTCTGTCTATGGAGCGTAACAATTGAAAAGTGGTTTTTGGGTGTTTGAGATTTATTAAAATGCATATTATTAGTGTTCATTAAATTAATGTGACTATATCTGTTTTAAAGGGATAGTTATACTTTATTTTATCAAGTGTTAACTTTGTTCATATTAAATAAATAAAGCAAATTATTTGAGGCAGGCACACTTTGTAGACTGTTCTCATGACGATCCTCTTGGTATACCAGCTATTTCTGCTCTTCAGATGAGCCATCTGGTCCCAGGGCCAGAATCTAAGTTTATCAACTAGAGCACTGGCGTGGATAAAAGGGTCTGGAGGAGGGAAATTTAGAACAATATTACATGAAAACTATAAAAGTTATGGCAAGAAGACTAAGACCATTTGCTTTATTTATTTAATACAAACAACATTAATGCTTGATTAAATAAAGTTTTACTATCCCTTTTAAAAAAAAAAAAAAAAAAAAGTATTGCTCCAACAGCCATCGGAGCCACCATATTTGTCTAAACTAAACATAGTTTGGGATCTCAGAATCCGGCACTGTACCTAACATTTAAAACAAAAAATGTTGTTGATCGCTAAAAAAAAAAATAGTTCTTCCTGCCTCAGGTGACTTGTAGCAGAGTGATGCTCCGCATGATGGTGAAACATTGGCTATTCATTTTCGTCTGGATCCAGCACTCCTCTAACTCACTGAGTGTCGGTTGGATGTCTAGTACGTAGCAAAGCATTGCATTGGATGCATCTTTGGCAGTCAGAGGGTTAAGACTGACATCGATCATGGGGGTGTCATCCTTATCTGCAGCACCAGACCTTGAAGAAAATAAAAAGTGTGTAACACATTGTGTAGAGCACAGCTCTTCTTCTAATCACCAGGGCCTGGATGAATTATTTTATTTTAATTTTTACAGCAATTCTTAACTCCCTAAAACAAAATATACATAAATATGGGCAGCATAACCTACCCAGCTTCGCTACTATAGTGCTTTCTGAAATGGACTTCTGGGTGCCAGACATTTATCTGACTCCCAATAGTTAAGTCTGAAATGCACCTTTCCATCAGCTGCAGTATGGTGGGGCAGAGGGACAGATCATATTTACTCTTAACCTCTTGGGTGCTAGAGACCTCTCCAACACCTTGCTTTCAAGTGTTTTGGAGACACCTTTAGCATCCAAGGGGTTAAATGTATAGGAATGTCTTACATTTTTTCCCCCCCCCCCCCACGGATTTGAACTTCTGGCACCCCTTATAGTATGTCACTTGATACTGTTGGGCTGGCATCTGCATTAGGCTGTTTTTTTTTTTTTTTTTTTTTTTTTTTTAAACCCCATTGCTTTGAGCTTTAAGCACCCCCGAGAGCAGGGTTGACCAAGTTCGGTCCTCAAGAGCTACTAATAGTCCAAGATTTAAGGATTTTCCTGTTTCATCAAAGGTGGGCCAGTCAGAAGGAATAAGTCATTGATTAACTTACCTATACTTCATCTAGGAAATCCTTAATCCTAACCTGATGGCGGTTGTTGAGGATCGAACTTGAACACACCTACCCTACAGTATACTAGACAAATTTCTTGGGCTGGCAGTAGGTACTTAGTACAGTAGATAATTCCATCGTTATCAAATGTGTGTTGCTGAAATGGGGAAAAACCCTACTTTCCCCATTGCCAACTTCTAGAAACATGTGTACATCATCCTGGGGGTAGAAAATCAAGTTGTCGTCAGTAGATGCTCTGGGTTGTCATTCTTTTAGAATTGCGTGCCTTGTCCGGGTTTTCTTCATACCAGTAATTATTTTGATTATTTTAATTCAGGAAGGTAATTAAAAAAACAAACAAAAAACAAAGCAGCAACCATCACATTTTGTCAACCCATACAAATAGGGTACCATTTTTGTGGGGCTTTAGGTAGGTACACATCTGAAAAATTATGAAAACTGATAGATTGTGGTAGGTGCAGTTTTGTGCCCCTGGCACCCCCTGTTATAGTGCACCATTTTTCTTGGGCTGGCAGTAGGTGCTGAGTACAGCAGGAAATTCCCTGGTTTACAAAGATATCCAAATCTTTGAAGTGGGTGAAATGTAAAAAAAAAACAAAAAAAAAACACAGTTTTCCTATATTGCCTCCTTCTTGCATCACGTAATGAGCAATTTGTATCAGCTTTACCAACATTTTATGTTAAACTGTTAAAGGGGATGTTTAACCCCTTAACAACTTTGTTTATATTATATAATGAAACGATTTAGCCAATGAAAAGTGTAAACATTTAAACCCCCCCCCCCCCAAAAAAAAACAACAACACGCTAGTTTGGAGGAATTAAGAGAATAAATGTAGCTCTCTATCCACTTTGGGGCAGAGTGTGTTTAATGGATCTGTATCGCAGTCTGACGCTTCTATCCAGCCTCCTCCGATGACGGAGGCTATCTGTCTGTAAGTTGGAGAGCTCTCATTGGCCAGAAATCGATACCTGCCAATGAGAGTGCTCCAGCTTACAGACAGACATCCTCGTTATCGGAGGAGGCTGGATAGAAGCGTCAAACTGCGGCACAGATCCGTTAACCCCTTATGGGCTAGGTGACGTACTATGACCGTCACGGTCCTTATACCCTTAAGAACCAGTGACGGTCATAGCACGTCACGTACTTTTTACTTACAGTGCTCTACCAGGAGCACTGTAAGTAAAAACGGAGCCTAAAATTGACCGCTCCAAGACTGGAGCGATCTCTCTTAGGCCTCAAAGCTGCGCGCCAGTACGCGTAACAGGTCACATGTACCGGAGCGTCAGCAAGGATCAAAGTGGTCCTTAAGGGAAGGTAACTTGCCTGGACCGTTGGTCCTTAAGGGGTTAAACACAGTTTGCCCGGAAGTGGGTACAGAGCTGCATTTATTCTCTTAATTCCTCCAAACTAGAGTGTGTTTTTTTTTTTTTTTTTTTTTTTACCCCTTAACGACCCTTGACGGTCATAGTACATCATGGGTAGATCTGAGTTAATGACCCATGACGTACTATGACAGTCATGGAATTCCGGGCTCCCCCCGCGGCTGCACGCCGTTATGGGAGACCGGAAACAGCAAAAAAAAAAAAAAAGCTCCGTGGTTCTTAAGTGACAGCGACACGCCGATCAGCCGGTCGTTAAGGGGTTAAATGTTTACACTTTTCATTGTTTATATTATATAACAAAACTATTTAGGCAAATTTTTTGAGGGGTTAAACATCCCATTTAAGTCATAACAGAACATAGTTATTTAGAGCCCTGTTTACAACATTTATTAATTGAACTCTGACACCTAAACATGAAATTGGGTTATATATCAATATTATGTATTCCAACTGGCATCTATGACTGTTTTTTCAATTTTAGATCTCTACTGTGTAAAACAAACCCTGCTTTTCTAAAGCATGTATAGATTAAATCATAAATAGTGACTGTATAGAACACTGTACAAGCTTGTACTTGGTGACAAGAACAAAGGGCTTTATCTACCAAGAAAAGAGAAGCAATTCTGGAGCAAACACTGAACCATAGGTAACAAACAACACTTTTAATTGATTTAATGGGGCTTTTAATCATTTGAAGCAGTGTTGGAGATCTTACTAACATTCATTACACCCTTTGAGTGCCAGAGTGCTACGCATTGCGCATACCACACGGGCACTCAAAGGGTTAATAGAGTTATACAGAATGTATGAATAGATAATCCCACAGTGCATGTTTAAGACTTCATTTTGTACTTTGGTACCAATCAAACAAGACTGACAGATGTTAGAGTACATTGTATTCAAGTTTATATAGCTGCAATTCATGTTCAGGTTTTAGTTTTTCTTTATGCAGTTCAGTGATTAAGCTGATCACAGTGCCAATTTAGAATGTCAGGAATCTCTAGTGTTACTGTAACTTTCCTGTGCATTTTTATTAAATTTAAAGAGATAGGAATTAGTGTAATATTTTTTTCTTGTAGTACATTGTAAGGTTTTAATGTCAACCACTAAGACAAGTTGGTTTTCTATTGCATTCTATAATAAAAAACGTTTGTATACTTTATATTCCAGCTTTTGTGCCGTCTATGTATCGCTTTATTGAAAACTAGTGTAAAAGCCCATGTAAATGGGCCAGCATTCTGTGTTTTTGGGCAGTCTCTACTGCGCATGACTGCATTGTCAGTTTCTACTGCGCATGACTGCATTGTCAGTCTCTACTGCGCATGACTGCATTGTCAGTCTCTACTGCGCATGACTGCATTGCCAGTCTCTACTGCGCATGACTGCATTGCCAGTCTCTACTGCGCATGACTGCATTGCCAGTCTCTACTGCGCATGACTGCATTGCCAGTCTCTACTGCGCATGACTGCATTGTCAGTCTCTACTGCGCATGACTGCATTGTCAGTCTCTACTGCGCATGACTTCATTGTCAGTCTCTACTGAGCATGACTGCATTGTCAGTCTCTACTGAGCATGACTGCATTGTCAGTCTCTACTGCGCATGACTGCATCAGACAAGCATACATCTGGCTTTTTATATTATTGGATATCTCCCCTTTCCTCTCACTTTTTTTTTATATCTTACATTGACCTTATGCAGTTCTGATTTATTTGGGGACAGTAGGGTGATTTAGTCCATAATATGTTCTACAGCATCCTTGTTCTGAGCTTAGCTCTGTGTACATGCTTAACCCTTTGAGTGACAGAGGGGTATGCAACGCATTGCATTACGTACCCCTCTGGCACTCAACGGGTTAATCATTAAATGCACATGGCAAGGCGGCCACCTGCCTAATTGGACATGAACATGAAGGTAACGAACAGCTGGGAGTACAAGGGCTTCACTTAGGTGTAGAAAAATGGCAGTGGAAAATTGACTTAGTGTGCAGTGCTGGCACAGAGTTTATGCTGTAATTAATTGTTTTAGACAATTATAAGGACAGTAGAGTATTTACTTAGTGTGAATTAAACATTTGAGGGCCTGAAGCACACTGCTATGGCACTCAAAGGGTTAAAGAATATATTGGAATGTTTTTATATATATAGATATATATCTATATATAGGTGACTGACAGTTCAATGCTCACTAGTTTAAAAGTTATTCAGTCTTTAATATCCATCTTCCCACCCCTTTCCCTGAAGTATATTGCTTCTCGAAGTGAGTGGGGCTGTGGTAACTCAAGCAGTGCTCTCTCTAACTAAACATTAGTATCCGTATGAACAGATTCAGTCCATCCTGTGCTGTAACTGAGGTTTAGTCAGTGCTCAATATGCTTTAAAGTGATAGTACTACTTAAAATATAAAAAAAAATATGTTGTAGGGTTTATCACCCTGAGTAAAACAAGGATACTCCCACTGCTGAAAGGTGTTTTATTCAAAAGTTATTACAGCTCAAATCCTATGGAGATTTATGGTCCCAGGACCAGAGCTGTCCATAGGATGGTGTAGCAACAGCGCCACTGTACAATTTCAGGCCACTGTGATATTGCACCTAAAACATTCAACTTTGAGCTGTAATAACTTTTGAATAAAACACCTTTCAGCAGTGGGAGTATCCTTGTTTTACTCAGGGTGATAAACCCTACAACATATTTTTTTTTTTTTTACAATTTAGGTATTACTATCCCTTTAAAACTGCTCACAAGTGTTGTCTCCATGTGAGAGAATGCCAGGTCATTTTGCAGTAACAAATTGTTCTCTGACTTTTGAGCCCATTCACTGAATATGGGGCTGACATCAGTGAAAGGGGTTGGAGAGGGGAATAGTAAATGGTAAATAACTATTAAACTAATGAGTATTAAAGAGGATCTAGAATGTTATTAATATAAACTGGACACTGCCCGACAACTAAATACGTCACTATGTACAGACAGACTATAAACAAGTACCTTGGAGAAGGATCAAATTCAGAGTACGCAGGAGCCACCATCTTCCAGTGAGCCACACTCCTCATTCCTCTTATTAGGCTGCTCTTCTCCTGGCTTGACTGTCTCCAGCTCAGTCTTAGTGTTGAGCATTATTCTGTGCAAGCGCCTGACCTGATATAATCAATGGAAATGTGGAGAGGATAGTCCATGCACACTGTTACGTAGTTCTACTCACAACTCACACTGTCTGCTGAGGCAACACAATATTTCCTCACAATGGCATGGAGGCAGTGACTACACCATGAGGAAAAATGACATGCTGTGGAAGTACATGTTGTAGTGGAGGGAAAGGGGGTGGATTATGGCCAAAATCTAGAACATCAAAAGGGTTGTGAAGAGGTGATAGTGTTTCTTTAGAAAGTATGAATGACATCAGTGATAACAATACATTCAAATTATTAACCCTTTGTGTGCCAGAGGGGTACGCAATGCTTTGCGTACCCCTCTGGCACTCAAAGGGTTAATAAGCTCTATCTTTGTGAGGACTAGTGTGCTAGGTGAGCATACCAAGAACATATACACGAACAGACGCAAACATTTGTGTACATATCATTTTAGTACCTCTGCTAATCAGTGTCCATACACACCCAAGAATGACTTCTGCATTATTGAAGAAATCTCTATACAGCCATAGCCATTCAAGGTCAGATAGGTTCATTTTATTCTGTGCAGACCCTTGTATCCCCTCTATATTCAGCTTTTTGGAGTTGGGACATATTTTCTAGCTTTTTTAATTGAAATCTTCCAGTGAATATTATTACCCTTTGAGTGCCAGAGGCTGATGTAATAATAAAATCTGGTGCAGTTCTGAGTAAACCAGCTCCACCATAGAGGAAAAATAAGTTACCAAAATTCCCTTTGAGTAATACATTGGCTATCACCCCAAGAACTTCGAGGTTTTTTAAATGAGGCTATTAACCACTTGAATGCTAGAAATGTCTGCAAAGCATTGCAAAACAATGCGTCAGCAACCTTTCTCATTGAAAAGGTTACAGATTTCCATTGATTTAAAGTGGAACTTCCATAAGATTAATCTAGAGCCTTAAATCATAATTACATTAGCGATATGCATAGACATAGTTGTCTTTTCAAGAATAATCACCGCATTAAAGAAAAATAGACCAAAGAAAGAAAACTGCCGCACTCATATTTAAGCGCTGATCCTTATACTAGGCGCCTCCAACTTACATCAAACATATCCACGAGAAGAATTGTTGGGCACACTATTAAAAATTAAATATTTAGCATTTATCCAACGTTTCAGTCAATCGTAGTGACTTTCATTCTTCTTCTCATTAAAGAAAACCAGACCTTTTTATAGAGGCAGGCCCCAGCAGGGATCTTGCAGTAGGCGCTGTCAGTCCCTTCCGGTGTCTTTACCCTTTGAGTGCCAGAGGGGTACGCAACGCATTGCAAAGCAATGCGTTGCGTACCTCTCTGGCACTCAAAGGGTTAAGACACAAAGGCTTCCAACTCATCAATCTTGGAGTTGAAGGGGACAGTCAGAGCAGACTCAGAGATGCCGGTTCCCCACTGCCTGCCTGCAGAAGAGGTTCTATTTTTCTTTAATGCAGCAATTATTATTGAAAAGACAACTATGTCTATGCATATCGCTAATGTAATTATGATTTAAGGCTCTATATTCATCTGATGAAAGTTCTGCTTTAAATGGAGATTTTATTTGTTCCCTTTGATGCAGCTGATTTGTGCCAAAAGGCACCCACCAATTTCCCTACGTACATAAGCCTGACAGACCAGTCCAGGCCTGATCAGATAAATAGGGGTTGCCCCTAAAGATATGGTGTCAGGAAGGATTATATAATTCTCATTTTTCTGGGTTATGAGGCAAAGGTTGAACTTGATGGATTGTCTTTTTTCAACCTAATTTATTATGTTACATTTTCTTAGTAAAATGGTATACCTCGGAATGAGGTGTCTAGTTTTCTTTCTGTTATTATTGAAATCTGTTGTTTGTTAAAGATTTAGCTTTTGTAGTCCCTTATTTTCCATCTTATTACTTTTATTTCATACTAAAAGAAGTGGATTTTCCTGTTTTCCTCTGTTAACTCCCATTGACAGCAATGGGAATAAACACAAGAAACTGCCAGATCTATTTTTCTCCTGACATATATAAGACCTTTAGTGTAGGCTGCAGTGTAATAATTCTTCAGTGAATAGAGATGAAATATAATGGGCACAGTAAAATAATGATGGAAGTATAGATTGATAGACATAGAATAATTATATACACAGCTTTCTATGTGCACTTCATTCTAGCAAGAACTTGGAGCGTTATTATATTCAAATATGTGTTTGTTTTGATATTGCTGCCAAGACTGAGTTCACTTGCTGTACTTGGAAAAAAAACATCTGTCCCTTTCATATCTTTACAACATTTTGAATAGAAACTGTAGGGAGATGAGACCCTTGCTAAAGTTCAAATGTTATCTTGTGATCCTGTTGTAGTGAATAGTATGGCCAGAGGGCGTTCTGTGAAGAAGACTGTCACTGTATGGGAAAATTGTGTAGTAAATGTGAGGAGTTATTGCTTCTATGCTGTTGGCAGTGACTAGAGAATTAATATATCTTCTACTGTCAGTGCTATTACTGCAACTTTTTTTTTTCTGGGGGCTTGTAAACCAATGAGTATATTTTGTTTTGAGGAACCCATGGTGCATTGCATTAAAGGGATAGTAATGTTTCATAATAAAAGCAGCTCCAATTAATCATCATAGTATTGGGACTTTGGAGAGTGTTATTTCAAATCTGTCAGAGTTCTAGTTCAAGAGTCATTCAGTGACAAAGTATCCCGCTCCTGCCCCTTTTACTGATGTAACACTGCTCAGCCAGAGCAGAAGGGAGGTGCCCAGGTAGATTGAAGAGAGGGACAATCTTCAATTAAGATAAGGGGAAAAACATGAAAAACTTGTCAAGGGGGGCAGGGCTTTCATTGTTCTCATAGGAAGAAGATTGTCCCCTGCTGTTATCTGTCTGGTCTATGGACTGGATTCCACATCTGAGAAGAGATGGCTTACACTAAGTAAAAGGGGAGGGAGGGGAAACTTTGCTTGTGAATATCTCATAAACCATAAAGGTTTGAGAGATAAGACTTATATCATTCTTCATGTTTTTTTAATGCCTACAAAATAAAATAAAGATAAAACGAAGTATTACTATCCCTTTAGGCTACAGGTCTTTATTGCTGGTGAAGGCTCCTAAGTGTTCTCTTTTTCTCTCATAGAATTAAACAACCCCATTTCTACTTTACTGTGTTAACCTCTTGAGCACCAGAGGTCTGTGCAGTGCATTGCTTCACTTGTATGTGCCACACAGGCTTTTAACACATTGAGTGCCAGATGGGTATGCAATGCATTGCATACCCTCTGGCACTCAAAGGGTTAAACCTTTAGGTGGCTGCACAACACATTTCATACAGACTTCCACAGCCCCCTAGCACTCATATGTTAAAAACTTCCTAAATGCTGGGAATTGTCTTGCGTTATGTTGTTTGCATGTAAAGGGAGACAAACAGGCTAGCACTGGTTGAAATGCTAAAACAAATAAACACTAAAAAATAAGAAAGAAAACAACCAAATAAAAAAATAAATCTTCTCTTCAACATTGCACCAGCTTTGCAAAGTCTCAGAACAGAAATTAGTAATGTTCTCAAAGTCCCAGAGGAGAGAATAATACCTAAGAGAGTTGCTGTAGCTTCCTCCTGAGATTCGTAGCGTTACCACTGAAAGGAGAATTCCAGGCCTCTCTATGACTTGCTTGCTTACGATTCAAAGGCGGCTTTTGTTTAGATAAGAATGAGAGGTGCCCTGGAGCTGATACTGCTTTTTGTTTTGATTTTTTTTTTTTTTTCTTCCTCATAACATGTCACAGTGCGTGTTAACATTAGTGAAACAGGCTGGTGTGTTTCACTGCAAAGAACTTGACTTATGATATTCATAAACCATTTTTATGCTTATAAAAATAAAAGGAAGCTCTGTCACAAAAATGCTTTTACATACAGTATTTAGATACTTCATCTGTCATGCTGCTATATTGATATTGTTCCTCTGTTAGTCTTGTTTATTTTTATATCTATTTAATAGGTTTATTTATTGAAAAGCAATGTTGTTTATCACAGCACATAAAGTTCAATCTGCATCTGACATCTGAGTCTGCTGATAGTCCCAAAATTAAAGGAACACTAACACCAAAAAATGAAGTAGGTTTGTAATGGTTGTACCTTTCTTCCCATATAAAGTGTCAGGGGGCAGTTATTCTCTACTCTAAGTACAAGTTCATATACTCCTTATTTTGTATATGTAGAATGGACTCACAATTCCTTAGAATATAGTGAGTACAATAAAGAAAGGGCCGAGAGTTTCAAATATACTTAAACAGGTATATATTTATTATGCATATACCATAAATTATACAGAGATATAAAGAGTATGATTAGTAATTATCATTAGTAAATCCAGTATAAACAGCAGAGTATAAGTAATAATATATGCTTACAATAAAAAAGTATTACATACCATTAGTCTTGCAGAGAAATAATCTCTCTCTCTCTGTTCTGTTCTGTAAATTCACTTGTATCATTATATATACACAATCTGAGAGTAAGCCACACCTTTTTCTCCACTACTAGTAAAAATTCTATACGTGTTTACATCTAGTAGATGTATAAATTAATTATTCATGTTACATCCCTACAGTATAATCCTAACGTATGTAAATTGACCTGTTCAGAGAGCATTTAATTAATGCTGTTTGTACTCTTTGTATTGAGAGAAAAGTCATTAGAATAACGTTTTATAAATATGGAGTCACTCTTGTCCTCGAGTCACTTTAACCCCTTAAGGACTACGTGACGTGGTATGACCGTCACGGTCCTTATACCCTTAAGGACCAGTGACGCTCATAGCACGTCACATACTTTTTACTTACAGCACTCTACCGGGAGCGCTGTAAGTAAAAACGGTGCCTAAAATTGATCACTCCAAGACCGGAGCGATCTCTCTTAGGCCTCCAAGCGGCGCGCCGGAACGCGTAACAGGTCACGTGTACCGGCGCATCGGCAAAGATCAAAGCGGTCCTTAAGGGAAGGTAACTTCCCTGGACCGCTGGTATTTAAGGGGTTAAAAATGTACACCCTAAAGATCTTGTTGACTGTTGTATGGAACCGATGATCACCTGTTGCTCTGCGTTCCTCTGGTGACCCCATTGGAGATTGCTGGCCCATGTTGGTGTCATCCTTACCTCATGTGCTGTTGCTTACCTCTGTCTGCTATTGATTGTATTGTCGCGATAAGCTATGCATTGATTATCACCTGTTTGAAGGCTTTGCACTTCAGCTGCCTAGGTCACTGTGCAGATCTTCACTTTTGCAACTTCTTTGTTCTGAGTGTGCATTACTTGAGGTGATAAAAACCACTAAGTTGAAAGTTATTTGATATTGCTGCTTTATTGTTGTCCATAAAATAAGAATTGATATATTGAAAATACAAATAAAGTTGTGCGTTGAAAGAGACGAGAAAAAAAATCTAGATATATGTTGGGATATATGAAGGACATCCAAGTTTTTTAATTTGTGGTTCACATTATCACAAATCCATATATGTGAGGACCACATTCATTGTTTTTTTTTATAACAATAGTGAATTATAGCTTGTTTGCTATTCATATTTTTTTTTTAAGCAGGACAAAAAAGTTTAAAGAACTTTCTTTTTACAAACGTGCACATTTTTACTTCTAGTGCTAGTTAATGATAATTTTATCATATATGAGAATACATGTAATTAACAGACTGAACTAGTCTCTGGAACTGAAGTGGGGTCGGTAACATAACTGTAGCAGTGGGCCGGAGACTGGTCCCTATTGGCCTAGTAGTTCATGTGTAAGATAAATCATGTTTTAGTTAAATCTCAGGTGAGCCACAGCCTGGGATCAGGTGGGCCGCGTGTCAGACACCAATAATATATATGATACAAATGAGAACAATCACAGTTTTACTTTTGCTTTTTATTCTGGTTAATACAGGGTTGAAACTAGAAGCTGCTGGGCCCCCATGGCAACATTTTAAGGCTCCCCTCCTCCAAAAAATGTGCCTTATTTTGGCATGTGTGCCCTAAATGATATATAAAAGGTGGTAGCCTTTTAAATTGACACCCTTCACATAAGTGAAATATAAAAACGTTTTAAATAAATACATAAAACTAGTCTTTCCTGTTTATATATGTAATATACACCTTCCATGTATAACCCATAACTAACAAACTATTCTATAAGCTGACACATACAGGGTGTTTTTATTGGTGGTAAAGCTAGTCGTATTTATTTAAGGGGTATTTTGATAAAACAACACTAACAGTGTGCCAAAATTATGCATTTCTTTCTCACAATTCCTTACATATTTAAAATAGATATTTAGCTATGACACCAAAAGACAATTTATTTAATGCAAATAAATAAGATGTGTGCGTGTATGTGTAAAGAAAAAGTGGAACAATACTGCGGCATATCAACTGCATCATAAGGGTCCAATAAACTCCCACTGTTTTAAACCATTGAATGCTATAAAAGTCACCAAATGCACTGCTTCACAATGTATTACATACATCACAAGGATTCAAGGGTTTAAATGCCCATTTAAATAAATGTTAATTTTGGGAATTTATATTTGTCCCCTGCACCATCAGAACCCACCATTAGAAGCCTCAGCCCTCCACCAAAATCACAGCAGCTCCCCGCAAATAGTGTTCAACCCTGTTGCCACCATAGTTCTCAGAAGGCCCTCTGCCGTCACAACCCTGAACGCCTTCTCCCACCATCAATCCTCAAAATGCAGGCATGATGTGGGGCGGGTTGTGTTGCTGGATGGATGTCTACTGTGCTCCTCAGTTACATAATTTTGAGGGGCCAATGCAACAATCATCCATTAGAGGCCTTGGTGTTTCTCTTAACACTAGAAAAAGAAGTAGGGCTCAAGTTACCGTTTGGTCCCAATACAGAAGAGAGAGTGAGTGTATTTAGGTAATGTAACACAGTACTCACTTTTCCATTTCACTCCCACACAGGTTTCCGTATGTATCTAATTCCTATATAGTAATTACCGGTGCTTCTCCATAAATTCAGTGAGGCTGATGTTCTAAGAAGAACTGAAGAAATCGGCTGCACCATACGGACAAAGTAAAAATTCCCCAAATCCTCACTGGGTTAAATTAGGGTTTTAACACCTAGAATGTTAGGTATCCATTCAGTGGGTTAAAATCCCAATTTACTCCAAAGGAAATAGCCCACACTTCAGTCACTAAGTCTGGATATATGCTATATTCATTTAGTTTTGGAATAAGATTGTTACACATCTCGGTTGCCCAAGTTAAGTCCTCAAGGGCTCCCAGCAGGGCAGACTTAAGAATTTCCCTGTTTTGATCACGGGAGGGTCAATCAAAATGAATGAGCCACTGATTAAAGGGGAGCTATCACCCCTATACAAGTTTGGCTAATAATTAAGTAAATATAGCGAATAGCTTGAATAGTTGTTTAAATAGTTTTTTTTAAATTGGTGGTATGGCTAAAATTAAAGATTTAAAAATGATCTGTGGCCTTACTTCTAGTAGACTGCAAGTACAGCTCTGCACCGGTCTGTCAATCTTCCTCTGCTCCCCTCCCACGTAGCGTCTCGATCGAACCTCCACTGATGAAGGAGGATTTCTCATTGTAAGCTGGAGCGCTCTCATTGGCTAGAGAGTGCTCCAGCTTACAAGGAGAAATCCTACGTCATCGGGGGAGGCTGGACTGAGACGATACATGGGAGGAGAACAGAGGAAGATTGACAGACTGCGTTGCAGAGCTGTACCCGCAGTCTGTCCCGAAGTAATACACGGATCATTTTTAAACCTTTAATTTTAGCCATACCACCAATTTTTAAAAAAAATATAAACTACTATTCAAGCTATTCACTATATTCACTTAAATATTAGCCAAAGTTGTATAAGGGTGATAGTTCCCCTTTGACTCACCTGTGCTTAAACCAGGGTTATCCTTAAATCCTGGCCTGTTGGTGGCCCTTAACTGACAATTATACTAGTAGCATAGTCGCTAGACAGGAATTTTGTCCTGCAGTGTTGGATCAAGTCAAAGACCCTTTTGGTTTAGTTAACAAAACAAATGCTCTTAAACCTACTAGTCACGGAGTAAAGTGCAATCTTAAGTAAGAATTTTTCAGACATTTGACAGTTCTAATTTTCCTGGCAGACCATCAGAAATTTCTGCTATAATCTTCCTGAATAAGGACAAACTTGAAAATGAGAGAAATCTCTGTGTATTCTTCCTGGTAAAACATTTTCTAAGAACAGATCTCTGATACGAATGGAATCATGTGGGAGAATTCTTGTAACGAATACCCCCTTCTCAGGGCCTGTGTCTCCATATAGCAGTGTTGTGATTTTTATTGAAGCTGATTGTGACTCAGAAGGCAACTTTCATAGTGCTTCCCCTCTACTTGATGCTATATTAGATTCTTCTCTGGAGGCTGTTATTCCAAAGTAGACGGTTTTGTGTGTTTGATCTGCACCATCCCTTCCATTTATCCTCCACTCCTGTTTTATAAGGGAGGGGGTAAACCTCTGTATATAATAGGTTTATTATCCACAACAGGACAATTACATCTTTATGTACCAGAACTTGCTTCTTTGAGTAATGTATTTGTATTGTGTTTCAAAATTAACTAAAACCTGTTTGAGAGTAAATCAATGGAAATGGTTAAAGTTCCTCTTAGTACATCAGCTAAGGTACATTGTATTATCTGTCCATTCTATATGTCTTGTTGATTTTCTGCAAATGTAACAAACATTTCATCATTGCTTTGTCCACTGTCACATGGAATCCAGTTTTATTGTTCAAAATGGGTATAGAGAGACTGTGCATTAACCCCTTGAAGACCAGAGTGGTGTGTACCGCGTTGCTTTACAATGTGTTGCACACCCCTTTGGTCCATCAAGGGGTAAGATAAGTTCAGCTGCATGTTAAGGAAATAAAAAGCATTAGTGGTGGTTTTATTTTTACCCTCAAGCCTCAAATTCCCATAGAATTTTAGAAATAAATAGTTTAAAGCGGAACTTTCAGCTTTATAATATTGCCCCCAATACATTAGTAATATAGTGATAGGCAAAGTAATAGTTATATTATGGTGAATAAATCTACTTTATTGAAGTAATTCACCTTCTTCAGCAGGCATCCAGGGCACAGAGCTTACAAGAAAGGCTCTGTGCGCCTGCGCAGGCAGCAGCTTCTGTTACCTTAAGGTAACCAACGGATGTCACTACCAATCCTGGCAGTCCACAGGACAGACAACACAGACTCAGAAGCAACTTTCCTCTAAGATCCCTGCACTGTTGTCAGCTGGATGCCTACCGAAGAACTTAGATTAGTTCAATAACGTAGATTTATTCACCATAATGCAACTATTACTTTGCCTCTCGCTGCATTAATAATGTATTGGGGGGCAATATTATAAAACTGAAAGTTCCACTTTAAAGGGACAGTAATGTCCCATAAAAAATTATGCTTGTTTTGTAGAGGTTTAAAAAATAAGTTGTTAAGGTTTGAGAGATATTCGATTCTAAAGTTTCCCTTTTCCTGCTGTCAGCTATAAAGGTGACAGCAGGAGATTCGAGTTGTGCAACTCGAGGAGGCTCTTCAGCAGAACCAAATTGCATTATTTAAAAATAACTACTTCATGGGAACTGTCTACAAAGTGTGCTTGCAAACCAATGAAGTAATTGTTTTTAAATAACGCTATTTCAGCTCTGCTTTAGAGCCGCCGGCTGGTCCCCAGACCAGGACCTCCTGCTGTCAGCTAGACACTAATGTCAGGAGCAGGGTAGGGAGGGAGGAACTTTACATACGAATATCTCTCAAACCTTAAAGGTTTGAGAGAGAGGATTTGTGCCAAATAACTTAATTTTTAAACCTCTACAAAACAAGTATAATTTTTATGTCCCTTTAACAAGCTTCTTGCTTCGCTGTGGTATTGGGAAGAGAACCCGCTCCTTCTTTTGATGTCAGCTCCAGCACTCTCAACCCAGAAGTCTATATTAAAAGTCCTTCATTGCAATGCGTTGGAGTCCTCTCTAACATTCACATGATTTGTTTTCCTTTTTTTTTTTTTTTTTTTTTTTAACACTTTTCTCCTATAGTGCAACTGGTTCTTGTATATCAATCTCTGTTTCTTGTCAGATTCAGAGGCAAATGTGAAACAATTATGGGCCAAACCTGCTGCACCAAAGGGAACAAATAAACTTTTGTTTTTATTTAAATAACTTTTTTATTTTTAACCCCATCCCAACAATTGACTTACCAGGTATGCCCCGCAAAAACTGTCCTTATTGACAGAGGACGTACCTGGTAAGCCCTGGAAGTCCGGGACTCCGGAATCATTTCGTAAAAAAAAAAAAAAAAAATGTTAGCCGGGTGTTAAGGTGACAGCCGCATATGCCCTCGGCTGTCACTAAGGGGTTAAACCCCTCTTTTATTGCAATGCATTAGAGACTCTCTAGCTTTCAATGGTTAAAAGCTCCACATAAATGAATGGTTTACTTGTTCCCTAGAGGTGGATTACCTCAGGATTTCTCCACATTTGTTCTCATACATATGCCCCATTGTATTTAACTACTTTGTTGCCAGTGGAATTTGTAACCCGGTTTATATGCAGTGCGTTGATAGCACTATGAGCCTTCAAGCTAAAAATAAATAAAATAATGACTTCTGCCCAGAAAATTGTGTGTAGCACAGACACTTCTAATAATAATAAATTCTCTGTACAAAGGCGTCAAGCTTTCACAGTAAGGTAACCTTTATTGTGAGCTGTGTAATGTAGAAGGAAAAATATACATTACCTGACATTAAAGTTAGAACCCTGGAGACTTAAATTTTATAATAAAAGGTACTAGAAGAATGTTTTATTACAAAACGAAAAATCTGAATTATTCTTAGCAGTGGGAAAGGTTTAAGACTTATTTGGAAGTCTGTTTAAATTGCCTGATAACTGTAAGTAATTTGAACAATAATCACCACTGAGAAAGGTCTATTTTTTCCCGGTCTGTCAGGTGCAGTAGTTGAGATCTGAAGAATAATTGTTATAAAGTTAATTTGCTCCAGTGCTAAGGAGCTCAGAGTAAATACATTTATTAACCACAGGAAATGTGTGCACCAGAGATCTTACTATATTACCAATGTCAGCTGCAAATTTTGTGATGAAGAAACATTCTCCAGTTTAGAAAAAGTTAGTTTTAACATTAGGATTTACATTTTTTTTTGTGACATGTCACTAAATGTTGGCATTCCTTTCTGTATCTGTTCTCATGCCATGACAGGGTAAAAATGTAAAAACCTATGGAATCAGAATTTTTAGAAGATAACTTTGGGCCCTCAGCAAAAATGTAGGCTGAGTAATTTAGCCAGCTGTACTGCAGGGGAAAATAAACAATCCCTGTTGATTAAAATTAGGCTTTTAATCTCTTAATTGTTACAGAGGTCTCCAACAAGCTGCACATTGATTTACTAGAGCTATCTCTAGCATTCAAGGTTGTTAAAAGTATTATTTCTCTTATGTGCTATATGGTACACAGGAAGAATGGGTTATAGCTCCCCTCATCCAGAGGGAAGGGCACTTCAAAAAGAATCCCTTTACTTCCTCCAGCTTTACCCCTTGCCCCCAGTTTTAAGTGACCTCCCTCATGATAAGGAACAAGTTGGTACTGCTCTTAGATATGGGGCTGTATAATCATTCACTTTATTATAAGTCTGTTCCTCATGACTGAACTCTGAGGTTCTGCACTTTCTAATGGGAGCCTAAAGAAAGAAGTCTGGTAAGTTACCCACTTGAGTTCTATGGTCCTATTTCTTAATATTCCAGTTAGCTCATGACACCCACTTGAAGTGGGGTTTCTGCCTAAATTGAGCTCAGTCCTTCTTTCTTTCATTATATCATATGATATAAAGGTGACTGCCATTATAAAGCCTTTCACGGCTAATCTCATTTTTCTGAGAGGAAGCTACAGCTCGACATTCCCAGAAGCTGGTCAAGGCAGTGCTTCCACCTGTCTAATGCCATGTCCTTCCCCTCGGATGTGGGAATATTATGCCGGTGGCTTAACTCTCCCCATCTGACTCTGCGATGACCTTTTGTAATACTGAAATGGACAATGGCCACCATGGATGCCAGTCTGACAGGCTGAGGACTGAGCCTGGTCTTCCTGTGTCTTCTCTTCGGCACTCAGTAGAGCATGGTCTTTCTCACGGACAAGGTGGCTCACCAGATCTCCCACAGGGTTTCTGCTGTTGTGGCTCACAATCCAGTTCCAGTCAAGAAGCTGTCCTCTCTAGTGGGGAATTTCATCTCCACAGTAGAAGTGGTCCAATTTGCCATGGCTCACACCAGGGAACTCCAGAGGTTTGTGATCCAGGTGTGCAGGGGTCAGCCGGACCTTCTGAAGATGTCAGTATCCCTCTGTCTTCAGGTAGAACTGAGTTTGTCATGGTGGTTCGACCTCTCCAATCTGCTGAAGGGCAGTTCCTTCCTGGTATCCTTCTGCACCACGGTTACAATGGATGCCAGCCTTTCCGGCTGGGGAGCGATCCTGGGTCACCTCAGTGTTCAGGGTTGGTGGTCTCCAGAGGAATCTCTCCTTCCCATCAACGTGATGGGGATTCGGGAGATATTTCATGCCATTGGACACCCTAGCTGGAAGAATGCCCAGTCCGGGTCCAGTCCGATAATGCCTTGGCCGTGGCTTACATCAACAAGCAAGGCGGAACAAGAAGTCTTGCCGCTTGGTTAGAGGTGAAGGCTATTTTGTCCTGGGCAGAAGAACACGTTCCTGCCATATCCGCAGTACACATTCCTAGTGTAGACAACATCATGGCACAGTCGACACACGGTGGACAGTGGAGAGTGGGAACTGCACCCAGAGGTGTTCACCCTCATTGTTCAGAAGTGGGGTCTTCCTTGCATCGACCTGATGGCGACAAGACACAATCGGAAGGTTCCGAGGTTCTGCTCTCGCTGGAGGGATCCTCTAGCTCTAGCAGTGGATGCCATATCCATTCCTTGGTTATTTCTTCTGGCTTACATCTTTCCTACCCTCCCCATGTTGCACAGGGTGTTATGGAAATTGATACTGGTGCGCTGTCCAGTCATTCTGATTGCTCCGTACTGGCCTCAACAGGCTTGGTTTACGGAGCTTGTGGATCTGTCAGTGGCGGAACCATTCTGGCTCCCTTGCCATCCGGATCTTCTTCTACAGGGAAGGAGGAGGTTTATTGTGTAGCTTTGACGGATTGGAAATTGAATCCTCAATATTGAAGAAGGGTTTTTCTTCTGGTGTGGTGGCTACTATGCTCAATGCCTGCAAACCTGTTTCTTCTGAGGCGTACCATTGTGTCTGGTCGACCTTTCTGTCTTGGTGTGCTGATATGGACCTGTCTCAGGAATTTGATCTGCCTATGGTCCTGGCCTTCTTGCAGAACGGTGTGGATAAGGGCCTCTGTTTGAGTTCCCTTAAGGTTCAGACTTCTGCTCCCTCTGTTTTCTTTCAGAGTCTCATTGCTATTCTTCCTGATGTCAAGGTTTTCTTCCAGGGCGTTGCTCATAATTGTCCTGCCTTTAAGAATCCCGCTCCTTCGTGGGACCTTAACTTGGTTTTGGGTATCCTTCAGCACCCCCCCCTTTGAGTCCTTGGCTGCTATTCCTTTACGCCTGCTGACGTAGAAAATGGCCTTTCTCCTGGTGATCGTGTCTGTTCGCTGTGTCGTGGAGTTGCATGCTCTGTCTTGTAGACCACCCTTTTTGGTGTTTCACAAAGACAAGGCAGTGCTTTGCACTTCTCAAGAGTTTCTCCCGAAGGGGGTCTCAAAGTTCCACATTAATCAGGAGATTGTGGTGCCTTCTTTCTGCCCTGACCCTACCTCTGACAAGGAGAGGGATCTCCACTTGTTGGATGTGGTTTGTTGTCTCAAGTTTTATGTACATCGCACATCCATCAGACAATCTGATGTGCTGTTCATCATTCCTGAGGTCCCCAGGCAGGAAGACCTGCATCCAAAGTGACTATTGCATCCTGGATCAAGTCCACAATTGTAAGGCTTACGAGCTGAGGAAGAAGCCTGTTCCCTTTCGGGTCACTGCTCATTCTACTAGATCGATTGGGGCTTCTTGGGCTTACAAGAATCAGGCCTCTGCTGCTCAATTGTGCAAGGCTGCCACTTGGTAGTCTGTGCACACCTTTTCGAAGCACTGCTGTGTTGATGTGCTGGCCAGTTTTGGGAGGAAGATCCTGGAGGCAATCTTACCTGTCTAGGATCTTCTTTTGGTTCTTCCTAATTTTTTGAGCCCTGTTGGCTCTAGTTGAGTGTGCTGTGTAACAGTTTCTGGGGTGTTGTTACCCCTGTTCTGTGTCCGTTCACACTTTCATTTGTTTTGTTGGGCTTTCTCTGATCAGATGGTTCATATCTGCTCTGGCGACTTTGGGGGCCTTGCGCCTGGTCCTTGCCTTACTTCCCGCCTCTGGGAAACTCAATGGTTGGACATCCCATAGTTATCAATAACCTTTATTGGACGACAAAGAAAAGAGGATTTTAGTCTTACCTGTTAAATCCTTTTCTCTTAGTCCATACAGGTTACTGGTCTCTCGCCCTGTCAAGGGACCATGCTTGGCTGTCCTGTGGCAGACCGTGGGGGTCCTTCGGGGTCATGCTCACAGGAATCTTCTTTCCCTTCTACTATCTAGTTAATAGTTAGTGTCTCAAATCTTATTGGAACTGGTTGGCTAGCTGCAGCCAAGGAGGGAAGGTAGGCCCCACCCCCTGCATTCAATTCTAGAATTGTTCCTGCCTAATTAAAGGGGTAGATCGTCTACCCAAAGTTACCAGTAACCTGTATGGACTAAGAGAAAAGGATTTAACAGGTAAGACTAAAATCCTCTTTTTTCAATGTCTTGTCCTCAGTTGAGGCCAGAAGGTCTTTTAGGTTGTTGTCCCTGTTTAAAGACTTTTTTTTTTCCATTTTTAGTCTATTCAGAGTTTTTGAACCATATTGGTTCTTGTTTGGCAGTTTGCTGTGCTAGTTTGGTTGGTACAAATCCAGCATACATGATGCTAGTCTTAGTCCTGTGGAATACGTGTTTCCTTTTCCCTCCCATGAATATCTTGCTATATACCCATGGTTCCTGTGTTCAATATAGGACGTAAGAGAAAAGAGGATTTTAGTGACACCATTAAATACTATATCTTGGTCCATATGGAGCACAAGACTCCCACCCAGAGAAAAAACCTTGGTATTTAATCTCTGGATAGAGGAGTCTTCTTGGAGTCTCTGGTCAGGGGTGTTTCCTTTTCTTCCTGTTTTTGTACCACTTTGCTATAAGTAAAACTTGGGGCAGGAGGTAATGCTGGAAGAAAAGAGGGGAGTCTCTGTCTCATAGGCCCTGCCTTTTATGAAGTGCCCTGCCCTCTGGAGTAGGGAAGCTTTACACCATGGTTTCATATGGACTAAGAGAAAAGGATTTAACAGTAAGTTTCACTAAAGCCCTCTTTTAATTTAATTTGGTGGGAATTTTTATTTGTCTGCTATGGTGCTGATGGTTGGCCTAAGAATTGCTTCACTTTTCTTATGGGCATAAGTTGGTCTGAGTTTTAGGAGCCGGTGATGTGAATATATGAAGATATTCTTTGGGAGCCAGATGTGTTGCTCACAAAAATTTTGGAGCCGTAAGTATAATTTTTATTATGATTTTACCTCCTTCCATATGCAGCATAAAAATAATTTGTGTTCAGCAAGCAGATGCATAGAGATCTTGTTTTTATTAAAAGTAGATCTGTGTTCTTCTTCTTGAGCAGAAAAAAATGAATGGGAGCAGTATGAACAAAATGTTTATTTTTGTCAGTAATAATACCTCAATTCAAGCTGGGTTTCTTAGACCCCTTCTCCCATTTACTAAAATGGGATTACAAAGCTGAGATAGGAAATCTGCTCAAAGGTCCCAGACATGTAATCCACTTAGTAAATCCAACAAAATAGGATGAGTGAAAATGTTCCTGCTGGTGTTCTGTTTCACATTCTAAGGTAAAACATCAAATATAATATTTACAAAAGGTGATGGCAGCTCCAGTCCTCAAGCACTGCTGAGAGGCCAGATCTGAAAGCAATCTCTTAAAAATAAATTGGGATAATTTAACTTTAAATATTGTGTAGTTTAATTTGTTCTGGTTTTGAATTTTCTTTGTATATGCAACCTTGAGGGATTGATTGCTCACTGTATATTATGGAAGCATTGGTATAGACTTGAGATGAGGAGGCTTTATTTATCCTTCTCAAACATATATCTTCAAATATGAAATTGCACAAGAAACATAAAATTAATTTAAATGGCTCTTGGATAAATATACGTGTCAAAATATACCAATGGGGGAATAAGTACAAGAGGAGCAAATTAAGACCAGTGTGGCTTAATAACATGGTTTGCAGGGAAATGAAAAATAAGCAGGCAAACCAAGTACACGTAGAAGACCGTTCCAGTGAAGGATTTATTTTTCCATAACGCAATCTCGGCTCTACTGAAGAGCCTCCGCCGGTCCCGGAACTGGATTCCCCTGCAGTCAGCTAGAGCGCTGACGTCAGGGAGGGGGAAACTTTGGAAACGGATATCTCTCAAACAAAGTTTTGAGAGATGGCACTGGGGGCATTTAAGTTGTTTTTTAATGGCTACAAGATGCAGTATAGTAAAATTTAACTATTAATATCCCTTTAACTCTTTGAATGCCAGAGGGGTACAGAATGCACTGCAAAGCAATGCGTTCTGTACCCCTCTGGCACTCAAAGGGATAAAGGGGATCTATCACCCCTAAACAAGTTTGTCTTAATAGGCAGTTTATATAGAGAATATGTGTAATATTGTAGTCCTTTTTTTGGATCACTATTTGACCGAAATCTAAGGAATAAATACTGCCCTGCACCCTACTTTCATACAGACTGCGGTTAGTTACCAGCTCTGTACCGCAGTCTGTCACTCTGCCTCTGCTCCCCTCCCTTTATCCAGCCTCCTCTGATGACCAAGGCTTTCTGCCTATAAGCTGGAGCGATCTTAAGCCAATGCGAGCATTCCAGTTTACAGGTAGAAAGCCTCCGTCATCAGTGGAGGCTGGATAGAGGAAGGGGAGCAGAGGCAGAATGACAGACTGCAGTACAGAGCTGGTCTTTATAACCAGTGTAAAAAATGCAAGGAGCTGTAAGGCTCCTTTCACTTGGGCAACTTAAACACAGCATTGCTGCATTGGGTTTGTCGCTTTTGTGACGTGTCCTTTTCTGTGTTATGGTGCATTTCACACAGGCAACTATAACTTTGTGTGAACATATGTTTCATCTTTATTGAGCTGTCTCAGGAATAAAAGTCTGGGCAGGGGCCCATTGTGCCTCTGGCAGACCTTCCAAACAAGCGCTGATTCCAATCGATAACCAACCCATGTGGTAGCCAGCCAACAATTCTGAATGGTGCTCACATTGGCTGTCTGTAAGATGCACCTCTTCTGCTTTCAGATCATTGATGGAATGCAGGAAAAGGTGAATAAAACTACATGGGCGACAGAACTGTTGCAGCAGGCTACAACTGTCTTGTTGCCTGTGTGATAGAGGCCTATTGGTTTTTGGATAATTGAGTTTCTTTAGGAGAGGAAATCTCTCAGAATAGCACTAGTGATTGAATCAGAGACCAAGTAATTTATTACAAATTGCAGTAGTGCCCTTTAGAAAACTGATTGCTTCCAGAAAATCAGTTAAAGGTAAGGTGATCAGACCTCACCTTTAATGCAGGACACACATTAACATTTTATTCTGCAGGGCTAAATAGAAATCAGTACAGCCCAGCAGCATTTCCATATCTGTTCTGATAACTTTATTTTAAGGGACATTATCACCAAAAAATGAAAAGGGATGATTCAATAAAATATTATGTGCTCCTGGACAGCTTTTTTAAAATATTTTCTTTAGTGAGAAAGATCAATAATCTTTCCAATAATAGTCAGAAGTTGTCACTTGTGGTCTGTTGGAAAGCAGATAACACTACAAGTGATAATTGTTTTAAGATTAGAACCCACCCAGTTTAGTTCACTAAAACACTTATTTCTTATGTTTACCTAAATCATGCATTGCATTACCCTTAACACTTGCATGCACAACTGCTTCCAGATGATTAGGAAATGCATGTTTATAACATATTTTGGGGTGTATGTGTGAAGAAACAGGAGGTTAAACTTTCATGTCCCTGTGATATATGAGGATTGTAGGATTACATGGACATTCCAGCAATACATCTGCTATGGACATTTCCTATCTCAAGTCCTTTGAACTCAACCTCGCCATCTATTGGTTGAACCTTGCATTGCAGCATTGTGCTATGTGCTGCCATCTATTGGTTGAACCTTGCATTGCAGCATTGTGCTATGCACTGCCATCTATTAGTCGAACCTTGCATTGCAGCATTTTGCTATGCACTGCCATCTGTTGGTTGGTGACCTATACTGCAGCATTGCTGTGTCCCATGCGAGTATGCAAATATGGCACTGTTGCATTCTGGGACCTTCAGTTTCTCTCCAATGTTTTCATTATACTCCTCCATCCTACACACCAAAATTGTTATACCCTGTTATGTTTGTTGTATGTCTTGTCTTCTGTGTATTATATTTTGTTATAGTCATGTCACCACAAGTTAAATGAAGGCAGTGAAAGTCCTGATATTCCATTTTTAATAAATGGGAATGTGTTTTTCCTACTCCTGAAGCAGATGTTTAGGCTGTGTTATGATGATGAATATGGATGACACAGAGGCATGTGTAGCCAAAAGCACCTTGTTAAAGGCAGTTTCATATTACCAGGGCAGAGGGGCAAGTTCATGCCAGGAGGAGGTGTCTTTGTTACACAGGGACCTGAATCTGTTCCCCAGGATAAGGCAGAGGGGTTAGTTCCTGTCCAGCAGAGACTTCGCAGCAGAGGGGACTATACCTGCTCCAGTGGGTAGAAGTGAAAGTCCCTACCCAGGTCACTGCTCCCCATTGGGCTGGCTGCACCTGGAGGTTGGGTTGGGGATTGATGACACCAGGCCCGTGTAGCCAAAAGTGCCTTGTTAAAGGCGGTTTCATATTACCAGGGCAGAGGGGCAAGTTCCTGCCAGGAGGAGGCGTCGTCGTTACAGAGGGACCTGAACCTGTTCCCCAGGACAAGGCAGAGGGGTTAGTGCCTGCCCAGCAGAGACTTCACAGCAGAGGGGACTATACCTGCTCCAGTGGGTAGAAGTGCGAGTCCCTACCCAGGTCACTGCTCCCCACTGGGCTGGCTGCACCTGGAGGTCTTCCAATCCGGTTGACCGCTCCTCCTCTGGGTGGTGCAGCTAGATCCAGTGACAAACGGCCCAGGTCTGTCCGGTGGTCCTCTGAGGCCGGTCCGGTGTAAATGACCTGGTAGGTGCTCCCCTAACGCTACAGGGGTGGGTGCCTGCCGCTAGGGGCCGTCTCAGTATGCAACTAAGAAATTTTTCAAATGCTGTTTAAGAGTACATGATAACTACAGTTATATAAATCATATTCCTGGGGATTGTCCTAAGGTAGAACCTGGTGGTTCTGTAACAGGGTTTAATTAGGGAGGTTTTAGGGACCCTTCAGATCTCTTGAAAAGGAGTAGGAAAGAGACTTTGCCCTTTCCGTTCTATGAACCCCTTGATCAAGCTGTTCTGGAGGAATGGAAGTCACCAGATAAGATGGTCTTCTTGTCCCAGGCCCTTTTCCATGCTTTATTCCTTTCCCCTATTGCATTGCAGCTGTGGGCTACTGCTCTGGCAGTTCATCCTCATTTCTCCAAGCGCACAACCTTACCATTAATTAATTTTTTGGCCTCAAAGACCAGACTGCTTCATGTGTTTGCCACAGCTTGGGTGGCTAAAGCCATAGCTGTTTGGAATTAGCTGTTTCATTCAGACTCTTTCAAGGAGGCATTGTTCTTATGCTTTCCAAGGTCATCAAGGCTAACTTTTATATTTGTGAGGCAGCTTTTGATACTATTTTCTCAGCAAGACATCTGTTCTCATTATTAGCACAGTGTATATTTCGGCTGAAGATCTGCTCAGCTGACCCTTTGTGGGCAAAGAGCTCTTTGACCCAGAACAGAATAAGGTCATTAACCATATCACTGGGGGCAAGGGTTCTCTGTTACCCAAGGTGACTTCTAAGCATCCACCTTTTCTATGGAAGCCTTGCTTATCCCCCCCCCCCCAGCCAGTATATAAAGGTAGCCAAAGCTCCTAACCCCCTCTTGAGCTAGGCTTACTTTCTCCTCAAACCTTAGATGTCCTGAGTGGGCAAGAAGCTTAATTCATACACTGTAGTTTAAGATGGAGTCCTTGTGTTACATTATTGCCAGGGGAATTTTTTGTATTCCTGGACAAAAGGAATACATATCTTCATGTGCTTATCAATATGCAACATCAGTGATATCTTTGCTTTGTTTTTCAGGATTGCCATTTCCAATTCATGGCTCTATCCTTTGGATTGGCGTGCACTCAGGTTTTCACAAAGATTATGGAGGTCTTGTCCGAACATATTCAGTCTCTAGGGATCTCCTTTGTTCCTTATCTAGACAACCTCTTGCTGAAGGCGCCTTCGGTGGAGCTCTTACGTCTCCATCTACAGACATGTGTCCCCATTCTGGTATAGGCTGGCTGGGTTATCAGTCTCAAAAATTGTCTTTGAATCCGTCATAATCCCTTGTCTTATCTTGGGATTTGAGTCAACACCCTTCAGGGATTGGTCTTTCTACCAACAGACAGAGTTCAAACAGTGTCTTGGGCTGTGTCACGCTGTTGTTGAAGGTGCAGGATTACATGACTGTTGGGTTCACTAATGTTGGTGGTAGAGACAGTAAACTATGCCCAGTTCCTCATTTGGACCCTTCAGTTGAATAGACTTAGGAATTGGTCCAAGCAACAGAAACCTGTCTCCTGGGTGATGTCCCTTTCGGCCTGCATGATAGTGGAACTTTGTTGGTGGCTTAAAGAAAGGCACGTAACATTGGGGTTCCCTATTGGGGTTCCCTTTGATCTTAAAGGACTGGTCCATAGTGACAGCGGATGCCGTCTGGCTGGGATGGGGAGTGACATTCACCTCTCTGGTGGTACAGGGCTTTTGGTCCAACCATGAGAGCCAACTTTCTATCAATGTGCTGGAGCTGTAGGTCATTTGCCTGGCTGTTCAGCATTGGTCACAGTTGTTTCAGTCTTGCGATACAGATCCAGTCTGACAATGCCATGCAATTGCATTGATATTCTTCCCTAGGTGGATTCTGATTTCCATATTAATCAGGAAATCATTCTTCCTTCTCTTTGCCTTGCTCCCTCAATTAGAAGGGAACAGGAATTTCACTGTCTGGACGTAGTCCAGTTTCTTAAATACTACGGTCATTGTACATAACCTTTTCACAAATCGGATTTGCTTTTTGTAATCCCTGAGGGCCTATGTGCAGGTCATGTGGCATCCAAAATGAAAGTGGCCTCTTTGATCATGATGGCTGTTTGCAGGCCTTAGTCATTAGGAAGAGACTGCTGCCCTTTCAGGTAACAGCTCATTCCACACAAATGTAGGTGCTTCTTGAGCCTACAAGAATCAGGCCTCTGAGGAGCAGTTGTGTGAGTAGGCATCATGGTCGTCCCTCCACACTTTTGCTAAACATTGCATAGTTAATATATTTGCTTTGGCTGTGGACAGTTTTGGGAGAAAGGTCCTCCAGGTGGTAGAGCCTTTGTAGGGTTCTTTTTCTAAATTTCTAGTAACATTTCTGTTTCTGAGCTTTTTGTATCGTGGTGTCTCTTGATAACTGAGGTTCGTGGTTGTATTTGGTTTGTCGCAGTTGGGAATTGTTTGGTTTTATTTTTATCTCCCCCTCCTCGGAATCCTGTTTGGGATAGCTTTGGTATATCCCCATGATTCCTGTGTTCTATGGTGAACTAAATAGAAAAGGGGATTTTTTTGTGTATATTCTGATAAATAATTTTCTCTTAGTCCTTATGGAACACAGGACATTCCTCCCAGAGAAAAACATAATCTTTGAGTTTGGAGCAGGGGTGTCTGACGGTTCTCTGGTGTGGTGACCACCTTGCTGCCTTTCATCTATTCTTGTTTGTTTGCTGTATGTTGAAACAGAAGCTTCTTCTGCTGGGCTGGGGTAATGTGGAGCTGGGAGGGTGTCTCTACCTCCAGAGGTTTAGATGCAATGCCCTGCCTCCTAGAGGAAGCTACTTTAACCCCACGGTTCCACAAGGACTAAGAGTAAAGGATTTATCAAATTTAAACCCATTAACCCATTTAAACTAAAAGAAAAGGATTTATCAAATTTAAACCCAATTTTCAACCCAGGCTGCTGTTGAAAAATGATTTTTGCTCTCTGTTGGACTGTATTCCTTTGCAGGTGATCACATGGTAATTGTTTTTATCTACAAAATGTACCCATAGACTGCAAAAGTAATATGTGAGGTAAAACTATTGATAACATTGATCACCTTCAATATAATCTAGCCTTTGATAAGGGGATGAATGTTTGTTTGCTTTGACTAGTTTAATAATGAATATTGCAACCCTGCAGAAAAGGTACCAAATGAAAAACTGCACATTATTTTAAGTCAATTAATTCAAACTTATTTTCTGTAATGCATTTACTTGGCTTCTATCCTGTTCTTGACAGTTGAAGACTGGCGTTATCTACTCTTGGCATAGTCACAATTCTATCGTCTGAATTATAAAAACCAAACAAAAACAAAAAAACTTTAAGTTACCTATAATCTGGTATATTCACATCAATATTCAAGGCCCACTAACAGATCATGTTGTAAAGCTATCCCTGCTTAGCACAATTAACTCAATTGTTTGCTCAGGTAGTTTGATTGACCCATCCGTGTTGAAGCAAACAGCCTTAGGCCTCTTTCACACGGGTGACAACTTCTGTAGCCCTCTGCGCAAGGGTGGATTGTGGTGCAGTACTAGCCCGGGGGATTTTTTTATTTAACTGGCCCACTAGCTGGTATTCTAATCTGTATGCATATAATAAAATGATCAGTTATAAACCCTTTGCATGCCAGAGAGGTGTACAGTAATGTGTTCTGCAATTAACCCATTGAATGTCTCACAGGTGCACAACACATTGCACAGGAATGTGTACCTCAATGAATAACCCCATGAGTGCTAAAAAAATGCATAATTCATCATTAACTAACACCTTTATTCACCTTTCTGGCATACAAGGGGTCAGTTACTGATGGATTATGCCTCTCCAGCATGCAAGGGGTTAATCAGTGAGGTTCTACACCTATGAGAAATCCAGTGGGTTAATAACAGAATAAAAGATTGTTGTAATCCTCTCTGGAATGCAGAGGGTTAATAACTGATTATTTATACCTCTCTAAAGCATACAGGGGGTTAAAGGGCTAACAGATGATAAAATTAGCCTCTCTAACAATGGGCACAGTTAGTTAGGAAGAATTAAGAGATACCAGTTGAAACTGCTAGGCATTTGGGACTCAGAAGCTCTGCCTGCTAATCATACACACAGTAGACTCACTGCAGGCAGAGCAGGGCTGGCAAAGTCAGCCTTGGGGGCGGGACAATTACAGAGGACAGGACCCGATCTCTACACTTCACTGCTGCACAGCTCTGGTGAGTGAGTTGTCACTCACAGAGTTGTGGACTGGAGAGGTGAGATCATATGATCTCCCTACCGGCCCATAACTGGGAGGCTACCGGGGGATGCCCGATCCCCCGATAGGACAGTCCGCCTCTGCGACATAAAGAACTCCCTTCTCTCCTGCATTCCACAACCCACTGGAACACAGATGATTCCAACCAAAAGTAATGGCTAGTGTCCACGTGGGTCAGTCATTCATTAGTGGTTACTATGAAAACTGCAACCTCCAGCTTTGCTAATATTTAAAGTGTACTGGCAGACCCCACAGGCCTACTTGGTGCAACTTTACTGCATTCCTGAGGGAAAGAGGTAATGATGGACATTGGTCCGATCACACTGGGCGATAGTTGTGGATGTGTGCCGGTCCACGGGCAACATAACTAGTGTATCATCACTATTTTGATGTAATCCTTATGACAGGGGCCTTTTAAATTACCATTATCATTGTTCAGCTGTGTGTTTTCCATTGGACCAGTTTGTAAAAAGCCCAGGGCTCTTTACAGCCCTAAAAAATGGCTCCTGTCAGAAAACTGTCCTGTGGCTGTGGCAGGGGAATAGGACGCAGCCTGATAGTCTGTGCTTCATAGACTACCAGTGTCAGATTTGCAAGCCCTTTTCTAGTAGTCAGTCTCAATGGACCAGCCGAAGAGCACTGAGTGTTTCTTTTCTGACCCCCCCCCCCCATTCACCTCTCCCAAGATCCTTTGGGCTGCACAAGGCCACCCCTGCTTCTTTGGCTGGTTTGCTCCCAGAACATCAGATTTAGCAGATGGGCTCTATCCAAGTGAAAACGACACTTTAAAAAGCAACCATCACTTGGAAAGTGCTCCATCTGCAGATCTGCTTCCCTCTGAGCAGTCGTGCTGATGATGCAGAGGCTGCATTGTGAGACCCAGCAGACTTATTGGGAAGCGTAACATGGGTCTGAAAAAGGCAAGAGGCTGAACTGCATTGTGTGGGCACTTTCCTGTCCTGTGTAATTCATGTCCCCATAGAGCCTCTGTATCTGCCTTGAAGGCCCAGCACAGATGGTCTATTTTGGGCATTCCACCTGCAACCCAGGTGTTTGTGACCAAAAGCCATGCACTGGGTTGTGTTCCAACTAAAGGGGCAACTTTCTTATAAACTCCCCTCAAATGGAACACAGGAACAGTTTTATTTGGCCTGCACAGTGCAGCCTCTGGCTTTTTCTAAGTCCTGTCCAGCATCCTTATGTAGCTGTAAACATTAATATTTTAACCTTATGAGTGCCAGAGAGGTATCCAACGCTCCGGCACTCAAAGGGTTAAGAATATCTCTTCTTTCATTCAGGCAGCACAACCAAAATAACTAAACTGATGATTGTGACACCTGTGTAAAAGCAATATTTCTAAAACCTCCACCGCTTAAAACCTTTAGGAATGCGGTTGGACACTCTTGGGATAAGGTTACAGATCTAGTAGGAAAAGACCAGACCGGACAGGCCATATGGCTATTGTCTGTTGTCACTTTCAGTTTTCTATATTTGATCACTGATTTACAAATCTTAGGGCCATATTCCATAAGCTGTTCCCATTTTTTTAGGATTTCCCTGCTTGTGCTGAGGTGAGTTTTTTTTTTAAATGACTAAGACTCTTATTAAAGCGGTACTTTCACATCCAAAAAAAAACTTGAGCACGGATTTGAATAATTAATATTAGATTAGAGCTGGGTTTTTTTTTCCCACTTACCTACGAGTGGAGATATTAAGCCTGAAAATGTGCAACTTCCGCATTCTGCGGCACCCTGTATGTGCTGCACAAAGCCGCAGGACTTCCCACCTCCCTTCCATCTGCCCCAGGGAGCGAGGTCACTCTTCCCTTCGGAGCTGTATTTTTGTGGGCTGACGTTACAGCAAGCTCCATTTACCATGCTACTGAGGTTGCACTCATAGGTAAGTGGGGGGAAAAGAAAACCCAGCACTAATCTTATATTAATTATTCAAACCCATGCTCAAATTTATTTTGGATGTGAATGTTCTGCTTTAAAGGGGATCTATCACCCATATACAAGGTTGTCTTAAAATGTAGGTTATATAGCAAATAGGTGTAATAATGTATTAATTTCTTTTTCAAAATCCGTATTTGGCCGAAATTCAATGAATAAGTACTGCCCTACGCTCTACTTCTGGACAGGCTGTGGTTACCAGCTCCGTACCACAGTCTGTGACTCTTACTCTGCTCCCCTCCCTATATCCAGCCTCCTCCAGTGACAGTGGCTTTCTGCGTGGAAGCTGGAACGATCTCTAGGAGGCTGGATATAGGGAGGGGAGCAGATGAGGCGTGACAAACTGCGTTACAGAGCTGGTAACAACAGTCTATCCGGAAGTAGAGCGCAGGGCAGTATTTATTTGTTGAATTTCGGCCAAATATGGATTTTGAAAAATAAATTAATACATTATTATTATTATTATTAGTTATTTATACAGTGCCAACTAATTCCGCAGTGCTATACAGTTGGATACGTTTTTATTACCCCTATTCACCATATAACCTACGTTTTAAGACAATCTTGTATAGAGGTGATAGATCCCCTTTAACTCCCTGTAGTCAGTCAGGGAAATCCTAAACACATGGCTTGTTAGTAGTCTCTGAGGAGCGGGTTGGGAACCACTTCAGTAAGGTGAAGGTGAGCAGTTGTGTAGCAAACCAACTGCAACAGTGAGGACAAAAGACAATAATTTATTCAAATGGAGCTTTTAACCTATTTATGCTAGAATGATGCATTGCAGCATCATCTAGTACTGGAGACATCTAGAATACAGGGGGGTAAAACATCTATTCATCTACACCCCAATAACCTTTTGAGTGCCAGAGAGAGGTGCCCAGTATATTAATGGACACTAAAAATGGTGCTTTCATTCTCTTAACTTTTTTGCTGTGAGAAGAAACACATCACATTGTGCTGAGACAAACTGTAGACCCCTCTAGCAGCAAATGGTTTAACCCTTTGAGTGCCAGAGGGGATACGCAATGCATTGCTTACCCCTCTGGCACTCGAAGGGTTAAACAAAAGCTCAATTATTTGATGAGTGGCAGTCAGATGCAGCAGAAAACAAACTAGTTTTCATTTATTCCAACAGACTAGTGTAGCATGTCGTTTTAGAATTACAGCTCAGCAGAGTTCATGTCCGAGTTTGCTCTAGACAACAAATGAATGTAACATCAGCTCTTGGACTTTATCCCATATCTGCTCACAATAAAGATTGTGTTCTGCTCCTCCTACCGCTCAATCCTCTGAAAAAGATTTACTTTGGTGTTCATGAGCCAAAGGGCTTTGCTTGCACTGCAGTCCACAAGGAACTTGGCTGTTTGCAAATCAGTTTGTTTTTTCAACAGAGCCAGCGCTAGGCAGAAGTAATAGAGCCAGTGTTTAGAAGTGGAGGATGGCAAAGGAAGCAGCAGCTGGCAATGCTGAGGGGGTAGGGCCTCAAATAATCAGTGCTTGTGGGAGTGATGGTACGAAGTGAAATAGAGCACACCACTGACCTCAATTATCATTTATTATTTTTATTACATTTTAACAGGAAAAAAAGGTTTATTAAACTGATCACACACAACTTCTATAAAGAGCTGTGTACATGTATGGTGTTGTATAAATAAAGATACATACATATTCCCTTCTCTTACAGAAGAAGAAATGTATAGATTTTAGTGGCCTATTCTGGAAGCTAAAGAAGTGCATCTCTAGATTAAATCAACTAACCATAGTGTACAATTGAAAAGTTCCATTGATTTTGGGAATTATTTCTCCCCGTGGTACAGCAGATTTGCTGCAGAACTACGCCTCTTTAGCTTCCTCAGTCTGGTTTAGTATTCTGTAAGTACTATAAATATTTAAAGTGAAGTGAGATTTTTTATGTTCTGTGCTCCAAGATAGGATATGTGTAATTATACATGTAAAGGAAACCTAAAATACAGGAGCATAACTATAAAAGAAATCTGGAACAATTTTGGGGCAAAGTTCTACAAAATCTGTATTAATAAAAGGAGAAGCTGCCACATGATGGAGAATTCTCTTCCCATGCCAATCACACACCAGGGTGGAGGTAAGGAGGAGATATGCTAATTTTAATAATTTAAACATGACCTACTGCTTTGAATTGGACACATTACAGTTTCTCTCCCACCCACCACACACTCACTAAACCTTTAAGCATCAGCTGCCCTAGCCAAAGGCAATACTCTGCACCAGACGGTGCCTCTGAGTGTACCTCACTCTTCACACAAATGCATCCCAGGGTGAGAAGAGTAAGCTACACTCAGCGGCATTGTTAAATTTGTTGTGCAGTATTCTCATTTGCTATGGGATGTGTATGAGCAATGTGCATCACCATTGGTACCACTGGGCAGGGATGTGATCAGCAAGGTGGGGATGTACAAAGAAGAAGAGAAATATTTAGTGTTAAACGCTGTTTCAGACAAGCATGTTTAATGTGTGTATGGCCATCGATTAGGATGCATTCAGCAGGGGCTTTGTATGTGTGTTTGTGTATCAGTATAATTACTCAACAACTTGCATAGGCAGGAGTCCATCAAACAGCACTCAAGTATGTATTTAACCCTGGCACTCAAAGGGATAATTACACCAAACACTGCAATCTGCTTCATACAAATACCCATTGCTTTAAATGGTACATTTAATCTGATGCACCCTATAGAAGCCTAGAGGTTAATTGTGTAAGTATTGTGCAGTTGCTTTGCCCCAAATTGCTCCACATTACCTCTGCCCTGTAATGTTCAGTACGTCCTGTGAAGTGTATTTAAAAGCACAAGAAAGCATGACAAGTGTCCCAGAAGTGATGGTGCTATAATGTCTGTAAACTGTCAGATAAGATAATAGTTAATCTGAATATGAGGAGGTGGGTAATTTCAAGTAAATGAACAGTTTTATAACTTGTTACATATTATCAGTCATCTGTAATTCAGCTACTTGAGCCTGCCTTAGAAAGGCATAGTTATAGAACAGTAATGTAGGGTGGCACTGATGGAAATAAACTCCACTTATCCAAAATATAATAGAAAACAATATAATATAGTGCCAGTGCGCTATTTCTCCAGTGGTCTGATAGTGGACAGACCACAAAAAACAACAAGAAAATACAATACGGACAAAGCGCTCTGAAGTATTATAAAAATATACAATTTATTCAATATGACACTTAGATCAAATTGATACAAGCGACCTCCTATCCAGATATGTATCGTAGCATATAAATAATATGCAACAGACACCTACCAGACAGGATGTAATGCAATAAAACAATGATACAATATAAGCACCGAAAGAATGTATCTGAAAATAATAATAATATTAATAAGTAGCTAGAGATCACAGTATAAAAACACTGTGCATCTAGCTATGGCCATATAAAACAATGCAATCTAAAATGTAATACTAAACAACTAGATTATCACTGCTAAATGCTAAATCAAGCTAGAACTAGGCTATATGTCCAAACTGATACAATCACCCTGCTGAGAGTATTCACAGTGATATATTGTACAGAAATGTATATCTGCCAAACTCTTGATTCAGCCAAATATAGGTTTACTCCATCTTAATAAATAGGTGTGTCGATGTAAAATCTTTCGTAATTATTAGAGGCCTTCCTCCTCTCTATCCAGTGGGTATAGCAGTCCAATGCACAGTTAGTATTTCTTCTCTGCTCTATCTAGCGGGTGATATAAACCAGTGCAGGGTCAGTCTGTCAGCTCCGCTCTATCCAGCGACTGATATTCCCCGATACACGGTATACCAATATAATCTGACCTACTCAGAAAATGAAAGTCTCCTCTGAGGCCCTATGTCCGTTCGTGTATAACACCGAAACACACCTTTAACAAATTCTATGGATAGTATATGGCTGTCAGCTGATAAGGCAGAGTACTCCGTAGTGAAATTCCTTACAGCGGATCGTAGTTCCCTCTCTCAGCGGGCAAAATCTTTCTCCTCGCATATGCTCATGAACATCAGCAGTAGTGTTTAATATAAAACGGTGCCAACTACTCTAAAAGCCTACGCGTTTCGTATCAAGGACACTTCGTCAGGGAAGTTGCTTTGCCCCAAATTGCTCCACATTACCTCTGCCCTGTAATGTTCAGTACATCATGTGAAGTGTATTTAAATGCACAAGAAAGCATGACAAGTGCCCCAGAAGTGATGGTGCTATAATGTCTGTAAACTGTCATAGATAAGACAATAGTTAATTTGAATATGAGGGGGTGGGTAATTTCAAGTAAATGAACAGTTTTATAACTTGTTACATATTGTCAGTCATCTGTAATTCAGCTACTTGAGCCTGCCTTAGAAAGGCATAGTTGTGTTTATATTAAAGGAGTCTTTATTTAAATAAAGAAATCTTATTGATGCTAACCTGGAGTCTCTGAAATTTAAAGTGAACTTGTCATATCTTATACAGTGTGTTAATTTTATGGGGGGTGATTTTGGGAGCGTGGATTTGTCTAGGGCTTGCAGAGCTGAGTGGTTGGGGAGTGAACCCTCATGGTTATGTAACTTTTGTATCATTGCTATAACACATTTTTAGAATATGATGGAAACTGGAGCTTCTTTTTGTCTCTTTTTGGATGACTTCTCTCACCCTCCTCTTTTTTCATCGAATGCAACTATTCACTGTATTAGCCTTTCTTCGCTTTTGAAGAAGAGCATAGGGAGGTGGCTACTGGAGAGAATAGCCAATGTTCAGTGAAAGCAGGAGGAGCCTTCTGGAGAGACCCTATGAGAAGCTCCTGTTTTCTTTAGCTACCTTTTGGCAATAATATAAAATTGTATATTTTTACAAAATATTACATGCTCAGTACCAAGGGTATATGTATAATGAGTGCAAACATGGCAGCCATTATCTAAACCAGTCTTTGCAAAATTTCTAACCATGGTTGCTTTTTGACAATATGGATATGGTCATTTTGCATAGCAGTGCTGGTGACTGGTGCCGAAACAGAGCCTTGTGCCCTTCATGGCAAACCCTTTACACCCCTGACCCCAAAGGACCATGATTCCCCCCTCCAATTTGAGAACCCCTGTTTTAACTGTATATAACCACATGTTTTATTTCTGTAATGGTGTTCCATTAATCCTTTGGGTGCTAGAGAGGCATCCAACTCCATGATGACCAGAGGGGGGTGCAACACATTGTGAAGAGGTGTTGCCCCCCCCCCGGTCCCCAGAGGGTTAATAGTCTGAAAACACTGAGACGTTTAAACCTCTTCTCTGATAAATGCCATTAATTGTATTATTCTGCAGCAAACTGGAATTGTATCATCATCATATATAGTATAAAAGGTGCAGGATGGGTTAAATTAATTGAAAATTCACAGAGCCAGCCAAAGATGTGCCGTAGAGAGAAGGAAGCCAGGCTCCTACTATGTAGTCAAATGACCATTTAATGTTCTTATTTTCACTTTGCTACAGAAAATCAATCCCTAGCCATTTTATTTTGCTAGCATTTCATTGTCCTAAAACCATAATGTGTGTGGTCCCTGTGTTCAAAAGAAAAGGGAGCAATTCTTGGGCAGACCAGCTGTACCATGCATTAGAAATACAAATCCCACTTGATTTAAACGGGGGTGTAATCATCTGAATGTTAAAGAGGTATCCAATGCATGGCAATACAGTAAATTGAAGACCTCTATCATTACATGGGTTAAAGGCCCCATTTAAATCAATAAGCTTTTTTTAATTCTAAATGTCTCCCCTATGATGTAGTTGGTTTATCCGAGAAATGCTCCCCTTTTCCTTTGAATGCAGGGCCCTGTTGTTCTCAATACGTCGTACAGCTGGGGTGCACAGAGTAGAAAACATTATCAGCTGGCTTGGGTAAAATTGGATTTTTGGAAACATATGACACCATGTACATACAGTTTATAAGATTTACTGAAAATCACTTAAGTGACCCATCCACTGAATGAATAAGCAGATTTGATTTCCCTTGTGTTAATGTCATTTACCCTAATGAAATATTCCATAATGTGTTTTTTGCAAGGTTTTGCTTGCCATTTACACAATAAGGCACTGACAAATCAGTTAAATGGTACAAAGCAATACACAAATGCAAGTGGTTTCAAAACGTGTTTGGAATTATAGTAAGGTTGGTAAAAAATGAATTGCAGTTGAACAGAGTTGATATCCTGATGATTGCACATAAACCAATAAAATTCCAGTTTGTAACAATTAAGAAAAATAACTTAACTCTTAAGTGCCAAATGAATGTTGCAGCATGTTACTTGAATGCATTTTGAATTCTTCTGGTACTTAAAGGGATAGTAATACTTCGTTTTATCTTTATTTTATTTTGTAGGCATTAAAAAAACATGAAGAACGATATAAGTCTTATCTCTCAAACCTTTATGGTTTAAGAGATATTCACAAGCAAAGTATCCCCCCCCTGTTCAGCCAGATCAGAAGGGAGGTGCCCAGGTAGACTGCAGAGAGGGACAATCTTCAATTAAGATAAGGGAAAAAGCTGAAAAACTTGTCAAGGGGGGCAGGGCTTTCATTGTTCTCATAAGAAGAAGCTTGTCCCCTTCTGTTATCTGTCTATGGACTGCACTCCACATCTGTGAAGAGATGGCTTACACTAGGTAAAAGGGGCGGGAGGGGGAAACTTTGCTTGTGAATATCTCTTAAACCATGAAGGTTTGAGATATAAGACTTATATCATTCTTCATGTTTTTTTAATGGCTACAAAATAAAATAAAGTTAAAACGAAGTATTACAATCCCTTTAAAGGTTTAAATGTGAGTCCATAATCAGAAACTTAAAGATATGCGATTGTGGGGTAAAGTAAATCTTCCAGCATTCCTCATTGCTTTAAAGCAGAGCTGTCACCTAACTTAAACCCCCTCCCCTATGTTCTAAATATTAACATTAGCACCTGGTTTTTGAGAAATAAATTGATCACTTCCTTTAAAATTCAGCCTGTATTGTCACAGTGAAGTGAGGAAGGTCGCGGCCATCCTGAAGAATTAGTCCATGATGGGCAGCCTACTTTCTGTCAATCTTTGTTTAAGCCCTGCCCCTTTTCTCTGTGGCAGGTGCTTAAGAGCACTATCAACATATGTACAGTAAGTATATTTTATAGTGTAGCACATGCCCCATTCATGACTTTGCTGGGGGCGCGTGCACACCATTCCATACATCCTGCACTAAAATGTTCAGATTTCCAGATGTTGGTGTGAAAACTCTGCTCGGTAAGCAGCTCACACAGTGCTGTCATGGGGAGAGCAGGGAAGTTGGTGGGCTGAGAGTCCACTACATAGAGGAAGGCCAGCCATACATTTATATACCTGCTAAACATCTTGTACTGCAGGCAACACCACACATTACTGGAAGTCCTGTGGGGTCACAGAAAGCAGATCTGAAAAGTAACCCCATTGCTTCCTTGTGGGTCCTGTGACAGAGACTGGGCCGTCAGATTTGAAGTCAGTCTTCTGCATGCCCTGTTGAAGGGCTTCCAAGCCCAGCAGTAGGATTCTGTGGAGAGTGTATGCTCAATCTACCATTTTTGTGACTGTGAGCTGTAAACGTTTGGGTTGTGTTCCAGCCCTATGCCAGCTAAGGTGGCGTTGAATGAGGGGGGTTATTCATTTATTTACATTTGTATAACTGTACATTTGTATAGCTTTATAGCCGTCCATAACTTTGCCGTTTTCGTTCTATTCTATAATTAAGTGTCCACCTCCTGCTCTTTTTACATTCATCACAAATCCTCATCCCCTCAGATCTGGAATGCGGTTAGCGGACTGGACAGATCACGCCGAGGAGCAATCTTCTTTCTGTCAGTATAAAGAAAACCCTGCCCCCTTGACTAAGGAAGGCAGATTTTTCTAATGCTGAAAGAAGATTGTCCCTCTTTGCGATCTGTATGGACCGGCTTGTTGATTTTATGGGTAAATCTGTGACATATGAAAAAGGGGACGGGAAGGGGATACTTTATTATAGAACAAAACTAAAATGATGCCAATGTTATGAATGGTTATAAAGCTTCACATTGTTATACAAATGTATATAGAATAGATCTTACTGTAATACCTAAACATTACTATCCCTTTACTCTGCTTCCATAAGAGCAGACTTAGTAAAATGTGGAATTAGCCATTTTTATTTCCTTTATAAGGTCATTGGTTCATTCTGAGTTAAGCAGGCAATCCCATGATCTTTTAATGACTGCTGTGAAAAAATAGCTCGATAGCTGCAAATACTTGAACTGAGGTCAATATAATGGTTATGTATATAACAAACTTGAAGGTTCTCTCTCAACCTGCCTGGGTGAAATTCTTTTATCTTTTCTTTATCATAAAAGAAAAAATATAGCTAACAGAAGAGATGAGACTTAATTTCTCTGTCGTCCAATACAGGTTACTGGTAACTCTGGGTAGGCGATCCGCCCCTTTAAGTAGGCAGGAACAATTCTAAAATTGTATGCAGGGGGTGGAGCCTACCTTCCCTCCTTGGCTGCAGCTAGCCAACCAGCTCCAGAAAGATTTGTTCCTTAGTGAAGATAACACAGGCAAGAGAACAGTTCTGCTATATCTTTAGAAGTTTCTTTATTTTTCTGTTAGAAATGGAACACCACCATTAGGCAGATTACCATAACTGGCAATGCCCTTAGATGTGTCTAGCTCAGTAACCAGGAGCTTTTTGTGGACCTTAAAGGAGCAGTAAACGTTTTTTTATGAAAACACATATTTTACAGAGCATTTCCATCTGAATAAAACAAGGAAACTCCCATCACTGTCAGTTGTTTTATTCAAAATTTATAGCAGTTTAAATAATCAGGAAGTGAATTTACTGTGTTTACTTCTTGATAGTTCTAACTGACAGGAAGTGACTCAGCAGTTTCTATCACATTCTGTAGAGAACTGTATGTCTCTGACTTTTCTGACTTTCCTCTCCATTAGAATCTAACAGGAAATCTAATTAGAATTTGACCACTAGAGGGCACTGCTAACATAAAAAACATGTGTTTAAACTGTAATAACTCTGGAAATATAAACCTCTCCACAGTGGGTGTACCCTTATTTTACTCAATAGGAAAATCCCTACAATATATATTTTTTCATAAAAAAGTTTACTGCTCCTTTAAGCCCTGGGGGGAAAATCTTGGCTACAAGTTCTTTCCTCAGGAGTCGCCCACCGAGGCTTCTTCTTTAAACATGGTAATCTGAAGACAGAAGATCTGCAGGAAAGGTGAGCAACCCTTTGAGTGTTGTAGGTCCACATGTCCCACAGTGCCCCTCCGCACAGGGGTTTTTCATTTGGAGTTCCTATTGCATACTCCAGCACGCTCTGAGTCTATCTGTATGTCTGTTGGGTGTTTGGAGCAGGTTTATGTGGTATTTAACCTTTTAGCTGCTGGTTTGCCATTCATTTTGGGGGTTTTCTAACACTTTTCCTACTGGTTCAATGTTTTTTGGGTAGCTTAATATGTTTTAGTGGTGTTTTATATCTTTTAATATTATACCTTAAATTTTGTAAAAATTGAGTTAAAGGCGCTCTTTACCGCATAAGCGCCATTGCTCTATTCACTCCTATGGGACTGTACAGAGTGGGACATATCTCTGCAACCGTTTAACATAGCGACTTCAAAGATGGGTCATTTTACTTGTCTGCCCTTGCTCTATCATCCGGTTCATGTTTCTAGTGTGTTGGGGGGCTTAGGGGGCTTTGGGCACTGTTTGGGGTACTTTTCTGGGAAAAGTACATTTCCCATGATCGCTTGCTTCATTTCTGATTGGCTCCCGCCACGGCAGCTATTTTGTGATCTTACCAGAGTGAATATCCTATGCAGGGCTTGGACTTTCCTTCTCTCCTTTGCTGATTAACCCTTCGCCTGCCAGATAAGTCTATTTTAGCGATTTCTGGGGTGAAACTTACACACTATAATTGGGTGATTTCTTATACAATAAGGTTATTGACACTGTGAGAATGTCTGTACTCTTGGAGCTTGGGTCCAGACGTAAGACTAAGGATGCTGGGGTCTCTGTATCCCCTGTTGTGCATTGCTCTTCCTGTCAGTAATGGTTACCTAGCATGTCCTGATGTCCCCGAGAGTCTTCCAGGGACCTCCTGCCATGCATTAGAGCCAGTTTGGGTGCAAGAGTTCAAGTCTCCTACTAGGGACCTCAGGTCCACTTTGCAACTCTTTCCATCCCAGTTACAGGGGGTCTTCCATTCTTGGCAGACCCCCTCCTCCGTCAAGTCTTCCCTGCCAAACATCAGGGAGTACCTGACTGATGCGTCTGCTCTAAACTTCTGGACTGACAAGAAACTTGAGGTCTCCCTCAAGTCCATCTTTGTCACTGCTGGTTCTGCCATGCGTCCAGCATTCACAGCAGCATGGGTGAACCGGGCCATTGAGGTCTGGACTTAACAACTCACTCTTGCTGTCTGTCAGGGTGCACCTACTTTGGATAAGTTGTGCCTCCTTGCTAACATTTCTGAGGCACAGCACTATGTTTCTGCTGCCCTATTTGATGCCATCAGTTTGTTGGCTAGGGTTTCCACCATGTCTGTGGTTGCCATACTGGCTCTTTGGCTCAAGATCTGGTCTGCTGATACTGCTTCTAAGAAAGCATTGCTCTCCTTGCCTTTTCAAGGCACTTCTTTGTTTGGGCCAGATCTCAATGATCTGATCAGTGAGGCTACAGGGGGTAAGAGTACACTTCTACCCTTAGTTCCTAGGAAGAAAACACCGCTTAAGCGTAACTGGTATTTTCGTTCCTTTCAGAATGAGACCCGTCCGGCTAACCAGACTGTTTCCTTAGCTCCACGTACCTCCGCCAAGCCCAAACAGCAATGGAATCCCAAGGTCTCCTCCACGCCCAAGGCTTCCAAGCCTTCTTTGGCATGACTTGCCGAGCCCGGGTCCACACTCTACTGTGGGTGGTCGTCTGCGTCACGATCACAGCATTTGGGAGTATTCAGTGTCGGACACATGGGTTTTGCAGGTGTGATAGAAGGGTACAGGATCCCTTTAGTCTCTCTTCCTCCCTTTTGCTTTCTTCCTTCTCAGAGAAACGCCGTCTGTTCAGCGCTGTTCAGGCTCTTCTGGACAAGGACGTTCTAGAGCCGGTTCCACTTCAGGACAGAGGTATGGGTTTTTACTCAAACCTCTTTGTGGTCTCCAAGAAGGATAGTGGTGGTTGTCCCATTTTGGATTTGAAGGATCTCAATTTCTTTGTGACCCGGACTCATTATCACCACGAGTCTCTACGGACGGTGATTGCTGCCATGTCTCTGGGGGAATTCCTTGCTTCTCTGGATCTTCAGGAAGAGTACTTACACATTGCCATTCATCCAGAGAGCCAGCAGTACCTCCGGTTTGTCTGCGACCGGGGACATTTTCAGTTCTCAGCTCTTCCTTTTGGTCTGACAACAGCTCCTCAGGTCTTCAACTGTGTCCTGGGAGCCTTAGTGTCCGTCCTCCACCGAGACTGCATCAGAGTTACTCCATACATGGACGACCTGCTTCTGACAGCCTCTTCCACGGAACTTCTTCATCAGCAGGTTCAGCAATGCATTCATGCTCTCACCCATCACGGGTGTATCATCAACTTGGACAAATCAGACCTTGTCCCATCCCAGCGTCTAGTTTTCCTGGGCCTCCTCTTCAATATCCAGAAGAACATGGTGTTTCACACAGACGAGGTCGCTCACCAGATCACCCACAGGGTTTCTGCGATACTAGCTCAGGATCCAGTTCCAGCCAAGAAGCTGTCATCTCTCGTGGGGAAATTCATTTCCACCATAGAGGCGGTATCGTTCGTCATGGCACACACCACGGAACTCCAGCGGTTTGTGATCCAGGTGTGCACGGGTTGGCCAGACCTTCTGAAGATGTTGGTGTCACTTCCTCTTCATGTGGAACTGAGTTTGTCCTGGTGGCTCGACCTCTCCAATCTGCTGAAGGGCAAGTCCTTCCTTGTTTCCTTCTGGACCACAGTCATGACGGATGCAAGCCTCTCCGGATGGGGAGCGGTCCTGGGTCTCCTGAGTGCACAGGGTGGGTGGCCTCTGGAAGAATCTCTCCTTCCCATCAACGTGTTGGAGATTCGGGCGATATTTCATGCCCTTTGGCATTGGACATCTCAGCTGGAAGATTGTCCAGTCAGGGTAGAGACCAACAATGCCACAGCTGTGGCTTATATCAACAAGCAGGGCGGAACAAGAAGTCTCGCTGCTTGGTTAGAGGTCAAGGCTATTTTGTCCTGGGCAGAAGATCACGTTCCTGCCATATCCGCAGTGCACATTCCTGGCATAGACAACGTCATGGCGGACTTCCTCAGTCGGCAAACAGTGGACAGAGGAGAGTGGGAGCTGCACCCAGAGGTGTTCACCCTCTTTGTTCAGAAATTGGGTCTTCTCTTGATAGAGGGACCTTCTAGCTCTGGCGATGGATGCAATGTCCATTCCCTGGTTATTCCCACTGGCCTACATCTTTCCTCCACTCCCCATGTTGCACAGGGTGTTACGGAAATTACAACTGGAGCGTTATCCAGTCATTCTGATTGCTCCGTACTGGCCTCACCAGGCTTGGTTTCTGGAACTTCTGGATCTATCAGTGGTGCAGCCATTCTGGCTCCCTTGCCGTCCGGATCTTCTTCTACAGGGTTACCTGTGGAAGGAGGATGTTCATCATCTAGCATTGACGGCCTGGAAATTGAATCCGCAATATTGAGGAAGAAAGGGTTTTCTTCTGGTGTGGTGGCTACTATGCTCAGTGCCCTCAAACCTGTTTCTTCCAAGATCTACCATCGTGTCTGGTCAACCTTCCTATTTTGGTGTGCTGACAAGGACCTGTCTCAGGAATTTGATCTGTCTACGGTCCTGGCCTCTTTGCAGGACGGTGTGGATAAGGGCCTCAGTTTGAGTTCCCTTAAAGTTCAGACGTCTGCTCTCTGTTTTCTTTCAGAGGTGCATTGCCATCCTTCCTGATGTCAAGGTTTTCTTCCAGGGCGTTGCTCATACTTGTCCTGCCTTCAAGATTCCTGCTTCTCCATGGGATCTTAACTTGGTTTTGGGCGTTCTTCAGCGCCCTCCATTTGAGTCTTTGGCTATTATTCCTCTACGCCTGTTGACGTGGAAAATGGCCTTTCTCCTGGCGATTGTGTCTGTCTGCCGTGTAGTGGAGTTACATGCTCTGTCCTGTAAACCACCCTATTTGGTGTTTCACAAGGATAAGGCGGTGCTTCGCACCTCTCAGGATTTTCTCCCGAAGGTGGTTTCGGAGTTCCACATCAATCAGGAGATTGTGGCGCCCTCTTTCTGCCCTGACCACGCTTCTGACAAGGAGAGGGATCTCCACTTGTTAGACGTGGTGCGTTGTCTCAAGTTTTATGTACATCGCACTGGTCTATCAGACAATCAGATGCGTTGTTTGTCATTCCTGAGGGTCCTAGGGCAGGAAGACCTGCATCCAAGGTGACTGTTGCTTCTTGGATCAAGTCCACTATTCGTAAAGCTTATGAGCTGAGGAAGAATCCTGTCCCCTTTCGAGTCACGGCTCATTCTACATTTTTGGGCTTACAAGAATCAGGCCTCTGCTGATTAGTTGTGCAAGGCTGCCACTTGGTCGTCTGTGCACACCTTTTCGAAGCATTACCGTGTTGATGTACTGACATCGGCTGACGCCAGCTTTGGGAGGAAAATCCTGGAGGCAGTTTTGCCTGTCTAGGATTTTCTTCGGTTCTTGGTGCTTACTTCACTTTTGAGCCCCTTGGCTCTAGTTCAGTGTGCTGTGTAACAGTTGGGGTGTTGTTACTTCTGTTTAGTGTCTGTTGACACCTCATTGTTTGTTGGGCTATTTCTGATCTGATGGTTCATATCTACTCTGGTGACTTTGGGGGCCTTGCGCCTGGTCCTTGCCTTACTTCCCGCCTCTGGGAAACTCAATGGTTGGACATCCTAGAGTTACCAGTAACCTGTATTGGATGACAGAGAAAAGAGGATTTTAGTCTTACCTGCTAAATCCTTTTCTCTTTGTCCATACAGGTTACTGGTCTCCCACCCTGTCAAGGGACTTTGCTTGTCTCTCCTGTGGCAGACCGTGGGGGTCCTTTGGGGTCATGCTCACAGGAGTCTTCTTTCCCTTCTACTGTCTAGTCAATAGTTAGTGTCTCACATCTTTCTGGAGCTGGTTGGCTAGCTGCAGCCAAGGAGGGAAGGTAGGCTCCACCCCCGAATACAATTCTAGAATTGTTCCTGCCTACTTAAAGGGGTGAATCGCCTACCCAAAGTTACCAGTATGGACTAAGAGAAAAGGATTTAACAGGTAAGACTAAAATCCTCCTTTAACACTAAAGGTTGTTTAAAACACACATTAACATTCCACTGTGTGATTTACTAGCAGCTTAGCACAGAAAAAAATAAAAAAAGAACATAATATTCATTGTTACATGGGCGATAAAACAGATAATTGCCCTGAATTGTCTATCACTATTTTCTCTGGCAAAACATCCCCACCCACGCAATATCACATCTTCCTGCAAATATTCATTTTATTGTAGCTTCTTGTCACTCAAAATTCCAAATAAGCTGTGTCATATAATATTTATATGTGTGGTTTACTTGATGCCAGTAAGAACAAGTGCAGATGAAATAGCTTCAATAAAGTGCAGTGAACTCAGTAGTTAACCTCTTTGATTCTGTCATATTGTCATTAAAACAACATCTTCTCAGCCCAACTAAACTAATCTTTGTTTTTTTTATAACCTAAAAGAAAACTTTGTAAAATATTATGTCCAATATGGAACACAGGAATCCTGACATAAAGTTCCCTCCTCCAGTAGAGTTCACTTTTAAAAAGTTGTGTGTAAAATATCACGTAGCTAGCAGCCGCATTAAACCATGTCGCCGTGTACAAAATGGCGACATGAGAATCTCGCATTGCATAAAAGCACGAGGTTCTCACGACGCCTGTTTAAACTTCTCTACCTTCAGCGTGGACACTCATCTACTTAAAAGAAAATAAAAGTGTGGATAACACAGATTCTTGAACATACTAATTAATACATCATCTGCAAACTTTAAGTATACTTCCCCTCGTGCCCTTACTCTTCCCAATCTTGCACAGCTTCCGGTGTCTCTCTCTCTTACCCTCCGCTCCGCCCTGTCATTCCGGCCAGCTCTCTCTCCCCTTCTTTGAGTGCAAAATGACAGGGCAGAGTGGAGGGGGACAGAGAGATGGACAGCGCTGTGCAAGATTGGGAAGAGTAAGTGCACAAGGGGAAGTATACTTAAAGTTTGCAGATCACGTATTAATTATTATGTTCAAGAATCCGTGTTATCCATACTTTTATTTTCTTTGCAACAGATGAGTGTCCACGCTGAAGGTAGCAACATATTTAAACCGGTGACATGAGAACCTCGCGCTTTTATGTGATGCGAAATTCTCATGTTGCCATTTTGTACACGCCGATATGGTTAATGCGGCTGATAGCAGCGCAATATTGTAGACACAACTTTTTAAAAGGAAACTCTCCATTGGCCAGGGCACTTCAAAGAGACTGGGCTTTTGAGACAGAGACTTCCTTCTTTCACTCCAGCTTTACCCCCACAATTTTGAGTGACCTAGCCTCATGAAAGGGCAAGCTGGCACTGTTCACTTAGTTTGTTTGCTTTTTTTTTTTTTTTTTTTCTAACTTTGATATGGGGCTGTATACTCCTCCATTATGTGGGCTCCCATTAATTGGCTTCCCTGGAGTTGGATTTCCCAGTTGACAGGTGTATCCTGTGGAGGTTGACTTTGTTATAAGTTTATATCTCGGTACTGAACTTCTCTGAGGTTTTGTTTTTCTATAATTGATGTCTGAAGACAGAAGATTGGTAAATTAACTGTTTGAGTTCTGTTGTCCTTACTGTTATGTCCCTGTTCTTACTTGGAACCCACTATAAAATGTGTTATTGCAATCATTTATATTTCTCATGCTCACTATTCCTGCAAAGGTGGCTGCCTTCAGTAGTATAGGGTTCTTAACCCCTAATACAATGTATAGTGCTTTATCCTCTGTTGGCTTCCACTTCTCTTCTTTACAGATAGCCTTATCCTGTTGTTATTTTCTGTTAATCCGCTATATATTTAGGCATTTTTTAACTTTATTTCTATTCTCATTTAGTTTTTCAGTTTTTGGGACATGGCCCCTTTGAGAACGGGAAATCGCTTGGTGGCCATTTTTTTTTCATAGGAATGCATGGCGAATCTTTACAGGGACATATCTCTGCACCCGTTTCACCTACAAGGTTCAGAATAGGCTTAAAATGCTCTGTTGCATGGTCAGTGTAGGGGCAGTGTTTAGCCATTTTTAAATTGGCTATAGAGCGAACTTTTGCTTAGTTTTTTCAGTGCAAAACTACACTACTCCTGGGTTTTCTGCTTAGGACAAGGTAGTGCTTTGGCAGCCATCTTACTATTCTCATTGCATAGACTATTCATAAGCTGAGCTTTCTTCTCTACTTTTGCAGTCAAATAAGTATCTTTTTGGGTATCTATTTATAGTTCATGATACATTAGTAAGTCTTTGGACTACTCTGTCCTACTTTAAAGGGTGTATTCTATGAACACCTCTGATCCCTATGGACACATGGGTAAAGCCAAATTTAAGGATGCAGGGTCCCTTTTACCCCTTTAGCACACTGTTCCTCATGCCACACTGGACTTCCACTGGAATATTCAGACACCATATGTTCCTCTTACACTGTGGCCCCTACTACTCCTCCGGGGCCCTCAATTCCTGAACAAGAGCCAGTTTGGGTTAAGACTCTGATATCTTAGTTGCTTCTGTTCCTCCATCTATTCAAGGAATTCTTCATTCTTGGCACCCCCTATCAGACACACACACTGATCCTGTCTTTAGGGGTCAGTCGCGGTTGGAGATTTCACTGTGGAAGATGATTGGGAAGATATGGATTCTTCCCTTTTTTTTGTGGATGCTATGAGGAAGACCCTTTCCCATTGGCTTATGAGCTTATCAGAGTGGTATTAGAGACTTTTGCAGATCTGATACAGGGTCTTACTCACTGAACATCTTCCAACAAAGCAATAGGGAACCAGGTTGTACCTGAGCGGTTTCTGAGTCTCCCGTTGTGATGCGTTCCTGGCTGCTGAATCTGTTTCGTGTATTACCCTGGCTCCGTCTGACTACCGATTTTGTGCCTGAACCTTTTGCCTTCTGACTGACCGCTCCGTGCCGACCATGGCTTGATCTGTCTACCCGCTCCGTGTATGACCTTTGGCCTAGCGTACTACCCACTCCCTGCTAAGTACTATGGCTTGACTGACTACCTGAATCGTTTGACCATTGGCTGGTTTGTCTCTCTCTCTCTCGCTCCATGAGACCTGGCACCTGGGGACTTCCTTCCTCCAAGAAATTAGCCGAAGTGTTTGCTAGAGAGGTGTTTCGACTTCAAGGAGTGCCCAAGGTGCTGGTTTCAGATCGAGGGAGTCAATTTGTGTCTAGGTTTTGGAGGTAATTCTGTAACCAGATGGGTATCCAATTCTCGGTCTCCTCAGTATACCATCCCCAGTCCAATGGGGCTGCTGAGAGATCCAACCAAGGGTTGGAACAGTTTTTGCGCTGCTTCATCTCAGACCATCAAGACAATTGGGCATCCTGGTTACCGTGGGCAGAGTTTGCCAGGAATTGTGCAGAGAACTCTTCCTCACAGAGTTCTCCGTTCTTGATCAACTATGGGTTCCAGCCTTCAGTGCTTCCTGACTCCTTTTGTGCACAAGATATTCTGGCTCTGGAAGAGCATCTTAGGCAGCTCCGCTCCACTTGGGTACAAGTCCAGAGAGCCCTACAAAGGTCCACGCAGCTCTGTCAAAGACATGTAGACATGTAGGAGACTGCCTGCTCCTGTTTTTCAAGTTGGGGACAGGGTTTGGTTATCCTCCCGCAATCTGAACCTCCAAATGCTTTGTGAAAAGTTGACTCCTCGCTTTGTAGGTCCACACTGGGTGCTTCGCAGAATGAACCCTGTCACTTATGCTTTGGATCTTCCTGCCAGTATGCGCATCCACAGTGTGTTTCACGTATCATTACTTAAGCCCCTGATTTGTAACTGCTATACTACAGCACCAGTGGTGCCAGGGCCTGTGCATGTGGAGGACCATGAATAATATGAGATACAGAGTGTTCTGGATTCTCGTAGAGTCAGATGTCACCTCCAATATTTGGTGCACTGGAAAGGCTATGGTCCTGAGGAGCATTCTTGTGTGACTAGTGCTAATATCCATGCTCCTGCTCTGCTCCGGAGTTTCTACTCTCGTTTTCCTGATAAGCCTGGTCCATTTCTGCGGGGGAGGTCATTGAAGGGGGGGTACTATCACGGTGCCCATGATTCTGGCACATTTGCTGGCTTGTTCGCTTCCTTGTGATTGGTTGGCGGCAGCATGGTGGGTGACTACTTCCTGGTTACTCGTGCATAATTCTGAGCGCTCGCTATTTTTATAGTTCCACCTTGATTGACCTATTTGGACTGCGCCTCTTAGAGAGTCCTTATATGCTGCTTCCTATCATTGCCTCAGTGCCCTTTCATTGTGAACCTGATCGCTTTCTGAGTCTTCTGTTGTGATCTGTTCCTGGCTGCTGAATCTGTTTCGTGTATGACCCTGGCTCCGTATAACTACCGATTTGTGCCTGAACCTTTTGCCTGCTGACTGATGTCTCTGTGCTGACCTTGGCTTGATCTGACTACACGCTCTGTGCTAAGTATTGTAAGTATTGTGGCTTGTCTGACTTCCCGCTCTGTGCTATGTACTATGGCTTGACTGACTACCCGAATCGTTTGACCAGTGGCTGGTTTGTCTCTCTCTCGCTCCATGAGACCTGGCACCCTCCTTGCAGGCTCTCAGTCTCAGTCCTTGGTCTGGTAAGTCCTCTCCGTAGTGAAGCAGCTCCTAGTCCTACCGGGGATTGTTGTGCCCCTAGCATTCAAGGGTGAGTAGTAGTTCTGTGACCCTAGCCTCCTAGGGCATTGCTGTTGTCCTTAGCATACTAGCTTGTGGACCTCCAGCGTCCGCTCATCTTGGAGCACGCTTACCACTATTGCTACCTCTGTGGTTCTGTTCTCTCTGCTGGTTCGCTTCAAGCTTATTCATCATTCTGGCTAGGTTCAGTGTCAGCTCCTGGTAGTGGACTGCGCACTGTCCCCTCACCTGACCCCGGGAAGGTTGGGGAAGTGTCTACATTCAACTATTCTTGTGATTTATTCTAAATAAAGTGGAATTGATTTTATGTACCTTTCTGAGTTGTTGTTTGCAAGTCTCCCGTGACACTGACCTAGGCACAGTCATTAGTGATGCTACAGGATTCAAAAGCACGCTTTTGTCTGAAATTGCTCCTAAATGTGCCTTTTTTCAGAAGGAGCATGACTTTCTTTATCTCCGACAGTTCGGGGGGCCTAGGGTTCAAACCCCTCTGGCCTTCAGGCCTGCCCCACCCCTAAGCCGAAACAGACCTGGCAGAGCAAGAGGTCTGCTCATAAACCTAAGGCTCACAAGACCATGTCTGCATGACTTATCTGTCTTTATCCATAGAGTGCAACTCTGGCTCTTTTTCAAGATACATGGTAGTCTTCTGTGATGGACCAGTGGGTTTTGAGGGTTATTTTGGAAGGGTATTGCATAGATATCCAATTCCTTCTGCTTCACCATTTACTTTTGTCTAGAGTTCCTGGAGATTCGATTTGAGCGTGTTTCTTTATAAACACAGTATCCTCACTGTTGGAGGTGCTAGTTTCTGTTTCAGCTCTGGAACGTTTTCACTGGATTTTACTCCAATCTTTTTGTGGTTCCCAAAAAAGGATAGTGGCTGCTGCTGTCCTATTATGGACTTGGAAGTGTCTCAACCAGTATGTGCTAGCTCTGCACTTCAAGATGGAATCTCTATTATCGCTACCATGTGTTTAGGAGGTTTTCTTGACTCTCTGGATCTCCAGGACTCTGCAGGTCGCGATTCATCGAGACCAACAGTGCTTTGAGAGCAGTCAATACTAGTTCACTGCTTTCACCATCGGACTAGCATATGCTTCAAGTATCTTTACAATGGTTATGGCTACTTTGACAACCCACATCTGTGATCCCTTTCTTGGACTACTGTCTACTCATTGTTCCTTTGGAAGCCATGCTCAGTTCACAGATTCAAGACTTCGTCATCATACTGGATGAAAATGGTTGGGTGCTCAGCATCCAGAAATCCTACCTGGTACCATCTTAGGTTCTGTACTTCATCAGCATGAGACTGGATACCCTCGTGTGTGTGTGTGGGGGGGGAGTTCTTCTGGAAGACAAGATCCAGGCTCTGTCTCTTCAGGAGAGCCTTAGGTCACATGGTCTCTGTACTGGAAGCTATCCCCTTTGCTCAATTCCACACAAGGGAGTTGCAGCTAGACATTCTCAGGAGCTGGGCAAGACGGTGCTCCCTCCTGTATCATGCCATGTATCAGTCTCAATGGGCAAAGGAGAACTTTTGTTAGTAACTTTCCCACCTCACCTAATGCCGGGATGTCCCTTTGTCTTAACAGAATGAATTGTGGTCACCACAGTACCAGCCTCATAAAATGGGGAGCCACCCTGGGTCATCTAATGGCACAGGGCCGCTGGACCAGGGAGGAGAATCTTCTTCTGATCGACATTTTGGCAATATGGGTCAGTCTTTTCTCTGTGGGCACATGTGCTGTCGGGCGCATCTGTGAGAGCCAATCTGACAGTGAGACCACATTTGCCTACATAATTTGCCAAGATGGAATCAGAAGTGAGTCTGTCTTGGAGGAAATCCGGTAACTTCTTCAGTGGGCAGAAGTCCACGTCCCAACCATAAAAGCAGTTCACATTTCAGGAAAGGAAAACGGGGTTGCAGTCTTTGTCACCATCATCTGGGACCCAGTAATAAGGAACTCAGTGTGTTCAATCAGATTGTACAGTGCTGGGGTGTTCCATCAGTGTATCTCATTGGCCCCGAAAACTGGAAGGTTCTGCTCTTCTGCATTAAGAAGGGCCTCTAGCGTATACGAGGAACGTCCATCTGGCTTATGTGTTTCCACCATTTCCCCTGATTCCCAGGGTGCTGAGGAAGATCAAAATGGAGAGGGCTCAAGTCTGATCTCTTTTTTTTTTTTTTTTTTTTTTTTTTTATAAGTAATTCTACTTTTATACTGTACTGGTGACGTCACTTTGGAGCTTGTAATGTTGTTGGTGTATTGTAATCTCATCTGTGCAAGGCATTGTGTCTAAAGAGCTGCATGAAGCCGTGACATGAAGGAGCAAGCCAGACAAAGAATATACAGTCTAAGCAGAAAATGTAATGTATGGTAAAGCAATTATAAAGTGTTACAACAATTGAAAGGGGCATTTTTGAAGTAATAAAACTATTTGTAAATTATGGGGGCAGGGGTGTTATGTTTGCTGATATTTCCAATTTCAGGATTGTCCATAAAGGTCTCAGTCTGAGTTCTATTAAGGTTCACTTTTCAGCCCTTTCTGTTCCTTTTCAGAAACGGATTGTTTTTCTCTCTGACATCAAGACCGTTGTTCAGGGAGTGGCTCATACCTCCCTTACCATCAGGAATCCCACTATTTCAAGGAGATTGAACCTGATGTTAGGAGTTCTCTGGTGGCTTCCCTTTGAGCCGCTTTCATCTGTTTCTCCTGACATGTGAGAGAGCCTTCCTTTTGACCATTTTTTTTCACCAGGATATGATGTTTTTTTGCCCAAGGTTGTCTCAGTTTTTCACAACGATCAGGAAATTGTTCTTCCTTCTTTTTACTCTGATCCTTCTTCCACGTAGGAGTGCCATCTGATTGAAGAGGTCCTTTTCCTTAAAGGAGAACTATCACCCCGGCTGGCTCCAAAAGGGACTGACAGCGCAGGCGCACAGACGTCACTGTGACGAGATGTCTGTGCTTCCTGCTCCTGTGAGCCTTGGAAAAGCTGCAAAATCTTTGGAACCAGGTAATATTTCTTAGCGCTACTAAGCAGCTAGTCGCCAGATGAACACTGAATTCATGTAAAGTTATTGCGGGGTGGTAGTTCCCCTTTAAATACTGTGTTCATCTTGCTCTGCTTGTCAGGAAATCCAATTCTCTTTTTGTCATTCCTGAGGGCCATTCTTCTTCCAAAGAAACCATTGATTCTTGGATCAATGCTACAATCCAACAGGCGTATGTCCTCTGGGAAAAAAAAAATGTTCCTTTCCGAGTCAAATCACACTTCACCAGATGTGTGTGTTCCTTTTGGACCTACAAGAATCGAGCCTCTGCTGAATAGCTGTGTAAGGTTGAGACCTGGTCATCTTTTCATGCCTTCACCTTGTCCTGGCCTTGGTTGGAAGGTCCTTCAGGCAGTGGTGCCTGTTTAGCAACTTCTACAATTGTTTTCTTCTATACAGAATTCTGAACCCTGTTGGTTCTTGCTCGGGCAGAGGGGACCTCTTGGGGTCTTTGTTCAGGGGATTTCCTATTTTCTCTCACTCTTGTTTTCTTTCCTCTACCTCTATATATGAAACTGAGGGGCAGAGGTAAAGCTGGATGGAAAGAAAAGAGTCTCTGCCTCAAAGTACCTGCTTTTTTTTTTTAAAGTGCCCTGCTCTCTGGAGGAGGGAAATTTACCACATGGACTAAGAGAAAGGGATTTAAAGGTAAGTTCACTTTAATTCTCTTTTTTTTATACCTGTCCTGCTTTTTCAGAGTGCTTTTTAATACTGCAGTTGAATACTGCTCTGGCACTTAAACTGTAACGGGACCATTTTATGTGCAACTAATACATCTCTTAAGCCACTGCAGTTCTAGAGATGCATACAACTCAGTAGAAATGTTTGTGTCTATCTATCCAGCCATCCTATCTGCTCCATTCCACTGCCCTTCTATATATATATTCTCAACACTTGTCTTTTGCTAGAACGGATTTGTTACCAAGTTGTACAAACAGATTTCTGTTGTGCAATACTCACTTGACCTACACTGAAGTGCCCTCACTGGGTTATAATTAGCTACACATTTATAAGTGGGATTTACTGTACATGTTTATAAACACAGTCTTTAAAACTTTTTTAACAGAGAAGTGGTTTTGATTTTAGGTTGTAGTTTTTCCCTGTGTTCTGTAGTGTGCAGGAGAAGAAAATTTTTGTTTGACTTGCTTAAAGGGGAGGTTTACCTTAGGCACTAGTGGCTCTTAATTTGTTTAACCCATTAGGAAGCACCATGACACATCATGATTTTTGGCTCCTTTACTCTCAATGATGTTAATATAAGCAGTGATGGCAATCTGTGTCTTTATACAGGAGCCCTAGTACTCTGACAGTGAAGGGAGTAGATACATTTAGCTCCCTGCACATTAATTTAAAACTCACTGTTATCAGATAGCAATGAAAAAGTGAATGGTATAAGTTACCAGTACCGACCGCTTACTCCCTTGCGTGCAAGTGAGGGACGCCTGGCTGTTGGTGAATCATTTCACGGCAGTAACATTTAAAAAAAAAATGTTAATGTGAACCCTGAGGCTAGCTGCCACTTGATTCACTTGTAAAGTGATAGGATCTTGCTTCTGTGTTTGCTCTAGATTGAAGGTGCAGAATGTTGCCGATTGCCTCTACATCAGATAAAATTAAGTGTAAATACAGGAAAATAGAACACAATTTTGAAAGTTGTCTGTCATAGGAAATGTAAAATGCACTTTGAAATGTTCACCTGACAAAATACACAGAGAACCTATAGGATGTTTTTGTAAATGGCCGAACAAGAGAAAATTATTTAGAGGTGTTTTGTGAAAAACTATTTAATACATGCAAAAAATAAATGGGGTTAAATCATGAATACATTCAGCAAGGAAAGCAGGGTTTTCCTTATACTTAATAAAGTTTGTCCCGATCTTGTCCCGGGACAGACTGCTGATTCAGTAGGAGAAAGATAGAAGGGGCAGAAGCGGGATCCTTCTACAATTAATATCTTATGAACTACAGAAATGTTAATAAAAAGGGTTTAAATAGTGCAATGTGTTACTTTTATTAGAAAGAAGACTCGGTGAACTAGTTTTTTTTCAAACATTACTATCCCTTTAACAAAAAAAAAAACTCTCTCTAGGAATATATAATAGTTTAATGAATTGATACAGCTTTTGGAATTTTTTCTCCGACAATGCTAAGTGGATCCACAAATCTTAAAGATGTACTGTAATTTTTTATAATTTTACTGTGGATTTCTCTGGGGACTCTAAATTCAGCTCTTTTTTTCCTTCCTTCAGCCCCTTCCTTCCACCCTACTGATGGGAATTTCATGAAAGCTCTATGCTGGGCACATAAGAATATCTTACAAGTGGTCTCTGACCCATTTGGATCCAGAGGAATGCAGAGGAAAAAGTAGAAAATGGGCTCATTGAAAAAAAAAAAATTACTGACTGACCAGTGGCCCAGGAGTGAATTACAGTTTTCAAGTATTTGATTGCAGGTAGAAAGAGGTTATGTGTTTTGATCCCTGTTTCCGCTGCCTCCCTTCTTTGAATACAAATTGGAAAAAAAAAATGTGATCGCTCAATCCTTGTTGGCCTCTTGTCAGTGGTGGTGGGGGCATCATTGTACTGACTGAGGTGAATTTTAAAAGTTTCTTGTTTGTTTTCTAAACACAAGTGGGTGTCTTCTATACAGCTAATCCAGGATTAGATGTGATCTGATATTATGTAATGGAGTGTTCTTTGCCAATTGCTGTGTCCACTGAATTGAATGGCTATTTGGAAGTATGATATAATCTAGAATGAAAGATATGATGAGATTGGCAGTAATAGAAGTTGATTGTTGTCATTTGGTCTGGCCTGTGTGACTGCTGCGTAGCTGCCAATGATTCCTCAACAAAGGATTTATTTTCTAGATGGACACCAATATGTTTATTAGCGCCCCTTGCAATTTCTGCAGCCTCACTGAATTTTTGTTTCATACTCTCAGGCTATGCCTGCAGACAGTGCCTCTCTGTTCTTGCCTGGCACCCTTGGAATTCTTTGCATGCTTTAAATAGCCCTCATTTTATAACTCCTTTTGATTATTTGTTCCCTGCTTCCCATAATGTTCCACAACATGTTTTCCAGCATTTACTGTTACTGTCACTTTGTGGAGAGTTTTAATAAATTCATGACACTTTTTGTCCATCCAAAATGTCCTACATTGTACAGTTTTTTTTTAATATGGCATACAAATTTAATCCCCTCGCTTAAGATCTAAATGACATCAACAGCAAATAATGAGAGATGAATTCTCAAAAATAATCCTTATTTGCTTTTTTCAACAATTAGAGAGTCACCGCTCTAGAAACTAACCATTACAATTTAATCGCCAGTAAACAGTGACATCCTAGAAAGAGGTATTGGTTGTCACATATGTTGAGTTATGTCTTCCAGCACTTGCTTTATATCACTATGTTTGCTACAGGATGATAACAGTATGAAGGTAACTTATAAAACTGTTGTTTCTCTTGGCATAATACTTAAAGGGACTGTAATGTCCCATAAAAACTTTTAATAGTTTTATAGAGCCTTAGAAAATAAGCAGAATGGTGCAAACCCCATCTCTCAAACCTCTATGGTTTGAGAGATATAGGCATTAAAAGTTCACCCCTCTCTCTCCTTCTCCTTACGTCAGATTCTGGTCAGGGGACTAGCAGGCGGCTCTGTAGGAGAGCCAAGATTGCATTATCTATAAAGAATTCATTCATTGAAAATGTCTGCAAAGTGTGCTTGCAAACCAGGCACACTTTGTAGATCTTTCCAGTGAAAGAATTCTTTATAGATCACGCGATCTCGGCTCTGCTGCAGAGCCTCCTCGAGTCCTACAACTCGATTCTCCTGCTGTCAGCTTTACAGCTGACATCAGGAGAAGGGGAGGGAGGGGGAACTTTGAATCCCTATATCTCTTCAACCATAGCGGTTTGAGAGATAGGGTTTGCACCATTCTGCTTATTTTCTAAGGCTCTATAAAACTATGAAAAGTTTTTATGGGACATTACTGTCCCTTTAAGTGATATTACACCACTGTGATTGTGACCATTGAGAAAATTCTTGCTTTTCTAATGCTTTGAAACTTTCAAAACTCTTTTTTTGTTTTTCTATTTCTTGATGTCTGTCCTATCAGATGCACTTACACGTTATATCTATATATATATACATCCCACTGAATATCATACGATGAATATCATGGTGGCACTCACCCATTAAATTTTCCAGTGCACCTTATTTCCTTGGCACCAGAAAAAGCACACAGGTAATTTGATCAAGCCCGTACTCTCTCCGGACACCAATATACTGTTCTAATTATGCTTCTGTTCCACAAGTACTGGTATTGTATTTATGATGTAAAATGGGTCTAGTTTTTACTGCAAAATGATTACAAAAATAGAAACAAATATTGGGCAATATATACTTAAGTTAAAACAATATCACTGTTATAACTAAACGTGATATTATTTAGTCCTTTTGTATGGAGGAAGGACATGGTCCCCCGCCATCAAAGCTAGGATAGTAGTACAATGTATCATTCCTGCTATGGAGGGAGGGCGCTGTTCTGTATCCTGTTTAAGTTGTTCCATTGGAGTTCCAAAATACCATTCCTAATGTTTGGGGGGACTCCAGTAATTTAGTGTTACAGTGAGGAATCCTTACTGACTTCTTGCTTTGCACATTTCATTTCAAACACAATTAAGCTACATGTGGGTATTCTACTAAGCAGCTAGTCGCCAGATGAAGAATCAATCCAGGTTAAGTTTTTACGGGGTGGTAGTTCCCCTTTAAATATTCCCCATATACCATTCAACTAGCGATCTAATAAAAAGGGAATGGTGCCAAGGGTACAAATGAATTTAAGGAGATTCTTAAATATATAAATAGCATCTTGGTTAACCCCCCTAAAGCAGATGCAGCAGTAGCTCGGATTTCTCAGAGAACCACCATATTTATGGGAAATGGAACATTCTTAAGAGACCCTATGGACAAAAGGGCAGATAGTGCCCTAAAGAAATCTAAAATCTTATGTTCATTGGCTTGTATATCCTGTAACATAAGAATATGGTTGTCAGAACTGGAAGAAAAAAAAAATAGGATCTTCAGTATTAAGATCCAGATTATTGAGAGAAGTGGATACATTAAACAAGGGAATACATTTAATTTCTTACTACTTAAATTTTTGGTTTATTTTTATTTTTTTTTTTTTTTTAGAGAATATAGTAACAACAATAGTACAGCATAGTATAGATCAGGTAATGCAGAAGCACCACCAATTAGAACAAGCAATAGTATATATGAATACATGGCAAGGACCATAGAAGACATGAGTTTTGATAAGATACGATATAGAGGCTAATTGTTACCTAGGTATAGAAAACATTCTTGGAGGAGCTGAGCCTCTGCACGTAAGGTCAGAATTGCAATATAAAAAGCTGCTTCATTAAAAAATGCAGCTCCAATTAACCTTCATAGTATTTGGGCCATGGAGCGTGTTATTTCAGTACTGTCAGAGTTGTAGTTCAAGAGTTATTGAATGATAAAGTATCCCCCTCCTGCCCCTTCTACCTTGTGTAAGCCACCCACTCTTGGATATGGAATCTGGTCGCTTGACTGGACAACTTGCAGCAAGGGGCAATCTTCTTACTATGATCATAAGGAAAACCATACCCCTCTTGACAGTCTTTTCCTTATGCTCACTGAAGATTGTCCGGATGGATTGCAGAGAGGGACAATCTTGCTAATCTGAGGTGAGCAGTGTTATATCAGTAAAAGAGACGGAAAGGGGATACTTTTATCATTCAAGTAACTCTTGAACTACAGCTCTTACAGTATTGAAATAATACTCTCTGGGGCCCAAATACTATAAAGATTAATTGGAGCTGCTTTATTGTGAAACATTACTATCCCTTTAAGGAGGTCTAAAATAGCAGAGCTGTACGACAGTTGGAGATAATGACTTAGAAGTGGAGAGAAAATGTAAAGATGAAAACAAACAAGTAAAGGTAGGGGAAGAGAAGGAAAGCAGGAAAGAAGAGAACAAGAGAAAATTAGTAGGGGAGGAAGATACAGGGGAGAGGGAAAGGGAGAAGGGCAAGGCCGGTTCATCAAAGGACCAACTGGTCACTCGATCAGGGGAGGGTACGCCCCGTGACTATCAGCCACGGCTCTCAAATTGCTCGAAAGGAACTTGGATGTGGAGTAGAAGAGGCTTGAAATTTAGAGATGTGATTCATCTCCGTAACCCTAGAGAGCCACTGCGACCAAGGGGGGGGACGGGGACGGCAGAGCCCCATTGAAGTGGAATAAAACCCTTTGCTGCAGTGGTAAGCATTAAAAATAAAGATGTCAAGTTGAGAGAGGAGAAAAGAGGTTCTGATAGATTATGGGTGAATAGGATAGTTAGGGGTTCTCAGGAGATCCGGACACTCATGATTCTTTCAGTATACTCAACCACCTTTTCCCAATAAATGGATAGCACATGATAACACCACCAAAGATGGCGCATTGTGCCCATCTCCTCCCCACATCTCCAACATGGTGAGGACCTTCCTGGAAACATTAGGGACAAAACCTGTGGAGTTCTATACCAACGTGTGAGAAGCTTAAAATTAGATTCCCTAGAAGTTATGTCAAAGGCGTGAGGCACAAGTACTTGTGAATGGTAGACCATTGTGCAAGTGAGAGAGCAACTTGGAGTTCAGATTCCCATGCGTGCATATAACTCCGTTTCATAGGAGTAGCTAGGGAGTACAGGAAAGAGTACCATTTTGAGAGTGGACAGTGGTGAATAGTCACCAGAAAAGAGCTTCTCAAAAGGGGTAGGGGCATATGAAGAGTAAGGCTTGTTTGAGGTCTTGCAAGAAATGTCGGACCTGTAGGTAGGGGGAAAAGCCAGATTTTACATAATAGATAGGAGGGGAGAGGGATAGGGAATAAGGTTATGGGAGGCATTGATGTTGCACCAAAAAGTGAGCAAATTACCTAAGAGGGTATGGTCTAAAGCATCAGGAGTAAAGCCAGGTTTGTCAAACCAAAGAAACCTAGCAAAATCTGTCCCAGATAAAAACATTTAACATAAGAGATCCACTTCTTACAGGGAATACGCTTGCAGTTTAGCAAGAAGCAAAGTTTCATAATAGGTATCAATGTTTAGGGCTCGAGAGTGGCTAGAAAGGGATAATAATTGAGAGGGAAGATGAGGCTTCTTAAATTGCCAGATAAAGGAGAAAATAATAGATTGTAGCATCTTCCTAAAGAGGGCACAAAATAAGTATAAGATTTTTGGCAAGAAGAAATTTTAGTTGTGTTTTACTCCCAATGAAAAATCATGCCAGATCAGGGTGGGTCAGTGATGGAAAAAGGTCCTTCAGCAGAGTAACTAAGACCTTGGCAAAAAGCTGCACTTTCAACAGGAAGATGGGTCGATAGCTACTACATTGTAGGCAGTATTTTTAAGGCTTCAAAAGGATGGCAATATGGGCTTCTAGAGATTTCATGGGGAAGGGAGAACCTCATGCTATGCAATTCAAAGTAGAGGTGAGGTAGGGAAACAGCATATGAAGACATTTCTTATAATAAGTAATGAAAAACCCATCTGGGACAGGGCTCTTCCCAGAGGGAGTAGACTGAATTGCCTTAGAGATCTCCTGGTTAGGACTTGGTGGGGAGATTTCAGAAGGAAAGAGTGGATAGTCTCTCAATGGGATGGCAAGTGCAATTGGTAAGGCTGGGGGGAGATATTGTAAAAGGTAGAGAAGAAGTGTTGAAAAGAACCAGCTATACCAGGAAAGGAATAATGTCATTTTTGATTGTGCACTTTGATTTTAGTGATATAATGGCGCTTTGATGTATTTTGATCAGGTGAGCAAGTGTCTTCCCACACATAGGACATACTTGAAAACGAGAGAAATCTCAATGTATTCTTCCTGGTAAAACATTTTCTAAATAAATAGGAATTAAATCTCTGCCACTGGAACAATTTTAAACTAGAGGCCCCCAGCAAGTTAGCTAGCTCCTGTCTTAAGGATTGCAACAGAAAAGAGAGCAGAATCAAAAGAGGACTTACGCTGCATCTCTTTCCACTGGATGGAATGGAAAAGGTCATGGATTGAGCGTGAGAGCAGCTTCTTTTTATGGGAGCCCAATTGAATCCGCTCACCCCACAGGACACACTTAAGAGCTTCCCATACTGTCGGGGCAGGAATATCAGAGGTTGAATTTAGTGTGAAATATTCAACAATACAGGAGGTGAATCTTGTAAGAGATACCTCATCCTGCAGAAGAGTAGTGGGCCTACCCAGACAACAAAGAGGCAGAGACGGATCCATCCAGATGGGAGAGTGGTCAGAGCAGGTGATGGGAGCAATATCTGCATGTGTTACCGCATGTATTTGTGCTCTGTCAAACAACAAATAATCCATTCCTGAGTTGGAATTGTGATGAGGAGAAAATAAGTGAAATCCCTCTGTTGGATGGAGTTTGCGCCAGGCATCCAGGACATAAAAACGGACAAATAAGTGTTTAAGAGATTTAAGGATAGCACAACTATACTGGGATCTTCCTTCACAGGAATCTAAAGATGGATTCAGAAGTGACATTGAGATCACCTCCCAGGATAAGATTCCCAGCCTGAAAGATATCAAAGTGCTGGTAAACTTGAGTAAGAAAGACTTATGGTGGTATGGACGTAAGTGTTAACCAGAGTAAAAGTAACATCCTAAATCCTGTCCTTAACACCCAGGTAACTTCCCTCAGGATCTTGCATCTCGCACTCACAAGTCCAGTGAACATGTCTTTGTATTGCCAGGGTTGTGGAATTTATTTCGCCCAATGCCCGGGACATATAGTTCCAGGGCACCGGGCAGGTAAATTTTTCTAACATTTAGCTCTGCTTCGGGCAGGCAGAGCCGGACCGACAGCCCCCCTGCGTTTCAGGAGACAGTTCTAATCTCCCTTCACTGCTGCATGGCAGCCCGAGAAGGAAGTGATGACAGATCACTTCCTCACAGCATTCATGAAGCCGCGTGGGTGTATATATGGCAACACTATGCATGGGTATGCTGTACCACTGATCTATTGGTACACCTGGACTAACACTGAGAACAGTACTCTAGCAACTGTGAACATGATATAAATCATCTCCTGAACCAATGTGCAACATCAATATTCATAAACATTAGGATTTTTTTGCAAAAGGAAGGTAATGTAATGGATTTTTTTGTTGGGAGATGCCACTATTCATTTAAAATTGATTTCGAAGTATTTGCATAAAACAGTCAACATTGCTGTTAAAATATACGTTCATTGATTGTGCGAGCAGTCACCATTACAGATGTACATCTGTTTATCTGCTTGCCTCCTCAGGTCCATCCAGGGCTCAAAACCCCCACAGGGGTCTGACCCGGGTCCTGACTAGTGGCCAGGGTTTGCTTTCGGTTGGTGCCTGACTGCCATATCGACATGGCTCACTCACTGCCCTGTGCTGCTCCACTGCGGCCTGGCCTTTCTTTCTCGATATTTTCATACTCCTACTAGCTTTCTTCCTCTATTGGTCACATACATGGAAGATGTAGCCATGAGTCCTGCTCTCAGTTATCTGCCACCTCTGAACGCCATGCTCCTGCACTGTTCTACCCCTGCTCTTTCCCCGGCCTATGCCGATGAACTCCCCCAGCTCCTCCGCAGACATGGATCCAGGATCCACAAGCAAAACTCAGAACCGCTCAGGATCTACTGGTCCTACTGGAGAGTCTAAGCCCAAGAGTGACATGAAGAACGGCATTAGCTCTGTAGCTGTAACATGAAAATTCTTTCCCCAAAAATGAGATTTGCTTGTCAGTCCTACCACTCTGGCCCACAGAAAAGCAAAAAAAAAACAAGGTTCCTCCACAGAGTGGCGGCACCAAACAGTATACATATGAAAGGAGGGAAGAAGTAGCAGAGACTCAGAGGGCAGAATTCAGCCCAGCCGACTATTCCCAACCCAAGAAGATCATCCTGAACCATATGATAAATGTTACATTTTAATTTAGCTAAACCTTTTCTGTGTCATGATTAATATGTTTGGCACATCAGTAAAAATGGGACTTGCAGATAATGTAACCGCAATGGAATGGTCACTTTTTTCTAGGCAAGTTGGTAACCTTGAGCTCATGGCACTTTCACTTTGACTGCGCCATGTGCACTTGCTCTACTATATTTTTTGTTTCTTTTGTTAGATATTGCTCTATAAATTAATCGTTTGAGTTCATTCAGAAAGTTAAAAAGATAACACCTCGTTTAACTGGGTACACGTATTTTGGTGGCCGTACTGAAATAATAATAGTTTTGTGTATCAGGACAATTAGATTGTCACGTGGGACAAATATATTGGGCTCCTGTTTTAGTCCCTTGGACAAGTAGTTTTTTTCTTTTTTAATTTCCACACCCCTGAAATTGCTATAGCAACCCACCTCTTTTTTTTTTTTTTTTTTTTTTTTTTTTTTGTGGGAGCCAACCAAACATTAGAGAACATCTTGTTACCAAAACTGGGTGGGCAGCCAGCAAAGAAATGTGTCTCATGAAGAAATAAAATGTTGCCTTTAATCTGTGGGCTTCCCTCAGGATGATAGATCACTTTACAGGTGAGTTTAACCACTTTGTGTTGAGAGAAACTAGCCATTGATGAAGGAAGAAGGGAAGCAAGCAGAATGAACATCATTATTGTAATGGGATCATGAAAATTAAGCTGTCCCATGGAAGAGCCTGGCCTTCCCTTCAGGGAGTACCTGGGTGATGGAAAAGGGTAAGAGGGGATAAGAGAGTGAGAGAAGTGGAGAAAGCGAAAGAAAGAGAGAAGAGTTCCAGTAGAGAACAAAACTATGAAGCGATATTCGAAAAGAAGATTGTTCTTAAAGATGAAAGGAGAAAAAGAGGCACGGGATGAGCCCAAAGGGCCGGGGGAGAGAACAGGAGGTCCTGCTCTTACATGCCTCTAACTTTGCATGCAAGGAACAGGAAATCCAAAGGCATTAAGGGAAACATAGGTCAAAGAGAGGGGCCCTACAACAGGCCATATGTGTAGCAAGGGAAAAAGCATAAAGCATAAGGAAAGCAGTGAGCAGCAAGGGAACGGGAGGGGGTACAATCCAAGCCAGAGGCAGCTGGAGGTCTTCTGCAAGGATAAAGACATATAACCCCATAAAACAAAATTTGGGGTAGGGCCCATCTCAGTTCGGGAATATGGCTTCTGCAACACAATACCCCAGGAGAAGATCCACACCAGGAAAACCCAGAGCAACTTTTTGTTAAAATTCTGAAAGGATGCTGCCATTTACTCACAAAATATCCCCTTTTTACCTTCAACTAAAGATGGGGGTTAAAAACAGAAAATGTGTCAGAAGGGAAATATTACAGGAACCAGAATGGGACACCATTACAAAAAGACTGGGAAATGCCCTGGAGGACTAAACAGTCCAGGGACTATGTACAGAAAATTGAACATCCCTACATGTCAACAGTCTGGAGCTAGAAGCTGTTTAGAACCGCCAAAAAAGATCTAAGAAGAGGGGTGGTACTAGTTCGGACAGACAGTATGACAGCAGCAATGTACATAAACAATCAGGGGAGACACCTAAAACTGAACAAAAGTGTACAAGACATTAGAAGGAGGAGAAAACAACCTGTAAGCTCTATCTGCTGTACACATATATGTGATCAGAAATATGCATGCAGACTACCTAAGTAGGAAAGGTTTGTGATATTTTCAACACCATAGTATGGAATTTAGGGAAGTCAACATTAGACCTGATGGCATAATCGGAAAACACGAAATGGCAGATAATCTTTTCCAGATGGAAGGAACACAAGGCTCGGGGGGCAGGATGCATTCAGAATCAAACGGAATTTCTCTTTGTTATACATTTTTCCACCAGCCCCAATTATCCAGCAGGTAGTGAAGAAAATAAAAACAGACAGGGAAAACACAATCCTCATAGCCCTAACATGGACATGAAGAATTTGGTTGAGGAATTAGCAAATATGTCAATCCAGCCTCCAATACCCCTTACAACAATCCAGGATTTACTGACCCAAGGCCTAATATATCCTGTCAGTCCAGCTTTTTTGAGATTAGTGGTCTGAAGGTTGAACTGCAATCTTTAAAACAAAGAGGCTCACCAGAATCAGTCTGTAATCCTTCTCTAAAGTCTATTCTAGAGTGTGGTCAAAATTTTATCACTGGTGCCACAATAAAAACCTCTCTAGACAAGAGATTTCCATCTTGATCATTCTGGATCACTTACAGGAGGGTTTCCAGAAAGGACTCAAACCATTATAAATAAAGATACAGATATCTGCTTTATCAGTGATCCTAGCTTCACCATTTGCTGATAACGACCGAATGAAAAGATTCATGAATGCTATATCTAAGGTAAAATCCAACCATAAGAGATATTGTGCCACCATGGGATATACACTTAATCCTGCATCAATTCTCTAGTTATGAGGACTTTGCACCCATTCAAGAAATCGCCTTGAAAAATCTTTTTCTGACATCTAAAACCTCAGCAAAAGAAATAAGTGAAGTTCAGACCTTATCCTGTAATTCCTCTTATTTAACAATTCATCATGATAAAGTGGTGCGGAGAACAAAGCCAGCATTTAACTCCCAAGGTTATCTCTCAGTTCCTCCCCAGTCAAGAGATTATTCTTCCATCATTTTGTCCAAGTCCAAAAAATGAAAAAGACTGTTTCATAACTTAGACATGGTGAGCTGTATCAGTGCACGTAGAACTAAAGAAATCAGAAAGTCATATGCTTTATTCATCCAGTGCTTTGGGAAATACAGAGGGATTACAGCATCAAAATCTTCCATTGCTAGATGGATAAAAGTCTGTATCATTCTGGCTTACAAATTATCAATAAAAGAGACACTTATCAAGAAAAAGGTACATTCTAGTAGAGCCATCTTTTCAATGTGGGCTCAGAAAGCCTTAACAACTCCTGAAGAGAGATGTACTGTTATTTCTACGTTTATCCGGCATTACCAGGTAGATGTGCTGTCTTGATCAGAGTCAAAATTCTGAAGAAAAGTATTTCAAGCAGTGGCTCGAGTGATGAATAGTATCGTAGCTGTATTATTATTATTATTATTATTATTATTATTACTACTACTATCATCATCAATTTGTGTGTCCCTTCTTTATATTGTTCTGTTTTGTAAAGTCCTTTCATTTACATAGCGTGGCTGGGACATAGAAGAAAAGGTGAACCTTACTCACCGATATTTCTTTTTCTTCGGTGTCCCTCCATGGCGCAAACCTCCCAAATGAATAAAAAAAATGGATACTCTTTTCTGCTACTAGCATTGTGCTTTGTTCTGGGACAAAAGTATAACTGCAGTATGTGGGAAGAGAGCTCTATCCTCTTCCAGCTCACCTTCTTCTGCAGATGAAGGTATAAAATCCCAAACCGCCTTCATTCTCCTGTGGTAATGTGGGTATTGTATTGGCCCATGCCATTTATATCTGTTAAGGGATATATGGACCCAAGCAAAATGCTACACGCCAATGCTGGCAGAGAACAGGACAGACAGAGCAGTCTCAGAGGTACCTTTCCTCCAAGATGTCTGCACTGTTGTCCGCTGATTCCTGTTGAAGAAGTTGTTTTTCTTCAATAACGAGGACTTATTCAGCTTAATGACAGTATGGCTTTGCATATTGCTATATTAGTAATGGATTGGGGCGCAGTGCTATTATGATGATAGTTCTACTTTAAAGGAAGTAATTTTCTGCCATCCTTCGGCTAGGTAAGATTAAAATAACTGCAGTATGTGTGAAGTGGGTGCGTTTTGTAGTTTAATTGGTCTAATCAGCTGGGAGGCGGAGTCTAAACCCATTTAATTAATTTACTTCATTATTTTCATGCAATGGTAGGGCATAGAAGGAAAATAAATATAAAATATTGTCTTTTTTATGCACACTCGCCTAGGTGTAAAAATGCAAGTAATCCCTTATTTGATGAAGCTGGTTGTACACTTTACACAGTGGTATGACTTGCTGACCTTTACTTTGTACCTATAATGATTATAACCATTTAGATAACACATGCCATTTAAAAAAAATAAATAAATCAATTGGTTGTGAGAGGTGCAGTTTGGTGCGTTTGGGACCCCCTTCGTTATGTCAACCCATACCAATGGTGTACCATTTTTACCTGCAAGATAATATCTACTGAATACATAAGAAATTACATGCTCTTCACAGATTTGTAACTTTGAAGTGGACTGGTAAAAAGACATAGTTGGAGATTCACTAAGGCATGATAGAGGTGATAAATTGTGTGATTTCTCCAGTGATATCACTTCTCCAATTCCTATGTTAGTCTATGAAGCCAGTGTACTAAGATTTCACCAACTTTGGAGATCTTGATGAATAGGCTCTATAGAATAACACAGGAACTGAGAAGTCGTCTCTGCTTTATCACGCCTTAGTGCCTAACCCTATTCCACCACTTCAAAGGTATGAAACTTTTTGAAGAGCATAGAATTATTCAATAAATACTTTTTGTGAAAATTTTCATCCATTTGATATTTGTTGTCATTATGGGGTCCAAAGTGTACAAAACTGCACCTTCCACAATCTGTTAGTTTTCTTTTTTGGAGTGGCATTCCTGACTTCAAATTGTCATATTAATTAAGGGTAAGAAGAATAGGTTCGTAAAATCTTGCGTATAATACACACAAGTTTGCCTCTCTTCACCTTATGTGAAGTGGGGTGTGTGTATTATACACGGGGGAGGGGTATACCATTGCAGCACTGCTTCCCTCCCTCCCCGCTTACCCATAACCTCCTGTCCCCCTCTGTTGTCCAATTGCGGCAGCCTGTCAGGGTCCCAGTGGGTGGCATTCTTGCACCTGCCACCCACTTCCAGCATTGCCCTGTCAGGACCTCTTCTGCCTTGCCAATGGTAATGTCTTGCGAGGAGTGTAAGGTCCTTTCAGGGCAAAACCATACATCCAATGCGCATAGCTATGCTCATTGGATCTATGGTATTGCCCTGTGAGGACCATAAGGCATTACCATTGACTTGAAAGAAGAGGTCCTGACAGGGCAATACTGGAAGTGGGCAGCAGATGCAAGCATGCCTCCCACTGGGATCCTGTCAGGCTGCCGCAATTGGACAACAGAGGGGAGAAGGAGGATATGAGTAAGCGGGGAGGGAGGGAAGCAGTGCTGCAATGGGATTTTATTTGTGAGTGACAGGGGAAAACAAGGGTGCGCATTATACATAGGCCCTCTTGTTTTCCTCCTAAAATATTGGATATAATGTACGCCTGCGTATTATACAGAGGTGCGTATAATACCTGAGATTTTACGGTAGACAATTTGTACCATTTTGGAAAACATACAATGGACCTTTTCAGAGAAGTGGTTATTTGTATTTTTACCCATGGGCCAGTGTGCATAAACATTACCAGAAGGTGGTGCTATATAAAAACTATCCATTTAAATTTCCACCATTTCGGAAATAGTCAAATCTTTGGAGAGTATGAAAGGTTATGGGCAAACAGAAAAACACATAATTTCCTCCATCATGTACATTGCTTATTTAGTACAGAGTCCAAACGAGACTGGAAAAGGTTATGGTGAATAATGCACCTGGCCCTAACGACATATACCCACAGGTACTTTCTGGTTAAATGATAAATGGCAGAGAGATGTTTTAAATGGAACCATTTCAAGTTGGTCTACATTTGTAAGTGGAGTGACACAGGGATAGTAATACTTCATTTTTACTATCCCCCAAGTTGTAGCCCTTAAAAATCTGAATTAAATGAGACCAGCGGCATCTCTCTAACCTTTATGGTTTGAGAGATATCCGCTTTCAAAGTTCCCTCTCTTTCTCTGACGGCAGGGGAATCCAGTCAGTGAGCAGGCGGCGGCTCTGCAGCAGTGCTGAGATCTTGTTATAGAAACAGAAATCCTTCACTAAAATGGTCTTCTACGTGTGCTTGCAAACCAAGTACATGTAGAAGACCATTTTAGTGAAGGATTTCTGTTTCTATAACGAGATCTCAGCACTGCTGCAGAGCCGCCGCTGGTCCAGGGACCGGATTCCTCTGCTGTCAGCTATAACGCTGACGTCAGGGGAGAGAGAAGGAGAGGGATCTTTAGGGATCTCTCTCAAACCATAAAGGTTTGAGAGCTGTCGCTGGTCTCGTATAATTCAGATTTTTAATTGCTACAACATGGGGGATAGTAAAAATGAAGTATTACTATCCCTTTAACAAGGAAGTAATCTGTGATCACAGTGCTGTGTGCCAGGACTGTCACGGGTCCTTAACACATGGACAGCTGTGATGGTACTGGCACATCGTCTGGCGTTAAGGCGTTAATGATTTGGATGTGGATATTGAAACTAGTATCTCAATATTTGCTTTTGACACTAAGCTGTGTAAGGAAATATATACAGAGCAGGATGTTATTTCTCTTCCAAAAGATTTGGATAAATTGAGTGAATGGGCAGAAAGTGGCAGATGAGGTTCAGTGCAGTTAAATGTAAGGTTAGGCATTTGGGATTCAGAAAAAAATCATGCTACATAATAATATACTAAATGGGAGGCTACTTGGGAAATCCTTGTGAGAGAGAGTTTGGAGTACTGATAGACAATAGACTTCAGAGCAGTGTGCAGTGTCACTCAGCTGCTGCAAGAACCAATAATGTACTATCCTGTATGAAAAGGATTATAGATGCATGGGATGGGAATACAATTCTCTCTGTCTCTCTCTCTGTATGTATGTATCAGGTGGGCATAAGTTCTTTAACCCCTTTCCGACCCTTGACGGTCCTGGTACGTCATGGGTAAAAGTGACTAAACAACCCATGACGTACCAGGACCGTCATGGATTTCAGGACTCCCCGTGCGGCTGCACGCCGTTCATGGAGCCCTGATTTGGATTGGTAAAGTAAAAAAATGCTCCGTGGTCCTTTAGTGACTGCAGTGTGCCTGCGCGGCTGGTCATTAAGGGGTTAAAAAAAGACGTTGACCTGGAAAAAATGCAGACACATGCAACAAAGCTATAAAATGATCTGAGTTATGAAGAGAAACTAGCCAAACTGGCTTTGCTTACATTAGAGAAGAGATGTCTAAGGGGAAAATGATTACCATTAACAAATCTATTCAAGGTTAATACAAAGAACTCTCTAAGGAGCTGTTTACTCAAATAGCTGAGCAAAAGCAAGAGTTTATCTATTAAGGTAAAGGTGCTTTAGATTTAAAAGAGAGACTGATTTGTTACAGTAAGGGCAATAAAGCTTTGGAATTCTTTGCTTCGAGATGCTGTACTTGCATATACAGTAGTGGCTTTCAAAAAAGTAATGGATACCTTTCTGACTCAGAACAATATTGAGAATTATTAGAGTTTGTTTCAAAGCAGATAGGATGTTGTTGATCCTGGAATTTATATGACTACCATTTGGAGTCATGAAGGTATTGTTTTACCCACTTGGGGCTTAAAGTAGAACTACCACCCAATATAAAATCACCCCCCAATAATTAGGTATATGGTAACATGCTTCTTTTTAAATTCAATTTTTATTGAAATTTTCAGGAAGATTTTTGGGATACAGAAAAGCAAAAAAGGGAGGGGGGGGAACATTGAGGCCAATCAAGAAACAGATAAAAGCATATCAAACAGGACTTAACAATGAGCATAAACTTACAAGTGCAGAGTATCAAAAAAAAATACCAGGACAACCCACAAGATCAAAGGATAAGCAAGTTGCGGTGAAACTCAGGGGGCACAACAGACTCGATCCAGGGCATCCAAATCTGGAGGAATATAGAAGAGGAGTTGCGCAAATATGCTGTCATTTTTTCCATACGGAGCAAATGCCATATACAATTGTCTAGAGGGGCCAAGCTTGGTGTCAAGGATTTCCAGTGATAGAAGATATGACAATGAGCCATTGCGCACACCCGAAACACCAACTTGTTTGCTGTCTAGAGGACCTATTCAACAGAGCTGTCCAGGGATCCATCTGAAGGGTTACCGCAAGGGCCAGACTCGGCAAATTAAACGTGTTTCCAAAGGGGAATCACCATGGGACAGGTCCACCACATGTGCAGATATGTACCCGCATGACCACAACCCCGGTAGCAGAGGTGAGAAACAGATAGATAAATATGATTCAGTCAGGCCGGACAATAGTATCATCGGGCTAGGACTTTGAAAGCATTTTCGTGCACTCAGGCGCAGGGAGTCAAATGACTCATATTCACCATGATAGCATTCCCCTCCTCAGCCTCTAAGTGTTCACCTAGATCCGTTTCCCACTTGACCCGGTACTCTGGATACCAAGAAAAGGAGATCGCCACAAAATGGGAATAAAGCTTAGAAATAATTCCCTTTAAGGGAGGGAAGTGGAGCAAATAAGTTTGAAGAGAGCCCGGGTAGTTGGGGTAGAATGTTTAAAGTAAGAGCGTACAAAATGTTAATGTTGAACCTGAATAAACCTAAAGAATTCACGGGGAGGAGCCCGATATTTGTCACAAAATTGTTCCCAAGAGAACGCGGTGTCGACAAAGAATAAATCAGACATTCTCGTAATGCCAGTCTCCTGCCACCAAAGAAAACTGCCCCGGGAAAGACCCGGAGGAAAGGCACTGTTCCCGAACAGAGGACATATGCGGGACGGCGAGGCCTGGAGGCGATCAGAGACCTTGTGACAACGCCAGAGACCTAAAGTATGTAACAAAAGTGAACTCCTTCTTAAGGCAGGTAGATCGTGAGGTGGCAGCCACAACAGATCAGCCGCAGAGGAGAGGCGATGCAATGTGGTCTCCAGCTCAACCCATCGAGGTATATTAGACGTGGAATGTATACATGACGCTGTTGCGAACTGGGCTGCTTTATAATATGACCATAAATGAGGGACAGAGAGACCCCCCCTGCAAGGTGGGAGTATGCAAAAGTTCTGCACTGAGGCGTGACCTCCCAGAGATCCAGATAAATTTTAAAATATATCGCTGAAGCAACTGGATATCTCGTCGGTTAGGAAGAATAGCTAGAGATCTAAAAAGATATAGAATCTTGGGCAATAAGGTCATTTTGACAGCCGCAATCCTGCTGAACCATGGGATCCGATAGGAAGACCAGGTCTCCAAGTCTTTATGGAGAGTTTTAAGCAAAGGCGAGTAATTAACAGCATAGAGGGTTTCAGGAGAGGGCGGAATACGAACTCCTAAAAAGGGCAGAGAGGAAGTGCTCCAAGAGAAGTCAAAGTTCAGAGCAAGTAATTTCCTCAGGGGGGCCGGGAGGGACACATCCAGAGCCTCACATTTGGAATGGTTAATCTTAAACCCGGAGAAAGAGGAGAAATCCGCCAAAAGAGTATAGAGATTAGGTAGGGAGGTCATCGGAGATGTCAAGGAACGCAAAATGTCATCTGCGAAAAGACACAGTTTGTAGGGGTAACATGCTTCTTAATAGTGTTATCTGCTACAAGTACCATGATGTGAAGTAATCCTGTTTCTTTAGAGACTGACGGCCAAGCTTGCATGCAGACATCTTGATTTAGAGACTTCTGCGTGCCCGCACTGTCCATCTGGTCTCCTCTAGGAGGCATTACATGGAGCCGAAAGGCACTGTAAGGGACTGAGGGAGCAGGTACGCAGATGGCTGGATAGCAAGAAGCCTGGCTGTCAGTCTCTGAAGAAACAAGATTACTTCAGATTGTGGTATTTGTGGCAGATAACACTATTAAGAAGCTAGTAGCCATATGCCTAATTACTGGGGGGTGACTTTATATTGGGTGGTAGTTCCGCTTTAAAGGGATAGTAATGTATGAATGTAGGCATCTCAAATGACTCCTCATATATTTATGACCATGTAACGCAGTATTTCAATAATCCCCCTCCTGCCCTTTTTACCTCTTCTCTGCCACCTCCCCACAGATGTGAAATCCGGTTGCTTGACTGGACAGCTCACAGCAAGGGACAATCTTCTCACTGTGCGCATAAAGAAAACCCTGCCCTCCTTGATGAAGGAGAGAAGGTTTTTCTTTATGCTCACAGAAGAATTGTCTCTTGCTGTAAGCTGTCTACACAGTGTTGGAAAGAACATTACGTATAATTAGGTATAACAGGTGGGAGGGGGATTCTTTATTGTTGAATTTCTGTTCAACTGTCGGAGGATATTGAAATGATGTGGTACATGGTCAAAAATATATGAGGAGTCATTGGGTATGCCTTTATATTAATCCATTACTATCCCTTTCATTGGAAATGGCTTCAGTGTGTTTTTACCTTCCTCTGGATCAAGAGGTGGTGATATCATCAAATATGTTACTATGAATATCCTACTGTATTCAGTAGCTACTTTACATGAAGAATAGTACCCCTATGGTATGGTTTGTCAGGAACACAAAACTGTACCACCAATATAGTTATGACCTGAATTTTTTTTTCATGCCACTTTTCAGATGTCTTCAAAATAAAACAGTTGTTTGTGTACCTTAGTTTGAAAGAGGCATCTTCTCTTTCATTTGAGGGTAGTTTTGTCTCCTTGGGGTCTTCGGTGTGTGAGATTGGAAAACCTTATTGCCCCCATCACACTTTACAGTAATTAATGATGGGCAACTAGATGATCTACTGACAGTACTGTCAGGAGTGTCCTCATTAAGGTACTCCTGGCATTAGTACTCTCAGGAGTACCCTCATATGAGAGGTCCAGCTCTTTCAAATTCAGGTGTATTGTTCACTTTTGGGGCTAGGGGGTGTTATAAAGTTTTATTTTGTTAACCTTCCAGAACAGTAAATTAACCCCAAGTGCAAATGTTGAGTGATCATTCCACAATAATACTTCTAGGAGTACCTTAATTTGAAGGAGGCAAGTTTACATTTTTCAGATGAGAGTACAATCCGGCCTTTTAAAGCCATGGTGGTGCAAAATGGGCTGTTTTATTGCCCCCTCCAGAAAAAAAAATATTGTCAGGTGATCAGAAGATCCCCTTTCCAGTTGTGGTACTTTGATCTTAATTGGAGCTAAGGGGGGCTGAGATATGAGCCCCTCCAGCTCCTCTATTTTTATTTTTCTTCAATTCAGTGATCACACCGAATAAAAACTCACTTGAAAATCAGCATTGGAAAGGGGAGAATCTTCCTTTCCTAACGCTGCCTCACTTGTGCAGGTAAGTGCAAGGGGCGGGATGAGATCTGACGATTTCTGCATCTCAGCCCCCCCCATAACAACTCTTACCTGCACATTTCCTTGATGTCTAGTGGAAGTAAACCTCATGTGACATCACCACACATGTGCAGTGATGTCATGAAGGTGTTAACAGATAATTGCATGTGGTACATTGTTTATATTTAAAAAAAATGACTCCTTCATACTTGGTAAATCAAAACTTTAAACTAAGAAAATTACTCCTTCATACTTAGTAATGTTTCATGTCATAAATTGAAATGTGGATTCTTGGTTGAAGAGAAATAAGGTTGAAAATGTACTAGTCGGAGTATAAATTCAGGCATATCACACTGAACATATTTGGGATGAATTGGCGTTCCATTTTAGGGCTTTCTTAGTGTATCTTTTACAGAGTAATGGAAATTTCCACAATGCCATTAACCTGAAACTAGTTGGCATATGTATTCGTAAAATGGTATATTCTTATGCTGTCATATGGGATAGATTAATGATTTTTTTCTGATGACAGATGAATCAATGTAATGTCTTTTTAAACTGGGTTCATATGCAGCACTGTAGAATATTTGGGAATTTCATAAGCAGTTATGTACACAGTCAAACAGGAGCTATACCTATAGGAATATGCGCTGCAAATTTTGCATAACCGAAGATATTTGGCAAGAGCCCTTCATTCAGCAGTCATCTACATCAATCTATATATTTTCTGCATTGTATCTGCAATTGCATGAAATTCTGATCCTCCATTGCATGTCTTTATTTAGTTTACAACTCACAGTAGCTAATATGTGTAATCATTCTGAATGAGATTAAACAGAATGAAATCCCCAGTGGCCCATTTATGTGTTTTCATGTTTTCAGATTATGAAATGCCCTTTCTAGCTGTAGACTACAACTGGGTTCAAATGTAAAAAAGCATCTGAGTTTTTAGGAGCCAGTGAATTAATAGAAGTACATAAATGTATATACTCTAAAATATATCCAACGTTTAGGAGCCAGATACACAATTTTGGAAGCTTGGGCTCAGTTTTTTTTTTCCCACTCCTGGCCACTTATTCCTGTAGCTATTGCTTCCCTTTACACGTAGGATGTATGTACTGATGATTCCAACTTTGGCCTTCTAAACTATAGTTAAAGGGCTAATAATACTTAAAATGTAAAAAAGAAAAAAAAAAATGTTGTAGGGTTTTTACTCCTGAGTAGATCAAGGGTGCTTCCACTGCTGAACTATGTTTTAATCAATAGTTATTATGGCTAAAACATAAATTTTTAGGTGCAGTATCACAGTGGCCTGAAATTGCACGGTGGCGTTGTTGCTACACCACCTTATGGAGATTTATGATCAACTGACTAGAGATGTCCATAGGATGGTGTAGCAACAGTGCCACTGTACAATTTAAAGCCACTGTGATACTGCACATAAAAAATTCAAGTTTGAATGTAATAACTATTGAATAAAACACCTTTCAGCAGTGGGAGCTCCCTTGCTCTGCTCAGGTGGATAAACCCTACAACATATTTTTGTTTTACGTTTTAAAGGTATAGTAATGTTTCATTATCTACATTAGAGAACATAGTATTTGGGCCTTGGAGAGTGTTATTTCAATTCTGTCAAAGTTGTAGTTCAAGAGTAACTGAATAATAAATTATCCTCCTCCTGCCCCTTCTACTGATGTAACAGTGCTCAGCTTAGAGCAGCAGGGAGTGTCTAGGTAAATTGCAGAGAGGGACAATCTTCAATTAAGATAAGGGAAAAAGCTGAAAAAACTTTCAAGGGGCAGGGTTTTCATTGTTCTAGTAAGAATATTGACCCTTGATGTGAGCTGTGTGGTCTATGGACTGGATTCCACATCTGAGGAGTGGGGGCTTACACTAGGTAAAAGGGGTGGGAGGGGTAAACTTTATCATTCAATTACTCTTGAACTACAATGCTCACAGTAATGAAATAACACTCTCTATGGCTCAAATACTATGAAGGTTAATTGGAGCTGCTGTTTTTGTGAAACATTACTATCACGTTAAGTATCACTATCCCTTTAATAATGAATGTGCTTTTTATGTTTCTTAAATTATGATATAACTGAAGATGCAAACTGGTCTGTAAGCTATTTAAATTTGTCTGTGCCTTTATTTTGGGTAAATCCGGCTTGAATCCTGTTGTCAACTCTTCCTCGTGACCCTCAATGATTTACTTTACCTCTGTGCCCTGGGCATAAAAACTTGCATTGTTTTCTCAAGCATGTATGCCAAACAGTGGGAGTCTATGTGCCTTATTCATCAAGCTTTCTGAAGAAAATCTACACGTTTAAGTAACAATTCTGTAAATTCCAGTTGTTTAAAATGGGGCTTTTAACCCCTTAAAAGCTTGAAACGTCTCGGACTCTCTTGCCTTCAAAGGGTTAACAGCCCCAATGAAATAAGGTCTATTTATGAAGTGCAAGGAGGGCAATGTAGGTTAATACCCATAACAAAGTATTTTATTCTTTAAGTCTAATTTGTTAAGTCATCCTTTTACAGTTTCGCCATGTACACATAGTGTGAGATTTGTAAAAGGCCTATATGCCCTTATTACACAAAATAGGACATGAGCAAAGTAATTTACTCTTTTTCCTGTTACCTAGTATTTACTAACATTCTTCCCCAGGGCTCTGAGATGTTTTGCTTCATAAATCTCTAATATCGCATCCTGTTGTAAATTGTAATATTTAGTGGGAACAGGGCTACTACTCACTCTGTTTTCAGCAGGGTGCTATGCTTAGAGAGCGCCTTTCTCAGAGATGCACCACAAGGAATACAGAGGCTTCATTAGCTTTTGTATGCCCCTAAGAGCAAAGAATTTTATGAAAATGAAGGCAGTGGAATGGATGTCTATATTAGTAAAAGAAAAAGGCTGGTGCATGACAAAATTACTCCACCTGTGCCTGTCACACCCTGGGGCAGTAGTAAGGAGAAGATTTTCTAATCTCCTCCATTCTTCTTCCCCATAGCATATACAGGGGCGTGATTTTGACAGCAGTGGACAAGCCCTGGTCACTCCTGCCAAAATCTCTGTAATGATTTTCTGAACACTCACATTTACCCTTTCTCCCCTCCTCATCTTTGCCTTTTCTGCAGTTGTCTCCTATTATGTCTTCCTTCTTTGCTTCTTTACTTTTGCCACTTTTCATTCCTGCTCCCACCCTTTTGCCAATGTCTGACTTTCTTCTCCTTCTCCTATTGAGCATATCTGCTCATAAGCACCTTGTCTGTCTGGGTGTATGTGGAGGTTCACCCAGCTATAGCTTTTTACCTCATGGTTCTGCATTGTTGATCCCATAGTTGTATATAGAGCCAGGATCTTGTTAAAGGGATAGTAATACTTCATTTTAACTTTATTTTATTTTGTAAGCGTTAAAAGAACATGAAGAATGATATAAGTCTTATCTCTCAAACCTTTATGGTTTATGAGATATTCACAAGCAAAGTTTCCCCCTCCCGCCCCTTTTACCTAGTGTAAGCAATCTCTTCTCAGAAGTGGAATGCAGTCCATAGACTGGACAGATAACAGAAGGGGACACTCTTATTCCTATGAAAACAATGAAAGTCCTGTCCCCCTTGACAAGCTTTTCAGGTTTTTCCCTTATCTTAATTGAAGATTGTCCTTCTCTGCAGTCTACCTGGGCACCTCCCTTCTGGTCTGGCTGAAGAGTGTGACATCAGTAAAAGGGGCGGGAGGGGGACACTTTGTCATTGAATTACTCTGGAACTACAACTCTGACAGAATTGAAATAACGCTCTCCAAAGTCCAAATACTATGATGATTAATTAGAGCTGCTTTTATTATGAAACATTAGTATCCCTTTAAGGAGGGACATTCAGCTAGGTCAGGTAAGGACACAATTCCGTCCAATGATGGATTTGTGGGAGCAGCCCATGTCCTGCCTGCCAAAACATGCATCTCCAATTCTGAAGTGCCTTTTACATGGTTATTGATCACAACCGGTTCTGGTTACTGCAAACCGGACACGTGGCGAACAGGGAAGCACACTCTGCAGATAATCTGCAAAGTGAATATTGAAGGATCCTATATTTCGGTTCATTGATGTGGAGAGGGAGTACTGCCTCATTGCACTTCTTTAACCCTCTGAGCACCAGACATGTATCCAGCACATTGCATTGCAATCTGTTTGGTATGTCCCTGCCCCTGAAATGGATTGTTTACTCTTTGAGTAACAGATGCTCAGCACATTGTATAGTATTAGGTAAAGTGGCAGCTGCAGAGAGCTGTACCAACCACCCAATATCATCCAGTTATAATCCATAGCTGGAAGGAAGCTGTATGTGTCTTTTGCCTGTTTCCCATCACATATAGATGCAATGCTTCATAATTCCAAAACCCTGCAGTGTTTTTCAGCTGTTTGTACATCTGTCCTGCTACAAATGTGCACCCGGGAAGTTGATATATAAAACACCAGGTGAGCCACTACTCAGCTACAGCTAACTTTTCCAGTGCAGACTTATCACTGTATATATCTCTCCATTGTGTGATCAGGCCACATTGTTCAGATTAAGCACCCTATATCTGTCTCATTCCAAATCTCTCAGCAGGACTCACTCTCCCATCCACTTCATACTCTCATTCCCTCCCATCCTCACTTCAACCAACAAGCTTACTACCCCCACATTTTATGCTCACCTCCATCCCTCACTATAATTACCCCTACTTCACATTCTATCTCCCAGCCATGCTCCTACCAAGACACGGTATCACCTCCAGCCCTTTGTCATTACCCCCAGAATTCAGTCTGATTATAGCCTTACCACCTTTATCTCTCAGCTTTATTCCTTCACAGCCTTATTCCCATTCCGCCCAGCTTCCCAGCCTCATCACTTTCTTTCATATTTCCCTGCTCCCACCTCCATGTTTATTCCATGTGTGTTTATGTTGTTGAGGTGTGCGTGTTTGTGTGTTTAGGTGGTATGTGTTTGTGTATATATGTTCAGGAAGTCTTTCTGTCATTAAAGGGGCAGGGCCTTGCTCCATTTGCTAGTATATAGAAGTAGGCAAGTATGTTTACCTTGGACAGGGAATATCAACAGATGGAAACAGCATGATGGAAGTTGAGTGAGACCTTCATCTTGCAGTGGATCGACAACAGCTGAAGATTATTATAACTATATATGTGTGTGTGTGTGTGTGTGTATATATATATAATATAAAATCATATAAAATAAATAATTAGGATAAACATGTTAGACCAGGGGTGTAGATGTCACATGAACGAGCATATGCTTTAGACTTGAAAAAGGGAGCATCACTCTTGAAAGCTTGTCCCTAAATTTGAAGAGTAGTTCAATAAAAAAGTGTTTTATTACATACTGCTGTACTCCATACATTTGATATAGATAGATATAGATGGCACTCACAGGGTCCTTTTTGCAGGTGAAACAAAGTTACGTTTATTAAATCGACGTTCTGGCCAACACTGGGGCCTTTATTTATTTTTAAACATAGTTGAAGAGCCTGTAAAAAGACATTTGTCCATCAAGTTCATTTTTGTGTATCCAGAAGAAGGCAAATATTCTATTGAAACCATTTCCATTTAAGCCCCTAGTGGGTAACATAGTACCATAGTAAATTAGGTTGAAAAAAGACACAAGTCCATCAAGTTCAACCTTCGCCTCATACCTCAGTAACTGAGAATTTTATAGCTTTCCTGCTACCAATTAAATTAGTCTTTATCAGACCTTCCTGATCAGCCTACTGATAAACAGTATAACTCTGTATGTTCCCTTTTGAAAGAAATGTATCTAATCTTCTCTTAAACGTATCCATTGTATCTGCCATAACTACCTCCCTGGGCAATGAATTCCACAATTTGACAGACCTTACCGTAAAAAAACCCTTCCTCTGCTGAAGTTTAAACCTCCTTTCCTCTAATCTCAAGGGGTGTCCCCTGGTCACCTGATCAGGCCTTGGAATAAATAGCTCACGGCAGAGATCCTTGTATTGACCTCTCATATACTTGTACAATGTGATAAGGTCTCCTCTTAGTCGTCTTTTCTCTAGAGTAAATAAACCAAGTTTGTTTAGTCGTTCCTCATATGTCAAGTCCTCCATTCCCTTAATTAATTTTGTTGCTCTCCGCTGTACCCTCTCTAGTTCTAGTATATCCTTTTTCAGAACCGGTGCCCAAAATTGCACTGCATACTCAAGGTGAGGTCTTACCAATGATTTGTATAATGGCAAAATAATGTTATCCACTCTTGCTTCAATACCTCTTTTTATGCAAGACAGGACTTTGTTTGCCTTTGCTACTGCTGTATGACACTGGTCACTGTTTCCAAGTTTGTAGTTGACAAGGATACCCAGGTCTTTTTCTAGCAACGAGTCACCTAAAATTATTCCATTAAGTTTATAAGTAGCCTTGGGATTGTTTCCTCCCAAATGCATGACTTTACACTTCCCCACATTAAACTTCATATTCCACATGTTTGCCCAATCTGACATTGTATGTAAGTCCCTCTGTAGAGAGAAAATATCCTGTTCTGAATTAATGACTTTGCATAATTTAGTATCATCTGCAAATATTGATATTTTGCTTTCTATATCTATTTCCAGGTAATTTATAAACATGTTAAAAAGCAGCGGACCCAATACTGAACCCTGAGGTACTCCACTCTCCACTTTAACTGTACTGGAGAATTTTCCATTTACAACCACACACTGTTCCCTATCCTTCAGCCAGTTTTGTATCCAATTGCAAAGGTTATCTCCTAGCCCCAATTTCCTTATTTTATACACCAGCCTTCTGTGTGGTACTGTATCAAATGCCTTTGCAAAGTCTAGATATACTACATCTACTGCCTTGCCATTGTCAAGGTTGCTGCTTACCTCCTCATAGAAGCTGAAAGATTAGTTTGGCATGATCTATTCTTCATAAAACCATGTTGATTCGTGCTAATGATCTTATTTTTTGTGTTGTAATCCTGAATATAGTCCCTTATTATGCCTTCTAATAGTTTTCCCACTACAGAGGTTAAACTCCCTGGTCTGTAATTCCCAGGTTCTGTTTTAGTTCCCTTCTTAAATAGAGGCACTATGTTAGCTCTTCGCCAATCCTGTGGCACTGAGCCTGCGGTAATAGAATCTTTAAAGAGTAAATATAGGGGTTTTGCTAACACTGCACTGAGTTCCTGAAGAACCCTTGGATGTATACCATCAGGACCCGGTGCTTTGTCGGTCTTAATTTTGTTCAGTCTTCATGACATCTCCTTGAGTTAACCCAATATCTATTAATTGTATTGTTTTATTTGTTACTTGCGGAGGCTCTTCTACCATTCCTTGCTACCTTGTATATACTGATGCAAAGAAAGTGTTTAAAACATCGGCCTTTTCCTTATCCTCACTAACCAACTCGCCTATCTCATTTTTGAATGGTCCAATGCACTCCCTCTTAAGTTTTTTGCTATTTATATATTTAAAAAACTTTTTTGGATTAGTCTTGCTTTCCCTTGCAATTCGAGTTTCATTATCTATTTTTGCTACCCCAATTGCCTTTTTGCAAAAAAAAATTCCTTCCTAACTCCAAATGACAGTCAGATATTTCCCTGGATCTGCTGTGAAGTTAACTGTCATAATTCTCAATATTGTGCCTAGGTATAAAGGTATACTTTACTTTTTTTTAAAGCAACTGCAGTATCTGCATGCAGAGTATCCTGAAGTAAAGAATGCAATACCTTTACTTCCCTTTCTGTAAAAAAAAACCCCTACCTTTGTCTAAATGGATGACCTCTTGTTTTTTGCTCAGCTCTATGAGTAAATGATTCCTTAGAGAGAGAGATTTGTATTGACCTCAAATATATTTGTAAATTGTAATCATATCACCCTGTCACGGTTTGTTACTGTTTGTAAAAGAACACTCAGACAGTTTGGTAAGGTTAAAAGCTTTATTGGAAAAAATGTACAATAACCCCACTCAGGTCCAGATAAGGTCCGTACCAAAGTACTTTCCAGATCTGACGCAGGTCAGGGAAATACTATAAACACTGAAATAGTCAGCAAACAAGTATAGATATCTTGAACTTGTAGGCAGATTCACAGCAAGGTACAGGAACAATAATATCCCCAACAGTCCCACGACGCAATAGGTGGCACAGGTGATGGGTGACTGAAGGGTAACCCCTAGAGGACTAGGGTTCTAGTGGGTAACACTGGCAAAACACTGGCAGAGGACTGACCCTAACAGAGTAGGGTAGACTGAGGCAACAGGGGCAGAACTCTGGCAGTAATGGGACCCTAGCACACTAGGGTTAACTGAGGCAACACGGACAGGACTCTGATTGGAACAAGACCCTAGAATGCTAGGGTTAACAGAGGCAACACAGGCAGTACTCTGGCAATGGCAAAACCCTAGATCACTAGGGTTAACAGAGGCAACATGACATGGACTCAGGCATAGACTAGGCCCTAGAACGCTAGGGTTAACAGAGGCAACACGGCAGTGGTACTTAATGTGACTGAACCCTAGTACGCTAGGGTGAGCGGATGCAACGCAGACTGGACTTAAGACCCAAGTATTTTCGGGTTACCGGAGGCAACACAGACACTGGTTAGTACAGGGAGCTCCCAGAGACAGCCAGAGTGGCGAGTGAGTGGGAGATAGGCACATAACGTAACCAATCCTGGACCGGTGTATGCCCAGATAATAAATGGAGGTAATAGACTAGTGCAGTAAGGAATGGAACTAGCAGCACTACCAGGTTGGCACACACAGGAGGACCACCAACACTAGTCCAGCCAGATCGGTGTAACGGATAGTCAGCCAGTCCTAGTCAGAAACGGAATCAGATACTCAGCCACGCCGGTTCGGTACACAAGGAGTTAGTCAGCCAGTCCAGTCAGTAACAAAATCGGGTACTCAGCCAGGCCAGTTCGGTACACAAGGAGTTAGTCAGCCAGTCCAGGTCAGCAACGGGTCAAATCACAGGAGCGTCAGGCACAAGCGTAGTCAGGCGAGCCGGGTCATACACAGAAACAGGAAACAATAACAACTAGTCGCTAGATACAGGTACACCACAAAAGGGCACCAGTATAATGACAGGAGGGTGTATTTAAAGGCAAGCCCTGGGAGGAGCAGTAGCCCAGAGCCAATAAGAGCGCAGCCAGTGTAAACCAGGAAGTAAGAATGTCGCTCAAGGATCACAGGCACCCTGATACACCCTTTGACATCTGTTCTCTAATGTGGACAAACCCAATCTGACTTCTCTCTCTCTCTTCATAACTCGGATTCACCAATCCCTTTATCAGTTTTGTTTCATGTCTATGCGCTGTTCCCAGTTCAATAATTTTACCTAGGGTTCAGTAATGTCTCTTTTAAGAACTGGTGCCTTAAAATGTACCATGTTCCAGGTGAGGCCTAACCAAGGATTTATAAAGAGGTAGGATTATATTGCCATCCTGTGAATCGATACAGGATAGAACCTTTTGGCTCTTGCAGCAGCTAAGTGACACTGCACAATGCCGTGAAGTCTGTGTATCTGTAATCCTAAATCATTCTCTAATGAGCAGTCTCCCACTTAGTGTATGTGTAGAATGTTTGTTTCTGCAGCCCAAATGTATAACCTTAGGTTTATCTATGTTCAGCCTAATTTTTTCCATCTCTTCACTCTGTTTATCCACATCTTTTCAGAGGAAAAAGACTCAGACACTACTTTCAATATCCACTTCAATATCAATAAACAAGAGCGTGCATCATAAAGGCACAATAACCATGTTGCCATGATGAAAAGGGCGACATGAGAATCTCGCCCTGCATCAAAATTGCAAGATTCTGATGTCGCCGCATTAAACAGCGCATCAGATGATAGAGCTGATGGAACGCTCGATAAGGATTGCGCCCAGACCTGAAGGTCAGCGGAGTGTGACTTATAAGAGCCAGATGCTCAGAATAATGAGCGACTTGTAACACATCTCTTTGCCATCTATCATTTAACCAGTTTTCTATCCATGCACAGATATCTCCTCCCAAACCAAAGCAATATAATATATATATATATATATATATATATATATCATTATTTATGTACTTCTTCATCCCCTCCCCCAGCAATAAGATTGTCAAGGGGATCCACCTTCCAGGATCACAGTTCTATTGGAATTGTATGTTTTCTACTTTTAACACTTTGAGTGCCAGAGAGGTATGCAACTCATTACAGAGCAAATCGTTGCATACCTCTCTGGCACTCAAAGGGATAAAGGCATACGATAAAATTAGGAGAGCAAGCTAATAAAATATTTCGAAATGACACTTAAATAGACTTTATTTAAAAAGTGTTGAAGTTATCCATTCTTAATGAGTTTACTTGCTTGAGGGATGTACAACAAAGTGTTCTGCTATGAGTTGCACACACCCTGGCCCTTAAAGGGTTAAGGAGCTGGAAGGATAAATGGTTCACACTTCAGCTGACAAGGGAATACAGCTGTTTTAGGGTAATCAGATCTTCATAGCGGTTAGTGCTTTGGTTTATCAGTTTATTGCTAGCATGATACGACTTTGGGTTGATCTAGAAACAATTTGCTGTGTGTTGGCTGTGACATTTGGAAAGTGTAATAAGTGTCAGTTTGTATAAAACTACTGCAATGTGCAGAACAAGCTTGTAATTCCACCATTCCCTGGCATATGCTGTGCTGAGAGGTGCTATCCTGACAAGATCAAGTATGTTTTGATAACACACATGATAAGGTCACAAATTATTGCAGCTAGGGAATATGCATAAACATTCATAGGAACTACTGTATTAGCTACGTAAACCACGAGGGGCCATTGCACAAAAGAAAACATGGAGTAATTCTTTGGCAGCTGCATCATACAGGAGAAATAACAAATTCCCAACAACTTAAATGTGGCTTTTAAACCTATTGATGTATAGAGAGTTTGCCAACACATTTTGACCTATCTAGCATTTAAGGGATTAAAAGCCCCTTTTAAAAGGAAAATACTAAGTCTGCTCTTATGGGGCCAAACATGGTGGAAAGCCTGCCCTGTGGCACTCTGCTCTTGTCAGCCATACTGGGGACATGTCAGAAAACATATCACCTCAACTAGAAGCATGATTGGTTGTTTGTGGCCCAAACCCACAAATGTTATCAAGTTGTGTATTGGGATTTCAAACTTATTAATGGCAACTGTGGGTTGTACACTGCTTGACTCTTATCTGTGAGACTGAAAGTCTCCCAGTCCAGAGTCTATTATGGGATTAGTGGGAGAGCACCAGGAGTTACTGTTTTGCGGTCACCATTTCACTTCTCTCTATGCAGAGGCAGACATGGGACTAGACCTAAGATACTGGAGAGTATTCTGGATCTCTCTGCCCCTGCTGTGCTGTGGCCCCCATTACTCCACTGCTCACCTCCAGCACTGAACAAGAGCCAGCTTGGTCAAATCATTGTTGTCCACTGTGGCCCAATTTCCTCTCTCTCTCCAAGGGCTTCTGCAATCTTGGAAACCCCCTACTACTTTTAAGTGTGTGGCCCCTAGATCTCAGTGTATGCTTGCGCTCATAGGGGCCTCCTATGAGGAGGAATTTTCAGAGGGGGAACACTAGGAACGGGCATATGAAAATATGGATTCTTCCTACTCATATAGGGACTCTTATGAGTCAAACCCTCTTCCCTGTTCTGGAATGGCCCTCCTCACTATCGAGGACTACATCTGAGTCCTGGGTCATCTGGTGTCTGCACTGGAGGCAGTCCCCTACACTCAGTTCCACACTAGGGAACTTCAGGGGGACATCCTCAGGACATCCTCAGGTTCAGAAACCGGATCATCTCACCCATCAGATTACCCTGTCACAGCAGGGTCGGGTCCAGTCAGTCAACTCGACAGTGGTGGTGTACATAAACTGTCAAGGGGGAACCCGCAGTGAGATAGCGTGGAGAGATGTGAATGGTCTCCTTCTGTGGGTAGAGGCCCATGTCCCAGCCATTCCAGGGGGGGAAACATGGTCAAAGAATTCTTCATTCCTCTATAGGGTCTGGTCCATTTTTCACTGGTGGTATACTGACAAAAATGTATTTGCACAAATCTTTATCTTCCTTGGTGTTGTCCTTCCTTCATGATCGAGTCAACAAGGGTCTCAATTTGAGTTCCCTCAAGATGCAGATCTCGCTCTCTCTGTTCTCTTTCAGACCCACATTGCCATTATGCCAGATGTGCAGAACTTTCTTCAGGGGTGGCTCATGCCTTTCCCTCTTTTGAGGTATCCTTCAGAAGCCCCCTTTTGAGTGCCTTGCTTCAATTGCGTCAACTGATAATGAAGATGCCATTTGTTTTGGAAGTGGTCTCTGTTAGGAGGGTTGCTGAATTTCATGCTATGTCTTGCAAGCCCCCTTCCTGGTGATTCACCAGGGCAAGGCAATACTTCGTACCTTGCAGGAGTTCTTGCCCAAGGTTGTCTCTGACTTCTACATCGATACAAAGAGTATTGTGCCTTCCTTTTGTCCTGACCCTTCGTCCACACCTGAGAGGGACCACCATCTTCTGCATGTTGTGAGTGCTCTTAAATACTATGTGAATTGCACCAAGCCTTTCCACAAGGCTAACTCTGTTTAATTAATCCCTGAGGATATTAGGGCAGGTCAAGCTGTATTTGTTGCCTCATGGATTAAGGCTACCATGTGCCAGGAATAAGCCTGTTCCTTTCAAGATCACAGTGCACTCCACCAAATCTGTGGGTTCCTCCAGGGCCTACAAGAACCAGGCCTCAGTGAAGCAGCTGTGTAAGGCTGCAATATGGTCCTCTTTGCACATGTTCACCAAACACTACAGTGTCAATGTCCTGGCTTTGCCTGAGGCCAGCTTCGTCCGGAAGGCTCGTCAGAAGGTTTTGCCTGTGTAAGAACCCTCTTTTTTCCTTATCATCCACTGCCCAGTTTTGTTGTTTAGTAATCCTACCTGTTAAATCCTTTTCTCTTTAGTCCATATCGAACACTGGACTCCCACATGGAGAAAACCCATAACTCCGTTCCTTCCCTAGGCAGAAGAGTCTATTAGGAGCTTTTTTTTTCTTCTTTCCCGCTAGGCGGAGGTTGAGCTGGAGGAAGATACTAATGACACCTGGCAAAGTACTGAAATACACTATGAATCAATGTTTATACAAAATGAGAATCCAGTATGTGTATCTTACTGGGTAAGGGATAAATCCTGAACATTTGGGGTTCAGCTCTGTAGAACTATTCTTTATCATTATCCTTTAATTATCGAGCAGCAACATAGTCCTCATCTCTGTAGAAAATAGAGGTGAGAAGAACATAAAACATTGAGAAACTAATAGAAACAAATGGTAGTGAGGGCTAGATTGTAAGATCTCAGGAGTAGGTCACTATCACTACTTGTATCAATCTGTACATGTATTTTTTCTAGTTTTTTACAGCATCAAGGAATAAATTGCTTTTATAAATTACTGAAATATTTTTATTGGCACTTACTAAAACACATGGCTGCATGTTCTTTGCACTTTTTTATAATCTAAAATTAAGGAAAAAATCTAATTATTTTTCTTTACCACATAAATGCAGTGGAGATTTGCAGAGAGAGGTTTTTCAGGCAAATGGGTTAAATTGCATTTACAATAAAGTAAATATTAGATGATATGGTAAGATGGGCACTCTGTTATATAGCTTTTTTTTTTCTTTTCTTTTTTTTGTAATGAGAAATTTGAAGGGATTTTTTTTAATTTTATCTCCATAAAGTTTAAAATAACCCCAATTAATTTCTGTCTTTGTTTCCCTGAAATCAGCTTCTACTTAGCAAAACACTGTTCTTTCACACTCCTGAGTCATTTATGTACCATGTTACTCAGAGTTTCCTGGAAGACGTGAAAGTAGTTTGCATGTGGGATAATAAACACCGTAATCTCTTTGGTTTGGAAATTTTAATGGTTAATTTTTCATATGAGACATATAAACCTAAAACTGAGTTGATTTACTTTTTCAAAGAAAGATGTTTGCTGATGGAAAGGAAATCTTTGTTACTAATTACGGGTTAGTGTATATGTTAATGTATATATGTATATTTAAATAACCAAAATAGCAGATGAGATGCACTCGCTGTAATATGACATTCAGACCTGGGTGCTCATCAGTAAGAAAAGTACATACAGTTTGTGTGGGAGAGATGGCACTCATAGGATCATTTTGCTTAAAGAATTACACGTTGTTTATTTCAACGTTTTGGCCAGAGATTTTGGCCTTTATCAAGAACATATATTCTTGATAAAGGCCAAAATCTTTGGCTGAAACATTGAAATAAACGTGTGGTTCTTTAAGCAAAATGATCCTGTGAGTGCCCTCTCTCCCACACAAACTTTATATATAGTAGATATAAAAAGTCTACACACACCTGTTAAATGCCAGGTTCTTGTGATATTAAAGAATGAGACAAAGATAGATCATGTCACAACTTTTTGCACCTTTAATGTGACCTATAACATGAACAATTCAATTGCAAAGCAAACTGAAATAGTTGAGGGGGAAAAATAAAAAAACTCACGATAACCTGGTTGCATAGGTGTGCACACCCTCTTATAATTGGGGATGTGGCTGTGTTCACAATTCACCAATCACATTCAAACTCATGTTAAATAGAAGTCATTACACACCTGCCATCATTTAAAGTGACTCTGATTAATCACAAATAAAGTTCAGCCGTTCTAGTAGGATTTTCCTGAGATTTGCTTAGTTGCATCTCAGAGCAAAAGCCATGGTCATCAAGTGGAGAAAATATGGCACAACAGAGACATTACCAAGAACTGAATGTCCCTCCAAAACTGATGAGAAGAAAACTGGTCAGGGAGGCTTCCAAGAGGCCTACTGCAACATTAAAAGAACCGCAGGAATTTCTGGCAAGTACTGGTTGTGTGCTACATGTGACAACAATCTCCCGTATTCTTCCTATGAATGAGCTATGGGGTAAGGTGGCAAGATGGAAGCCTTTTCAAAACATCCAAGCCCGACTAAAGTTTGCAATAACAAACATCAAGTCCCCCAAAAGCACGTGGGAAAATGTGTTATGGTCTGATGAAACCAAGGTTGAACTTTTTGGCCATAATTCCAAAAGGTATGTTTGGCGCAAAAACAACACTGCACATCGCCCAGACAACACCATACCCACAGTGAAGCATGGTGGTGTCAGCATCATGCTTTGGGGCTGTTTTTCCTCAGCTCGAACCGGGGCCTTAGGGTGGAGGGAATTATGAACAATTCCAAATACCAGGCAATTTTGGCACAAAACCTTTAGGTGTCCGTTAGAAAGCTGAAGATGAGGAGGAAGTTCACCTTTCAGCACGACAACGACCCAAAGCACACATCCAAATCCACAAAAGCATGGCTTCACTAGAAGATTAACATTTTGGAATGGCCCAGCCAGAGCCCAGACCTGAATCCAATTGAACATCTGTGGGGTGATCTGAAGAGGGCTGTGCACAGGAGATGTCCTCGCAATCTGACAGATTTGGAGCGCTTTTGCAAAGAAGAGTGGGCAAATATTGCCACGTCAAGATGTGCTGTGATAATAAACTCCTACCCAAAAAGACTGATTGCTGTAATAAAATCAAAAGTTGCTTCAACAAAGTATTAGTTTAATGGTGTGCACACCTATGCAACCAGGTTATTGTGAGTTTTTTTATTTTTCACTCTCAATCGTTGCTAGCATTCAGTGGGCTTCAAGCCCCATTTAAATCAGTTGGAATCTGGGGAATTTTTATTTATCCCCTGTGGTGCAAGTGATTTGCTACAGTTCTGTTTAATGCATCAACATCTTTGTCTTTGTCATCTTTGTTTTTTTTTTTTTTTTTTAAGGGGCATGAAAGAGTTAGAGTTATGTATTCATAAAAAGACTTTAAACTGATATGATAGAGAAACTATGGAGGAGCTTGGTAGCAAACTTCTATATTCTCGCCAGTTAAAAATCATCAACGTATCAATAATTGAATATTATATGTCCTGCAGCATTTACTCCTCCTGGAATCCAAAAACCCCTTTAATAATCAAAGGTGCACATGTATTTAATGTAGATTTCTTCCCAATATGTGCAAATCTCTGCTCTGAACAGTACAGGTTTTCATATATTGGGAAGAAGTGTATGTCAGCTCCAACTCCTACTTTAAATGGATAGTAATACTTAATTCTGAAAAAGTATAAGTTGCAGGGTTTATCCTCTGAGTAAACAAAGGCACTCCCAAGGACATCTCAGATGTACATGTTTTGGGTATTTGCATGGCCTGAGATTTCACAATGGCACTTGTAACGGATCCTACCCGTTACTGAGCCCTTGTCTGGACCTCAAACTATTTATTCAAAGACTATGGACATTTATTACTGTTTGGACTCTGTGCTGTGCCTTGGCGTACAAACTGGCCAGCTATTCCCTAAGAGAAAGACTTAAATTCATAGACTTTGGATCACATAGTATGTTTAATGTATGGCGAACGTTTTAGTTATTGTATGTAGTATGTTGAGGGTTTACTCCAAGGGAATAGGCAGTGAGGGGTTAATTATTTCATTATGTATTGCAGACTTCCAAGCCTTTTGCTTAATTATTCAACCCCTGGCCATTGTTAAGGAAATGAATATTCTGGCCACTCAAGTCCTTGGAGTGAGATCTGTCCTGAGACCCCCCTGCTGTGTGTGTTAATCCATTCACACCCCTCAGTCTGTGAGTCACCTATTGTATAGCCTGAAACTCTGTGTCAGCCCTTACCTTTTGTCTGATGTGTTTGATTTAATCAAGTTCCCTATTGTATCAGGTTCCCCATGTGATCCAATGTACTGTACTGTATATAAATATCTGTGGTTTGTGACAATAAAAAGAGTTCTGTTTTGGAGTGAACAAGGAGTCCTGGAGTCTTGTATTGCTTATGGTCTAAAGTATCCACTCTGATACCCATCTGCGCCAAGTATCCTGAATCGCTGACCGCCTGCTGCCAGTTTCCTGCGTCCTAACTTCGTGGACTGTCAGGCGGCGACGTGGACTCTTCCCTGCTTCCCTGCTTCCAGTGATCCTGTGGCTGTTTCCAGTGACCGTCCATACTCCAACCGGTGCACCTGACGGCGCTTATCTGCGTCGAGAAGGAGAGACCCAGGAACGACGGCGGAAGGCGACGCGGTCCCTTCTCAGCTTCCGTTACAGCACTGTTTCGACAGCATCCTATGGGAGTTTATGGTCAAGTTACCATACCTTTACGTAGATTGCTGTAGCAACAGTACCACAATAACATTTCAGGCCGTTTAAGTACTGCTATCACAAAATTCAAGTTTCAATTGCCACAGCTTTGGAATAAAACCTCTCTGATCAGTGGAGTACACTTTTTTTTTATTCAGCAAGGTAAACCGTGCAATAAATATTTCCATATTAAGTGCTACTATCCCTTTAAGAAGGCACCATCTTGTTGAATAAAATATCTGTCTTGAAATGGAGATTATAATGTTTTACCAAGTCTGTTCCTGTGGGAGCAGTCTTGGTATAATACCAGGGCTTCCTGTCAGCAAATTGGGGGGGGGACTGAAAACTAACCCCTTTTGACTGACAATGAGCTAGAACTGAACCTAGAAGCATGTGGCTGACAATCACATACTTGAAATATTGCGCTGTCAGCCTCCATATCATTTTATGTTGGTCTTATAAGCCTTTTGCTAGGGACTATGAGGGCTGCACAAGCAGTCCAACTAGACTGAAGTAGGACACTTCAGAGTCTCTCAGTCTTTCTTGTGGGACCAGCAGAGGACCATACTTTATCTCTTATCAGTGTTCCTTTGCTGGTCTACCCTTGCTTCATCGGCAGGTCTGCTCCCAAGGGTGCAGTTCTTCCTATGGAGCATATAAAGGGGAATTGTCACTATATCATTAAATGACTAATAATGTGTTTAACACAAGGTTATCCCCTATGTAGGTGTTTCTCATATGGCAGGTCAGCATATCTGTTTGGATATATTTTGCATTGTATCAGCAGTTAACTGTATTTATTCTGCTTAATTTTATCCTGTCTGTTCCCACCACATAATTATTATTATTCTTTTATAAAGTGCCAACAGATTCTGCAGAGCTGTACAATAGTTAAACAAGGTAATCGAGGAATGTATAACGGGGTAAAATACATAACGATATTTACAGAAACATTAAAAGGCAGTGGAAACAGAAAGATAAGGGGTCCTCCTTGCTTTGAGCTTACAAGGAAGTGAGCAACTGATACAAAAGGTCAAAGTGTTTGGAATTACTGAGTGGTACACGAACTGTGACTGTAGGAAGAGGAAAGTGACACGTGCTATTAGGACCTGTAGTGTGAAACTTTCAGCTAATAGTATCAAGGACGAAATCTGAGGAATTGGTTATTTCCATTGAAGAGGGCAAACTGATGAGGAAAGTTATGTTTTGTCCTGTACCTCTGGGGATTAGTTTGAGGAAAACCCTGTATCACCTGCTGAGGGTCTTATCAGGAGAGTTCTGGAGACCCTGAGACCCAGATATATTTAAAATGCTCAAAAAGGGAGACTGCAATTTTCCCTTCACACAATTCCTTGGACAAAGTAGTTCTGGAGGAATGATAAGACACTTATTATTCCAGACTCATTGTCTCTTATATCCCTTCTTTTCTGATGCCCTCTTTCAGTGGACTACTCTCCACAACAATAGACCCTCTGATTTCTTGCCTTTCTAAATTAACAGCATTGACATTTGCGGATGCAATGGCTCTTAAAGCAGATCTATCATGCATATACATGTCTTCTCCCTTTAATTTATTTCCTCAATAAAATCACAGAAATAACGTTAAAAAGTTAATAAAGTGTCTGCATATTTTTAAAACAAACTTGAAGGTTTGTCCCGACAGGAAGAGGGAGAACACAGCCATGATGGTGATGTGTTTTATGACTGGCTGCACTTTGCCTCCCTGTATGTATCCTCAAAGACTTCCCCTTCTCAGTGGATCTTTTTCTTTCTTGACGCACATGCAAATTAAGCTTACTGAGGAGCCGCTATGCTGTAGGTCATGCATATAGGTTGTGCAGGTTGAAGGAGGGATTTCAAGACTGGGGGGTGGAGGAGAGAGATTACAGTAAAGCTGTGAGGTACAGCTTATACCGCATGGAGCTTCACAACAGCTTCACAAAGTAAACTTTAAAATTACTATATCTTGCTTAATATAACGATTGAAATGGGAAAATAAGTAAAGATAACTTTATTAGATGCTTAACTCTACTTGGGGTGAACGTTCCCATTTAAGGACCATGCTTATAAGAGCCTGGAATGTCTCCTAAAGGCACATTTTGTGGCTTCTGGTGCCACTTTAATTATAATATTTTGTGGTTGCTTGGGTAACAAGGCCCATTTCTGCCTGATGAGAACAGTGCCTGAAGTCAATAATTTTCTGGTTTGGCTGTTTTTAAGCTCCTTGGGGCTAATGCGTATCTTATTGAAGTGGCTTTTATTCTGCTGGGCTTTCTAGGAAGGCTTTAGCACTTTCCCTTGCTGCTCATTGTACTCTCTCCCATTCGTGGAAAGGCAGTTGTTTGGCCTAGAACTAGAGAAGGTTAACAGTCGTGCTACTGGGGCTTAAATGTGTACTATTACCTCAGGTTAACCCAAGCGTTACTTTTAGTGGTTTTTGTTATCCATGTGCATGAGCCTAAGGTGTCTACTCCTACAGCAGCCCAGGCGTTCCCTCCTCCGAAACGCAAACAGGCTTGGGCAGACCAGAAGCCTACTCGATATGCCCCAGCTGACAAGTCAACTTCTGCATGTTTTGCTGGGGTCTGGTCTGCCTCAGGCAATTTAAGTTTGCATGGAATTCTGTTACAAATTTTCATAGTTCCCAAAAAACTATTGTATTCCAGAATTGAAGCATCTCCCCTGTTTTGTTCTTATTCCCTGGCTCAAGATGGAGTGTTTGCATGCATTCATCACTGCTATGTGTCCGTAGGAGTTTTTTGCCTCCCTAGAAATAAAGGACACTTATCTGCAATTCCTATGCATCCAGATTATCAGTGTTCCTTTGATTTGCCTTTCCAGACCGTCATTTTCAGTTCACCTCCGTTCCTTTTGGACTGGTGTCTGCTCCACAGGTCTTTACAAAGGTCTTGGCAGTCTTGGTTGTCCACATTCCTTCAATATGGATTTCTCTTACTCCCTATCTGCACAACATCTTGTTAAAGGCTCCTTGATGCTGACTTGTGTGTCCATTCTGGAACAACACAGTTGCATATTCAATTTGCAGCAATCCTCTTCTGGTTCTATCCCGGGTCCTTTTCTTTCCCTGCTTCAAATTCAACACTCTTAATACTCTTCCAGGACAGCTTTTTCTGCAGGAGGACAGATTCAAGTTGTTGTATCAGCATCAACAATGGTGTGGGAGTACATGAAGGTGCTGGGATATCTGGTTTCTTATTTGAAGGCAGTTCCCTTTGTCCAGTTCCACACTAGGGAACTGCTGCTGGAGATTCTGAAGAATTGGTCCAGGCAGCAGTGTTATTTCTCCCATGTCGTCTCTATCCGACCAGATGAAGTTGGATCTTTGTTGGTGGTTAAGATGTCCCATCTGTCATTGGGATGGGCATTGGTCATTCTGAATTGGTTGATAGTCACAACGGATTCCAGCCTGACAGGCTGGAGAGCCACATAGGGCCCTCGCACAGCTCAGGGCCTTTGGACCAAGAGAGAGAATGTCTTTCCCAGAGCTGTGGGTTCTTCCTGGACCTACAAGAACCAGGCCTCTGCCTAGCAAGGAGGCAATGTGATCGTCCCTTCACACATTTGTTAAATACTGTTTCAGTATTCTGGCTTCGACTGAAGCCAGTTTTGGATGCAAGGTCCTACAGGCCGTTGTGCCCTTGTACGTTTCCTGCTTATGTTCACTTCCAGTAACCTCTTTTTTTCCTGTTACTTGGTTTGGTATGAAGGTGTGCGTTGATACCTGAGGTTCATATTTGTTCCAGTTCATCTCTGTTGGAACTGGTTTGTGTTTTGAGGGGGTCTTTTCTCCCTCCCTTCAATCTTGGTGGGATTAGCCCATGGTTCCTGTTTTCCACATTAGACAAAAAAGAAAAGGTGATGTTTATATTCTTACAGATTCATTCTGTTGTCTTAGTCCACGTTGAACACATGAATTCCCCCCTGGAAAAAAATCATGTTATATATTCCAGGCAGGAGGTTTTGTTGAGTTATCTGGTTCAGGAGGCCCCTTGCCTTCTTTGCTTCTGTTTTCGATCTTTCGATTTGTTAAAACTGAGCATGTCTGGTGGGGGTAAAGTAGAGCAGGGAGGGAGTCTCCTCCTCCCGAGAGCATTTTTTAGACAAGTGCCCTCCCCTCCTGACCAAAGGATATTTTATTGTTCCTGTGTTCCACATGAGCGAAGAGAAAACATTTTATTGGTAAGTAAAGAAAAATCCCCTTAAATAGATGCACGTGACCATCCTATGATGGACGCAAACCCAGTTAAAGGGGAACATTCACATGAAAACAACTGGAGTCCGGATGATTTATTTAGTAAAACTAAGTAAGCTTTGATATTTTTTTCCCATGGATCTTACATTGTGTCGAAGATATCCGGACTTAAAATTTCCCACTTCTTCGTTCTGGGGCACCCTGTAAGCGCGGCATGAAGAGGCAGGACTTCCCACCTCCCTCCCAGCGCGTTCACGCTTCCCTTCGCCTCAGTAGCACGATAAACGGAACTTGTTGTAACGTTACATCACAGAAATACCCCCTCGAAGGGAAGAACGCGCTCCGTGGGGCAGCTGGGAGGGAGGTGGGAAGTCCTGCCGCTTCGTGTAGTGCTTAAAGGGTGCTGCAGAACGCGGAAGTGGGAAATATTAAGCCCGGATATCTTCGACACGATGTAAGATCCATTACAAAAAAAATATAACAAAGCTTACTTAGTTTTACTAAATAAATCATCCAGACTCCAGTTGTTTGCATATGAATGTTCCCCTTTAAGTGTTATTGGAAACACTTCTTCAAATACTTTCAGTTGCATGGTCACAACTAACTCCTAACAATGCTATTATTTTATTCAGAAAAGTTAGATAAGTGAATGCAACTAGTCTCAAGTCCCATTAGTTCTTTGACCGGGGATGGTCTGAAGTCCCAGTAATTCCCTAGTTGAGGATCCCTCTTCGCTTAACTAAACACCCAGTCCATTTAAACATTAGAATTTAAGAGACAAAAGTTATACCAGAAAGAAAACATACAAACAAAAAAAAATGGAGCTGATTTTAAGTCGATCGTTAATTATTCTGTGACATTTTCCTCTCAGTCTACAATACATAAGTACTAATAGGCGTGTTAATGTTTCAAATAATTTATTTTTCCCTGTCTTCCTATCCTTCTATTCTGCAATCTGCATATGTCAAAAGTGACAGGAACTGGTTAAAATCACAGTCCAGCTCTTCAAATAATTTATGTATTGTTGTTCTTTTGTTTGTCATGCCTCCATTTACCAGTTTCTAAATGTTAGAGCAGTAATAATGAGCAATTTTCATCTGTCTTGGTGTAATTTCTCTGGTCCTCTGGCAGACAGTGTTCAATACGGTGTTAAATAAAGGGTACTAAGATTTCTAAATATGCACACTTACAGGTTGCCGGCTGCCAGTAGAGAATTAGCAAGCACTACCCTGAGCCTTGTTAGCCCCTTAAAGCCAGGAAAACTAGCATTACATAAGTTTTACAGATCCATCTAATATATTTGCATTATTTCTTCAGTTTCCTGTATATAATATAATTTGAAGATTGCCTGTAGATAACACCTCCTCACAACAAATTATAGGCATCAATATGACTGTATAACTCCTAAGGTACACTCATTCTTATTAGTGTGTATAATGACAAGATTAGCAATAGATTACAAGAACAATCAACAACTAAAAGTTGTATTTGGAAAAAACAGACACTTGTTTGAAGGACACCTACTAGGTAAGTCATTCTGGTAAAAAAAAATAAAAACCACTTATTAGTAAATAATAGTTCCCCACTTTAAGGTAGCAATATATTTCTGGTCATTTCTAGACTACATCACCGTTTAAATGCAAAAAACAGTAATTGGATAAACCTGACTGCTGTATGATGGAGACATTCTTTCTGCTAACAAATTTATAGCCACTTATTTTAGCCATTTGAATGCCAGAGGGGTTGCAATGCTCTGTGCTGTGCACCCCTTTGGAACTCCAAGGTTTACATTTCCCATTTACTGTGTAGAGGTTAGTGGCTACCACTCTTCTGCCCAGAAAGCCTTTCTCTGATCTCTGACACGTTTATAAACAATACCATACCATCACTTGTGAGAGACTGTATCCATATTGCTATGCAAATGAGGTCAGAGAGTCCTGCACAAAAATTAATGGAAGCCTCAACCAAGCATATCTATCTAAGACAAGATTTTATGCCTTGAGTAACCATGTTGGCTTGGACTACACTATATTTACTTATTTATAACCACATTGACCTTGGAATAGATTAACTTTAAAATGCAGAGGAGAATTATGTGACATACTGCTATCACAGCAAAGTGTATACTTTGCGTGTTTCATTCACTCTATAAACTTGCTGCTGAACTTGAAAAACTGGTCGTTTTGCTTTCTGTCCATGGGTGCAGCACTTAATCCAATTTTTTGTCGTTGCTGTTAAACAAAAGACAGCGGTAATCAAATACAGTGTTATAATTTAAATTGGCCTTAAAGTGGGCGTACAGAAATTGTGGTACTTTGATAATTAGTTTTGATGTACATGTCTATATAGAACATATACATAACGTGGTGTTGCACCGCTCTGCTGACCCATCTGGCAGGATCTGTATACATCCGTTCATTCTCTGTGCAGACTTTTATGGATATTATTGGCTATGTTTAACCAGTAAAAGCCAGAGAGGTGTCCAACACACTGCTACAGTTAACCATTTGATTGCCATAGGAGTACGCAACTGTCATTCATACCTACATAATGTCCAGCTTTGGGGGGGGGCACTGTCTCTCTGGGGCAAAAATCGCTATGTCCCTCTTTCCCTCCCATATTTTCCAATTTTGTACATGACTTTTTGGTGTGTATAGAAGTGTATTACTTTGCTTCACATTAAACATTAAAGGGATTGTAAAGTCCTGAAAAAAGTATAAGTGAAATGATAAATAAAAAAACACTTAATGCCCTTATTCCTATCTCTCAAACCTTTATGGTTTGAGAGATTTAAGAAAATAAAGTTCTCCACTCCCTTCCCCTTCTCATACTTCAGCTGCATAGCTGACTGCATGAGATCCGGTTTCCGGGACCAGACGGCGCCTCTTCAGGAGTACCGACATAGCAATATCTAAAGAAAAATACTTCATCTGAACGGCCTACAACGTGTGCCAGGTTTGCAAGCACACAATGTAGAACATTCTGATGAAGTATTTAATTTTAGATATTGCTATGTTGAAGCTCCTGAAGAGCCGTCGTCTGGTCACTCGACCAGATTCTGCTTTTGACAGAAAGTTTGAAAGGTTTGAGAGATAGGAATAAGGGCATTAAGTCTTTTTTTATTGCACCTATAATTTTGCTTATACTTATTTCGGGACTTTACTATCCCTTTAATATAACTTCAGTATTTGTATTTTTTAATGGAAAGTGAAAACTTTGATCTTGCTCCCACACATTCAATTATTAATATAATGAAGTGTCAGTAGGTCATACAATGACCTACACTTAATATTGTTCCAGCACTGCATAGGTTAATGCCCCATCTCTGGCCATTGTTTATTGGATTTTTGCTCTATTCTTGAGAGAGGCAGAGAACAGTCACAAAGGCAATGTGTAAAACGCATTGCCCTTGTGAATGAGAAAGCCGCCATACGTAATCACTTCTGGAGCGATCACGTGTACATACAGAAGAGAGAAGCACCGAAACTGAGTGCTCCTGTCCTGGAGCACTCAGTTTCAGGCTGTTCATCATGATAGCAGCGTGCACTGAGGAGCGCTGCTATCATTTACCCCATGACAGTCCTGGCATGTCATGGATCCTTATGGGAAGTTTACCCATGACGGTCCTGGCACGTCATGGGTCGTTAAGCGGTTAAGGACCATGGAGCTTTCTTTTTTTTTTTTAATGAGAGTCGGTTCAGGGCTCCCCAGACGGCATGCAGCCGCGTGGGGAGCCCTGAAATCCATGACAGTTCTGGCATGTCATGGGTCCTTATTTTATATTGGATCCATGACGTGCCAGTACAGTCATGGGTCCTTAAGGGGTTAAAAACCATATTTACATGATTGAGACTTTTCATTTTCCCCTATGGTACAGTTGGTTTTCGCCGCAATTGCACTTCGTTAGTTTATTGAATACAGCCCTGTAGCTGTCATTGGATATTGGTGATTCACAAGCGTGTTCAGTAAAAGCCTTACACTAAATAAATATGGACTGGCAGTGGCACTATAAAACCTCCCAATAAATAATAATAAACACTTAGTAAAATGTTATTGCTGAAGTATGAGCCCCATTGAGTCAAATAACAGTTATTAACAGAACTTTCTTTAAATGTGTGTTGTGTCATTGCTGAATAGAGCCTGTGAACTGGGTTAATTTCATCCTTCACTCAGGGCGCTAGCTATCAGACTGAACTGCGATCACACCTTCCCCAGCTGGGCTTAGAGGCAAATAAGAATACATGAAGTGGTGATAGCTAAAGAAAAGAATGTGACAATGTGATTCCCTTGGGATACACTGTAAACACAGTAAGTTCATTTTAGGAGTGAAAATACAACAAGGTGCGCATTGCTCTTGTCAGCATCCAGCTTGCAAGAGCTGGTTAAAGAGACATTAACACCGCCTATAATAACTCCCCCACTTACTATGGCCAGAGAAGTACTATGAAGTAATTAATAAAATCTTAATGGCCCCTATTAGTTGTATTCTTATTCCTTTGTTCAAGAGAGAACATATTTAATCAGTCCTGCATATCATGTCTATCACGTGACAATTGCGGGCATAACTTTCTGGTCCTTAAATCGTTAAGATTATAGTGTACAAAGAGCAACGTTTGAGGTGCTATGGTCCTGCTTCCAACTACAATGCACATAAGAGTTGGAGGAGATATTACAGCCAGTGATTGATGGGGGTACCGTGAATGGAGCTGGATGTATTGATTTTGTGTGACCAGGATTATTATCCAACTGCCAATACTAGTAGAGGCAGTACATACCTTTCTGTTTGTGTGCCCTGTTACTCTGTATAATTATGGTCTTTTTTCAATAAATACTGCACAAAGAACTCTTTAGCACTTTCTACCCTTTCCTTTTTATAGTGAAGTCTAACCAGTCCTCTTGGACTTGAGCTGTGTTGGTCAAATTTAAGGGCTTTTCTCAAGGCGTTCATATTTCATGTGAGGAATATATGTATTTATCTTTTTATACACATTGCTTTGTATGCCATTGATACTAAGGATGGGTGAAAAGTCAAATTTGTCTTTAGTCAATGTGGAACACCGGTACCATGAGGTTGAGTTCCTCCTTCTGGAGGTCAGGATATATCTCAAAATACAGTCTCTTATGGGTGGAGACTCCCTTATTCTCCACCAGTTCAACCCTCCTCAAGTTACTAAAGTTCAAAATCCATGTGTCCTAGTTGAAGCAAGACATTTATTGCTTTGTGGACCTTTCAATCCTGATGCCAAGTTTTCCCTCCAGAGTCTCTTGGGGCTCTGTTGATTCTCTCTGCAATGGTAACCTGAAGACAGTAAGTAACCCTTTGAGTCCACTTATGTCTGTAATGTTGCCTCTACATACAGGGGTATTATGAGCTTCTTGAACTCACTTTGGGTATAAATATTTGCTGTGTGTTATCTCTGCAGTGGCTTTGGAGTAAGGATGGCTGCTTTTTTCTATTGGGTTAACCCATTCTCTGACTTTTTGACTATTTTTGTAACTCTGGGGCTTTGGGGGGTTTGTTGTCATTTCCCCTCCACTTGTGACTTAGTTTAACGTCCCGCTCAGAGGTCTATGGGTCAGAGGTCTTTGGGTAAATTTGTAGCAGCCCCTTTAACCCCTGATGGGCTCATGACATGCCAGGACCGTCATGGCGGTTCTGCACTTAAAGACCAGTGATGGTCCTGGCACGTCATGGATTCAGGGGTCCCCGTGCGGCTGCACGCCGTTCAGGGACCCCTCAATCAGATAAACAAAAAAAACTGCTGGGTGTTAAGGACAGGAGCCTGCCCATAGCTATCATTGCTCCATTGACTTCTGTGGGTAAAGCTTCTTTCTCTGTCTACAAATATAACTCCTCCCAGTAGGCTTTGACAATTCTGCTAATATGCTCTCTCAGAAGCCCTGCCCAGATAATTTGTTCCACTGTCCTGTGCACAGGCTGGGAATCTTTCTGCTTACTTTTTAGTTTCTTTTATTATTTTTCTTTTAGAGATGGGGTGCCCAAATTCCCCCATTATGCAGATTACCATTCCTGGCTTCCCCTGGAGGATTGTCCAGCTGACAGGTGCTGTTGTGGACCCTTGCAGCCCTGTGGGAGAATCATGCAACCCATGTTTTCTCTCTCCTGAAGGGGGTCTCTCTGAGGCTCTTTCCTTTTCAATGATAATCTGAAGAAAGAAGTCAAGCAAAAGGTGAGTAACCCTTTGAGTGCCATGGTCCACTTGTTCCACTGTTCCTCTGCTTACAGGGGCTTTCCTAGAGTCTAGAACTCCTGCATTCATGTTGGGTATCTTATTTGGTTTGATCCCAGGGTTTTTGGAGCTTGTATGGCTGCAGTTGTGTAAATTAACCACTTCCCTGCTGGTTTCATTGGGTTATGGGCTTATTTTTTGGGTTTTCCCTTAAGGAACATCCATTTTTATTTATCCCTACATGCTCCCTTGGGTATTTGGGCATTTTTAATCACTTTAAAACAATTTTTATTTTTGGTGTACTGCACTTTTAAGACGCGTTTACCGTGCGGCTGTTCTTGCACCATAGACTTCAGTAGGACTGCTTTGTGACATCTCTCTGCAACCGTTTGACTTACAGAATTGACAGAGGGCTCATTCTTCTTGTCTCCTCTTGCCCTATGCTCCAGTTCACATTCCCTGTCTCTTGAGGGCCCCTGGGGCTCTGCGAGTTTGGGTTCAAGCGTTGCTAGGATACCACTTGAAGGAAATACTACAACTCCCACAATGCCAGTTGTCGCTGGCTTTTCACTGATTGGCTGATGGTTTTCAGACACTGTTTTCTTTCCTTACTGCTGTATCCTATGCATAAGCTTGTATCTCCTTGCACTCCTACTCATATTAACCCTTCACCTGCCAGATAAGGACTTTCTGAGGTGAATTATTGATCTGGGTCACAGTATTTGGGTTTTCACATACTGTTTTGACACTTATCCTGTTAGGGTGTAGAATCCACAGGTTCATGTTGCTAGACCTAAGGCTAAGGACTCAGGGGCATCTCTGACCCCCCTTGCTTACTGTTCCTCATGTCAAACTGGGCTCCCTGGAGTATACTCAGGACACTTATGCACCTCATGCGCTGTGGCCCCTACTACTTCACCAGGCCCTCCAGCCTTGCACAAGAGCCAATCTGGGTCAAGGACTTAAAGTCCTCTACGGCACAGCTTCCTCCTTCCATCCAGTGCATCCTCCATTCTTTGAATTCCTGATATCACAGAAACCTCTGAGTCTGATTCCTTTGAGGTTGATATGGAGGTAGGGGAGTGTGAGGAAGGGGCTTCTTCATATGCGTATGCAGGCCTCTTTGAGGCTGACCCTGCACAGTCTGCTGAGGGCCTCATTAAGGCGGTTTTAATAACCTTACAGGTCACTAGTACAACTGCTGAGGGCCTAACTTCTGACGTCCTTCAATGGCGTAAGAAAGCCGTCACGGTTTTTATGCCCACTCCCACTCTGGACCTGGTTATTCTGGATGAATGGAAAATGTCAGATAGGCACCTTTCTCTTTCCAAGAGATTTTCCAAGCTGTATCCCTTCTCTGAGGCAGCTTTGATTTATTGGGCTGCATCTCCTCAGGTTGATGTCCCTATTTCTAGGTTTTCTAAATCTACTGCTCTACCCTTGGCAGACGCCAAGGTATTGAAGGATTTGACTGATAGACTTCAGGATAGCCTCCAGCTTCCTAACTTCGCTGTTATAGGTGTTGCCTTGAGGCCTACCTTGGCTTCTGTTTGGGTTGCTTGACAGGGATCTCTCTTCACAGGAGTAGATCTCCTGGTAATTCTGTTCTTCCTTTACAGGATGGTGTGATGAAAAGTGCTCTGTCATAGCTCCTTGAATGTTAAGACTTCAGCTCAGACTTCAGTATTGCCATCTTGCCAGAGGTCAAGGTTTTCTTTCAGGGCGTCATTCATGTCTTCCTTGCCCTTAAGGCTCCTGCTCCACAGTGGGACCTTCATCTGGGTTTGGTGGTCTGGCAGCGGCCTCCCTTTGAGTCCTTGACTACTATTCCTCTACTCCCTCTGAAGTGGAGGCTGGACTTTCTTCTGTCAGTGGTTTCTATCCGCAGAGTTGCTGAGTTTCGGGCCTTGTCCCGCAAACTGCCTTTCCTGGCTTTTCACAGGGTAAGGTTGTCCTTCTTACCTCCCAGGAATTTCTTCCTAAGGTGGTCTCTAAGTTCTACATCAATCAGGAGATTGTTGTGCCTTCCTTTTGTCCTGACCCCAAGTCTGACAAGGAGAGGGAACTCCACTTCTTAGATTGGTACACTGCCTTAAGTTCTGTGTGCACCGTACTGAGTCTTTCCATAAGACTGATGCCTTATTTGTTGTCCCTGAGGGTCCTAGGGCTGGTATGGCTGTGGCCAAGGTTACTATTGCCTCTTGGATTGAGTCTACCATCCACAAGCTTATGAGCTCACAAAGAAGCCAGTTCCATTCTGTTGTGGCCTCCTGGGGCTACAAGAATCAGGCCTTTGCTGAGCAGCTGTGCTAGGTGGCCACTTGGTCTTCTGTGCACTCATTTGCCTAACAATACCGTGATGATGTTCTGGCTGAAGCCAGCTTTGGCAGGACAGTCCTGGAGGCAGTTTTGCCTGTCTAGGACTATCTCCTTCCTATGCCATATATGCTATAACCTGTGAGTTATATTGGACTTACCTGTTAATCCTTTTCTCTTAGTCCATATAACTCACAGGTCTTCCACCCAGTGAAAGGAGCCAAACTTGGTCTCACTTGGCTGGACGTGGGAGTCCTCTTGGGTTGCTTACTCAAAGGAGTCTTTCCTTTCTTTTTTTCTTGCATTCCCACAAATCTATCTGGGCAGGGCTTGTGAGAGAGCATGATAGGGAGGAAGAGTAGGCTCCACCCACACTTCTTTGCAGAATTATTCCAGCCTACAGGATGGAGCTGTCACCTCCCCATTGTACCTGTGAGTTATATGAACTAAGAGAAAAGTATATAACAGGTAAGATTAATATCCTCTTATACATATTTTTGACCCTTTTATAAGATAACAGCGGTCAGAGATGGCTGTATCTTCTTGTCTCATCTTGCCCTATTATCTGGTACACTTCTTCAGTGTCCAAGGGGATCGTAGAGATTCCACGAATGGAGTTGTTGGTGTTGCTAGGAAACAGAAACAGAGAAAACTGCATTTCTCAGAATGCCTGTGTTGTGGGCTTTCTTCTGATTGGTTGACAGTTTTGCAGTGGCTGTTTTACTTTCTTGCTTATTCTACTCTGGGGCTGACTCTCCTTCTCCAGATTAACCTCTCATTTGCTTGGCTTTTAAGGGTGATGTATTATTCTCTGCATATTTCTAGTATTTTATACTTGGGACACTTTATTGTGATATGGGAGTAAATCCAAGGCAAAGGACTCAGGTTCCTCCCTTGCACCCTCACATATTGTTCATCATGCCAAACAGGGTTTCCCAGAGAGTATTCAGGATCTCTCTGCCCCTCTTTTGCTGTTTCCCCCCTCTACCCCGCCGGGGCCATCTATCACTGATCAAGAGTCAACTTGGGTCAAGACAACACTGTCCCCCCCCATTACTTTTAAATATGTGGCCACCGTGTGGCTCCTCAGGCTCTTGGAGCTTCCTCTGAGGAGGAATTGTCAGATGAGGATGATAGGGGATATGAAGATGAGATTCCTACAAGGCTGATCTCCCTTCCCTCTGCTAAGGGGCTCATTTGGGCAGTTTTGGAGACACTTTGGGTCTCTGACACCTCCAGTGAGGGGCCTACCTCTACAGTTGTTTTCCAGAGGCCTAAGAAGTGTTCTCATTTCTTCCCTCCTAATGCTGCTGTCTATCAGATCCTTCTGAATGAGTGGAAGACCCCTAAGAAATGGCTGTTCCTCAATAAACAGGTTTGTCCTCCCTGAGAAAAATATGCTATTTGAGTTTTAGACAGGGAGGTCCTTTGATTTCTCTGTTTCAGGTTCCTCCATTACTGTCTTGTTTCTTGTTTTGATCTTTGCTATACATTAAAACTAAGCATGTGTAGTGGGGTAAAGTGGAGTATGGAGGTAGTTTTTGCCTCCAAAGAGGTCTTTAAGCAAGGGCCCTTCCTCCCTGGCTGGAATATACGTTACAATTACTTACCTTGCCATATAGGACAGTCTGCTGACCGTTTTTTTCAAGGCTTACCTTATTGTAGCCTTTTAACAATTTTTTCAAGGCTTACCTTGTCATAGGCCTGATAAGAATTTTTTATTTTGATTAAAAAACAAACACGCTGATGGATCAGAGAATGGATTAAAGAGACCTAAGAAAACTTATGCTTCCTAGCATAAAAACATTCTAAAACACTGAAAAATCCTGGTGCTATATCTCTCTCATCTGTGGCAAAACAAACTCTATTAAGTCTAAATCAGGAACATTAGGAAGACTACAATACAATAATTAAGCATGGTGCTGACCCCTTTACAATACTAAGGCAATCACCTTTCAAACAGGAAACATTTGCAGTGAGTGAGCAGGTTGCTTTTGTATTGGAGAGGGGGCAGCACCAGTTTCAGTTATTCTATTGTATACTTGGTTTTGGTTGTGAAGTAGTGGTCGGATCCTTTAAGGAGCGAGGGCTGCATGACTCTGTTGATCCATATTTATATGTGGCACTTGTACATGTGTGGTATTCCTGTATGGACAGTTGTATTTGGTGTCCTATGAAAATATTATATTTTATTTTCAGAAGACCCATCAAGCGCCTACACAGACTATTACTAATAGTTAGGTCTATTTCACTGTATTTTTCTTTATTAAAACATATATAATTAATATAATCAACTGTGATAACAACAAGAAATAAATATAAAATATGAAAAGACTAAAATCACTGATTCCACTATCGTTCCTCATTCTATGTGTGTGTGTTATATATATATATATATATATATATATATATATATATAATATAATATAAAAAAAAATAATATCAGGGCTCAAAATTGTGGAAATGAAAGCCCTGCAATGCCGCTTTCATACCAGCCAACTGTCCCACACACACCGCTCCATCAGCCCTGCTCGTGTCTCATACCCCGCCTCCATGCAAAGCTATTGAGGAACTCCGGAATAGATAACCCGGACGCCCGGCTACATACAAAACAAAGCGCTCAAAGCGCAGAGCACTTAGGGAGCATGTTTGTGCCAGGAGGGGTGTACTAGACAATGCTGCTGCACGCCGTGCGCGGATCTGACTAACAACCTATTTTAGAAGCGTTCTTGCCGATTCCTTATTTTGGACATTGATCTGCAACAAGTTCCATGGTCTGAATGCATTTATTTACATCACATCTTCGAGGTAAACATTTACAATCTGAAAGCAGGTAATGGGATATTAGTATATTATTAAGTTATTCAGGATAGAAGCATGAATAAACTTTAGGAGATAGATAATTGTATTTTTTTTTTGCTTCTTATTATTACAATATAAATAAAACTAAATGCAGTATAGCCCTAATAAAGCAATACAAAAATGTATGAAATCTCCTCCTGGAAGGCAAGGCTACAGTTACAGCAGTCACTTTCAATTCTACTTTGATTTAGGAGATAATCTTTTATGTAGATTTTTTTATAAACTCTATTTAAAAGGACAAGTAGGCTTCTACTACTCAATGCTGGAAGTCACTTTATTCAAAAGCTATAACCGTTCAAACTGTCACAAAGTGAAAAAAGCAATAGTAAATGGCTTCCAAATGTACATATCAATATATGACAAAGATAAAATAAAAAAATAAAAGATTGCTAATTTAAAGAAATGAAAAGACACAAAGAAAGGAATTAAAAGGAAATCACTCAGTTTGTTTCATACCCCTTATGGGGTGTTCCACATGGTTTAAGTCATTGTTATATGGTGTATGAAATGGGTGATTTCCTTATAATTGCTTCCTTTGTGTCTTTTCATTTTTTTAATTTAGCAGTTATCTTTGGTGTATTGGGATGTCCAACAGCCAAAGGGTTAATTTGATACACGGATTTCTGTCTTTTAATATAGTTGCCATAACAGCAAAAATGCTTATACTATTTGCTTCATATTTTGGCTTGTTTGGGCACCAGTTTCATGAGGAATAAATGCAAGGGATGGTGACGGTTGTCTTTCTCATAAGAAAGGTCCCATACAGTATTTCTATCTCTCCCAGCCAGATTTTCCTTTCACCTATCTCTGTCTCTCCTCAGCTAGATTTCTCTTTTTTCCCACTCCCTCCACACATGAGACTTTCGCCCCACTCCTCCAAACACTGAAATATTAAACACTTTGTGTCACAGTGTCCTGCAGAGCCCTCTGGCACATGAAGGATTATGTTTTAAACAAATCCAAAGAATCTTGTTTAAAAGGCACCCTTCAGGATACATATAATAACATAACTGTATTAATTAATAATGGGAGATAAATAGAAAAAGGATATTGGGAGAAAAAAGGATACATTTGAAAGATTTCCACTGTGAATAACTGCTCAACAGTGTAGGGGAACTGCAATTCTTATTAGAACCCACACTTGGAATCTGTGAATATATAGTGGTCTGGTAGATTAGGAACTGAGCATTCATCTCCTCCAAGTCATTTCCAGTTTAGGCCACTGTATTTGCAGTGGTCTCATTAAGGAGGTGTTCCTATGCTTCACTTTATATATTGTGGTTTGTTGACTATAAACCTATTCACATGTAGCCACTTTATCTACAATGGTCCCCTCCAAGGTATGACCAGGTGTATACTTTTGTTAATTTTATTCTGAAGAAAACATAGAACAGTGTCATTTCATCAAAGAGAACTTGAGATGGGTGGGGCTAGGCATGGAAACTGGTGGTGAGTCAGGCCTGGCTAGTAGCTCAGGACTTGAAATTTTGAGCTCTGAACATATATATATCAAACCTTTATGGTTTCCGAGATATCCTCTTTCAAATTTCCCTCTCCCCTGATGTCAGCGTTGTAGCTGAAAGCAGGGGAATCCGGTCCCTGAGCAAGCAGAGGCTCTTCAGCAGAGCCGGGATCGTTTTATGGAAGAAATCCTTCACTGAAATTGTCTTCTGCGTGTGCTAGCCTCCGCTGGTCTGCGGACCGGATTCCCCTGCTGTCAGCTAGAACACTAACGTCGGGGGAGAGGTCTGAGAGATGCCGCTGGGCTCGTTTAATTCAGTTTTTTAACGGCTACAAGATGAGGAATAGTAAAATTGAAGTATTACTATCCCTTTAATAAGGAAACATATATAGTGGAACACTACTATTCCACATTTAGACTTAACTGATTTTTCAATGTTTTACAATTTTTTTTCTAAAAGGCTTTCCTTGCAGGAGTAGTTTATGTTTTAAAAAAAAGGCCTGGTAGCCCCTCAGTAAACGCCTTTCTGAAGATTTTGTAAATACTGATCTGTATTGCTATCTGATCAAAATACATAACACTTACTGTTGATAGTATAATTTTGAAAAGGAAATAGAGAAGGCAAAAACTTTATAGTAAAATATAAATGGAAGAATTTTCAAGTCTCATCGAAAATAAAATAAATATTGGTTGAAGATGGTATATGTGTGTGTGTGTGTGTATACTGAATTGTACTCTGTGCACTGTTTAGTTTGAATTACTATTAGTCTTGATAGTGTCATTTTAAAATGATATTAATAAACAACATACACACTGATGACATTAAATTATAAACATCATTCAGCAATATTAGGATAACGATGAAAGGTGCAAATGCCTCTTACTCCACTTCCTCAGTGATGTTACCACTATTTCATATGCTATATTCTTTTCTGTCGTCAGCTTTTTTCCCCACTTTTGCAACATACTCTTATGGTATTAGATGCGGATTCATTTTTTAAAAAGGTAAGCCTGCTAACACTGCCTGCTGCTGAATAGATATGTATTACAGTCATTACCTATATAACCAGCTTCACTGAAAAATGGCTCTGACTGCATGCTTGCTGGTGTGCAGCTAAGGATTTCCACAGCAGTACGTATTAGTGCTGGCTACACACGCTGTTTTGTTTGCCAATAATCAAGTGGTCATCAGTTTGTTCTACAATATAAGTATCCTGCAAGTATTAACCATCTCACATGCAGTGCAGTCACTTCTTGAACATAAGGGCATCCATGTGCATCAGCTATCAATCCATATTCCGGGAGGGAATTTAATAGAGAGGTGCCAGTGCTGCCACCACAAATGTTGGCGTGTAACCCCTGATACATATTAATTGCTGTCTGTGGTGATGTGTTTTACAAAATAATATGATATGTTTTTGTTGCCAAGTGTATAATTCTATGCTCTTTGCTATGCTTCCTATCAGTTTTGCCCCTACATTTCTCTCTCATCCTCTACAGTGCAATCTTCCCCTCGATCTATAAAGATTTCTTTAAATGCTTTCACAGAAACCTCAGAGTGCTGCTTGTAAGCTCTCACGAGCAGGGCCCTCTGATCCTTCTGTTCTCCACATCTGATTGTACTATTTAATACCTCTGTATGTCTATTCCCAATTGTACAGCGCTGCGGAATTAGTTGGCTCTATATAAATAAAGAATAATAATAATAATAATATGCCTTGGTACAAATTCAGAAATGTTTTAAAGCAGGGGTCCATTACTGTAACAAGATTGTATTCCTACTTTCCTGTAAAGCAGGTTGTGCGAAAATCCCTCTCAGACATTGCTAACATGATTGACCTGCTACTTTGTGTCTGTTGTCATTACTGTAAGAATGACTGGCCATGCTTTTCTTTTTTTTCTGAAGTAAATATATCAGTGGAAAAATTTCACTGATTCCTGCACCAGCACAGCTAACCAGCAAGGTGATAACTGGGTGGCAAAGAAGCCTCTCCAAAGCCTTCTATTTATGGCCTTGTTCTGATCATACAAACAATCCAGCATAGGCAATGTAGTATCCTGTCTTATATGGACCCCCATTTTAAGTTGGTAATGGAGCAAGTGGTTATGCTCTTGCAAGGAAAGCAATGCTTTACAAGCATAATAGGACATGCTCAAGTGCGTTCACATTTTGTAGGTGATATTGAACATTTCTTTCATGGTTTCAGATTCTGAGAGGAATCTGGATGAAATTATATGTAGGACATGGGGAGTATCAGGGGGCATGCACCATATCTGCTATTTGCAAAAAAAACTCTTATGTTGGAACAATTGTCAGCAGACACAAAACATCTTTCATGAGTGGGGTAGAAGCCATTTGTCTATCACCTGCTGCAGTTTGTGTAACACATCTACAGCATTGTGGAATTGTTACTCAAAGTTCTTTATACATAGTGACATACCGATGGGATGGGCTACCCTGCTGCTGGCCTGGAACAAGTTAAAGTGGAACTACCACCTTTAACAAAGATGGCCCCAAATAATTCCTCATCTGGTGACTAGCTGCTCAGTAGTGCTAGTCACCAGAATTATTACCTCATTAATGCGAATTATCCAGTGCTCTGGGACTGACAGGCAGGATGGAGGGTAGGCATCTCTCCAGAGTGATGTCTGCGCTGTCAGTCCCAGCCGGCTCTAGGAGGCATTGCTGGGAGCCGTTCGGCTTCAAAAGGGGCTGACAGCTCAGGCGCACAGACATCACTATGGAAAGATGTCTGCGCTCAGTCCTGCCTGTCAGTTCTGGAGCAGGGTATAATTCACGTTAACGAGGTAATAATTCTGGCAACTAGCGCTACTGAGCCCTTTGTCAATGATACTGACCACCTGTGTGTATTGTTCTGGTACAATCATTCTTTAAAAATAACTGCAGTTTGGGATTTGTTAGCAAGGTGCAAAACATGACATAAGTTCTTTAAAACCTCTGTCTTCTACAGAAGAATAAGGCAGCATGTCAGCCGTCAATATTTTGGCAAGTTTGCCATTCACAGGTATAGTTTTATTTTTGCTTATGTTTGACTTATATTTCTATTAATTCAATAAGTATGGATTGGCAGCACATACAAGAACTGTGAATTTGCTGCTTTTGCAAATAGTCACGAAGGTAAGTTGCTGTTTTGAAGGAGCTGTACCTACAAAGCAGGTTTTCAAATATAACTGTCCTCCTAAAAATTACATTATTCTGGGCTGAATTTACATCACAGGCACCCTTAGACAAAGCTCTCTAGACTCCCTTAGCTCTGCTTATGGCCACACACCCCAATCCTCACATATCACCCAGTCCCATCCATTGTTTCCTGGTACAGAAAATACCCTTGGCCCATTACAAGCAAGGTCAAATAAAAGCTTTAACACCTTGGTTGATAGAGAGATCGCCAACACATTGCAAAGCAATGTGTTGAAGCTTTCTCTAGCACCCAAGGGGTTAAATAATAGCCTGTAAAGGGGGATAAAAGTGATGTAGGGACATTGACATTGCTTTGGCTACACCCAGAATTTGGAAAATGGGCGTGGCCAACAAATTTGAGGCACCCCTCAAGATTTGGAGCTCTAGGCAGTTACCTACTTTTCCTATTTGAAAATCCGGCCCTGACAGTATTTCACAGAAAAACATTTCTTCTCCTAATTGGTGCTTACTCTTTTATTGGCCTCTATGTACAAAAGAGAGGTGGAGTATTTCTGGGGCAAACCAGTTGCACCATAAGGGAGAAGTAAAAATCTCTGTTGGTTTCAGTGAGGATTTTATTCCTTGAATGCTTCAGAACTCTCCAACTTATTGTTCAGCCATGTGTTGGAGAACTTTCTAGGATACAAGGGGGTAAATACCCATTATTCCCATCTGTTATGTATACTACTCTGTGGAGCAGTTGTGTTGCCCCAGAATTGCTCCAGTTAAATTTTGATCATGCAGAGGTCAGGGTGCTTGTGTCCGTTTCTTGTAACCATTCATATTAGATTGTAAAACAAATACGTGTAAAATGTTCTAAAAGTAAAAAGATCACTCCAACTCTTATTCCCTAACTGTTTCACCCATTGATAGCAGTTTATTATGTATAAATTGCCCTGACAGATGATTGTGTGTGGATCCTGCTCAAGGTACAGAAGTTGTCACACTAGGAATATGTATAAATAAAAAAGTGAAGCAAATATGAACTGCTCCACATGGAACAAATGAAAATACCCATAATTTAAGTGGGACTTTTTAACCCCTTGAATGTTAGAGAGATCTCCGTCCCTTTGGTTCACATTCAAGTGGTTAAAAGCACCTGTCTTATACATATGCCCTGTTGTGTCCCATGTTCACTTGGCAAAAACAAATCAATTAGACTTGCTTTGAGAATATTGAAATCTGGAGACTCTAGTTCCTTAGATCATGGGTAGGTCCACCATGAGTGCTTGTTTTCAGGATTGTTCCTGCTTTTTTCAGTTAAAATGAAATAGCCATTTATTGATCCCCCACAAGCAGAGAGATGATGAAAATGTAATGTGTTAGCAGTACTAGAGAACTGGCATCGCCTTAGGGGCTAGAAATGACTCCAGTGCTTTGCTGTAGTGTTTAGCATGGAAAGGGTCAAAAGTTTTTATAACAGTGCAAATGTAATTTATTTGTATTTATTCTACAGTATGTTAAAAATGTGTGTGTGTCACTTTCGTAGCTACTGTGCACTGAAGGAGCGCCATGTTAGGTCACAGCGACTGGAACAATTTAGGAGAAAATCAGCTCGGACACCTAAACGTGCCTTACAATGTAGCCCTTAAATGGTAGGGAGCTCTACAACGCATTGTGAATGGGAATTTTTATTTGTCCTCTATGGTGCAATTGGATTGCTCTAGTTCATGGTAGTACATCATCCTGTCAGTGTCCTTTTGGAGCGGTGTTTTGTTGATACTGATCTACAATTGCTATGCAACTAGCATGCATTCCCACAACTCATGTTCCCCATAACTCACAAGGCCATGTTTTATGTTCGTGTGCTTGATACATAGTTTAGGTGCCTCAGAAGCAGCCTTTGGGTCTTAGTCCGTAAACTAAACCAACTTAACCATAGTGGACAAATAGCAATTGCCCAAATTCCCATTGATTTAAATGGGGATTTTTAACCCCTATGGATGCTAGAGAGGTCTCTAATGCAACTCACTGGAGACCTCTCAGGGTGTTAAAAGCCCTGTTTAAATCAATGGGGATTTTGATATCTTCTCTATGGTGCTGTTGACCTCTTCAGTTGCAGGGATGGGCAGTCTGGGACCCCCTGCTGTTCAGGTACGATTTCCACCACCATCCACTGTCTGACCTGGGATCTTCCCACTGTGCTGGAGACCTCTCCAGCTTTCAAAGACCCATTTGAATCAAAGTGAATTGTGGCAATTTGGATTTGTCTGACATGGTGAAGTTAGTTTTCTCCAGTCCTCCTTAGATCATCATATTCAGTGTGTAATGATCAGGTAATGAGTTGAAGACCTCTCTAGCATTCAAAGGATTAAAGCCCCCATTTAATTCAGTGGGATTTGGGGGATTTTTTTACCCCTACAGTGCGGTTGCTTTGCTTCAGAACTGTACCTCTTTGGCTTCCTGAATACACACCTGAACTCAGTAAACAGCTGTGGACAACCAGAGGTCCTCCAGCTGTACAGGACTACAATACCCATCATCCCCAGCTAGACCTAGTTTATTGAATACAGCCCTTTGTGTCTAGTGTTGTACTTGTCCCTCTTCAACACATGCTCCCAATTACATCTAATCGTATCCGGTGCTTCAGACTGCTTTATTCTTTGATTGTGGTACAAGTGAAGGATGAGAGGAGAGCCCTTGCTAGATGTCTGTTCTGCGGAGTTTCTGAGCTGCTCACATGGTTCGCTGTCACTAGCAGGACCGTGTTCTGATTGTTATCTAGATTATGTACAGACTTGGAGCAGTAATTCACTGTGTCTGACGAGCTGGCTTTCTAAGCCCCTGGATAAATAATCATCCCTGTGATACTAAGCCTGCTGTCAGAAGTGACTTTCTTCGTAAGTCAGACAAAGTGTACAGCTGGGCTTCAGGTAATATCCTCTCTATAGGTCTACGTGATTATAAAATTCTGGGCTGCCAATGAACTGCATACAGTCTGGAATAGCCAATGAAGACCATGTCAGGTAGGGTTAGTATGATTTTGGGATGTATTGACTGAAATCATCTAATGTCCTGTGTACAATAATAGCACAGCTGCAACTAGGGCAGTGGTAGGTGCCAGTCATACTCCCAGGACATGTTATGTTTAACCCCTTCCTTCTACAAACGAGTTAGCCCTTTTGTCTGTATTCAGGAAGCTAAAGAGGTGCAGTCCTTGAGCAAATCAACTGCCCAATAGTGGAAAAGCAAACATTCCCAAAAGCCAATTAAATGAGGCTTTTAACCCCGTGAGTACTAGACAGATCTCCAAGTATAACTATATTGCGTTAACCATTTCAGTGCCAGAGGGGGTACGCTGCATTACGTACCTCCTGGCATTAAAAGGGTTACCTCTTGGCTTCTGTTTCTTCATTTGTGCTTTTCATGTCATGGACCACTACAATAAACAATGAATTTAATAAATAAAAGCTTCCTTCATTGAGTTCAGTGCCTCTCTGACATGAGAGAGAGAATTCCATAATCCCCATGCCTCTCTCAATAAAGTGAGCAACACTTCATGGGATGAAAGTGAGGTGGAGTGGGGGTGGGGTCAGCATCCTCTATCTCTGATATGTTAAATGAACACTGTAGGTAATTGAATGGAAAGGAGGGAACCGTGGGTCCCTCTGTCTGCTTTTGTAGTGTTGAAGCCTCTGCTCAGTGATAACCCTCTCTGTGTCATTTAACACATGAGGTATAGAGGGGTGAACAATGCACTGTACACCCCTCTGGGTTAAATAAAACAGACCATTTTGATAGACTGGAGAGAGAGATTTCCAGAGGTCCGCACCCCAAAAGGAGCAGTCTAGAGAAGGGAATTTACAGCTGCACGAGAAGAGCTGGTTTCAGCATGACCTGCTGTGCAGTTAGAATAAATATACACCTCATTATAAATAAATATTTAAAGCGGAACTAACACCGCTAAGAAACCTCTATAATAATTCCCTATCTGGCAACTAGCTGCTTAGTAGCGCTAGTCGCCAGAATTATTACCTCTTCATGGAGAACTATGAAGTGATCCTCGGCTGACAGGCAGGATGGAGCGCGGACATCTCGCCCTAGTGACGTCCGCGCTCCTGCGCTGTCAGTCCCAGACGGCTGTAGGAGGCGTTGCTAGGAGCCATTCGGACGTCACTAGGGCAAGATGTCCGCGCTCCGTCCTGCCTGTCAGCCGAGGATCACTTCATAGTTCTCCATGAAGAGGTAATAATTCTGGCGACTAGCGCTACTAAGCAGCTAGTCGCCAGATAGGGCATTATTATAGACAACGTTTCTTAGCGGTGTTAGTTCCGCTTTAATGATAAATCAGAAGTATTTTAACTAAATCTAATATGACACAAACAACATATGGATTTTAAATGCTCTTTCAAAATCCTCTGTTATCTTGAGGTGAAAAGCTAAATTTAAAATACTCCTGCGTGTCTATATGACTCTCATGTGCAGATTAGTGAGTCCTTTACATAGGAGTTTCACCTGGGACAGAGAGGAAGGCGATCATAGTAGGCACTAGGCTAAGAATCATGTTGAATCAAATAGTGCTGGGTCTCAGACCAAACCAGGAACCCAAGATTTAGCTTTTATATTTTGTTTTATGTGGTATATTGTTTTTAAAGCGGAACTATCCTGATATAACATTGCCCTCACAATACATTACTATCCTAGCGATATGCAAAGCCATACCGTCCTTAAGCTCAATAAGTCTGCGTTATTGCAGAAAAAAAACTTCTTCGGCAGGAATTAGCAGACAACAGTGCAGACATCTTAGAGTAAATGTACTTCTGAGTCTGCTCTGTCTGTCCAGATCACTGCCAGCATTGGAGAGTGACGTAAGTTGGTTACCTTAAGGTAACAGAAGTTCCTGGCGTCGCAGGCACACAGAGCTTCTCTTGTAATCTCTGTGCAGCCCGATGCCTGCCAATTAAGTTTTTTTCTGCAGTAACGTTGACTTATTGAGCTTAAAGAAATAGTAATGTTTCAAAATAAAAGCAGCTCCAATTAATCTTCATAGTATTTGGGACATGGAGAGAGTTATTTCAATACTGTCAGAGTTATAGTTCAAGAGTAATTGAATGATAAAGTTCCCCCTGCCACCTCTTTTACCTAGTGTAAACCACCTCCCCTGAGAGGAGGAATCTGGTCTTGAGACCAGACAGCTCACAGTAAGGGACGATCTTCTTACTGTGAGAATAATGAAAACCCTGCCCCCCTTGACAGGTTTTTCAGATTTTTCCCTTATGCTGATTTATTGTCCCTCTCTGCAATCTACCAGGACACTCCCTGCTGCTCTAAACTGAGCAGTGTTACATCAGTAAAAGGAGTGGGAGGGGGATACTTTATCATTCAATTACTCTTGAACTACAACTCTGACAGAATTGAAATAACACTCTCCATGGCCCAAACACTATAATGATTAATTGGAGCTGCTTTTATTTTGAAACATTACTATCCCTTTAAAGACAGAATGGCTCTGCATATCTCTAGGTTAGTAATGTATTGGGGGTAACGTTCTTATCATGATAGTTCCTCTTTAAGTTAAAACAATATAATTTGAATAGAAAATCACTGATATCTATTAAGATAAAGCAGGTTAGATCATTAAATAAAAATTCTTGCAGCGGTAACTATAAAAAATAGATTTTGGTGGAAGATTACAATAAGTAAAAAATCTACTACTGGCATGGTAAATTTGTTACAGTATAATTTGTAAGCTTCCTTGACCAATCACTGGCTTACGTTTCAGCATTCAGTAATAATCATGTTTCAGTCTGTTGGGAACCATGTTCATTTTAAGGTAATACGGCAGAAAACCAGCATTTTAGACTCCAAGTGGGCTTGATTCCATTAGGTCCATTTTACTCTGGCAAGGACAATGCAATAATGCTGCCTTTGTAATGTGTCTCATTGCTAAAGGTCGTTTGCATGGCTATGGTGCCTTTCACACAGACAGCTATTACCTTGTATGAGTGTACCAAAGTCCAGCAAGCCATAACTTAATATGACTCGCCTTCACAGTGGCCTATGGAGGTGCAGGTAGACCTTTCACACAGGCGTTGTTTGAGGTTGTGATGCGCAGCTCAATGTCCAGTGAATAACATTGCCTGGTATTCACATGGGCTGGCCATCAGATACACCCCCTCCTGCATCTCACTCTACTGTTGCATACAGGCCTTTACATTATTTGTCAGAAGGGTTAAATGCATCATTTAAAAATATTAAGAATGCAGCAGAATCTGCAAATAATGAATTGGCTAACCAAAACAGAGTGAGAAAAGAATTCTAAACAAACTTGTACACTTATATAAATAGCAAAAAGATACATGTTGATAGTGGGGTTTTTAAAGGAGCACCAACATCAAAAATTAAAATAGGTTGATATAATTTAATTCACTTACACTTAGCATACGTAAAAATATTCATGTTACAGCCCTAAAATATAATCCAAAACTTGCTTTTTAACGCATTTAAATTGTATTGTTCAGAAAACATTCTGTTGAATGTTTGTTATGCTGTTTGCATTGAGAGATGAGTTAGTTAATTGATTCTGATTAGTGCGCAAGCTCTTGGACTCAGAAAGGCTGGTATCTTATCTCAGCCCATTCACACACAATGCTGGATAAGCAGTGGGAGCCTTGAAAAAGGCAGGACTGTCTGCTGCCTCAGAACATATGGATGACTAGCTTTAAGGCTTCAGAAATCAGACACTTTTTATAGATGACGTGAAGTATAGAGTGTTTAGAACCAAAGTTCATTTTTATATTCCGTTAAAACAAACAGGTCACTTAACTAGTCATGATAATGCGATAGCTGACACATTGAACACATTCTGGTCTTCTCGATATACAAAAGAAATAATAGTGACAGGATTTGGGCAAACAGAGAAGCATTTCTTCTACCCTGTACATGGTTAAACGGCCACTAACACCTTCTAACAAAGAGTATTAAATTAAAATTAGTAAAGATGTGTCCTGGAGAGAGAGAGAGACACACACACACACACACACACACACACACACACACACACACACACACACACACACATACACACACACATGAACACACTGCTACTCCCCAAAGCACGTCTCCGTTGTTTGAAGGGTTCTGTGGCTCCCCAGCCAAATGGCTGGCATCTGGGTGACATATACTTCGCTATGGATGAGCTTCTGGAAGTAGCTGGATGATTTGAGAAAAAGTTGTTTTTGGTTTTTTTTTTATTCTTTTTGAAATAAAGGAGAAAGAAGGCCTTTCCTATGGCTACCTCAACCCCAGCAAAGCAAGGGCTGGTTGATTGCATCTGGACTACTAAATCCCTCCAGAAATGGTTATAGGATTTGTCTCTACTTATTAAACACAGTAAGGACACAATTGTTAGAATCTGTTAGTGTCCCTTTAATCGAAAAGAAATTACATGATTAAGTTGAATAAAGCCCCTGAACTTGATGGCATGCACTCAGTGGTCTTAACCGTTTGAGTGCCAGAGTGGTACGGAATGCATTGCAAAGCAGTGTATTACGTACCACTCTGGCACTCAAAGGGTTAAGGAGCTAAGTTAAATAATATCAAGGCCACTATACTTAATATTTGTTGATTAACATTCATCAGACATAATGCCCTGTGACAGGAGGAAAGCAAATGTAGTCCCATTATGTAAAAATGGGTCAGGATCTAAGCCTGTCAGTCATAGTCTTGTAAGTTTGACTTCCATAGTGGGTAAAATACTAGAAGGGTTACTAAAGGATATTTAGGATTCAGGATGGGTTAATGAATGATGGTTCATGTCAGACTAATTTACTTGTGTAGTATGAAAAGGTTAAGTGAAAAGTTGGACAAAGATATACTGGTGGATGTAGTATAGTTGGATTTTATTAACACTTTTGATACTGTGTCTGATGAGATTATAGAAAGGGATCAGCTTGGAAGACCATATCTGTTGTATCGGCGAATGGATTGTAAATGGTTAAATGATAGAATGCTGACAGTTGTAAATGGTACCTAAGGTTATAAGTGGAGTGTCTCGAGGTTTTATCCTGGGTCAGTGCTTTTAATTTGTTTATAATGATCTTGAAGAAGGTATTGAAACTAGGGTCTGAATATCTGCTGATGACATGAATACATGTAAGGAAATACGGACACAGCAGGATATTTTTGTTCAATGGATGGAAAAAGTGACAGGTGAAGTTTAATATAGCTAAATGAAAAGATATGCATTTGGGTTACAGAACCAAGCATGCTGTGTATACACTAAAGGGGAAAATACTTGGGGAATCCATATTAGAGAGGGAGTGTTAGGCAATAGACTTAACAACAGTGAGCAGTGTCACTCAGTTGCTGCAAGAACCAGTACAGCAGCGGTTCTCAACCTTTCTCGTGCCGCGACTCTTTGATAAAATTTCCCAAGTTGTGGCGACCCCTAACAGTAAAATTATTTTTGTTGCTCCTTCATCGCTGTAATTTTGCAACTGTTATGAATCAAAATATAAATAGCTGATGGTTTTAGGCGACCCCTGGCAAATCGTCATTCGACCCCCTAAGGGATCCCGACCCACAGGTTGAGAACCACTGCAGTACAGTATTATGTATGAAAAGAGGTACAGGAATATAATTCTACCTCTTTATAATACTCATTAGTACAGCCATGTATAGAAAGAATATGGAATGCAGTTATGGGGACCTGTTGATAAAACATGCATTATTGAACTGGAAAAAGTACAGATATGTGTAACAGAGCAGATGAATATACTGCAAGATTTTAGTTAAAGAAAAGACTAGCAATACTGGTTTTATTTAAATTATAGAAAAGGTGTCTAAGGGGGTGATAGTATTACTATTTACCAATATATTCAAGGCCAATACAAGGTATTTTCTAGGGATCTCTTTATTGGACGAGCTGAGCAAAAAACAAAGAGGAATCTTTTAATCCTAGAGGAAATGTGCTTTCTACTTAAACTCAAAGGGCAGTAAGGATGTGGAGTGCTTTGCTTTTGGAGGCTGTGCTGGTAGCTATTGTTGATACATTCAAAAAAGTACCTGATACCTTTCAAGTTCAGAACAGTATAAATAATTATGACACTTTGTTTCAGTGCAGGTAGTATGTTGATTCCTTTTAGAGTTTGGAAATATTTTTATTTTTTTATTTGCTTGGAGTATAATTGGAAACTGCTTCAATGATTTTTCCCCTTTCTCTGTATCAGCAATAATGGCAAAGGTTGAACTTGATAGACTCTCTTTTTTCCAACCTCATCAACTATCAGCTGTGTTGAAGAAGGTGAGTAAAAGTATAAAGGTGACAGAACGGTAGTGGGAGGATACTACCATTCTATTGCACTGTGAAAGAACCCTTAGTTGTGAACAGAGCAGTCTTGGTATTGTTGATCAGCCTCTGTCTTATTCCATTGGGAGCCAGGTGACTGACCCCTCACCCATAAAAAAAACCCTTAGGCCACATTGTAATTCATTATGAAGTGAAAATATTTTTCTGCCACATCTAAATACTTATGAGATCTATGGAACTTGTGTTCAAAAGAAAAGTGTAGTGATTCGGGGCAAACCAGCTGCACCATTCCTGTCAACTTAAATTCTTAATACTTTGAATGCTAGAAATGCCTCCAATGCATTGTGAAGCAGTATTTAAGCTGTTAAAAGCCCCATTTAAATAGTTTGGGGAATTCTTATATGTTTTGTCTGGTGCAGCCAGTTTGTCCCTGAATTACTCCATTTTTCACTGTCGTCCAATACAGGTCACTGGTACTCTGGGAGGCGATCCGCCCCTTTAATAGGCAGGAACAATTATTCAAATGTGTGCAGGGGGCGGAGCCTCCCCTCCTACTTAAGCTGCCTTCAGGCCAGAGCCACTAGATTGATTTGTTCCTGTGTGCTGTGCACACCAGGTGGAGAACATATATACATTCAACTTAGTATTTTATTATTTTTCTTCAAATACGGAATACCACCATTAGGAGGGTGACCATGGCTGTGAATTGCCCTCTTTAAAGTGGCTAGTGCAGCTTCCAGGGATTTTCTGTGGACCTTATGCCCTGAAGAGGGAACAGCTTGAGTCAAGCAGCTTCCCTGCTGGGGAATTTACCTCTGGTCTATTCCTACTTCATCATGGTCACCTGAAGACAGAAGTCCTGCAGAAAGGTGAGCCACCCCTTGAGTGCTGAAGGTCCACTTGTCCCCACAGTGTCCCTTTGATGGGCTTGTATTTGGGAGTTTGCATTGCACTCCAGCACTCATAGGGTGTTTTTATTTGCATTTCTCATGTTTATGCAATTTCTGTGGTATTCTCTGGGTTTTGGAGCTTTGGATATAGTTTTACTTATGTTTCTTATGTATTTGGTAACTGTTTGGCACCTTTTAAACTTCAGTGGGACTTTATTAAAATTTAGTGTTCCGCGCCTTTAAGCGCGCCTTTTCCCGCTTAGACGCCATTGCTCCTTTACTCTCTATGGGATTTCACAGTGTGGGACATATCTCTGGAACCGCTTGTCACAGCAACTTCAGAGATGGCTCATTTTATTTCTATGCTCCTGCTCTATCATCCGGTGTCTGTTTTCAGGGTGTGGGGAGTTCAGGGGGACTTCGGGCACTGTTTGGGGTACTTCTGAGAGAAAACTACTTTTCCCATGAGCGCCCGGTTCGTGCTCGTTTCTGATTGGCTGACCTGACGGCCGCCATTTTGTGATGTTATTTCTCAGCGAGTATACTACGCAGGGACCGAGCCTTCTCTCCTCTCAGCAGATTAACCCTTCGCTGGCCAGATAAGTCCGATTTTAGGCATTTCTGGGGTGAAACTTTAATCTTTCACACTTTTACTGGGTGATATTTGTTAAGTGGTGTATATTGACGCTGTGAGCATGTCTACTCCACTGGAGCCAGGGGCTAGACCTAAGACTAAGGAGGCTGGGGTGTCTGTTCCCCCCATTGCGCTTTGTTCCTCTTGTCACTCTGGGCTGCCTCGAGATTGTTCTGGTAATTTATGCCCTAAATGCTCTGATTGTCATGATAGCAACCCTGGGCTTCCCAGCCATGCTATTGAGCCAACTTGGGTGAAAGAGTTTAAAGCTGCCACTAGGGATCTCAGATCCACTCTCCAACTCTTTCCCTCTCAGGTACAGGGGGCTCTCCAGGTTTGGCAGACCCCCTCTACAATCAGGACTTCCCTGCCTAAGCCACAGGGGGCTCCTGATGTGTCTGATTCTTCTGAAGAAGAACTATTACAGGATTCTGATGCTGAGGAAGGCACCGTTATTGAGTCTAACAGGTCCATTGGGGACCCTTATGAATGTGACCCTGAGGTTTCTGCTGAGGGTTTGATTAGAGCTGTGTTAACTACTCTCAACCTTCCTCTGACTCAGGAATCTACTCATGATCCAACTGACGTTTTCCAAAAACCATCTAAGGCGGTTGTATGTTTTCCAACTAACCCTACCCTTGCCCGTCTAGTCTCTGAGGCGTGGAGGAATCCTGACAAATCCTCCTCAGTGTCCAAAAAGTTTGCTAAACTTTACCCTTTTCCTGAGACTGAACTGGCAAAATGGGTTCATCCTCCCAAAGTGGATGCTCCTGTTTCCAGGCTATCCAAATCTACTGCTTTAGCTGTCTCTGATGCCTCTGCCCTGCAGGATTGGACGGACAAAAAGCTAGAACTTTCTCTTAAATCTATTTTTGCCTCCATTGGCACTGCCATGCGTCCAACCTTTGCAGTGGCGTGGGTTAATAGAGCTATTGCGGCCTGGACTGAACGACTGACTGAGGCAGTCCGCCAGGATGCCCCTGTATCTGAGCAGTTGCAGCTCCTTGCTAATATTACTGAAGCACAAAATTATGTTGCTGATGCTGCCTTTGATGCTGTGCGCATGATGGCGAGGGCCTCCACTTCATCTGTGGTGGCTAGACGTGCCTTTTGGCTGAAAATTTGGTCTGCTGATACAGCCTCTAAGAAAGCCTTGCTTTCTTTGCCCTTTCAGGGGAACTTGCTATTTGGTTCTGAACTCAAAGAAATGATCAGCGAGGCTACTGGCTGTAAAAGTACTCTTCTACCCTCAGTCTTCAAGAAAAAGTTTCCAGCCAAACGCAATCGGTCCTTTAGTTCCTTTCAGACTGAGACACGCTCCACGTCCCAGATGGGGTCGTCCTCTACGCGTCCCTCCTCCAAGCCCAAGCAGTCCTGGAAGCCCAAAGTTGCCCCCAAGGCCAAGACCTCCAAGACTGCTTCGGCATGACTCACCGAACCCGGGTCCGCATCCGGCAGTAGGTGGACGTCTACGCATCTTTCGCCGGACTTGGGAGGAGTCAGTGACGGACCCATGGGTTATTCAGGTAGTGTCAGAGGGATACAGGATCCCTTTCTCTTCCTTTCCTCCTTTTCGGTTCCATTTTACTCGTCCTTCTCAGGAACCTACAAAAAGGTGTCTGTTCAACGACGCTATTCAGGATCTTTTGGACAAAGAGGTCCTGGAATTGGTTCCTCCAGAGGACACAGGTTCAGGATTTTATTCCAACCTGTTCGTGGTGGCCAAAAAGGACGGAGGTGCTCGTCCCATTTTGGATCTCAAAGATCTCAGTTCCTATGTTGTGAGTTCCCACTTCCGCCAGGAATCCCTGCGCTCTGTGATTGCCGCAATGTCTCCAGGGGAGTTTCTCTCCTCCCTGGACCTTCAGGATGCATATCTTCACATCCCTATTCATCCAGAGAGCAGGCGGTATCTCAGGATTGCCTGCCACAGGGGACACTTTCAGTTTTCAGCTCTTCCCTTTGGACTGACTTCGGCCCCTCTGGTCTTTCAGAGGGTGTTGGGTTCTTTGATAGCTGTACTTCATCAAGAAGGTGTCAGAGTGACCCCCTACATGGACGATCTCCTCCTGAAAGACTCCTCAGTGGAGCTTCTCCACCAGCAACTGCAGCTGTGTATACACACTCTGAACCGTCATGGCTGGATCCGGAATCTGGACAAGTCAGACTTGGTCCCATCTCAGAGGCTCCTTTTCCTGGGTCTCCTGTTCGACACTCGGCAATGCATGGTGTTTCTGCCAGAGGAAGTGGCTCATCAGATAGCCATCCGAGTAGCCGGGATCCTGGAGCTGGACAGAGTTCCAGTACCGAAGTTGACGTCTCTGGTGGGGAAGTTCATTTCCACGATGGAAGCGGTACCATTTGGCATGGCCCACTCCAGGGAACTTCAGAGGTTTGTGATCCAGACGTGCAAGAATCATCCAGATCATCAGCATCTGTCAGTCTCTCTACCTCCTCATGTCGAATCGAGTCTGCACTGGTGGTTGGATCTCTCTCATCTCCTGAAAGGGAGATCATTTCGAATTCCCTATTGGACCACGCTCACAACGGATGCCAGCCTCCGGGGATGGGGTGCTGTGTTGGGTCGTTTCAGTTCTCAGGGGAAATGGGGACTGGAGGAATCTCTTCTCTCCATCAATGTTCTGGAACTGCGTGCCATCCGGCTTGCCCTGAGGCACTGGGAATCTCAGCTGGAAGGTTGCCCAGTCAGAGTGGAGTCCGACAACGCCACCGCTGTGGCCTACATCAACAGGCAAGGCGGCACAAGAAGTTGCACCGCCTGGTTGGAGGTCAAGGATATTTTATCTTGGGCAGAAGATCACGTGCCTGTCATTTCAGCAGTTCACATTCCAGGCGTAGACAACGTCATGGCAGACTTTCTCAGTCGTCACACAGTCGACAGCGGAGAATGGGCTCTTCATCCAGAGGTGTTTCACCTAATCACCCAGAGGTGGGGGGTACCTGCAGTGGACATGATGCCTACCAGACACAACAGGAAGGTGCCGGCGTTTTGCTCCCGGTGGAGGGATTCTCTTGCTCTAGCAGTGGATGCCTTGTCAATCCCTTGGGATTTTCCTCTGGCCTACATCTTCCCTCCTCTATTGATCAGAGTCATCCAGAAGTTGAAGATGGAGCGCTGTCCTGTCATCCTGATCGCTCCAAACTGGCCTCGCCAGTCCTGGTATCCGGAGTTGATGGCCATGTCCGTGGCGGAACCGTTTCCACTTCCTGCTAGTCCAGATCTACTCCTTCAGGGTTATCTGTGGAAGGAGGATGTTCAGAATCTCCATTGATGGCATGGAGGTTGAATCCTCGATTCTAGAGAAGAAAGGATTTTCTCCTTCAGTGGTGTCGACGATGCTTAGTGCTCGTCAGCCTGTGTCCTCCAAGATCTATCATCGTGTCTGGGCCACCTTTGTAGCTTGGTGTACTGATCGGAAGATGTCCCTAGATTTTCATCTTCCCACTGTCCTGGCCTTTTTACAGGATGGTGTTGAGAAAGGGCTCAGTCTGAGTTCCCTCAAAGTCCAGACTTCTGCTTTGTCTGTGTTTTTCCAGGAAAGGATTGCTATCCTTCCTGATGTCAAAGTTTTCTTCCAAGGCGTGACTCATGTTCGGCCTGCCTTCAAGAGTCCTACTCCCCAGTGGGACCTCAATTTGGTGCTGGGGGTTCTCCAGCATCCTCCGTTCGAATCCTTGGCTTCCATTCCCTTAAGTCTCTTGACTTGGAAAATGGCCTTTCTTTTGGCTATTGTTTCAGTTCGCCGGGTAGTAGAGTTACAAGCTCTGTCTTGTAAACCTCCTTACCTGGTGTTCCACAAGGATAAGGCTGTGCTTCGCACTACCAAGGAATTCTTACCCAAGGTTGTGTCTGAGTTTCACATCAATCAGGAGATTGTGGTTCCCTCTTTCTGCCCTAATCCTTCATCTGACAAGGAACGAGATCTCCATTTGTTGGATGTGGTGCGTTGCCTCAAGTTTTATGTTCATCGCACCGAGTCTATCAGGAAGTCTGACGCTCTATTCGTCATTCCTGAGGGGCCTAGGGCAGGGAGACCGGCTTCCAAAGTTACCATTGCCTCTTGGATTAAGGCTACTATTCGTGAAGCCTATAGGTTGCGGAATAAGCATGTTCCCTTCCGGGTGACTGCCCATTCCACCAGATCTATTGGGGCCTCTTGGGCCTACAAGAATCAGGCATCTGCTGATCAACTGTGTAGAGCGGCCACTTGGTCCTCTGTGCACACATTTTCAAAGCACTACCGAGTTGATGTACTGGCCTCGGCTGATGCCAGTTTTGGGAGGAAGGTCCTGGAGGCAGTTTTGCCTGTTTAGGACTTCTACTCTGTGGTTCTTAGTGCTTCTTTACTGTTGAGCCCGGTTGGCTCTGGTTCAGTGTGCTGTGTTAGTTCGGGGTTGTTTCCCCCTGGTTGGTGTCCGTTGACACTTACATTTTGGGCTATGTGATTAACTGGTTCATAGCAGTTCTAGTGACTTGGGCCTTGCGCCTGGTCCTTGCCTTACTTCCCGCCTCTGGGTCCACTCAATGTTTGTACATCCCAGAGTACCAGTGACCTGTATTGGACGACAGTGAAAATAGGATTTTAGTCATACCTGTTAAATCCTTTTCACTTAGTCCATACAGGTCACTGGTCTCCCACCCTGTCAAGGGCCCATGCTTGGCTCTCCTGTGGCATTCAGTGGGAGACCTTCGGGGCATGCTCACAGGAGTCTTTCTTCTTGCTTACCTATGGTCAGTTTTTAGTGTCTCAAATCAATCTAGTGGCTCTGGCCTGAAGGCAGCTTAAGTAGGAGGGGAGGCTCCGCCCCCTGCATACATTTGAATAATTGTTCCTGCCTATTAAAGGGGCGGATCGCCTCCCAGAGTACCAGTGACCTGTATGGACTAAGTGAAAAGGATTTAACAGGTAAGACTAAAATCCTATTTTCTTTCATACTGTGTATGTATGTGTTATATAGTGCTACTGGATACACATCGCTCACATAAACAGGTGTAAAATAGAGTGCAGTGCTGAAAACAAAAGCAGTTGTCTGTTGCCCTGAAGAGGCAATGTTAACATCAATCTGACAAAGGGACTGACAGCACAGACGCACGGACGTCACTATGGCAAGATGTCCGAGCTTCCTGCTACTACCAGCCTCCGAATAAGTAGAAAATCTTTTAAACCAGGTAATATTTCTGGCGACTAGCACTACTAAGCAGCTAGTCGCCAGATGAAGACTTAATTAAGATGAAGTTTTTGCGGGTTGGTAGTTCCCCTTTAACTGGTGCCTCTGACACTGTACATTCTGGAGAGGTCTCCAAAGCATTTTGCTGCATTGGTGACTTCTGTAGCGTTCCACAAGCTAAAAGTCTTATTTAAATGAATGAATTGTTTGTTCCCTATGGTGCACATGGTTTGCTCCACAATTTCTTCACTTTCTTCTGCATATGACCCTTTGTGATTCCAGTAGATAGTCATTGAACGCACCCTGTAGTTTGGCAAAGCAATGCAATGAACACCCTTCTGGCACTTAAAGGGTTAGTCTAGCTAGTATCTATCCAGTATTGCAGTGATTGTGTTCATTAGTAAATGATAAAGTGGACTGATCACAGTGAGGAGAATAATGTAACCTCAAGAGGAAATGTGCAGTATTGGATAGCTTTCAGCAAAACAAATATCCAATATATTGGGATTAGTAATACTTCGTTTTATGTTTATTTTATTTTGTAGGCATTAAAAAAACATGAAGAACAATATGTCTTATCTCTCAAACCTTTATGGTTTATGAGATATTCACAAGCAAAGTTTCCCATCCCTCCCTTTTTACCTAGTGTAAGCCATCTCTTCTCAGATGTGGAGTGCAGTCCGTAGACCAGACAGATAACAGAAGGGGGCAATCTTCTTCCTATGAGAACAATGAAAGCCCTGCCCCCCTTGACAAGGTTTTCAGGTTTTTTCACTTATCTTAATTGAAGATTGTCCCTCTCTGAAATCTACCTGGGCACCTCCCTTCTGATCTGGCTGAACAGTGTTACATCAGTAAAAGGGGCGGGGGGGATACTTTGTCATTGAATTACTCCTGAACTACAACTCTGACAGAATTGAAATAACACTCTCCAAATTCCAAATACTACGATGATTAATTAGAGCTGCTTTTATTATGAAACATTACTATCCCTTTAATTCTTATAATGCTGCTAGTTTATTCAGTGCTGTGTTCAGTATTTTTGGCACAGTCAAGCTAAGAAAATGTGAAACAATTCTGGAGCAATCCAAAAGAATTGTAGGGGATGCACAAAAATTCCCATTGATATATGGGGCTTTAAAACCCTCAAATGTTAAGTAAGACTTTTCAAGTGTTTGACACTTCTCTAACACTGAAGTGGTTAAAAGCCCCATTTAAATCAGAGAGTAGTTGGTATTCCCCAGAATTGATCCAATTTTGTTTAGCACATCATCCTTGCTAAGAACACCTGGGGGCTATGCACTAAGGAGTAATAAACAGGTGATAAAGCAGATATGACATCTCCGTTGATATTTCTTCTCCAAGTCCTGTGTTATTCTGTGGAGCCTATGCACTAACTAAGCTCTCACAGGTTGGAAAAATCTTGGCACTGGCTTCATAAAATAACATCAGAATCGGAGAAGTGAAATCACTGGAGAAGTCATCCCCACTTTATTACCTCTTTATCACGCATTAGAGCAGCCCCCCAACAGGTCTCTGGCATTCATAGGGTTAAATTGTACAAAGTACAGTCTAATTTTCCTTTCTTCATTTCACTCCTTTCTCTCCTCTCCTCTCTCAGAATACAAAAAGTGGTTTTTTTTTTTAGGCTTTTTTCCCATTGCTGCTTTCCATATTTATTGCAAGTAAAAATCTATTACATGTATTTTACAATACAAGTCGCAGAAGTGATGTGAATACAGGTTTGCCTTCTGCTTTGTTACATGTGTTTGACCCCTTCACCTTCTGTTTTCTTCCAGCAATGTGCTGTAAATCAGTGCCCTCTGGCTTCAATACAAGGTTAAACACATTAGCAAATTAGCCTGGTCCTGAGCTGTAAGGCTACACGGTCCTTGGTAAAGCGGTGTTTCTGTCTCACAGGCCAATGAAGGGGATCTGAGTAATACAAGCGATAAAGCTTGTTACAAGAATGTTTACTCCTTGGGGACCATAGCACCTACCCCACTCCTCGAGGGGTTAGTATTACCTAGCATTCATTACTCAGAAGCTCATACTTACGCTTTTCAGATTTCAGTCATTATTTGTCAGTTGTGACTGGAGAGTACAGTTACCAATTTAGTAAGAATAAGTCTAAGGTACCCAGTCGTACCCTTCCAGTAAATATATATAAACTGAGAGGGGGAGGGTGCTGCTGGAAATGTCACTAAATGAGCAGCGAGTTTGGTTTGTGTGGGAGGCTTTTTAGAACCCAGAAGTTGACTTTTTCTAATTTCGTGGTTCTGTCATCAAGCTGTTCAGGCAGGGACATTTGCTTCTTGAACATAGTGGCATAGAAAGCAAATCGGCTTACAAGAATATAATGTTTCCAAAAGATGTAAAAAAAAAAAAAAAAAAAAAAAAAAAAAAAAAAATATATATATATATATATATATATATATATATATATATATATATATAGCTTTCAAATATAATTAGTAATAGCACTTTGTTATACATGTATTTTCACTGTAATTATATAAGCAACAGTTTTTCTTGGTGATTGTGTTATATGGGACTGTTCGCACAGACAACTCTCACATTGTGTGTTAGAGCCCAAAAACAGCATACTTCACCTTTACTGCTTTCTCCGTACAATGTGTGAAGATGTGGCAGAGCCAGTTTTCATTGTGACATATGTGATTACTGTGCAGATCGTTTACACTAGCAATTGCATTGTTGAGGTGCTCACCACAACAATTCAATCAGTGGAGGCCTGTGTGGAAGGCAGTCATGTATAACTAAAACCAACATGTGCCATCATTCACTACTTTGGGACTTGTGCCCCCCACCACCACCAGAAGCAGAATCACTGAAGGAATGCAGGTACGTTGGACATAACTCTATCAAGTCAAGGCATGAGTTGGCCCTTGCAGGGCCCCGGTATGTATAATCTGTTTGTTTTTTGTATTTTATTATACCTTTTAAAGTGTTAGCTAAATTAGCTGAGTAGATAACATCTCCAGAGCAGGATGTAGGGCTACTATAAAATGTATTGGAAGATCGGCTCTGATGGAGGTCATCCAGGGGACACCCAAATAACCTGAAATAGGGAGAACATGTATATATAGTGTAAAGAGGTTCAATACAAATATATATTCAAAATGCCCAGGTTTCACCCTTTTGGTGGGTGCCAAACATGCCAGGGGGAAGTGTTCCTGCTATGAGTTACAAAAAATAACCACTTTGCAACCAGTTAGACCCAGCATGTTTGGTGTCCAGATATTCTCACAGATATGAGAAATATGATAATTATAACATTATAGAGGTGTGCTGTGGGCTGCATGTTTTGGGAAGCCTTTTCAGGTAGAACTCTGCAGTAAGATCCCTGACAGGTCTGATTGAGTGGGCTGTAAACGGTCAGGCCAGACCCCTTACCACCCAGGTAACACCCAGGGGGTTCGGCCTCTTAGAAGGAACTGTGGAAAGTATTTAATATGGTTTGTTTTGGATAAAACAAGGAATTTTTGCAACAACTGGAAGGAGAGCTTTTACCACCTGAAGTTCCCACAAGGACTCCTAATATATTGGTAATTGTGTATAGGGATCTCTTGTGTTCTCCTATTTTATTTTATGGACTGTTTTGCCAATGTACAGTCTTTATTTGTGTATGTCCTTTATTTCTGTATTTTTATAACCAGCACTGTGAAGCCTTTTTTCAGATTAAATGTTCAATTAATCAGCTCTTGTCTCTGTTCTCTAACATGAACTCACTATGAAGGAAGCTCAGTTAGAACACTCTACTAAAGGTTTAATTATGTGTCTGATTATTAAGGTGATTTTTTTACACTGTATTCTGTTGTGTTTGGGGTAACCTAAGACACCCAGATATAAAGTCTTGGTGGTGGCAGGAAATTGTAGTACTGGGGAGATAGTGCAGGAGGGATTCCAGGGGTTAATGTGGTGGTTGCTAGGGATAGTAACAGGTAACCAGGGGTCTAGTTGTTAACCCATTCCCTCCCACACTCTCCCCACTGTCTCAGCAGGGCCTATAGCCTTCACATGACACCTGTTTTAAGCTAGCCATTAGGTAGACACTTATAGGGGTGTGAGAGAGATTGACAATTCAAGTAGTCAAGAGCTGTTAGGTCCCTTTTACATGGGTGACACCAATACATTCATGGTGCTTTGGTGATGCTGCCTTTTCTGGAAGGTAATATTCTGTGCTATGATGCCTTTCACACAGTTGACTATTGTCTTGTATGAATGCACCCAAGTCCATTATACTGCACTTCTACTGAGTTCCCACCAAAATGGAGTAAAAATGTAGCAAGAAAGGTGTGCACAGCAACCTGTGGAGCTGCCTGCAGATCTTTCACATAAGCTTTGCTGGGTGATGAGATGTGAATTGTCACTGCCAAAGAATAACTGATCCCTGTGGGCTGTCTATCAGACACTCTTCTCTTGCATAAAGGATCAGAGGTAGAATGCAGGAGAAGGTGCGTCAAAGAACACAGGTGGCAGAACTGTAGTGAGGGGCTGTGACAGTTCGGTCAACCACGTAAAAGAGAGTTAAGAGAACAGGTGTTCCCTTTCTCACTCTTTGTCATCCTAAAAGTATGTGAGCATGTTGTAAACCACCCCACACTGAGCGTTCACATCACAAATATGGACGTACAGAGTACTTACTAGGCATTTACTTTCTGACTTAAAGGAATACCAACACTTCCTAATAATAAACCCCCCCACTTACCTTACTATTGTCAGAAAATTCTAATGGCCACTCACAATTTTGCCCTTTCACCTTCGTTCAAGGTTGATTTACTAAGAAATGGGTTAGTTCTGCATGAAACCAACTACACTAAACTTGACAAATCATAATAAAACATAACAGCAAATGAATATGTCCATATTACATATGCCTATTAGTAACATGCAATTGCCTGCGAGGTACACAAATCACACCTCAGAAAGAAGAATAATTAATTCAGCACAGTGTAGTGAAATATTAGTAAGGTGTAGCTAAATATGACATTATGTAGACAGAAGAAATCCTCGGCTGCATGCAGTGGCTCTTTTTCAGCAAATGGTTTTGCGTTTGAGAAACTGTGCAGAAACAATAATCATTTTATTAACCTAACAAATACGGTAGGAGTCTTCTGGCCCATGTACACTTCAGCAGTCCATTTGAAGATGCCAATTTATTGCATTCATCTCCAGCACAGTTTGAAATATCCCCAGTTTAATTTCCCGGGGCTTATTAATTTTCTTGTTGGAGAAAGTTATTAGATGAATGCTAGCTATTGCGCTGTCAGATTATAAGCAACTGTCAGAAGAGCACAAAACAAGGCATTGGGGAATGAAGTGACAGGAAGCAGCAGCCTCCAAGGACGTGTTTCTTTTGCCTTTAGATCTGTGTTCTACAGCTATTGATGGCTCTAAATTAGAGGAAGGTTAAAAATAAGAATTGTCATTATAAAGACAAACGACTGAAGAAAAATGTTAACAACTGTTCATAGTTTACTGACTTGGGAACACAATGCATCTTTAACTCTTTGAGGCTGATGTTCTAGGAAGAATCCGAACAATTCTGGGTCACACCAACTGCTCCACAGAGGACAAATAAATATTCCTGGGGGAGAGATGAACCAGCAATGGGGTTATGCAACCTGAGGCTCACCAGCTGTTGAGGAATGGCAGTAGTAGTCCTCAACAGCTGGATGGCCCCAGGTTTTCCATCATTGCACTATGGTGTGATAAATGTGAGATAAACTCTCCAGTCTGTTATTCCATAAAGCAGTATCTCTCCACATTAGTCTTTGGGACACACAAAAAAGGTCCGCTTTTCAGAATGTGTCTGGTTTATCACAAGTAAGTAGTCGGTGACTTATTAGTGATAGAACTACATAAGCTCAAATAAAGAGATCCTGAAAACCTGAACTGCTGGTGAGGCCCGAGGACTGCAGCTGAGAATCAGTGCTGTAGAGCCCTTGTTCTAAGACATTGGCTCCCAGCACTCATGGGGACCCCTAACAGGTTATGTCTTTAGGACTTCTTTTCTTTACAGGTGATTTGAAACAGAGACTCAGTCCTTTAATTAGCTCACCTGTGCAGGGAAATCCTAAAGACGTGGCCTGTTAAGGGTCAATGAGTAGAGGGTTGGGAACAACTGCACTAAGGTCTCTCCAACTTTAAAAGGGGGTTCCAAAGACTTATATAAGAACTGGAGAAGTTTCTCTTGCTGAAGATTTTATTTTACCTTTACCTCACCTTAGTACAGACATATCAAACACCATTCGGTGTTCCAATAGCTTGAGCACATTGATTCATATACCTGCATTAAGAGGTAGGAATAAAACAGCTTCTTTTATTAGAAAATGCACGTTGTATCACACAGTTCCTCCCCCTCTCTCCCCTAACCTCCATCTGCATCCTCACCTTCCTTCTCTATATATTTCCCCTGAATTGCTATGGGTCAAGTTTGAAAAAAATCTGCAGTAGCCTTTCCTATCAACTCCCTGCAGTGTCGGGGGAGTAGGGCATTCCAGTTACAGCCAGCATCATCTTCCTGATGTTAGTTGGGAAGGGTGTCACTGGTGATAGCCATCCTTGTCATTTTCAAAGGCCAAAACACATATAATGGAGCAGCATACTTTTTTGAATGAAAAAATGTCATAGGGCTTTTCCTGCTGTCAGCTGCAATTATTTCAAACACACGTGTGTACCTGTGGTCCTTAACCCCTTAAGGACCAGCGGTCCCGGGGTGTCTGGTCCTTTAAAGACCAGATAGGCTAGTTCGACGTGCCATCCCACGTGACTGATCACGTGGGGCGGCACGTCGAACGAAGGACTGAAAGAGATCGCTCCGGTCTTGGAGCGATCAACTTCAGTCCCCGGTATTACTCACCACACTCCTGTAGTTGTTCTGCAGGAGTGTGGTTCTGTTGTTGTTCTGAGGTGAGCAGTGTTACATCAGTAAAAGGGGAGGGAGGGGGATACTTTATCATTCAATTACTCTTTAACTACAACTCTGACAGTATTGAAATAGCATTCTTTATGGCCCAAATACTATGAAGATTAATTGGAGCTGTTGTTTTTGTGAAACATTACTATCCCTTTAAGACCAAAATGGTGTTACATACCCCTCTGATCCTTAAAGGGTTAAGGCGCCCACTTTTAAAATGATTTGCAGATTGTTGTAGTTAAATGTTCTAAGGTCCATCTTTAGGAAGGTAAAACATGACAGAAGTGTGATTGTACATCACTATACAAGTCATTTTATACAGACATAGAACAATACTGTGTATTCCTCATACAGGAAAAGGAAATGTTTGCCACTATAAGGTATCTTTTTGATCTCATTGAAAAGGAAAATTGCAGTTCTTTAAAGAGAAAGTATTGTAGGAGAAACTATACATAATTTTAAAGTTTTAATTCTGATTTTAATATATTCCTTATAAAGCCAGTTGAGTTGAGTCCTATGAAGTCTGTATAAGTCACATAAACTGTACTAAAACAGCTTTTACAGATTTGTACTCTTGTTTACTGTAGGGATAAGTGGCTGTTATTTTTTCTAGCAGGACGTGCCCAAGTAGGAGCCCTTCATACAGCAATGCTGTATATTTAATTTGTTTCTCTATTCAGTCTCTGATGTGGACTACTGCTAGTTGTTTCAGTTTACGATATGACAAAAACTATTGACCCTTGCAAGTGTATTGAAGCTCCTTTGTTATGTGGAGGTGTGAACTAAAGGCAGATTTCAGAAGAGATAATTATATGCAGGAAACTGTGGATACAGAAAAAACACATTCCAAGAGTGATCCTTCTGTTAAAGGGATAGTAATGTTTCATAATAAAAACCGCTCTAATTAATCATCATAATATTTGGGCTTTTTGATGGTTGTATCAATACTGTCAGACTTGTAGTTCAAGAGTAATTGAATGATAAAGTATCCCCCTCTCGACCCTTTTACTGATGTAACACTGCTCAGCCAGATCAGAAGGGAGGTGCCCAGGTAGATTGCAGAGAGGGACAATCTTCAATTAAGATAAGGGAAAAAGCTGAAAAACCTGTCAAGGGGATAGGGTTTTCATTGTTCTCACAGTAAGAATATTGACCCTTGATGTGAGCTGTCTGGTCTATGGACTGGATTCCACACCTGAGGAGTGGGGGCTTACACTAGGTAAAAGGGGTAGCAGGGGAAAACTTTATCATTCAATTCCTCTTGAACTACAACACTCACAGTAATGAAATAACACTCTTTATGGCCCAAATACTATGAAGATTAATTGGAGCTGCTGTTTTTGTGAAACATTACTATCCCTTTAAAAAAAATGATAACAGCCTTTTTCAGGAAGCTACAGAGGAATAATTCTGGAGCAAATCAATTGTACCATAGGAAATAAATGAAAGTATTCCATGATTTAAGTGGGGCTTTTTCACCCTTGAATGCTATTGAGGTGTCCAGTGCATTGCTTCATAATGAATTGGAGACCTAACATTAGAAGCCTCATTTCAATTAATGGGAATTTTTTTGTTCCCTGGGATATAGTTGGTTTGCTCCGGAATTGTTTATCTTTGCACATAAGGCCCTAAGTGCTGCATTTTCCTGTAGGTATAGTTCATCTTTCACAAAAGGGGAAATCTCCTTCAGATTTGTATTAAAATGTGTTTACTCATCCAAATATAAAATGTATTACTATAATACTATCATACTAATACTTTAATATTGTTTTTCTGTTTTGTGCTGTTACAGTAGAGGTCTCCAACAAGTAACTCCTGAGTTACAGGGAGCTCTTTGGCTATCATTGAGTAGCTCGCTCCACTACAATCAGGTATCGATTTTTAACCAGCCAAATACATGTCCAATGGTTCAGATCTGCTGCAGCCAATCTGAGAACAGTTTTCATCCCCTGTTCCCAGCAGTGGCCAACCATAGAACTGATAATAATGCAGATAGAGTGTCTTACAGTATTTTCATAGTTTTCCAGCCCCACTGTTCTGTAATAGCTCTTACATAACCAATCCCTTACTGATTAATCTGCATTCTTTGCCAAGATTATTTATATATATATAAGTGCATAACTAGAAGGGATGCAGAAGGTGCAGTTGTGCCGGGGAAGATGTATCTGCCCCAGGGTCCAGCAGGTTGTCTGTGAACATATTCTTGTATTAGTGGGTACAAAATATGGTTGCACCTGGGCCCTTCAATGACTAGTTTCATCATTTTTTACATAGTAAATGTTGTGGGCAGTATCAAAGTGGATGAGTACCACAGACCATTGTTACCGACTTCATGTTATATTCATTAAATATTTTAATAAACCATTCTAATAACTTCAAACGTGAGTTAATATGAGATAGTATCATTAAGGATGGTAAGGCACTTAAGGCTCACTGGAGAACCACAGATTTTGTCTTTATTAATGATTATGGATTGCTTCTGCTAGTATATATATAATCATAATTATAGATCTGTCTGGTAACAGTATTTTATCACCATGAGCTGCTAATAAGGTCACTTACCTGTTCTGTAGCATGTTGTTATTGGAAGGTTTGGGAATGAATGAAGTGCAGTTTTGGATATTATTTAATATGTAAAGTTATAAATTCATATATTTTCAGTATATGTTTTAGTGTAACTCAGTACATCTTTCACTGATTATCAGTTGCTCCCTTTAAACAAAAGGGGTAACCCCTATGTTACAATCAATGGAAAGGGTGATGGCATTTACTTTGAAATATAGTAAGGGATTCATCAGTAGAGGAATAATGCAGTTTCTATTCTTTGGATTCTAGAGACAACTCCAGCGCATCCAAGGGGTTAAAGGAGAAAAGCTAAACTGTGCCAGAACACTAGAACCTGAAGGGTGGGGGGTAGTTCCACCCAAAGTGGCAAGAATAAGTATTTAATCCCTTGACAATGTATGATGTGGCGGACGTCATACTAATCCAGACTTTAAGGACTGGTGACGGTCTGGGCACTTCATGGAATTTTGGGATGACAGCGTGGCTGTACACTGCTCTGCTATCCCAGAATTCATTGCAATGAGAAGAAAAAAGTGCCGTGGACCTTAAAGGCCTCCGCCTGCTGGATCGGGTGATTGATAAGTGGTTGTCAGAATATTTTGAAAGCATGGTAAATAAAGGGTTAAAATAAGTCTCTAACTGAACACACTTGTTTTAGCATTTAACTAATCCTTTAATATCTGTGCTTAACTATAAAAACCAGAGGGATAACCCGTACTCGTACTTCTCACGATTACCCATGTGGGGATATGTATATTCAAAGCGCCAATCACATCTGTTTTTTATGAGGAAACAAAGGGAAGTATGTTCTATGGTTAACTTTGTTGCTATTAATAAAAAAAAAAATACATTTGTACTTCTCCTTAAAGGGGAAGTACCACCTCCTAATAATGCTCCCTTCATATATTACTATGGCAAGGAACCCCTAATGATCCCTATGAATATAGCCCTTGTTCTTTTGTTCAGTCAGTCATGGATGTTGTGTCCCTGTAGGTGGCCATGACAGTTGTTTGCAGTACCTCAGACTCTGCTCACTGCACATGATAATCTTAACCATCTGAAAGTCAGAGGGATATGTAACATTGGGAAACAATGTGTTACACACCCCTCTGGCACTCAAAGGGTTAACCTTTTAAGTGCCATAAGGCTATGCAACTTTTTGCCCTGACACACCATGTGGCACTCAAACGGTTATGGACCAGAGAGTAGTGCAGCGCATTAGCTAGCAATGTGTAGCACACTTCTCTGGTCCTTAAACAGCAGCATAGACCCATGCTCTCTACCTGCTTCCAGATGGGAAAGATACCAGCAGCTGTCATGTTTGCCCCTTAGACTGAATAAATGTTATCGCCTGAACCACTGCACAAGAGCAAAATTCATAGGGCCATTTGGAATTGCTTGTCATCATTAGATGATGTTAGTGCTCCTTTAATAAGAAGAGATTTAGATTTTGAATAGTATGCCCTCAAATGTCCTTTAATTTCACTGAAAGGGACCTATGCAATCTGGCTGATTTATAGGAGGTAAGTCAAAATGTAATTAGAACTCACAAAGGAACAAACAGGCAGTCAGGCAGAAGGTAAGTGTACAAAATGCACATATTATATACATATAGGTTCTGTTGTCACCACAAGTCTCTATCTGCCCCAGAGTGGACACTTGTAATCCCCCTTCAACCCCTTCAATGCAAGAGCAGTCTCCAAGAAGGAGCATTGCAGATATTGGGAATATTTGTTCTCTGTGATTCAGTTGCCTTGCCCCAGAACTACTTCGTTTGATTTTGTACATATGGCCCTAGGAACATGGGTTGAGGCTTCTGGTGTTTAAACTTACGTTTCAAAGCTACAATTTGAATTTCTATAAGTAATTCCAGAGTACTATTACAGTCTTATGCTAGGCTCTTCCACTTTGGGAATTGTACCTTGGACTTGAAACTGATGATTTCAGTCATCCCAAAGTGACTGATGTTTTTTATATTGGAGTGTCATATGTTGAAAAGCGTACAGTTTGCCATACTGTTAGAAAATTTAGTTGAATTAAACCAGTGCTACATCAGTATTGTTTTCACACAAATATCATAATCTGACAAGAATAAGGTGTAAATGTTGAGTATTGATAATTTGTCGACTATATTGACTATATGACGGTCTAAATCCATTGCAGGTGATGTGTGATCACTGTTTTTATTTCAGTGATGTTTATTCGATATAAAAAAGTTATAAAGATATTGCCTGGAATCAAACCAGTTTGTTTTCTTAACCCTTTGAGTGCCGGGAGGGTATGCAACTCATTGCTTTGCAATGCGTGCGTACCCCTCTGGCACTCAAAGGGTTAAGCTGCAGGATATGGTAGTAAGCATTCACGAAAATCTTGTTGCAAGAAAGTAATATCAAATTGTCCTTAACCCCTTGTATGCCAGAGACATCTCTAATGTGTGTGAGATGTCTCTACTTCCAAGGGGTTAAAATTAGTATAATGCAAAAATAGAAGTTGTATTTATATGAAAATATACATTGCAACACACACACACACACACAAATTTTCACAAGTTTGTGGCTATTAAATTAAAAAAAAAAAAATACAGCAGTAACTGGTTGGTGAGCATTGGTGTGTGTGTGTGTGTGTGTGTGTGTGTGTGTGTGTGTGTGTGTGTGTGTGTGTGTGTGTGTGTGTGTGTGTGTGTGTGTGTGTGATATATTTAACAAGCTTTGCCTGTAAGACTCACATATACAGACAGCTAAACACATACATGTACACAAACACACACACACAAACGTACCTGCTATGTACTGTCATAGGCATGATCTCACACATACACATGCCGCATCAAACACAGACACACACAGTGACACAGACGCGGTTACATACACACCGTTACATACACAATCTCACACTGTTATTTGGGCTAATAATAACCAGAGGAGTGAGTAATGCATTGTTGTTCAATGCTTTCTCACACCTTTGTCATTGAAAGGATTATGAGAGGGTATGAGGCATTGGTGGGCGATGTTAAATAATTCTTTGGGAAGTTATAGTAACCCTTTTAGTGTAAGTGGAATGAGCAATGAATTGCCCTGCAGTACATTCTTACCACTCTACCACTGAAAGGGTAAGTGTCAGAACGCTGTCCCATGTTTGAGGCAGTAGTGGACAATGGTAATAAATTCTCCGGAGCTTTGTTCTACCCTCCCCCTTCTACTGCATTCAGTGCACTCACAGAGACTGTCTATGTGTGTCACTGGCAAATCAGCTGTTTATGGTAAGACACACAGAGAACATCTAATGGTGCTTTAGGCAGTACCGGGGGGGGGGGGGGGGGGGAGTAGAAAGAGGATTTATTACCACTGTCTCATATACTACTGGAGAACTTTCAGACACTTAACCCTTTGAGTGCCAAAGAAGTACCCAACGCATTGCAGAGCAAATCATTGTTTTCTCCTCTGGTACTAAAAGGTTTAATATCAGCCCATAAAACTCTTTATCTCTACAAACCACTGCCTCATTTACTGGAACACATAACCCTTTCAGAGGGTTGGTAATGAAGTGGAGATGGCAGAAATCGGAAGGTGGAAGCAGAGAGCAGAACTTGGAGAATGGGAAAAAAGGGGAGATGGCAGAATTCAGGGGGTATAGGCCAAGGGGATATGGCAGAACTTGGAGGGTAGTAGTGAAGGGGGAGAGGGCAGAACTTGGCAGGTGGTAGTGAAGGGGAGAAGGCAGAACTTGGCAGGTGGTAGTGAAGGAGAGAGGGCAGAACTTGGAGTGTGGTATTAAAGGGGAGTAGGCTGAACCTGTCAGTGGTAGTAGAAACTCATGAGTGATAGTTTAAGGGGAAATGATAGAATTCGCAGGGTGGTGGTGAAGGGGAGATGGCAGAACTCAGTGGGTGGTAGTGAATGGGAGAGGGCAGAACTTGGAGTGTGGTAATGAAAGGGAATGGGCAGACCTCAGAGGGTAGTAGTGAAGCAGTGTGGGCAGAACTTGTGGGTGGTAATGAAGGGGACAATGTAGAATTCGGAGGGTGAAGGGGAGAGGGTAGATGTTGGGGGCTGGAGGCCAAAGGGAGAGGGCAGAACTTGGAGGCTGGAGGCCAAGCGGAGAAGGCATAATTCAGAGCCTGGAAGTGAGGGGAAAAAGCAGGACCTGCAGGGTGGAAGTGAAGGGGGGGGGATAGGGAAGAACTTGAAGGGTTGGTGTGAAGAGCAGAGGCCAGAGTTCAGGAGATGTAGTGGAAAGGGCAGAACTTGGAGGGTCGTGTTGAAGGGGCAGAACTTGGAGGTGGTAGTGAAGGAGAAAGGGTAGAACTCGGAGGATGGTTTTGAAGGAGAGAGGGTAGAACTCGGAGGATGGTTTTGAAGGAGAGAGGGTAGAACTCGGAGGATGGTTTTGAAGGACAGAGGGTAGAACTCGGAGGGTGGTATTGAAGGAGAGCGTGTAGAACTCGGAGGGGCGGTAGTGAAGGGAAGAGAGTAGAGGTTGGAGGCTGGAGACCAAAAAGTAGAGTGCAGAACTTGGAGGATGGAGGTGAAGGGGAGAAGGCAGAACTAGGAGGGTGGTGGTGGTGAAGATAAGGAAGAACTTGAAAGGTTGATGTGAAGAGGAGAGGCCGGTGGTACTGAAGTGGAGAGGCCAGAACTTGGAGTGTCGTAGTGAAGGGGAGAGGGCAGAATTAGGGTGGTAGTGAAGGGGAGAGGGCAAAGCTCAGCAGGTGGTAGTGAAGAGAGGGCAGAACTCAATGGGTCATAGTGAAGGGTAGTGGAAAGAACTCAGTGGGTGGTGGTAAAGGGGAGTGTGCAGAACTGTAGGTAGAAGTGAAAGGGAGAGGATAGAACTCATAGGATCTTAGTGAAGGGGAGTGGGCAGAACTGAGAAGGTGGTAGTGAAGGCGAAAGGGTAGAACCCCAGAGGGTGGTAGTGAAATAGAACTCGAACGGTGAAGGCCAAGGGAAGAGGGTATAATTGGAGGCTGGAGACCAAAAGGAGAGGCCAGAACTTGGAGGATGGATGCCAAGGGGAGAGGGCAGAATTCGGAGGCTGGAGGTGAAGGGGAGAAGGCAGAAACCAGTGGACGGGGTGAAGGGAAGAAGCAGAACCCTGAGGGTGGTTGTGAAGAGGATAGAGAAGAACTTGAAGGGTTGCGGTGGAGAGGAGAGGGCAGAATTTGGCAGGTGGTAGTGAAATATTGAGGACACAACTTGGAGGGTCATAGTGAAGGGGCGAGGGCAGAACTTGGTGGGTGGGAGTGAAAGTGAGTGGGCAAAATTCAGAGGATGGTAGTGAAGGAGAATGGGTAGAACCTGGAGGATGGTAATGAAGGGGAGAGGGTAGAATTCGAAGGGTGGTTGTGAAGAGGAGAGGGTAGAACTCGGAGGGTGGTTGTGAAGAGGAGATAGAACTCGGAGGGTGGTTGTGAAGGGGAGAGGGTAGAACTCGGAGGGTGGTTGTGAAGGGGAGAGGGTAGAACTCGGAGGGTGGTTGTGAAGGGGAGAGGGTAGAACTCGGAGGGTGGTTGTGAAGGGGAGAGGGTAGAACTCGGAGGGTGGTTGTGAAGGGGAGAGGGTAGAACTCGGAGGGTGGTTGTGAAGGGGAGAGGGTAGAACTCGGAGGGTGGTTGTGAAGGGGAGAGCGCAGAAATTGGATGGAGGAGGCCAAGGGGAGAAGGCAAAATTTGGAGAGTGCTATTGAAGGGGAGAAGGCAGAAATCTGAGGGTGGACACCAAGGGGAAAGGACAGAAATCTTACGGTGAAGACTAAGGTGAGAGGCCAAAACTGGGAGGGTGGAGACTAATGGGAGAAGCCAGAACTCAGAGGGTGGAAACCAAGAGGAGATGGTAAAACTTGGAGGGTGGAAACCAAGGAGAGAGGGCAGAATTCGGAGGCTGAAAGTGAAGGGGTAATGGGAGGAATTCGGAGGCTGGAAGTGAAGGGGAGAAGGCAGAATTCAGAGGCTGAAAGTGAAGGGGTAATGGGAGGAATTCGGAGGCTGGAAGTGAAGGGGAGAAGGCAGAACCCTGAGAGTGAAGGGGAGAGGGCAGAACCTGGATGGTGGAGGTGAAGGGGTGAGGACAGAACCTGGGGGATGGTAGTGAAGGGGAAAAGGCAGAACTCGAAGAGCAAAGATCATAGGGTAGAACTTGAAGGGCTGAGGTGAAAAGGAGAGGACAGAACTCGGCAGGTGGTAGTTTAGGGGAGAGGGTAGGACCCCGAGGGTTGTAGTGAAGAGGAGTGGGCAGAACTCTGGGTGGTAGTGAAAATGCATGGGTAGTAGTGAAGGGGACAGGGCAGAACTCAGAGGGTGGTAGTGAAGGGGGAGTTTGCAGAACTTGGGATGGTATTGAAGGGGAGAGGGTAGAACTTGGAGGTTCATAATGAAGAGATAGGGTAGGACCCAGAGGGTGGTAGTGAAGGGGAGAGGGCAGAACTCGGGGAGGTAGTGAAAACTTATGGGTAGTAGTGAAGGTGAGAGGGTAGACCTCGGAGAGTAGTAATGATGGGGAGAGGGCAGAACTTAGGGTGATAGAGAAGGGGAGACGGCAGAACTTAGGGTGATAGAGAAGGGAAGAGGGCAGAACTTGGAGGGTGGTAGTGAAGGGGAGAGGACAGAACTTGGAGAGTGGTAGTGAAGGGGAGAGGGCGGAACTCGGAGGGGGAAGTGAAGGGGAGAATGCAGAACTCGCAGGTGGTAATGAAGGGTAGAGGGCAGAACTTGGTGGGTGGTAATGAAGTGGAGAGGGCAGAACTTGGAGTGATAGAGAAAGGAAGAGGGCGGAACTTGGAGGGGGGTTATGAAGGGGAGAGGGCAGAACTCAGAGAGTGGTAGTAAAGGGGAGAGGGTAGAACTTGGGGTGATAGTGAAGAGAAGAGGGCAGAACTCGGTGAGCGGTAGTGAAGGGGAGAGAGTAGAACATGGAGAGTGTGGTGGTGAAGGGGAGAGGGTAGAACTTGGGGAGTGGTCGTGGTGAAGGGGAGAGGGTAGAACTTGGGGAGTGGTGGTGGTGAAGGGGAGAGGGTAGAACTTGGGGAGAGGTGGTGGTGAAGGGGAGAGGGGAGAACTTGGGGAGAGGTGGTGGTGAAGGGGAGAGGTGGTGGTGAAGGGGAGAGGGGAGAACTTGGGGAGAGGTGGTGAAGGGGAGAGGGTAGAACTTGGGGAGAGGTGGTGATGAAGGGGAGAGGGTAGAACATGAGAGTGGTGGTGGTGAAGGGAGAGGCCAGAGACAGGAATATGAAGGCCAGTGGGAAAGGGCAGTACTCGGAGGGTGGAAGTGATGGAGAGAAGGCAGAACTCTGAGGGTGGAGACCAAGGGTAGAGGGCAGAAAAGCAGCAAAATAATAGATGGAAGCATTGGGGAAAACAGTAACCCCTCAATTTCTCTGTCATTGCTCTCTGCCCCTCTTTCTTTACCCCTTGATCTTTCCCTCTCTCTCTGTTCCCCATCCCTTTACTCCCCTTACTTTTCTGTCTCATCCCCTTCCCCACCCCCTCTCTACTGCTCCCCCATACACCTTCTCCCCTTTATCTTTTTCTCTCCTCACATCTCTTACTTTCCTCTTTGCCACTCTCCTCCTCCTCACATTCCTTCTTTATCCCCATTTCCTCCTCAAAAATCTCCTCTATCTCTTCCCCTCCATCTCCTTACCTCCATTCCCCTTTCTTTTCTCTCCCCTACCATCTGCCTCACACCCCAACCCATCTCTCCTTTCTTCTCCCCTCTTCCATTTTTCTCTTCCTCTCTTCTCCTTCACCTCTTCCCTCTATCTCTCTCCCCTGTCCTCCTTCCCTCCCCCTCTCTTCAGTTCCTTTTCCCTTCCCCCTCCCCTCCCCTCTCCTCTGCTTCACCCTCTCTCTCTCTTTCAATCTGTCTCTGAAAGCTAACTGACAAGTGGTTTTAGGCCTGGATAGATGTGGATCCATTCTAGTCCCCTATAGTGGGTTATTCAAGTTTCGGGGTTGCACAGCACAATCCTTGAAACCCAGTGTTAATGTTAATTAAGCTGCCATGAATGGTGTGCTAATCCAGATGTATTTTAGGAAGGGCTATTTGGTGTACCAGCTGACTGAGAGTACGAAGCTGCATTGCTTTTCAATTACAGCTTCTACTGAATATCCTGTGGCACTGTATTGCTTTGTTTTAGTGAGCCACATAGATCATTTTTGATTCATCCGCTATTTCTCAGAACAGGAAATTTTTATAAGACTACTTCAAAAATGAAAGAGGTTCTAAGAGATTCAGGTCAGAAGAGAGACTCTTTTATAAGTAGTGGATGTATAATGCATTGTAAACCCGCACAAATTGCATTGCTAACGGTTCCCCTGGTATCACTAGTAATCTCACTGCTTTTCTGTGCTAGAGGCTTGCATCCCTTATCATGCATCTCATTTTACAGCCTCTGATCACTTAGCATTTGCTTAGAATTGTAATACATAATGAACATGTCTGCGGAAAGCCATTGGATTCAGCATATAACCCCAGACGTATTTTATGTTGTGAAATGCAGAATTGATTTGGCAAGGGAAATGTACATTTGATTCATACAATCAATTTCTAATGGAACAATGCTTTTCAGTGTTCTTTGCAAAATGTTTACAATTTGTATGGTTCAATTATGATTTTCATTAAATGTGCCTTCCTTGTGGAGCACAATAGGTGAGAAAACTAATTTTATAGCTATTTGTTTTTCTCTTTACATAACAGAAAATTGTGCGTTCCTACACAGCTTAGAAGAATGATCACATGTTCTGCCTCCCATGAAAAACCTTTGAATTTGAGAAGAATAATAATTTTGTAATGACCTAGTTATCTTCATTTAAACTATGTCAATAATTTAGGAGGTAAAAATGGCCAGCAACTTATGTTTTAACTCTTTGACTGCCAGCTGGTTTTAAACTCCTTCCTAAAACAGCAAGTTGCTCAACCCCCTGGCTTTGTAAAGGTTAAAGGAACACTAACACCCAAAAATGAAGCGGGGTTATATATATGCTAGTGTCCTTAAATGTACTCCATTCTATCTTACATATGCTCTGTGGGGGCTTCCATTCCAGGTCTGATTGATGCTCATTAACACAGTAATTGCAGTAGTTTTCTCAAAATTCATAGTGTTGTATTGTTTGTAAAGGAGATCAGATAAGGCAAAATTATTTCTCAATACAAGACCAGTGAGAACTGATGTAAGGAAAGTCCCTTAGCAGTTGTATTTCATTACATACTGAATAAATTAAATTGATGTACATATGCATTAAAATCATAAAATAACACATTTTACAGATGCTAGCTGGAAATATATTTCAAAATAAATATCCCACTTCATGGGTTAGAATTATTTTAACCCTTTGAATGCCACAGGGGCATGCAAAACCTTGTCCTGCATACTCTTTTTAGCACTCAAAGGGTTAAGAGTAGTGTTGATGGGGTAGTACTAGGTTTACATACTGCTTACAGTTTAAATGCTGGCTCTCGTGTTACTTACAATTACTAGTATAGAGCTGCTCATACATGTTTGTATTTCTGCAGAGTTCCATGTGTTTCACACATAACAAAGACTTCTAGGGCTTTGTACTGAAAAAGGTAAATTCTGAAGCAAACCATCTGTACCATTGGGCCAAAAAAAACTTCCCATGGATTTAAATAGGACTTTTATCCCCTTGAATGCTAGATACAAATTAAATCAATCTGTTTGTTTTTTTGTTTTTTATTTAGATTTTGTTTCTCTCTCCCTTTTGGTGCAGTTGTTTTTCTTTTGTGCATAAGGCACCTAATCTAGGAGCAGGTCAATATCCACTTCCTAGAAGGCACAAGTACCTAAGGAATACCATCTGGATTTACTTGGATGTTGGAGAAATATCAGGGAGGTTCATTGTCAGAAAGCAGATGTTAATATTGAGGACTTAAATAGTTAATAGTTCTCCCAATGTTAACACAGAGAACAGCACAATTTTTACTCATGTTTTACATTTATTTTTCTAGTGACAAACTAGGGCAAATGTAATAATATCCTACAGCTAAAAAGATCCCATTGTTCTTTAGAATTTATTTCTTTATCTGATTGCCAATTTAAAGTGGCAAGCAATAGTGCAAGAAAGAATATATATTTATACAAAGAACTGTTGCGTTATTGACACCTACTGGGTAAGTCCTTCTCTTAACGCTTAGTGCCAGAAGTGTACTTAATGCATTACAAAAGCAATAGGCATTCATCTGGCTCTCAAACAGTTAAATTAAGAGCCACTTATTCCTAGGGAATACTTCACATCTAGGGAGAGCTAACCTCATATTCTGCACGTGTATGCTGTAATTGCCTGTACTTTTTTTGATATAATATTTCTACATCCCTAACATTGAGTTCCCAGGATCCCTGTTTCCACAGAGCTTTCAGTGGTGAACAGAGAAATCCGAGAGAGTTATATACAATGTTGCAGAGGTCCTGCAGCTCTGACTGATCGGTATGTAGTATTGGCAGGCTTATCTACATTGTTTCATTGTCTGTTTTACATTGTATCTTCTTTATACCGCTACACTTTACCTGTTTTCACAGTCCCACACAGAAAACTTCCTGAATACAAATTCAGAGAGTTGCCTGTGAGGAATATAATAGTGTTTAAAAAACAAATTAATTGGGGAAAAGTATAGGCAATTTGACTTTACATAGCTGACAAGTGCATAATACGTAAAGTTTAAAAGGAGGTTGACTGTAATTTCTTTCATATGGGCGACAGAACTGTAACAGCCCCCTAGGAGATAATTACCTGTGTGACAGGCATTATAACTTTGCATTGAATCTTTTACAATGGGCAACATCATCAACACAGCATCTCTGAGCTAGTGCCGCCTGTATGAAAGGGGCTTGAAGGGGAACTACAGGTGATTACTTTTGTTTACCAGGACTTGCCTACGTATGTGTCACTTGAAAATGTTTAGGATTCTACAGAGCATTGGGTGGGGCTTTCACTTTGAGTACTGTAAAAACAACTCAGGTGAATTTAAAAAGATTTTTCAAAGTCACTTTTTTTAGCCATTATCTATTCAGATTACTAGTTTTTGAGTTATTTCAATGTATAGACAATGCTAGTTAAGGAGTGCCATACAGGCACTTCTTGTCTTAGCCCTTTATTACCTCCGATCAACCCTTTCATTTCAGGAGGAGGTGGGAAATGCATTCTGAGCAGCATCGATAAGTGTTGATAGTAACCATTTATAGCTAATTTAGTCCAGATTGAAAGTGTTTTGATTATTGGAAAATGGTGTGAACTAAATACAGGCTTAACATGAAGATCAAAAATTACATGAAAGGACAAAAAGTGTGTATGTGCCCTGCTATCTTAAAGGGATAGTAATGTTTCATAATAAAAACTCTAATTAATCATCATAGTATTTGGACTTTGGAGAGTGTCATTTCAATTCTGTCATAGCTGTAGTTCAAGAGTAATTCAATGACAAAGGATCCCCCTCCCATCCCCTTTACTGATGTAACACTGTTCAGCCAGATCAGAAAGGAGGTGCCCAGGTAGACTGCAGAGAGGGACAATCTTCAATTAAGATAAGGGAAAAACCTGAAAAACTTGTCAAGGGGGGCAGGGCTTTCATTGTTCTAATAGGAAGAAGATTGTCCCCTTCTGTTATCTGTCTGGTCTATGGACTGGATTCCACATCTGAGAAGAGATGGCTTACACTAGGCAAAAAGGGGAGGGAGGGGAAACTTTGCTTGTGAATATCTCTCAAACCATAAAGGTTTGAGAGATAAAACTTAAATCGTTCTTCTTGTTTTTTTAATGCCTACAAAATAAAATAAAGATAAAACGAAGTATTACTATCCCTTTAATTGATAGTGTTCTTGAAGATCCATAATGGAACCAAAATGTTGATCTATTACATTTTCACTACTTACACTGTGCCCATGTCATCCTATATAATAATTCGCTAAGTTGTGTGTAACGCCCAACATGCGCAGTAGACACTGCTGCGCGTGTGGCAGTCATGCGCAGTGCAGACTGCCCGTGCCGCGGCTGATAGAGCGTCCAGCTCTGTATCAGCAGTGGTGCGGGCAGTCTCCACTGCGCGTGACTGCCCCGTGACCGGCTGCCAGAGGCACTGTGGCCCGTGTAACGGGCTGTTCAACTAGTATGTATATGTATATATATATATATATATATATATATATATATATATAGAGTAGAGAGAGAGAGAGAGAGAGAGAGAGAGAGAGAGAGAGAGTGAGTGAGTGTTAAGAAGTCGGCACTTCTTAACTGAACGTCAAATATGCAACTACTTGCCCTGTGCAACTTGAAATTGACAATATAAAATGAATTGCAGATGGAAAAACCATCAGACACCAAGTGCACAACCTGGTCTTAGAAAAAAATTTAATTATTTAATATTAGCACTCATCAACCTTTTGTATATATATAAAATGTATATGTATATCAAACTGTTGTTTGAAATACCCGTGTGTATCTATGTAAATTCTTCTATTAGGGGCCTTTCCCACTGGAGATGCTGCATTGGACCTGTCGTCCCTGGGGAGAAGTAACATACTGGACTATGCAATTGTTTGTTCATCGTGGTTTTATGAAGTGGCAGGTTTAGATGCAACAAAACTTGTCACAATTGATTAACATATGGCTTTTTTAACAATGACGCTGGTAGTTAAGGACCACAGGGCATTTTTTTTCCACTAATGGATTCAGGGGTCCCTGAATGGCATGCAGACACATGGGGAGCCCTGAATTCCATGACGTGCTTGGACCATCATGGGTACTTAACAGAATTTTCCCATGACAGTCCTGGCACGTGATTGGTCCTTAAAGGGTTAATTTACATCTGATACATTGATTTGTTTATTTTATTTTTTATTCTTAATATATTTTTTTAAATAAATATACAAATATATTTTTCGAGAATTTCTTGGAACGTTCCCTTTCTTTATATAATCCAAGTCCAGCAAACTATGAGATAAGAACATCCAGCTGGTGGCTTGAGCAGGGACAAGTTTTATGAAAAATCCCTGCAAGCGTTTATCAGTACTGGTGTGCACATAACACTGGTACGATCAATTCCTTCAGTAACAATATAGTTTTTGTTGGATACTATGTTCTAGCACTTTGTATCTACTTGGCACCTAGTTTTGTTTACTTAATACTGGACTATGGTGCCTTTCACAAGGGTGACTATCACTATTTTCTTCACATATTACAGTAAAGTTTGTTAAGCAAGGTCTATATAGCTGTCTGCAGACATTTCATGAGAGCTACATGGGAGGTTGTGAAGCTCATCTCATCCTCTAAGAAGGCCAACCTGCAAGTGCACCAGCCAGTAATATTAGGTGGCGCTCACATGGGCTGCCGGGAAGACATGACCTTCCTGAGATGCAGATTTGTGGCAAAAAGCAGGAGGCAGGTGAACGAGTGGTTCTCAAACTTTGTTCTGTGGAACCTCAGGGCTTTCCTGAAGTGATTCAAGGATTCAGTAAGGGTGGACACAGAAATAAGTCTTCAGTGGCCAATGTTTTATGTGTGGTTCTGTGACCATTAATTGATGGGTGGAAGAGTGTTTGTTAACATTTCAAACTGTGTAATTTGTCTTTTGCAAGATTACAACTCCTTGGTAGCGTTTACCTGATACATTTGGCCTAATAACAGTCTTAGGTTGCCAGTACTAACCAGCATGCAAATACCTTTGCTGTTAATACTAAAGGGGTATCCAGTACAGTGCTTTGTAGACCTCTCTAGCATCCAATGTGTTAAAAGATTTCATTTTTAGCATTTCAGTTATTTTGAAACTTGAAACTTGAAACAGCAAAACATTTGTGAACCACAATGTTATATAAATTAACAGCCACTTTTCCCATAGGTATAATTCTTAGGCAACAAAAAAGTCCATTCTCCAGCCTTCAGTATACTCTTGTTTTTCAGATTCCTTCAGTTAGACTATGATTATGATTCTTGTCACAGTGGTAGCTCCTTTTTGATTTCAAATAAGTCACTTGATTCCTGTATCTCAGGAAGAAATAATTAAATTGTCCCCTACCTACATTCTCTGCCTGGCTAATCTTATTTATCTGGATCTCTTTATCTCTGTAGTAGGGAGCCTAAGCTAATAAGAGGTATGGCAATCACTTCTGAAGATATTTTACATGCATGTGTCAAATTTTGTTCAAGCAATACCAACAGTTCACACAGAACTTTACAAATGGACAACATCCACTACTAATATATTAATAATGCAATAAAATGATGGGAAGAACATCAATTGAGTAATAAAGTAAATGAGGTTCTGCACCTTGAGTTTGCAATCCACAGAGTAAATAAGACTTAAATCCTGTTTTTCACTTTACAAGGTTGCTTCACCTGATTTAAATCATTAATAACTCAACAAATGTAAGGCGGTGCCTGAAATTGTGGGAGGAGCTGGAGGACTACATAAACACTCCAGCCCTCTTCCTCTACCTATTTTGTGGGTCAGTCTCATCATCACGTGAGTAATCGCATCCGGTACTTCCGGTGCAACTGGCGCTTTAGACCGTATTCATCCAAAACATAAGTCCTATTTTCGGTCTTTTTATTCACGATACAAGCTTCATTTCAGTTCTTCGTAACTATAAGCCAGGTTAAACTTCATCGCTAATGCTGCATCTTTTAGATTCGGGCACATACGGAAGTGACGTCACTTCCAAGTGACAGCCTACCATTGTGCTCCAGGACAGCACAACCAGGTATGCGGCAGTAGCTCTCATCACCGAGAAGCACCTAGTTAGGGCACATTTTTAATTCTTCTATCTCAAGGCAGCCATTAAAAGTGAGGAGGCATCAGTGGTTTGAGTGCGATGGACATCACTGCCAGAGGAACAGGCGCCGCTTTGTGCTGACGTCCAGATCCGCGTATTGATGTCTATCAACACTTAAACCGCGATGTTCCTTCTTGCTTTCCTAAGATTCCTAATCCTACATTGCTCCTCATTTCAAACCAATCACAACGGGAATCATCAGAAATGCAGGGACAGTCGGTACCCAGTGCTTTGCAATGCGCCGGTGTACAACTATAATACCTCCTTAGCACTTCTGTGTCCCTGTCTCGTGAAAGGGGTTCGCTAAGACTAGTCACCTATATGGAAGTCTCTCCCATTACTTTTATGGTATTATTAAACAGACTCTCTATGATAAGTACCCAAATATGTATACACGGTATAAAGCAAGTACAGATACATTTTACACAATTCATAAATGATTTTTAGATTGTCTACTTTTCACTCTTTATATCAATAACAAGCAGTGGGGTAATAATTGGGTATTAGGTGACTAATTGCTTCCCTGTACTAAATGCAGCATTTTTCATTACTTTTACTGTAATAATCATAGAAAATTACAAGGAACTACATCTGACCATGTCCCTTGCTTGTGCAGATATATTGGTTCATGTAACATACCTAGCCTTATACTAGAGTAACGTTGCTCCTAACTCAGTCACAGTGATATGACCACAGCTCAAGTCTTTGAACAAGTTGACTTAGAAAGGTTAAATTCCTTGATATGCAATCTGTCGGTTTAAACATCTATTGACATTTCCAAATCAAATTGTGACCAGGCTTTGCGTCATATGCACACTATCATGTTTCTAGTTACCATAAGCCGGGTCAGTCTCCAACTCTTCTCATTCTTATTTTGTTTCAGACCTACCGGTATCTCTGAACCAATTGGAAGGGCTCTTCCAATTTCAGCGTCATTTCATTTCAAGAATTCTTAGGTTAAAAAAAAAAAAAAAAAAAGGGTGAGGGGTTGTGTTTAGGTACACATATATATTACAACCCTTGTTCTGTTTTCAATTTACAGTCTTATCCTAAGTACCATAGAGTTCACCACCCTTATCATACTTCTTCCAAGTATCATAAAAGGTAATCTCTTCTCGTGCCCTTTTCACTGCAGAGGACATTAGCTGTGTCAACACCCATGCCCTACAGTGGCTTAGACAACAACACCCTTCTTCTTTGCAGAGGCCGAAGGTTACTCACACCTTACCTCTTGGCGGAGACCGAAGGACGCACTCTTTTTAGAAAGCTTAGGTCACCCTACCTCCACGAGGAGCCCGAAGGTCTCTCACCTTACCTCCTTGCGGAGTCTGAAGGTCACTCACACCTTACCTCCTTGTGGAGGCCAAAGGTCACTCTTACCTCGTTGCAGAGGCCGAAGGTCACTCACACCTTACCTCGTTGCAGAGGCCGAAGGTCACTCACACCTTACCTCCTTACGGAGGCCGAAGGTCACACACGCACACACACCTAACCTCCTTGCGGAGGCCGAAGGTCAGAGACCAACTGCGATGGAAGATTCGGCAGCCAGGGTTCTTCTGACATGAACACACCAAGCGCGGCCCCTACTATACAAAGGAAGCACTCCACCTGCACTAAAGAATCAGCTTTTAGGTCTTGGACCGTGGCCAAGCTGTCTAATGAACTTACAAGGCGGGGTATCCCATATCCTGCCTCAGCTAGGAAAGCCGAATTATACTGCTTATTATGCCATAACACCATCACGTCACCTATTCCATCTTCTCCGGGGCTATCGACAGTGGCCTCTCCCCGTCTTTTTCAGGCCACATCTCCAGTATCCTCTATCCAATCTCAAGAACAGCCCAATCAAGTCATCCAAATGTTAACTGAATTGACCTCAGCAGTCACCAATATACAGTCCAGACTTTCCAACTTAGAAGCTAACTCCAATAACTTTACCAACCCACAGCTGTTGGCCCCGCCTATAAAAAATACAGGTAACAATACATTCCCACCCAGGATCACACCTGCACACATGATCCCGCAGCATCTTCGCAGGGACATTCTGGAAGGAAAGGAGATGAGTCATGCGGCTCTTCTCCTGGCCTTCCAGGACGTTACTGAACATAAAACAGTTAGCTGCGGTGAAGTTTCCATCACACTTAAATCCAAAGACCCCAGGTTGGCACGCAAGTTGTCTATACCGGAGTTCGTTTTAGCTTTCAGTATCACCGATGACAGGAATTAGACAATTCTATGTACGTATTGGTCGACTTGGGCTACAGATATGGAGGCACAGCTTTTTACAACTACCATAAGTCGTTCGCCGCAGAATCTGCTGCCACCATGGCCCAATTTAATTACAGTTTGAATTGGAGCCTTTAAGACAATGAATTGTTCTGTAGACATTTTGCCGGTATCAAGATCCCAAACTGCAATCACTGCCAGTCCAATTCGCATAATTTACAACTATGCCCCAGTATTAGTGGAACAGGCAACACTGAGTTCCCATCTACCAGCAACAATCAGGCATTCACTTCCACTCCAACACAACCAACGAGGCCAACCAAAGACAAGTTGGGTAGAACTATACACTACATCAGGAATCCTCCCGTTTGTAATAACTTCAATTCAAAAGGGTGCTTTTACAGCGCCTGCAAAATGATCCACCAATGTATTATTTGCCGTAAGTCACACTCTAGGATGATTTGCCCTAGAAATTTTTCTAACAATAAATTACTAAATTGCATTAACATTAACAGATTGCAGTCTCTTCTTTCTCTCCACCCAGATACGGCCCTTACCAACTTTCTTATGACAGGTTTTACGACCGGGTTTCACACAGGCATCAATTCCTGCCCAGAGATTTCCTTAGAATGTCCCCACCTAAGATCAGCCATTTCAGCTCCGGAGATAGTAGACGATCTTCTCAGTCACGAATTACTGAAAGGTTACATCATAGGCCCATTTTCTTCTCCCCCATTCCCAGTTCGGAGGGTTAATCCTATAGGTATTGCCACAAAAAAGTTTAATCCTCACAAACACAGGTTGATCATTGATTTATCTGCTGCTCACGGTTCCACCCAACCCAGCATCAATTCCCTCATACCTTCAGTAGAAATGTCTATGGAATACTCCAGAGTAGATGATGCCATCCAACATATTCTACAACATGGCCAGGGATGCTGGTTATCCAGAACCGACATCTCGGATGCCTTCAAACTGCTACCTATTGACCATTCTCTCTGGCATCTGCACGGTATACGTTGGAGGGATCAATACTATTTTGCCACTAGACTGGTATTTGGGTACAAAAGTAGACCAAAAATTGTCAAATACTTTGCAGACATTTTGAATTGGTTGATTCTAAACACCTATAGATGTCCTACAGCTATGCACTACCTGGATGGCTTCCTCCTAATTGAACCTCCTCACCAGGCCCCATCCAGCTTGTTCAAAGTTATAAACCTATTCAAAGATCTAAATATCCCCACCGCAGGACACAATACAATCAGTCCAGCCCATGTTATCGAGTTCCTAGGGATCACCTTAGATACTACAATTATGGAGGCCAGATTCCCCGAGGACAAACGATTTCAGCCTCAAACACTCTTGCCACGTTTCTGAGCTACAGTCATTCCTTGGATATTTAAATTTCGCCACTAGAATCCTTCCCCAAGGCTGCTCCTTCACCTCACACCTCTTACATTTACTGTCAGGCAATTCCCACAACCAGTACTTAATCATCGACCACACAGCTAGATCAGACATTGCCATGTGAGACTTATTTTTAGGCCATTTCAGACTCAGAGTGGTTTGCGGAAGAATGGCCAGCCGAGGTTCGGGACATGCCTGAATTCTTTACCACTTCCACATTATTTGAGATATATCCGCTAGTGGCATCAGCACTAACATGGGGCCACAAATGGACTGGCCAGTTGGTTCACTTTCACATGGATAACAAAGCCCTCACACACGTTATCTCAAAAGGCAGGTCTCGCAACAGTTACATCATGATGTTCCTCAGAAAACTTGTCTTCACTGCACTCACGCGATTTCAATATCAAATGTATATTTATCCCAGGTAATCACAACAAAGCAGCTGATCTCCTTTCAGGCTTCAAATTTCAGCAGTTCTTTCTACTACAACCACAAACTTCACTCATCAGACGCAATCCACCTATCTTCTCAGAGCTCATATTGCATTGAATATCCACATCAAAAGATCAGAGGAATTCATTAAACAAGTGCTAGCACCAAATACCATCAGGAATTACAACAAGGCGTGGAAATCATACAACCAGTTCAATTTATCACTAAAACCTATTCTTCCGTACAGTATTTCTAACATCCTGGCATTTGCATCCTTCTGTTATACTGACCTTAGGCTGTCAACCCCGACCATCAAACTATACCTTGCCGGGATACAACACCATCTTCGCTAACTTTCTCCTTCACAAACATCTGTCTTCTCTTCTAACAAGACTAAACTTTTCCTAAAAGGGCTAACTAATGTTAACAAACCACATCAGCACATGCAACTCCCAATTGACGGCTCACTATTTAGGAAACTTGCTAACCTTCTACTATTACAAACATTTGACAATCTCACTAACCATGTAATCCTAGTTGCTATGCACCTGGCTTTCTTTGGGTTTCTTAGACCTAGCGAATTCACAGTTTTGGGGCAACATTCTTCTTTCCTAGGCTTGGGTCACATCACATTTGCCGGAAACTCTTTCACACTCTTCCTCCCCCACTCCAAAACGGACCAATTAGCTCAAGGCACCCACATCAAGTATCACGCCAGATCAGGACTCTTGGTGTCCGGTTTCGGCTGTCAAATCTCTCATCACTATCTTATACTACAAACCCGCCAGCTTTCCACTTTTGCCCATGCATGGTTATCCTTTGTCCACCCCCGTATTCATTCAACACATTCAGTGGTGTCTATCCCGGCTGGGTTTAAACAGTGCCCTTTATTCGGGTCATTAATTTTGCATTGACGCCGCTACTACAGCATCCAAACACCATATTCCTCCACATATTATTCAACGGCTAGGCCAGTGGAAGTCTAATTGCTTCACCAATATGTTTATAACCCCGTACAAGAAATGAAAATAGCGCAATGTACTTTATTATGATAAATACCATGTACCTTAATGTTAAATAAATCATGCAATTCTGGTTGCTTTTTGACTCATTTCAGGTTTGCTGTCTTAACATCCCATCTGCACTTGCAGAACGAGGGAACTATGGCACAACTCATAGACATACATACACAGCGCCGTAAGCTGTGGCCACAAATGTAAGGCTGTGCCTGAAATTGTGGGAGGAGCTGGAGGACTACATAAACCCTCCAGCCCTCTTCCTCTACCTCTTTTGTGGGTCAGTCCCCACCAAGTTCCCCCCACTCATTTTAACATATGGTATTGGTAAAACCTAATTTCAGGTTTGCTGACTTAACATCCCATCTGCACTTGCAGGATGAGGAACTATGGCACAATTCATAGACATACATATACAGCGCCGTAAGCTGTGACCACAAATATTAGTTTGGTTTAGACTATATTCACATGGGCAATTGGAATTCAGTAGTGATGCTGTAAAATTCCAGGCACTCATGTTTCTTAATGATGTTGCACCATGTTACCACCAGAGTTGAGGCATGATTGATGGCCTGACTATGTCCGCATCAGCCATACATGATAGGCCAACATGCATGTGGTCTTTGATTGTTTGGACTTTGCGATGATCACATCAGTCTCCAGTTTAATCTGTGTGAAGGATTGACATGGTGATTCATAGATTGTTGTACAGATCTTAACTTCTCAAACATTCCTGCTTTCTACTCTGAACGCAGGGAAGGTGCAATTAGCTGTGCTAGGTTGCATCAAGTGAGGCAGTAATTGCCCATGTGAGTTGTCTGAAGGTTAATTGTTCTCTTTTTGTGCAACTACCTCAGTGCTGAAAATGCTGCACTAATGTCACCAGTTTTATCAAGACCTTTCTGTCCCCTTCCTCCGTATACTATTTACAACACTATTCAAGGCTAGTGTATCTTTCCCTGATATATATGATTGTGTTGTATTACTAAGGAACATGACATGCAAACCTGCATTCAAAGGAAAGTGAAAAATGTTACATTAAATTAACATAAAACAGAATACATTTTTTCACGAGTCTGTTACCCCCCCCCAAAAAAAGGCAACCAAATTTTATTAACTTATCTTCATAATATCCCATGTACTAACCCGAAAAATGTACTCTGAATGCTAATTTTATTTTCAGCATAACCCTTTGGGTGCCAGAGAGGAGCACAACACAGTGCAAAGCAATGCAAAGTGCTCCCCTCAGGTACACACAGGACTAGCCCTAACTTCAAATACTATCCCCATCTTTACCTTAAACATTAACCCCAACCTCCAAAACTAACCTTAACCCCTCTTATAGTAGCTTTAATCTTAAAGGATCGCCAACAAACCTAGTCATAACCTCTCACTTATTTCTGAGCTATCACCAGAATATGTTGGTGGTCTCTATGTATGTTGCCCAGGCTCCATGGTTCTAGATGACCTCTTCAGGCCTTCCTGAATGTAATATCCATGGAGGCAGACATGACTTTTGCTGGCAGAACTATTGGACCTCAAACTCCACCCACTAGCAGTGTCAAGTCAAAATTCATAAGAAACAGTAGGAATTTCTGGTCATAGTAAGGTAAATGTGAGTTTATTACTTCGAGGTGTTAGCGCAGTTGTTAGTGCAGCACCCACTACATAAATTAAGACACGGGGCAATACCTGCGACTTTAACACAGACAGAGTCAGCAAATTCACCATATCTGTATTTTTACACAACACCTGCGCCATAAATATTTTTGGCAAGATCAGTCTGATATGAATATGGAAATTTTCTCTCCGCAGTGGCTCATAACTTGAGCAGCACCTGAGAGGCCTCCATGCCTTGAACAAAAAAACACTTACTCTTGCTCTTTCGCGGTGTGCGTTTGTCACACTTTTAGTTGGGTATCCCAGGCATGGGCCCTTGTTTCCATGTGCCCAGAGGGAACACCTCTGCTGCATCCTACTGACAAGGCCAACATATTTCTAAACATAAGTCTGGGGGTACGCTGTTGCTCTTGTGCAGAAAGGATTTGCCTAATATTTTGGTGCTGGACTGTCTGAGGGAAGGATCAGTCTGATATGAATATGGAAATTTCCTCTCTTCAGTGGCACATAGGATTGAAAAACGTGACTTGAGCAGCACCTGAGAGGCTACCATGCCTTGACTAAAAAACAATTTTGTTCTTTCTCGGTGTGAGATTGCCACTTTTTGTTTTTGTAGTCTCCATAGATCTTTTTCGATACAACAAATGGACCATAAACATATTAACAAAAAACCGAGGCACCATAAGGACAGACAGACACAACATGTGCACTGTAAAGGAGATGCATGCAATGCCTGTACCAAAAAACATATGCCCGACATCTGCATCATAGATGCAAACAGAATACATTTACCATAAAGACAACCTCAGGTTCCCGGGCATTCAGCCACGCTGCCCCCACATTCTGGAACTCTTTACCATCCTTAATCAGAGAGGCACCATCATTACAGACTTTAAAAAAAAAGCTAAAGACCCATCTCTTTTATCAGGCATTCAGTCAACTCATGTGACCATAAGGAACCCTTAAATTTTATGTCTGTTTATTATTATTATTAGTATTATTATTATTAAACATGTACACAGGCATGCAAAACACATACATCATATATGCATTTTTTTTGTACAACACCAGGACCAAATACAAATTCTGACTGAACACCTGCATCTTAAATAAAGACATGCGCAACACTGATACCATACGTCTAAACACACACACACACTCTGCTTTATATATGCAGGCACATACAACATATACACAAGAATGTTATCACTTGCATCATATAACTGCTCACATGGAGCACCTTTCAACACATTCACGTTCTGCAAAGCGAGGGTAGTAGTGTTATGGAACTGTCCCATGTTGTTGCCTAGGTACAGAAACAAACATTTTCCTAATTAGTGATTTCTCTTAGATTACTGTTAATGTGGTCTGTTATCGCTACAGTGTTTGAAATGGGCAAGTCTTTATATATTTATACATTTATAGTAATGTGTTTAATGCATTTTACCTTTAGCTTAATTTTAACATGCTACATATAAACTAAATCAGAAACTACTTTGGAAATACTCATTAGAGAAAGATTTAGGATAAATGATAGACAATAGACTTCACAGCAGTGTCTAGTGTCAATCAGCTACTGCAAGAGCAAATAGGGTACTATCCTGCATAAAGAGGTGTATAGATGCATGGGATGGAATATAATGCTGCCTCTTTATAAATCCTTTGTTAGGCATCATATAGAATATGGAGTACAGTTTGGGGCACCAGTTATTAACCCCTTAAGGACCCTTGACAGTCCTGGAATGTCATGGGTCAGTGAGCTATAAGGACCCATGTAGTGCCAGGACTGTCATTGAATTCAGGGCTCTGCACGCCATATGGGGAGCCCTGAATCTGATTCGCAAAATAAAAAAAAAAATAGTCTGTGGTCCTTAAGTGTTGGCCACATGCACTTGTGGTCAGTCCTTAAGGGGTTACAAAAAGGCATTATTGAACTTGAAAAAGTGCAAATACATAACAAATCTGATAAATGGATTGGAGGATCTGAGTTATGATGTGAGACTAGAGAAACTGGGTTTGTTTACATTAGAGAAAAGACATCTAAGGGGTAATAAGATTTACAGATTATTCGATGTCAGTACAAAGAACTGTGCACACAACTATTTACTCAAAAGAGCTGATCAAAGAAGGAACGGTCATCCATTGAGACTACAGGAAAGGCAATCTCGACTAAAACAAAGCCTGGGATTTTTTTACAGTAATCTCCATAGGATGGCAAAACAACAGTGCTCGCCACCATACAGTTTGAGGCCACTATGATACTGCACTTAAATACTTGGTTTGAGCTGTAATAACCTTTGGAATAAAACACCTTTCAGCAGTGGTAATACCCTTGTTTTTCTCAGGGGATAAATCCTATCACATATTTTTTTACATTTTAAGTATTACTATCCCTTTAAATGGTATGTGAATAAATGAATATATCTTTGTCTATAAAGTTCAACCCTTTAGTACCAGAGAGGTATTCAACACATTGCACTCTCTGGCACTGAAAGATTAAAAAAAAACCTGCCTGCGTGCAGCTGTTGAATAGTTGGAACCTTTTTTAAACTAAGGAACAGAAGACCACGTGGCATTGCAAGACTGACACACTTAGAGGAACTTGTACCATGAGGAACAAATAAAAATTCCCCCAGTTTTCATTCATTTTACAGTTTGAATGCCAGATGTGTACCCAATGCATTGCTTCACAATGCATCATCGGCTGCTCCTCTGGCATGCAAAGGGTTGACTGGGACCTTTAATCCTTTATATTTTATAAAAGTCTCCAGCACATTGCCCAGTTTCAATAAATATGACCTTGGATTTGTCATTGACCCAATTCCTATAGCTCTCAGTACATCTGTGTCGCTGACACTCATGTACTAGAGGACTGGAGCTATTCTAGAGCAAGCCAAATACAATATGGGGACAAATACACATTCACTTTGATTTAAATGGGGCTTGTAACCCTGTTGCGTACCCGTCTGACAATCAAAGGGTTATCCTCTTGAATGCATTAGAGACCTCGCTAACATTCAAGGGATTAAAGTCATGTTTTAAAGGGAGAGTAATACTTCCTTTATGGTGGCTATAATATTGTAGGTATTAATTAAATAAACCAATCCGTCTTTGTCTTTTTGTTCTAACTTTTATAGTTTAAGAGTAATCGATATGTAAAGTTTACCCCTGCCACCCCTTTAAGCTACGTCAGCGCTCTGTCTGTCAGACTTGTAGGTATTAATTAAATAAATAATCCTTCTTTGTCTTTTTGTTCTAACTTTTATAGTTTAAGAGTAAGTTTACCCCTCCCGCCCCATTAAGTTACGCCAGCACAGGGGTGTTTTTGTCATGGGCTGGACGTGATGGACACACATCTTTTTTCAGCCTCATCAACTATGTTACTATGTATCTGTCAGACTTGGATTCTGGTCCACAGACTGATTGGATCGTCTGGAGAGCCAAAACAGCAATGGATACAAATGAAATCTTCAAGACAATGGTATACAAAATGTGTATGGTGTTGATGTAACTTAAAGGGATAGTAATACTTCGTTTTAACTTTATTTTATTTTGTAGGCATTAAAAAAACATGAAGAATGATATAAGTCTTATCTCTCAAACCTTTATGGTTTATGAGATATTCACAAGCAAAGTTCCCCTCCCCGCCTCTTTTACCTAGTGTAAGCCATCTCTTCTCAGATGTGAGTCTGGTTGTATGACAGGACAGATAACAGAAGGGGACAATTTTCTTTGTATTAAAACAATGAAAGCCCTTCCCCCCTTGACAGGTTTTTCAGCTTTTTTCATTATCTTAATTGAAGATTGTCCCTCTCTGCAGTCTACCTGGGCATCTCCCTTCTGATCTGGTTGAACAGGGGGGGGATACTTTGTTTGTGAATATCTCTTAAACCATAAAGGTTTGAGAGATAAGACTTATATCATTCTTCATGTTTTTTTAATGCCTACAAAATAAAATAAAGTTAAAATGAAGTATTACTATCCCTTTAAAGGGGTGGGAGAGGAAAACTTTACATAGAGATTACTCTTAAACTATAAAAGTTAGAATAAAAAGACAAAGAATGATTGGTTTATTTAATTCATTCAGTGATTCTCAACCAGGGTGCCGTGACACTTTGTTGCCGCAAACATCCATTTAGAGTGCCTTATGTTTTCTGTAAAGTCTTTGACAAAAATGTGAGTGTTGAATTTCAAGTGTATATTTATGGAAATATTTATGCACTATATGTTTGTTTTTTTTTATTCTGATTGCGAGATCAAAGAATAAGTATATATTACTTATTTGTACCCTTCATAACACCCTTAAAAAGTCTCACATAAAATGTTAGGTGTGCCCCGAAGAATCTAGTTTGCATATTAGGAATGCCCTGAACAAAAAATGGTTGAATGAATACCTACAATATTATAACCACCTTACAGGGATAGTAATACTTCATTATTACTATCCCTCATGTTGTAGCCCTTAAAAATTGGAATTAAACAAGACCAGCGGCATCTCTCAAAACTTTATGGTTTGAGAGAGATCCACATTCAAAGTTCCCTCTCCTTCTCTCTCCCCTGATGTTGGCGTTATAGCTGATAGCAGGGGAATCCGGTCTGTGAGCAAGCGGTGGCTCTGCAGCAGTGCTGAGATCTTGTTATAGACACAGAAATCAGTCACTAAAATGGTCTTCTACATGTACTTGGTTTGCAAGCACACATAGAAGACCATTTTAGTGAAGGATTTCTGTGTCTATAACGAGATCTCAGCACTGCTGTAGAGCCGCCGATCCCGGGACTGGATTCCCCTGCTGTCCGATAGAATGCCGACATCAGAGGAGAGGGAACTTTGAATGTGGATATCTCTCAAACCATAAAGGTTTGAGAGATGTTGCAGGTCTCATTTAATTCAGATTTTTAAGGGCTACAACATTGTGGATAGTAAAAATGAAGTATTACTATCCCTTTAAAGGAGGTATTATTATACCTTTAAATCAGTGTGGATTTGGAGGATTTATATTTGTTGCCTGTAATGCATTTGGTTTGCTCCAGTTAGTCTTAGTACTTCAGTATCACCGTTGTTAACCCTTTGAATGCCAGAGATCTACGCAATGCATTGCTTTACAATACATTGCCTACCCCTCTGGCACTCAAAGGGTTAAAGGGAAATTTATTACCACAAAATAAAAAGGGCTCAAAGTCATTTAAAAATACACCATCCAGGAGTGCATATTATTTCCATTTTTGTATTTGGTGAGAAAGTTCTAAAATCTTTCAAAATAAAAAGTATAGGTGCCCACATCTGGCCAATTTTTCTCAGGCCTGTTAAAAAGCTGATAAAACCCATATTTAGCAATGATTGTTTCGAGATTAGAATTCATCCAGTTCATTTGGCTGAAACACTTATCTCTTATTTATTTGTTTACCTAAATCTTACCTTGCACTGCTCTTGTTTAGACAAAGAAGCGTTTGCCTGTCATGCACAGCTGCCTCTAGATGAATAGAAGTGTGTTTTTAATATATTTTGGTGGTTAATTCACTGAATAAATACTTTTTACAAATACTGGCTAGAAGTACATTATATTTTAATGGATTTGAGCCATTCAATTTTTTTGGGGTGATATCACTTTAATTACAAACTGGATGAAGAATCTGGTATTTGTGTGTTTACATACTTACTTTACATATAACCATAGCAGTTTGACAGTCAACATACTTACACATATGTGAAATATTAGTCTGCCATAAAATGAGTCTATGAAGGTCATAAGGACAAATCTAACATAGACAATGGAAGCTCACAGGGAAGCACTTTGACAGGGCATATTGTTTTTGATTCTAGTTTCCCTGACCAGGTCTTCCCTTTATTGAGGGACACTTAGAAAGCGTAAACTACAGGTTTGCTTTGTTTGCAGTTCCTCCCTGCAATATAGTTATTTTATGTGTCCCCAGTTAAAGGATCACTAACTCCCTAATGTATTTGGGTTATATAATTTTATATATCATGATTTCAAGCTACCATTTGTAAAATGTTATTTTAGAGTCCTAAAATCAAATTCTAAATGTGAATTTTTAATGCATGTGTAGTGTCCTAATTTTTTTATGTATTGTGTTTGTGCTTTGTACTGAGAGAGAAAAGCTAAATATTTTCATTTATTGAAATTAGTTCCCAATTCTCTTTTATTCCTAAAGGCTGTGTTACCTTACCCCAGCCTGTTTACAAACAATAAAACAGGATCACTTCTCGGATATCAATACAGATTATGTTAATGGGAACCCTTGAAAAAGCCTGGAATGGGAGCCCCAGAGGGCACATGTAAGACTAGATTTTAGGCCTCAGAAAACAGAGACATTTTTCAGATGCTGTCATGAAGTGTAGGTTATTTGTGTGAATTGCTCCATATCATTTTTAGGCTTTCGTATACTTTACAGTAGACACCTGGAGGAGAAGCACTAAGGAGTGATAAAGAGGTTATAAAGTGAAGATGACTTTTACAGTGATATCACTTCTCCAGTTCCTACGTTATTCTATTGAGCCCATGCACTAAGATATCTCAAGTGGGAAAGATGTTAGTACATAGGCCGCATAGAATAACGTAGGAAAAGGAGAAGTGATATTACTGTAAAAGTCATCTCTATAATATCACCTCTTTATCACTCCTTCGTACTTAACCTCCCTGGTCACCTTATGCCCCTTTCACATGGGTGACACCAACACAGAGGTGCAACTTTGAATCTGTCGTCCTTTATGAAAGCTCATATACTGGTAGAGGCGGGCTGGCCCGGGGGGCAGGGGGGCAATTGCCCCGGGCCAGTCTTAAGTTTGGGCCGGTGGGCTGCTCTCTGGCACGCACAATCTCCCAATTGCTAATGTAAAGCAGCGGGCTGCGAGAGATGCAAGTGCGCTGGGCCAGTCACTGTCAGCACTTATTTGGAGGCCATTCCACTATGAGACTAGTTCCACGCTACTCTGCCATGCACCTGGCCTCATCATTTACCGGCCCGCTTTGCCTGTAACACACACACGCACACTTGAATGAAGCTCAGTCAGCTGGCTTCACTGCGCATGCTTACGGTAGTGACCTTCTGGTCTGTGTACCATGCTCAGTATGTCATCACGGCCCGCAGGGGGGAGTGATGACGAAATCATGGGGGCAATATAAATATGTGTGCCGCTCAGAGCGCGCCAGAAAACATTACAGTCCATGTGGCTATAATGTTATGAGGGTTGAGGATCTCCACACCAGGGGGCTGCATGACAATGTGACACACAGTCAGGTAAACAGTGTGTGGAGTTGGACAACAATGTGCACAGTGTGGAGGTGGTGGACAACAAGGTGGAGGTGGTGGACAATAATGTGGCCAGTGTGTGGAGATGGACAACAGTTTGGACAGTGTGTGGAGGTGGCAGACAATAGTATGGACAATAGTGTGGAGGTGGTGGACAGTAGTGGGGAGGTGGTGGACTATAGTGTAAACAATAGTGTGGAGGTGGTGGACAATAATGTGGCCAGTGTGTGGAGGTGGACAACAGTGGACAGTATGTGGAGGTGGTGGACAACAGTTTGGACAGTGTGTGGAGGTGGCAGACAATAGTACGGACAATAGTGTGGAGGTGGTGGACAATAGTGGGGAGGTGATGGACTATAGTGTGGACAATAGTGGGGAGGTGGTGGACAATAATGTGGCCAGTATGTGGAGGTGTTGGACAACAGTTTGGACAGTGTGTGGAGGTGGCAGACAATAGTGTGGGGTGGTGGACAGTAGTATGGACAATAGTGAGGAGGTGGTGAACTATACTGTGGACAATAGTGTGGAGGTGGTGGAAAATAGTGTGGATAATAGCGTGGAGGTGGTGGACACCAATGTAGACATTGTGTGGAGGAGGAAGACACCAGTGTGGATAATGTGCGGAGGACACCACTGTGGACAGTGTGTGGAGGAGAATGCAACAGTATGGACAGTATGTGGAGGTGTAAGCTCTGTAATGTAACACCATCTTCATTGTGAGCCTTACATTAGAACATTAATGCCAATTATAAAATATCAAAAGGGAATGGGCTGCACTGGAGCATTCTAGGAAATGGGCCACTTGATCATACTTGCTCCCCAGGCCAAAAGTTGCCAGCCCACCCCGTATACTGGGCTATAGTGCGTTTAACATGGTGAATCGTCCCACAGAACTATAGCAAAGTCCAGCAAGTTGCAACTTTACTGCAATTCTTCTGGAACACAGTAAAGCAGTAAATTACTCATGTGGGGGGTCAACCACTAATACTGGCTGGCACTCACATGGGCTGACTGTAATTGATGTATTTCCTGCATTTGGGATGCCGGTGGTATGCAGGAAAGAGGTAACTGATGTTACACAGACAACAATTCTGTTGCCCTTGTAACAAAGGCCGAGTTGGATACTGGGAAATATTTTCTATCTTTTCCCTTTCATTTTTTTGTGTTTCTTGCTAGCCCCTCTTCTTAGACTTGCCTAGAAGTACAATCTGGTATCATGCCTCTTGGAGAATTACGTGGAGTCTAGTAGTGTTTTGCATGGTGACCAAGTCTGTGAGAGACCCATAGGCTTCCATGTATTCACATAGAAATGTTGCATTTGATCTGTATGATAAAGGATTACTAGTAATGTTTGGATTGTGATTTATTTACCAGTACTTTATCGAGCTAGCAACATAGGCAGACATATGTATTCACGATAGCTTCTCTCTAATCCTGAGCAATGGCCAACTGGAACTCAATAACCCTCTCCTTATTTGGCAGAAGTGGCAATAAATTGGTTTCTTTATTGAATTATGTTTCTATTGTATCAATAAATGTGCATGTGTACTTTAAGTACATTACTAGTATCATTTTAAGAAATAGGCTTCATATTGTGATCGTTGACTCCATATGTACAAATACAATATAGGGACACATTCTATAAGCCCTAGAAGTGCAATTCAGGGACAGTCAGCCGCACCTTCTGGGCCATATAAAAATTCCCATTGATTTTAATGGGGATTTTAACTCCATGAATGGTGACGATACTTTGGAGAGATTTCAATCAAGGGGTTATATGCCACATTTAAGTCAATGTGAGTGTTCATTTGTTTCCTATGATGTAATAGTTGGTTTGCTCCACAATTTCCCATTTAGCTTCCTGAATACACACCATATTTGTTCTAATTCACCCAGGGAAAATAATCTAAATTTATTTCAAATTGTAAAAGTATAAATGCAAACTGTGTGGAAGAGCAGTGGAAGGCAGTGTGTGCTGACATACTGTGGGGGTGTGTGGTGGTACTTGTGGCAGGTGACCTTTCCTTTTACAGACCGTTATATACTGTGCAGCATTTCATTCCTTTATTCTTGGTCTTTCACATACTCGTTGGTAATAAATCTGAATGTGGAGCAATTCTGGGGCAAATCAACTGTGCCACAGGGAACATGCAAATTCCCATTGATTACAACAGGGCTTTTCCTCCTATTCGCTCTATTGCATGTCATGGTGTCAAAGTGGTATCCAACGCATTTGTATACCCCACTGACATTCAAAGGGTTACATTCTCATTTAATTCCGTTGCAGTTTTGTTACCCTGTTGTACAGTTGGTTCGGCCTAAAATGACTCCACTTTTCTGTTTCGAGTGCCAGAGGGGTAAGCGAAGCATTGCTTACCACTCTGGCACTCAACAGGTTAACATGGGTCTGTCCCTTTGAATGTCACAGAGATGCCAAACGCTTTGCTCTCTACTATGTCACACTGCTATGGCAGTAAATGGGTTAATTTGAAGAGTAATAGCTTTATTCACGGTGGGATATATGTTGCTCTCCAGTTTCGGGGCGAAGTGGTTGGATTTGTAGTCCAACAACTGGAGAGCCACGGGTTTCCTCCCCTGGTTTAGTTGGGTAATGCTTATTTGCGTTGTGACTAAAAACGTGTACGGTTCAGTTCAAGTGTTTATTTACATGTTTCACACACGCTATTATTTACTAAGCAACGATTGTTGTCTGTACGACATATTATTGCTTTAACACTAGTCATATATTAGCGTTCTCCTTGGCAGAGATTGATCTACGATTGTCATGATCATAGACTGTGTTCGCGGCTATCGCGATCACTCATTCAGCCTGGAGCTGTTGCGATTTCCCCGCCCTATTCCCAGTACTCAGGCAGCTGTCCCCGGCTCCCTCCTCCCTGCAGCGCATTGCATATTACAAGGCCAAAGCAGGACAACCCGCTTCTCTCTGCTCCAGCAACCAGGGAGTTAACCCAGAGAGCCAAATCTAAACTCTTTAATAAAGTCGCTCACTTCCTTTGGTAATTACAGCTTGGCGGAAATACGTCAGTTATCTGCTTTGGGCTTTTTTTCTGCTGCACTGTACAATTCGGTGAGAAGAACATTTCCTCCCTCCTCCTGTCTCTTTAAGAGCTCTGATCGTTTCTCTAATATTTCCCCCATTTGTGTCTGCTTTCAGGATCGGAGTGTCGGGGATCGCGGACGGAGAGGTGTGCTTCATCTAGCACCCCATCCGGATCAAGAATGGATGGGATTTAAAAAGACAGAAAGAGGAGAGAGAATGGCAAAGGCAACAGAGAGAAAGCAGAGAATCGGCATTCAGCGGCTGTGATTAGGATCTGTGCTTTTATTCCTTTTCTCTGTGGTTCTTACTATCCATCTGCTGTGAAACTGATCAAGCCCGAGAGGAAAAGCGAAAGAAAGGGATTTATATTTTGGAGGGGTTGTCGTTACTTCCCTCCCACCACCACCACCACCACAACATGAGGGATTTCTGACCCCCCCTTTTCTCCACCAGGATGCTGGTGCTGCAGCCTTTAAAGGATCTTGGGCAGGGTCTAAGTCATGCAAATGGGGAATATTGTGGCAATTTAATTGCATTGGAAAGTTGCAATACAAGTGGTTACTGAGCAAATTTGGATTTGGTTCCAAGAAAATAAACTGTAAAACAGTCTTTATTCGGCAGATTTGTGGATTATTGGAAAAAGTGTACCATCCCTCTTGTGGATTTATTATTATTATTATATTCATATGTAATATATATTTCCTCCCTTCATAAATAGCTGTTGCCTCATTTGTACTAATATTTGGAGTGGTGAATTCAAGGTCACTTGGTGGATTTTCCCCTGTGGATTTATAATTATATATTTTAATTAAAAGAAGATGGATGTCAAGACAAAAAAACCAAGCAGGAGATCCAGATCCCAGAGGGACAGGGTGAGGAGGAGAGACCCTTCTATGAGGGATCCACGGAACCAGAGTCCTTCCTCTGGCTCTGAGGCAGAAAGAGGCCTGGGAAAGGAGAATTCTAACCAGAATGGTACAAATGGGAAAAATCCAGCTGCTACAGCCAGAAATGCCAGACCGCCCAGACGTAAGCGCAGAGAATCCAGCTCTCAGGAAGAGGATATAATTGATGGTTTTGCAATTGCCAGCTTCAATACCCTGGAAGCATTAAAGGTAGGAATGGGTGGTACCATCTTGTTAAATATGGATGTGCTGGTTACAGGGTATTATTGTTGCAGGTTGTAACGCTTTGAGTGCCAGAGGGCTGTGCAACACATTTGCTTGGCACTCCCCTTTGACCCTCAGAGGGTTAACCCTTTGAGTGCTAGAGCTGTGTCACAATGCAGTGGACACCCCTCTGGCACCCAAAGGATTAAGGATTGACCATTTCAATTTTTTTTTTTCTTCAGCAAATGCAATTTCCCCTCCCCCATTGTTATGTTGTGCCTTTATAGCAGAGGGTGGGCAACCTGAGGCCCAATAGCCTTTGTAGGGCTGCAACTCCCATCATTCTCAGCTGACATTAGGTGGATGGGAATGATATGTGTTGTAGTTCACAGTCCACAGGTTTCCCAACTCTGCTATACACGCACGTGGAACACTGTTGATGCCAATGGTTAAATCCTCTGATGTCTGGGAGATCAAGGTTAGGGCCTTATCCACAAAAGAGAGTAGCAGTTCTTGGGTAAACCAAGTGCACTGTAGGGGAGTAATGCAAATTCTCCATACACCGTTTAACATCTTGCAATGCATTGGAATCCCCTTTATCATTCAATGGGTTAAAAACACCCTTATAATTTAATGGGAAGGTTTATTTCTTCCGTATGGTGGTGGCGGTATGCTCCATTACAGCACACCTTTTCTTTTGTGGCTAAGCCCCTTAATAGTCTGTTTCAATGATCACATTAATTGTCCTAATATATATATATATATATATATATATATATATATATATATATATATATATATATATATATATATATAAATTGTGGTCTTTGTCATGTCTGTAGAGAGAGATGTGTCCCTATGGAAATATATTGCGGTGCTATAGTGGATTTTTCTTAAAGGGAAGCTGTCATTATAGTATTTCTGATCCTACTTGTCAATGACTGTTGTAGAGCAGGTGTCTTTCATTTATCTGTTCATTTGCATAACATTTAGCACCTTATTCAGGAAGCTAAAGAGAAGCAATTCTGGAGCAAACCAAACACACTGCAGGGCACAAATAAAAACTCCCCAAATCCCTGTGGCTTTTTTTTTTTTTTTTTTTTTAATTAAATGGGTCTCTTAACCTCTTGAATGCTAGAGAGATTTCCAGTCCTTTGTAGTGAGTTACTGACCTCTAGCATTCAAAGGGTTAAAAGTCTGTTATTTTTTTTCCTGCTGGTTTGCCCCTGAATTGCTCCTCTGAAGCTTCCTGTATAAGGCCCTTCATTTTTGACAGTGCTGTATTCCCCCCCCCTTTATTTGTGATTTGCTTTTCTTATTGACACCACTCAGCAAGCACACATTAGTTCTGTAGGGGGAAAGCACTGCATAAAGCATCACCAGAGTTCTGTTTTTGATCAGGAGATACAAGTCACATGATCCATCCAGTCTTTCTTCCAAGCAGGCATTAGCACAAGAGTTCCTTTAAAAATTAAATAAGCAGAAACTCTTAGATATTACTCCATATTATTATTATTATTATTATTATTACTACTAAAAAATACACAACTAAAACATCCCTCTCCCCCAATGATAGTTTCCCTTAATATGCTTTATGTGTTTATGTAAAAATCCCACTTTGCTGTCAGGGGGATGGTGTTGGACTCTCTGGAGCCAAAGATGTTAACCCTGTGAGTGCCAGAGGGGTATGGAACACATTGCTTTGCAACGAGTTCTGTACCCCTCTGACACTCAAAGGGTGAAAAGGCCTTTTACATAACTGGGGAAGAGTTTAGTGGAAATGTCTGGTATTGTGCATAAAATGGAGTGGGGCAATTCTTGGCAAAACTGTACCATATGTACAAAATCAAAATGGCTGTTGATTTAAGTGGAACTTTTAACACTTTGGATTTTAGGAACGTTTTCCAATTTACACAGTATTGTCAAGAGACCCCTCTACCTTTTACAAGGTTAGTTTTTATAAATGGTGGTGCAGTTTCGTTCCAGAAACGCTCCACATTTGGCTTTGGGCACCCTCTTAGCATTCCCTTTAGAAATGCTGGTTTTAATTAACTTGATTGTGTATGTATATAATAGTTGATTTACATTTATTGAAAAGTTGTGACTGTGTATGATGGCTTTGCTTTGTTACACAGGAATCAGCTGTGTGAATCTGTACTACATACACACAGAAGCTTCTGTGTATGATCAAAAAAGTATACATTTTCATGAGCGCAATAAGTGAACTTTATGGCACATGTGCCTGTGACCCCATGGATGCAAAACACTTCTCCAATGTATTGCTTTGCAGTGAGTTGGAAAATGCTTTAGCATCCAAGGGGTTAACCATTTGCATGCCAGTGGAGTATGGAAAGCCTCTGACACTCAAAGGGTTAATGATTGTAGGAATTTCCAAATGTAATCCTTCCCTGCATAATGTATTGGCTATAACCCAAGTGCATACACTATTATTCTTTCTGTCAGTGCAAAGGTGGTATCATTGACTGATAAAAACTATAGTAAATGCTGCTGTATAATTGTTACACTATTCCTTTTTTTTTTTCTTATGATTTAATGTTTCCATCTTCATTGTTTTTACCAAACAAACTTGCATAGCAAAACACATTATGTTTAGAATTATGGGTCTCAAATTAGAGAAAACGTGGGAAAAATGCTAATAACACTGATAATTGTCCTCATGTACTGCCGTTGTATAATAGTTATGACATTATTTTTATGGCTCTAAGGTTGAGTTGGTATAGTTTTGAATGGTTTGTTATTAGGGTGGCTAAAAGGCTATGTTAATCTTTTGCTAACATGTCTTAAGACTAGAGAAATCGTGGAGCAATTCTGGGCCAAACCAACTGCAACACAGGGAAATCAAAAGTCCCATTGATTTAAACAGGGTTTAGAGATTAAACATGCTAAGAAGGTTTCCTGTGCATTGCAGTGGCCCATTTAAGCAGGACTTGGATCCTAGGATTAAATAGCTCTTAGTTTAGTTAACAGAAGTACTTACATAGGTAGGCTATCTGTCAGGGACTGTGATACAACACAACACTATGCTGAAGCAGGAAAGCATGTCTCCTTCACAGCATACAGAACACTCAGGACTGCAGGGATGGAGTTACATTTTATCACTTCTGTTGCTTTCACAGTCCCTGAGAGAGAGATCTCCAGAAACATATTCTGTGAGCTTACTGTCAGGGACATACATATAATAATATGTGAAGATAATACATATATATAAATGACTATTTGTCTTTACATATTATGCAAGTTGTTGAATTCAAAGGGGATCTTGATTGTCACATTAATACTGCAGTCTGTTTATTGCTTTATTTTACATTTTCATTCAATCTCTGCTGTAGACCACAGGTTCTCAACCCATGCCCTCAGTGGCCACTAACAGGCCAGGACTTAGGAATTTCCCTGGTAGAACACAAGTGTGTTGATCAGAGGCTCATTCATACTGATTAAGTCACCTGTGCCCTTAAAAGGAAACTCTAAAATCCTGGCCTGTTAGTAGCCACTGAGGGCACGGGCTGAGAACCACTGCTGTAGACTGTTGCTAGTTTGTTTCCTCTATCGGACTAAACTGAAATTGACCCATATGAACCATTCAGGATTATCAAGATCTGTTTATTGTGTGAACAAAAGACCAACATCAACAGAGATCATGTCCAGAAAGCACTGGGAGATACGCAATGTATCTGGATATGGATATAGATTTTGGTGGCCAATAAGAGCCAACTGGTCCATTGTCTGCTCCTATTCTGATCAAATTTCTCTATTCTGAGACGTATACAATACTTTATCACCGGCTTCTTTAAAATCCCATACCACCTCTGCTGGGAGGCTGTTTCATAAGTATCACTTACACACATTACTATTTAATTTTCCAACAGCTTGACATCTTGTTTGAGTATTTCTCTTTCTGAAAAATCCTTTCATCCTGAATAATATTAAATCCCCTTATATTTTTAACAGTTTGAGGGTCAGAGGGGTTTGCAATGTCATGTTGTCCCTCTCCCTCCATTCTGTCCCAGACTGATTTAATGAAGTCCTTTTTTTTTTACTTTGAGGCACTTGCCCTATGGTACAGATTCCATTTAAATCAGGTAAAGTTTTATTTGCTCCCATTGTTGCAGATGGTTTTTATTATTATTATTTATTTCTTTATTGCTAAAGCACAAGCAGTTTCCACAGTGCTTGTACAGTATAATTACAAACAACTCCCCGGTATTGCATCCCTTTTATGTCCCAAAGAGACTTGGTATTGTCACATTATGTACATACTGCAAAAATATGAAGGGACACAATATAGTTTAGAAGACCTTACAGTTAATGTAGTTGTTTCTTTTAAAAAATATAAATATACTCTCAAGCAGGTTGGCTGCAATAAGGCTTATTTTAATTACACTGCATAGGAGCATTAGGGGTTTCACCTGACTCAGCAGTTCTTCATGTCTTGTACTGCTGTTCAGTTAAAGGATCCACTCACAGATGGAAAACATGAAAAAGAAGAGGTTGCATACATGACATAGGTCATCACCATATTTGTTGGTGACTTCCCACCTATGTGACACTTGCATCAATCAAGGCCCACTTGTGGGTACTTGATGGGCCTGTCTGCTAAGCTGTGCTCTTCTGTGTGAGTGTGTGTGTGTATATGTATATATAATATATATATTATATTTATTTATTGTGCTAGTTTACCTGGAGTGATGAGTATACCTCTGGGGTAGGACGTCCACCTGTAGATATGGTGACAATCTATGCTGTCCTCCCCTCTCTTCTTCTCATCTACATCATGTATTCAGATTACTTTGGGACATAGTTATCAATCTGAAAGTGGAGAAAAACAACTGGGCCATATTTATGGAAGTAAAAATTCTCATTGCTTTCACTGGGACTTTTTTGATAAAAACAGAAAAGTTGCTTTTCTCCAGAATTGTTCCACTTGCACATTTAATAAATGTCTGCTATCTGTTTGTACATGTTACTAAAAGTTACGTGTAAGTGGAAGCATTCACTGCACTGAGAACAGAGGGCAGACATGTCCTATCTAAATAATCGGGTGCAGAAGGGGTGTGCAAGCTGAAGCCCTCCAACTGTTATGGACTACAGCTCTCCTCATAGGACAGGAATTGTAGTCCAGAACAGCGGGAGGACCCCAGGTTGCCCGATCTATGTACCATGATTTGAAATTAGTTGGACACCATGTTAATTTCCAAGAGAAAAGAAAGTAATTTAAATTTGGAAGCAAGTCCTCTTCATACAGTAACAGAATTAATATTTATTTATAATTAAATGCAAATTCTGGTTTAATGCATTGCATACTGCTAGTTACTAAGTAATGGGACACATTAATGTGGGTGGAAAAATGCCTTGGAGCCAGGGCTCCTGAAATATTCCACGTTTTTTGGGTATTTTAAGTTCACTTCTATACACTAACCCCTTTATTGGTTTCTAGGTGAATGGTATTATCCACCTCTTCATTACCTACTACTAGAGGTGTAAGTGCTTTTCCCTGTAAGTGGTATAGCTGTACTTATGTGTCCATACACCTTTACCATTTATAACATTTTATCCATAATAATAAATTTCCCACTTAAAATAGTATTAACGTCTTCTAATAATAATGGCCACTCTTTTATTATAGCCAGAAAATCCTAATGTCCCCTATAAATGATGTATTGAGCCTTGGTTCAAGAGAGAACCTCTCTGCTCATTGCTGGAAGCAGACATAGCAGTTGCTAGTGGGACCACAGGACTTCAGATTCCACCTACTGCACAGGGTAATCTTAGTCTTCTAAGGACTACATGTCCACATCATTACTATGCAATGTGTTGTACATCCCTCTGGTACTCAAAGGTTTAAGTAGGCGCATGCACTCTCCCTGCTTCATTTGGGAAAAAAACTGCATCCACGACTGTTTGTTTGAAGATGGTATCTCTTAAAAAAAAAAAAAAAAAAAAAAAAAAAAAAAAAAATCAATTTTGAGATGCAATAGCTTTTGAATAAAGCACCTCTCAGCAGTGGGAGTTCCTTTTTTTTTAACTCAGGATGATAAACACTAATATATATATATATTCAAAAGCTATTGCAGCTCAATTTTGATTTTTTTTTTTTTTTTTTTTTTTTTTCTATTTTTTTGGGCAGTATCACAATGGCCTGAAATTGTACAGTGGCGCTGTTGCTACACCATCCTATGGAGATTTGTGGTGAACTGGACAGAGTTGTCCATAGGATGGTGTAGCAACAGCACCACTCACTATACAGTTTCAGGCCACTCAGATATTGCACCTAAGACATTAAAGTTTGAGCTACAATAACTTTTTTGATTTAAACACCAGTGGGAGTACCCTTGTTTTATTCAGGAGGATAAATCACACAAAATATGTATTTCTATACCTTTAGTGTTACTGCCCCTTTAAACACAACAATAAGGATACAATTCATGGGGGACCACTAGGATTTTTTTTTGGCCATAGTAGTATTATTAGTAGTAGTATTCTTTATATAGCACCAGCTTATTCCGTAGAGCTGTACAATAGGGAATAACATACAGAGATATTAAATAATACAAATCAAATGTGAAGAACAGAAGGATCAGAGGGCGCTGCTTGTGAGAGCTTACAGTCAGGTTATTAGGAGATGTTATTTTTCCTTTAACCCGTTCGGTAGAGTTGGAAATGGCCGAGCTTTAACTGATGCTTTCAGACAGCTTCCTACCTGACAGCTAAGTACTTTTAAGCAAGTCACCATTTCTTAAATAAACAACATTTGCTAAGTAAACAGTACTTGTCTCTACAAAGTAGAGGAGAATGTTTATTTTTATTAAAGCCCTTTCTGCTCATAGACTGCAAACAACTCCAGACTTCTTTTCTCTCCTCCCCTTCCCCCATTAGTACGTCAGCATATTCCACATCTTCTTCCCTATGTGCAAACTCTGCATTTGATAAATTGTTTACCTTCCTTTTGTCAGCCGTTTTACATCTGTTTGCAAAAGCATAAATCATCAAGCAAAAATCAGTTTTCATTGAAAAGTTGTTGAGCAGTGTGCATAACGAACAGCCTGGCGCATGCATTACTGTTCTCTCTCCTCAGTGATTGGGGCAGACTGTTTTCTGCACTCAGCATTATGTATAAAGGCAAAGAGCAGCAATTCTGGGGCAATCCAGCTGCATCACAGGGGATAACATTCCTGTTGATTTAACCCCTTGATGCACACCAAAATGGTGCTCTAAGGATTAAATGGTATGGATGGGTCTCGCAATGCGTTGCAGACCTCTAAAGCATTCAAGAGGTTGGAAGCTCCACTTAAATTGGTGAGTGTTTTGGAAAGGTTTGTTTGTCCCCTGTGGTGCAGTTGGTTTGCCCTTTTGCCTGTATACATAAAGTCCAATGAATTTATATCCGTTTTAGAGGCTATTTATGTAATGTATTTGTCAGTCTGGCATTTATTCATGGAGCAAGTTCTTTCCTTTGAGTTCCAAAGGGGTACGCAACGCATTGCAAAGCAATGAATTGCATACCTCTCTGGCACTCAAAGTGTTAAAGTCACTAAATCTGATGTACTAAAGAACTAGAGCAATTCCAGGGCAAACCACTTGCGTAATAGGGGACAAATGAACAGTCCTCAAATTCATATTAATTTAAATAGGGGTTTTAGTCCCGTGAATACTAAAGTGAAAAATATATAAATTCTGAAGACCTCTATAGCATTCAAGGAGTTAAAAGTCCCATTTAAATCAATTGGCATTTTTATGTCTCCCCTTTGATGCAGATGGTTTGTCACAGAGCTACTCCAGTTTTCTTGGTAAATAAGCCTCACTATGAATTAAATTCACAGGAAAGTACCGTTCTGAATCCTGTTGTTCATGGGAGAAGCATCGTTAGATAAAACTGGAGGTGGCAAAAGCTTGATTAATAGACTGTATTGGGGTCTCTCAACCTGAGGTGAACAGTGCCAGAGAGGTATCCAACGTGTTGCACTGCATTGGTTGCTAGAGCAGTCACCAATGCATTGCTTCGCAAATGATTTGAGAGCTCTTTTCGGCATCTCAAGAGTTAAAGCTATATTATCAGGGTGAAATGTTATCAAGTAATCTTTCTAGAGGGGAATAAATGAACCCTTTGAGTCCCAAAGGGGGATATTCAGTGCATTGCAAATGCATTGGATGCCCTTTTGGCACTCAAAGAGTTGAATGCTTGCTTCAAGACAAATAGAAATATGATTCCAGTGTTAGAAATGTTTGTGTTCCACACAAGCACAGATACACTACCTGACCCCTCAGCCATGGTAGCCTTTCCATAGAACTGCTAGTGTCACATAGGGAACCCTGGGGTTCCATGGCACACAGTTTCTGAACAACTGTACTGTGTAATGGCACTGAATGGATTTCATAGCCAGTCTCTCCTTTAGGTTTGTCCAATGGTGAAACAAAGCATTAACAACCTTTCACATTTTTCCATATTTTCTGGTTGGTTTGTTAGTGCAACAAAAGTGGTAAACACTTCATATTTGTAATCTACACGTCTGTACGTGTCTGACGAGTAGTGCTGATCAGAATTCGGGAAGGGTTCTAGGTAAAATACACGGGGGTTATTCACTAAGGCGTAAGAAAGTGGAAAATACTTCTCCTGTGATATAGCTTCTCCAATTCCTATGTTATTGTATGGAGCCAATTTACTACAATTTCTTAAGTTTTGGAGATCTTGGTGCATAGGTTCCATACAATAACATAGGAATTGGAGAAGTGATATTACTGGAGAAGTCATCTCCACTTTAACTAAGTAGTGATAAACAGGTGATAATCTCCCCCAAACTCTTCTTAAACGCCAACAAAGTGATGTCTGACTCTGCTTTATCACGCCTTAAAGCGGAACTATCACCTAAAACCAAAGTTGTACCATGCGTTTTAATGTTTAACCCGACATTAGTGCTGTGTGTGTGTTCTTCAAGTCGCCTGGTAGTGGAGATATTTACCCTGCAAAATCGGGCACTTCCGCGTTCTACATTACACTGTACCATCTCAGGACTTCCCAGCTGCCTCAGGGAGCGCGTTCACGCTGCCACTCGAAGCTGGATTTCTGTGATGTAGCGTTACAGCAAACGCCATTTACAATGCTACTGAGGTTGTATTACAGGTTGCAACCTCAGTAGCATTGTAAACGGAGTTTGCTGTAATGCTACCTCACAGAAATCCAGCTTCGAATGGGAGCGTGAACTTGCTCCCTGGGGCAGCTGGGAAGGCCTGAGACATCATGGAGTCCCGCAGAATGCAGAAGTGCCCGATTTTGCAGGGCAAATATCTCCACTACCAGGCGACTTGAAGAACACACGCACAGCACTAATGTCGGGTTAAACATTAAAACTCATGGTAAAACTTTGGTTTTAGGTGATAGTTCCGCTTTAATGCATAACCCCCAAGGAGAGCTGTGAATAAGTACCAGGGACCTCATGCAGAAAGTTAAATACATGTACTCCTGGAGCAACTGCACTGTGAGGTTTAAATAAACATTGTTCTAAATGGGCCTTATCACCTCTTGAATGCTAGAGAGCTCTTAGATGTGTTGTGATTCAATGCATTGGAGAAATCAAATGTGAGATTTCTGTGGGAAAAGCAAGTCTTATGGCTTGACCGGTGTGTCAGATTTTTGTTTAACATTGTATCTACCACCCACCAAATTCACAGTGTTAAAAACTCAATTTCATTAAATGGGAATTATATCTACACTGCTCATCTGGTGAAGATGGTTGGCTCCCCTCTTTAGCTTTCTGCATAAGGTCTCAGAGCTTCATTTAGCAGTTGAATCCCCTTAATTCCCCCCCCCCCCTTGTGAAACTGGAGAAACTGGACTTTTATGCTATGAAGTTTAAATACTGGAGTCTACTCATAACATTTTGTGTCATTTCCTTAGGTTTGCAAATGCACTAAAAATGTATGTAATTTGTAATCTTAGACACACAATATTTCCAAAGCCATGCTTTTTGTAGTGGAATGTTCCACTTATAGGAGCCAATACATTGCAGAAATTCTCCATTGTCTACAGTAAAATGAGGGCAACCTGTATAAATCTGTTCAGCACATGTAGTTGACGAAATTATTTCTACACTCAGACCGCTGGAGTGGAAAACTGCTACTATTAGCGCACAAGTGCAGCAGAGATAATATATTTGCTTTATAAAAATGTGTAAAATAACAGGAATCCTGAAACAAGCTACACTAACCCTAACATTTAAATTGGGTTATATAACATTAAATATTACATCTACCATTTGTAAAATAGTTACCGGTATATCATACTAGATCCTTTAAAATCTTATCCTGAACTTGCATTTTTCTATATAGACACAATTTGTTTAATTGTTTGTGCACAGCTAATGCTGCTGTTGTGTTGAGGGAGGGCTACGCAAATCATTGTTAATTGTAAATGCTTAATTTGGATAAAGGTTAGGGAATGCTTATATTCAAGGGATTATGCACGAACAAGTAAACTTTATCAATAACAAACACGTACAATCGTCCTCACCTGTCTAATACTATGAATGTTTTAAATTGAACCGGATCTTTCCAACTAGTTGGCACATTGCTGTCAGAAGCTTCAGACAGATAATCAATTACAACCAGAAAATACCTGTTGGTATATTTCCCTGCCTGGCTCCCCATCCCATCTTATCAGATTATTATATAGAACATATATAAAATAAGTGAAGGTAATGTGTTACTGGTAAAGGGCTGATTTTAGTTGGACACACACATATTTTTTTTTTTTTTTTAATAGTCTCAAATTCCTATCAAATGGCTTTAGTGAGTTGAGTCTATAGTGAGGAGGCAAGTGTCATGCAGAGCAGAGAGTGGTCATAAAATGCTACTTTATTGCAGAGGGATGGTAAAGAATGCTTTACACTTGCCTGTTATTGCTTAAGCTTGTTTTGAAGCATTATTGGCTCTTTAACAACCTTCTCTGATGGGGGAAATCATTGATTTAAATGTCTCTACCCACTTTTTTGTAGAATTCAATTGATGTTAGCGACTTGTGAACTTGAAGCTAGGTTTTAAATGCTATATCCCTTTCAGAACAGAGCCTCATTGGTGCATGTTTCTGCCTCTTAATATTCAAATGTCAGTGTAAATGTTTGTGAGGGGGTTGTCTGATTTGATTGAATGAGTCCTAGAAGCCATTATTTTTCTGTATTCTTGCATGGAATGTGAAGGCAGAAGAAGCATTAAATATGACAAACACGTCCCAGAAAGAACCCTTTTTACTGTTGTTCCACTGCCGATTAATGGTACATTCATTTAAAAAAAATATTTTTCACTGTCGTCCAATACAGGTCACTGGTACCATGGGATGTGTAGTCCCCTTTAATAGGCAGGAACAATTATGCAAATAATTTGCAAGGGGCGGAGCCTCCCCTCTTACTTAAGCCACCTGCTGGCCAGAGCCACCCATATTGATTTGTTCCTGGTGTGCTTGCACACCAGGCAGAGAACAGCTATGCTTCTTAGAGTTTTATTATTTTTTTCTTCAAATATGGAATACCACCATTAGGAGGGTGACCATGGCTGTGAATGCCCTCACCCGAAGTGGCTAGTGCAGCTTCCAGGGATTTCTGTGGACCTATACCTGATGAGGGGACAGCTTGTGTTAAGCAGCTCCCCTGTTGGGGAAATTACCTCTGGTTCTTTCCCTCCCTATCATGGTCACCTGAAGACAGAAGTCTGCGAGAAAGGTGAGTCACCCATTGAGTGCTGAAGGTCCACTTGTCCCCACAGTGTCCCTTTGATGGGCTTGTATTTGGGAGTTTTAACACACTCCAGCACTCATAGGGTGTTTTTATTGCATTATCACTATTTATGCAATTTCTGTGTTATTCTCTGAGTTTTGGAGCATTGGGTATTCATTTATTTATGTTTCTCATGTATTTCATGCTTGTTTGGGCACTTTTTACTGTTTTACTAAACTTTATTAAAAATGGTGTTCCGCGCCTTTAAGCGCGGCTTTTTCCCGCTCAGCAGCAGAGCTCCTTTACTCTCTATGGGAATTCACAGTTTGGGACATATCTCTGAAACCGCTTGTCACAGCAACTTCAGAGTGGGCTCATTTTAATGCTAGGCTCCTGCTCTATCATCCGGTTGGTGTTTTATTAATGTAGGGGGTTCAGGGGGGCTTCGGGCACTGTTTGGGGTACTTGCATAGGGAAAACTACATTTCCCATGAGCGCTTAGCTCGCGCTCGTTTCTGATTGGCTGTCATGACGGCCGCCATTTTGTGGTACTTTTCCAAGGCGAGTACACTACGCAGGGACCGAGCCTTCTCTCTCCTCACCAGATTAACCCTTCGCTGGCCAGATAAGTCCGTTTTTAGACCTTTTCTGGGGTGAAACTTTAATCTTTAACACTTTTCTGGGTGATAGTGTTTGTTGTGGGGTATATTGACGCTGTGAGCATGTCTACTTCACTGGAGCTAGGGGCTAGACCCAAGACTAAGGAGGCTGGGGGGTCTTCTACCCCCATGGCGTTTTGCTCCTCTTGCCACATTGGGCTGGATTGCGATAATGTGGGGGATCTATGCCCTAACTGTACTGATAAAGATAGCAACCCTGGGCTTCCCAGCCACGCTATTGAGCCATCTTGGGTGAGGGAGTTTAAAGCTGCCACTAGGGATCTCAGATCCACGCTTCAACTCTTTCCCTCTCAGGTACAGGGGGCTCTCCAGGTCTGGCAGACCCCCTCTACTATCAGGACCTCCCTGCCTAAGCCACAAGGAGCTCCTGATATCACTGATTCTTCTGAAGAAGAACTTTTACAGGATTCTGATGCTGAGGAACGTACTGTTATTGAATCTAACAGGTCCATTGGGGACCCCTATGAGTGTGACCCTGAAGTTTCGGCTGAGGGTCTGATCAGAGCGGTTCTGAATACGCTCAACCTTCCTCTGACTCAGGAATCCACTTATGATCCTACTGATGTTTTTCAGAAAAAGCCATCTAAACCTGTTGTTTGTTTTCCAACTAACCCTACTCTTGCCCGTCTGGTTTCTGAGGCATGGAAGAATCCTGATAGATCTTCCTCTGTCTCCAAAAAGTTTGCCAAACTTTACCCTTTTCCCGAAGCGGAGCTGGCAAAATGGGTTCATCCTCCCAAGGTGGATGCTCCTGTGTCTAGACTATCCAAATCTACTGCTTTGGCTGTCTCAGATGCCTCTGCCTTGCAGGACTGGACGGATAAGAAATTAGAGCTCTCTCTTAAATCTATTTTTGCCTCTATTGGCACTGCCATGCGCCCCACCTTTGCTGTGGCATGGGTTAATAGGGCTATTGCAGCCTGGACTGAACGACTGACTGAAGCGGTTCGCCAGGATGCGCCTGTATCTGAACAGTTGCAGCTGCTTGCTAATATCACTGAAGCTCAGAACTATGTTGCTGATGCTGCTTTTGATGCTGTGCGCATGATGGCGAGGGCCTCCACTTCTTCTGTGGTGGCTAGACGCGCTCTTTGGCTGAAAATTTGGTCTGCTGATACAGCCTCTAAGAAAGCCTTGCTTTCCTTGCCCTTTCAGGGGAATTTGCTCTTTGGCTCTGAGCTCAAAGAAATGATCAGTGAGGCTACTGGCGGTAAAAGTACTCTTCTACCCTCAGTCTTTAAGAAAAAGTTTCCAGCCAAACGCAATCGGTCCTTTCGTTCCTTTCAGACTGAGACACGCTCCTCGGCCCAAACGGGTCCTCCCACTACGCGCTCCTCCTCCAAGCCCAAACAGTCCTGGAAGCCCAAAGTTGCCTCCAAGGCCAAGACCTCCAAGACTGCTTCGGCATGACTCGCCGAACCCGGGTCCGCATCCGGCTGTAGGCGGTCGTCTCCGCATCTTTCGCCGGACTTGGGAGGAGTCAGTGGCGGACCCATGGGTTCTTCAGGTGGTGTCAGAGGGATACAGGATCCCTTTCTCTTCCCTTCCTCCTTTTCGGTTCCATTTTACTCGTCCTTCTCAGGAACCCTCAAAAAGGCGTCTGTTCGACGACGCTATTCAGGATCTCTTGGACAAAGAGGTCCTGGAGGCGGTTCCGCAGGGGGACACAGGTTCAGGATTTTATTCCAACCTGTTTGTGGTAGCCAAAAAGGACGGAGGAGCCCGTCCCATCTTGGATCTCAAAGATCTCAATGCCTATGTGGTGACTTCCCACTTCCGCCAGGAGTCCCTGCGCTCTGTGATTGCAGCAATGTCTCCAGGGGAGTTTCTTGCCTCCCTGGACCTTCAGGATGCTTATCTTCACATCCCTATTCATCCAGAGAGCAGGAAGTATCTCAGGATTGCCTGCCACAGGGGACACTTTCAATTTACAGCGCTCCCCTTTGGACTGACTACAGCTCCTCAAGTCTTCCAGCGGGTGCTGGGCTCCTTGATAGCGGTGCTCCATCAGGATGGGATCAGAGTGACACCCTACATGGACGATCTCCTACTGAAGGCCTCCTCAGCGGAGCTTCTCCACCAGCAGTTGCAGAGGTGCATGCACACCCTGAACCGTCACGGATGGATCCTGAATCTGGACAAGTCGGACTTGATTCCTTCTCAGAGGCTTCTGTTCCTGGGTCTCCTGTTCGACACTCGCCAATGCATGGTGTTTCTTCCAGAGGACGTGGCTCACCAGATAGCCGTCAGAGTGGCTGGGATTCTGGACATGGACGAAATTCCAGTTCCGAAGTTGTCGTCCTTAGTGGGGAAGTTCATTTCCACGATCGAAGCAGTACCATTTGCCATGGCCCACTCCAGGGATCTTCAGAGATTTGTGATCCAGACGTGCAGGAATCATCCAGATCATCAACATCTGTCTGTTTCTCTTCCTCCTCATGTCGAGTCGAGTCTGCACTGGTGGTTAGATCTCTCTCATCTCTTGAAAGGGAAATCCTTTCTAGTTCCTCATTGGACCACAGTCACAACGGATGCCAGCCTTCGGGGCTGGGGTGCAGTCTGGGGTCGCTTCAGTGCTCAGGGGAAATGGGGTCTGGAGGAATCCATGCTCTCCATCAATGTTCTGGAACTTCGAGCTGTCCGGCTGGCCCTGAGGCACTGGGAGTCTCAATTGACCGGTCTTCCAGTCAGAGTAGAGTCCGACAACGCCACGGCGGTGGCTTACATCAACAGACAAGGCGGCACAAGAAGCGGTTCCGCCTGGTGGGAAGTCAAGGATATTTTGTCTTGGGCAGAAGATCACGTGCCTGTCATCTCTGCAGTTCATATTCCAGGCGTGGACAACGTCATGGCAGACTTCCTCAGTCGTCACACCGTCGACAGCGGAGAATGGGCTCTTCACCCAGAGGTGTTTCACATGCTCACTCAACGGTGGGGGATGCCAGTGGTGGATCTGATGGCTACCAGACACAACAGGAAGGTTCCGGTGTTTTGCTCCCGTCTGAGGGACTCCCTTGCTCTAGCGGTGGATGCCTTGTCGATCCCTTGGGACTTCTCCCTGGCTTACATCTTCCCCCCTCTTCCTCTATTGATCAGAGTTATTCAGAAGTTGAAGAGAGAACGTTGTCCTGTCATCCTGATTGCTCCAAACTGGCCTCGCCAGTCCTGGTTTCCGGAATTGATGGCCATGTCAGTGAAGGATCCAATCCCACTTCCAGCCCGTCCGGACCTGCTTCTTCAGGGGTATCTGTGGAAAGAGGATGTTCACTCTCTCCGTTTGATGGCATGGCGGTTGAATCCTCGATTCTAGCTCAGAAAGGCTTTTCTCCTTCTGTGGTGTCGACGATGCTCAGTGCTCGTAAGCCTGTGTCTTCCAAGATCTATCATCGCATTTGGTCAACTTTCGTGACATGGTGCTCTGTCAAGCAGTTGTCTCTTGACTTCCATCTTCCCACTGTCCTGGCCTTCTTGCAGGACGGTGTGGACAAGGGGCTCAGTCTGAGTTCCCTCAAAGTTCAGACCTCTGCCTTGTCTGTGTTTTTCCAGGAACGGATTGCCATCCTTCCTGATGTGAAAGTCTTCTTCCAAGGTGTGACTCATGTTCGACCTGCCTTCAAGAGTCCTGCTCCCCAGTGGGATCTCAATTTGGTGCTGGGAGTTCTTCAGCGACCACCGTTTGAATCCTTGGCTTCCATTCCATTACGTCTTGTGACTTGGAAGTTGGCCTTCCTTTTGGCTATTGTGTCAGTACGCCGGGTGGCAGAGTTACAGGCATTGTCTTGTAAACCTCCTTACCTGGTGTTCCACAAGGATAAGGCTGTGCTTCGCACTACCAAGGAATTCTTACCCAAGGTTGTGTCTGAATTTCACATCAATCAGGAGATTGTGGTTCCCTCTTTCTGCCCTAATCCTTCATCTGACAAGGAAAGAGATCTCCATTTGTTGGATGTGGTGCGTTGCCTCAAGTTTTATGTTCACCGCACCGAATCTATCAGGAAGTCTGACGCTCTATTCGTCATTCCTGAGGGGCCTAGGGCAGGAAGACCGGCTTCCAAAGTTACCATTGCCTCTTGGATTAAGGCTACCATCCGTGAAGCCTATAAGTTGAGGAATAAGCATGTTCCCTTCAGGGTGACTGCCCATTCCACCAGATCTATTGGGGCCTCCTGGGCCTACAAGAATCAAGCTTCTGCTGATCAACTGTGCAGAGCGGCCACTTGGTCCTCTGTGCACACTTTTTTCTAAGCACTACCGAGTTGATGTACTGGCATCGGCTGATGCCAGCTTTGGAAGGAAGGTCCTGGAGGCAGTCTTGCCTGTGTAGGTCCTCCGCTCTGTGATCCTTAGTGCTTCCTTACTGTTGAGCCCGGTTGGCTCGTGTTCCGTGTGCTGTGTTAAGTTCAGGGATTGTTCCCTTGATTGGTGTCCGTTGACACTTACAGTTTGGGCTATGTTATCAACTGGTTATCAGTTCTAGTGACTTGGGCCTTGCGCCTGGTCCTTGCCTTACTTCCCGCCTCTGGATCAGCTCAATGTTTGTACATCCCATGGTACCAGTGACCTGTATTGGACGACAGTGAAAATAGGATTTTAGTCTTACCTGTTAAATCCTTTTCACTTAGTCCATACAGGTCACTGGTCTCCCACCCTGTCAAGGGACCAGTCTTGGCTCTCCTGTGGCATTCAGTGGGAGACCGTTCGGGCATGCTCACAGGAGTCTTTCTTTTTGCTTACCTGGGGTCAGTTTAGGGTCTCAAATCAATATGGGTGGCTCTGGCCAGCAGGTGGCTTAAGTAAGAGGGGAGGCTCCGCCCCTTGCAAATTATTTGCATAATTGTTCCTGCCTATTAAAGGGGACTACACATCCCATGGTACCAGTGACCTGTATGGACTAAGTGAAAAGGATTTAACAGGTAAGACTAAAATCCTATTTTCTCAAAGCTGAAACTCCGGGGACTATATAGTAATTTGTGGTGTATATATATATTTCCTGACTGTCTAGCATCATTTTAGTGTTGAGATTACAGTAAATGTGGAAGCCTGGGTTGCTGTCATTTCAAGATGTGACGTTAACTCAACAGCTTTAATATAAACTTAACCCAAGCAGGACCAAAGAGGGTTGCAATGCACTGCACACTCCTGGTCCTTAAGGGCTTAATGCAGTTGTTAACGTTTATAAAGATAATTTGTAGAAACATAAAGCTGTTGGTAATGCCAGCAGGAATTAAAGTAGTAATAATTAGTTTGTGTAGTTTTTTTTTTTCTGGGAATTGTAGAATACAGTAACGTGTTTGCTCGAGCTGAAGACAAATCTTAGCCATTTGGGTTTAAGCTGCACTATGCACATACATAAATGTCACTCATGCACCACCCATCTGAAATAGTTTTGTTTCTGCGTATGTCAGCGTAGTAAGAGATGAGCCGTTTTAACCCTTTGAGTGCCAGAGAGGTATCTCTCGCATTGGATACCTCTATGGCACTCACAGGGTTAAATTTGAATTTATGCAACTTCTATCACCACCTTATTTGAGCATATGGATTTAAGGGTAAGTTCTCACAGGCATAAAATGACGAATACACCTAAGTGTCTCACGGCTCACAAATGTGATTTTTGATAGAGCTTTTAACCCTCCCCCTCAAGCATTCTCCTTTTTTCCCCCCTCAAGCATTCAAGAGGGTTAAAATCCCATTTATATTAAGACATTTTGATTTGTCTATCACTTGACATATCTCCAAATTACTCCTCTGTCTTGTTTGCAAGATTAAATGGGTAAATTGAATAAAAGTGGTGCACACATATATCTGTTGTTATTTTTACATAAGAGTTGACTATATCCTATATAATAATTTGCTAAATCGTGTGTAACGCCGCGACATGTGCAGTAGACACTGCTGCGCGTGCTGCAGTCATGCCCAGTAGAGACTGCCCGCGCCGTGGCTGATACAGAGCTGGGTGCTCCGAAAGACCGGGTGGCAGTGGCACTGTGGCCCGTGTAACGGGCTGTTCAACTAGTATATGTATAAAGGTGTTTGCACATAAAAAATTCTTCTATGAATAGTGTGCACCAAGAAGGTTTTATGGTATAATTTGTGGGCACTGCTAAAGTAAGAATTTTGTGGCAGTTTTAAGACCTGCTCTCACCATTTTCTTCTACTGTCTCCTTTTATATTTCTTTATTTATAAGGTGTCATACATGTACATAGCTCTAGAGTAATAGTACAGTTACTGGACAGGGTTAATTTAATCAGGCTAAAGTGTGATAATTGTTTAATCAGCCAGGGGAAAAAGTGCAGAAAAAGCTTACAATCTAATAATCACGACAATATGTAGGGACAGTAGGACAAGGACCATAAGTAAATGGGAAGTGCAGAATGATTTTGATGTGACTGTGCACAAGGAGAATATTGTTATTTTGCAGCCAAAAGAGGGCTTATGTAAGGAGAGAACCCTTGTGAATAATGCAGGTGGTGGGTAGGGGTGTAGTGGGAGGTAAGGGCAGAAATGTAAAAGGGTGCCAAAGAAGAAAGCAACTTAGAAGAGAGGAGATATATTTTTAAATAAATTAGACCTTATGGTTAGTCAATAGAGGGATTTCAGGAGCATATGGGAAGGAAGGTACCTGGGAGCTAGGGTAGTTATTCTTGCAGAACAGGCTGAAGTAGAGAAAGATGAGAGGCATGAAGAACAGAAAGTAGAATGTTACAATAATCTTAACTAGAGAGAATGAGGGATTGAGCAATAGTTTTTGCGGCTAACATACAGAGGAAGGACCATATTGTGGCAATGTTTTTCAGGTTTTGGTGACAGCTTGGATATGAGGGTGGGGGGGGGAGAATGTCAAGGTGAAATAGAGTACAACACCAAGACCGAGTGCTTTGATTACTGTATGGTAGAATTTTAAACTGTGATTGAAAAATGGGTAGGGAATGGTGTTTATAGAGTTCTGTCTTAGCCATATTGCATTTAAGATGTCGGTGGGACATCCATGATTGCCATGAGACATTGAGTGACTTGAAACTGTATAGCCAGAGTGAGGTCAGAAGAAGAGAGAGGTAGACTTGTGTGTCATCTGCATACAGATATTTAAATCCAAGTCATGAAATAAGGTCACCAAGTGAGAGAGTATAGAGGCAAAACAGAAGTGGTCCCAGAACTGATCCCCGGGTTACAGCTACTGAGAGGTGTTGGGGAGAACAAAAAATGTTAACAAAAGAAATAATGAAAGTAAGGTTTGAGCAATAGCTCTACAATGGATTGAGTCCTGTGTCACTGATGCCAATGGAGTATATTGTGTTCAGTAGGAGTGAGTGATCAACAGTGACAAAGGTAGCCAAGAGGTCTAGTATGATTAGTATGCTGGTTGTAAGTTATTAGTAAGTTTTGACAGAGCTGTTTCTTTGGAACTGTTGTAACAGAAGCCTGATGTCAGTGGGTGATGTAGAGAGTTGGAATTAAGGAAAGAGATTAAGAGTAAGAATACAAAGCTTTGCTGGATGTTCAGCGCAAAGGGAATCTGGATGGTAATTTGAAAGACAGGTGAGGTGAAGGGAGGGTTTTGGAGTATAGGTTTGACTGTTACATGTTTGAAGAATAATAGTTTCAGTAGGAAGAGAGGAGTTGATGATATTAGGCTGGGGAATAAAGAGTAACTGCAAGAGGCTTTAGTTGAAAGGGCATGGGCATGGAATCTAGGGGGTATGTTGTGGGTGTATAGGAGGATTCTAATAGATACTTCCTTCTGTAACGGGTGAACAAGTTGAGGGTGGCTTGATGTGAGCTAGGAATTGGGGGCTGGATAAGAACATGTGGAGGGTATGGTTTGGTGAATGGACTGCACTTTCTTTTGAAAAGTTAAATCCTTTGGAGTGTTAGAGAAGGAAGAGCAAGTTAAGGCTGGGATTTGAGGTGAGAATTAAAGGTCTTAAAGAGGCAACATGGTTTAGATTTGTGAGTGATGATGAAGTTAAGAGTAATGTTGTTTAGCCTGGGTGAGAGCTGTGTTAAAACCAGATGGGATGAATTATTAATAGAGGGAATCTGTAATAGAGACTTTCTCCTTAAACGTTCTGCAGCTCTACAAGAGGTGCATAGCATGCAGATTGATGAATTTAGCCAGGGTCTGGAATTCCTGGCCCGGGAGGAGCAGCGTGTGGGTTTGGGCTCTATACAGATAAGATGGCAATGGAAGGGTTAAATACCTGTCAGAGAAATAAACATTTCTGATCCTTTGTCTGGAGTTGAAAGAAGGGTAAGTTGTTGTTTTCTTCTCATTGGATCCTGTTTCTTTCACTGACAGATCAGATGAAATGGCCACAACAGGGATCCTGAAAACCCCAAAGTTTTAATTCTTTATATCCGGACTGGTGTTCCAAGCTTTAGCTATATAGAAGTATTAGTCTGTCTGTGGTAGATGTCAGCAGGTGTGTCTTTAGTGTGATCACAGTCTGTGTATATGATATGCAGAAAAGCTGCAGAAATGTCACAATTTTTTTTTTTTTTTTTTTTTTTTTTTTAATAACCCCTTAAAGGGATAGTAATACTTCATTTTAACTTTATTTTATTTTGTAGGCATTAAAAAAACATGAAGAATGATATAAGTCTTATCTCTGAAACCTTTATGGTTTAAGAGATATTCACAAACAAAGTATCCCCCCCCTGTTCAACCAGATAAGAAGGGAGATGCCCAGGTAGACTGCAGAGAGGGACAATCTTCAATAAAGATAATGGAAAAAGCTGAAAAACTTTTCAAGGGGGGAAGGGCTTTCATTGTTTTCATACAAAGAAAATTGTCCCCTTCTGTTATCTGTCCTGTCATACAACCAGACTCACATCTGAGAAGAGATGGCTTACACTAGGAAAAAGGGGCGGGGAGGGGAACTTTGCTTGTGAATATCTCATAAACCATAAAGGTTTGAGAGATAAGACTTATATCATTCTTCATGTTTTTCTAATGCCTACAAAATAAAATAAAGTTAAAACGAAGTGTTACTATCCCTTTAAGGACCCACATGTGGCCGGCACTTAAGGACCACAGAGCATTTTTCCCTTTCTTCTTCGATTCTGATTCAGGGCTCTGAAGAGCGTGCAGGCACGCGGGGAGCCCTGAACTCGATGACTTACAGGTACGTCATGGGTCCTTTAGGGACATCTACCCATGATATACATGTACATTCAGCGTTGTTAAGGTGTTAAGCTTTAGTAGACATGTATAAAATGCATGCAATTATATTTATACATATGATCTAGTAGTGCAAACAACAGACTCCAGAATGGGGTTTTCCTTGTATTCATTACTACATCTCCCCAGATTTGCTGGTAGTAAAAGGGCTGATTGCCGTTCTGTGTACACTGTAGTGTCAGTATGTGCTGGCCAGTCCCGAGGCGTGTGGGGGGTGTTGGTGACAAGAATTGGCACTTCTTCTTTACAACTTGAACAGCCAGCCTTGTTTTCTCAGCCCGCTCCAGAGTTCCCCTTCTGCCTTCTATTTTGGTTTTTAATTGCAGACTGAAGAGAAACGTCTAGTTGGGTGCTGTAACCGTTTCATTTTGATTCTTTTCCTCAAGTAGTTCTTCTTTTGTACTCCATTCACTTTTTGCAGCAGTCAGTGATTAGGAGAAATTGGCCTTTTCTGCTCTGTCTTTCTTGCAGTAATTAAAGTTCCTTTTGTTTTTAAAAAGTAGGGATTGTGTAATACAATAGCGTCTTAGAGGCAGGATGGTATTATTCTTTATTAAGCCTTTTGTACTCTCCTCCTCAACAATCGCTTTTACTTCAGCAACGCTGATCAGCTATCAGTCACTTCAAAGTGTGGCAGAAGCTGGTGTGTTTAAATGAGAATGATACCCTAGAAATAATTTACACCTTTATGTGTTTTAATAAAAAGAGTTGCCTAGCCAAGCGCTTTCCAAACATACCAACCAGGGCTGAATTTCTAGTCGCCATGGCTAAATTTTCACTCGCCATTGGCTAGTGGAGAGGTGTGTGTGTATATGTATGTGTGTGTATATATATATATATATATATATATATATATATATAATATCAGGGCGCCGTGGCACTTTGGTGTGCCAGGGTCATCCACTGAGGGTGCCCCATTGTATCTTTACTTCTTTGACAAAAATGTGAATGTAGACTTCCGACTGAATATTTAAGGATATTACTCATCATTGACAAGTGACCTAAAATGATAGGGGTGCCCCAAAAATGGCAGACTACGTGTTAGGTGTGCCTTGAGTAAAAAAAGCTTGAGAACCACTGCCTTATACACTGAAAAGCCTAGGATAGAAGCGATATTGGTCGTTATTATTGATTATTATTTGTTGCGGCCTGCTATTGACAATACAGGATGCTGTAATCATACTTTGTGGAAAAATATATATAGATTTAAATTAAAAAATATAAAAATATATATATATATATATATAATTATATAATCTTTAGTTGCCTACTGATAATAGTTTCAGTTTGAAATCGGATAAATATGTGCAGCCCTCAAAAACCATTCTGGATGAATTATGCCTACTGGGGTAATGTTCCAATTGTTACACTCTTAACCCTTGGAGTGCCAGAGGGATATGTAATGCATTGGTCTGCTGCGTTGCATACTCTGGCACTCAAAGGGTTAAACACACTGAAACATGAAATAGTTTTACTTCTATAATATGTAGGACATATGTATGACTAGATGTGTAAATAACCCCAGTTCATGTTAGACTGGCAGTCAGAGGAACACTATATAGAATATATATGAATTCAGTAGATTTACGTATTTCATATTAGCATCTGTATAAAGTCGCTGTTCTGTTGAGGTGTAAAATCTAGTCTTGCATATAATTTGTGGGAGCTCCCATATCTGTCTTTTACAGGCATCCCAGTGGTTGTCCAGGTTTGTCTGTGAATGGACTGAGATAGGAAAACAACCTTTCCAAACCCTAGAGTAGTGGGCACGAGTCACAATCCGGTCACTGAAGTTGGCTCACACCTCTCTATACACAACACAAGCAGCATTAAATAAATACATGTTTACATTGGTTTAAAAGGGATGTAACATGAATAATTATTTTTTCACTTTAGCCATACATATATCATTCATAAGGTATTCACAGAGTAAATTTGTGTTCTGAAGGTTTTCATGGCCATTACACTTTTAAGGTGACCCTGTTCTATTTGCTTCTCTGATAGATGGCAATAACAACAGCCACCAGAAAATGTAAAGGACCTTAAAATGCTCTACTCATCCTATTCTGAAATAATAATAATAATAATAATGTAGTTTTGCATCATAATCACTGCTGATGGGAGACATCTACCAATAGTGTATCTTCTTCAATTGGCAAAAAAATTCCTACTACACAGGGACTGGCCGTTGGGAGGGAGATTGATGGCCAACCTGAGGCCCTCCAGGTGTTGAGAACTACAAATTCCTTTATTGTTGGCTGACTGGGGAGGGCCTCAGGTTGCCCAGCACCTGTGTGGATTGTTAGTATATGGCATGTGGTGGGGCCAGACGGTACTATCCAACCTACAGAAACTGAGAAATAAAGCTTGATATTTTGTAAACTATTTAAAAGAAAATGTCTAACCTAACACAAAGCTGATTCTGAAAGCTCTCTTGTATGAATGTGGTTTGTCAGAAGATGCCCCTTCCTTTTTAAGTGTGAAGATCTTCGGAGCGCCCAGCTCTGTATCAGCCGTGGCGCGGGCAGTCTCTATGGCACATGACTGCAGCACGGGCAGCAGTGTCTACTGCGCATATTGCGGCGTTACACACGTTTTAGCGAATTATTATATAGGATATAAGATCCTAAGTGCTGGATGTCATAAGCTCTGAAATGATACTTCTTGCCCTTTTTTGCAGTAAAGAGGTGCAGCCCTGTAGTAAAGTGTACATAGTGTTCAAGTGAACTGTGTACTATAGAGATTCCAATGAAAATTCCATTGATGTATGTGTATTGGAGCCATCTGAAAATCAAAGGGTTAAATGCCCCAATTTAAACAATTGTATGTCATGGATCATTGTCGGTAAAGGGTTACGTGTTTTCGCAAATTGAAGAACATTATATACATACATGCATATTAAAATTATATACAGTCTCATACTGTCTTTAGATATAAAGAGGAAGTTATTTTTAAGGCTTTTATACTGGGAGAAGATCTGATTATTTCAGGCAGTTATTCCAGACTTTCAGGGTGCTGAAGTAGAAAGCAGATTGTTTTGTGTCTTTCTTGTATTGTGGTATACTCAGTGAGTTGTTAGCAGTGGAGCAGAGGTTATAGTTAGTATGGAGAGCTGGAGTGAGCATTTACTGCTCTGGTAGTTTTCCAGAGAAGTGGTTGTATAGTAAGAAAGGAAGAAATGCTGGTTTGCAATCATTCCCACTATCTAGGTGGCAGAGAAGGGATGAAGTTTATATACCCATTTACAGGCCATAGTTTAACCCCATGGATGCTAGTAAGATCTCCAATGCACTGCTGGGCCATGGGATAAATGGGGTTGTCGATAGTGCCTTGCCCATGGGCACCTGGGTTGTAAATCTGGCCCTACAATATGGTGTAGATACACTCTAATCCTCCATGGCTTAAATGTTTGAGTTGGAATGAACAATGTCCCAGCAGAGAATTCCGTAATGTCCTGTTAACAGGAAACCCCCCATGACGTTTGTTTTTCTTAATAAAAGTCAACTGGCCCATGTATATAGAAATTATTTAAATGATAACTTGTTAGCAATGGTATTTGAAACTTGATGAGTCATTGCAAGACTTCAACTGTTGTCCGAGTACCATATTCATTATATTCTGCTGCAGTTACTAATAGCTCTTGACTGTGTCTGGTGAATCACCGGGCTCCTAAAATCAAATGAAGTCTCAATGGTGTTTCGTTGTCTTTGATCTTGTGTGTCACTTTCAAGCACTGAGGTGATTATTAAAATCAGATGATCACATTTTCAAGAACTGAAAACAGGAGAACAAAATAATGTTCAGTGCTAAGAGAGGTTGAAATGTCAAGAACGCTTCCTCTGAAGTATATGAGCCTGTGATTTCCCAGATATACAACATTATTTCTACTGGCATAAGAACACTGCAGATTTCTCTTGATTCCTAGAGCCTTTAAAAGAACATCAGTTCTGGAACAAACCTGATGCACCACATGGGCCAAATAAAACTTTACATTGAATTAAATGGGGCTTTTAACCCCATGAATGTCGCTACCATTTTTGGACTTAAAGGGATAGTAATACTTTATTATTACTGTTCCCCATATTGTAGATGTTTGCAAAGAATTTCATAGCCCCCAGGTTAATCTCTCAAACCTTTATGGTTTGAGAGATAACCGCCAGCAAAGTTCCCCCCTCCCTCCCCCTTCCTGGAAGTCAGCATTGTACTGACTGCAGAGATATCCGGTCTGATTTTCATCAGGCGGCTCTGCAGCTGAGCCAAGATCGTGTTAGTGAAAAATAATTATTTCACTGAAATGGCCTTCTACGTGTGTTTGCAAACCAAGCACATGTAGAAGACCGTTCCAGTGAAGAAATAATTTTTCACTAAGGCGATCTTGGCTCAGCTGCAGAGCCACCTGACTGTCGTACGACAGACTTCCCCGGCAGTCAGTACAACGCTGACTTCAGGGAGGGGGGAACTTTGCGTTTGGTTATCTCTCAAACCATAAAGGTTTGAGAGATGAACCTGGGGGGTTGTTAAATTCTTTTGCAAATATCTACAATGTGTGGAATAGTAATAATAAAGTATTACTATCCCAGGTATTTTTATAGGTGCATTTATATCCCCTATGGTTTAATTAGTTTGCTCTGGAATAATCATAGCTAATGAGAATTCTACTCTTCTTTTTCATTTGTGATTTTGTGCATAATCTGCGGCCAGTCACGTATAGGAGTTTACTGTAACCGCTTGAGGCATTTGGCATTCCTAGAGAAGGGTAGGAACCCGCTGTGCTCTTCCAGATAGTTATGTCTATGTGATTCACTGCCTCAGAGGCATAAACTAGAAGCCAAAGGGCCCTGGTGCAAAACTTTCCATGGCCCCCCCCCCCATTGGCCAGCTCAACATTGCCTCCACATTGATCCCCCCCCAGTGTCCATCTCCTACCTCCCTGGTGGTCCAGTGGCATGGCAGGAGAGGTCTCTGCCACCTCCTACACAGTTCTCAGAAGCTGGAGCTCCTGCTCGTTCCTCTCTTCAGTAATGCAGAGTGCTGAGAGATGATGTAATGCAGAGCACTGGGAGATTACTAGAGCTCTGACAAGGGAGCTCCGCTGCTAGAGGTCTGTGCTGAAGAAGGCACAGACCTTGGCACAGACCTCGCTTTCTTCTTGCAGGTGCTGGTAGGGGTGGGCGATGCCCTGGAGTGATGGATCCGGTCGCATGTGTGACCCCTATTGTTATGCCACTGCACTGCCTGCAAAGATCCTTCTGATTCACTTCACTTGGTTTAGATGGCAAGAAAAAGTGCCTCTACTCCAGACTGATCAGTTGAACTGTGTATGTGTGGGATCTTACGTGGGACAGACCATAGGACTGAAGTGGAGGAATTCAGCGGCAAACCAACTGTTCCATAGGTGGGCAAATAAATTTTCCCATTGATTTTATTTAAAATGGGGCTTTTAACCTCTTGAATGCTGGAGGTGTTTCACAGTGCAGTGGGGACCACTCTCTAGCAGTCAGTTTTAGTTGGGATTTTTTATTAGTTCCCTGTGATGCAGTTGGTCTTCTCCAGCATTTCTCCACTTCCTAGTCTTTCTAACCCTATGTGCTGTTGGAATTGTTATGACTTTGCACCTCTAGAGTTGTGATGCTGGGTCACTGCTTTTGAATCTTCTTGGGAGTTCTTGACTTTGACACTTTAGTGCCAGGTAATAAAGGGTTAATTGTGACGAGCCGTGCACAGTTTGGTGGAGTGGGCACTTTCATGTGACCGTGTACCAGATGTGCATTGCCATTTCACTTCTTTTAATCTAGACTCCAGCTGAAGAGGATTTAAGTGCAGCCAAGTTTCTTGTATTTCTTGTACATAGTGTATAGCAGATGTCTGACAGAGAAGCCTTGCAGTATCTTAACAAGACACTTCCTGTTTCAAAGGTTAACCCTTTGCTTTGTTGCACACACCTCTGGCACTCAAGGGGTTCGTTATGCTTCCTGTACAGTTGAGGACTGGTCACGGTCCTGGCATGTCACAGAAGTTTGTGTTTGCAACGTGCCCTGGTCCTCCAGAGTGCTCTACCCCCCAGACCACATGGTCCTTAAGGGGTTAAAGGGAATGTAATATTTTGAGGCCCATGTGTTGCACATCCATCTAGTCCTTAACCCTTTGAGTTCCAGCGGGTACACAGCAATGTGTTGTGTATCCCTCTGGCACTCAAAGGGTTTTCACCAAGGGGTGTGTGTATGGAGGTGGAGAGAATCAGGTATTTGGTATGTATTTCTATAAATGCATCACTTCATTGGCACCTAAAGCATCTAGCTGTCTCTTAACCCTTTGAGTGCCAGAGGGTTACACAGTGCATTGCTTTTAAAAATCTGCCTGTAACGTTCATATCTGCTTACATGGACACGACATCCAAGACTGAATGAAAATGTTCTTGAACAAGGCACAAGGATTTCCTGGCCTAGTGCAATAGGCAGGTATTAGGAGATGTTAACTGTAATTTAACAGATAATATCCATTCTATAAAAGATAGAGCCATTGGCTTACGTTGTGTAAACAGAGAGTGAAAATCTCTACGTGCTATTTCATTGTGTGGGTGTAATCAGTGTAGCACTGATAAGAGTATCTTAGTTTGATGAATTAGTCATATACAGTGCTTATAGCATGTAAAGACAAATTGTGTGCCATCATCTTCCCTACTTCTGGGTAACTGTATTATTAATGGATATTATAATGTTTACAGTATATATAGCTATATAGCTCTGTGCAGTGTCTTATTATTAATCTGTACATGTTGTGCAGAGTGATAATACAATAAGAGTAACCACTGATGTGTAGAAGAACTACTTTCTCACATGGCTTCCTCATTCAGAGCATTCTCTTCTCTTCTCTCACTCCTCTTTGTCTAAATCGATTTACCACCATCAATATATTTATTCACATATCTTGGAATGTACACATTTCAGGTAAATAACAACATGTCCTACACACAATTTCACTCTTTATAGCATCTTGAACACTTGATGGACCTGTTCAAATGAACACTTGAGTAATTCTGGGGCAAAATAAATGCATCACTGGGGAGAAATAAAATCCCCACAATTCCATTTATGTAAATGGGGCCTTCAACAACTTGCGTTGTAAGCTTTTTTTTGCATTGCTTTGAGGACCTTTCTACCACTTAAGGGGTTAAATACCACATTTAAATTGTTGGATATTTATTTATCCCAAAGTTGGTTTGCTCTGTAATTACTCTGGTGGTGGTGGTGGTGGTGGGGGAAGATGCATAAAGAGTGGAAGAAATCTTAGTGCATTGGCTCCATAGAAAAAAATGTGACCTGGGGAGGTCTTCTCTTTATCACACCTTAGTGCAGTGGTTCTCAACCTTTTTTTACTCAAGGCACCCCTAATATGCAATCTGAAACTTTTGGGGCACCCCTAACATGTTTAATGTAATTTATCAATTGCATAATACAGGGTACAATTCATAAATATACAGATATTATTATTCCTCATAATCATAGCCATAAAAAAAACATATTGTGGATAACAATTTCCATATTTCTTAAAGATAATATTCCCATTTTGTCAGTCTTCATAGAAAACATGGGGCACCCTAATTTAATGTTCGCAGCACACCAAAGTGCCACGGTACCCTGGTTGAGAATCACTGCTTTAGTGCATAACCCTCTACCCCCCCCCCCCCCCCCCCCCACACACACACACACACACACACACACACACACAGTTTTTTTTTCTTTTGAACATAGGACCCATTGAACCTGAGACAACTTAGAACAGACATCTGCAAACATGTTTAGGCTTTTATGGTTATTTGCTTTCCCTTTCCCCAAATCATGTTGGTTCATTATTTTTAAGATCCTTTAATGCAGTGTGTTTGTCTCCAGCACATGAACGGTTATGCCTGAATCACTGATTGTAATGCACACACGCTTCAAAATGTCAATACATTGTAAGCTGAAGTGTTCCAAACAATTACCATAGTTACCTCTCATCACAGGCTAATTGTGACAACATAATATAGACTTATTGAGCAATACATAATGTGCTAAGAGTCAGTCATTATGATTGATGCAACTGCGTTTTTGCAGGGTATATTTGAATCCAATAAGCCCCTGGATATTATAATTTTTTGTTTTTTAATTTATTTAGAACATCAGATTTTTTTTTTTTTTTGTTTTACAATTAAATGCATATAAAAATACTCTACGAGTCCTTATCCTTTTTGTGTCCTCTCTCGTTCCGCTTCTTAAAGAAAGCCCTAACATTTTATGTAGCAGTGCTCAGTAAGGTAACTCAGTGGCAGTGAACAAAAGTTGACAGCAGTTAATTGGAGCTGAGGGATCTGCTTGGAAGTTCTTACAGGATTCATTCAGGAAGAAAGGAGCAACTCAACTGTGCTGTAAACCAACTGTCCTGTAAAGCATGGGGAGAACCACTGGTCCTTAAATTTCACTACTGGCTCTTAAATATCCAACGTATTTTATATACCTGTGTATACTTCTCTTTATTTGCTCCTGAAATGCTTTGCTGGCTCCTAAATATATAAATAAATAGGCTCCAAAGTTCTCTATTTTTGTCCATCCCTGCCATTCTGTACAAAATAAAATTCCCACTCATTTAAATGGGGCTTTTAACCCTTTGAGTGCCAGAGGGGTATGTAATGCATTGCAAAGCTATGCATTCTGTACCCCTCTGGCACTCAAAGGATTAACCCCCTTGAATGCTACAAGTCTCCAGTGCATTGTTTTGCAATACATTGAGGATCTAATTAGCATTCAAGAGGTTAAAATCCCTGTTTAACCTTTAAGTTGCAATGTGTTGCGTACCCCTCTGACATTCAGGGTAATCCCTATAATATACATATCCATAGTAAGTGCTACTATCCCTTTAAACACAGTACATAACATGTAACTCCTATAAAGAATCATATATATTTTTATGACTTGTAAAACACACACACACACACACATTATTTATATATATATATATATATATATGCACATACACATACACATTTCTAGTGGTGTTTTAAAATCGAGCATTGTCAATACTTAATACTCCTAATTAAAAATACATGTCAGTATTTGTAAACTCTTGTCAACAGGTAATGCGTTCCATAATTGTACTGTAATACGGAATATGCTGGTGTTTTATTAACCCTTTGAAAAGCAATGCGTTGCATGCCCCTCTGGCACTCAAAGGGTTAATGAATGATAATCCATTTTGGATCATTCAACTTCAAATCCAAATGTGTTCACAGCAGTTGCCTCCCACGGCCCTACTCCCTATGCTTCGTACAATAAAAACCATAAACTGGAGCACTGCCCACTTGGAGCATAACTCCTATTTAAGCTTGCACACAAAACGGGTATTGTTAGAACTGGCAAGGGACTGATTTGTGAAGAATGAAAGGTGCTGACATGTGAGAATTGGAAGGAGCATTAATGTATAAGTATGGATGGAACAGCCTAGGCATGCTGAGTGGATCACCTCCATGTTAACCTGTGATCTTTGTGAGGTCCAGGCCAAACATAGGGCACATCTGAGCAAGGAAATTGCTGTGCATTCAACAGCTAATTGAAGTTCAGATCTAAATAATATTCAAAACCATGAAAAACAGGTGTAACAGAAGGCAAGGAGTCTTATGTATTAACCCTTTGAGTGCCAGACGTGAACGCAACTCTCTGGCACCCAAAAGGTTCAGTAAAATAGGAGCAATTCTGGAGTAAAACAATGACACTAAAGGGACAGTGTTGGAAAATCCCTGGTGGCTTAGATCCAGGGCTTCTAAAATTACATTGCTATATTCTATATACACCTGTGTACATACATCAGTTTACTGGTGCTTTTTCCTGCAATGCTTGAGAGGTCTCCCACGCAATCATTTAAATGAACTGGAATTTGTATTTGTCCCCTATAGTGTAGCTGCTTTGATTCACTATTTCAATAAATAAACTTTTCAGTGACAGAGGGGTGTGCAACTTAGTGTAAAGTAGTGTTTTGCATGCCCCTCTGGCACTCAAAGGGTTAATGAGAGTATATCTTTGTGGCTACTAGTTGTTTATAATTTGCTTACAGCTGAGCTAACTGTTTTTGTATTGTAGAATGTATGATAGAAGGCAATTCAAGTAATCAATGTTTTGTCTGTCAAAAGATATATTCAAGTGGTTCCCAACCTTTTTAAAGTCAAGAGACATCCATATTTAAGCCATGACATTTGTTGCTGGAAAAGTTAAATTTCTCTGACATATATATTTGGAAAGCTGTGGGATGAATTCTGGTGCCACAGCACATAAATCAGGACCACTGTATTACAGCATTTGTCGCATTTCATAAGTAATTGCATTTTTCTTGCTTTGTGATTTTGTTCCCACTGCCTAACGCAGGAATTGACAATAAATGTGTCCAAAAATGTAGGTACCAGCAGGGAAATTTTAGGTCCCGTACTCTGACTCTGTGTTGTGGGATTTTTTTTCACCCCTGGAATAACAGGCAAAGTGTGATTGTAGTGTATGAGTAGGTGTGTCTCTATCTGGAATGGAGAATTTGTACCAGCCATGTGTGATGATGGTGCCTACATTATATTCATTATATACTTTGGATTTATTCCATTGTTGGAGAACCAAATACTGCCTACTCCTGGTCTCGCTGCGGTGCAGTCCAGCAATTAGTAGCACTTTGCTATTATTAAGAAGTCCACTGTAAAGAAACACATTGGCAGATTGGTACTGTAACCATTACTAATAATGCAGCCGTATTTGTACAGTTTGTTATAGAACTTTGTCCTGCCCATTGTGCATTCACTGTAGAATGTTTAAAGTGGAACTAACACATCTATTTATGCCAGCCATTTTTTAATGCTATAGCTTGAGATTTTAGCCTTTTCTGCAAATTAGCCTGTGTGTTGTTGAGTGTGTTGTTGAGTGTGTTGTTGAGTGTGTTGTTGAGTGTGTTGTTGAGTGTGTGTGTGTGTGTGTGTGTGTGTGTGTTTTTTTGTGTAGGAGACGGCAGTTGGGAGGGAGAGTGGAATGTTGGTTTCTGACACACCAGGCCAGGGATTCTCGGCTTCAGTGCTTGTGGCATATATGAACAGGTCATGAGTAATACCGGGCACTGAAGTTGATCGCTCCAAGACTGGACCGATCTCTTCCAGTGCCCCGTTTGGCGTGCCGCCCCACGTGATCAGTCACGTGGGATGGCATGTCAAAGTTTCCTATGCGGTCCTTAAGGGGCGGCACGCCCTGGGACCGCTGGTCCTTAAGTAGTTAAGATCTCTGTACTAAAGCACATGTGGATTAATCACAGTCACAGAGCTACTGATTACTCTGACATACTTGTGACATAAAAAATCTTGTAAACGATATATTTAAATAAAGAATGGTAATCAAATATTGGTGATATGTAAGCTTTCAAAATCGGCAAAGTCTTCATAAAATTAGCTGCACTTTCGCAGGGTTTTTAGCACCTGCCATCATTAATATGCTTCTTAGTTTCTCTTTAAACCTACATTAATGGCTTTTCTTTTTGCTGATCCTGAAAAACTGGATTGAGACAGTGCAATAAGAATGTCAGAAATAAAAATAAACAATATACCCAGGTATACAATTCCAACTTCTGAATTTCTGATGGCTTTAACCAACACCTGTCACAGTCTAAACAAATGACCAATATATAAACTCTTCACTTAGCACTCAGTCAAAACAGCCCACTTGTTTAAATCATTGAGATTTACTGTGTAAACATTTGCAGCAACTGTGTGAATTCTTTGCTCCAAACCACATACTGACTTGTTTAGATGTTATGTCCCACAAATCATGTTTATAATCTTTTGCATTTACTTGTACCATAGGTGATAAAGTGGGTAATAAATAATACATGTCAACGAGAGAGACATGTATCAAAATTCACCCAAATATTCTCACCATTTTAACCCTTTGAATATCGGAAGGCGTTATGGGAGTTAAAGGGTTAATAACATACGTGTAAATACTTAACCACCTGGAGATGAATGTTCCCCAACACGTTGCTTTGCAATGTGTTGCAGACTTCTGAAGCAAAATGTGAGTTAATACCTTGCTAAACGTGTGCAAATCCAATAATCTGTATTCTCCAAACGTATGCCAATTTAGGGCCTCATTAATCAAGAGGTGCAGTCCTGGAGCATACAGACTGCACCATAGGGGAGAATGAAAATTCCGCACGTTCACTTTTACTTTCAAGTGGTTAAAATCCCCTTTTAATGTTTTAGAAATAAGACTTTTGTAGACTTAGGTGTTAAAAGCACAATTTAAATAAATGGGAGCTTTAACCCTTTCAGTGCCAGAGGGATACGCACACCCAGATGCATATGGCTTTCTGTAGAACTGCACCTCTTTTGCTATAAAATACAGACTATAGTGTCAAAACTACTGTAGACTAAGTCACATTTCACTGCAGATGACTTAGAACATATCAGAAGAAACTCCTTTGACCAGTAAGCACTTGTATTTGTATATCGGTGTTAACACTAAAGGAGATCCACACATTTTGTTGAAAGAAAAACAAACTAAAATCCATAACCTGCAATATAAAAATTGTAAACAAATGGCTGAATATTGCTGTTGTATAAAAAATTTGGGCTGGAAATGTTCACTAGTCTGTGACCAGTTGAAGAATCCATCAAATGAGAGAGAAATGATGTTCTTCTTTATGTTTAAAACTGTTACTAATAAATGTGGATCTTCTGACTGATGAATATCATTGATATTTCCCCAGCCCTGATCACTATGGTTACAATAAATCATGGCTTAGAAAAATTGTTTTAACTCTAGGAGCCAAGCCAAACATTTAAGAGCCAGATTTCAGATTTGTGAAAATGACAGAGGGTTATGTCTGGCTGATACTTGTGCTTCTGATTATTCACTACTTTAAAGTGCTGCTGCACAGAGACAATCCTGGCTCTTTGCACTGGTTCTTTTCGCTCATAAAATGATACACTGTATCAAACTTGTGCTTTGTGATAAAATGGATCATTCTTCCTCTGCAGAAAAAGCCAGAAGTGTGTAACAATTTTGTTCTGCCAGCAACACCTAAATGTCAGATTAAATAGGCCCACTGCCCGTTTTTTTTTTTTACGAATCTCTTGTTAACAGATTCATATTATCTAGAAAAGCTGTGAATCATTTAAAGATAAAAATGTAGATTCAAAAAAGTGGTTACCAAAATCTGAATGGAGTGAAGTGTCTTGTACCTGTGCTATGTGAGGAGTTTACACCAATTTACAGGGGACTCTAAATAACAACAGTTGAAATGCATGTATGTTACTCAAATAACTGACATGTTCAATTCAATGATAGACTGTTGACCTGAGTATAGTAACTCAATTCTAACAGCTGAAAACTCTGTACTTTGTTCAGGTGAAGACTCTCCTTTTATTGATTTATTGTGGACGACTAATACAGTCTGAGCAGAGACATTCTTCCCTGCTCAAGGTCTGCATTAGTACAGGACATGAGAAAATTCATGTGATCATTCCCAGTCATAATACAGAGTTTGAGCAGACTTTGTATTATTGGTTTCATCAGCTCAGAAGACGAGAGCCTTCACCTGACGCTACAGGAATTAGCACACAATCAGGTAGGTGACTCGGTAAGGAGTTTTCATGTTTGGTGCCTTTACTTGGTAGGAAATGTTACTTTTCTTGTTATTACCTTCCAGTTCCAAGTGACTACACAAGAAAACCTGCCCTATTGTAGGGCACATGAGGTGCTTACAATGGCCGCAAATTAATGGGAATTTGGGGAATATTTCTCTCCTATGGTGTAGTTTGCTTTGCTACAGAATTATTCCAGTTCCTCTTAATACACCGGTCTCAGTGAATGGAAGAGAAAGGAACTGAAATGACAGGATTAAACTGTCAAACATAAGTATTAATAAAGAGCTTGTCAAATAGAAATGTAGTGCGGGATCTCTTGACTCTGCACTATATACATTACAGAAAAAAAATTGGACCTTGTGGGGGGCATTGAGCATCAGTGATCACCTATCCTACCAGATGGGAGATCAATATTTCGGGGGGGGGGGGGGGAAGATCTGCAAGATCTGGCTAGAAAAATAAAAAATAACACATACAAAATAAACAAATCTCCATCTCGGCCACAGATGTACAGCATACACTGTCTGACCCTCGCCCCCTCCCCCAACCACCGCCAACACAACCAACCTTGTTCCCCTGTGTACTGTCAGCCACAAATCCCAACACGCACTAAGTGACCCCCACCAGCCTTGTTCGCATGTTCACTGGTAGCCACAAATCCCCACGTACATGGTTTGAAAAACACACACACACACACACACACACACACACACACACCACCACCACCACCACCACCACCAGTCACAGAGCCCCATGTACACCATACGCTATTGAACCCCCTAGCCGTAGTACACTGCCCTGGTAGTAAGATTCCTCCTATACAGTCTGCGCCCCCCCCCCCCCCCCCCCCACACCTTGTTCCACTGCTAGACACAGAATGACACATTACCCCATTGGTAGCCAAAGTATCTCACACACACACTTCCCCAACCTTGTTCTGCTAGGTCCATTGGGAAGGTTCTCCTTTGTGATACAGAGTCTGGCTCTTTAGAGGCAAACTAAATTTGTCAGGCCCTGTATTAACTTCATTTGTGCTAGAGGAGGGCTACTACAATGAATTACAGAGCCATGCACTGGAGAACTCTTTATCATCTAGTCCAGGAACAGACTTTTAACCCTTTGAGTGACAGAGGGATAGGCAAAGAAATGTGTTGCCTACCTTTCTGGCACTCAAAGGGTTAAATTTTCTATTTCTTGAAATGGCTAACATTTGTTGACTGGTCTTCTGATAATTCAGTTACAAGTACTGGTTTTATGTCTTGGATATATATTTCTCTGTTCAGTGGCAAATAACCCGAATTTGTTTATAGACTGTAATTAACCCTTTGAGTGCAAAGCAATGCATTCCGTACCCCTCTGGCACTTAAAGGGTTAATACTGTGGCATTGTTAATCTGATCCTACCAATGTATTATGGGGCTAAGGAACTCCAGGCGCAATTGTGGAGTAAATCAACTGCTACACAGGGGGCAAAGAGTAATTCCTAAAATTCTTACAGATTTAAATTACACTTTTTACTACTTGAATGCTAGAGAGGGCTCAAATACATTGCTTAGCATTCAAGGGGTTAAATGCCTAACTGAAATAGAGGAGAATTTTAACGTGTCCCCTGCGGTGCAGATGGTTTACTCCAGAATTGCACCTATGATGTGTAAATGGTCCTGTTGGAACGATCTGTGCAGAATTTTAGTACAGTGGGTCTCGGCGAGGCTGAATTCATTCTGGAGTGGTTCAAAGACTAATAATTACCACTCATTTAAATGGGGCTTTTAACCTTTTGAATGCAGGAGAGGTCCCCAGTTTATTGTTATGCAATGGTTTGGAGACCTCTCCAGCATTCAAGGAGTTAAGAAGAAGAAAAAACAACGAGAAAAAAAAACGCTCAATTTAAATCAATGGGAAAGTTAGTGATGATGTCCCTTGTGGTGCATTCAGTCGGTTTGCCCCAAAATGTGTCAAATTCTTAGTAATTCAGCCTCTGTAAGGAGACATGATGGGTAGGTCAGTTGCCATGGGGTATCTTTTGGGCAGATGAAAAGGCTGGGCTCTGCCTGGATGACTGTTCCCTTACTATCTAATGTGTTTTTTTAAAAAGATAGTAATGTTTCAAAATTAAAAGCACCTCCAATTAATCTTCATAGTATTTGAGCCATGGAGAGTGTTATTTCAATACAGTCAGAGTTGTAATTCAGGAGTAATTGATTGATAAAGTATCCCCCTCTGCCCCTTTTACCCAGTGTAAGCCACCTCCTCTCAGATGTGTAATCTGGTCCTAGGACCAGACAAATCACAGCAAGGGAAAGGAAAACCCTGCCCCCCCCTGACAAGTTTTTCCTTATGCTCACTGAAGACTGTCCCTCTCTGCAATCCATCCGGACAGTCTTGCTGCTCTGAGGTGAGCAGTGTTACACTAAGTAAAAAAGACGGGAGGGGGATACTATATCACTCAATAACTCTTGGACTACAACTCAGACAGTACTGAAATAACACTCTTCATGGCCCAAGTACTGTGAAGATTAATTGTTGCTGCTTTTATTTTGAAACATTGCTATCCCTTTAAATTAGCTGTCTATAGCTTTGTTACAGATACAAGGAGCTGTGACTTCTGGCACTAGAAATAAAATGTTCTGCTGCTCAGCACACTGAGATATATGTCTTGCACAGCAAACACCAGACATGCAAAGTTTTCTAATAAGCTCCCAGAGGAGGTTGAACTGATCTCGACATTATTATTTATATATAATATATATATATTTTTTAAGATAACTCATTTATCCAAACAGCTTCCAAACTCTCAGCTGTACATGAATGTTTTCACCCTGCAGTCATAAGCTTAATTCACAGTTTGCAAGGTTATCACAAATATTTACAGTTCTTTCACTCTAAATTATGTTGGTGTCACTATGATTGCAGAGTCTCCAAGCTAAGCTTTTTCCTGCTGTGTGGTTTTTCGGGACGTGAATGTAAGCTGAAATGACAGTCACAGTCTAATAGAGCTTTAGATGGGCCATATTTAGGTTTAACATGTGTATATTTAAAAAGGGGCGGAAAAATCCCAGGAATCGGGAGCCGAGGCATCCTACAATTTCACAGCTTGCTCCTGACACTTTACAGTATTTTATATGCATACGTTCTTGAGCCCCTTTTCTGGAAGTTACAAAAAAAAGTCTACCTCCAAAGCTCATTATAATTTGTACCACCTCTCATTTAACCCTCTGAGTGCCAGAGGGGTGTGACAATGCATTGCATGCCTTTCTGGCACTGAAAGGGTTAACCCTTGGAGTGCCAGAGGGGTAGGCAATGCAGTGCAGAAGTGGACACAAATATATGTAGGACTTTGAGACAGACACACTAATATGGAGCCGACTAGGAGTTTTAAGAGTCAATGGAGGGGAATGTTTATATAGGTTAATATGAATGATTCCCAAATTTAGGAGCCTTTCATAACCCTAGTCTTTCCAGCATGGGAAAGCAATCAGCACACACAATTATGTATTGTACACCTTATCTAGAGAGCTCCTAGGCATGGGGCTTATTCAGAAAACAAAAGTAGAGAAATTGTGGAGCAAGCCTTATGGGACAAATAAAAACTGTTGATTGAAATGGGGGGGTTTAACTCTCTGAATACTAGAGGTCTCCAAAGCATTGTGAACCTTCCATGGGGCTAATCTTCTTTTTCAACCCCTATTTAGAAGCAAACCCATTATGTGTGGACATTTCATATGGGGCCCTTTGTGTGCATCTGTTTCCTACCACAGCTCTAAGGTATCCTGGCACCCTGCACTCCTGTGTAATGACTGGTTCCTGCTGAGCCCAGGACGAATCATTGTCTGTTAGGGTATCCATAAAGCACATATTTAGTACATCTGCGGATTTCATTTAGTACATCTGCGGATTTCAGATTATGAGCACAGAACTGGGCCCACCAACTGTGCCGTATGTGCCAAATACAATTTTTTTTAAAGTAATTTAATTTAAATAGGGCATTTAACCCTTTGAACGGTAAGAAGGATACAACACATTGTGAGAACTGTTCCAGTTCTCCTGGGTTCATCTGCTTTTGAGAGCTTTCAGCTGAAGTAAAAGTATCGGGGGCAGTGCTTTGTTCACCCACAGCTGCATCTCACCTCAGTGGGCAGTGAGAGAAGCCCACGTGCACCAATCCAGGCTGGCCACCCCATGCTTTTCTTCTGCATGGCAGCACACAGTTCAGCAGCTGAGGCAACTGGGAAGCCTGCCCAGCACCATATCCAGGAGGAACATGACGTGTGTGGGGGATGCTGTGGCGGCTGTTGTTGTGGAAAGACTCTGAGCGAGGGTTTTGTTCCACAGTAATTAGGGTGACCTCATGTTATTTAATGGCAAGTTTTTTTTTTGTTTTTTGTTTTTTTAAGGTGTGTGGGGGGTTCATATATTTTTATTTTAACACTTTTAATTCCAGAGAGGTATCCAACACAAAGGGTTAATAGATGCCTGCTTTGCAAGGGCTGCCGAACACTTTACTTCCAGTAAAGAGTATTAATAGTTACTGCAGGTAAAAATGAGAAATATATATATATATATATATATATATATATATATATATATATACTAGTTTCAAAGCCCATGTACACAGGCCACAGTGCCACCCAGCAGCCTCGGCTGGTGCCCGGAGCCTCTCTGTTCACTGCCCGCGCTGCAGTCATGTGCAGTACAGACTGCCCGAATGTGCCGTGGCTGATACTGCGTGGGGTGCTCCAGATTTGTCCGTAATCCTCTCTGCGCACCTTCCTGGGACCAAGCGGTCCCATGAAGGAGCGCAGAGAGGACTTCGGTCCGAATTCGGAGTGCCCCACTCCATATCAGCCACAGCGCTTTCGGGCAGTCTGTACTGCACATGACTGCAGCGCGGGTAGTCTCTACTGTGCATGACGGGTTCTGACCAACATCCTAGGGAATTGTTATATAGGATATTTTTTTATTTTTTATTTTATTATTTTTTAATGTTAGAGAAAAATCAGGCTTTGAGAAAAACACTGGCCAGTTTTTTTTGGTAGTTGTACACAATGCCAGCATTGCCTCATAGCTGCTAGCAATTTTCTATGTGATAATTAAATACTACATCTCAAATTACATTGTTCATTCATCAAGTAAAACATGATCTAGGGCAGGGGGACGCAACTCTGGGATTCAGATCTGAGCCACTCACTTATGTAGCTGTGCTCAAGCAAGGATATCTTGGAAACTATTGCTGTTAGTGGCACTTGAGTCCCAGAGTTGCCTGCCCATGCTACCTCTAAACCAGTCCATTCTATAAAAGGTAATTTAGGCCACAGTTTGATGTAGCCTCACAATTTTTTTTTTCTTGCACATGTTCCTAACAATTAATTACACTGCTATTCCCTGCCATGGATAAATGTAGCTCCCGCTGCACTTAAATGGGTGCTGTGGAAGAAATGGATGTAATCAGAAAACTTAATAATGTGTCCTCTCCACCTTCATAATTCACAAGCTCATATAATTACCAGTACATATTCAATTCAGATATTATCTGAGGTTTGCTGTAATCAAACAGGTCGGTCAGAGAAGTGTAATTTGTCTTGCTGCCACAATGAAATTCCTTGGTTAACTAAATTGTGTTCCTAATGATACTCATTGGAACAGATGGATAGAAATAGCCATGAATCCCCATAGCACACTGCATGCCCTTCATAAGGCAGGAGGTCGGGTGTTCATGGCTCTCTGGTTAGTTGGAACATTAATCAGTAACCTTACTTTGTGACTGCTCCAATATGCTAAGAAGAATTGGAGTAATTCTGCTGCAAACCTGATGCACCTTAGAGGACAACTAAACCTCTGAATTAATTCAAATTGGCCTTTTTTAGTGCTCTAAATCATTCATGGGAAACCTAAGACCTTCCAGTTGTTGTGGACTACAATTACCATCATGATGGCAGTTGTAGTCTACAACAGATGGAGGGCCTCAGGTTGCCCATCATTGCTTTACATGGTAAGAGATGGGAATAATTAAACCTGGTGACCACAACAGAAAATCTCAGTTTAATTAAAAAAACTGATGTGTGAGCTGTAATACCTCCCATGTGAAACATCTCTAAGCAGTAGAAGTACCCTTGTTTTCGTAGCTGGAAAAGAATTACAACATATATTTTTCATTAACCCCTTGAGTGCCAGAGGAGTACATAACACATTGCTCTGCACTGCGTTGTGTACCTCTCTGGCACTCAAAGGGTTTTGTTTTTGTTTTTTTTAAAGTGTACTGCTTCTTTAAAGCATGGTTGGAAAACTCATGGGAGCCAGGGCTCCTAAAATGTTTGCGCTACCAGAGTAGATTCACCCTTTCACTGTCTTGTAACATTCAAAGCTGGGTCCATGTCATCTGGTTCTGAAATACTTTATATTTTTTAACCACCATTGCTTTAACCCTTTGAGTGCCAGAGAGGTATGCAACACATTGCTTTGAATACCCCTCTGACACTCAAAGGGTTAAAGCCCAAGTTCTTGTTGCCAATTTGTGGTATATAATGGTACTAATCACCCTGCTAGTAATGGTGTAATTGAGCAGCACTGTGCAGTGATAGTGCATTAATTTGGGCTAAGCCTTTTGGGAGCATGGTAACTCTGCTACCATCTGTAATTCCTTGCATAAGGCAGTAGCCGCTAAAGGCCTGAGATTGCGAGAGAGAGGCCTGCTGCTGGGTGTGATGGAATGTATGTTGTGGGGGAGGGGATGTGCACCTCAGATATAGATTTTTATCTCCACACTGTGCCTTCTCTTTATCAATATCTCCCTTTCGTTTCCTTTGTGAATGTCACCTTTCTTCTTTCTTTTCCCACATCTCCCTTTTCCATGTTCTAATTGTTTCTCTTCCTCTTCACAGTCACTCCATCATTCCCCCTCTTACCATGTCCCTGTCTCTCTTCTTCCACGTACAATGCATCTCCCTGCATAAAACGTCTGCCTAGCAGACTAACCGGTCTGAATTCTATTTACCTGTGCTAAGTTTGTCACCGATCTTATTTCCACAATTCCCCCTTGATATTAATGGAATATATTTCAAAGCATGAAGTTTGATTTAGCCAGCTCTTTCACACGGCAGCAAAATTAATAGTAACACCTGAAGCAGTGCTTCATAACATTAGTCCTTCGATCATACCAACATGCCAGGTTATCAGCATATCCCCACAAGATCACAGGTGGACAGCCAGCGATCAGTCATTGTGACTAATCTACCTGTGCTTAAAACCTGATCTTCCTGTTTGTCCTGAGGACCAGAGCTGAAAATCAGTTCACTAGATCAAGGGTGCCCAAATGTGGGTTGTTTTGGGGGGATTTTTTTGTTTTGTTATGATTTAACCCTTTGAGTGCCAGAGGGGTACACAACACATTGCACTCCGGCACTCAAGGGGTTAAGGCCTAGAGAGGGGAGTTCCTCATAAACACCTCTGTTCCTTATAGAGTTAATTATTAGGGTAAAAAACAGTACATTTGAGATGGAAATACTACCAAATAATGTAATCCAGGGATGGATAGAAATATAAAATCATTAGAGCCAGGCAGTATTTTTAGAGTTGGCCGGAGTAGGCATGCATGTACATAGATAATGTATATAATATCCCCTAAAATGTATGTACGAGCTTGAAGTAAAGATTTGGGAGCATGGACTCCTGGGATTTTTGTCGCCCTGATGTAATCACATGAAAGACAAACATGTGCAAGCGCACAACATAATAAAGGACTAATTATTGTAATCCATTGCCAGGCTAACGAGCATCTTTATGTGCTGCTGCATTACTTACACACAAGGCCTTGTGCACGAAAGAGAGGACGAGCAATATGGAGCAAATCAGCTGCACCATTGGGGAAACAGAAAGCAGCCTCAGTTATATAAATCTGGATATTAACCCCTTGAATGCTACAAATGTCTCCTATGGATTGTGAAGCAGTTTGTTTGGGACCTCCCTACTAACATTCAAAGGGTTAAAGAACTCCATTTAAATCCATGGAAGTGTAGGTGACTTTTTCCTTTGGTAGAGATATTTTCTTGAGGATTGCGTTGCTTTGTTGTGAGTATGTCCCAGACTTGATCATGTAAGGATGACAGCAATGTATCTTAGAAGGTCACGGTTAACCCCACTGAAGCTAGTGGGTTGGATTTACTGTGTTATCCCTTTCAGTGCTATAGAGGTATCCAGCATTTGCTCTGTGACACACTGGCCCATATTTATAAAGATAAACTGGAGTTATTCTGGAATAAATCAACTGCACAAATACAAATCCTGTTAAAGCGGAACTTTCATCCGCTATAAAGTCACCCTGCTATAATTAAGCAGGTAGTGACTAGCTTCTGAATATATATTTTACCTTTCAAAAGTATCCCGATGTATAGAAACCCATCATTGAAGGAGACAGACGGCCGGGTTATCTCAGTCTGCACTCCTGCACCGTCAGTCCCTTCCGGTAACCGTATGGTGCACTGCAGTCTACACAGTAGAGACCGGGGCTGACAGTTAAATCGTGCAGACAAGATGCCTGTGTTCCGGTCTCCTTCAGTGATGGATTTCTTTACATTGGGTTACTTTTAAAAGGTAAAATATATATTGAGAAGCTACTCACTACCTGCTTCATTATACCAGGGCGACTTTATAGCGGATGAAAGTGCCACTTTAAAATAAATTGGGCTTTTTACTCCTTTCCTTTATAAATATGGGACAATTTTTTATATACTAGTGTAAAATCCCATGTACATGGGACAAGGTCCGGTGAGGTAAAGAGGCCGGTCCTGCTCTGCATACTGCTGCCGCCTCACTGGCGGCACACGAGATGCAGCCATGCAGAGTAGAGACTGTCCGAACACACAGAATGCTCCCAGCATTCCTACACCTCCCAGCATTCTGTGCATTCGGGCAGTCTCTACTGCGCATAACTGCATCGGACAAACATTCTGGCCTTTTATATTATAGGATTTTTTTTTTTTTTCATGCAGCGCTGTCACTTACTGGATCTCTATCTGCTGGGGGCTACAGCTCTCCATCATCCCCAGCCAACCATTGCTGACTGGGGATGTTGAACGTTACAGATGAAACTCCATCAGTTGACTATCTCTGCACTGGATGGTACAAGCTACTGGAGGTGTCTACTGACTTATGAATCCGTTTTGAGCAACAGGGGTTCCCTAGTTTATCCTCTGGAAGAGGAGATCTCTCTCTCTATTCTTGCACACACAGACACGACTGTTATTTAACAGAGAATATTATCTTCCTTTTTCTTTCATCATATTTATAGTTGCTGCTGTTTTCCATCTTTTGGGAATGGGCTCCATGCCAGCGCACAATAAGTCAAATGTATCCTATATCCTGGAGTCCTTGTTTAGTACTTTGCAGAATTCAGGTTTATATTTGAGAAAAAAATACTATTATCTTAAATTGCAAATGAGTCCTAAATCTGACTGGTGTATATTGTCTTTATTGCCGTTTCTTCATTTTGCTACATTAAACTGCGCTTGTTAGAGATTTACTTTTAGCTTTATGGAACATTATGGGATATATCTGGCTAAATATGTGCAGCTGACATTAAGCTGACGTTCTAAACTGCCAGCACAGGAAATATTGTTCCCAGAAAATGAGATAATCTGAAGCTCTCGTGCATCTTGCACAAGTTCCTAATGTGCTGCTAACTACAATTCAAACCTGAACGTCCATCAAATCCAGCACCAGTTATGTTTATTAGCTGGGCCGATTTAACAGTTTGAGTGCCAGAGGTGTATGCAGCGTATTTTACACGTTAATGCGTCCCTTAACCCCTTGAGGACCAGCGGAGTGTGCAAAGCGCCAAAAGTCCATCAGATGTTAAGTTCAGGAAATATACATACTTTTATTTTTGGGATAAGTGAAAGCAAAAGTATCATGTTGCAGCATAGTGCTAAATTATTATATGAAATATCACTGAAATCCCTCGTTAGCATTTAGAATGTCACTGACAAACCTCTAGCTGGTTCCTAAAACTTCTTCCTGGTAACCGAGTTAGTTTTCTAGATTTTTGTCCATCCTCTGAGCGGTACAGTTTTTTCATTTGTTATTTTCTTCTGCTGAGTAAAACAAGGCACCTTGATTTTTGGTGGTGGTTGATGTACATCTCTATGCAAGCACTCTCTCAATAGCCTTTAAAACTGTTAATTGGCGTGTAAAAATGATGTCGTCTTCCAAATACATGTACATTTTTCTTTACCTCCGTGTATGGGAGAGCTGGAATCAGTCATCATGCTGTTCCATAGCCTGCTCCAGTACATTAGCTCTCACTGCTGGAATCCAGTGCCGCCTTTTTTGTCTGCTGCTATACATGTCAAAGAGAGAAAACAGTGATTTAGTTGCCACTATTTTGCTGCTGCATGCCGTGTAGTGAATTGCCACTTAGGAATACCACAGTCAGAGAAAATACTGTATTTTATTTTTAAATTAGTGTCCATGCCAAGTTTCGGCAACTCTGAAAAGCACATGAATTTGTTAGAACCCATAGGGGGAGGTAAAAGGCTGAGGGCTGAGCGCTTGAAGGAAGCGGAAGGGAAAAGGCAGAAAGGAGCAATTAAACCTGCTCTTTACTATCTGGAATCCCTGCTTCTCCTCCTATAGGAATTGCATTATTATTACTATCTGGAATCCCTGCTTCTCCTCCTATAGGAATTGCATTATTATTACTATCTGGAATCCCTGCTTCTCCTCCTTATAGGAATTGCATTATTATTATTATCTGGAATCCCTGCTTCTCCTCCTATAGGAATTGCATTATTATTATTATCTGGAATCCCTGCTTCTCCTCCTTATAGGAATTGCATTATTATTACTATCTGGAATCCCTGCTTCTCCTCCTATAGGAATTGCATTATTATTACTATCTGGAATCCCTGCTTCTCCTCCTATAGGAATTGCATTATTATTACTATCTGGAATCCCTGCTTCTCCTCCTTATAGGAATTGCATTATTATTACTATCTGGAATCCCTGCTTCTCCTCCTATAGGAATTGCATTATTATTATTATCTGGAATCCCTGCTTCTCCTCCTTATAGGAATTGCATTATTATTACTATCTGGAATCCCTGCTTCTCCTCCTATAGGAATTGCATTATTATTACTATCTGGAATCCCTGCTTCTCCTCCTATAGGAATTGCATTATTATTACTATCTGGAATCCCTGCTTCTCCTCCTATAGGAATTGCATTATTATTACTATCTGGAATCCCTGCTTCTCCTCCTATAGGAATTGCATTATTATTACTATCTGGAATCCCTGCTTCTCCTCCTTATAGGAATTGCATTATTATTATCTTTGCAGTATTAAGCTAAAGCAAAATTATAAATATTAACCCTTTAAGTACAAAGATTGGTCAAAATATTGCCTTTTCAACACAGTGTGCCCTTCTGTTACTGAAAAGGTTAAAGGAATGTTAAATGCCCCCAATAATCTCTATTTGCCTTAACCCGTAATCAGAAAATCCCAGTGAGCAGGTCTGAATCCGCTCTGTGTGGATTGGTTCCCCAATATTCAATGTTTAGCCCTGTGAGTGCCAGACAGGAATGCATTGCACTGCTTAGCAACGAGATGCACACCCCTCTAGCATTCAAAGGGTTAATTAGTCCTGGATATTATGTCCATGGAGGCGGGCATGATTCTGTGTTGCTGGACCTCAGGACCCCAAGCTCCACCCACTAAACTTATTATGGATTTAGTGTCCTAGATTTCTGCAAAAAAGAACCATCTGTGCCCCTGTGGAGCTGATATCCAGTACTAATTAAAGATTAATGATGGCAAGTCAAGCCAAACAACTGATTCATAATGACAGATTATATGTGGGGATTATGACTTGAACGCTTACGTGTTGCATTTTGAGTTATATTAGAATTGTTATTAAAATGTTCCGTTCAATACAAATCTGACATCTGTTTAGCAAATGCAGGATTCTATCCCACACATCCCAGGAGTTATAATTAAAGTAGATATGAAGCCTATGAATAAGTTTTATACGAAACGCGTTAGGCGGATTGTGTATTTGTTCACATCATTTTGATTTTCCATTCTTATGGATGTCTTTTTTATTTTGGTACAATAAATGATTTTATATTAATTGAATCTGACTGGCTGATTACACAAAGCGGATCCATTGAGCGCTCCTTTCCAGTGGTCATCTAGTATGTTGAAGTATGTTGGAGCCTCTGGCCGAGGCTATTGGGGCAGCACTGGGATCCGCAAAGGCCTTGAAGCCGGGTGAGTTATTTTCTCTATATATGATTAGTACCTGAAGCTTTGGGACGCCCGTTAAAAACATTCTTTAGTTTGAATATAAAGTAGATATGTTACCTACATAGGTTTTAGTCTCAAAAGCATATCTATTTAACCATTTGATGGCTTTACAGATTTTTGATTTCGTTGTTGGGGACTCTAATCTCAGCAGACCTTTGTTGTCTGACTTGGTCAGATAAGGCTGCAGGATTACCTCTCTCCACATTCTTAGTCTGCTAGTACCTATCCACTACCACCAGAAGCCTGGAATAAATGATTGTGTAGGGATAATCGTACCTAATCCTTCCAAAATGGGCACTTCTACTGATAGGAGGGCTAAAAAAATTTGCAAGTCCCTTTTAAATAAACATTTAGCATTTTTGAAAGGGGTAAAAATATAATGGAAAGTAAACTTTTTATTCATAGGCAAAACCTTTTAATGTGATGAGTCTACTTTAATCATATAAGGGTAAGAAGGGTGTACAACTCATCACAAAACAATGCCATTGAATGTCCTATCCCAGCTCTCTGAAGAAATTCCAAATAATGTTCCATGTAACCCCTTTGGTGCCAGAGAGGTGAATGCAATATGATGGGGACTTGTGTTGACCAAAGCAATACATGCACAGTGTACATAACATAAAGCGATAGGGAACTTCTATGTTCACTTGAGGCAGGTGTGGGGAAGTGTGATGCCCTCCAGCTGCCACTTAACTGGCAGAAGTTGGAGGGCCACAGGTTCCCCAGTTCTGACCTAGGGTGTCTGTCACAAGCTAAGGCTATAGGCCCTGCTGCGACAGCGGGGAGAGTGTGTGGGTGAAAGGGTTTACAATACCAGACCCCTGGCTACCTGTTACTATTCCTAGCAACCACCACATTAACCCCTGAAATCCCTCCCCAGTACTACAATTTGCTGCCACCACCAAGACTTTATATCTGGGTGTCTTAGGTTACCCCAAACACAACAGAATTACAGTATAAAATGACCTTCATAATCAGACATATAAAATTAACCCTTTAGTAGCGTGTTCTAACTGCGCTTCCTTCAGAGAAGTGAGTTCATATTAGAGAACAGAGACAAGAGTTGATTAACTGAACATTTAATCTGAAAAAGGCGTCACAGTGCTGGTACAAAAATACAGAAATAAAGGACATACACAAATACAGATTACACATAAGCAAAACAGTCCATAAAATAAAATGGGAGAAACGCAAGACATCCGTAAATACAATTACCGTTATTTTAAGAGTCCTTGGGAACTTCAGATGGTATATCCCCTTCAGTTGTTACAAAGAAATTCCCTGTTTTATCCAAAAACACATATTAAATAGTTTCCAGAGTTCCTTCTAAGAGGCCAACCCCCTTCAGTTGTTACCTGGGAGGGTTCAATATAGTTTATGACACTTTGTTCTGCTCTGGCGATTCTCATTTAATTTCTGGTGATGTTATCTACTTAGCTAATTTTATGGCCTAGGACTGGTGCACTTTGAATAACAAACAAATTATACATACCAGGGCCCTGCAGGGCCCAACTCATGCCTTGGCATGACAGTGTAATTATGGGTTAATAATAAAAAAGATGAAATTTATACAGCACACCGATGTGTTAATCTGCAGTGAGAACATCCTCACTAATATTTCTGTTTTGTTGGGATTTCTACTTGTTATATTCCTAACAAACGGCTGGGTGAGCTTTCATTTTGTACACAGACACACACAGCATAGAAGGGCTAGGGGCCTTGTGTACAGTAGAGCAAACCAATTCCATCACAGGGGACAATAAAAAAAAAAAATCTAAATTTCCATTTTTTTTTTTTTTAATTTTTTTTTTAAATGGGGCTTTTAACCCCTGGTATGCTACAAAAGCCATCAGCACATTGCAAAGCAACATCTTGGAGGCCACTTTAATATTGAAGGGGCTAAAATCCCCATGTAATTCAATGGGAAGCATAAGAATTTGTGTATATATATATATTTGCTCACCCCTCTAGCACTAAAAACAAACAGTTATGTAATATGTCACAGAGGATCTCCCAGAATGTAACCCTTTAACCCCTTAAGGACCGGGAAAATCAGAGGTGGATTTGACTTAAGGACCGGAGTAATTCTGACCTTTTTGACTATGTCATGGTTCAACAGTGTTTTCCCTCTTAGGTTTTTATTCCACCCCCATAAATGATATACTGTTTTTTTACAAACAAATAGGGCTTTCCTTTGATACCCCACATATATGGATAACCCACCATTTACTTTATTAAAATTAAAGAAAAAGGTAAAAAAAATGTAAAAAAAAACCCCACCATTTTTGTTTTTTCTCTTGGGATCAATTGGGCGCAAAGGGTTAAATTTTTATGGCGACTGCATGAAAGGTATGACTAGTCAGGCCATCTGTTGGCTGGGTGGGGATGATGGGAGTTGTAGTTGATTGGATAATGACCCACATCAGCTTCACAGTATCACTGTTTTCCCTCTGCTTTTAGGCAAGGAATTTCTTTGCCTGTAACCTGTGGTTGAGGAATTCATTTTGCACCATAATTCAGATATTTACAGATACATCAGGGGGATTTTTCTTTCAAAAGTGGAGAGGAATCCTTTAACTAAAAAGGAACCTGGTGCACATTTGTTCCAACTGAGGGGCATTTGCTAATGGGGGGGGGGGGGGCAAATAGCACCTTGTTCTGAGACAGTCTAGCTAAACTGTGAGAATGTTACCTACCTTGTTAATTTTGTTATTTACTATGATGTATTTGTTTTCTGGGAAGCAGACACATTCCTCCATAGCCTCACATCTCTTTTCCTTGGAGAACACCATTCTGGTCAGTAGGAGTAAAGCTCCTATTGACTATGTTTTGGTAATGGTGGTCTGCGAGGAAGAACCTTCCTGCAAGTAGCACCATTCAGTTAATGGCAGCCAAAATATATTTTTCTGTTGTCCAATACAGGTTACTGGTAACTTTAGGTTACTGGTAACTTTGGGTAGGTGATCCGCTCCTTTAATTAGGCAGGAACAATTCTAGAATTGTATGCAGGGGGTGGAGCCTGCCTTCCCTCCTTGGCTGCAGCGAGCCAACCAGCTTCAGTAAGATTTGTTCCTTGGTGAAGACACAGGCAAGGGAACAGTTCTGCTATAGTTTTAGAAAATGTTTTTATTTTTCTGTTAGAAATGGAATACCACCATTAGGCTGATTACCATAACTGACAATGCCCTTAGATGTGGCTAGCTCAGTAACCAGGTGCTTTTGTGGACCCTAAGCCCTGGGGGGAAAATCTTGGGTCCAGGTTCTTTCCTCATTAATTGCCCACTGATGCTGCTTCTTAATACATAGTAACATAGTAACATAGTAAATTAGGTTGAAAAAAGACACAAGTCCATCAAGTTCAACCTTCGCTTCATACCTCAGTAACTAAGAATTTTATAGCTTTCCTGCTACCAATTAAATTAGTCTTTATCAGACCTTCCTGATCTGCCTACTGATAAACAGTATAACTCTGTATGTTCCCTTTTGAAAGAAATGTATCTAATCTTCTCTTAAATGTGTCCATTGTATCTGCCATAACTACCTCCCTGGGCAAAGAATTCCACAATTTGACAGACCTTACCGTAAAAAAACCCTTCCTCTGCTGAAGTTTAAACCTCCTTTCCTCTAATCTCAAGAGGTGTCCCCTGGTCACCTGAGCAGGCCTTGGAATAAATAGCTCACCGCAGAGATCCTTGCATTGACCTCTCATATACTTGTACAATGTGATAAGGTCTCCTCTTAGTCGTCTTTTCTCTAGAGTAAATAAACCAAGTTTGTTTAGTCGTTCCTCATATGTCAAGTCCTCCATTCCCTTAATTAATTTTGTTGCTCTCCGCTGTACCCTCTCTAGTTCTAGTATATCCTTTTTCAGAACTGGTGCCCAAAATTGCACTGCATACTCAAGGTGAGGTCTTACCAATGATTTGTATAATGGCAAAATAATGTTATCCACTCTTGCTTCAATACCTCTTTTTATGCAAGACAGGACTTTGTTTGCCTTTGCTACTGCTGTTTGACACTGGTCACTGTTTCCAAGTTTGTAGTTGACAAGGATACCCAGGTCTTTTTCTAGCAACGAGTCACCTAAAATTATTCCATTAAGTTTATAAGTAGCCTTGGGATTGTTTCCTCCCAAATGCATGACTTTACATGGTAGTCTGAAGACGGAACATCTGCAGGAAAGGTGAGCACCCCTTTGAGTGCTGCAGGCCCACATGTCCCACAGTGCCCCTCCTCACAGGGGTTTACCTTTGGAGTTCCTTTTGCACACGCCTGCACTCATTGGGTCTATCTGTATGTCTGTTGGGTGTTTGGAGCAGGTTTATATGGTATTTAACCCTTTAGCTGCTGATACTGCATCTTTGGGGGGGTTAATGACACTTTCCCTACTGGCTTCAGTATTTTTTGGGTCTGCTAACATGTTCTAGTGATGATTCATGTACTTTTATGTTATGATTTCAACTTTGCAAAAATTTTAGTTCAGGCGCACTTTACTGCAGAGACGCCATTGCTCCATTCGCTTCTATGGGACTGTACAGTTTGGGACATATCTCTGCAACTGCTCAATGTAGTGACTTCAGAGATGGCTCATTTTAATTGTCTGCGCTTGCTCTGTCATCCGGTTAACATTTTAAGTGTGTTGGGGGGCTCAGGGGGTTTTGGGCACTGTTGGGGTACTTTTTTCTGGGGAAAACTACATTTCCCATGAGAGCGTGCTTCGCACTCTCGCTTCTGATTGGGTCCCATCGCAGCAGCCATTGTGTGCTAATCCGTTGGAGCTTGGGACCAGGCCTAAGACTAAGGACGCTGGGGTCTCTGTGTTTCCTATTGCGCATTGCTCCTCATGTCATTCAGGGTTACCTAGAGAATTATCAGGTCATTTCTGCTGTCCCTGAGTCTTCCCCAGGGACCTCCAGCCATGCATTAGAGCCAGTCTGGGTGCAAGAGTTCAAGGCTGCTACTAGAGACCTTAGGTCTACATTGCAAATCTTTCCATCCCAGTTACAGGGGGTCTTCCACTCCTGGCAGACCCCTTCTTCTGTCAGATCTTCCCTGTCGAAACCACAGGGAGTACCTGACGTATCAGATTCCTCTGAGGAGGAACTGTTGGTGGATTCAGATGTTGAGGAATGTTCTTCTTTGGGCTACGATCAGTTTTTTGAGGATCTCTTTGAGGCCCTGATCAGGGCTGTCTTGAATACTCTTAACATTCTCTTAGTTCAGGAGGTTTCTTCAGATACTTTATCATTCAATTACTCTTGAACTACAACTCTGACAGTACTGAAATAACAATCTTCATGGTCCTAATACTATGACGATTAATTGGAGCTGCTTTTATTGCTTTTATTGTGAAACATTACCATCCCTTTACGTACAAGAAAAATGCACAATGTATTGAGCAGTGTTGCGCCCCCCCCCCCCAGTCCTTTAAGGGTTACAGGGAAAATCTCCAGATGTTACACTGAACCCATGAACGCTAGTGACATCTGACTGTGAAGCATGTAAAGCAAAGCTAGCATCCATGGAATTAACTCTTTGAGTACCAGAGGTATGCTCTATGCAACACTATAGAACTTAGAGGGTTAGGGTTAGGGACCATATTCCCTAAAAACAAAAAGGGCTTGTATCTATTTAAGTGCCATATACTTCTGGCTAGCATTTGCACATTCTCTGTTCATGGTGCAGTGGGTTTGGTCCAGTTCTTAGAATATCTGCCTCAGTGAAGTGTTGCAGTAGGATCACTCAACAGTTATAGAGAAGGTTATCCACTTTCATACAACAGCTAGAATTAATGGAACTAATCAACTTTCCCTTCATGTTGTTCTTGACCCAGGGGTTTAAGTGGTTGTAAAAAGCTTGTTACTAAGTCAGAGTGCAATATAAATACATATTTAAAGTTAATAAATGCAGATCTGTTTGAATGCCAGGGTATGTCTAGATGCAAATACACAGTGAAGGTCATCTTTAAACATAAGCAGTAATGGTAATTTCAGTACTTGATGTTTAGTATGCTCTGTTCCATCATGTATCTCCAGTTTCCTACCTTTTTGTTGCTCTTTCTGTTTTAGTTAAGATATTAAGTGATAATATAGCCACCCTTGCACGGTGGCAGAAAAATTAACCCAGTGACTGCCATAGAGAACGTCATCTTATTGCTCCTCTGCTTTGTGGCAGCTATAGGGGCTATCTGAAATGTTCAAGAACCCAGTGTCAGAAAGTGCTGAAAAGGCCCTAATTTTGAGTTTCTGTATTAGCGGTTGCACTACCAGAGGAATGTTTTGCAGCAATAAAAATAGGTATTTATATAAACGCCTGATTTAAGGGAGCACAAGTGGTAGCATATGGTTCCTTCTGTACATTGTACCAAACCTAGGGAATAGAACAACAGATTGTTACGGTTGTGTAGCACATCACCTGGAATGAATGTGTGTATGCGCCAGAGTCAACGGCCAGTCGTGAAGAACATGAGCTTGAGAGGGGCTTGAAACGTAAGGAAAAACAGTATCTTTATATGGTAGCAAGACAACCCAGTTAATTAGACTAGACATTTTACAGAAAAAAACACTTCAGCAATTCTGGAGCAAACCAACTGCACAGTAGGGGATGAATAAAAATTCCTAAAGTTGTTATTGATATAAACAGAGCTTTTTTTTTTTTTTACCTCTTGAATGTGAAGATCTCCAATGAGTTGCTTTGCATTGCACTGGAGACCTCTCATGCATCAAAGGTGGTGTTTATGTCAGTGGGAATTTTCCCTATCATACACATGTATTGCTCTAGCTCTTAGTACTTCAGCCTTTGTGGATGTCTGAAAAAATGAAAATATTTGCTTGCTGCTGAAACCAGAGCATGTGTGCTTCCTCCCCTGCAGCTAGTGGCACAATCACAGCTCCTAATGTTTCAGTATGGGATGTTCATCCTTCTGCTGGGGAGGGCCAGACCATAATAAACACATGATTTAATTTAGAGTGAAATCTATGGATTTCTCAGACAGACTTCCCATGCCATAATCCCCTCAGTGGCTGCATCCGGATGGCTAGCCGTCAGCTGCATTGCCTTGTTCTGTAGAGCATAGTGAAGCAGTCGTGTTTGTCTGGCCTACGATGTTAGGAAGTGTTCCTTGGTTTGACAAGGAATTAAATTTCCATGTATTTTTATAGAGAAACTATTCTTTATTTATTAGACACCGACCTGGATACATTAAACTGTAACAGTCCATTTATGAGGCATAAAGAGATACAGATGCTGATGTACCAAGCAGAATGGCAGTAATTCTGAGACAAACCAATTGCATAATAGAGAACAAATTAAACTTCCTGCTGATATATATATATATATATATATATATATATATATATATATATGTAATATATATATATATATAACCCCTTGAATGATAGGTCTCAGTGAGTTGGAAACCCCTAGCATTCAAGAGGTTAAAGCAGAACTTTCACCCCCAAGAAAAGTTTTCTTTGTATGTATTTTGTAAAACTGACTATGGATTGTTTAAATTATTATTATATATATTTTTATTGCAATTTTATTATAGCTATAGCGGTTTTAAAAAGTACCTTATAATGCCTGCTGTGCAAACTGTACCGCACCTCTTTGTAAGCCATCCCTTTGCAATAAAGATTCCACCCACCACCCTATAGAGAATGCATTGCTTGCACTTGTACAACCCATGCAAAGCCTGCTCCAGAGAAAAGGGGCAGGCTTAGAAAGGAGGGTTGGCAGCTACTCTGAGGGAGAAACCTGCCAATGATTTTAATCATTTGAGTGCCAGAGGGGTAGCAATGCATTCCATACTCTCCTGGCACTCAAAGGGTTCATCGTCATCAAGATGATGGCACTCTCCCTCTTGCAACTGAAACCAAATCTGGAAGCTTTTAATCCTGGGGTATAACTAATTTACTGTACAGGGTGGCTTATAGGCATTCTTTTTTTTTTTTTGGGGGGGGGGGGGTAGGAACGTGACAGATACATTTTTAAAATCAGTAAGGATTTTGTGAAGTTTTATCCCCCCCCCCCCCCCATGGAAAAGTTAATTTACACCACAATTGATCCCTTTCTTCTTAAAGTGGATGTGTCACCTATGGGAAACATCCCATAAATAGTGAGGAGACATATCCGTTACTTTAAAAACGATATTTATTTTTTATTTTAAGTTTCAATTTTGTTTAAATTTAACTTACAAAAGTCTGTGCTGCAGCTACTTCCATATTGACTGCGGTTCTAGAGCTCTGCCTCTGCTCTCCTCCTTCCTCCGATGACAGAGGCTTCTGTCTGTAAGCTGGAGCGGTCTCATTGGCAGAGATCGATATCTAGCCAGTGAGACTGCTCCAGCTTACTGACAGAAGCATCCGTCATCTGAGGAAGGAGAGGAGCAGTGGCAGAGCGTCAGGCTGCAGTCTATACGGAAGTAGCTGCAGCCCAGACTTTTGTAAGTTAAATTTAAACTTAAAATAAATAACGTTTTTATGGTATTGGATGTGTCATCCACTTTAAAGGGACATTATCACCTAAAACTAAAAAGGTTCATATCCTTTTAATTGTCACATTCCCAGACAGCATTTGGAAAAATTTAAATCCTTGGTGCATGTACTCCGAAATATTTTTTTTTTTTAAACTCAGACATTGGCAGCTGTGCATGACCATTTGACCAGTTTTTATTTATGAAACTTCTAATAACCGATAAGTGCAATATTTACAAATATTGACATTGACAAACAATACATGAGTCTCTGTGAACTAAATTGGGTGGGTTCCAATCTCAAATCCTTTATCTCCATTTATGGTTTCAGCCTGTAGCAACTTTTCTACCCTTTTCATTGTTATTTTGAAAGTCTTTAGCGCTTTTTCACTAAAGGAAAACTTTTTTTCCTCCCATGCATAATATATTTAATGGTTATGAACACTTTTTCGTTTTTAGGGGATGATATGTCACTTTAATGCCTCATCCTCATGATGATTTATTCTATCATTTGACGGCCGTACATCTCCATATGCAGTAAGAATAAGGGATACAAGGGGAGGGGAGAGACTTTGATTATTAGCAAATCATTATCATAAAAGTGTTCATGTGTTTGAGAGAGCAGAGAGGATACAGAAAGACTTTTCACTTGCCTGGTGTATTTTAGAATACAGTTCATATGTTTCAGCACCATTGTATGGAATCGCCACATGTTCCATGGTGACTGCTCTTCTCCATTTCCCTGATTACCTGGGGTTTTGTGCAGGATCTAGTGATTTATTTGGAGATGAACAGGATGTTCTAGGATACTGTGAAATCGGGTTCTCTTTCATCTGATGTGTGTGCGCTACATTATGGTTGAAACCAGACTGCAGTAATTATATACCCACATTTGAATATGTATAACCTGCAGGGGGTTCTGTTTTGCATATGTTTGAGTATTGAGTGGTGCTGGCCACATAATTAGCCTTTTGTAAACAGACTAGAGCAGGTCTTACAATTTGAAGTCCTTTGCTACTAGCCAGACCTGAAAAGTTACTCGCCTCTGCAAGACATAACATACCAACCAGGGCTGAATTTTCACTCTCCATTGGCTAGTGGCGAGTGGAAATTTTGAGCCCTGGACTAGAGTATTACTGATTACCTTTTTCTTTGATACAAAATTTCTCTCTCTATTTTCACCATTCTATTTTTACAGGTGTATACTTACACATTTAGATATACTGGGATGATTTTACTGTAACTTTGATTTTTATTTTTTAATCTTTCCACTTTTTGGCAGGATTCTGTTTGTTGCGGTTCACTGGGTATTAACCTGTTAATAGGATTTTTTCTTTTTCCCATGTGGCACAGTTGGTTTGCTCCTGAATTACTCATCTTGTTCTTTTGTACGTAAGGTTGATTACATGTCGCAGTCTTCTCAGTGAAACACTGATATGGAGATACCTACTGGCTGTTCCAGCTCTGCCAATGTAGTTGTGTGTGTGTGTGTGTGTGTGTGTGTGTTGCACTAGAGCTCTCCTGTGTGTGAGCACAGCAGGCTAGTGTGTGTGTGTGTGTGTGTGTGTGTGTGTGTGTGTGTGTGTTGCACTAGAGCTCTCCTGTGTGTGAGCACAGCAGGCTGTTTTGCTTGGCTGTGTGTAGAAGGGTGTTACCTTTTTCATTGTGTCAATAGGACGTCATTACAATTCTACTCCATGTACTGAAATTTACAGTGAACCTTATTATAGTAATTATCAGCACATTACATTTTGTTTAATACACTTGGGAAACCTTTCATGTTCTCACTGTGCAGGGTGATTTTATTTCAGGTCACGTTTCACAATGTTTTGTTAGTTTTCTGCTCAGTCAGACAGGGCTAAGTAAGACATATACAGTAAGCACTGCAGGTTTTAGCAGTTCATCCGTTTCATTAAAGGGGCACTGACACTTAAAATGAAGTAAGATTTCACCTCTGTAGGTGCACCTCTTTAGCTTTCTGCAGAAGGCCCAAAAATCTGTTATCTAAAACCTCCTGAAGAGAAGGAACAACATAGAGCAGTATATGGTTATTTTTGCCTCCAAGCCGTGGGGATAGTTCCCCTTACTAGATGGCAGCATGCACACCCCCGCCCCACCCCATACAGAAAGTAAGTAGAGTGTGAATTGACTTTGCACTGCCAGTACAGTGTCACACCAACTGATAACTTATTACAGGCTTAATGAAATGCTGCTGTGTGCTTTGCGCTGGCATTTTGTCACGGCTCATATCACTGCCGCGTTTCAGTAAAACATTATCTGATCAGTGTATGTGGATACAATAGGTGCAGATTGATTTTTTTTTTTTTTTTTTTTTCTTTAAGCATCCTCTGCTGTCAAAACTGTTATTAAGCCATGAGTCTGATTTTATGCCTCCGGGGTCTGCACTCTGATTTGTCGTGTCTTTCAGACATAGCACAACTTTATTTGGGATGATATAACCATATCTTTTTTCAGACAAGCTATCTGTAGAAGATCTGTGGAGATGCAGTTTTGTATACTAATGCTCTGAATCTCCACACTGAAGGGCTTGCAATCATGGCATAATGGTCCGAGTCTGTAAAACGACTACGTTTTTTTTAATTTCTTTTTTAAGTTTATTTAATTTTCAGAATTTATTTAGAGAAAACAAAAATTAGAATTAAAATTAAATTACAATATATTTATGAATAGAAAAAAGCCGATAAAAAGATTAACTTCTTGAGTGCCAAACGGGTGTCCGGTACATTGCTTCTCAATGTGTTGGACAACCCTTGGGCATTCATAGGAATAAAGAAACCCGAGTGTGCCTGCTATGCTGTTTCTAACACTTGAAGTGCAGGTGTGTGTGCACATGTAATGCCACATAATAAAATGTAAGCGCGCGCGCGCACACACACACACACACACACACACACACACACACACATATAAAAACTTAGGACTTGTATAGGAATGAAACAGGTTAGTTATAAAGAAGCTATCTCTGATTTAAGTGCCTTTATAAGAACACTTACAGGTTTTATTTGAACCACTTTTGTGACACTGCTGTGGTAGAGATGTTAAAGCTTTCCTGCTTGTCATTCCTAAGCCCAAAGGAATACATTAACGTGCATTATTCCCTGCACTAGGACAGCTGCTCTCACATGCACATAGATTGGAATGAACAGTCACATTTCTGTGTGAATTAGGATTGCATTGTATAGTCATTGAGGATGATGCCCTGAAAGAAAAGTGAAGATATTCTGTAGCGAACCAGCTTCATACAAGGAATAATAGAAATCTCCACTGATTTTAATTTACTTTTAACCCCATTAATGCTAGAGGTTTCCAATGTATTTTGCAATGCATTGGAGACCTCCCTAGCATCCAAGCAGTGAAGTATGCCATATGACTGGGAATTTGTATCTGTCCCCTGTGGTGCTGTTGGTGCCCTCTAGAATTGGTTCAGCTCTTAATGGCTGGCATTTCAGTGCTTTGGATTGTATTCAGAGGGTTAGAGGCCCAATTTAAATCATTGGGAAGTTGGGCAGTTTTTGTTTCCTACTGCGACGTTGGATTGCTCCACTTTTTACTTTGCAATGCATTTCATGCTCCTTTGGCACTCAAAGGGTTAAGAAGACCTGTCGCCTTTACAAATACTCCCCCCCCCCATGGATTCATCCATAATAAAGGGCTTTATAGGATTATTCCACCCATCTGGTGGAAACTGAAGGTGGTGAATGATGATTTCTCTGGACATATGAGTAATTACTTAGCTTTATCAGACAGGTAGGAGAACAAAGCCCTGCTGAGATAAAATTCCCCAGCTACTAAATCAAAAATCTCAATTACTCTGATAGAAAATGTAAAGCACCAGGTATATGCGGTCTGAATAGCTTTATCTTATCCCCTTAAGGACCAGACCTTTTTTTAACACTGGAGGACCAGAGCTGTTTTGGCCTTTTTAGTATTCCTCTATTCAGCCATATTTTATCTCTAAACGGTTGCGGTGCAGTCATGCATAGTAGAGACTGCCCGCACCACGGCTGATATGGAGCAGGGGCCTCCGAATTCAGACCGTAGTCCTCCCTGCGCAGCTTTGGTGCGCAGAGAGGACTGCGGTCTGAATTCTGAACCCCACTCCGTTATCAACCAGTCGGGCAGTCTGTAGTGTGTATGACTGCAGCGCGTGCAGCCGTCTCTACTGTGCATGACTTCAAAATACTGTGCATTTAGCAAATTATTATATAGAATATGTTTAGTTCACCCACACAAATTGTATACCATTTTTTTAAGCATAAGTAGGACTTTACTTTGATACCGCATTTACATGGATAACTCCCCATTTATTTTGATTAAATAAAAGATAATCCCTATGTCCCTTTTTCCCTCTCTGGTGTCCCTATTTTAGGTGATCAGACTATGTTGTGTGCATATATATGTGTAATATTTGTTTAAACTAAAGTGTATGTGTTTATAAACTAGGCTGTATGGCCAAAACTGCTCTACCTGTAGTTCTGCCCCCAACCATCTTAAATGTAATCAAAAGTAACCCCCCTTCCCCCATTGTGACCATTTCCCTTGTTGGCAACTCTGTTCTCTGCCTCTCTCTTCCTCACAATCACTGTGAGGAAGACAGAGGCAGAGAACACCAACAAAAGAAATACTATACAATGCCTTTGTCATTGGCTCAACCTGTACATGTGATCATTGCAATGATGTCAGTAAAAGACCAGAGAGATGTGCATTTCATTGCTTTGCAGTGTGTCTCACACTCCTCTGGTTCTTAAAGGTTTATTGTTTGGTTAGTTGCAAAAATATATTCACCATCCATAGAGAAGTGCATAATATGTTACTAGATAAAGGCTAGTAGTCATTTCCAGCCCTGTATGTTTTTATAAATAAACAGCTGTGATGCTAGTTTACTCGCAGGTGCATTTTGAAGCATGTATTTGAGATGTCTTTAGCATCCACAGGGTTAAGACTTGGTTGTAGGGGGATATTACATTAACCCTAATGTTCTCAAAGGCAATACAATAAAATAACTTCTCAGAAAACATCTGCACATTTGAGTGCCATAGAGGTATCCATCGCATTGCAAAGCATTGTGTTTGATAACTCTCTGGTATGCAAGGGGTATAAAAGAGGGTTGTATTTGATTACAATCAAGAACTGAACTAGATTGAAACAACCAAACCTATAGTTTTACTATTGATTGACCCCTTGAGGACTAGAGCGATGCACTGCAAATCAATGACCTGCACATCTTGGCATCAAGGCGTCAAAAACATCCTACTTGTATGTAGTAAATCTCCACATGGAAAAGTGGGAACAATGCTTCAAATATGAATAACAGTTGTCAGGGTAATGTTACTAATTTAAAATAATGCTGCTTTCTTTGTCTTTATCATTCTAAAAGTAGTCTTTTTTATTTAAATGTGAACGATGCTGTGTTCTTCAGGGATCACATTAAGATTATGTGCTATTGTGTGTTTAGCCCATTCAGACTAGGTACACGGGGCCATTTTCAGCTATCTGAAGAGGAACAAACTGGCTGCATCATAGGGAACATATAAAAATACTCCACCTATGGGAATTCCCCAAGCAAATCATTGGAGACTTCTCTAGCGTGCCATTTAAATGAATGAGACTTTATATTGGTCCCTTATGGTGCAGTTTGTTTACTCCACAATGTGTCCTATTTATCTTGCTGAATATTGCCTACAGTTCTCAGTATCGAAGTGGAAGAAAGCCCACTGATGTAATGTTTAGCATGGTGAATATCAAATGATAGGATGTCTCGCGGGCTACTTGTAAGGCTAAAGGGAATCCTTTCATTTTTCAAACCCTCTTCAAAGGACTCTCAGAATCAGAGAGCAAAGGGAAACCTTCTCCAAACATACTGAAACCTAGCAAGCTCAAAGGAGGCGAGCATCAAGCAACATCTCAAAGTAACAGCAGCAGAATGGAAAATAGCAGGAAGGAAGCAATTACTTGTCAGTAACACACAAGGTACCCACACATGTAGGAGCACGTCAAACTCTTCACAGATGGCATGGTTCCTTGTGTCGTTCAGTCCCTGTACAAAATACAGTGTGTGCTGTCGCATCCTCTGTCCATTACCTTCTGTAAATTTTCTTGCTTGATGGATACTTGGTCCTTGCCCAAGTACAATGCCCTCTTGTTATCGCCCACTTTCCCATTAGGTAATGCACTTGTAGATGTGAATGTGTCTGATCTCTGTCTTCTTTCCACCCATAAACTCTGGTTGTTAATATGTTAGTGCAGAACTTGCACTTCTTCTTGTGGTTTACTACAACTTTTCCATGCAATTCCATCTGATATTCACTAGGTAACCACAGCATTGCGTACCTCTCTGGCACTTAAAGGGTTAAAGCACTAGTTATGGGTGTGGAAAACCTGACACCAACCAGGTTTTGTTTGACTATGGTTCCCTTCACAGCTGGAAGGCTGCAGGTTGCCCATTCCTTATTGATGGTGGTTAGTACATTAAGATCCTGTAAGGAAGAACAGTCACAAAGTACATGCAGTGTCAAAAGATTACATTACATTGAAAAATGGACCAGAGGTCCTCTGCTAACGATAGGGGCCACATTCTAAAACAATACGAACACCTACAAATTGGGTTCTATTTATTTGATTTAGAAAGCATTTTACAAGGGAGAATACATAAAGATTGCTGTCATTTTCAAGTATGTCTAGGAGAGCATTTTACAATACGTTACACATTTATATACCATTAGAATCAGAAAATCGCACAGTAGCATTTATACACAGTTACAGGTTTTATATACAAGGTTATTTTAGGGATTTTCCAGTCTTTCTCAGTTCTGTAGTGGAAGGCAGACTGACCTGTTATTTCTTGTTGTTTGGAATAGAGTGAGATCTGTCAGTGGAGAAGAGGAAAACAAAGCAATATAATTTAATGTTTATACTATAACTGGCTTTAACATCTATTGCACAATATATTTTTTACTGGGGGATTTAGACAGGGTTTGTTTCTAAACAGACACCTACCTTCAATGAAAGTTTGGCTTTTAATTTATCAGTATGAGGATTAGATGTAGCTATATACCACACTGTTTGTAGGAGTCACCTGGGTCCGGGTTATGATTAGACATCATTATCCTATATAATAATTCGCTAAATCGTGTGTAACGCCGCGACATACGCAGTAGACACTGATGCGCGTGCTGCAGTCATGCTCAGTAGAGACTGCCCGCGCCGCGGCTGATACAGAGCTGGGCGCTCTGAAGGAGCGTCCAGCTCTGTATCAGCCATGGCGGGGGCAGTCTCTACTGCAGGTGACTGCCCCGCGACTGGGTGGCAGTGGCACTGTGGCCAGTGAAACAGGCTGTTCAACTAGTGATGTATAAATGGGTATTGTGGAGTGTAACCCCTTTAAGCACCAAAGAGGTATCCATTGCATTGCACTGAACTGTATTGGATATCTCACTGGCACTCAAGTGGTTAAGTAATTTGTGCTAAATACCATTTGGGACCGTTTTGTTGGTGCTTAAGAAGAGTTGTTTTTAGCGAATCATCTTTTCACTTCAGAAGAATCTGCTTGTAATACAGTCTCAAGTTGATATGTTTGGACTTTTGTGTTGATTGTGGTGCAGTCTGCATACATGTGCACAGACAATGCTCTCAGACTGCGGGCAGATTGCTCTAAAGAGCGAGGATAGAAGGGGCTGAGAATGGAATCCCACACATAACTTCCAGTGGGAAGGAAACCATCAACAATGGGTACAAACTGCATTCTCTCTGTTATGTAGGAGTAAAACCAGTTCAGCAAATGTTTACCTAAGCCTGAATTTGAGCTTGTTTATCAGAGTATTATGATCTACTGTATGTTAGGATCTAGGAAAATATAGTTTGCCATGTTCCATGCCCCTCTGCATATCATTACATACTTTCAGGGGGCAGTGACTGAGTGATTTGGACAAAAACCAGATTGAAGAGGGGTTGAAAAAGTTGGACAATTGATAATACTTGCATAATTGGATAGAATATTTTTCAGGACTTTATATATTATGGGGATAACAACGTAGGAAGTACAGGAAAGGTGAGAAGACAATACAGTAATTGTACTTTGCTTTTAATGATTACAGCTGGCAAACGTGTGCACAAAGGAAATAGAATTGAAGAGCTTATCTTATCTTGATCTAAATAACTCTTTTCTGAGGAGGCCTCTTGCTGACAATTTGCAGATCTCAACAAATCGAAGCTGTGATTGCTTGGTCTCATGCACAGGTCTCGCTATCCAGGGTGAAGCCTCGGGTGTACTAGTGAAGTTGTATTTATTCCCTTGGTGTGGGGCTCTTCTCAGTCCAATCAGAAGTTATTGCGCAGTTATAGTACTATATTATTTTCTAGAAGAAAGGCTTTTATACAGATTCTGAAACAAAAACACATCTTGACCTGGTAGTTGCAGATTGGTTATCATGTATATCTGACTTCTTTACTACATACGCTTTTCATGAACCCTTTGACTGACTTTAATGAGAAAGTAAAGCTGTGGTGCAAAAATTAAAAGTTTTGAACACAAATACACTTAATTGCTCCCTGCACTGCAAAGCTTGTGTGATGTGAATCACGTAACTCTAACCCCCCCCCCCCCCACACACACACACACACACACACACACACACACACACACACACAGTGGGAGTAAGGATCTTGATCTGTAATTTGATACCAGTTTTTATTGCCACTTTTGTGGATAGGTAAAACTCTAGCCACTTTCCAGGCTTTGGGTATAAAACCAGAGAACAAGAGCATTAATTAGTGATTCAGTGGAATGGGCAATGACACAAGCACTCAGCTTTGGGAGCATTGCTGGCAGTTGGTCAAGTCCACATTGCAGTCTCATGTTTTAGTTGAGGAGGTATTATTATTTATTTATATAGTGCCAACTAATTCCGCAGTGCTGTACAATAGGGAGGGGTAGTCCATTATAGTCTATTATATCATTAGTAGGTTCTGATGGGAATTTAAATTCAGTAGTATCACTGGGCCAGTAGGAGGGTGCTGGACACACATTTTTTTCATTAGAACTATGTTTCAGTTGTGTGATCACATAGTAGCACATCCAATAAGGAAGTCACTGAATGCATTGGGTATTGATATGGCATTGTAGTGTTTCATAGTATGTATTGTATAGTTGTAGTGTTAGTATGATTAGGGATGTTGTAGATCTTTTTTAAATTGCCATCCAGAAGTTAGCTGGTTTTTATGTTACTATTCAGGTTGATTGTAAAATAGTGAGCCTTGGCTCATTTTTGTTTTCTTTGTGCATGTATTCCCCATACAGTGCAATATACAGAGACGGTATATATCTCAAGATGGTCAGCTGAAACCCAGGGTGCCCCCCCCCCACACACACACACACACGTCACTCCACCCTGACCTTCCTTAATGGGGCAAGGTTATTATAGACATGCAAGAACTCCAAGTGAAATAATCAATTGTAGACTCTTGGTCAGGTAGTAAGTTTATTCTGTACCTCGGACAACTGTGTAGATTATTTAAATGTTACATTACATTTCTCAAAATGCATAGTAACTATAACTTTGGGGCCAGATTGGATTGCCGTTCTTTACTGAACTCTGTATACTTGGCAATGATCATAAATACATTTGCTAGTGTGCCTGAAACCTGGATTCTTTTTGGTCTGCATGAAAGAATCCAGGTCATCAGAGTATGGTTTGATGGGTTTTTTTTTATTTATTTATGTGCATCGAGGCGGAGAGATTTGTTGTATTATGCCTTAAACAAGGAGTTTGCCGTTTTGGGGGTCCAACCAATTAACATTAAACTCTTCAAGAATTAACAGCTTGCTTTTATTGTTTAGAATGGCAGTCTCACTGAGGAGGTGGGATTTATCCGTCAGGGACTCTGTTAAGGTACCCAGTAAGTGGTAGATACCGGCAATTCTAATTGGTTTTTACCAGATGTATTTATATGTGGTAGAGGTACAAGAGTAATCTAGAAGTGTAAAGTTAATATGTTTCATATTAAATATCAAGTACGTGCAGCTATTTTGTTGTTTTCTGTTCGAACCCTAAAATCTATTTCTAAATTTACATTTGTAATGCATGTGTAGACTATAATATATAGACACAATTTTCGTTGCTTGTGTTTGTGTGGAGCTAATGCTACTAATTTATTGAGACTTGCACCATAACTTTTCATAAAGGTTGGTGTATTATTTCAGCTCATTTACAGACCATAATACAATATCACTTAAAGTACACCTTATTAAGAGAGCAATGGTAAAGGGAACCCTGGAAAAAGCAGTGATTAGCGCAGTGGTTCTCGATTAATTTTTTGTTCAAGGCACCCCTAACGCGCAATCTGGAACTTTTGGGCCGCCCCTAGCACATGTAATGTAGTTTATCAAGTGCATAATGAAGGGTACTTTATAAAATATACAGTTATTATTAGGTGTCACAACCATTCTAACACAAATAAACATATTGTGCAGAACAATTTCCACAAATCAATTAAAACTCAATATTCACATTTTTGGGAAAGTCTTCATAGAAAACATGGGGCACCCTTAATTACTGTCTGTAGCACACCAAAGTGCCACAGTACCCTGGTTGAGAACCACTGGATTGGAGCATACTTACACTAGACTGTGTTCCTCAGATTATTTTTACAGACCCTAACGTACATTACAGGCTATGTAATTGTGTTAGTGTTTCCTTAACCACTTCTCTGCTATGTGGATGTCTTTCTGCCACCCCCAACACACACACCCACACACTAGTGTCTCTATTCATTTACATCTTAAAGCGGAACCAACACCCAAGTCTCCCCTCAATGATATGGTGACTAGCTTCTTAATATTATTATCTGCCACAAGTACCACGATTTGAAGTAATCCTGTTTCTTCAGAGACTGACGGCAAGGCTTCTTGCTGTAGAGTCGTCTGCGCACCTGCACAGTCAGTGTCTTCCGGTGCCTTTTGGCTCCATGCAGTGTCTCCTAGAGGAGACTGGGATGGACCAGCACAGGTGAGAGATGTCTCTAAGACAAGATGTCTGCTTGCAAGCCTGACCGTCGGTCTCTGAAGAAACAGGATTACTTCAGATAGTGGCAGTTCTAGCAGATGATAACACTATTAAGAAGCATGCTGCCATATGCATAATATATAATATATAAGAAAATATTATGGGTCTCATTTCCCTTTAACTATATACCTTTGTTAAAATGAAACATACAGTCCATCATGCAGTTAGTGATGTACACTGCTAGACACTGCTTTGCTTTTATTATAGGTCCAGTTCACTGTGAGTGGGAAGTTGCTTGTTATTCTGAGTCCAGTGACAATATTACTTTTTCCTCTTTGGAACATTCTCCTGTGTAGCAGACGCCATGAGAAAAAAACACATTCTGCTGTTTCTTTTCTATTATGGGAGACTTCTGTGTTTTCTGTACAAAGCACCTTTAGACTGAGAGTAACAGAAGAATTATGTGTAGAACCATAAATCATTCCTCACAGAAATGGGTTGTTTTTTTTTTTTTTTGTTTTTGTTTTTTTTTTGTTAGCTTGGAATCCGTTTCACTGTATATTCATTAGCATTGGACTTGCAAATCCTATCATCCCTCTACTCTCTGGAGTTGATGGGAGGAGTTGTCCTCAACACCAGGAGAGCCTCAGGGTGTGCATCCCTAATGTAGACTATTTTGACATCTGTCTGGTATTTTTACATTGCCTAGCCTTTCAGTACAACTTGCAGTTGTTATAGTGTTCATCTGCACAAATTTGTATAAACTATTTACACTCATACTGCTAGTTGCTGCACATATTTTAATATTCATTTTGTGGATACCTGAAATATGTTAATACTTATTGTACGGTGCTGTGTAATCTATTGGCACTTTATAAATGATAAATACACATTCCTCCAGTCTGATTACTGGAATATTGTCCTGTAAGATGAAGTCCTCTGCAGTGCATAAAGGTTGCTATGGTGATCATTATGTCTGCTTTCCGGATGTAGTAGAGATTCCCATCTCTGATAGATGGGGCAAAAAGATTGCTATAATGATAGATATCCATATTCTTGTGTGCAGAATGGCATAAAGCATTGTAGTGTATTACTTATTTCCACAACATAGTGTCCTTTGTTCACCTCTTACTTGTAAGATTACCCTCCCTGATCCTAATCCTCACACGGGGTTACCATGATCCTGACATTCCAGGAGCCAGCAAACCTTTGATAATGGGGATAGACCATATTTGCTATTGAGCTCCACCAACAGGCCAGTTTTTAGGACATTCTCACATTGAGTAAGGCCCTTTCCACACAGACAACCCCAATGCGTAGATATTGCATTGGTTTTGTTAGTTATTGTGAATGAAGCATGCTGGGCAATGGTGCCTTTCATACAGGCGACCGTCGCCTCATGTGAATGACCTAGAGACCAGCAAGCTGCAACTACTGAATTCCTGAGGAACCCCAGTGAGTAAAGTCTTCACTGCAGCCAATGGGCTCACTGGGAGATCATTCATACTAGTTCTGGTGGAGGTTCTGGGGCTCATGGTAACCTCCAAATGAATAGGCAAGTCATATGAGCACCAGCCAGTAATTTTCGATTGAATGCGTGTAGATCTGCTATAATGCACTGCTTTTTTGCATATATCTTGATCAACAGATTATGAAGACACTGATTTACCCACTTATCTCAAAATGAGATATAATATAAAACCAGTTGTGCTATAGCAGAAGACTGCATTCCCCGCTGCCATTTGTTTCAGCCTTTATTAGCATTTAGTGTCAAGGCATATGTATCAAAGCAGACTCCTTTGCATGATAAATAGGTGCAATTAGCAAGCCATTCCTTATTCATACAACAAACAGCAAAAGCAACAGCCCTGGCTGTCACAATTTTTACCCTTAAATAGTCTCTAAATGTTCACTAAATATTGATAAATGTATCTCTATTTCAAGCCAAACAGTCCCTAATTTGCCTTTCAGGTTGCTAATTTCAGTAAAAAAAAACCCATCTCACTTTGATAAATAAGTGCTAACAGTCACTGATAAAGGATGATAAATACAGCCCAATGTTTTAAGTTTCTCTCTTTATTCCCTGTTATAATAAAGTGCGGTAGCCACTAATGTCTAGTGTTTATGGTTCCTCCAGTAATATAGAGGTGATTTTGAAAGAGCTTTTAAGATTGCCTATATTTGTTACCCATTTTTTAAAAATTAAAACAGATTTTAGTTTTGTTTATACAAATTAACTCTCAAGTGTCAGAACGCAACCCCTCTGGCACTCAGAGTTAAAGAGTAGTACCGGACATGCCTGCTAGATACGAATATTCTTCTCTCTGTCCAACTTCCACTCCCTGCTGGCCAATAGCAACTCATTGCTATAAACTGAGGTGAGAATGTGTGATGGTGACAATTTTTTAATTTGTTTAAAGTGTAACTCTATGTAACATATAGGTGATTTTGAAAGCGCTTTCACATCACATGTATTTATGTTGGTCATTTTAATTTAAATCAATTGTTTGATATATTTAGCTTTATTTATTTGCCAGTGTGACTCTTGCAAGCACTGTCACACTTTTACCCAGCCCAAATTCCACTTCTTACTACAAATTAATTTAGGTAAAGTGACACACAAACCTAAATATCTCATTATATATGTATATAGGTAGCGCAATAAATACAATAAATATCTCATTGTTTGAAATAAAAAATGGCTTTCAAAGTCCTATTTGTTACAAACTTCAATCAGATGTCAGTTATATCTAGAGATGCACCGATACCAATTTTTTTAAGACCGAATACCGATACTTTTTTCAAGTACTCACCGATACCAATTACTGATACTTTTTTTTTGCGGTCATTTGCCAGTTTTCCAAGTACCTAAAGCATATATATATGTATAATATACACACACACACTTTAGGTACTTGGAAAACTGGCAAATGACCACAAAAAAAAGTATCGGTGAGTACTTGAAATACACACACACACACACACACACACACACACACACACACACACACACACACACCACCTCTTGACTGTCCCCTTTTGCCTCTTTCTCCCCCTCTTGATTCCCACCTTTTGATTCATGAGCCCCCTCCGTTTGCCTTGGCTTTTTCTCTCCCTTTTGATCCTCCTTTCTCCCCCTCCTTGACTCTTGATCCCACTCTTTTGCCTGTCTTGCTCTCTCCTGATCCCCCCTCCTTTTTGCCTCTTCTTGGTCCCCCTCCTTTTGTCTCCTGATCTTTCCTCCTTTTGCCTTTTTTTTTTTTTTTTTTTTTTTCTTTTCTTTTTCTTAGTCCTTTTTGCCTCTTTTTCTCCCTCTTGACCCACCTCTCTGCCTCTTTCTTCACCCCGTCTGGCCTCTATTGATCCCCCTTTGCCTCCCTTACCCTCCTCTGCCGGGTGCTCGCTGTTCTCTCGCGAGTCCCGGCAGAGGTCAGCGTCTGAGCGTTGCCGTGGTAACCCGTGGCAACTCTCCGACGCTACAGGAGGGAGAGAGGTGACCGGGGAGCATTGTGAGCAGCTCCCCGGGCTCCCTTTCTGCAGCACCGACCCTGACACAGGGTTTCAGTGCTGGCATCGGCCGCATTTGCGCGAGTACAAGTACTCGCGCAAATGCCGGTATCTGCACCGATACCAGTATCGGTATCGGTGCAACCCTAGTTATATCTATATGTATATAATAATAATACTAGTATTCTCTGTGGCAGTATACTGATAGGTTTTTCTGTCGACTTATTAAAGGGATAGTAATGTTTCATAATAAAAGCGGCTCTAATTAAAGGGATAGTAATACTTATTTTTAAGTGTACTCCATATTGTAGACCTAAAAAAACTATGAAAATCAGTATAAGGCTTATCTCTCAAACCTTTATGGTGTGAGAGATATGCCTCGCTAAAGTTACCTCTCCTTTGCCGTTTGAAGGAAGTTAGCACTGTAGCTGACAGATGCAGAATCTGGTCATTTGACTGGATGGAAGCTCTTCAGCAGAGCCGAAAACACAAGATCTAACCAATAATACTTCATTGCAATGAAGTATTAATGTTCAGTACTCATGTTTTCAGCTTTGTTGAAGAGCCTCTATCCGGTCAAATGACCAGATTCTGCATCTGTCAGCTACAGAGCTAACTTCCTTCAAACGGCAAAGGAGAGATAACTTTAGCGAGGCATATCTCTCACACCATAAAAGTTTGAGAGATAAACCTTATATTGATTTTCATAGTTTTTTTAGGTCTACAATATGGAGTACACTTAAAGGGATAGTAATATTTCGTTTTATCTTTATTTTATTTTGTAGGCATTAAAAAAAACATGAACGATATAAGTCTTATCTCTCAAACCTTTATGGTTTAAGAGATATTCACAAGCAAAGTATCCCCCCCCCCCCGTTCAGCCAGATCAGAAGGGAGGTGCCCAGGTAGATTGCAGAGAGGGACAATCTTCAATTAAGATAAGGGAAAAAGCTGAAAAACTTGTTAAGGGGGGAAGGGCTTTCATTGTTTTCATACAAAGAAGATTGTCCCCTTCTGTTATCTGTCTGGTCTTACAACCAGATTCACATCTGAGAAGAGATGGCTTACACTAGGTAAAAGGGGAGGGGAACTTTGCTTGTGAATATCTCATAAACCATAAAGGTTTGAGAGATAAGACTTATATCATTCTTCATGTTTTTTTAATGCCTATAAAATAAAGTTAAAACGAAGTGTTACTATCCCTTTAAAAATAAGTATTACTATCCATTTAATCTTCATAGTATTTGGGCCTTGGAGAGTGTTATTTCAATTCTGTCAGAGTTGTAGTTCAAGAGTAATTGAATGATAAAGTATCCCCCCCCTCCTGCCCCTTCTACTGATGTAACACTGTTCACTTTAGAGCAGCAGGGTGTGTCCAGGTAGATTGCAGAGAGGGACAATGTTCAATTAAGATAAGGGAAAAACCTGAAAAAACTTGTCAAGGGGGGTAGGGATTTCATTGTTCTGACAGTAGAATATTGACTCTTGATGTGAGCTGTCTGGTCTGTGGACTGGATTCCACATCTGAGGTGAGCAGTGTTACACTAGTTAAAAGGGGTGGGAGGGGTAAACTTTATCATTCAATTACTCTTGAACTACAACACTCACAGTAATGAAATAACACTCTCTATGGCCCAAATACTATGACGATTATTTGGAGATGCTGTTTTTGTGAAACATTACTATCACTTTAAGGCAGCTAACGCATAATGTGTTCACACTGGTGATGTTTGTAGTAGTGATATTGCATGGGGAAAAAAAGATTTATTGACACATTTTTACATGTGATTTTACTGTGTTTTACACAAAGTTTAAACATGATTTCTTTCTTCTCTTTTTTTTTTCTTTACAGCATCCATTGCTCACTAGACATAGCTGATCATAACCGTAGTGAAAATGCAGCTACCTGTAGAAATTTGACTGAGCTAAAACACTGTTAGACCAAAATTACAGTACATGCCTTGGGAATGGCCCGTGTGATCAGGCTTATAAGATACAATGGCCCTTATATATAAACTGGAGTTATTCTGGAGTAACCGAACTGCACTGTAGAGGACAAATACAAACTCCTGCTAAATTGGGCTTAACCGTTGATTGCTAGAGACCTCTCCAATGAATTGCAATGCATTAGAGACCTCTAGCACAGAGGTTCTCAACCCATGCCCTCAGTGGCCACTAACAGGCCAGGACTTAGGAATTTCCCTGGTAGAACACAAGTGTGTTGATCAGAGGCTCATTCATATTGATTAACTCCCCTGTGCTCTTAAAAGGAAACCCTAAAATCCTGGCCTGTTAATATCCACTGAGAGCACGGGTTGAGAACCACTGCTCTAGCATTCAAAAAGCTCTATTCAAGTGCATAAGGACTTAGGAATGTTTATTTGTTCCCTGTGGTGCAGTCTGGTTACTACATGATAACTGCAGACATATAAAAAGATATTACTGACTGGTGTATGAAACAACATGGCTACTTGTCAGTCCTTCAGTGAAACAAACCGAAGCCACTGTAATCCACTTTGCAATGTATTGGTGGCCTGCCTAGCATTCTAGGGGTTAAAAGCCCCATTTAATTAATTGGAAATTCAGGGAATTTGTATTTGTCCCAAATGGTGTAGTTAGTTTTTCTGCAGAATTGCTCCTCATTAGTTTATTTAATATGACCCATATTGGTTAGAATTGTAGTATCTGTTTTCACTGTTAGGATTACATTGCCCTTTGCCCTGAGGAATCTTTGGATTATAAAAACAGGTATAGTGTGATCTGATAAAAATGTGCTGAGTAAACAAAATCATCTGTCTGAGAGTCATTCCCCTGCAAAGGTAAATAAGCAAGATGTTTCCAGGCAGGACCAGGACAGAAAGGCCTCTTTATAATGTGTATGCAACCAGCTCTGTGAGCTCATTTTTCAGTGCTTTTCCCTGGAATGGTTCCCAGTCCCAGAAGCAGACTGACAAACTGGAGTCTTTCACTGCTGCTAATGTAAGCCCAGCTAATGAGGCAAAATAAGGAGTGTGAATCTGCTGTAGCTTGTGATGATGGCGTGAGTTTCCTAGCAACTCCTGACTACTGGGCCCAGACAGCTCCTCCTGATCTGTTTGTCTGTCTGTCTGCACAGTGAGGCTGATGTACTAAGAAATTTGTGCAATTCTGGCACAAGCCAACTGCATCGTGGGGAACAAAAACTACTGTATATTTTAAATGGGTTTTTAACGTCTTGAATACCGGATATATCACCAATGCATTGCAAAGCAATGTGTTGTAAATCTGAGACCTCTCTGGCATTTAAGGAGTTAAACGGCCCATATTTATTTTGTATATATTCCTTTTGGTGCACTTGGTTCAATGTAGAATTGAACATGTTTCTTAGTACATTGGTCTCAATGCCTTATTCTGTATGTCAGGTCTATAACCAGCCATGTGTCATATAACCTGCCTTGTGTCTTCTCCTGTGTGTCAGGTCTATAACCAGCCATGTGTCATATAACCTGCCTTGTGTCTTCTCCTGTGTGTCAGGTCTATAACCAGCCTTGTGTCTTCTCTTGTGTGTCAGGTCTATAACCAGCCTTGTGTCTTCTCCTGTGTGTCAGGAGACACACAGGAGAAGACACAAGGCTGGTTATAGACCTGACACACAGGAGAAGACACAAGGCTGGTTATAGACCTGACACACAGGAGAAGACACAAGGCTGGTTATAGACCTGACACACAGGAGAAGACACAAGGCTGGTTATAGACCTGACACACAGGAGAAAACACAAGGCTGGTTATAGACCTGACACACAGGAGAAGACACAAGGCAGGTTATATGACACATGGCTGGTTATAGACCTGACACACAGGAGAAGACACAAGGCAGGTTATATGACACATGGCTGGTTATAGACCTGACACACAGGAGAAGACACAAGGCTGGTTATAGACCTGACACACAGGAGAAGACACAAGGCTGGTTATAGACCTGACACACAGGAGAAGACACAAGGCAGGTTATATGACACATGGCTGGTTATAGACCTGACACACAGGAGAAGACACAAGGCTGGTTATAGACCTGACACACAGGAGAAGACACAAGGCTGGTTATAGACCTGACACACAGGAGAAAACACAAGGCTGGTTATAGACCTGACACACAGGAGAAGACACAAGACAGGTTATATGACACATGGCTGGTTATAGACCTGACACACAGGAGAAGACACAAGGCTGGTTATAGACCTGACACACAGGAGAAGACACAAGGCTGGTTATAGACCTGACACACAGGAGAAGACACAAGGCAGGTTATATGACACATGGCTGGTTATAGACCTGACACACAGGAGAAGACACAAGGCTGGTTATAGACCTGACACACAGGAGAAGACACAAGGCAGGTTATATGACACATGGCTGGTTATAGACCTGACACACAGGAGAAGACACAAGGCTGGTTATAGACCTGACACACAGGAGAAGATACAAGGCTGGTTATAGACCCGACACACAGGAGAAGACACAAGGCTGGTTATAGACCTGACACACAGGAGAAGACACAAGGCTGGTTATAGACCTGACACACAGGAGAAGACACAAGGCTGGTATAGCCTTGTGTCTTCTCCTGTGTGTCAGGTCTATAACCAGCCTTGTGTGTTCTCCTGTGTGTCAGGTCTATAACCAGCCTTGTGTCTTCTCCTGTGTGTCAGGTCTGTAACCAGCCTTGTATGTCATTTAGGTACCATGGGCTGTATTCCAGTAAGTTAAAGAGGGGCAAATCTGGAGCAAACCAACTTCACCAGGGGAAGAACTAAATATTCTAACTGGCTTAAATTGGGCTTTTTGTTGTGAACTTTATTCAATTGCTGATCAGCAACTTAACCCCTTTCACTGCCTGACAGAGCAGCACTGGGGACATGGGGATGTATGTAGGAATCTAAAGAGGGACAATTCTGGTACAAACAAAGTGAAAATTCCTTTTAAATAACATGTGACTTTTAACCTCTGCTTTAAATTGATCTTTTAATCCTGTGAATGTTAGAAAGATCCAGGTTTTTCCTGGTTGTAGTCTAATCAGCCCCAGGATTCAGTAGGGCCATGTAAACATTATCAAGATGGTAAAAAAAGGGACTGTGCAGTTCTAGGCTATAACAGCATTTAAAGGGATAGTAATACTTCATTTTAGCTTTATTTTATTTTGTAGGCATTAAAAAAACATGAAGAACGATGTAAGTCTTATCTCTCAAACCTTTATGATTTAAGAGATATTCACAAGCAAAGTTTCCCCCTCCCGACCCTTTTACCTAGTGTAAGTCATCTCTTCTCAGATGTGGAATCCAGTCCATAGACCAGACAGATAACAGCAGGGGACAATCTTCTTCCTATGAGAACAATGAAAGCCCTGCCCCCCTTGACAAGTTTTTCAGGTTTTTCCCTTATCTTAATTGAAGATTGTCCCTCTCTGCAGTCTACCTGGGCACCTCCCTTCTGCTCTGGCTGAGCAGTGTTACATCAGTAAAAGAGGCGGGAGGGGGACACTTTGTCATTGAATAACTCCTGAACTACTACTCTTACAGAACTGAAATAACAGTCTCCAAAGTCCAAATACTATGATGATTAATTAGAGCTGTTTTTATTATGAAACATTACTATCCCTTTAAAGGGATAGTAATACTTCATTTTTACTAGCCCCCATGTTGTAGCCCTTACAAATCTAAATTAAATAAGACCAGCGGCATCTCTCAAACCTTTATGGTTTGAGAGATATCCGCATTCAAAGTTCCCTCTCCTCCTCTCTCCCCTGACATCAGAGTTATAGCTGATAGCAGGGGAATCCGGTCTGTGAGCAAGCGGCAGCTCTGCAGCAGTGCTGAGATCTTGTTATAGACACAGAAATCAGTCACTAAAATGGTCTTCTACGTGTGCTTGCAAACCAAGTACATGTAGAAGACCATTTCAGTGAAGGAGTTCTGTTTCTATAACTCAATCTCGCCATTGCTGCAGAGCCACCATTGCTCACAGACCGGATTCCCCTGCTGTAAGCTATAACGCTGATGTTAGGGGAGAGAGAAGGAGAGGGAACTTTGAATGTGTATATCTCTCAAACCATAAAGAGAGATGCCGCTGGTCTCATTTAATTCTGATTTTTAAGGGATACAAGAGGGGGATAGTAAAAATGAAGTATTACTGTACCTTTAAATACAAAAAATAGCAAATAGATATAACTGATTGCCACATGGATGATGTTAACTGACAAAGTTAAATATGTCAGTCTAAAAAGTCTTTCATAAATATAGGTGACTGAAATTTTTTGAAAGCGTTTTGTTTGTTACAAAATAACAGTTCTACTTTAACAGAACAGTAACACCTAGAAATGATCTAGGGTTCCATTTCGGTTTGTTTGCAGGACTCCAGGCGTGAGATTCACTAGTCAGTGATAAAGTGGAGAGGACTTCTCCAGTTTATCACTTCTCCATTTCTTATGTTATTCTATGGAGCCTATTCATTAAGATCTCCAAAGTTGAAGAAATCTTAGAGCATAGGCGCCATAGAATAAGAACATAGGATTTGGAGAAGTGATAAAATGGAGAAGTCCTCTCCACTTTGTCACCTCTTTATCAGCTCTTACTGAGTCTCCTCTCTGGGCTTCTATTAGTCTTTGTACGAGTCTCACAATTGTTTTATTGTCCATTAATGAGAGGAGATATTAGTCATTCTGTGCAGAAGAGCAATGGGTACTTATCTCAATTCATTAAGAGCATTAGCTGTGCTAAACAACCACACTGTGTCTGTAGGTTAGACTACACATACATTGACAATGCAAATCTAGGACTTAAAGGTATAGTATTACTTCAAAATGACTATCCCTCATATTGTAGCCCTTAATAAACGGAGTTAAATGACACCAGCGGCATCTCTCAAACCTTTATGGTTTAAGAGATAGCTGCTTTCAAAGTTTCCTCTCCCCTGCTGTCAGAGTTCTGCTGCCAGCAGGGGAATCCGGTCCCGGGACAGGCGTAGGCTCTTAAACAGAGCCGATATCTCGTTATGGAAGGAAAAATGATTCATTGAAACAGTCTTCTACGTGTGCTTGGTTACCAAGTACACGTAGAAGACTGTTTCAATGAATCATTTTTCCTTCCATAACGAGATATCGGCACGGCTGAAGAGCCTCCTCTTGATTCAGAGACCGGATTCTCCTGCTGGCAGCAGAACTCTGACCACAGGGGAGAGGAAACTTTGAAAGCGGCTATCTCTTAAACCATAAAGGTTTGAGAGATGCCGCTGGTGTCATTTAACTCAGTTTATTAAGTGCTACAATATGAGGGATAGTAATTTTGAAGTAATACTATCCCTTTAAGTTTATGGACCTAACAAAAAATAACTATTGTTTTACAGATTCTAGCTGGAAGTACATGATATTTAAAGGGATAGTAATACTTATCTATTACTAATCCCCATATTGTCAAAAGAATTGAATTGTCCCCAGTGTCATCTCTCAAACCTTTATGGTTTGAGAGATAACCGCCTGCAAAGTTCCCCCTTCCCTCAAGTCAGAGTTGTACTGACTGCAGGGATATCTGGTCTGACTTTCATCAGGCGGCTCTGCAGCAGAGCCGAGATCTCGTTAGAATCTCTGCAAACCAAGCAAATGTAGAAGACCATTTCAGTGAAATAATTCTTTTTTTACTAAAGCGATCTCGGCTCTGCTGCAGAGCCGCCTGATGCAAATAAGACTGGATATCCCTGCAGTCAGTACAACGCTGGCTTCAGGGAGGGGGGAACTTTGTGGGCGGTTATCTCATGACACTGGGGACAATTGAATTCTTTTTAACATGGCTACAATATGGGGATTAGTAATATTTAAGTATTACTATCCCTTTAAAATTATATAACCCAATTCCGTTTTTGCCGTTGGTTACATTTAAGCTCTCACGAGCAGGGCCCTCTGATCCTCCTGTTCTACACATCTGATTGTACTATTTAATACCTCTGTATGTCTATTCAAAATTGTACAGCGCTGCGGAATTAGTTGGCGCTATATAAATAAAGAATAATAATAATAAGCAGTTGGGCCCCTTTTACACCTCCTTCTTTTGTTATATTGCCTGATGTGAGAGGTACAGTGCTGGGCTATGGTGCCTTTCACATAGGTGACTAACATCAGCACACTGCATCTGTACTGCATTCCCAAGGAAATGCCATAGGAAAGGTCTGCAGGGTGACCTATGGGGCTGCCAGCCGACCTTTCATACAAGTTTTTGAAGGTTATAATGCTCATAGCAATCTTCAGTGGACTGCTGATCCACATGCACTCTAGTGTCTGGATCAGAGGTGGTATATAGGAGAAAGGCATGTATAAGGCGACAGAGTTGTAGGTGTGGGCTGCAGCAGTTTTGTTGGCTGTGTGAAAGAGGCCTGGTTGTTTTGAGGGTTTAGTGGAGGAATGGTTTCCCTGTTCTGTCTATTTATCTGATGGATTTCACCCTGCTGGAATTATACAGATAAACACTTTAATTCCCTTTGTCTCTAGGGATGCAAATTCTTTCCTAGTACCAGCTTCAGCCCATCATCCACTGGAAATATTCACAATTTTTCAATTAAGCGTCTGTTTCTAATTTTTTTTTCTGAGTTGTGCTCAGGCCAGCTCCTGAACTCTTTCCAAAGCTAATTTCCTAGTTTCAGGAAATTGCTTTGCTTTATTTTTCATTAACCACAAAAATCTTGAGAGAAAAATCCCTGCATAGCTGAGATAGGTGTTCTCAGATCTGCTGCTAACCTGGAGAGCACAGGGGAACGCCGTGCCTAGCAGTGTACTTAAGGCAATATCAATTCAAAATAGAGGAAGCCAACCAACCAAAAGAGGATATATGGAAACATGTTTATTTAAAAGAGGGACTAACATGGGGAGATTCACTAATCGGTGATACAGCGGTGATATCACTTCTCCAGTTCCTAAGTTATTCTATAGAGCCTGTACATGAAAATGTACAAAGTTAAAGAAACCTTAGTGCATAGGTTTTATAGAATAACATAGGAATTGGAGAAGTGATCTCACTGGAGAAGTTATCTCCACTTTATCACCACTTAGTGAATCTCCCCCCTTGTGTCTGCATATATAAAAACTACTTTCAAAACGGCCTGTGCATTATGTTAGTAAAAAGCAGATGTATAGTTTAGAATTCATTGAGCATATTTCTGAAAAGTGAAAATCCCTGTGCTGCTCTGAAAGCTTAACCCTGTGAGTACCAGAGGGGTACGGAAAGCAATGCATTCCGTACCCTTCTGGCACTCAAAGGGTTGATTGCTATATGGTGCCTTGTTCAGATCAATATTCAGAAACCTAATTATTGATTTCTCCTAAACTATGCATCTTCAGGGATTTATGCACTAAGGCATGATAAAGAGGAGATAACGTTCACTTCTACAGTTTACTGCTTTATTCTATAGAGCCTATGCACTAACCTCTCCAAAACTGGATGAATCTTAACCCTTTGAGTGCCAGAGGGGTATGCAACACATTGCTTTGTAATGCATTGTGTACCCCTCTGGCACTCAAAGGGTTAATGCATGGGCTCTATAGAATAACACAGGAACTGGAGAAGTAATATCACTGGAGAAGTTATCACCTCTTTATCACTTTTTATTACCCCTTAGTGCATCTCCACCCTGGTCTTTTGGCTAACATGACACACCCGTTTTTTTTAAGGAATTTTTCAAATATTTAACCTTGAAATCAAGAGCACATGTCCACATTAAATGGAGGTTTTAACCCCTTGAATTCTAGAGAAGTCTCCAACAGCTGGAGGCGTTTGGGTTGCTTATTAATTTAATAAATGTGTCATAGTCCACTAGTTCAGAATTCAAGTTTGCATATTCAGAGGAACGCTAACACCTAAATATGAAATTGGTTGATATACCTTTAAATATCATAAGGTTACAGGTAGTATCTGTATAATATTTACATAGCTAAAATTTATTCTTAACCTTCTGGGGATTTTATTTTTAATTTTAAATGTAGGAAGTCCTGTTCTGAGAACATTTTGCTTAAAGTGGTACTTCATTTTTTATTTAGTATTGTGGACATTAAAAAAATATTAAGAACTATGAAAGTCTTATCTCTCAAACCTTTATGGTTTGAGAGATATTTGCAACTAAATTTTCCCCACAGACTGGCCGGCGGCTTTTCAGGGGAGTGAGAACTTTTGAAAGCAGCAGCCTCTCAACCCATACAGGTTTGAGAGGTGCCGCTGGGCTCCTTTAATTTGTATTTGTAAGGGCTTCAATATTAAGTTGTTTTAAAGTATTTCATGTGTTAACGTTGGTACCCACTGCTCTTGTATACAGACAGGCTGTACTTTCTTAGCCCACTTCCTGACAATCCTGCATATAATTTTCAGACACCTATTAAGTTATAAGTAATAATTAAAGAGTCAGGGAGAACTGGAAAAGGCAGGAATGGTGTTCCCACAGACTTTATGTAAGACAATTTTTGGACTGAAAACAAGTAGATAATTTTTACAGATGCTAGCATGGAATACAGGGTATTTAAGTGTGTATAACCTCAGTTGATTTTAGGTACTAGTGTTCCTGTTTAATTTTAGCATATTGATGATGGCAGCATAAACGAGGGAAAATGATTTGTGTGTAAATAGATTTGTAATGTGACCAGACTTTATCTTTAATGGAGCACAATTATAAAAGTGGTTGTGCGGAGCCCTGAAGAACTCATTTTTCACAAGCGTCCTTTATTGAAGCAGAGGTCTTATACCCTATAAGTATATATACCATTTTCTGGAAAGAAAAGAATACAGTAGAAAATATTGTACTGCATTTCTGTCCGTAGCATATTGCAAATAGATTAGGCAAAATGTCCTTGTGCTGAGAATGTGCAAATGTGTATAAATTCATAGATATAAGCTGGTGAGATAGCTCAGTGGTAAAGTCCCTGACTATGGAGCATATTCCGACCGCAAGGTTGCAGGTTCGAATCCCAGCAGGGTCAACTCAGCCTTTCATCCTTCTGAGGTCGATAAATGAGTACATTGATTGGGTAATAATAACATCTATTATTTCAGCTGCCGATTTGGTTAATTCCGAGAGCGTGCGCTGAAAGCGCTTTGAGTCCCACTGGGAGAAAGGCGCTATATAAATACTAGTTATTATTATTATTAACCTACTAGATAGATTCTGTTCGCATGTCATGCATTCCCCTTAAATGTTCCCAGGAAAAATACTGGGTTGGTTTGAAATTCAGGTGATATGTTTGACTGGATTTTAGCTCCCCAAATTTTTTTTTCTTTCTCTCTCGCTCTCACACACACCACACACTCCTTCTCTCGCTCTCACACACACCACACACTCTCTCGCACACCACTTTCTCTCACACCTCTCTCTCTCTCTCTCTCTCTCTCTCTCACACCACTTTCTCTCGCACACCTCTCTCTCTCTCTCTCTCTCACTCTCTCTCTCTCACTCTCACTCACTCACTCACTCACACACACACACACACACACTCTCTCTCTCTTTCACTCGCTCTCTCTCTCGCGCGCACACACACACCTCTCTGTCTCTCTTACACACACACCTCTCTGTCTCTCTTACACACACACCTCTCTGTCTCTCTTTCTCACACACACACACACACACGCACATATATATACCTCTCTCTCTGTCTCTCTCACACACTCTTCTTTTTCGCATTCAGCTGCTGTCACACTACAGATACTAGAGGTGGTGGGAAGTGGATTCTTCCAGTTGCTGGAAGGACTTGTGTTGCCCAGTCCTGTACCTCTTCCCAAAGTCTGTCACTGCACTGTCCAAAGCTCCTAAAATCCTGACAACATTTTTTGTAAAATGTGCCATTTGTATGATCCTGCATCCAGAGTCCCATTTATGGTGGCAATATATATACATACTTACATACATACACATGGGGCTTTGTTTCAGGGGCACTGTGAGGAGCTCCAGGGAGTGCATCTACAGGCTTTTACAGGAAGTGTAGCTCTGGGCAACATGAGGCCCTTGAGGTACATCAGACTGCAATACCCATCATCCCCTACCAGCTGCTGTCTGGTAGGGGATAATAGCTGTAGAGGAGCAGAAGCCTCGTGTTGCCCAGCCCTGGGTTACTGCCTTGATGTGTGTAGAGAGGGTTAAGGTGAGTTCAGAGCTCTTTGGTCTTGTTGCGGGCTGGAGCTTCCTCCTCCTCACACAAACTATTCTGTGTTTTTAAATAAAACGCAGAATCCCAATGAATAGTGTTTGGGTCTACTTTGGGGGCTAGGTGAGAGTACTGGGGGCATGGTGAGGACACTTGTGAAAGGGGACACTAAGGGTGAGGATGCTGGGAAAACGGGGCACAGAGCAAGTTACGGTCCCTGTGGTAATGGGCAGCGTAAGGCATGTGTTACTCCACTCATTGCATCTAGGGGTGTACACAGCACAGATCCAGAAACACGCTACACAACTTTACTATTTGATATAATTACACATACATGTTTAACACAGGGGTGGGTAACCTTTGATTTTCCAGATGGAGACTACAACTCCCATCATCCAATGGAAGGTTGGGGATGATGGCAGTTGTAGTCTCCAACTTCAGGAGAGCCAAAGTTCGCCTGTCCCTGCTTGTCTCTATCTAATATTGACAGATGGTTTGCTCTGTCATTTTTTTTCCCTCTTCAAAAATTGGGCTTTTTATTGCTGCTTTTGAACATGCCTCTAGGTGTTTACACGTTGATGTAAGTAACAGGATTAAACAGCTTTTCTACTAATCCCTTCCAAATAGCAGAAATTTCCAGCCATATTGATGGCGTTTATGCAGAAGGGGAACGTTTTCCAACCGCAGGGGAGTCGTATTGAATACTCAGACTGCTTGAAAAGCAGACAATTGAATAAAAGCAAAATATGCCTTTCCAAAGCTAGTTAAACCATAATAATACAAAATGTGAATTTATTACTAGTTTTTGCCTCCTTGGGATGGAAGAGGAGCTAAGCGACATCTGAGAGGGTTCTGTGTGAAATAAACACTTCCTGTGGAGTCTCTTGAGCGGAGTCTGCAGCCTCCTGTTTTGTTTCCTGCTTGTAAGATGCACCTCTCACCTGAGACAGTGAGGCCACTGAACTGAGAGGAATTGGAACAAGCCAAGTATATAATGGGGTGCAAATTACATTCCCAAAATTCACGTTGATTTAAATTAAACTTTTATCTCCTTGAATGCTACAAAAGTAAAGTGATGCATTTGAGACCTCTCTAACAATCCTGGAGTTAAAAGCCCCATTTAAATCAATGTCTCCAATATTGCCTTTGGTTTGCTCCTGTGCTTAGTACGTCAGTCATAGGGCGATGTACAAATACTTAAAATATTATTTTTTCTTAATGTCGTTTGTCTTAAGAGACATTTTCAAAGAGACACTTTTTTTGTTACTGTTAACACCATGAAAGGCAATTTTAGAGGTGGTTTTAACCCTTTGAGTGCCACAGGATTAACCAATTCATTGCAAAACAACAGACACCCTTCTGTCTCTCAAAGTGGGCGTGGCCAGATGTACAAATAAAGCAAATCACATGGCGTTATTAATGTCCGCTTTAACTGTAAAAATGACAACCAAAAGAAGTCATTTTGGGGCAAACCAACTGTACTATAGGGCATAAAAATGTCCCCAAATTCTAATTGATTTAAGTGAGGCTTTTATCCTTGAATGCTTTCTAGTGCTCCAACACTTAGCAAAGCAGTTTGTTGGAGACCTCCCTAGCACTCAGAGGGTTAAAAGCCCCATTTAACCCATTGAGTGCAAGAAAGAAATGCAAGAGGCTGGTAGAGAGCAAGGCATTCAAATGGTTTAATCAATGGGGGGTTTTATTTGTCCCCTATGGTGCAGCTGGTTTACTCCAGAATTTTTTTTTATTTATTTATTTATACATAAGGCCCAAAATGTCTGTGTAACAAATGTCTGTTTCTTCTATTTTCTGACAAAACAGTACTAATATAGTCATATTTTCAAAAGTGTTGTTAGGATTTTGATCATTCCAGTAAAAAAGAATTGACCCTGAAATATACTTGACTGTTACATACCTAGGCAGGTGACCTTCATATAAGTCTATTAAACAAATTAAGAGCCACTTATTTGTAGGGTGTTTCCCTGTAATAGTGATGCAGTGTATGTGCGTGTATGTAGGAGCTGGAGACACACAGACAAGGTTGTTCATATGGATGGTGGAAGTTGCTGTTTAGGGCATAGATGATCCTATAGTACCAACACCATAACAGACCTGATGATTTTCTTTACTTTATAAACCTCATATATGTTCCCCAGTTGTTGATGCACTTCTTAGATGGGTCTAAACAAAGAGTGTGGTCACTGAGTGAGAGACCTGAGGTGTGTTGTGATTCTGAATGTGACAGAATGAGGATCAAATACTGTTTTCATTTCTTTTATTCTTTGAATTATGAAATGAATGTTTCCTTGCACTTACACTATGCACTTGTAATATTACCTTTAGCTAATCAGCTTAGTCTGATAATTAATAAAACTCTGCACAACGTGAGATGGCCTCTGTACATGCACAGTGAAAGGACAAGGATCTGGACAAAAGCACTTATTGTTTCCAGTTTGATTGATTAAACAGACAAATTGGCACAGTCTTCACTTTCCAGCCAACCATGTGTTTCCCTTTAATCATCCAGTAAAAGCTATTGTGCTTCTCTGAGTATCCTAACAGGTGTGGTATCAAATCCTTAACCCCAGCTGCACCGGACGACCCTACCACAGACTGGGAAACACGTGGCCTTCCAGCTGCAGCCAGTCTGCAATGCTGCAATTTCCATCATTCAGTGAGGATTGATGGGACTTGCAGTCTTTAAGCCTTTGAGTGCCAGAGGGGTGTGCAATGCATTGCAAATCAATGCATTGCATAGCCCTCTGGCACTCAAAAGGTTAAGTAGCCAGAGGGCCTCATATTGCCTATCCTTGCCCTACACAGCTTTCATAGTTTGAATACGCTTTGCTGGTCACTCCTGCAGGGAAGGGGTGAGACATGTCTCTGCAGTCCAGCTGTGACATGAGGATTAGCATCAATCTGGCATTCTTCTCTCTCCCTTATTGTAACCCACATATACATTTTTTTTTTGTTTTTATTTCCCTACTTCTCTTCTGTTCACTCCCTTTTCTACCACCCCCTTCCCCACCCAAGAACCCCAGGTGAAAACTATTATATAGGGAGCCCGATGTACTAAGAATTCCTGGAGTAATTATGTGGGCAAACACTGCACCATAAAGAACAAATAAAGATTCCCAGTGGTTTAGACTGGGATTTAAACTGTTTGAATGTGAGAGTGGTCTCTAATGCATTTCTCTGCAATGCACTGAAGTCCTCATTAGTATTTAAGGGGTAAAAACCCTACTTAAATGAAAGGAAATGGGCGTGTTCCTTATGGTGCAGTTGGTTTGCTCAATAATTAGTTTCTCTTAGAACATCAGCCAACAGATTCGTAGTTTGATGTACCATTTTAAGACTTTTCTTCCACCTTCAGTGATCTAAGCTGCCTTCACCTGCAGTCTGAAAAAAGGGTCTGTGACTCCCCTGGATCTGCAGAGGATTGTAAGAGCTCTGTGTGAGCCTCATTCTGTTCAGTTGTACTGCTGGTGCGTTAGGGACATTCACGTTTCTTATGGTGAGTCATAGACTAGATGTACAGGCTGCTCGCCTCTCTGATAGTGGAAAAAGAAGAGATGAAATTGTGGATTCAATGGGCTAACTAAAATAGTATATGATACTAAAACAATATAATGGAAATTTGTGTTGATGTCTCTAGTATCCCAAGGGTTAATTAAATTGATTTCTCTGAAGGTAATTTTATAAAAAGTAAGATAATCTGTTTTACTACCAGGGGTTGTTTGCAAAGCTCTGGGAAACAGTGTTTAAACCTCCATTCTATCTCAGTTTTATCCTTCACAATGCTCCAACCTGCAGCCAGTTCAGATTATGATGAGGTCTTTTGTCCAATCATAAGTGGACATGGTGTGTTTTTGTGCTGCCTGCTACAAACCTAAGGATTCAGTTACATCTTCAGGCACCAGGGGGAAAACCATTGATAACAAGAGGACTCTGGGCACAGTTCACTTAAGGCCACTTTCATGGCTTCTCTCCAAGATGTAATCCTAGCACAGAGATCAATGGTTTAGCACCTCAAACGGCAAAGTCACACACAAAGGAGCACTTTGTATAAAACAATAATAGATGAGAGCGGCAGATCTCCTCCCTTCTCTCATCATCTCCCATGCACATCTGAAAATGAATGTTCTATACACTATCTGATGCTAAGTGACCCATTACTGCCTGAATGTGGCAGTTTTACACTGTATTTTAAGAGGGATGTTCAACAATTTGAGCAGACAGGTTATACTGCTGGGGATTGAAATGAAGACTTGTAGGATATTTACACTGGGATTAGTTACTGTCAGATGATGGGCATCACATACACACAGTTGGCTCGATGACTGCCATTGGGGGTAACTGGAGCTTACCAAGTGAGCCTCTATCCTGCACAGCATCTTTCTATGTTCATATTGTAGTCAGATCTTCACATATAAAGGGGGGCAGTAAAGGGGCCGAAGAATGGTTTATAAGTGATAGATAGGGCAATCAAGTCCCCATAGCTGAATCATTCACTTGGATTTGCTGGGCTAGGTAATATCTGAAGATTTCCAGTGTCACAAATTTACAGACATGGACTTCAGAGAAGAGGATAGTGATGTCTGCTCTGACATCACCCGGCCCTGCACATCAACAACTGCACCATTTGTAGCAAACATTTTAATTCATTTAAATGGGCCTTTTTAACTGCATGGATGCTACAGAGATCTAGAAACACCCCTCTGGCATCCAGGTGGTTAATTTTTATGTATGTTATTTTGCCCAAGTATTGCTCCCTTTTGACTTTGTACAGATGTTCTGTAAACGAATTGCGACACAAATGGGTCCTTAAGCTGACCTGGCAGCTCCGTGCACAGAGCTTTTTATTTGCAGTAATAATACACTATCTTTGGTTTCACTCCACTGGCAATGTGACATAAGAGTAAGCGATCCTCTCCAGAGCCCCTTAAAAATGCATGCAGAATGGGAGCTGAGAGACCTGTTAACACCTTAACTGCTGAGCAAGTCCATATATCTTTATTGTTCCTGCTGTATAAAGTCTGTTATGTCTTTGCGAGGACAGGGTACTTTTTCTCTCAACAGGGTATTGTTTGTCTGCTTCCCACCAGTACCGTTTGTGCTGGAGACAAAGCAGAATCTAATGCCTGTGGTGTAAGAGGAGGCTGTCCTGCTGCTGGATGGGCTAATAATGGGACTTGTAGTCCAGTAATAGTTGTTTAGCCACTGGCTGCTCACTCCTCATATAAAGGGACATATGCAGAAACTAAAAACAGACTCCATTCTAGGGCAAACCAACTGCAAAAAATACAATTCAGTGTGTGTTTTTAACCCATTCAGTGCTAGACAGGTCTCAATTGAGCTTTGAACCCCTTCAGTTCTAGACAGGGCTACAGCACATTGTGATGCAGTAATTTGGAGGCCTCACTAGCATTTAACTGGTTAAAATCAGTGGAAGTTTTATTTGGCTGGTATGATGCAGTTGATTCTCTTTCTTTGAGCATATTGAACAAAGTACCAAACCAATGGTTATTGCTTATGGATTTTCAGTGAGACACAGCTGTGCATGGGACACAACTGGCACACACTGGGTTAATAAGGGTCACAGTAGAGGGATATATTTTATATCTACCCTGAAAATAAAGCCATTTGAGCGTTCCCTTTACAATGAAGCCAAACTCCTCATATAACCTTTCTAACTAGTGACCGTCAGATTAAACTCAAGACTTTCATGTTCCTTCCAGGAAAGCTCCACCTTTCTCACATCTGTAACAGACTCATTTTACATTTGTATACATCTGTACATATCTGGTTCATTGCTTCCCAGGACTAAAATTACTTGTGTACAGTAGCACATGTTAACCATCTGAGTGCCAGAGGGGTATGCCAAGCATTGCTTTGCAATGTGTGGCATACCCCTCTGGCACTCAAAGGATTAAGGAGTAAAAATCAGATTAATTTTTTATTTATGTCCTGATAATCACTTAATCACATAAAAAATCTTAACTGTTGTGCTGAAATGCCAATGGGCAAAGACAAATTAGGGGCATAAAAGTGATCTTAAGCCTTTGAGTGCCAGAGTGATATCCCACGCATTGCATCGCAGTGAGCTGGATACCACTCTGGCACTCCAAAGGGTTAAGGCTATCACAAAAGGCAACTATTTTTTACACCTTTACTGCAGCAAAATATCTGCCTTAGCCATACTCACAATTTAGGATTTCTGTGCAAGCACGTCTATATACATGTGCAGCCAATTTATATGTGAAAATGGCAGCGGCATATATGTTTACACCACTTTTGTATATCTCCCTAGTGTATCTTATTCTGGGGATGTCGGCTACTCAAGTCCCACGCTGCCCTCTCAGCTCATGCTCTTCTTTCAAATTTCAATCAGTTAGCTTTTGAGCATGAATTTGAGTTTTTAAAGTGATAGCCAACCTATGTTTTGACTTTACATATTCTTTAAGGTCAAATTGCCCATTCTTTATTATTTTTCTATTCACCTTCCCCTTTGGTTTTAGTCTCTTATGTCCCTGACTTGGAGCTCCCTGAATTTGCTTCGAAAAAGAACAATGTTAAATTAATATAATGAAAAAGGATGGTAAAACAATGTAGAGAAGCCTTCCAAAAGAGCACACAGGTCACTTGGTGCTGCAAAGACTGTAGCATTGTATCTGTATCTATCTCTGCTTTCACAGTGTCTTACTGTAGGCTGTCTGGAAACAGATCAAGGGAGAGCAATGGGAAAAAGTAGATAAATAATGAAAGATAATTATGCACTTACTAACTATGAAAGTCATTGAGATTATCTTTAACCCTTTAAGTGCTTGAGGGGTATGCAACACATTGCTTTGTCACTCAAAGGGTTAAAGGGAAAAAATGGGCAGGAGGAGAAGGAAACCTATGTAATAGGCTATATATCTATAATAGCAAGTCGTTTGTGAGGTCAATTGGAAGTATAAAGGATACATTTCCCAATGTGTTGGAGACCCCTCTGGCACTCAAAGGGTTAAAGCCACTAGTGTAGTACAATTAAAGGGATAGTAATGGTTAATTTTAAGTTGATTTAATATTGTAGACATTAAAAAAGGTTAACATCTATGTAAGTCTTATCTCTCAAATCTTTATGGTTTGAGAGAGAGAACCTGCTAAAGTCACCTTTTTCTGGCTGTTTCATTCAAGTCTGCCATCTAGCTGAGAGCTGCAGATTCCAGTCATTTCACCAGACAGAGGCTGTTCAGCAGAGCTGAAATCACGCTATTTAGATTGGCAACAGTCTACAAAGTGTGCTTGCTGAAGAGCTGCATCTGGTCGTGCAACCAGAATCTGCTTCTGACAGCTTTACAGCTCATCAAGCAGAAAGGGGAGGGGCCAGAGAACTTTATTTTCCTATCTCTCAAACCATAACGGTTTGAGAGATACAAATAAGTGCAAGTACTCTTTTAATTTTATATACCATATAGTTAATATTTTTTTCTGACATTACTATCCCTTTAAGTGAAGGATATTGGAAAGGATGGGAATGCTTACAAGCCAGTATGAATAAGCTTTATCTTGTGAAAATAGGATTTTTTACCAGTTCTCATTTGACAGGAGAGAGAGGATAAATTCTTCTGAGAGAAACAAGCCTGTGCCGCTGACTGTAAGTCGACAGACTCCGAGAAAGGTCACCATCTATTTTTCATGAGTTAAGAGGCAATCATTGATTTGCTGGTCACTTTACCTTCTGTCTGTACATTTAGGACATTGCTGAACTCAAGGCTTGTTTGTTGTAGCAATATAGATCTGAGAAAGCTATATCCATTTGAAGGTATTGACATAATAATGGCATTTAGCATAGTGCATGTGATTGGTGTACAGAAGTCTAGGTTGACAAATTGGAAATGAAAGAATAGTATTTTTATTCTCTGGAACGTACTAATAGCAGGCTCTTCTTATGGATTCAGGGCCACATGCACAGGAAAAAATGAATTCTGAAACAAAGCTTCTGTCAGACTATGAGGAAGATTCACTAAGCGGTAATAAAGAGGTTATAAAGTCAGGGCCGGATTTACATCTCAGGAGCCTGTAGGCACAGAACTGTGAAGCGCCCCCCCCCCCCCAATTTCCCATCTCCACTGGACACCTCCACAATGCTCATCGGCTTCATATTGCCCCTCACCTTGCCCCCCCATCAGCTCTAACTTGCCCCCCATCAGCTCCATATTGCCCCTCACTTTGCCCCATCATCTCAAAATTGCCCCTCGCATTGCCCCATCATCTCCATATCCCCTCACATTGCCCCCAACCCCATCAGCTCCAACTTGCCCCCCATCAGCTCCACATTGCCCCCACCATCTCCATGTTGACCTCCATAGGCTCCAACTTGCCCCCCATTAGCTCCACATTGCCCCCACCATCTCCATGTTGCCCTCACATTGCCCCCCTTCGGCTCCAACTTGCCCCCACCATCTCCAGGTTGCCCTGACATGGTCTGTTTCCTACCTCCCTGGTAGGAGATCTGTCATCTGTGCCTCCTTGGCACAGTCCTGTAGTTGATGGAGCTCCCTCGCGGCCTCCTATTCAGGAATGCAGAGCGCTGGGAGATGATGTCATCTCCCAGTGCTCTGCATTCTTAAAGATGCGACGAGGGAGCTCACCACCTACTGGACTGTGCCAAGGAGGTACAGACATGTCCTGCCGGGGAGGTAGGAAATAGGGAAGGGGGGGGAGGGGGCAGCGCCAGCAAGGTGACTACTTTTTTTTTTTTTTTTTAATTAAAAAAAAAAAAAAAAAAAAAAAAAAAAACCAATGGCAGGTGCCCCTCGGTGGCGTGCGCCTGTAGGCAGGTGCCTACTTTGCCTAATGGCAAATCCGGCCCTGTATAAAGTGGAGATAATTTCTCCAGTGATATCACTTCTCCAATTCCTATGTTATTCTATGGAGCCAATGCACTAAGATTTCTTAAAGGGATAGTAATACTTCGTTTTAACTTTATTTTATTTTGTAGGCATTAAAAAAACATGAAGAATGATATAAGTCTCATCTCTCAAACCTTTATGATTTATGAGATATTCACAAGCAAAGTATCCCCTCCCGCCCCTTTTACCTAGTGTAAGTCATCTCTTCTCAGATGTGAATCTGGTTGTAAGACCAGACAGATAACAGCAGGGGACAATCTTCTTTGTATGAAAACAATGAAAGCCCTTCCCCTCTTGACACGTTTTTCAGCTTTTTCCCTTATCTTAATTAAGATTGTCCCTCTCTGCAGTCTACCTGGGCACCTCCCTTCTGATCTGGCTGAACAGGGGGGGGGGATACTTTGTGAAGATCTCTTAAACCATAGAGGTTTGAGAGATAACTTATATCATTCTTCATGTTTTTTTAATGACTACAAAATAAAATAAAGTTAAAACGAAGTATTACTATCCCTTTAAACCTTGGAGATCTTATTGTATAGGCTGTATAGAATAACATAGGGACTGGAGAAGTGATAAACTGAAGAAGACCTCTCTACTTTATCACTGCTTAGTGAATCTCCTCCTTGTCTTTTGGATTTCCCAGCTTGACCAAAGCTGAATTAATCAAAATGATTAAGCCTTTGATTAACTCGTCTGTTCTCAAGCAGGGAAATCCTGAAGTCTTGGCCTGTCAGTGGACCCTGCGCTCTCCCAAGTGATCCTGCCACACGTGAGTCAACTGCCAGTGGTCTGTGTGGCACAAGGAGGCGGATGTAGTAAGACTTAGGGGGAAAACAGCTACATCTTGGGGAGATGGCACATTCATATTGATTACATGGTGCTTTTAATGCCTTGAATGCCATTACTTCTCAATGTGTTGGAGACTACTAGCATTTGCTCTGTTAATAATAAGTTTTAAATTGTTATTTATGGTACAATTGGTTTGCTTCACAATTGCTCCAGTACTACTTATTACTTGCCCCTCATATCCCAAGGCCTGCAAATCACTACACTGACTCTTTGGAGGGAGTGAGGATGGCAGCATTAACATGTACCTAGTTTTTCAGGGGGGAATTCTTTATGTCCTATGATGCAGTTGGTTTTCCCAAGACTTGTGTCTTTGTGCAGATGGGCAGTTGAATGCAGAAGACCTGAGAAGGGAGAGTCATCCTTGGGGTGTGGGAGTGATGAGTGGAGAGCGAGGAGAGATTTGTTGACCAAGGACAGGAGGAGACTATGGTTAATTACCAACTATGTCAAATAGTAAAAGTATCACCAGATACCAAAGTACTCGTATTTGAACAACTATGCAGTGAAACAGTAGATTGTGGTCTTGTGATCATCAGGAAAATCACAGATCCTGAATTATGTGCGTATTTTGAGAGAATTATGATGGTAAAAAATTGTGATTTAACCCAGATGGGTAGCCAATACATTAGCAAGCAATGCCTTAGCTACCGTTCTGTCTCTCAAATGGTTTTAATAATCAGCAGAATGAGGCTAGAACTGCTGTGCATGTGTGTGTGACCTAGATAGCAGCATTACCCCACACCTGCTCAATCCCATTGGCTAATTCCCAGAGCTGTACTCTTGCTGAAATGTCTGTAATCCTTTTAAATGGCAGGCCAGGCTTTGCTTCTTTCTTCTTTGACTTCTTGAGAGTCAGAGAAGTGTTCAATGTTTTGTCCCAGTCTGGGACATAAAGGGTTAACCCCTTGGATGAATTGCATTGATTTGGAGACATTTCTGTCCCCCATTAGGTTAATTTTACTTCTTCCTTGTAGGTAAATTAACACCAAGAAATTAAGAAAAACTGGTGTCATCTGTTACAATAGCAAAGCTAATTATGTCAATGCAGTTCAACTCCTCTCATATAAGCTGTTCTGTAATGGATAGGTACCTCTTAATCTATTCAGTGGGCTAATTTCTAGCCATTATAACCTCCGATCCCATTTTATTCATAACTATTAAATAATAAAAATGCACAAAATGTGTACAATGTTTAACCCTATTAAAGACCAGATGGTTGTTCAACACATTGCAAAACAATGCATTGCACTCCTTTCTGTCCTTAACCCCTTAACGACCAGCGGTCGCGGGGTGTGTGGTCCTTTAAGGACCCCATAGAGAAAGTCCCGAACTGAGGGACTGAAAGAGATTGCTCCGGTCTTGGAGCGATCAAATTCAGTCACCGGTAGTAATAGTACGTGATGTACCAGGACCGTCACTGGTCCTTAAGTGCCGGACCAGCGTGACGGTCCGGGTACGTCACCGGACGCTAAGGGGTTAAAGGGATATTAATGTTTCACAAAAACAGCAGCTCCAATTAATCTTCATAGTATTTGGGTCATGGAGAGTTATTTCAGTACTGTCAGAGTTGTAGTTCAAGAGTAATTGAATGATAAGTTAGCCTCCTCCCGCCGCTTTTATCTAGTGTAACTCACCTCCCCTCAGATGTGGAATCTGGCTGCTACACCAGACAGATAACAGCAGGGGACAATCTCCTTACTGTGAGTACAATGAAAACCCTGCCCCCCTTGACAGGTTTATCCATTATGTTAATTGAAAATTGACCCTCTCTGCAAGCCATCTGGACACCACCTTTCTGTTCTGAGGTGAGCGGTATTACATCAGTAAAAGGTGCAGGAGGGGGATACTTTATCGTTCAATTACTCTTGAACTACAAATCTGACAGTAATGAAATAACACTCTCCACGGCCCAAATACTATGAAGATTAATTGGAGCTGCTTTTATTGTGAAACATTACTATCCCTTTAAAGGTTTAGTACTTTCATGTAACTTAACTGTTTGTGTAAGAAGGGTGAGATTTCATCTGCTGTTTTCCCCTGGCTAAAGGGATCTGCTTTTAGTTATACTTTACACAGTTCAAGGGGTTGAATCTTTAATTGTCTTGTTTTTTTATGTATAAATCCACAAGCATGCTGCTACAACTTTAACACTTTGAGCGACAGAGGGGTATGCATCAAATTGCGTTGCATACCTGTCTGGCACTCAAAGGGTTAGTATTATTAACACGCTGTGTCTGTGATGCTGCAGAAGGGAAAACATATTTATGGAAATGGATATGCACAATATGTTTTTGTTCTGTTCTGTATGTGTAACCTTCATCATAGGTTAGGGGTGCCCCCAGAAAATCCAGATTACCTGATGGGGGAGGGGTGCCTTGAGCAAACAAGACTGAAAACCATTGACACAGACAGTGTGTTATAACGTAACCCTCTGATGACCAGAGGAGTGGGCAATGGTTTGCAGAGCAATGCATTTCACCTCTCTGGACCTCACTAACATCCAAGGGGTTAAAGTAACATTGGGTATTTTTGAGCACCCGCCTTGCTGCATTAGCTCAGTGCTGGCCAACCTGAGGCGCTGGAGCTGTGGAGGACTGCAACTGCCATTATCCCCCCCCCCCACACACACACACACACACGCACACACACGCACACACGGATTGGCTACTACCCCCTCACCCCTGAATCCACCTCCTGTTCTGTAAGCTTCTGCGTAGGAGCACTTGCTCTAACACTCTAGCAGTCCTGTGGAGTATTTGTGTGTGTTATTTTCTGTACGTCTCTTCAGTACTGGAGATCAACAGTGCACTTCAATTCAGAAAGCTGCTGTCGTCTTTTTTTTTTTTTTATGGTTTCTGATTGCCAGATCAACCTGCAGTATGTTGCTGCTTGAGCCTAAAACAGGTTAAGTTTTTGAACTGACAAGGAACAGATCCCTAATGCATTTCTGTCCCTGATGGTGTTTACTGTTGTTACCATTATATCTGAAATCCTTTTATTTATTGCCACGTGATATCTTTTCATCTGGTTTGCCTCTTGCTTCTCTCTGTTTCTGTAAAGCTTTTTTACTTCCTGTAATGATACTATCAATCACTGTCAGGGAGCAAGCAGGAGTACTTCTAAGGACTACTTAGAGACTTATCAGACATCAAGAAGGTACTTTCCACTCATTGGACGGATATTGTCTTCTCAATGGGAATGTTTGCAGTGTCTGAAGTGCCGTGAAAAATGTGTTTTTCTTGTGTAATGTCTTCATTTTTCCCTCTTTCAAAACACAATTTCCATTGGTTACACCCAGGAGAACACATCTTTGAAAGGTAGCTGTGTTACATAAGTTGAAATGTGTTAAAGCAGATTACCAGTCTATTCCTCTGGGTCTGATGCATTTATATCATTGCCTGTGAGGTGCCCCTGGGACCTGGAATGCAGAGTTGTTTTATGTTGTTACTAGATACAGGCTGAAGAGGCTCAAGCCCTGGGTATTGTTGCCAGCTTGAAGAGTGTATTGCACGGAGGGGAAATTCTTTGAGCATAAGAGCCAGGGCTCCTAAAATTTCTTTGCTGGCTCCTAATTGTAGGGGATATTTTATATATAAAAATACAATTTCCAGCTGGCTCCTAAACATTTTGTCTGGCTACAAAGGTTTTAATATACTTTGTATATTTGTCCACCCCTGGTGTAATTCAGTGATTCAGCAGATTCCGGTCATTTGACCGGACAGCGGCTCTTCAGCAGAGCCCAGATTGCACTATTTAGAAATAAATACTTCATTGGAAATGGTCCAGGCTGTTTCAGAGAAGTCTGCCATCTAGTTGACAGCAGGAGATTCCCAGACCGTTTGGCGGCTCTTCAGCAGAGCCGGAATCGTGTTATTTAGAAATAAATACTTAACTGGAACGATTTACAAAGTGCGCTTTGTTTGCAAGCACGCTTTGTAGACTATTCCAATTAAGTATTTATTTCTAAATAGCGCAATTTCAGCTCTGCTGAAGAGCCGCTGTCCGGTCAAATGACTGGAATCTGCTGCTGTCAGCTAGAGTGCTGACTTATCCAACACAGCATGGAAGGGGCAACTTTAGCCAGTTATAGCTCTCAAACTATTAAGGTTTGAGAGATGAGACTTAAATCAATGTAATTCCTTTTTAGTGCCTACAATATTAAAGAAACTTAAAATTAAACATTACTATCCCTTTAATGGAATGACTTACCTAGGTAGATGTCTTTCAGACATTAGTTATATCTATAGATTATTTTGATCTTTTTTCGTACACTGCAAAATGTCTATCTTGTATACCTTACTATCTAGTCAGTTCTGTTGAAGGCCATTGTTTGCTGTGGGGAGGTGTGATCTAGAGGCAAGCTTTGAATAGTCACAACTTTATACAGAAACTGCTTATATAGTGTAGGACAATTGATACACCTGACTGCCTTATGAGTAATACCTACTTAGGTTAATAGTTTCGCTTTCACACTAGGGTATAGTTTCGCTTTGATGTAAAAACCTGTCGTGCAGAATGCCAGCCTTGATTGGCTATGGACATGTTAATACTTATTGGCTATTTTCTCTGCCTAGCCTTCCTTCCTCTCCCCATTTAGCCTTTGCACTGGGTTAAATGCACGTTAGATTCCCCATAGAGGATGTCTCAGCATGAGTCTGCAGCCTGATTTGAGACACAGAGCAATTAGCCACACTGCGGAATGCAAGAACACACTGAGTTCTGAAGTGCTGCACATGCTTTAACGAGGATCAGTTTACCAGACCTGTAAATTCAAAGTGGTTTGGGGCAGTGCAGTAATCTTGAATGAAATCAGAAACCTGCTTCTCTTCACCTGGGTTCCATTACACTGTTTCTCTGTCCTATTGCACTCGGAATGTTCTTGCCTTTCTGCCTTCTGGAAAACAATAATGTTTTCCATCCAATTTGTGTACAGGACATGCTCTGTTTGTGATTAAAATGGCATTGCAATGGTTCCCCTGTGGAGCTTGTGATATAACAAATAATGATCTCATGCATTTTGATTGTACAGGAATGGGCAACAGGCTCCACCAGCTGTTACTACAGCTCCCATCATCCTCTGCTGGACAGCGGAGGATGATGAAAGCTGTAATCCAGCAACAGCTGTTGGGCTGCCCACCCCCTGCCTTAGCAATTCCAACTAGTGTTGGGTTTTATCCCAGACTGAGGTCACCTATGGGTATCTAGAATATCAGCTTTTCACATCAGATTTGTGTTATTTACTAAAGGCAGAGGTCACAGTTAGGAGTGTGAGTTGTCAGTCTGCACTCAGTAACTGCCTTCCTGCCTTCGAGAACTATTACAGTTTTCCAAACAACACCTTTACAGGAGGGAAGGAGTGACACTGGGGGAGATTCACTAAACTCTGATAAAGTGGAGATGTCTTCTCCAGTATCACTTCTCCACGATCGATTCTTTGGAGCCTATGATTTCTTCAACTTTGGAGATCTTAGTGAATAGGTTCCATAAAATAACATAGGAACTGGAGAAGTCACCTGCACTTTATCACTGCTCATTGAATCTCCCTCCATATATATGTACCTCGGAGCACCTACAGTTTACACAGGAAATTGCTAATACAACTTCCTACCTTGTACTGTGCCATGTGCCTGTGATGGTGACTTAAGCCTGTCAGAATCCCATTATTATATGCAGCATAATGATTGTCAGTAACTTACAAATATCTGGCAAGTTTTATTTTATTTTTTTGTGAATTTCTGAACCTGTAATGGGAATGTTATACTGAGGAAGCAGAGAAGCAATTGGCTCTTAAGATACTTAAAAGTAATGTTAAGAGGTGTCTCTTCTAATGTGTAAAGATGAACTCGGGGGGTAGGCAATCTGCAGCTCTCCAGATATTTATAGACTACAACTCCCATTATCCTCTGCCAGTCTTTTTAGTTAAGAAGCAGCTGGAGAGCTGCAGGTTGTCCACATCTGATGTAACTTAAAGGAAATGTAGAACCTCCTAATAATAATCCCCCACTTTACCATAATCTGGCCTAAAGTTAAAATAGGCACAGTGAGACAGATCTGTGCACATTGGTTCCCAAGTAAAGACTTGAATTAGTTGTGGATATCATGTCGGTAGAGGTGGACAGGAATCTTCTTTTACAGAACTCTAAACTCTTCTTAGGAAGGAGGACTTGGGGCCTAATGCAATTCTGGAACAAGCCAGCCCTCACCCTTGGTGACAAATACAAACTTTCTAAATTTCCATTGATTTAAATAGGGCCTTTAACCCATTGAATGCTAGAATGCTTGGAGACCTCTTTAGTATAACCTCTTAAGGACCATTGATGTGGCAGGACCGTCACGCTGGTCTGGCACTTAAGGACCAGTGACGGTCCTGGTACGTCACGTACTTTTACTCACCGCGCTCCTGTAGTTCGGCGTCAAAGTTTTCTATGTGGTCCTTAAGGGACAGCACACCTCGGGACCACTGGTCCTTAAGGGGATAATAAAACAACATGTTGGTTGTTGTTTTTTATTTATTTTATTTTTTTTTATTGTCCCCTACAATGAAAATGGTTTGCTCCAAAAAAAATTTTTTTTTTTTCCTCCCATAAGGCCTTTAGGATTTTCTGCCCGGATTAAAGTAAATTAAGTTATTATAAGGTTTTTTGTTTTTTTAACTAGGTGCTTTTAAATTCAGCTTGTTCCTCACATGACTTCATCAGGGTTTTAAGTTTAGAATGGGGAGGCAATATGTACTTGATAGAACTTGCCTGAAATGCGGTATCTTACTGAGGTAAGCGAGTGACAAAATCCAATTTTATTTTTTTTTTGTATAATATATGCTTTATACGGGGTTAAAATTTGGGTAATCTGTATGGAGAAGCTCAGGTTTGTGTTTTACTCTTTTTTAGCCTTAGGTTAGGTTTTTACCTAGTGTGGGGACTTTGAGACCGCCCTATTCCTTGCTGCTCTCCATACTTTATTCACTTGGGGTTCAACTGATTATATATGTACTAGTTGAAGAGCCCATTACACGGGCCACAGTGCCACTGCCAGCTGGTCGCGGGGCAGTCATGCACAGTAGAGACTGCCCATGCCGTGGCTGATACAGAGCGGGCCGCTCCAAAGGAACTTCCCGCTCTGTATCAGCCTCGTCACAGGCAGTCTCTACTACGCATGACTGAGTCGTTACACACATTTTAGCGCATTATTATATAGGATATGTTATGGTGTTCTAGTACTGTGAGTCTTTTCTTTAATTCTCTTAATTGGTCCCGTTTTGTATGGAAGATCCTAGAGCCATAAGGCATTAATCTGCAGTATTGCCTCCTTGTACTTGAAGGCTTCATGTGTGTCCATCATTATTAAGGAAATGTATCTGTTCCCTGCATGTGCTTAATCCCAGCCTTCCCTCTACCGTTTATCCTTTTTCTCTAGAAGCACTTTTGTGCTAGGACAGGGCGTTAGGAGGATCTCACAGTTCTGTGTGGCACAGCCTCTGCCCTCACAGGCCTTTCAGGAGAACAACTGAGCAGCACTCTGTGATGCAACTCCTGTCACCAGCAATCCGTCTGCTCTGCTATTGAAACAAGGCTGACTATTTATCACACAGGATCATCCCGGAACTGTCAGATCCCTAATATTGTGCTAATATATTGTACATATACAGTAATCTACAGTCAGGCCTTGCTCAATTATTCATGACTGCTCAGTGGGAGATGGTGATATTATGAAAATTGTCATTAGCTGGCAGAAGCGGCTTAAATGAACATGAACACCTAAAATGAAATAGCTTATAACTTTAAATATCATTTGGTTACAGCTAGCATATGTAAAAATTAATTATTCATAAATCACGTCTCTAAAATATAATTCCCAACTTGTGTAACCTCTTCTATTCCTGGAGCATTTATTTCATTTTATTTAGGCTGTAATGAAATCTAGGAGCTGGAGTATGTTTATTGTGTTTGTGTACCCACTTTTTTTTTTTTTTTTTTTTTTAAAGGCTTTTGTCTCAGCCATTTACAGAAAATCCTGGATAATCACCTCAAAATTGCTATGGTACTTTAGGCAAGAATGGCTTCCCATGCAAAGATTAGATTGTAGCCCTCAGAATCCAAATAGATACATTTTACAGATCCTAGCACGCAGTACAGTGTATTAAGCGTATAATCCTAAACCATTGTGTTTGTGTTTCTTTAATCCTCTGAGCCAGCCACATATACCTGCATGTCCAAGCCAACATTTTAGGTATGTCTTGTATTCCTTTCCTTCATATCTGTATTGTAGTATCATTGAAATGGTAGAAATGTGTGTTTAAAAACAAAACAAAACAAAAAATTCCCTATAGCTCTACCTTATGGAAATAATTGTGCACATCAGCCTAGGGTATAAAGGCAAAAATACCCTAATTTGATGTAGGTGAATATCCCTCCCCCCCCCCCAAAAAAAGGATTTTGTCTTAAAGACCTTTATATCATATCTGTAATGGTTAAAAAGAAAAGTGTCAGGTGTAGTTTAGCATTTCTATGGTATGTCAATCCATACCAATGGGGAACCGTTTTTCTTTGGTTGGTATAAAGTACTGAATACAGTAGCAAATTCTCTGGTTTTCAAAAATGTTAATACATTTGAACTGGTGGAAAACAATTCCCTATAGCTACACCTTTTGGAAATAATCATGCACACCAGTCTATGGGAAAGAAAGGCAAAGATGCACTAATTTGATGCAGATGAATGATATATGATATAAGCTTTAATACATTTTCTTTTGTATGTCTAAAGGTTATGACCATTTATTTCAGTGTAGACATTCTATTTAATAAAAGGAAATCAGTAGGTATAGTTTTGTGCTTCTGGCACCCCATACATTACGCCAAGCCATACCAATGTGGCACAATTTTTCCTGCATGGTCAGTAGCTAATGAATACAGCAGGAAATTCCAGTTTTCAACAATATTAGTACGTTTGAAGGGGGTGGAAATTTTAAAAAATGCCAATTTTGTTCCTTAAATACCACCTTCTGGAACATTTGTGCACACCATCCTAGGGGTAAAAAGACAAGTGACCACTCATTTGATGCAGTGGAATATCTGCTTTCTTGGAATATGTGTTATTGAGCTATTTTAGGGTAATTTTACCATGTAATCAATGGAATATGCATTTTAGTTCATAAAGTTGAAAATACCCTTCTGCGCTCCTGTTAATTAAGGATCTTCACAGGCCATGCATAAAGGTAAAACTACATATTTGGTATTTTTTTTACTCGGGGTGGGGGTGGGCTTTTAAAAATAATTGAAACGTTCACAACCAGCATAAATGTTTTTATATATATATATATATATATATATATATATATATATATATATATATATATATATATATATATAAATTTATTGGTATGTGACTTATATATATATATATATATATATATATATATATATATATATATATATTATTATTTTTTTTACTCTTAATATTTGACATCACATCTTGTCTCACTATGTGAAAAAACAATGCTAATGCTCAATCCATTCTGAAAATAAACTATGTATTGTTTTACATATGTAACTAGAAACTTACCAGCTGGAATCATACCTAAACAGACAGCAAAAATGCTAAAAATGTGTTTGTCCTACATTGTATAAAATGTGGTCCAAGCTCCTGGCATTCAAAGGGTTAAAGAATTTACTCTGCTGTGTCTTCATTCACAATGCATTGGAGATGTCTAGCACCACAGGGGTCAGTTAACATTCTTCTGCTTAAGATGTGTAGTTTATAATCCACCAATTTTTTTTCTTTGTTTCATCATGCCCATAACATACACATACTTTTGTAATAACACCTATTTATGTGGAAGAGTACACAAAGGAGTACACAGCTGACAAGCAAATAAATAAATAAATATATATATATATATACACTTTCTGATATTTATACAGCATAAGCAGTGCCAAGGATGATGTTGGTTGAAATGTTAAAAAGGTTAAGGATATCTGCCTGCACAGAGTTGCCAAGATATTAGACTGATCTCTGTGGGTTTACAACTGACTCCACAGACGTGTAATTCAGCGCTAGCTGGCTCTCTGTCACCTTCATTGATCCTTATTGAGCTGATTACTGTTAATCTCCAAAGGTAATTCCCTTGTCTTTTTTTATCAAATGCAACAAACATGATGAATGCATTGAATACAGTGTTAGTGTAACCTCTCTAAAACTTGTATTTCATATTACTGTAGGCTTTAAAGCTTTTTAGAATATTATGACTTTTCCAGTGTAAGAAAGTTTGTGTATCAAAGGCAAAATCCCCATTGTCTTATGGTAGTAAATGTTTTAAATGGGGAATTGTAATAAGTGATCCTTGGGCTGTGTTCTCACCTGCAACTTGAATGCTTTCCATTTTAGCGTATGCCAGGCAGTGCATCCCAGTTTATCTCAGATGTCCTGTGCTCCTCCTGCTAATCTCACATGTGGGATATATAATTGGCTGATACTCACATGAGTTGCCCATTAACTGGAGGATGAGAATTACATCATTAGTTCAGATTTGCTTGTGTGATTGATCTCTGCAGTTAATAGTCCACCTTACAGATCAGAGTGCTGGAACCAAGGCTGTGTCCAAAAGTAAGTATGAGTTGCAGCATGCTGTGTTCCGTACTTTCTGCAAGGTAGATATTACCAGTATGAACAGCACCACTGGGGACAAGTTCTTCTAGATAGGTTTGTTTAGAGCAGCATTATTAATACATTTCTAAAGTCGTCACTGTGAACATTACTTTAAAGAATAAGAAAACTTTTATCATGTAAAAAATAAAACAAAAATGTTAAAGGGATCTTTTTACTTAGTAAAATAAGGGTACTCCCACTGAAGACAGTTGCTTTATTCAAAAGTTATAGTGGCTACTGTTCCTATCAAATTGTAGGAGAACACACAAGGTAAACTCTATGCTTGCTAACAGTTTGATAGTAAAAACAATAATCAGGAGGTGGCTGTAAAACTAACCAGTTTGGTGGTATTATGCCCCTAGCATACTAAATAAAATGTATCCAGCTTCTTCTGCTAACTGTTGGAGACCGTGCTGAGATTGTGGAACCCATCTTCCCATATGGTGAAGCTGCCCTGAACTCTGCCCTCTGTGAAACTGTTGTTTCAATGCAGTAAAAGGTAGAACCTCCTTTTTTGTTTCTCAAAACCCTGAGGCATTTCTGATTATTGGTCTTGATAATTCACAGTCCACTTACTCCTTCTGGTGTCACATGCTCTCCTTGACACACAAATATGCATTGCTCACAACTGGAAATCCTCCTGCTCCTCTGATTTGGAAATCTGTACTACATATTATCAACAGTTAATGAAATGAAGAAAATCTCCCATCTCTTGAATGACAAACAATGCCTACTCTGGGTGAACTTCCATCAAGCTTGAGAGATATAATCTACAGTTAATACACCACTGGCAGGACCTCTAACTGTGGATATCCTTCTTCTTAGAAATCACATATATGAGTGTAGCCCTTCTACATACTCCTCCTATCAATACTTTATCTTCTTTCTCTTTTCTTCCATTTTTTTCATTAAAAAGTTTTCTTGTCATTTAACCCCTTTAAAACTCTGGAGAGGTGTTGCTTTGCAGTTCATCACTGACTTCTCCATCTTCCAGGTGGTTAAGGAGTTAATGTATACTAGTTGAAGAGCCCGTTACATGGGCCACAGTGCCACTGCCAGCCGGTCGCAGGGCAGTCATGCTCTGTATCAGCCGCGGCCAGGCAGTCTCTACTGCGCATGGCTGCGTCGTTACACACGTTTTAGCAAATTAGTATATAGGATTGTAGCGCTTTCCATTTGATATAGGAATGTAAAGTGTCCAGCCCTTTTGCTGATGCCAAAAAACAGCCTGAAAAGTATGTGACCGTGTCTCTTACTTACTTGTACCTACGTTTTGAGTGCCAGAGTGGTATTGGACTCATTGGGTTGCAGTATGTTTATCTCTTTAAAGGGATAGTAATGTTTCATAATAAAAGCAGCTCTAATGAATCATCATAGTATTTGGACTTTGGAGAGTGTTATTTCAATTCTGTCAGAGTTGGTAGTTCAAGAGTAATTGAATGATAAAGTTCCCCCTCCTGCCCCTTTTACTGATGTAACACTGCTCAGCCAGATCAAAAGGGTGGTGCTCAGGTAGATTGCAGAGAGGGACAATCTTCAATTAAGATAAGGGAAAAAGCTGAAAAACTTGTCAAGGGGGGAAGGGTTTTCATTATACTCACAGTAAGGAGATTGTACCCTGCTGTTATCTGTCTGGTCTGTGGACTGCATTCCACATCTGAGAAGAGATGGCTTACACTAGCTAAAAGGGGCGGGAGGGGGAAACTTTATCCTTCAATTACTCTTGAACCACAACTCTGACAGTACTGAAATAACATTCTCTATGGCTCAAATACTATGAAGATTAATTGCAGCTGTTGTTTTTGTGAAACATTACTATCCCTTTAATCCTGGGATATGTCTGGTGATTTCTCTCTGGGAGAGTGTCTGTCACTCATTTGTAGCCTCCACTCACCATGTCTTTGTCAGAGAGCTAGCAGAGATAAGGAAAGAGTGGGATGGATTGTTTTACACTGAGATATCGACACTATATAGTTCTTTGTGAATATAAAACAACACAGAAGTCTGTGATCACAGTTTACGTAACCCCTTAGTTAGTAGACATTTCTCCAACTTATTTTGAAGCAATTTTTTGATGGCCTGCCTTGCATCCAATGTGTTAACCCACAGATCCTCAGACTGTGTTCTGTTGAACACTAGGGTTTCCCTGAAGAAGTACAAGGGCTTCCATGGAGCAGAGGTCAGTAATGAACATCTCTGGGCTGTCGGACAGTGTATGTTTGTTCTGTGGCTAGCAGTGGACTTGTAGGATATTTTACATGTTTTACACTGCTGTTTTATTTTCTCATAGATGTATCTTACAATATTCAGGATAAAAAATACCTAATAAATATAGAGCTACCGTAATTACAAATATCATCTAGTATTTAACTCCTTGGGGCCCAGAGGTTGTGAAGCAATTCACATCCCTCCAGTCCTCAAGGGGGCAATATACTGATTTCTGCAACTGATTAAAAAAAAAAAGTAATGGATACGTATCTGGCACAGAACAATACTGAGAATTATGATAGATGGCTTCAAAGCAGTTAGGATGTTGATCCAGGGAACTATCTGACTGCCATTCGGAGTCAGGAAGGAATTTTTTTACCCATTTTGGGGCTTCCCAAAGAAAATGATTTCCTTTTTGCTTCCACACAGTTAGGATTCTGTTTTTAGTGTCAAACTGGGCAACGAAGAGGTGTACAAATGTCCTAATTTTCTATAACAAGGAATCTGCCCATATTGAAGGCATCTGGTCTCTTCTAGCTGGCACTCCTATGTTTACCTAATGCTGTTCTGGCTCCGTATGCAGAGATGAAAGAAAGGAAGACGGGGAAGGATGTGACATGGAAGTTGCAGAATACTGTTAAGCAGTTACAACTGTCATCTACTAAAATGTCAGCTACAATGCCATAGCTACCCTTTGAGTGTCATAGAGATCTACTGTGAATTGTGTTGCAATGTGTCGTATACACCTGGCAGTCAGAGGGTTAAAGGCTAGGTTGCTGAGCTGGTTAGACACCTGTGTGACTGGGTGACTGCATAGTTTCCTCCTTGTAAGAATGGTATCGTCTGTAAGAAATACAAGCCTGATTTCCTTCTGTTCAGTTTACTAAAGCTCTGATTGCTATGACAAGGCTGAATATTTTCTTTCAAACTAGGGCTGTGTTCAGGATGTTAACCCTTTGAGTGCCAGGGGGTATGCAGTGCATTGAAGTGCAATGTGTTGTGTACCCCTCTGGCACTGAAAGGGTTAAAGTGGTGGGATTCTGGGAAAACAAGCTGCACCATAGAGGACATAAGCAGTTCCCTGATTTAAATGGGACTTCTAACCCTTGAATTCTAGAGGGGAAAACACATTGATGAAGTTAAAATCTCCATTTAAATGTACATTTATTTTTGCACTTGGTGCAGTGGGTTTGCTCCAGAATTGTTCCTCTTTAGCTTGGAGTATAATACCCAGAATTCCAAAATCAAAATATATTACCTGTACAGTGGTAACCTCAGTCTAGCCATTGCAGCTATAAACGATGCGCATTATAACATGTATTCTGGGGTTTGTACGAAGCTGTGTATGTTTATAACCTCTTGCACTCAAAGGGTTACTGCATTTCAGCCCTTTTTATTGTGATCGTGTCCCTTTAATATTGAACACTAAGCTGCCAGCCCAGCTCTTCTAGGTAATCAGTCAGGGGTGGGGGAGGAAGATGCACATTCTTACTTTCCTGCACAAGACATTGCAAAGGAATGCGGCACTGAAAGGGGTTAATACACAAACTACAAACTTTGTACGTTATTTCTTTAAGTAGTTTATGTGCACTTGGAAGTCATTGAGCTAGGATTTCACTTACAGCCTCAGAGGGCTGTGCCACACGTGTGCGACTAGTGTGATATTTACACAGCAGTGGGTTATGCTCTCTGTGGCCCATAATAAATCCAACCACCATCAAAAGAAAACAGGAGCAGACCACAGAGGCTACTGGCTTGGAATGTGCTTTTATCCGCTTAGGATCCCAAGTCCCATCCCCTGAGAGACAACATGTTGTGTGTCACAGGATAAAATAAAACCTTTTAGTCTCATCCTATATAATAATTCACTAAGGATGTTTGTCAGAAGCCGTCTTGCGCAGTAGAGACAGCTGTGTGCAGTGCAGTCATGCGCAGTAGAGACTTCTCTCGTTGCGGCTGATACAGAGCGGGGCGCTCCAAATTCAGATCGGAGTCCTCTCTGCGTACCTTCCTGGGGCCAGAGAGGGCCACGGTCTGAATTCGGAGCGCCCCGCTCTGTATCAGCCGCTGCGCGTTCCAGCAGTCAGTACTGTGCATGACCACAGCGCCACCAGTGTTGACCCGTGTACACGGGCTTTAAAACTAGTATATAATAAAAACCATAAACCTATTTATATTGTGGACTATAGCTTCCCCAAAGGGGATGAATTAAAAATTCTTATTGATTTAAATGGGTGCCAGCAGAATACTCCATGCGTACCCCTCTAGCACTCACAGGATTAAGACCTTGAATGCTAGAGGTCTCCAACACATCTCAAAGCAATGTGTTGGGTTCTCTCTGGCATTCCAGGGGTTAAAACCCCCATTTAAATCATTGAGGACTTTGTCCTCCTATGGAGCAGTTGGTTGTGCCCTCTCTTTTTGTGCATATGGAGATATCTGTATGCCTCAGAGGTCTGTGCATTGTGACATGATCCATGGAGGTTCTGTAATGCTGAGATATGGCAGACATACACAATGGCTCTTTTGTTTTGCCTCCTAGCTGATTGCCACTGAAGACATTTTTATTTCAGTTTGCTCTCCTTTCACAACCTTTCTTGTTGCAAGGTCTTAAAAACTGACCCTTCTGTCTGAAGCTCAGCTCTTTGGTGGAAATGACTGAGCAGTGGCCACAAAAATGAAATATTTTAAAAATAATGTGGCACATGGTGACTGAGGACATATAAATCACCTCAAAGAAAACTGTTCTCCTCTGCCTGTCTGACTGGGTTTATTTGCCACGGTGTAGATAGGGCTATAAAGTTCCATCAAGCTGCCTTGCAGGCATGTTTCAATAAAGCAAGGAAGTGTATGTTGTCATTTTGCTCCATCTAATATTTTTAAACAATTCTTTAGTAATGGAAACAGAAATTCCAATATTTAATGAATTCAATTTATACACTATGAGCAATTCATTGGAGACCTCTCTAGCATTCCAGGAGGTAAATATCTAGTTAAACTCAAATGGAATTGTATTTGTCTACTATTGTGCAGTTTGTTTCTCCAGAATCGTTCTTATATTCTTTTTGGACATCTTTCACTTAGAACGCATCTCATTTTGTAGGAATTCCAGAAGACACAAGGACATATGTATCAACGTAGTTCCATAGAGGTATACAACATATTGCATCTCTGACATGCAGTGGGTTAAAAGGTTATTATTGAATGTGACACACTTCGCTACAAAAGTATTTTTCATCTTACTAGAGATGGGGTTTTAGCAGTACTTAAGATTCTTCTCACTACAAAAGTGCAGATTTATCATGAGCCAATATCAGAATGGGGGGCCAGTTGGCTATTTCCTGGTCTCTGTTGAAGACTGGAACATGGAGGCAGTGCTGAAATTACAGGTGCTGATGTCCATTACCTGCACTGCCCTGTATTCCTGCAGGAGTAATGACTGGCCCATATTGGCATTTACTGAATATGATTGGCCATCTCCCATGTGTACTGTTTTCCATAGGGATTGGCACAATCACTGCAGCTTCTATTATCCATTTGAATGATCTGCACCACAGACTCATAGGCCTTCCTGCAGATCAGACCTGATGATACTTCTTCTTCACATGAAGTGGTAGTCATCAGTGTGAACAGCCTGATAAGGCTTAATGACTACCACCCTAAATAAAGATAACTAAAAATAGTCAGGGTGCATATTCCTGGTGTTGCGTTGGCTATGAGAAAGAGACAGGTATGTGGACAGCTTGTCTCATAAAGAGGTTTTGTGAGGTTCTGAGCTGTTGGTTCAGTTAAAGGAACACTTACACCTAAAATGAACTGTGGTTGTCTAAACATAATTATCCTGTACTTCATGCTAGCATCTGTAAACATAACTTATTTGTTATCTGAGGCCTAAGATCTAGTCTTATGAATGCTATGAAGGAACACACATCCCTGCCTCTTCCATGGCTCCCTTTGATTGTTCAGGATTATCTGTTAGTGGACATATATAAGATTTATCTTTCTGAATACGAGAGTAGTGGGCACTAATTACAATCACTTGTTACCAATTATACTAAAGTCACACACAATATTAAATGCTCTCTGAACAGGCCAATTTACATAGGAATTAAAAATCATGTTTTGCATTATATTTTTGAAACCTGAATCAATTATAACTATGCTATCTGTAAGTACATGATTTAAAGCAGAACTTTCACCTAAAGCTCTCTCCATCTTAAATGTATTGTTATATGTCAAAACTCCTGAAAATATAACGAAGTTAAAAATCCATGCCTTCATGTTAAATCCGTTAGTAGCCGAAAGGGAGAGAGGCGCCATGTTGGAGACGTTGAAGATGATGGGCATTGCTCTCCCGTTACATGTACATTGAAAGTACTGCCCCTTGTGTCCTGCACCAGAGAGTGCTTAGTAACATTGTGCAAGTAAGCACGTGTCTAAGTTCTGTGACCGCACTCCCTCCTGCACTGATCAATTCACAGTGCATGAAGTCACTGGTCTTGGTAAGTGCTTCTGCCCAAAGCAATAGGATATAAAAATAGTGTTATATATTAACATAAGCAGCATCATTAATCAAGTTTGAATGAAATGCAGATACGCGTCAGGAGGGGGGAGGGCTATATCGAAGGAAAGAAGGGAGGACCTGAGAAGCGCTGCGAGACACTTAGTCCTGCAGCAACTGGACGGATGACATCAAGAGCACATCATAAGGACTCAATATCTTGGTAACTGATCAAACTTAAAAAAAAAAAAAAAAAGGGGTTATTACATGTTAAGTAGACCATTTAAAATTATTAAACATAATTTTAATATAGTTGAAAGTTCTGCTTTAAAGTTATGTCAACCTATTTAACTTTTTTAGTGTTATTCCTTTAACAAGGTTTGTGTGTATCTGTCTCGGTGTGTGTCTTGTAAAGAGCTATACTGTCGAGATGTTCAGAAAGTGGTGGCAACTGAAACTGTCTGTAATCAGAATAAAAAAAGCTCTTACTCCATGGTCCGCCAATTATCAGACATGGTTCCGCCATTTTCTGCATCCAATTCCGCCATCTCCGTCAAAGAGATAAAGCAGTCTTTAAAAGTGGGTGTGGTTTAATCTACTGTCATATTGTTATTTACATAATTTTTTTTGTCTGATTTACGTAATTTTTTCCCCCACAAAATAAAAATTGTCTAAATTTGGAGAAGTACTGTTATCAGGCGCAAAAAGCAATTTGTCATTTCAAAGACAAAAAATGTCTTGATTTTGCAAATTTTCATTTCAAAGACAAAATGAAACACAATCTTTAACATCAGACTTTTAAAAGGAAATATTCATCAAAATCTTGTGAGTCATTTTTAAATGTGACTGATTTACTTCTGAAAATATTGTCCTATTACCACCAACTCACGATCTGACAATGTTTTCATTACGATGACTTTTTAAACATCTCGCCCTTAATGTGTTTAGCAGAAGGTTTTGCCCATTGCAAAATAATGCATTGTAGATGTCTTTATCGTCTGAGGGGTTAAGCACCATATAGTTTAAGCCTATTGTCTATTGTGAAGACATGTAAACAGAGAAAAAACCCATGACACCTTAGAACACTAAGCATCTTGATACTTTGAATTGCTACTATCCAGCTATAGACTAGCACAGCATTCCACTGGAAAAGAATAGACATACATGAATGCTGTATGAAAAACTCCTACCCAACTTTGCTTTTTTTCAGTAAGTATAGATCTACTTTAATACAGACAAGTGGCTGTAGTAAATAAAACATTGCTGTCAAACCCTTGTTACTAACAACAATCTAACACGATCTTGCTTTTAAAGTGGATCTGTGTCTACATTGCTTTTGGTCTAAACAAATATCTGTATGAACGGCCTATTTTCACAATGGGTTTTAGGGGTGTCTGGTTTAAGAGAGCGGAGCTCTGCTCTTTGTATGGCACAGCCTGTAAATGTAATTACTCAGCTGTCTTGGTCATGTCTCCTCACTCTTCCTTATGGGGCTGTCAGAACATATCAACTTCCATGTAAGGGATAATGGGGAGCAATAAACATGCACCTCCTGTTAGGATAGATACTCCCACTGACGGCAGGGCTTGGACACATGATGGCTATTGTTTTTTATAAATTGCAGGGAATTTCAGTTAAAGGGATAGTAATACTTTGTTTTAACTTTATTTTATTTTGTAGGCATTAAAAAAAACATGAACGATATAAGTCTTACCTCTCAAACCTTTATGGTTTAAGAGATATTCACAAGCAAAGTGTCCCCCTCCCGCCCCTTTTACCTAGTGTAAGCCGTCTCTTCTCAGATGTGGAATGCAGTCCACAGACCAGACAGATAACAGAAGGGGACAATCTTCTTCTTATGAAAACAATGAAATCCCTGCCCCCCTTGACAAGCTTTTCAGGTTTTTCCCTTATCTTAACTGAAGATTGTCCCTCTCTGCAGTCTACCTGGGCACCTCCCTTCTGATCTGGCTGAACAGTGTTACATCAGTAAAAGGGACGGGAGGGGGACACTTTGTCATTGAATTACTGTGGAACTACAACTCTGACAGAATTGAAATAGCACTCTCCAAAGTCCAAATACTTTGATGATTAATTGGAGCTGCTTTTGTTAGGAAACATTACTATCCCTTTAAGGGAAACTTCTCCCAGTTTGCACTGACATTATATTAGCCCTTTGAGGACGGCATCTGGAGGGCCTCACTGATTTAGAAGCTGGTCAGAGTGCTAAAGTGGCTGCTAGTTGTAAGCATCAGTGAATGACTCCAAGAAAGCTGATTTTTCTTCTCTAGCAAAGGAACAGACCAGGAGCTTCAATTCTGCCCACGGCTTCACCCATCAGTGACTTGCACAGCAGCTGTCAAAATGTTATTCTTTTCAACTGCCTCCTTTGCTTTGTTAAGAAATCATTTCAAACATTTCAGCTTCAGTACTGCGAGTAGGCTACATTCTGGCAGCTGGGCCGTGTCCAAAACAAGAAAAGGGGGATATGGTAAGAAAGTAAAGGGAAGAGAGTAACAGCAAACACTTAAAGGGAACATCACCTTTATGCAAAGTATTCTCAGCAGCATATCGGCTGTGTTGACTCTAAAAGCCATTTTTGGATTTCACAATGCTGACATCTATGGCAGTATAAAACAGCATACATCTTATACTCTTATTGGAGGAACTGGAGAGCAAGCCTACTGCACCATCGGGAAGAAATGCAAATTGTCATAGTTTTAAATGAGGCACTGTTGGTGGTCAAGTGTGCTCCCCGTAGACTTAGACTATGTGGAATAGCTAGCTCTGAGGGTCACGGGTAGCACCTGAGCAGTAAGGGTGCAGCATTTTGACCACTAACAGCATGTTCCATACTTGATTAAATTCAACTTTCACCCCTTATATTAATGGCGTTCAAAAGGACATCAGCTAAGTACAGAGAATAGTAGATTATCCATATTTTTAACTTTGTACTCCGTGATTCACAAATAGTAAATGTGATATGTGAACTTTCATATTAAAGGGGATGTATCACCTAATCAAAAGTTTGCCTTAATCTCTTTATTTTAGCTATTCTAACAATGCTGTGTTGTTGTTTTTTTTTGTTTTTTTTTAAAAAGTGGTAGAAATGCAGTTTGAGAGTTTACTTTTTCCCTCTTGACGTCTTCTCCTCATTCTGATTGGCACCATCGTGCCAATGAGAATACAGAAGAGATCCTCCTCGCCGCTGGTCTGTCAGTGAGCTGGAGAACTTTCATTGGCAGAGATAGATATCCTGGCACGTCACGTACTTTTACTCATTTCACTCCTGCAGGAGAGCGGTGAGTAATACCGGGGACTGAAGTTGATCGCTCCAAAACCGGAGCGATCTCTTTCAGTCCCTTATTCGACGTGCGGCACGTCAAACTTCCCTATATGGTCCTTAAAGCACCACACACCCTGGGACTGCGGGTCCTTTAGCAGTAAACATATTTATGAAAACCAATGTGGTTGTAGGGTTTTTTCGTATTGGTATTCCTACTTCTCGCAGCTGCTTTATTCAAAAGTTATAATGGAGTAAAATTGTTATGCACTCTGTAAACAGAGATCACACTCTATAACTCCACTCCTGCTCTTGACAAAATAGCTCCTGTCTCCCTATGCCGCCACAGCTATGATACACAAGAGACCCAATACTTCCAAAGATGGAACACTTTCAAAACTACAAATTCATGCAGTGCTCATACTACTCTGCCATAGCCAAACAAGGTTACTTCAACTTTCTCTTCTCGTTTCTTTATGATTTGTGCTCAGTTAGTGCATTTTTAACAGGGATTGGATAAAAAATGTGTTCATACAAGCCAAATGTCCCTTTTTAAGGGGGTACTGTCCCTCTGAGATGTAAATCATTATGTCCCTCTTTCCTATTCGGTTATCTCTCTTTTTAGGAGACCAAACAATGTGATGTGTATATTTATTGCATCACACTGCTCCACTGCTTCAATATATGTTCATAAAACTTTGGCTTTGCTCTAAATCATTTATCCAGCTAAACAGAAACCTATCAATAGGTCATGAAGTACCCTAACAATTATGTAAATACTCTCCCTACCAGTCCTACCCACAGCCCCACCACCTAAAACAAAAGTGCCCCATCTTCAGCTGTTAGAATCACTGGAAGCCATGTTCTCTGCCTCACAATCATAGTGAGCAGGAGAGGTGCAGAGAATAGTGCCAAAGGCTTCACCGGCAATGTGATGTCATTGGCAATTGTGATCACCACAGCAGCAACCACATGTCCGGAGCCACAGGGGAATTGCTGGAACTGACTGCTCTGGTCCTGGAGCAGTGAGCTGCAACCTCCCCTTCATGATCACAGCTTGCCCTGAGCAGCACGGTTTCTCCCACAAACACACTACTCCATAAGATTCTTTGACCCTACTGTATCCTGGTTCATATCCTATTTGAATCCTTGGGGTTCCTCAAGGTTCTGTTCTTAGCACCTTTCTGTTTTAAATATACACTAGACATGCAGTCTAGCTCAAGTACCACCTTTATGCTGATGATAACCAACTCTACCTCTCCTCCCCAACATCACTCCATTTCTTACATAATGGGTTACTAACTGCTGCTCTGTAGTGTCTACTGGATGTCTTGTCATTATCTAACTCTGTCTGTCTCTATCCAAAAGAAAGCTTCTCATCCTTCCTGTATCCAGCATCCCCCCCAAACATTGTCACTTTGAATGTCTTCTTAATAACTCCTACCCCCCCTCCCCAAGTTTACTGCATTGGAGTCAAGTTTGTCTCTACTGTCTCATTGCCCACATCTAAGACCTTGCCAAATCCTGCTGCATTAAACTCAGAAACATCTCACACACGTCGTTTTCTCACACAAGAAATAAACAAAATCCTAATTAGTGACCCATCATCCCTTTAACAACCCTCTAGCTGATCTTATCTCCTCTCCTAGCTATCCCCTCTCCAGATTGCTTTGAATTCTACTGACAAATTAATCTTCATTGCTGTACTAACGCTGCTCATCTCAATCTGTCCCTACACTGGCTGCCTGTTAAAATTTATGAAGTACTCAACAACATTACCCCTTCTCTATTGCTACACTTGTCTCTAGATGCATACACAATCTTTCACTGCACCCTGGCCAGGACCTGTACCTTCTCCCCTGATTACCACCACTCAATCCAGTCTCCAAGACTTTTCTAGGGCTGTTCCCTACCTATGGAATTCTTTCTCGTCTTGTCAGACATCCTCCCAGCCTGCAGAAGTTCCTCAAAACCCTCAGATAACATAATATTGCCCTCATAATCTCCTCAGCAGATAACACAGCATATTTTATTTTCCTGTAGCATTGTTTTCCTTTCACTGCACCACTACATTACTCCTGGGACCAGCAGTTTTACTTACCCCCCCCATTCAATCATACTCTTACTACTCATAGTTCCCCCATGATACCACCAGCTGACTGTTGTGACCTACAAGTCCTTATAACACTTGTTGCTTTTTCTATCTATTGTATCACTCCAAGTACATATACCTCACACATACTCCAAGTACATATACCTCACATATATTGTAAGATCTAGCAAACATGACAGTCTTATCCTTCTGTTTCCAGTGCCTTTATACTGATGATTGTCAATATCCTTATGCATTGTACCCCACCATTGTATGTTGATCTATTGTCATGTGGTTTAACTATTGTACAGCACTGCAGAATCTGTCAGTGCTTTATAAATAAATTGGCAAACAAGATGGGGTGTTACCAATAAATGACACACACATTCTCTCTCTCTCTCTCTCTCTCTCTCACATGCACGCACACACCCCTTCTCTCTCTAATGCTGACTGACAGGGCAGAAGGCAGACCCCCTGAGGCACAGAAGGAAAAGTAGACACTTGACAGTGGTGATACTGACTTCTGGGGAGCCTCGGTTGGCAGATCAAGCAAACTTCAAAGCTGCTGCAGGGAGCCACAAGAGAGCAGGCAGAATCTTAGGTACAAAACAGAAATGAGAACTGACTGCAAACCAAACACACAGTTTGTGTGTGGAAGAGAGAGACAAACACACAAAAGCACAGTTTTTCTCTCTAATTTACACACACACACACACACACACACACACACACACACACTCTCTCTCTCTCTCTCTCTCTCTCTCTCTCTCTCTCTCTCTCTCTCTCTCTCTCTCTCTCTCTCTCTCTCTCTCTCTCTCCTCTCTCCCTCTCTGGTACTGAATTGGTATATTTTTATTTAATTTTTTCACAGCACTCAAACAATTGATGGTGTTGCACCCTTGCCTCTGTTTTGGCACTGTAATGGTTAATGCTGCTCCCTCTCTGGAACTTAACTCATTGATAGTGTGACACCTAACCCCCCCCCCCCCAAAAAAAAAAAAAAAAAAAAAATACTGTGCAACAAATTGTGTGCCCTCTACCCTTCTTGCACTTATATATTCATGGTGCATCATCACCTGCTTCTGACACAAAAATAGTTAATGAAATGTCTTTCTTGCATGGGGGTCTATCTTTCTTGCCTCGTAGAGGCAGCAGTAGGGTTATATAGAATATAGCTTCACAGAGGTGGCTAGATCACAGGAGAAGGCGAAGCCCTCCTGGCCACACTGGTCAAAATCTCTGCAGTGAGACTCTCCTTCATTGAGTTTCAGTGGGCTTAGCTGGGCAGCATTCACTAGTGTGTATATCTATGTATGTATGTATAAAAACAAGCGTTGTGTAACTGACAAACTATGGGGTGGCAGTAAGGAGGAGTTATTCACATCTCCTCTGTCCTGCCTAGCCCCCCTGCCCACTCCTGTAAAAAAAATCTCTGCAAGGACTTCACACCTCCCCACCATAGTACACACCTCCTCCCTCTAGTCTTTATACGTACCCCTCTTTATGTTTGGTGGAAATATGCCATAGTTCTTGGTGGTGATGATGGGAAGCAATGCATTTTGTTAATTAAGAATACTTCAAAATATTAAAAGCAAACTCTTTGTGTTGGCTCCTAAAATGCATTGATCACTGCTCTGCTGTTCAGAGGGTTAAATAAGAGGCTCTTCTTGAAATCTAATTGCTGTCAGTACTGGTAAATGTGCAGGCAGTGAGACCTCCCATGTAAGTGATGTGCTAAGTGGAAAGGATAATTCATTGCAACAAAGCAGCTGTAATCGACTTGTGTGGAGTGAGGGAATGAGCTGTTAATTACAACGGAAGGTTATTCTTGCCAAGGGATACGGATCAGGAGCTGTGAGTGTCAGTGACTTGTATTTTTCGGTATGTACAGGAGGAGATTGTGTCGTCATTACTAATTGATCATGTTGTACCTGAATTTACAGGGAAGATGTCTCCTTCAGTGATATTGTAATCTCTAAGGGCCATGGGCACAAAAAATGGGAGCAATTGAGATTCAAGCCAACAAGGATAGAGAAGTATTATTGATTTAAATGGGAATTTTAACCCCTTGAATGCTAGCATTGTATCCTGCACCCTTTCTTTCTTTGTGCATACGAACTGTATTGTAGGGAGAAAATTTAAAGGGATAGTAATGTTTCTAAATAAAAGCAGCTCCAATTAATCTTTAGTTCAGTATTTGTGCCATGGAGAGTGTTATTTCAGTACTGTCAGAGTTGTAGTTCAAGAGTAATTGAATGATAAAGTACCCCCCTCCTGCCCCTTTTACTGATGTAACACTGCTCACCTCAGAACAAAAAAGTGGTGTCCAGGTGGATTTCAGAGAGGGACAATCTTCAATTAGCATAAGGAAAAAGAGGCAGGGTTTTCATTGTTGTCCCAGTAAGAATATTGATCCTTGCTGTGAGCGGTCTGGTCTGTGGACCAGATTCCACATCTGAGGGGAGGTGGCTTACATTAGGTAAAAGGGGCGGGAGGGGGATACTTTATCATTCAATTACTCTTGAACTACAACTCTGACAGTATTGAAATAGCACTCTCCATGGCCCAAATACTATGAAAATTAATTGGAGCTACTTTAATTTTGAAACATTACTATCCCTTTAAATTCCCACAGATTTAACTGTGGCTTTAACCCCGTGAATGCTAGAGTTCTACAACCCATTGCTTTGGAAGTTGTGGAAAGTTTCATTTCCTGTTTAGCGTTCTGAGTAAGTCTGGAAGTATGCAGACACGGTAGTATTCTGTGTATGAGAATCACATGTTTTGCATTTTTGTTTCATCATTACAAATATAGTATTTATAGACTGGAAACATTTATAATAAGACTGTGTTGTCTGTTATAGGGCCTTTATTAGCATAGGGACCTATTGTTAATGCAAAGGTGCATTTTAAATATGCTTTTTAACAGGTCTCTCACCATCTTTCTAATCATTTTACTGTATGAGATTATAAAAATAACTGGCTTTCAGGCCTTTTGTTGAGTGAACAAACATATGTCATTACTGTGGTTTTCACTTACCAAAGCGTCAAAGCCTGCAGCATTCACATCATATAATTGAAAGCTTACAAACGTCCTTTAGCAAAAATGCTAATTTGCGGTGTTAAAACTTTGTGACATCTTGAATCATAAAATAAATATCATACAAGTGTGAAAAGGGGTCCTCTACAATTATACTATTCTGTGACAGGTTTGGAAAGTTGTATCAAACTAGCTTTTTTTTTTTTTTTTTTTTTTTTACTTTAATTAGTAGGCAGACCTTGTATTAATTATATAACAAATTGTTGTGAAAGTAAAAGTGAGTCTGCTAATGAACAGATTATTAATTTATCCAGTTTACAGCGATCATTGTATCCAATAGGAACATCTTGTGTAATGCTCATCCAGTAATTTAAGCAAACATATTGTTGAGTTGGGGATGGGGGCTGTGACCCAGAAGCATGGCTTTATAGTCATTTTTCATAAATAGACAGTTTAAAGACCAGGTTTTATGACTTGTGAAATAATGATTTTTACTTATACTTGCTGAAAGTATAGAGTATTGTGTAATACATGTCATTTTCACTTATAATTACTGTTTAACTGCTGGTATGCTAGAAAGCAAGATGTCAACCTGCAAATCGTAATGGTAGAATGAATCTAATGCTTTCTCACACTGTATTAAAGGGATAGTAATACTTCATTTTATCTTTATTTTATTTTGTTGGCATTAAAAACTTGAAGAATGATATAAGTCTTATCTCTCAAACCTTTATGGTTTAAGAGATATTCACAAGCAAAGTTTCCCCTCCCACCCCTTTTACCTAGTGTAAGCCATCTCTTCTCAGATGTGGAATCTGGTTGTAAGACTAGACAGATAACTGAAGGGGACAATCTTCTTTCTACGAGAACAATGAAGGCCCTGCCCCCAGGGCAGGTTTTTTCCCTTATCTTAATTGAAGAGTGTCCCTCTCTGCAGTCTACCTGGGCACCTCCGTTCTGCTCAGGCTGATCAGTGTTACATCAGTAAAAGGGGCGGGAGGGGGATACTTTGTCTTTGAATTACTCTTGAACTACAACTCTGACAGAATTGAAATAACACTCTCCAAAGTCCAAATACTATGTTGATTAATTAGAGCTGCTTTTATTATGAAACATTACTATCCCTTTAAGCACCCATATCCTTAAATTGTTCCCTTCCAACTCTGCTCTGCTTACTTGCTGCCAGCATGCAAAGGGTTAGATGATGAGCAGTCACAAAACATGCATTTTTTTGTTTTTGTACTATGCAATATACAAAGACACTGCTTGGGTAATATTCGTATGGTTTGTGGCCTATTCACTGGGTTCCCAATATTGTTCTAGACTTTGGACCATAAGAACAGATGAGTGCATGTATAGTGCCCTCATTACTATCCTATATAATAATTCACTAAATCGTGTGTAACGCCGCGACATGCGCAGTACACACTGCTGCGCGTGCTCCAGTCATGCGCAGTAGAGACTGCCCGCACCGCGGATGATACAGAGCTGGGTGCTCCGAGCGTCCAGCTCTGTATCAGCTGTGACACGGGCAGTCTCTACTGCGCGTGACTGCCACGCGACCGGGTGACAGTGGCACTGTGGCCCGTGTAACGGGCTGTTCAACTAGTATTTAATAAAAGGCTAGAAATGTATTTATTATTAAAATGAACTTTTTTGTTAATTTAAAAATTAGTGGTTCTGCCTCACTGTTTTTTCTTAATATACACACACATTTTCTATAGACCTAATAAAATTCACCATTCTTGCCACCTTAAGAACCAGTGATTCTGCTTCTTGTTTCTATGCAATTACTTTCTGGAATCGTGTAAATTTATGCAACTTGGAAGTTCTACCATCAACCTTCTGCCAGCCCCCCCCCCATTAAGCCTTCATTGATTGTAGGATATGGGTTCCTTCCTATTTTCTTGTGTTTTTACTTTTTTTTTCTGGTTAGGTTTATCTCGCTCTCTGCAATTCATCAAGTCTCATTTGTAGTCCTCATTTGACAAAAGCTGGTACTACATCTAGACAGACTGATTTACTGTGAGCTGTCTCCTGAGCATGTGTACCAATTACTTCATAGCTATAGCCACTGATACCTCTTAATTATACTTATTTGATTTACTAGCCAAAAAAAAAAAAAAAAAAAAAACAGCTAGGTTTTATTTAAAGCAGTTTGTATTTGGAAATGACAGCCTTCATGGTTTGAAGGGACTGACACTCTGACCTGGTGTCCAAAATATCAGCCAATTTCAATGCTGCAATCAAAAGGTATGACCAGCATAAAAATGTCATTAGAAGACTCTTTTGGCTTCTGTGTGATCTCTATTATGTAAATGTTACCATTGTATCCCATGATAAGTGCACTTCTGAAAAAATCCTTGCATATATTTATCTCTACATGTGTATCTGTGTGTGAAAGTATAAGCAAAAACTTTTTGCTGCAATTTACAAAACATGTAAGGCTGTGACCACACAATCCTTCTTGCACTGTAGTAGGGATAAATCTGAGGTCAGTAAATTGTAATGAATCAGTAGAAATTGTAATTGCCTGTCAGTTATTATAAACTAGTATAAAAGCCCCTGTACACGGGCCAAGGGCCAGGTGATGTTAACCCTTTGAGTGCCAGAGGAGTATGCAACACATTGCTTTGCAATACGTTGCATACCCCTCTGGCACTCAAAGGGTTAAGAGGCCAGTCCTGGTCTGTGTCCTGCCGCCGACGCAGTCATGCACTGTAGAGACTGCCCGAAAGCACAGAATGTCCCCAGCACAGAACTCCCAGCATTCTGTGCGCCCAGTGTGCCCAGCATTCTGTGCGCCCAGCATTCTGTCTTCCCAGCATTCCTACACCTCCCAGCATTCTGTGCATTCAGGCAGTCTCTAAAGTGCATGATGGCTTCTGACAAACATCCTTCTGTTCGCCTGCCCCCCCCCCCCCCCAAAAAAAAACAAAAAAAAACAATTTTATTTACAGCCGTTTGTTAGTACTAAATGTACCATGAGCGGTAGTTCCATAAAGAAATAAACAATCAGATAATACTGTGAGGCCATTACATGCTATTGTAGTGTGGCAGTGTCCAGCTACTGCACTTGCTTATTTCTCTTTATTCCACAGATTCACTAATAGACTATACATTTAATTCATGGTAGAGTAGTTCAGATCTGTGCCTTGTACCAGAAGCTTTTGTCCTTCTCAAGGTTAACTCTTTGAGTGCCAGAGGGGTATAGTAAGTAGTTTTATTTGTACTTATGTTCCAGTTGATTTGCCCCTCTATTGTCTCAGGAATCATGTGCAGTTCTGGGGTAAACCAGCTGCACTGTGGGGTACAAATAAATATTCCCCAAATTCCTATTTATTTGATCTGTGGTTTAAACCCCTAGTATTCTAGGGAGATCTGTAACACAAAGCTTTTGAGACCTTTATATGATTCAGATGGTTAAAAGTCCTATGAAATAAATGAGAATATTGCCTTGTTCTCTATGGAACAGGTGTTTTGCTCCAGAATTCTCCGCTTTAGTGTCCTGAAGACAACACTCATTGTGCTGTGATTCATCTGCCTGTGTTCTTTCTAGTATTACACTCACACATCTGGTAAATTCCTATAACAGCTAGTTGTCTGAAGCAGATATGAAGTAGAGTGAAATCTCTTCCAGGCTGAAATCAATAACCAGTAAAGGGCAGTCAGATATTTCATGTTTATGGAGGCTGTATATAGATGACATTGTACTCTCTTCTGTTGCCAGATGAGCCTGCAGTGTGTTGCTTAGCAATTCGTTGCAACCCTTTTTGGCAAACTCCTGTAATGAAAACAAGGCGTCAAAGGGCGTACCAAGCAATCAACATTTCAGATGCCAAAGGGATATTCATTACACTTTGATCTATAGGTATTCTAGTAACCTTACAATTAATGTTCTGACTTCCTCATGCGTGCTGTTTATCATGTGGTGTCTTATAGTACTTGGCTGAAATCTATGTGCTGTAGTGATACAGTGACTATGTCATTATTAAAGAAGAAGCAACACCACCTTTTAATAACCCCACTTACTTTATTATGGTCAGAAAATACTAGTGGCCCCTATGAAGTTTTCCCGTATTCATAGACTACTGGACCAGACAGGGGACAAATAATATTACCTTGAATTCAAGCCAGGTTCCCAGTGCATTGCTTCTAAATGTGTTCAAGACCTCTCTAGTATTCTGTGGGTTAAATATTTATCTTCCCTATGGTGCAGTTGGTTTGACCCATTTGCAATGCATTGCGTACCCCTCTGGCACTCATATGGTTAAAATACAATATTTAACGTATCTTATAATGAAATCTGCGAGGCAATACTTTTACAGTGACATAATGTTCAGCTTCGCAAGCGTGTATAACTCCTAATTGATAGTAGATTTTTGTTCTAATTCTATGATTTATTATCTGAATTAATGACAAATGCTGCTGCGCTGTAGAATAGTTCTGAAAAACTGGCACAATTAAAGCGGAACTACCACCTCCACTAAAGTTGCCCTGCAGTACTTATGCAGGTGGCGACTACATTACTAATCATTATTTTACCTCTCAAAAGTGCCCACAAATAAAGTTATCCTTAAGTTTCTGAGACTGACGGCCAGTACTTAGTGCAGCCTGTGTGCCTGCGTCGTCAGTCTCTTCCGGAGCCGTCTGGGCCAGTGCAATGCCTGTGAAGAGGACTGACAGCATAGGCTCGCATTCAAGATGTCCATGGTGATGCCTGGCTTCCGTTCTCGGAAGCTTAAGGATAATTTTATTTGTTGGCACTTTTGAGAGGCAAAATAATGATTAGTAAGCTAGTCGCCACCTGCATAAGTATTGCAGGGCAACTTTAGGGGAGGTGACAGTTCTTCTTTAACAGGAAAACGTAACTCTGAGCACTGAGTGAGCACCCTTCAAGGGGTTAAGGAAAGGAGAAGGTGCAATACAGCTGTGAGAGTAAACAATCAGCTTATCTGAGATAATTTGTCATCTGATGCTTCTGACATTCCATTGCTAATTGCTCTTTAATTAACCCCATCACTAGAATCTAACAGTTTGTTGCCATTGGCATCTTAGAGTATTATTGGAGCTTGTTGATCTTGGCCAGTTTTGGTAAATACTTAGGTACTTTCCAAGGGAGAAGTATGATTTTAGCCATACATTTTGGTACATTAACACACTGAGTGCGAGAGGGGTACTCAACGCATTGCTTTGCAATATATTGCATAACCCTGTGACACTCAAAGGGTTAACCCTGTAGGTGCCATAGGGGTCTCCAGCACATTTCTTCCCGTTATGTTGAACACAGCTGCGGCACCTTTTAGGATTCATACAGAAAATTGTCTTTATGAAAATTAGATATTCTCCCTGTAGCAATAATTAATCTGTATGCTGTAGAGATGGGTCTTTCTACATTGTTTCACGGCCATTTTTATCTTATTCACTTTATTGTGCTTTCGCTCCTTTTACAGTCGGCACAAAGTTTTATCCTGTCAGGAACATATGTAAAAATATAAATTAAAAAAAAATAGGCAGAGATGGGGGGCGGGAGGTAAAGGCAAATTTGACTGTCATATTCTGTCAGTGCATAATATGCAGCTAGCAAATATGTTGTCTGTGGGAGTTGGTGCTCAATACACATTGAGGAACTGCTGCAATTCTATGGAGATGATTCCACTGGTCACTCCTGTCAAAATCACTACCCTGTGGGTTTCATAAAATGTGGGTTTCATAAAATGGTTCCCCCCCCCCCCCATTGGGGAATTCTCCTTTATAAAAGATAGTGAATTTCAGGCCCTGATGCGTGTGAGGAGTTTATTTCCTGTTTTCATGTGCGCAACTGTCATGTCTGCCTCCATGAACATGACATCTAGGACTGATGAAATGTTATTTAATGAATAAAGTCAAAAGGGCAGCATTCACAGTGGCCATTAGTATTTTTTTAGTCATATTAAGGTAAGTGGACGGTTATTTTTTTAAGTTGTTACTCGTCTTTATTAAACTGTTCTTTGCCAAAGTGATATTTCATTTAAGTTATAGAGATAATGAGAGGTGGTGAGGGGCTGACCTTTTATCTGCTAGTTCATCCACAGCTTGTGAACTGCTGGCTGAGTCTCTGCCCATTCTCTCCCAGCTTTGTCTCCTGTCCCTGATGGCACTCGATGGTTAACAGTCCATGCATTGATATGCATTCCTCAGAGCCTGTTGCAGGCTGCCGCCAGCACACTTGACATGGAGAGGCCTCTTTGTGCTTCTAACTCCCATGTGAGCAGCAGGTCAGTCAGTGATCAGGGTTTGAATGAGCAGCCCTTGTGTCTTGCTCCCCGCTCTCCTGAACAGAAGCAGCAGTGGAAGAACATCCAGGCAGCAGACAGGCATCCAAAATGTCACAGTAATGTCACCCACACAGGGAGCTCCAAAAGCTCTAGAGAACACAAAGCCTTGTAGTATTAGCATAAAGCAGAACGTGTTTAAATCTTTCTGTGCTCCAACTTCCCTATTCCAAATCCCTTTGAGAAATCCAAAGAAGTGGATATGAGTATTCGTTTGGGGGTGTGCAGTGCATCGCTTTGTAATCTGTGCACAGCCCTTTTAACTTCAAGGGGTTAAATACCAAAATAATCTGTGCCATGTTCAGTGCAAGTGGTACTACATCTGTTAACCCTATGATTGCCATAAGGGCCTCCAGTGCATTGTGAATCAATGTGTTGGACATACCTCTGGCACTTCCGAAGGTTAAAGGGCATTCTCATGTCAAAAGAAACATGGAGAGGGAAAATCCAGGTCTCCAGTGCCAGAGGGGTATCCTGCACAACTGAATACACAAGGGGGAAACGTTTTACTGGTTGTAAAACTGTGCAAAATGCACTTTTCTATAGGAATCATTGGGATTTATCTTATGATAGAGTAGGCCTTATGTTTAAAGTGATAGTAATACTTAAATTTTACTATCCCCCATCATGTAGCCCTTAAAAAACTGAATTAAATTAGCCCAGCGGCATCTCTCAAACCTTCATGGTTTGAGAGATAGCCGCTTTCAAAGTTCCCACGCCCCTGACGTCAGCGTTATAGCTGACAGCAGGGGAATCTGGTCCGTGAGCAAACGAAGGCTCTGCAGCAGAGCCGGGATCTCGTTATAGAAACAGAAATCCTTCACTGAAATGGTCTTCTTTGTGTGCTTGCAAACCAAGCACACGTAGAAGACTATTTCAGTGAAGGATTTCTTCTTCCATAATGTAATCTCGGCTCTGCTGAAGAGCCTCTGCTGGTCCTGGAACCGGATTCCCCTGCTGTCAGCTAGAGCAAAAAAACAAAACTTTGAAAGCGGCTATCTCTCAAACCATAAAGGTTTGAGAGATGCCACTGGGCTCATTTAATTCAGTTTTTTAAGGGCTACAAGATGGCGGATAGTAAAATGTAAGTATTACTATCCATTTAAATTCAAAGAAGAGTAATTCTGGGGGAAAGTAAGTGCATCATGGGAGAAAATAAGCATTTCCCAAATCCCTCTGATTTTTACTGCAATGTGTTGAAAGCATACGTGGGAATCACTCCGACTCAGATCTCAGCATGAAGCGGTCCTGTGTTTCCTTCTACATGAGCTGCACCAATAAACTGCTTCTTTAGTCTCTAGTTTGGTGCAGTATGTAGAAGGAAGGCTGAGGGACAAGTCTTGCTTGTCATGTGACATGTCTAAGTGGTCTGGCATGTTAAGGGTTCCTTAAGAACAGAGAGCAAAACACCTCTGGGTTAGCAAAAGCAGGTACATATCACCAAAAATCTGTTTTGGGGAAGTTTAAGGGTTAATTTTTCAACAATCTTGTGATCATTTCATTTCGAAAGTCTCCAGGTATGGTTAAAAGCCCCATTTAATATGTTAGAATTTTAGGAATTATTTCTTCCCTATATTTGCCACAGAATTGCTACACTTGGCCTTCATATGTAAATGTCTTTGGGCCATATGTATAAAAGCAAAGTGGTGCTATTCTGGGGCAAACCAACTGCAAATAATGTCCCAATGCTCCAGTGATGTAACTCTTTGATTGCCAGAGGGATCCCCAGCAAATTGTGAAAGCAATGCATTGTGCACTCCTCTGGCACTCAAAACGGTTTACAGAGGACCTATACCGTTGAATTCAAGTTTACGTATCTTAATTATTAAAAACTGCCTCTGTATCCTGTTAGGCAGCAGATGCATCATTTATCAGACATTCATACTTATCTGAATAGTGAGTTCTAAGAAGCTAAGCTAAGAAGCTTTTCACTGCAGCTTCATATTCTATTTAAGCTCTGTGCGGCACTGAGAGACAGTCGCCTTTTTCAGAAATAAAATTATCTGCTAAACAAGGGTTTACAGGATCATTCTTTTAAAGGGATAGTAATGTTTCACAAAAAAAAAAGCTGCTCTGATTAATTTTCTTAGTATTTGGGCCGTGGAGAGTGTTATTTCAGTACTGTCAGAGTTGTAGTTCAAGAGTAACTGAATGATAAAGTATCCTCCTCCTGTCCCTTTTACTGATGTAACACTGCTCACCTCAGAACAGCAAGACTGTCCAGATGAATCGCAGCAAGTGACAAGCAGTAAGAAGATTGTCCCTTGCTGCGACCTGTCCTTTCAAAAGACCAGATTCCACATCTGAGGGGAGGCTGCTTACATAGGTAAAAGGGGCAGGAGGGGGATACTTTATCATTCAATTACACTTGAACTGCAGCTCTGACAGTACTGAAAAAACACTCTCCATGGCCCAAATACTATGGAGATTAATCTGATGCTTTGTGTGTCTTTTTTTTAATGGGATGACCTGGCAACCCTAGCTGAATTATGCCTCTACTGGACATTTGGCTAACAGTACACAGAACAAAGTTTTCAAATATGCAAACAATTTCGAGGTGACAAGCCCATTTGTTAGAGACCTCTGTAGCATTCAAGGGGTTAAATGGTCCATTTAAATCAATTGTAATTTGTATTTTTCCCTAATTTATGAAGTTGGCTTACCCCAGCATTGCTCCAGTTTGCTTTTATACATACGGTTCCATGTGTTCAAATGCTTTATATATCTTTGCAGCCAAGGCACATAAATAATAGTTCCAATAAATAGGCTTTAGTCGTCTGAGTAATGATTTAACTATATAGAGATGCTCAATTGTAGTGCAGTGTTTTGGAGACCATTGTAGCATCCAAATACTTGTCCTATAACAGCCCACAAACCTGCCGTGCATCATAATCGCACAGTAGATTTCTTGCACCACAACCAGGGATTCTACGTATTTATGTGAATGGGTAAAGCTCATAGTGCATCACTCTTCTTTTATCTAGTAACCCTCTGGGTGACCAGTGCGTGTGTTGGACACCCCACTGGCACTCAAATGGTTAACTTCAGGTCTGTCTACACTAGAATGCCCCAAGTTCTGTCCTCCAGTACTGCGCTATGAAAAGAGCAGGATTTTAGGATGGAAACATGAAACATAGGATAACCCTGATTCAGCACAGGTACCTTAATCAGTGGCTCATTCAGTTTGCTTGATCCATTTGTGCTACAGTAGGGAAATCCTTAATTCCTGACTGGTTGTTAGCCTTTCACATCCAAGCTTGGACACCTGCATCACTGCATAACATGGATTGGAGAATAGGGCTTGCACTTGCCGCCTTATGGTTGTCCTGCTATTTTTGTCCTTTAGTGGTACATAAAACAGTAGCGAAGGCTAAAGCTAATATCATGTAAACTGTACACTGGTGGGAAATAAAGTCCAAGAAAAGAGCTCAAAGCAGGTTGAGTGAAGACTGGAAAAATGTCTGTTTTCCTCAAGTGATGGATGTAAACAAATTGAAAAAAATATTTAAGATGTCAGTAGTAAAAACTGAAGTGTGTATAAATGTAATCTTGGTTTACAACTTCACCCAGGGGAGGAGTCAGGATTTTTCCCTTTTGTAGGTCTGTATGTGACAGATCTTATTGACTGAAATCCATTCAGTATGGATACGGTGTATAATACAGCGATAACTATGCACAAGTCATTTGAGTTGGTTTTTAGGGACGTGTGCACCTACAAACCCATGCGCCTCGGCACACTGGCACCTTACTTACACGTGGACACAACTACATGTGCACACCCCTACCTGCACATGCACACGCACGCACAAAGATGCAGGTTAAATTAGACGTGTATAAAGACAAATTTAATGCAGTCCTAGGGCAACTAGCTGCACCATGGGGGACACACACTGATTTAAATGGGACATTTAACCCTTTGAATGCTATAGCAGTCTTTGAACACGTTGCTTCTTGGGGTTTAAATGAATAGGGATTTTGGTAATGTTTAATTGTTCCCTGTGGTACAGTTGGTTTGCACTGGAAAGCTCCCAGGGTTGATTAGAGCTGATTGTTCAGTGTACTTGCATATAATAGAGGCATTAAATATACTCCCTGAATTATATTTTCCACTGCTTTTGTGTAATTACAATTAAATATATTTGCCAATTTCTAGATTAATAGATACCGTTACAGACACTAAGGTGGTTTGTGGACAGAAATGACCTAGTCCTCTAGGTACAAAATGCAATGACCCAGCTCAGTTATGCTTTCTTGCTGGGTGCATCACTCCAGGTTGTATCTGCAGTCTACACTGAGCATTGCATTAATATAGCTATATTGAATCTTTTTTATTGTTTATCACAAGCCAGAATAGATGTGCTTTTACAGAACTTATTAGAGACTTTCCCAGTTAGAACACATGTTAGTAAGACTGGGAGCTCCAAGAGCTAGGTCCCCTGGATAAATGTGTAACCTTTTGATCTGCTTCTGACGCGTGTTGACAGTGGCAGACGCCCATTGTTTGGAAAGGATTAAGAAAGTGTGTCACAGCTCCTACAGCCAACTTTGATTACTGCAAATTACTCAACTGTAAGGAGCAAGCTTTGGCTATGCAAATGTTTCTGGATGTATTTTCTCATTTTCTGCAGGGAAAACTCCTAATAATCTTTTCAGTCTTCCTTCTAGTTGCATTCCTGCAGCTGTGCACATTGATTACACAGCTCAATTTCCAGTGGGCTTAAAGGGAACCTGTTACCGAAGGCCACCACACAATTTGGCTTCACTTTTAATAAGACCGCTAGAGATGAGCACAAGACTACTAGAGTAAAAATGATACCCACTACTCTCCTGCTTTTTGTAGGACTGACATGGCATCAAACAGAACTAATTGGCACACTGTGCAAGGACATGGCATAACGTGTCACCAAAACAGAGGTTAATTTCCCACAATCCAGTTTTTTTTTTACTGAAAAATGTCTAGCTTAACCCTTTGAGTGCTAGAGTGGTATGGAATGCATTGCTTTGCAATTCATTCCCCTCTGGCACTCAAAGGGTTAACACATAGGTTAGTCTTTCTCAACTCCAGTCCTCTGGCCGAAACTTGTCTTTGAGTGACAGGTCCGCTGTGGGAAGAACTTTATTCACAGTGAACTGTGACTCATTAATGTAAAATAGGCTACTTTCATACATCACTATATTAGTGTCTGCACCCTCCATCTTGCATGGCTAAACTGTTGTCTCTAGAGCAGTGGCTCACAGTCCATGCCATCAGAGCCCAGTAACAGGACTGGATTTGTGGATTCCCTGGCTAGAGAACAGCTGAGTTAATCAAATGACTGAGCCGCTAATTAACTTAAAAGGTTAGTAATACTTAAAATGTAAAAAAAAAATATGTTGTAGAGTTTATCCCCCTGAGTAAAACAAGAGTACTCCCACTGCTGAAAAGTGTTTCATTCAAAAGTTATTAATTTTCAAAGTTGAATTTTTTAGGTGCAATATCACAGTGGCCTGAAATTGTACAGTGGTGCTGTTGCTACACCATCCTATAGACCGCTCTGGTCAGTTGACCATAAATCTCCATAGGATGGTGTAGCAACAGCGCCACTGCACAATTTCAGGCCACTGTGATATTGCACCTAAAAAATTCAACTTTGAAAATTAATAACTTTTGAATAAAACACCTTTCAGCAGTGGGAGTACTCTTGTTTTACTCAGGGGGATAAACCATACAACATATTTTTTTTACATTTTAAGTATTACTATCCCTTTAACTGTGCTCTTAGAGGAAATCCTCCTATCCTGGCCTGTGTGTGGGCCCTGTGGCACGGGTTTAGAACCACTGCTCTAGTGGTGACCTTCAGTCCTGGCATGTCAGTAAATTTTCGTGTAATCCCATGGATGATAGACTGGGTGAGTATATTGGGCCTTATGTATGAAGGTTCTAATGACACCATAGGAAACAAACATTTCCCATATTCTCAGGGATTTCATGGTGCTTTTAACCCTTTGTGTGTCAGAATGCAAGAGAAGTCTCCATTTCTTTGCTTCACACTATTTTGGGGACTTCACATGCATTTAAGTCTTTGGGTTCTAGAGGGTTTTCCAAAATATTGCAAAGCACTCGAAGGGTCAAGAGGTTAAAAGTCCTGTATAAACCTATGTACTTTGTGTGCCCTTTAGTGCAGCTGGTGTTCCAGAATTGCACCACTTAGTACATCAGCCTCATTATTTTTCATTAACATTTCCTAAGGTTTGTTTGTGTGTGTCGGATTTCCCATTGAAGTGAGTGTGAGAGTTGGACTCTTGTATCGGTATATATGGGACTAGAAAGAAATGAAGAGGTTTGTCCTTGTCCCCAGTCAGATCTCCATACTGTTTTGATGCACTCATACTGGTTTATAGTTTCTAATTCTCAGACTCATAAATAAGGGAATTCTTCTCTGCTCTTTTGGAGTGTGGAAATTGGTAAATAATGGCTGTTTGAATGGTTTATTAGATACTAATTCTAGAAGTCTTGACAGGTCAGAGGCCTTACATTGGGCGTGGGCTATGTGGGCTCTCCAGCTGTTTCTGGATTACAATTCCCATCATCCCCCTGCAGCAAACAGTTGCCAGAGAGTGATGGGAATTGTTGTCCAGCACCAATGGGAGATTCTCAGACTGCTCCTCTGTGCTGTAGATGATGCTGCTGTAAATTTACTCTACAGACATTCTGACAAATGACGATGCAGTTAGTTTATCATGGAAGATGCACAAAGACTAATTGGAACAGTCCTGGGGTGTAAACTGCACCATGGGGAACAAACCAAAATTCTCATTGATTTTAATGGGCCCTGAAATCATTCAGTACTAGAGAAGTTTCTAACATATTGATTGGAATTGCCTTGGAGACTTATAGCATTAAAAATGGTTAGAAGACCCACTGAAATAATGTAGAATTTTTATCTATCCTTTATGGTGCAGTTGGTTTCTCCCAGAATTGCTCGTTTTCTTTGTGCAGAGGTCCCTTCTCTTCTTCCACAACATACCAACCTTCACATTTCTCCTCCTCCATTGGTACTTTATAACATATCCGTGGTTTTGAAAGAGCTTTCAAAGTATCCAGTGTTATTCTTAGCCTTTTATAATTTAAAATGTTAGTTTGAGAGATTTATAAAATTGCAGTTTGAGATATTTAGCTTTTTGTTAGTTTAGGCAAATTAGAGTGAACTGGCAGGCATCCTAGCCAGATATTAATGTTCTGTTCTGCTTTCTATCCCAACTGGCACTCCCTGCTGGTCAGTACTGGCCAATTTGCATAAATTCACAAATGAAGCAAAATGTTTCAGACTGTTTCAAATGGAAAAAAAAAATGGATAGCTTAAGTGACAGTTTCACTTTAAGGGCTCTTTCCTACACCCACAGCAAATTACAGCCCTATTTGCTACCTCTGGGCCTAAGTGTTAAAGGAATAGTAATGTTTCACAATAAAAGCAGCTTCAATTAAACTTCATAGTATTTTGGCCATGGAGAGTGTTATTTCAATACTGTCAGAGTTGTAGTAGTTGAATGATAAAGTATCCTCTCCGGCCCATTTAAAGATGTAACACTGCTCACCTCAGAGCAGCAAGACTGTCTGGTGGATCGCAGACAAGGACAGTCTTCAGTTAGCATAAGGGGAAAAACCTCTCAAGGGGGGCAGGGTTTTCCTTACGTTCACAGTAACAAGATTGTCCCTTGCTGTGTTCTTTTTGGTCCCAGGACCAGATTCCACATCTGAGGGGAGGTGGTAAAAGGGGTGGGACGGGGATAACTTATCACTCAATTACTCTTGAACTACAACTCTGATAGTATTGAAATAACACTCTCCACGGCCCAATACTATGAAGATTAATTGGAGCTGCTGTTTTTGTGAAACAGTATTATCCCTTTAAATACATTCTAGCAGTTATAGAGGACTGCTTATGAAAAAGCGTTATGCAGGGCTGCATGGAATAACACATGCACCACGTAGACCTGCAGTTTTTCAGTTACTCTAACTCTTGCAGTGCTGAGTTTGCTTACATTAGAGCAGACGTGCCAAACTCATGTCTGCACTATTATTTTGTCTGGGAGGTCTGGAGGGGGAGATGAAATGTAAATAGTCTGCTGCTCTGCTTTGTCTGTTCTGATAATGAGGCCAGTGTGTAGCTCAGCCCTAGTACAAGAATATGCCACTTTTGCCTCTTTATCTTTTGGAAACTGTAACCCCCATCATCCTGAGTCAAAGGTTTCCTACCCTGTTCTAGAATGAGACAGCAGTCCAAAGTGATCTAAATCAGAATTTGTAGCAGAAGGACCACCCTGTAGTTAAAGTGAGAACCTGTTACTGGGAGCCGCAGTTTATTAGCATCGAGGAGTGAGCATGATTCCAGGTTCATGTGTTTCATATGCCTGTCAAAGAAGGAACACTTCATGCTGCCCTTTTGGGTCCTTAGGGGTAGGTATGGGTAACATTTAAAGAGATAGTAACCCCCCCAAAAAAGCATAAGGCAAATGATAGGAATAATAAAAACATAATTAACACCCTCATTCCCATCTCTCAAACCGTTATGGTTTGAGAGATATAAGACAAGAAAGACCTCCGCTCCCTCCCCTTTCTGCTTGACGAGCTGTAAAGCTGTCAGAGGCAGAATCCGGTCGCTTGACTGATGGCGGCTCTTCAGGTGCGCTGTCATCTAGATATCTAAGTATAATTACTTCATCGGTATGGTCTACAACGTGTGCCTGGCTTTCAAGCACACGTTGTAGACCATTCCGATGAAGTAATTATAGTTAGATCTCTCGATGACTGCGCTCCTAAAGAGCTGCCGTCTGGTCCCGGAAGCAGGATCTCATGACGTCCGCTGAGAAGGGGAGGGAGCGGAGGTCTTTATTTTCTTACATCTCTTAAACCATAACGGTTTGAGAGATGGGAATGGGGGCGTTAAGTGTGTTTTTATTATTCCTATCATTTGGCTTAAACTTTTTCGTGGGTTTACTATCCCTTTAAGCTCTACAGCTGTTGTGGATTACAAGTCCCATCATCCCCAGCCACCCCTGTCAAGTTCTCAACAGCTAGATAGTCTCAGGGTGCCTGTTACTGCCCTTGGAGCCTAGAATTTGAGTCATAACAGGGTGCATTCATGGTGATGCCTTCTGATATGTATGCTAAGATGCAGGCATCGCAACTGGTATGTTACAATTGCTGTACATCCGCTTAATAAAATAAATATTTGTGGATCTGTTTTTGCAGATGCCAGAAGATCAGCAGTGCATTAGAGACGTCTAGTAGACAAGGGAGTTATTCACTCCATGTAAACCTCTGCAAAACAAAACATTCACAATTGTCACAAAAAGGCCATACCTTTCTGCCTTGTCATTAATGTTTTAGGAGGAGGGTTCCATTGAACAGATCACAGTTTACTGCACCTTGCTGTGCAGTTAACACTGCTCGCCATGCCACAACATTATGTAATGTTAACCTGTTCTACTCAAGCTATCCCAGAGGGCTGAAAATGGTTTCTTGACCAAAGAAAATCGCTTTTCACAGGGACTGTTTTATGTGCTGCTGATCTTGGTTATGTATCTATGTGTACGGCTATTGCTTATACTTTACCATTTTAGGTGTACTTTAACTTATGATGTAATTCTGAGTGGTGAAAGATTGCAGTGAGTGAGCTGTTGGCAAACCATTCAGGTGCAAGGTTACTCCCCTTCCCCCAGCTGAAAGTGAGTTGTGTGACTGCTGTTGTCCCAAGCTCCATGAGTTTGGAGATTTCTATAATTGGTTTCAGCTCTTGCTGTGATTGCCACTGTGTGATAGGATGGAACAGTGTAATTGGCATTTGTGCCATTAAATGTATTTTCAGGATTTACCTTATTTACTGCACTACATTATAATTAAATGGAAATAGAAAGCAGAAAATTACATTTTGTTCTCTCTAGCATTCTGTACAAATTTCTGCTTTATTACAGGACCTATAAAATGTGATCTTCTCCCTTTGATGGTCGGAGGCATGTGCAGCTAACTGATTTCCAATACCTTGTGCACACTGCCGGGGTAAACTTGAATATAGTTGCCTATCAGGACACAGTAATGCTGTTTGCTCAGTTTTGTTTGTGAGCTTCTAACAACTGTTTCAGGAGTGCTAGGCATACCATATGCAATGATGGTCATAAACCTGAATCTATAGAAAGTGGCAAGGGAAGATCCATTCCTCTGAGGGAAAAATCCCCATAATATCACTCCATTCCTGAAACTGGACACATTAGAAAGACCATGGCAGCAGTGCTTGGTGCCAGCCTTTGCCAACAGAAGCCTGGCCGAGGGCTGTATAATCTCATGACCGTGTGCAAGTCAAGGCTTCTGGCTTGTAAGTCTTGGGGTATTTCATATAGTTCTCTTTATTTTCCCAACTTTACTCCTAAAAGTCTTAGGTTGCTTCTAAGTATTCTGTCTGGATTAAAATAAAATGGATTTTTTTTTATCCACAACTGGTCCTAGTTGGCTCCCTGATAACGGGCACCTTTAACCCTTGGAGATTTCTTTTGATTGGAGAGTTTTTCTTGTAGGCTGAGAAATTGTTCCACTGAGGTGGGTTTCTTACTATTTCCTTTCCTGTTGTGTGTCTGGTCAGTGAATCACATCCCAGTGTCTCCAGGGGACCTATGAATAGTGAATCTTGTTAATCACTTTCCTCTATAACATACAACAGCATTGCTGTATTTAGAATTGGTAGACAAAAGGAGCCTGATGTACTAAGAAGAACTGGATCAAACTATACCATAGGGGACAATAAACATTCCCAAAAGCCACCACTTTGGCATTCAAGAGGTTAAAGGCCCACTTAAATGAGGAGTGCTCTTTTTACAGTTGCTTTGCCGCAGAATTGTTACAGTTCTTTGTATATCAGCTTCTATGTACTGCTGCCACCCAGAGCTTTAATTTAATGTTGGAGGCTGTGTACAGGGTAATAACATCACCATGAAATTGACCCTGGGGTCCGAATGGCTCTACCACTTCAGATAGTGCCAGAGAGTAGCAATCTCTGCAGACTGTGGTGCACTAATTGGATTGGCGCCTATAGTAAATGCACAGCTCTGGCCTCTCTTTTAGTGGAATGGTTAAGAGCAGCTGCTTCTGCCAAGAGACGAGTGTTGTGGTCAGTAAATCACCCAGGGGATGCTGCTGCGGCTGAGGGCTCCCAGATCAGCCTTTTGTTGCTGTCACACAGCGGGATGTGGAAAGGAGCCAAACCTGCAGGCGCCCTTTGTGTGCAATGCTTGGCACATCTGCGCTGGAGGAGACTGGCATGTCAACAGTCTGCAGTGAGAAGCACATCCAAGAGCTGGGTAGAAGCAGAGTGGTGAGCAGGAATTGACTGTAGTACTTCTGCATCACAAGGCCAGCACCTGTCATGTTAAAATGCAGCCTAACCTGGCACAATAGTAGCAGTACATTAAAATCCAAAACAACTTGTAACTTCATTAGTTGAGCATTTTAAATGGCTCATTGGCACTACATCGAGCTGATCCTGTGCTAATACACAATACAAAGAACAGACTTATAGGAAAACATTAATACTCTGATACTCATGCAAATTGGCATTAACCACTTGAATGCTTTGCAGTACATTAGAGACCTCTCTAGCATTAAGTGTGTTAAAAGGGAATAAATGGAACTTAATTTAACACTTAAAGGGGAACTACCACCCCACAAAAACTTTACATTAATTAAGTCTTCATCTGGCGACTAGCTGCTTAGTAGCGCTAGTCGCCAGAAATATTACCTGGTTTCAAAGATTTTCCAGTTTTTCGGAGGCTCATAGTGACGTCTGTGCGCCTGCGCTGTCAGTCCCTTTTGGAGCCGTGTTCTTCATACAACAGTCAGGTATATATTTTGTTCACATTGTATCTGTGGTTCCTGTTAAAAAGTGATGCAGACGGCTAAAAAGCACTAATACCTTAAAACGGTCTGTGGTTCTGCACACTTATATATACCTTGCACTCCATGCTCGCCTTTGTTTTGTGGAGCCTAAAATGTAGTCTTACATATGATCTGTGGTGGCTCTCAGTTTTTACTTTTTCAGCGTTCCCAGTACAGTAGCAGTCATGCTAGTAATTAATCAAGTTAATGTTGATACTGAGATATATAAAATATTATGTTAACAGATAACTATTCTCAAGCTTTTCTGTAGCTTACTGGCCTGCTAGTCCATGTGTGCTACCTAATTAGGTAAAAAAAGTTTTTTATTGTTTGTTTGTTTTTTTTAAATATCAAGAGGTCTCACTTGGCCCATGGGCCGAAAGTTGGACACCCATAGCTTACGATAAGATATCAGCCTTTCTGAACAGAAGAGCAGTCTGTGCCAATTTCAGTTTATTAAACGCATTGACTGTGCAAATGCAGTTCACCAGATTGTGTCTAAAGGATAGTCTGTACAGGCATTAGCAATACACATTTTGGATTAGCTTTTACGGATCTAACATAAAATAACTACATTTCACAGACTGTAGATGGTAGTACATGATATTTAAAATTATGTATTGCTAGTGTATGTATTCCTAGTGTATATTCTCAAAGGGATGTACAAAGAATTGAAAAGCAAGGCAGAGTTTACCCCTCTGGAATCCAAGGGGTTAACAGGAAATTCCTGATTTGATATAACTAAGATGGAGAAAGATTATTTGTTGTATTAAACTTAATATGTGGTCAGAATTGGGTTTTTTTTCCCCTACATATGAAACTGTCTCAGTATGGGGCCTCCACAGTTGTTGTGTTTTTTTTTTTGTTTTGTTTTTTTTTTCTCTTGAAATGTTCAATTGATTTGTTCCATTCAACATAAACACTTCAGGTGATCTAAAAGGGAAATTATAGGGCAGAGGAATAGGGGCATTCAAAACAAAGACATGTTCTGTGACACAAAAAAAGCAAGCGTTCCCCTCTGATGTGAAGCAATATTGCACCATGACAACCAGGAGGTTGCACCTTCATGGGAAATTGACTGGCTCAATTTGCTGCTATTGATTTTCACGAAGTTAGACAATCTGCAGTTTCTTTTTCTTTTCTCTTTTTTTTTTTTTTTTTTTTTTTTTTTAACTCATTTTGGTTTTGTTTTCCCAGGTAATTCAGAGCAAGAGATACTGGTTACACTATCAGTGAGAAACAAAACGGTAAAAGCAGGAAATGCAGCTCTGAGGAGCAAATAGAAGGGAAATACTGTATAATTGCCTCTCACTTATGTCATGAATTCCAGGGGTTGTATTTAGGAAGCTAATGAGAAGCTATTGTGGAACAAACCAACTGCACCAAAGGGGACGAATAAAAATTCACAGTAGCTTAAGTGGAACTTTAAACTCCTTAATGTTAGAGGGTACTCCATAATAGTAACATAATAGCACAGTTAATGAGGATGAAAAAAGACATGCGTCCACCAAGTTCAGCCTTTTCCGTATCACTCTTGTTGATCGAGAGTAAGGCAAACCCTGTTGAAGCCATTTCCAATGAAGCCACAAGTGGGTAAAAAAACATTCCTTCCCATCTCCAAATGGCAGTTGGTTATCTCCCTGGATTAGCATCTCATCTTCTTTGAAACCAACTGTCATAATTCTGAATACTATTATGAGTTAGAAAGGTATCCAGTATGTCTTTGAAACCATCTACAGTAGCTGCAGACACCGCTTTGAAGCAAAGAATTCCACAAAGTTACTGCCCTTCCTGAAAAAAAAAAATCTTTGCCTATGTTTTTGTCAAAAGCAAGTCTTGCTGGATGAACCCCTCATTGTTTTGCTCAGGTCTTTGATTAAATAGTTCCCCACAGAGTTATTCGTATTTCCTCAAATATATAGGGGGTCCATAAAGTATTTACCCTGTTTTAATTTATTAAGGCTTCTAATGGTGTGAATAATTTATGGACACTGTGTATGGTAACAGGGCCGGTGCAAGGATTTTTGTATACACAGGTGAAGGTGCAGTTTGATGCCCCCCCGACACAATCCACCTGCCCCCCCCCCCAACCTTGCCACAGTCCCCTGCCCCCGCCCACATATTCACCTCCACAATGCTCCCTTCATTTCCACATTGCACCTTCCACAATGCTCGCTTCATCTCCACAATGCCCCCTTCATCTCCACAATGCCCCTTCCATAATGCCTCTTCATCTCCACATTGCACCTTCCACAATGCTCCCTTCATCTCCACAATGCTCCATCTCCACATTGCACCTTCCACAATGCTCCCTTTATCTCAACATTGCCCCTTCCACAATGCTCCCTTCATCTCCACAATGCCCCTTCATCTCCACATTTCCTCTTCCATAATGCCCCTTCATCTCCACATTGCCCCTTCCATAATGCCCCTTCATCTCCACATTGTTCCTTCCTTTATGCTCCTTCCTTTATGCCCCTTCATCTCCACATTGCCCCTTCCATAATGCCCCTTCATCTCCACATTGCCCCCTGACCCCCTACCTTGAGTCCCTGGTGGTCTAGCCATAAGAGAGGAGGCACAGAGCTGAAGCTCCCTGCGCTGTTCTCAGTAATGCAGAGTGCTGGGAGATTGTCATCTCCCAGCGCTCTGTATTACTACAGAGCATGGGTCCTCTGCATTGTGAGCATCCCATGAACGCCGCAAGGGAGCGCTTGGTAGTGTAAATGAGCGTCCCATGAACGCTCCCTCGCGGCAGATATATTTAAAAAAAAAAATTCTCAGCGTCACCCTTTTTGATGCCCCTCCGTTGCAGCGCCCTAAGGCAGCTGCCTGTGCTGCCTTAATGGTAGCGCCGGCCCTGTATGGTAATCATCTGACATCTCTGTTGTAAAGTAACCCAATTTGGCTAGTCTTTCTTTCTAACTAAAATATTCCAGTCTTATCAGATTTGTTAGATGTCTCAGTACCCTTTTCACCTCAGTTATATCTTTTTCAAGAACTTGCACCTAATATACGCAGTGCATTTTGGGACCTATCTAATATTTAGTGGGCTAAAATCCCCATGTAAAGAAACACTGACACCAAAAATAGGTTACTATAACTTTAATTGTCTACAGCTATCATATGTTAAAAAAAATTGATCCTGTTACATCCCTAAAATATAATCCTAAAATTTATTTTTAACACGTGTAAATTGTCCTGTTCAGAGAAAATTAACTTAATTTTGTTAGAGCTTTTTGTAGTGACAGATGACTGCTAAAGTCAGAGAATTTATTGTCATTTGTGCCCACTGCAGTTGTATTCAAAAAGGCTGTTATCTAAACCCATTGAAAGCCAATCCTGTACAATCACCTCAAGATTACGGTGCTATTCTGAGCCCTGAAAGAGGCAGGACTGTCTGCTTCCTCAGAGAGTATGTAAGAAAGACTACATTTTAGGCAGCAGAAAACAAATAAGTTTTTTTTTTTTGTTTTTTTTTTTATATGTACAGCTGCTGTATGAGGTATGGGATATTTAACCATTTGAATGCCATAGAGGTATCCAATGCATTGCATTAAAATATGTTGGCTACTTTCTCTGGCACTCAAAGGGTCAAATGTATAGAACCCCAGTTCATTTTTGGTGGTGGTGTTCCTTTAAGTCTGTGGGAATTAGTAGCATTTTTGTTTTTGTGCTATATGTTGCAGTTGGTTTGCCCTGAATTTCTTCACTTTAAGGCCTTTAACCCATTAAGTGCTAGTGGGGTGTGCTATCCACTCCCTCAGTCATCATGTGACTTCACCCCTAGCCCCATTCACTGTTTTCTGGCACAGGAGATGCTATTTTCATGTAACTTACTAAAACAAAAATGTTCTCAGCCTCTGGGCTGATAGCTATGCATTGGAGACCTCTCTGCCATCCAGAGTGTGAAATAATGTCCAGTAAAGGGGTTTGTAAACTGGTAAGTAGCCCAACTGCCGAAAACAGTTTGGTCTGCTTTGTCTGAGGGGAAATGCAGGCATGTTTTTGTCATGACCTTGTATGGTCCCATCTTGTTTATAGAGCAGAGAGCTGCCATTGAGTCTCTAGCATGTACATTTTGTGCCCTTTCCCAATTCCATTAACAACCACAGCATTAACAGCTGTCTGTCTGACTTTGGTGCAGCTGTTTTGAGTGCTGGGTTGTGTACAACTGGGATTAGCGCCTGTGTGTGGTTTTATCTGACGAACACTGTGTGAACCAACTAGAGCTGTAAGCAAGGTGATTCCCCTGCATCTCATAGCACAGAGTGGTTGGGGGCATCTCCTTTGTGTGCAGCTGATATGCACATTATGCATAGAACAAAACTTGATTCATTCTGGAGCAAACTATCTGTGTGTGGGGGGGTGGGGGGTGGAGAGAATAAACATTTCATTTGACTTAAACGGGACTATTAGCCCCTTGGGTGCTTGAGAAATCTCCCAATGCATTGCTTCACTAGACCAATTATATATAATACCCTCCGAGATTTTATTTATTTTTGTTTAGTTCAAATATAGGTCTGGATTCTGTTGCAGTTGATCACTTTATCAGGGTTTTACGTACACCTATTTCTATAGACTTAATAGTTATTCACTAGATAAAATCATTGATAACACTTCTCAACCGCAATGAAATCTTGGCCAGAATTGATAAAATGTATTGTGTAGGGATCAATGTTCCAGTCCTCTTGATATTTATGAAGAGTCTTGGATAGAAGTCCCAAAGATGATCTAAATGTAGGCCCCTATGTTTTTCCAGCTGTATCTGAACTCTTATTTAAAAGCTAAAAATAAAAACACCTGAAAATTGTCTTTTATACATTACCAGTGTAAAAATCCGGATAATGTTAACCCTTTGAGTATCAGATGGGTACGCAACGCATTGCTTTGCAATGCGTTGCATACCCCTCTGGCACTCAAAGGGTTAAGAGGCTGCTACCACACTGCTCCACATGATGAAGTCTTGCGTCGCCTCACTCATGCGATGCAATCATGGGCAGTCTCTACTGTGCATGACTACATCGTTACAATCATCCTAGCGAATTACTATATAGGATAATATCTAGTACATTTTCCAAAGCATGTTTCAGAGCATTCAATGGATTAAACCTGTTCTGAATCCTTGCCTGTATGCAGTTAGCATAATGGATGGCCACCAGCCAACTTGCGGCTTTAAATTCCACTTTAGAAAACAGCACTAACTTTGAGTTGGGGCATATTTACGATATGCCTAAGGCAAGAAAATAATTGCATTCTAAAATCATCAGGGCAGGGCCTTGTCGCCAGTACATTTTGTGGCAATATATGCATGTGAGCAATTAAACAACAATTGTATATTAATTTATATATTTTAAACATATTATTTCAGTATGCGCACAGTTCATACTAAAGAGAGGAGGGTGCGTGGCTGGGAAGGGGCTGTCTTTGACGTGATGTATACATCTCTTGCACTCAAAGGGTTCAAGCTTTTCCAGAGACTAAATGACAGTCCTCATCTGGTGTTTCTGCTGGTGTGATAGTGACACAAAAGCGGAGATATTCATGAATCTAGAACATTGTCCGTCTGGACCAGGGCTTCATGTATTTAGTTATGTGTCGGCCATGACTTGGAGGAGGCACTTTGCAGATGCATTTAGGAGCAAACAGAGAAAATCATAATAGTTTTTGTATCGGATTCTTTAGAAGACGACTATACTTTTTTTTAACCCTTTGAGTGCAAGAGAGCTATCAAATGCATTACAATGGATTGGATACCTTTCTGGCATTCAGAGAGTAAATTTAAGGGCTCCCATAGTTGTGTCTTTCACATAACAGTGAAGCGTTAACACGTGCACTCTCTCTCTCTCTCTCTCTCTCTCTCTCTCTCTCTCTCTCTCTCTCTCTCTCTCTCTCTCTCTCTCTCTCTCTCTCTGTCTGTCTCTGTCTCTCTCTCTCTCTCTCTCTCTCTCTCTCTCTGTCTGTCTCTGTCTCTGTCTCTGTCTCTGTCTCTCTCTCTCTCTCTCTGTCTCTCTCTCTCTGTCTCTCTCTCTCTGTCTCTCTGTCTCTCTCTCTCTCTCTCTCTCTCTCTCTCTCTCTCTCTCTCTCTCTCTCACTAATGTGCTTTGAAAAATGGATGCAATTCTGGAGCAAACCAGCTACATCATAGGGAACAAATTAAAATTCACATTAATTTAAATGGGTCTTTTAAGCGCTTGAATGTGAGAGCTTTCCAAAGCGTTGTGACGCCTCTTTAATAATAAAGAGGATAAATGCCTCATGTAAATTTGTGCAAAATGGTATTTGTCTCTTATGGTGCAACTGCTTTCTTCCAGAAAAGTGCCATTTTTTCAGTATATTAACCCCGCTAACCCTTCAAGGGAACCAGTCATCCTAAGGCAAGTTTAGCTTGCTTTACAGACCATTAGGTGACAGGCCTGCTTTAAAGGAATAGTAATATTTCAAATTAAAAGCTGCTTCAATTAATCTTCATAGTATTTGGACTTTGGAGAGTGTTATTTCATTACTGTCAGAGTTGTAGTTCAAGTGTAATTGAACGATAAAGTATCCCCCTCCCACCCCCTTTTACTGATGTAATACTGCTTACCTCAGAACAGAAAGGTGGTGTCCAGATGGCTTGCAGAGAGGGACAATCTTCAATTAACATAAGGTAGAAACCTGTCAAGGAGGGCAGTGTTTTCATTGTTCTCACAGTAAGAAGACTGACACTTGCTGTGATCTGTCTAGTCAAGGGACTAGATTCCACATCTGAGAGGAGGTGGCTTACACTAGGTAAAAGGGGGACTACATCTCTGACAGTAGTGAAATAACACACTCAAAGGCCAAAATACTATGAAGATTAATTGGAGCTGCTTTTATTTTGAAACCTTACTATCCCTTTAAATGTAACCCAGAATCTACTTGCTGGAGCTGTTAGAGTAAAAAGATACTTCAATCTGATCCTTCTGTGTGTTTAATCACAATCCTGTACCCAAAATCTTGGCCTGTCCAGGAAGATTAGAGTTGAGCAACACTGTATTAAACTCATGCCCAGGTCATATTTCCCATTTTTATAGGCAAATGCTTTCATGTTTAAAGGAACAGTGAATGCCAGTATGCTAAATTAACTAAAACACTAAAAACATGCTCTGGTAGCTCAGGGGTTATTCATTCCAGGGGATTTCAGTTTGGCACAAGTGCATTGGTTCCATGGGGGTTTCAGACTTCCACCTCAGCGCCCATAGAGCCAGTCCTGATCAGGGACAGAAAGGTGGAGACTCCTTTTCTGTAGTCCTAGGGAAATTCCACAGGAATGGCATGGAGTTGGTAAGTATTAACCCCTGAGCAACTGCAGTATGTTAGCGATAGTTAGGAGTTCATAGCCAGGGTTTTAATTAGCTTTGCATATATGGGTATACCTTTCTTTTAACCCTTTGAGTTCTAGAAGGGTATTCAGCACATTGCCTTGCAATGTGTTGGACACCCCTCTGGCACTCCAAGGGTTAAGGCTTCTGTTTGAGGTCTTCATACAACTTTGTGATCTCTCATAGCCAAGGTTCACTGACCATCAATAATTCTTCAAAATATTCTGTTGAATTCAGACCAATAATAAATCCCAAGCATTCATTTCTGTCCAAATACTAGTTTTATTTGCTGTAACTACCAGGATTTATAAGTTTTAAAAAAAAGTAATAATCTTAAGAAGTCAAGTAAATCTTGGCACTACTGTGCACTTACTATTCCAAGAAGTAGTTTTACTTAATCACATCACTTTAGAGTGCGCTGTATGTGATTTTAAGCCGAATAGACATGCCCTTGCAAACTGTGAACATACTGGCTGTTACTATATTATTTAGTCACTAGTGTAAAAGCCCGTGTACACGGGCCAAGGTCCGGGTAATGTTAACCCTTTGAGTGCCAGAGGGGTACACAATGCATTGCTTTGCCATGTGTTGTGTACCCCTCTGGCACTCAAAGGATTAAGCGACTGTTACCTCACTCACGTGATGCAATCATGCACAGTAGAGACTGTCCGAACACGGGAAGTCTCTATTGAGCACGACTGCATCATGACAAACATCCTAGTGAATTATTTATAGGATTTGGATGACATTTGTTAACCTGGGCCTTTTAACCCTTTAATTATCAGACTGATGAGCAGTTTACCACATACTACATCTTAATTATCTTTAAAGCAATAGTAATAGATCCAAATAAACGGAGCTCTGATTAATCTGCATAGTTTTTAGTCCATGTAGAGCGGTATTTCTCCCCCTCCCCTCTTAACCATTTTAAGCCTCCTCCCCCTCATATCTGAAATCCGGTTATCGGACCAGACAGATCGCAGAGAGGGACAATCTTCTGGCTGTGAGCATGAGGAAAATCCTGCGCCCCTTCGTCAAGGAGGGCAGGGTTTTGCTTATACTGACAGAAGATTTTCCCTCGCTGCTGTGTGTCCGGTCCTGGACCAGATTTCAGATCTGTTGGGAGGAGGCTTAAAATGGTTAAAAGGGGAGGGGGATCCTCTATAATTACTCATGACAGATCGGATACTATTGAAATACTGCACTATGTGGACTAAAAACTATGCAGCTTAATCAGAGCTCAATTTTTATATATATATATATATATATATATATATATATATATAATATTAACCATCCCTTTAATAGTAGGAAAAATGTATTTACTGGTCTGAACCACCACCTCAGGACAGAACTGTCCCATGTGGCCCCACTTCATCCTGCTCTTTCACCCACATCTATGTTCCACTTTGTCCTCCACCCCATTGTTCTTTTCCCCACCCGTATAGTTGAAGTTCTGATCTTGTACACTACAAATAGACCTGTCCACCCCAAGGGACTTTCAATACTCACAAGCGCTGATCCATAAGCATTGCCTGGTCTGACATCTAGAGTAGAACATGAATACAAAAAAAAAAAGAAAAAAAAAAAAAAAAAATATCCTACACCCCTTATGTTTTTTCTTATATGTAAATGTTTTGCTTATGATATTGCATGTGTTGTTTCCCTGAAGGTAGGGAAAATATATTGATTCTACATTTCTCATTTCCTTGTCAGGCTCCACAAGAACAGAGGAATGTAAGAGACGATTGTTTCCAGCAGGCTAAAGGACACAATCTATGTAATATGATATGTCTCAAAGAGTAACTATAGGAATAAGTGTCTGGTAATTCCTCTAACACACTGATTCTCAACCAGGGTGCTATGGCACTTTGTTGTGCCACTGACATCCTCTGAATGTTGACTTTAAAATGTATGTTATATTTATATTAAAATGTAGATTTATGGAAATTATACATAATGTTTTATTATTCTGATTGTGAGAGTTTATAATAATCTAGTGGTGCCCAGAGAAATCCAGATTGTGCGTTGGGGGCGCCTCTAGAAGAAAGATTGGGAAGCACTGGTTGAACAGACTTGGCAAGCAGTCTGGTATATATACAGTATTTCATGTATGGTGTCTGCTGTTTGAATACATTTACAGATCTCAATTTCTGCATTTAGTTCGCACCTCCTCACAATATGTAATAGACATAAACAGTCTGTATGAGAAACCCATAGCAAAAAGTAACTCTCCAGCTCAACTGATAATCAGGTTATCTGTATATGCAAGGGGAGACTTGAATATTGCAGTTTATCAGAGAGAGATCCATTTTCCCAGTGAAGAATGATCAAAGATGTCATTACCCTGATCTGCAAAGCTAGCAGAGCCCCATCCAAAAGACTTTAGTAGGAACTGCTGCACAAGATGCTTCTGTCAGGTGCTGAGGCTGATGTTCTGTGAAAAAGTGGAGCAATTCTGATGTAAACCAACTGTACACACCATACAGGATGAATACAAATTTACATCGTCTTAAATGGAGGATGCTTTAATCTCTTGAATGCTGGATATTGTCAATGCGAGTTATTTTTCACTTTGGTTCGGTTGATTTGTCCCACAATTACTCAATTTCTTAGTATATCAGGCTATCTGACTTGAATGGCAGCTAACATGCAGATAATAATAAAGTATTTTTCCAGGACGGATAAACTGAGATTGTCTGGGTTGATCTGGGTTACAGATGTTCTTATTACCCGATTTAATGGTACTAATATTATCTACCTCGGAAGGATGAAAAGCTGCGACTCTAAGGTTTGAACTGATTCCACAGCTGGTGCATAACCCGATGAGCTATCTTAACAGCTTAATGACTTCTTGGCAAGTGTGCACCTTTTCTAGGAGAAGACCTGCCAGGGAAGCGGAGGCTGCATTGTGAGTCCTTGTGGATCAGTACGGGAGCTGAACAGGGGACAAAAAATTAACCCGGTAGATTTCCAGGGTTGCAGTTACAGAATCATGTGGGGTACGACTTGCAGTGCCCATAGACTTCTAGAGACGAGTTTTCTAACACAAAACAAGCAGTGTATATGCCTCTGTGCTTAGTGAACTGTGTAGCTGTGAACTATAACCTTAGGTTGTATCCAAACACTGGGGGGTCAGTAACTGATACCAAAATAAGCTCTGCACACTTGATAAAACATAATTACCTTTTAAAGGGCAAAACCTGAAAAACTGGATACTGTATTTGTAAATCAGTAAAGTTTTATATTAGTAGGAGGAGGAGACTACTTTGCAACCTATTGTTTCCTGTGATAACAAGTTATATTGTAGCATGACTGTTCACTTAATCAGTAGAAGTATGATATGGACAGTAGGGGATTGTGTTGTGTCCATGCACCACTTCCTTTTGTACTTGGCTACTGTGAGTTTATCACAAGTTTACACTGTTACTAGAAGAGCCTCTTCTCTCCTCCTGCTCTGTCCTGATTGGCTGATAAGAGATGGAGAAGAGGAAAACAAACATTTGCTTTACAGACAGACTCCCCTCCCCAACTGAACTGAGGCTGGTGTACTAAGAAAAGCCATGCTGCATATTAAGGAATGCATTAAAATATACATCGATGTAACCCTTTCGGTGCCAGAAAAGGTAGTCAGTGCATTGCGTTGCAATGTATTGTATATCTCTCAGGCACATACCGTGTGGGACATTTAACCCTTTGCTGTTGAGGTCTTCAACAAATTGTGAAACAATGCATTGGAGACCTCTCTGGTATTTAGGGGTTAAAAATTCCATTTAATCATTGGAAAGGTTGGGATTTTATTTCTTCCCTGTGGTGTAGTTGGTGTGTTCCAGAACGGTTACTTTTAACAGTTTGAGTGCCAGAGAGGTATGCAATACATTGCTCTGCAATGTGTTGCGTACTCCTCTGGCACTCAGATGTTTAAAGAAAATGAAAATCTGCCAGTATGTTCTACTACCTTTTGTTTCTGAGAAGTGAACCTGTATTTGGATGACAGTGTTGCTCCTAATTAGTGCTGGGCCAGTTTTAGCACACACTATGATCTGAATGAATACAGGCCAGGGGGTGTCCAAGTCTTTATACAGTGGTGGGCCACATAATCAGATAGCCATAAGTGTGAGCTGCATTACTTTTTTTTTTTTTTTTTTTTTTTAATTGGAATTATATCCTGCCATCTATTCCAAAACATGGATGTATTTATTTATTGATCAAGTCAATGACAATACTGATATGTAACAGACATCTGTTCTTGAACTGCATGATACTGGCAGGCAGGGGATTAGGTCTTACTGGCCTACTGGTTCATATGTGATAGTTAAATGGATAGTAATGTTTCCCAAAAAAAGCAGCTCCAATTAACCTTCATAGTATTTGGGCCATGGAGAGTGTTATTTCAGTACTGTCAGAGTAGTTCAAGAGTAATTGAATGATAAAGTATCACCTCCCGCCCCTTTTACCTAGTGTAAGCCACTTCCTCTCAGATGTGGAATCCAGTCCACAGACCAGACAGGTCACGTCATCAAGGGTCAATATTCTTACTGTGAGCATAAAGAAAACCCTGCCCCCCTTGACAGGTTTTTCCCTTATGCTAATTATGCTAATTGAAGATTGTCCCGCTCTGCGATCCACCTGGACACCACCATGCTGGTCTGAGCTGAGCAGTGTTACATCAGTAAAAGGGGCGGGAGGGAGATACTTTATCATTCAATTACTCTTGAACTACAACTCTGACAGGATTGAAATAACACTTTCCACGGCCCAAATACTATACTATACTAATACTAATATATTAATGGGAGCTGCTTTGATTGTGAAATATTACTATCCCTTTAATTGGGTAAAAAAATGCATTTTTAAAAAATCTCGGGTGGGCCTCATTGGACACCCATGATCTATGCCCACGGGAGTAAATTCTAATAGTCATACCTGGGAATTCTCTGCATCTGGCCCGGAGACTCCGGTTCTTAGACTGAATTACCGGGTCTCATGGGACAGAGGCTGGTTCTCAGTCGGTGGTGAGTTTCTTCTCTTTCCCACCCTATTCCTCCCACCCGCCCGCTTCTCCTCCTTCCCATCCTGCTCTACCCACTTCCCGCCCACTTTATGACACAAAGTCAGTTAAGCCCCACCCAACTGATTAATCACCACCAGCTTTATGATGCAAATTACATAACTGAAATCCCCTTGGTAGGCAGCACATGAGCCTTTTCCGGGAGCTCAAGGGGAGGAATTCCAAGGTAAACAAATAGCACAGCAAGAGATACGTTTGAACTTGTACAGAATTAGTTGGCACACTGTGCAGGGAATTGACATGATGTGTAGAGTACTATGGTCAATGTCTCAAAAACAAATCATTGTACAGAAAAGGTCTAGATAGATTTTAATTCTCTGGTCAACAATCTAAACTTCTATTACATGATAAGTTCACTTTGCATTCTTTAACCCTTTGGATGCAGGAGAACCCCCTTAGCATCCAAGGGGTTACGCAAATTATGAAAGCAATTAATAGTGCTTGTTTTTGTTTTTTAGCAAAATACACATTATTTCACTTTTTTCAGTACTTTCTGATAATGAAAAATGCATTTTTCACTTGCGAATATCTTCAGTATTAACGCTTCTTATACCGCTAAAATACCTAACCCTTTAAATGCCAGAGAGGTATTCAGCACATTGCGTTTGCCATGCACTGGAAACCACACTGGCACTCAAACGGTAAGAAACCTCATGCCAGAGCATTTTCTAAACATTGTATTAATTTCTCTTCCCTGTGGGGGATATAGTGTTTTGTTTAATGGGAATCTAACCTCAAGTACTGCCATGTGTGGGAAGTAAGCTATAAAAATGATGGAAGAGTTTGATTTGTTCTGTTGAGAATGATTTAAGTGCCTGATTCAAATTATCTGTCATTGGGAGAAATGATTCTGGTCCTGGAGGGGGTCTCTAAAGAAAAACAGCACATATCTCAAAAAAATTGCTTTCATGGATTCAGCTTGCCTGTGAGACACCCTGTGTATCTTCTTGTTTCCTTAGCTCCAATGCATGGATTGGAATGGATATGAAAATGAGCTGTACTTGATACTGTTGTGTTGTAATGCTGATCAAGCTGTCCTTTCTACTTACCTCAGATGTTCCTAATTTCCACATTCAGTACCATCTTAGGGGGAGGGATAATGTTTGCCACAGTGGGCCAGCCAAGTGGGTGTTAGCCAAATATGATTGGCTAACACACATTTGGGCATCCATTGATTGGATCACCTGTGTGAAAGACCAGCATGAAGGCACTATAGCACGCATGCCAAACTCTGGTATAGTTGAGGACTGCATACTCAACAATTCCCTCTAAAGAGAGATTCATACAGAACAATTCCCTCTAATAATGGCAGCGGCAATAGCTAGTTTGCTGCTCTCTTGTGTCTTTTATATAGAAATCATCAATGGGGAGAAAGAAGTAAGCTCCATGGTTAGAGGTCTTGCAGGTACTCCCCTGAACAGGGAGGAATATTTAGTCTCTGTCAGAATTTATGTCCCAGGGGTAGGAACACGTGAGGCAAAGTACATAAACAGGACAGTGTTCGACCCTTTTGTTGAAGCACTAGAATCCAAATGGTGACTCTGATGTCCTGCATCAAAGCAACACTCAGAGTCTTATTTATAGGTATAAGAAATTGCAGTCTGATGTCAACAAACTTTGTAAAAGCACCAGAATAAACACAATGGACATGGTGACATTCTGTATTAAAAATCTCGCTGATAATACTCTTGAGTCTGCAGTTGTCACGGGATCTTGTTCATTCAAAGCCTGAGTCATCCTGTTATAGATGATTTTGCCTTCATGGTGTGAAAATAGAAGTCTTGGCCTCAAACATTGTCATCCATCCTATGCTGAACACAAGAAAACCAGTGTGCTTCAGGATTCAGTACGAGGTGTGGAGATTTTATTTGACTTTTATGAACAATATGAATGAGAGCATTTTTCTCTTTCTTGTCAATTTCCTTCCAGCAGGGGTGGCGATTGATCTAAAATTTAACTACTGGATGGTAAACACTGTACTGTTCCTGTGTATGATTGCAGAGATTTCAAATATGCGAAGTTGGAGGCTAGAGTTATCTCATGTGGCCCCTCCGTCTAATGATTTAATTCCTCTTTGGGACTTGTACATAGTTGTTGTGACTGCAAAATATTCTTTGCAATTTTCTTCCTTTCTGGAACACCTTATCTGTGGACTGCTTTATCATTACTGTATCTTCTTAAACTACAACAATGTCAGTGCTCGTTTTTTTTTCTAAAAATGTCCTTCTCTTATATTTCATAAAGGTAAAGTACTTTGGAGAACGTTCTATCTAGACTTCTAACCCAAGGTGGCACTGTCTCCTTTCACATTGATTAATAATTGATCTTACCTCCTGTATCTCACTCCAAACAATGAGACCGTTAAAAATTTACATACATTAGATGTGGTTTGGTGTCTTAGACAGTATGTTCAAATCACTAAAACTATTTTGACTATCTGATGTCTTTTTTCTATATAATGGAAGCCCACAGGAAGAGAAGACCTGCTTCCAATGCAACCCATAGTTTCATGGACTGAAAGACACGCCTATATTCCATAATACAGACTATAGTACCTTTTAGGCCTACAACCAAATTTACTTGCTCTATTGGTATTGGTTGAAACCACAAGCAGGCGTCAGCAGGAAAATATTAAAGAGCTGTCACCTGGATTTAGGTTCATACTTTTACAAAGGTTTTTCAACATTAATCTGCTTTCTTCTGCAAATGCCCGTTTTGGAAGCGTGGTTTTGGAAAGACAGAATTGTTTGACTTTTTTTTTCTCTACCTCCGAATTTTAGGACAACTTTGAGATGCTTCATGGTTCCTGCGTCTCCACTGGAGGCAAAAGAGTTTTCATACTTATTGATAAATCCCTTTTCTCTTAGTCCATTTGGGGACAGGGCACCTCACCCTGAGAAAAATTGTGTTGTCTGTCAGAGCTTTGGTTGCTCTGCTGTTTAAGGTTACTCTGCTGTAGTTAAACTGAAGAGTGGGCAGAAAATAGAGCAGGGAAGTGGGAAGTTTAGTTCTTTCTTTCACATGAAGTATTTCAGTGCCCTGACTCCAATGGAGCAAGAGAGAAGGTTTTATTGATAAGTATATAAATCACATTTTTGCTCTTGTTAAAAAAATATTAATTAAAAAAAAAAAGGTTGTAACACACAACAACAGAGGGGTATGCAACGTATTGATTCTCAATGGGCGGTGCGCATCGCTGATCATCAAGAGATTAAATAAGATTATAACAGGGGTTAATATGTTCTAAGGAAAAAGGTAAACTAATAATTCTGTGCCAGTGTCATTTCACTTATCTGCATCTGCCATACCTTTAAATCATTAGCTTTATGTGTCTGCTCTATGGTAAGAACAACAACGTTCAAAGGAAGGAGCTGAATAATGAGAGAGCAATTTCTCACACTAAGTATCCTTCAGTAATTCAAGGCGTGCGGTTACAGTTTTATTTTGCTTGGCATGAAAAAGCCTGCAGCAAAGGATAACACTTAGGATAAAAAGAAATTACTAAAAAAACAATAAAAAAAAAAACGGTGTCCTCTAGCAAAGTGTGAAAGCTATCAAGATCAGTCCAGAGATCTGTTTATGAATATATTTTAAGGTGTGTGTACTTGACACTTGGAATGCTCACATTTCACTCACAGAGTTCTGTTTACACTAGCTCCATACACGACATGATATAAGATCGCAGCAAAAAGATGGCATTGTATTATCACATAAAATTCATGGGAGGATACTTTACTTTTATGGCTCTGAAAGCTTCGTAAAATCAGTGGAAATGACAGTGGCAGTCTTATAATGTAATGTATGCACCTGTTTGAATGTGGCTGTCTGTGTTGTAATTTGCCCCTTTTTTTGTTAACCCCTTGAGTACCATAGGGTTGGGCAGTATATTGTGAAACAATGTTTTATGTACCCCTCTGGTCCGCAAGAGGTTAAAGAACTATAGTTATATTTGTCCTCTAGCTCTCACGAGCAGGGCCCTCTGATCCTTCTGTTCTCCACATCTGATTGTACTATTTAATACCTCTGTGTGTCTATTCCCAATTATACAGTGCTGTGGAATTAGTTGGCTCTATATAAATAAAGAATAATAATAATAATTTTTATGAAACAAGAAAGTACACATCACTTCACAATTTGTTGCAAACCTCCCCACCCCCCAATATTCATAGGGTTAATTATAAATATAATTTTATTTGGTGCCATGAAATTGTGAGTAGTTTTATTAAGGTCTTGTTCACATTGGGAAGCTGTACCTATGGCTCTGTTCTGTTGCCTTTACAACACGGATGGTTGACTTGGACACAACATGCTGCAACTCCCCATTGAGTAGCAATGGTCACTGTGGACTTCCAGCAGTGACGGTCTGTATACAGCCCATACACACAGGTGATTGCAGTGTTGTGGAACAATGCGTTTTTATCCTTCTGGCGCTCAAAGGGTAAAGTACACTCCTCCCTGTGCATTCAGCTCCAGGAGAGAGGGCAGGACACGGCCATGGAGGCACTATCAGTTTGTATATATCATTCATATGAGCTTGGCCTAAAACGCAATGGGACATGTGTATAAAGACAGAAGTGGAGCACTTCAAGGATAAATGAACTGCTCCTTTGGAAACGTAAATTGCTATTGGTTTAAGTGGGATTTTTAAAAAAAAAAACAAAAAACAACAAAAAACCTGTTTAAGCCAAGCGGGAAGTTTTGTTGCCTATGGTACGGTTGTTTTGCTCCAGAACAGCCCCAGTTTTTTTTTTCTCTCTCTCTCCTTCTGAATATGAGGGTTGGTTATACATTTATTTGTAATGTTTCTGTTCATGCTCACAGTCCACTGACACCAAAGAGAGCCAGCTGCTTTACCTGATCTTAACCCTTTGAGTTGCAATGTGTTGGATGCCTCTCTGGTACTCAAAGAGTTAAATCTGACAAGCATATTCTAGCACCAGTTTTTCAACAGTTTGGCATCTGCAAGCGAAGTCCTGCTCTGATGCACTGTAATGATGTGAATAGTGATCTACAGAAGCTCTTGTGCGTGGAGCTGGACCTGCTGGAAGATCCATGTTTCTCACTGTTCATACACAACTAAAGGGGCACAATTCTGGAGCAAGCCAGTCGCACTATAAGGGGAGGGAAATGAACATTCCACAAATTCCCACTCATTTCAATGGGTAGTTTAACCCCTTGAATGCTAGAGATGACTCCAGTGCATTTACTTTACAGTTTTTTATGTTCCCCCATTGCACAGAATTTGTCCACTTTTGTTTTTATGCATATGTCCCTATGTTTGTGTCTTTATCCCTTTGAGTGCCAGATGGGTATACAACACACTGCAGAGCTGCCACCTCTTGCACTGGTATTGTTTATTCACTGGCTAGTTTGGAGCGGTGCACTACAGGTTATAATTATGTACCCTGTACATTACATTATCATTTTCTTACTCGTTTATGTTCTGTATCCTTTCTGGTCATTGCCAGAGTGAGACCATGAATTGTTATGGCTGAGAAGGAAGGCAGTTTAATTAAGTAGGGCTTAGTTTTCATACCATATTTATGTGCATATCCCTTTATTAGTTTAACAATATAAGATAGTGGGGGGAAAAAACACACAATTTTGTTTTCTTCATTATAGGTTTTCCTGTGAGGATTTGTACTCAGTTCATTTGTTTAACAGGGACTGAATGAAAGTATGAACATTTTTTCATACCTTTCAAATGTCTTTTTGTCCTCTGAGATGAAAATCCCTATGTCCCTCTTTCCCACACTGGTGTTCCTCGTTTTAACAGATCCTAGTGTTGTGTCTATAAGTGGATCACATTGCTGTACAGCAATAAAACTCACATTAATGTTTGTTTAAACTTCAGTATATGTATATAAAGTAGTCTGTGTAAATAAAAATCTTTGATATTGCTTAAATTCTTTATTCAGCTATACAAAGAAGTGTCAATAGGTCATGAAGTAACCAAATGTGCTGTCCCCTCCAGTACTGCTCCACCACCACAACGCAGAGAACCATGACAAAAGCAACGTTTACATACATTGCCTTTGTCACGTGGCTCCATTGGCACATGTGATATCTGTAGCAGTGATCGTATGTGGAGAGCCACCAGGGAATTGCTGGAGCAGTTAGTTACAGCCAGTGTGCTGCAACATTAACCCATAATGTGCCAGGAACATCATTGATTCTCAAAGGACAGAATTGTGTGATAGTCCTGGACTATCATTGGTCCATAAGGGGTTAATTAGTTTAACAAAGTGACATTAATAGGTAGGTAGCTTTCATACAACAGTCCATGTTTTAATCTATTTTTCCCCCCACTTGTTTTTGCTCCACTTTCTTGTAGTCCACTGCTAATTGTTTCAGTTTAGTGACCCTTACTAGACATTCATATTGAAGCTATTCTCTGTTGTGAGGGAGAGTGACCTAGAGGAAATTCCAGGCACAATGCAAAAAATATATAGACAAACAGGCACATAGATCTACACGACTGCTGTCTGAAGGACATCTAGCAAGGTTAGTTAATCTATAATCTGATAAATACATTCACAACCACTTATTCCTAGAGCAGGAGTAGGCAACCTTTCTCACTGCAGCTTTTGGGTATTACAAATCCCTTTGTCCCCTGGTTTGCAAAAATTGCTGTGCCAAATGTATTTTGCTGTCCTAGAATATATGTCCCAGTCCTGAATCCTTTCCCAATGTAGTAGTTTTATACTCTAAGGTTTCATGGCTGGGATGAGGAAAGAGCTGCTGTCTTGCAGTCAAAATAATTTGGTACCATCCCTGACTTCATTTTTGTCACACGACTTGGTACCACTGTGGCACTTGCCTGACAGGCAGTGAGTGTATGCTGAGGACTTATTAAGCACATCTTGGGGTGTCAGAGCACATGATGGCTTGTGCTTCATAAGCATTAGTGACAGGAGGATGTGAGGATATATCATTGTCAGTGCCATGCAGCTGGTGGAAGTGCAGTGCCAGCTTATTACATCAGTTCATAATCACCATGCACAGACACATTTGGGTTCCAGCACTAAATAAACCTGCATTATACAAGGCAGTGTCAGGCATAAGTATACATAAATACAGGGATAAGAGATGCACACATTAAAAGAAATCTCTGCTGCCAGCTCACAGTCTAATTACTGCAGTGGGAACCGTTACATACTCATAATAAACTGTGAGTTTGTTTGTTTTTCTTAATTTAATTAACTCTGCTTATGTACGTGTACTGTGGCACTGCAGTTTGTGTTTAGCCTAGGGGTTGGCAACCAGCAGCCAGCGAGCTGTTGTTGGTCTGATATTACCATCATCCTCAGCCAGCCAGTGTTTAGCTGAGGATGGTGGGATTTGTAGTGGAACAGCAGCTGTAGAACCACAGGTGGACCTCTCCCGGTTTAACCCTATTCAGTGCTGTGTGTGGCTGTACAGCATTCCCGTCAAGCACAGTGAGAGGATAGTCAGAAATAATGATATTTTCCACTTACAGTGATTTGAAAGTGAATGCAGTGATCAATACTGGGCATACCCTTCCGTGCCCCTAACCCAGTGCCACTTCAGAACAGTATGATATGCTTCCTCTGCTGCTGGCAGAATCCATTCTAGCACCTGAGTGGTGAGGAGAATTCATGTCTCCTACTGTGAGCCTGCTCTCTGGCATTACTATATGTGCTGCCACTATGCATTAATAAGTACACAGCTCACCTGCTGCATAAACAAATCTGTTACCAGCTGCTGCTCCAAGATGTCTGCAATAAAACATTACATGCAGCCAGGAAGCTGCAAGTACAGCTTTAACACTTTGAATGCCAGATTCGTACCCATTTGGCACTCAACTAGTTAACCCATTGAGTGCCATGGCTGTCCACTTATGTTGTAGGGCTCCCCTCTGGGTTGTAGAGGGATAAATGGATTTTAGTACCTTTTCATAATGGTTTACTTTTAAAAGGTCACATGTGAAAGAGTGTGTGACCACATGATAAATTAAGCATGTTGCCATAATAAAAATGGTGACATGAGAATCTCACACTGCATGACAGCATGAGATTCTCATGTCGGGTAGTGAAAGGTCGCATCCCAGTCAGTTACTTGCTCCTCTCTCTCTCTCTCTCTCTCTCGCTCTCTCTCTCTCTCTCTGCGAGCTCAGTGCAGTACTTTCCTGCAGACTGCCTGTCTTCAGACTGAGGCAGACACAGAAAGAGACAAGAGAAAACAAGGGGAGGGAGGGAAGAGAGAGAGGCAGAGCACAGGAAAAAAACAGCACATGAAGAGGGGAGAGAGGATACAAGAAGGGACACACAAGTGGGATTAACACTTTGAGTGCCAGAGGGGCATGCAGTGCACATCCTTCTGGCACTCAAAGGGTTAAAAGGGAGACAGATAAAATGAAGCAGTTTCTGAGCCTCGACAAGACTGGAATGCGACAGTCTGCAGGAGAGAACTTTGTGAGCCCCATTTGTGTGCTGGGAAATTTTGTCACAGATTGTCTCACAGGGATCTTAGTGAATGTTTACCTTTAAGAAAACAAATATACCCTTCATACCCAGATCGTAGAGAGAGAGAGAGGAAAATAATTGACTGGGATGCGACCTTTCACTAGCCAACATGAGAATCTTGTGCTGTTATGCAGTGCGAGATTCTCATGTCACCATTTTTATTATGGCGACATGCTTAATGTAGCATGTTCGCACACTCTTTCACGTGCGACCTTTTAAAAGGATACTTTCATAATAAACCCCCATTAACATTAATCTTGACAGAAAATCCTAACTGCCACTATGGATCAAATTCTAATTAAGACATGATAATCTGTAACCAGACTCCGTGATCCCAAACTCCACTCACTGAAAGGAAGAATCTAGTGGGAAATGCTATGGGTCCTGAAGTTCTGCATTAAAATATTCATGTCCATCATAGTGGATGTGATATCTCATACTAATTAAAGATCAGTTTGGGGGGAACCTATCCACACAGAATTGATTCATAGTGGCCAATAGGATTTTCTACCCAGGTTAAGGTAAATGGGGGTTCATGATGTGCCATGCTGTAGTATAATGCCACTGGGTTCCTAAACACAATTGTTTACCTACTGCAGGGACATCCAGTTTTTTATCATTCATGGGCCATACGATTAGAAAGCCATATGTGTGAGGGCCGCATTTTTTTATTTATTAACAACATTGGTGAATATAGCATGTCAGCTATTCAAAAATATGAATTTATGTAATGTTGTTTAACCCTTTGAGTGCCAGAGGGGTACTCAATGCATTGCTTCGTAATGAGCTTGCGTAACCCTCTGGCACTAAAAGGGTTAACAGGCAACTATTCTTGAACTGTAAGGTACTGGCCTTACTGGATTACTAGTTCATCTGTGCTAGTTAATTATGTTTTTGTTAAAAAAAAAAAAAAAATAATAATAAAAAAAAAAAAATAATAAAACTGACGGGCAGCAATCTGGGGTCAAATGAACTGCTAGTTGGATGCCCATGACCTACTATATATTCTCCAAACAAAGATCAGCTTTATCTGTTCTCATCCTGTAACTGTTTATTGCTAGAGATATATAGTGCTGTTAGTCCGGTCTGTAAATAGAAATGCTCCATTTTGCCACATTTCTGAAATGACAAGCCCGTTTTGTTTGTTTTCTTATTCATGGTTCCAGTAGAAGAGGGAACCCTGAACCTGGAGTCTGGAAGGAATGTCAGATGGCCAGGCCTCTCCCTTCTTTCATAAGTCTTTTCTAGATTTATTTAAAGCAGGGTGTATGTAAAATCACCAGAGCGCAGCTGAGATTACAAGTGACCTGTAGTTCAGGTCTTGACACAGGCAAATTGAGGTGAGTCGAGCTTTCCCAGCCTCAGCACTTTACAGTTTGGTAACAAAAGGATCAGTAGAGGGAGGCACAGCGAGAGTAAATTAGTGATTGAACTCAATAGGGAATATGGAGGAGAACAACTCCTAAAACAACAAGGAATATTAACTTTGAGTGCCATTGAAGTGTTCAGTGCATCTGTATGGTTCTCACAGGGTTAAAGAGGAGACATGCAATTGGAATAAGTGGCTCTTTCTATGACAGTATACTTACTTGGGTATAATTCATACAGCAGAAGGGTATATCTTCACTTATTTATTTTTTCTTCAGTTAAGGTCTGTTATAGCCTATAACTGAAAAGGACATTTTAGCATCCAAAGAATGTTTGTGACCCTTTAGAATCATGAACAGGGCTGTATAGAGTCGTACAGACAGATAAACCGTGATTTTCAAACATTCGCTTACAGATGACTGCAACGTTTAAATACTAAATAAAGCTCTAAATAGATCGACTTGACTATATAGTATGATGCCTGTATGAGTCTCTCCTTTTAACCCTTTGAGTGCTAAAGGGTTCACAACGCATTGTTAAGAGCAGGCTATGCAAAAGTACACCGTACTCAGTGGAGCTCTAGGTTCAAAAGAAGAGGAGTCATTCTGGTGCAGAACAACTGTACCATAAGGGACACATTAAAATTCCCCCAATTCCCATGGATTTTAATAATTAGAATGCTTGAGAGGTCACCAACTCATTGCTTCATTCTTTCATGGGAATTTTTAGTTGTCCTGTAATGCATTTGACTTGCCCTAGAATGACTCCACTTTGGTTTTGAACATAGAGCCCACAGATTTTTACAAACCTTAGAATCATTAAAGGTGTCAAATAGCCAAGTAGTAATATATTTACACTAGAGCCCTATATGAGCAACACTGCAGAAGCTGCTTCCTGAATGAGAGAGGCTGATCTTTTCTTAGACATGCCAGCGGCTACAGAGGATCTGTCGCCTTTAATTACTGCTCTGGCCTTGACATAAAGCATGCCATATCTCACCGTGCTTCCTGTTTTGATCTTTTCCTCTAAGCTTTGATGTAATCCAGTTTTCTGCACTCTGCAAAATGATCCCCATCCTAGCTAAGTAAATATTGTTCTGTGTCAGGAGTTTAAGCTTGTCAATTAAGTACACTATGTTCTCTAGAATTAGGACACATGTACGCTCTGTTACACAGCTTCATACATCAGGGCCACGAACGGAACACGGATTTAGGATTTCTCAAATTAACAGGTAATTAACCAATTAGTGTTGTTTATTGCAGCACTAAGCCAAATGTTAGGATGCTCGATGAACATGCATGCCTGCATCTGTCACACTCTAACTCTTTGAGTGCCAGATGGGAATGCAGCGCATTGCTTTGCAATGTGTTGTGTAGCCTTCTGGCACTCAAAGGGTTAAAGCCTGCAGTATGCGCCATCCCATGCTACTGCAAGCCTGTGTGTGTTCTCCCTGCCTCTCTCATGTATATTAGGACTAAAGGCCCTAGTGTGTATGGTCATGGTTACGCACACACTACATTATTCTTACTAGAAGTGAACTGGAGGACCTGTCATTGATTTGCACACATTCTCTTAAGTTTTAGGGCATTATTCGGAAAGTAAAGGAACAAAACCTCATTGATTAAAATGAGGATGTTAACCACTTGAATGCCAGAGAGGTGTCTAAAGCATTACAGTTATAACGCAAAAGTCCCTTCTGAGCACAGTTTTAACCCTTTGAGTGCCAGATGAGTACACAGCACATTGTTCTGCAATGCGTTATACCCCCCTGACATGAGACTCAAAGGGTTGGGTTTGGCATCTGAAGGCATTGATGCTGGGCACGCAGATATTCTGTTGGTGCTGTGGCTGGGACGTGGTTCTGCTTGGTACCTAGACTGTTCTCTGGTAATGAGGTCTCTAGTGCATTGACACCTCCAACCTCCGCATTTTGCCTAAACCAGAAATGGTTGGAGGCTCTTGTTGGGTACCAGTGCCAAGACCGGGAAACAGCAGGCACACTAGAATACATCACTTTTGGCCATGTGGGTGTTTGATAAAGACATTGCTTCTTTACAAACATATCCGCTTTACTAATGTTGCACTTTGAGTCCTAACTGATCTTCAGTGATACGTGTCACACAATAGTAATGTGGCTTTACACACAAAACAAAAGTAGAGCAATTCTGTGGCAAACTCACTGAACCATAAGGAAAAAATTACAGATTTATTTAATCCCTCAAATGATTGGAAGGTCTCCAAATTCATTGTTTCACAATATGTTGGAGACCTTTAGGATTAAAAGGATTAACCTTTTGAGTGCCAGAGGTTTACACAACACAATGCATTGCATACCCCTCTGGCACTCAGGGTTAAAAAGTCCTGTAAATAACTGGTCTCTTTGTACATGTAATTTCCAAATCCGTGTTTTCCATGTTCCAGTTGTGGGGAGAGAGTACGTAACATTTCCGACTGTAAATGTGCTCTATCAGATCACTGGATTGCTGCGTTTTCCACATATTTCAAGTCCACACAGTGCGCTCAGAGGCAGGAGAAGTGTATTACAGTTGCAAAAATTCCCACATGAACAAAAGTCTCTCTTTCTTTCATACAAAGTCAGTTTCTACATAAATGGCCCTTTTCCAGATTTCCCTTTGATGTTTACTGTTGCAGTTTTTGTATTTTTTATTTCTAAAGCTCCGGCAGATCTCTCATCACTGTACAATAGTTAAACAGGACAACAGAGCAATGTACAGTGGGATAGACTATATAAATATATTTACAATCAACATTAAAACAGCATTGGAAACAAAAGGATAACAGACCTTTTGTATCAATCCCTCCCTTCCTGTAGATTGTAAAACCCTATCAAGCACGGCCCTAATTGTTTGGATGTGCCAACTCTTCCAGCCACAGATTGTGACACAAAAGGCAGAGAAAAGTGACAAGTGCTATAAGCATGAGGCTGGTGGATTAAGTGCTGTAAGGACCTGTAGAACTGGACATTCATCTGATGATCTCATGGAGGAAATCTGAGGCGTGACAGTGGAAGTGTGTGATTGAGTTACAGAAAGGGAAAGGAAAATGGCTGGTCACAGTGTTGGAGTAAAATAAGGCTGCAGTGAGGTCCAGCCACAAAGCAGGATGATGTGTTACAGGGAAACTAAAGTTGTAGAAAGAAAATCACTACAACAAGCAAAGGGAATGATTTAATGCTGTGTTTTGTGGAGCACTGGTTTTCCTTAAACCTTTGAGTGTCAGCAAAGTATACAACACCAGTGAGTTGGATTCTTAACCTGGAACTCAAAGGGTTACATAAAAAGGATTTCCACAGAAAATAATGTGTGTTGGAGGACAGGGGAATATTAATCTTTAACCTAGTAATTTACACTCAGAGGGTTAGTATTTCCTGCTAGGAAAAAAATAAATACACTGCAGAGTTTATCCTACTGCGTAAAACAAGGATAGTACCATGTATGAAACATATTGTATTCAAAAGTTGTTGCAGCTCAAATGTGCATTTCTTGGGGGTGCAGTACCACCATGGCCTGAAATGTTATGGTGGTGCTGTTGCTACAGTGGTCTATGCAGGGTTATCATCACTGAAAACAGCTGTAATACATTAGTATCCTGCAATAGCTATTTTTCAGTGTTATGCAGTACTATGCCTTTAGTTACAGGTATTAAGCAGGATTTAAATAAATTTGATATTGATACTAGGTTAACCCCTTGGATGTTAGAGAGGTCTGAGGCTTAACATGTTTCATTGTTGGGGTTCCACCTCAGGAAAAAAAAAGTGACACCCCCCACACCCATTTAACTCTGAGTTCCACAGGGATATGCAACACATTGCATACCCCTGTGGCACTCGGAGTTAAACCAGACCATTTCCTTTTCCGCTGGGATGCGTTTGCTTACAGCTAGTTTTCGCAGCCACTGTCTAATAAACACAAGTTTGTGAAGAAAGCAGGCTAAGCTTTTCCCTTATTCTACAACAGTTCACATGCAATCTTTATGCTAAAGAAAGCAAGCAATTTATTATACCAAGTTAGGAAAGGCTCTGTGTCCCCTCTGTACTTGTTTTTCAATGGTGGTCCCCTCCAGTTGAATGTCTACATTGTGCTGTCAGCGCTAATGTGTGGGTAGATTCTCGACAACAGAGATGGGTGCATGGAAGTGGGCCACAGGTGCTGCTAGCCCTCATCTGCGCAGATAAGATAGAACGGAATGAGAGATCTGCTATGAGTGTTACTATATTCCCCATAATATACTTAAAGAACCAGGGTCCTATGAATACAGCCTTGAGGGATATTGTTGCATGCAGAGCTTTGCTTTGAGATGTAACGTTTACATAACTCTAAGTCTTTACCTAGTGGCCTGCAGTTTACTTTCACTGAATAGCCTGGACTGTTCAGCTGATGTACTTAGAAAAAACGGAGTAGTTCTGGAATAAATCCTCTGTACGGCTGGTGACAAATATTCCCACTGCAAGGCACTCTCAAGTCATGAAGAGCAATAAAGGGTTATATTATATATTTGTTTAATATATGCTTATAAAAATATATTCAATTAGCCTAAATTATAGATCTGCAACCCGAGGCCCTCCAGCTGTACAGGACTACAGCTTCCATCATGATCATTTGTTTTGCTATGACTGTCCTAAATAGCAAGTGGAACAGTGGGCGTATGGGGAGAGTCATGTTTGCTTTTTATTTTACAGTGAAAAGGGTAAAAAATAAGCGTGTGATATTTTAACTGTGCCAAGTGAGAGGGTGGGGACCAAATGAATAACCCCTGAGGACTGCAAAAGGTCTTTGGCCCCCTGTCGCCCATCACTGTCGCAGAAACTTGAAATCTAGTTACATCTGAGAAGTTGTGGGGTTAACCCTCTGGTACTCAAATAGTCAATAGATGCTCATCTTCAGGAAACTCCCCAGGTGTCTTTTTAAAAGAACAACAAAATATTACGTGATTTTTCACTGAGTTTACATAGTACATATAGATGTAATTTGAGAGAGTATTATAATTGTCCCAAGACCAATCATCATTTGAGGTGCTTAGCAGTAATTTCATATGAGAAAGTGAGAATAAAAAGCAAGCTTGCTGTTAAATTGCTTAGTTTGGATGCTGATTCATTTATTGGAAGCTAGAGACCACTGCATTGGAGACCTCTCTAGTATTCAAAGGTTTAACCCTATGAGTGCTAAAGGGGCATGCAATGCATTGCAAAGCAATGAGTTGTGTACCCCCTGACATTCAAAGGGTTAAAAGTAAAAATATTCTGTTTATCATTTGTGTTTTTCAGTATTTTATTCCTAAAAAAAAAACTCTTCAGTACATCAGATGAATCTAATAGTTTGATTTACTGAAATAAACACACATCTCACTGAAATGACATTTCTTCCTGCAGAAGGACCTGTCGTTGAAGCCCCCAGAGCGACAGTTGCAGAGACACCCAACTAAGAAACCTAGGGAGTGTGGAAACTACATCTCGGCAGAGCCAAGTGAGAATGGACACCACCATGATGCAGGGAGCTCCGAGCGAGAGACAGACAGAGGAAAAGAGCGAGATAAGAAGAAATTCCCCCTGAGGAACTCCAATCAGGTACGACTTGAATCATCTGCAGTCTATATATGCAACAGACAGGGCTTGGAATTCCTACTATGTGGACAGATCCATTATTAAATAGTGCAAGTGGAGGTGTAGGCCATCTTCTTTGTCTTGTCATTTGCAGTTCACTACTGTGCGATGTAAATGCAAAGAGGCCAATTTACTAAAGCTGTAACAAACCAGCTACCCCATAGGAGACAAAAAAATCCTAACATTCCCATTTGTTTAAGTGGATCATTTAATTCCTTAAATGCTAGAGGGGTCTCTTAACACATTGCAAGGTAGCTAGACCTGTTTAGCATTGGGAATAAAATGTCTATTTTAATCAAAGGGCATTATATTTTGTCCTCTATAGTGCAGTTGGTTTGTCACAGAATTGCTCCAGTTCCACTTAGTACATTAGCCTTAAGGTACTGGTATAGAAGTGAATTAGTTGTGTATATTGACACTAGCCTGTAGGACAAGGTGCTATGGGCCTATGTACAGGGGTAAAGAGGAGGAACTCGGTACCAAACCAGCTGCACCACAGGGAAGAATAAATACTTCCCCAAACTCATTTAGATTTAAATTGGGATTTTAAAGGGGATCTTTCACCCCTTTACAACTTTGTTTAAATAGTTTTGTCATGTATACACTTTTCATTATCTACAATATATATTTTTTAAAAATCGATCTCTGCCAACGTGAGTGCTCCAGCTTGCAGACAGCCTATGTCAGAGGGGGCTGGATAGAGAGGCACAGAGGCAAGCTGCGGCACAGAGGCAAGCTGCGGCACAGATCAGCTATCCGCTGTCTGCCCGAAAGTAGGTGCAGGGCTGTATTTCTTCTTTTAATTTTTTCAGACAGGCATTTTAAAAATAAAAATGAATGCACTTTTCATTATCTACATTATATGACCAAACTATTTAGGCAAAGTTGTAAAGGGGTGAAAGATCCCCTTTAACGCCTTGACTGTTAAAGAGTTCTCCAACACATTGCTGTGCACAGGAAATGTCTTGAGCATTCAACAGGTTAATATTCCCATTTGAAGAACTAGGATATTTTATTTATCTGCTATGTTGCTGTTATTTTGTTTCAGAATTGCTCCTTTTTTCTTTTATGAATGAAGTCTTTGTGCTAGACGCACACATGGGTGGGAATGGGGTGAAATAATGCATTTTGGGATGTCTAGTCCTGTTTCGTTAGACAGTAATCTGCGATCTAGCACAACTCCTGCACTTAGAGTATGGCTAGCCATCACTGGTCCTCAAGAGCTACCAACAGCACGTTTTCAAGATATCTCTGAATGAGGACAGGTAGAACAATTAAACTGCCTGGCCCACTAACTAATCCACCATTACTGTAGCTGGGATATCTCAAAAACATTCACAGTTGGTAGATCTTAAAGGGATAGTAATACTTAAAATGTAAGAAAAATATGCTGTAGGGTTTATCCCCTTGAGTAAAACAAGAGTACTCCCACTGCTGAAAGGTGTTTCATTCAAAAGTTATTAATTTTCAAAGTTGAATTTTTTTAGGTGCAATATCACAGTGGCCTGAAATTGTACAGTGGCGCTGTTGCTACACCATCCTATGGACAGCTCTGGTCTCGGGACCATAAATCTCCATAAGATGGTGTAGCAACAGCGCCACTGTACAATTTCAGGCCACTGTGCTATTGCACCTAAAAAATTCAACTTTGAAAATTAATAACTTTTGAATAAAACACCTCTCAGCAGTGGGAGTACTCTTGTTTTACTCAGGGGGATAAACCCTACAACATATGTTTTTTTTTACATTTTAAGTATTACTATCCCTTTAAGGACCAGCGTTTGCTACTCCTGATTTAGAGCTTAAAATTCCAGGTCTGTTGAAACAGTATTACTGCAATTTGGCACTATGCCCAGGACAATGTCTTAATAAAAATAACAATGTTCAGCTTAACATACATGGGCATACTATAATGATGGGAGAGTGTATGTAGATATAAACTGGAGAAACAGAACTGCCAGAGTGCTAACGGAAGCAGGTTTGTGAGCATGTGACATGTCACAAATGGTGTAAGTGCCCATAAGAAATAACAACGTATTGGACCTAGTGATAGCAAATAACAGTGGGAAACAGTGATCTCAACATGGTTTCATTTGAGATCAGTTTGATGAAGCAAAGCTGTACGAATTAAACTAAAACTCTTAATTTTTAAAGCGGAACTACCACCTGAAATACACTTTAGCTTAAATAACTCCCCATCTGGTGACTAGCTGCTTAGTAGCGCTAGTCGCCAGAATTATTACCTTATTATATAGATTTACCCTTCCTTCCCGGGCTGACAGCAGGATGGAGCACTGACATCTTTCAATAGTGACATCTGCACGCCTGCGCTGTCAGTTCCTTCCACACCCGAACGGCTCCTAGAGCAGTCTCGGACTGACAGCGCAGGCTCGCGGACGTCCCTATGGCAAGATGTCTGCGTTCTGTCCTGCTGTCAGCCCGGGAAGAAAGGGTAAATCTACTTAACAATGTAATAATTAAACTGCTTAGGAGCGCTAGTCGCCAGATGGGGAGTTGTTTAAGCTAAAGTGTATTTCAGGTGGTAGTTCTGCTTTAAAGGCAATTTTCTAAATCTTAACAGCATCAATGCAACACATAAACTGGGATAAATGATTTAAAGGAAAAATGCTGAGAAATAATGGTCATAATTTAAATATAGGTTGCAGAAATATATTCAGCAATATATATCATTGGCAGGGCCGGATTTACATCTCAGGAGCCTGTAGGCACAGAAATCTGAAGCGCCCCCCCCCATTGGCCATCTCCACTGGACACCTCCACAATGCTCCTAATCTCCACATTCCCCCCCATCATCTCCACATTGCCCCATCATCTCCATATACCATACTGACCTCACATTGCCCCCCATCAGCTCCATATTGCCCTATCACCTCCACATTATCCCCATCATCTCCATAGACCATATTGCCCTCACATTGCCCACCATCAGCTCCATATTGCCCCCATCATCTCCACATTGCCCCCATCATCTCCATATTGCCCTCATACTGCCCTCACATTGACTCCCATCAGCTCCATATTGCCCCCATCATCTCCACATTGCCCCATCATCTCCATATACCATATTGCTCTCACATTGCCCCCAATCAGCTCCATATTGCCCCATCATCTCCACATTGCCCCCATCATCTCCATATACCGTATTGCCCTCACATTGACCCCCATCAACCCAATATTGCCCCCATAAGCTCCCTATTGCTTTTCACATTGCCCCCTCCCATCAGCTCCAACTTGCCCCCCATCAGCTTCATATTGAACATCCCCCCCCCAGTTTCCATTTCCTACCTCTTCCCTGGTGGTCAAGGGGCAGGAGAGGTCTATGCCTCGTCCTTCTGCACAGACCTGTAGCTGCTGGAGTTCCCGCGTGGTCTAATCTTCAGTAATGCAGAGCGCTCTCTGTATTACTAAAGACCAGATGAAGGAGCTCAGCAGCTACAGGTCTGTGCCAAAGAAGGCACAGACCTGTCTTCACAATGTTGTGGAGCCAGGCAGAGTGGGAGGCATATTAAAAAAAAAAACAGAAAAAAAAAAACAGAAAAAAAAAAACAACATGATCCCAATGACAGGCACCCCTCTGTGGGGTGCGCCTGTAGGCAGATGCCTACTCTGCCTAATTATAAATCCGGCCCTGATCATTGGGGAACAAATGCAAAAGAAGTAGATCAGAACCAGTGTGGTTAAATGCAAATGTAAAGAAGGAAGTTGCAAAGGAAAAAAAAAGCATTTAAACTATTTAAGTCTGAAAAATATTATTTCTTGAAAATACAAAAAGTGCAACAATGATTGCAAAAATGCAATTTTGTTAGCAAAAATAGATAATGAAACTTGAATTGCAGGGGACAGCAAGACTAATTCAAGATGGTTTTTCAAATACATAAATAACAAAAACTTAAGAGAGAGTGCATTGGACTTTTCTTAAATGAGGTGGGTGAGTTGGTTAGGGAGGATAGGTAAAATGCTGATGTTCTGAACACTTCCTTTTTATCGTATATACCAGGGAACAAGTAATGGTAGAAAAGCCTCAAACAAGTAACAAGTTGACAAAATTAAGACTGACAAAGCACAGAGTCCTGATGGTATAGATCCGTCTGTTCTTCAGGAACCCAGTGCAGTGTTGGCAAGACCAGTCTTTTTACTATTTAAAGACTCTTCCACCACAAGATCGGCTCCACAAGACTGTCGTAAAGTCAGTTTAGTGGCTTTATTTAGGAAGTGAATTAAAACAGAACCTGCGAATTATAGACCTGTGAGATTGACCGCTGTGGTGGAAAATCTGCTAAAAGGGATAATAATGGATTATATTCAGGATTGCACTGCAGAAAATAAGATTATTTGCAGGAATCAACATGTTTTATGAGAAATAGATCTTGCCAAACACATCCTTTTGAGCTTCTATGATGAATTAAATAGCAACCTAGAAAATGATAAAGCAGTAGTTATTGCAGATGCCTTTGATACAGTGTCACGCTGGAGGCTGGTGTATAAAATAAGGATATTGGAGCTAAGGGATCACATTTGCAATTGAATAGAAAACTGGTTGAAGGATAGGTAACTGTGTTGTCGTAAATGGAAAGTTTTCCATTAAAATTAAAGGTGAGTGGAGTACCTCAGGGTTCAGTACTTGGTCCACTGCATTTTAACATGTTTATAAATGACCCAGAAATTCGTATAGAAAGCAAAATTGCAGTATTTGCAGATGACACTAAATTATGCAGGGTAATAAATTCAGTGCAGGCTGTTTGTTATGTACAGAGGGGTTTATATAAAATGGCAGATTGGACAAACAAATGGAATATGAAGTTTAATGTGGGAAAGTGTAAAATTATGCATTTTGGGGGGAAAAAAGTTCCAGATTTTCTAGGACTTTCTTACCCCATTTGTGGTAGTAGAGAGACAGAACTGGCCTAAAATTTGTAAGTGGAGTGCCTCGGCTTAGTCTTGGGCTCCATACATTTTAGTTTGTTTATTAATATTTTTTAAGTGGATTTTGAAAGTAGTGTATCAATCTTTGCTAATGACACTAAGCATTAAAGGGATAGTAATGTTTCATAATAAAAGCAGCTCTAATTAATCATCATAGTATTTGGACTTTGGAGAGTGTTATTTCGATTCTGTCAGAGCTGTAGTTCAAGAGTAATTCAATGACAAAGTCTCCCCTCCCACCCCTTTTACTGATGTAACACTGTTCAGCCAGATCAGAAGGGAGGTGCCCAGGTAGACTGCTGAGAGGGGACAATCTTCAATTAAGATAAGGGAATAACCTGAAAAACTTGTCAAGGGGGCAGGGCTTTCATTGTTTTCATTGTAAAAAGACTGCCCCTTCTGTTATCTGTCTGGTCTTACAACCAGATTCCACATCTGTGAAGAGATGGCTTACACTAGGTAAAAGGGGCGGGAGGGGGAAACTTTGCTTGTGAATATCTCTCAAACCATAAAGGTTTGAGAAATAAGACATATCATTCTTCATGTTTTTTCCATGCCTACAAAATAAAATAAAGAGAAAACAAAGTATTACTATCCCTTTAAAGGGATAGTAATGTCTTTGTGTAAAAAAAAAAAAATAAACTGTTGTAGCTATTACAGCAATAAATTAAACAATGTACGTCCCATCTCTCAGACCTTTATGGTTTAGAGATGTAAGGAGATAAAGTTCCCCACTCCCTCACCTTTCCCTAATGTGATCTGTAAATCTGTCAGCAGAATATCCTGGTCCCAGGACCAGACGGGTGCTCTTCAGCAGAGCCAAAATAGTGCGATCGTGAAACAGACTTCATTGGAACGCTCTACAAAATATGCTTGCAAACCAGGCACACTTTGTAGACCACTCCAATTAAGTATTTTTTCACGATTGCGCCTCCATCTGGTGGCACGACCAGAATCTCCTGCTGACAGATTTACAGGTCACGTCAGGCAATGGTGAGGAAGCGGGGAACTTTATCTTCGTATCTGGGCTGGGACTTGCATAGTTAAGTTTATTGCTGTAATAGCTACAATATTGTATTGTTTTTACACAGACATTAATATCCCTTTAAAGGAAAAGCAAACAAGCAGAAATATTTGAATACATTGAATTTGTTGAAGAAGTGGAAGGGGAACTTTACTAATCGATAACTGTAAGGTTATGCACATGTAAGAGAGCGAGACTGAGAGTGCCAGACTGAGGGTGCCAGACTGTCAGTAAGGGAGCGAGACTGACAGTGTCATACTGCCAGTAAGGGAGTGAGACTGAGAGCAAAAGACTGCCAGTAAGGGAGAGAGACTGAGAGCGTCAGACTGCCAGTAGGGGAGTGAGACTGAGAGCGTCAGACTGCCAGTAAGGGAGAGAGAATGAGAGCAAAAGACTGCCAGTAAGGGAGTGAGACTGAGAGCAAAAGACTGCCAGTAAGGGAGAGAGAATGAGAGCAAAAGACTGCCAGTAAGGGAGTGAGACTGAGAGCAAAAGACTGCCAGTAAGGGAGTGAGACTGAGAGCAAGAGACTGTCAGTAAGGGAGCGAGACTGAGAGCAAAAGACTGCCAGTAAGGAAGTGAGACTGAGAGCAAAAGACTGCCAGTAAGGGAGCGAGACTGAGAGCGCCAGACTGCCAGTAAGGGAGCGAGACTGAGAGTGCCAGACTGCCAGTAATGGAGCGAGACTGAGAGCAAAAGACTGCCAGTAAGGGAGTGAGACTGAGAGCAAAAGACTGCCAGTAAGGGAGTGAGACTGAGAGCAAAAGACTGCCAGTAAGGGAGAGAGACTGAGAGCGTCAGACTGCCAGTAGGGGAGTGAGACTGAGAGCGTCAGACTGCCAGTAAGGGAGAGAGAATGAGAGCAAAAGACTGCCAGTAAGGGAGTGAGACTGAGAGCAAAAGACTGCCAGTAAGGGAGTGAGACTGAGAGCAAAAGACTGCCAGTAAGGGAGAGAGACTGAGAGTGTCAGACTGCCAGTAGGGGAGTGAGACTGAGAGCGTCAGACTGCCAGTAAGGGAGAGAGAATGAGAGCAAAAGACTGCCAGTAAGGGAGTGAGACTGAGAGCAAAAGACTGCCAGTAAGGGAGTGAGACTGAGAGCAAAAGACTGCCAGTAAGGGAGTGAGACTGAGAGCAAAAGACTGCCAGTAAGGGAGCGAGACTGAGAGCAAAAGACTGCCAGTAAGGGAGCGCGACTGAGAGCAAGACTGCCAGTAAGGGAGTGAGACTGAGAGCAAGACTGCCAGTAAGGGAGTGAGACAGATTATGTTCACTTTGTTTCAAAGAAGAAGAGGTGCGTATCAGGAACAAAATAACCACCAAAAGGGACTGATATGAATTCCCCAAATTCCTATTGATTTACAAGGGGATTTTTAACCTTTTGAATGCAGTCTGCTTGAGACATCACTTGCAGTCAATGATTTTAAAAGCCCCATTTAAATGAATGGGATTTATTAATTGCCTCCTACGGTGCAGTTAGTTTGCTCCAGAATTGCACCGCGCTCCCATAGTCCAAGTGTCTTGCTGTGTATATTTGTGTGTGCATACCTATATTACATACATGCACACTCCAGCTATACACGATATGCTAGTCCACTGAACTGGATGAGATGTGTTTGCAAAATAGAAGCTAGCACATTGTTCCCTAACACTGTCAGGATAGTGAATTATCTGTGCCAGTCCCATAAGAAAGGTGAGGGGAGGAGGTGTAATTGGGAGGGGGCTGCAGGGTCTCAGGGAGAGGAGCAGCACACTGTGAAGAGGGCACAGATGGCCATCTCTTCTATTGCAGCAGTAATCTGTGACTGTATCAAATTCACAGCTGCTCGTCCAATCCACCGGGGATCCCATAGCACAGAGTGCAGAGATGGAAACTCAAGATCCAGAGCTTGAATCTGCTAATCCCAGGCTCCTTTTTCTTTACTCACTGTTAATCACCAATTTAACTCCTTCCCTTCCAAGGTGTTGTACATGTATTCAGTGCAAGGCGTTTGTTCCAAGACAGAAACGTAATTCTTCCTATCACATGAGTTGAACAGTGGACTTTATTTATTTTTTATATGCTTTGTAAATCATCTTTCTATTACTGAAATAATAATAAGCCAAATGATGGTTAGGGGAGGTATCTTTTGTGTAGAAAACAATATTTATTTCATTTCCAAGCCATGGGTGAAATGAATCCAGCAGTGTGATACCATAAGCACTGTGGAACCGAGTCTGGGTCCATATCACTGCGTAGCATTTGTATCGTGTCTGTAACCCACACGGATGTTCTTACGAAGACTGAAGCAAACTAATTACGCTATATGGCCTTTTACTGACCTTGATTTAAATGGGGCTTTTAACCCCATGAATCCTAATGGTCTCCAAGGCATTGGCAAGCAGTACCTTGGAGACCTGCCTAGCATTCAAAGGAATAGAAGAATAATTAACCCTTTGAGTGCCAGAGAGGTAGCCAACGCATTGCTTTGCAAAGCATTGGAGACCTCTGGCACTCAAAGGGTTAAAATTAGTGGGCATTGGGTGAATGTTTAATTGTCCCCTATGGTGCAGTTTGTTTCCATCAGAATGGATCCAGTTTTTCGGTACAACAGCCTTATAATTGGCTCATACTTGTCAGGATTCAGACACACTGTATCCTTCACTGTTGGAGAGAGGTTACTCTGTAATACACTTCTCTTACTTTCAGGATTTTATTTTATTTTTTGATTATTATTTATTTATTTTAAATAAAGAGTTTCAGTATACAAATACATGGTGATTTTAACCATGTGAATGTAATGAGAGTGAGCAAAAATATATTGTATACTCTCCTGGCAACCAAAGTGTTAAATCCATTTGCATTTATACCAAGGCTTCAGGAAATCTCTCCCTCCTTCAAGCAGGCATTCCTCCTATTGTGATTGGCCAGCTTCATTCTGTATTGCATTTCTACAAGTTAGCTGTAGGACTTTCACACAGTTAACCCACTGAGTTCCAGAGGGGTATGCAACACACTGTAAAACAATTCTTTGCATACCCCCCGGCACTCCCAGGGTTAAAGAGACACCATTACCTTGTAAGCTTGTATTTGGTTTTCCATAAGATGTTGGAGATAAAATATTATTCAGTGTATGTAAAACTACCAACTAACAACAATAATATAGTAAAATATTAAATTTATTCCCTCACAAAAGAGCAGGCAGTGGCACTCAAATAGAAAATAAGCAAAAACCTGTGCACATCCCATATTGATTCACAAATACAATCAGCCTGGGCTTACCAAGGGGAGACAGCACACATATAATCTTGAAGTTTTTGAAGTTTTATTTCATGAAAACATGCTTCACAAAGCCAAATGTTTTCGGTCCTTCACTGGACCTTCATCAGGGCAAACAGTAATAGAAAGAACAGAAAGAATAAATACCTTTTGAAAAGAAGACAAACCACCCCCAGCGTCCTTGAGACCCGCCAAATGCACCAAGAACGTAGACGACGCCAACCGGAGAACCGGCAGATGACGTCACCATCCACGGGCAAATGATCAGGCATCAAAGGAGGCCTTACATCAGAAAGTAAACAAAAACAGAAAAAAAGAGTATAATAATAACAAAATAGTGACAGTGTAGAAGGAAACTAAAAATAGACAAAACAAAATAAACACTGTATAAAGCATCTCAAAATATCCCCTATTATACCAAGGAACAAGATGAATGCGTAAATGAGACTAGGCAAAAATAATAAGTAATGACCAAATATGTCCCTAGAATGACAACAAAATATCATAAAAAAGACACAACAAAAAGATACAAAAGTAAAAAAAAAAAAGACACAGCTAAAGTATACAAGTATAACCTAACGTGCGGCTAGCGTTGCAATGCAGCGGAGACCCACGCGTGCGAAAGACCGAACAAAAGAATGAATGAAGTGGATTAAGTAAATAAACCCTGAGATAGCCATGCAGTGTATGTAAACCCCACACCACGAAGTATCCCAAATATTAGCATACAAAAAAAATAAAGAAAAGATAATGCGGAGCGGGGAGAACCCTACATCACAGGGCATCCCCAGGCAAAGTTAAACATTAAACAATACACCAGGGATGCTGTGCAATGCGGGGAACACCCCACGTCACAAAGCATCCCAGGTACAACAAAAAAGGGAGAGCCCCGGGTGTGGAGAACTAAACGAGGAAAACCCAGACAAAATTAGACATACCATCAAAGATGCCGTGCAATGCGGGGAGAACCCCACACAGCACAGCATCCCAGATGGAGCAGTATAAGAAAGACATTAGACAAAAAAAGGAGTTTATTTCACGGTTAATACAGTAGTGCAGCGATAACCACTGTAAAACAAAGGGCCAACCAGAAAATAAACTAACCCTATTAGTTATGAGAGAAAAACATCATCAGTACATAAATAAGCCACCAATAGCGAAAACTGAAGATCACCAAACACTGCAGGGGGAATCCCACATCAACCAGTAACCCACATGCCACAAAAAAGTGACACCGGGATCGCTGTGCAATGCGGGAAAAAAAACACCACAGTGTGTAAAAGAAAAGTTAGAGCACATTAGTGGCACTGAAATGACCCAAAACAAAAGTAGAGAGATACAGGGACTGTTGCGCGATGTGAAAAAAATCCCACACCGCGGAGCATCCCTAGAAGAAGATAATGAGCAATACACCAAAGCCGCTGTGCAGTGCGGGGGAACCCCACACGGCAAAGCATCATTAATAAAACTGGAAAAAAATAAACAATTAAAACAATACTGAATGAATAGGATAGACAATGCTGTCGGCTGAAGACAGCACCGCTTAATTAACCAACATATAAGTCACTTAGTAAACAATCCTATAGGTCATTCCTAGCAGGTAACAATGTAGCAAAAGGAAGAATACTGGTTAAAGCCTGAATAAGGAAAAGTAAATGCAAAAAGTCCATTATGCGTACTGTATTAACCGTGAAATAAACTCCTTTTTTTGTCTAATGTCTTTCTTATACTGCTCCATCTGGGATGCTATTACTGTTTGCCCTGATGAAGGTCCAGTGAAGGACCGAAAACGTTTGGCTTTGTGAAGCATGTTTTCATGAAATAAAACTTCAAAAACTTCAAGATTATATGTGTGCTGTCTCCCCTTGGTAAGCCCAGGCTGATTAAATTTATTCCCTCCATATTCAATTGCCATTTTGTGGCTTCTGGCTCACAATGCAATTCCAACATCATTTTGTTGCTTATATATCCACTCTTTACACCTGTAACAGTCTGACAAACGGAGGATATGCTGGCATATGTCATGGTCTGACCCCAGGGCTGGTGCAAGGATTTTTGCCACCCTAGGCAAAACCTAATTTTGCCGCCCATTTGGCTCTGCCCCTTGTGCCCCATCCCTTTATACCCCGCCTACTTATACCCCACCTCATTTCATGATTGTCCTCTCTCTGCCCCTGGTCTGGAGATGCCTGTAAGAGATGCCCCCCATCAGCTCCAACTTGCCCCCACCGGCTCCACTTTTGCCCCTTATCAGCTCCACCTTGCCCCACCAGCTTCAATTTGCCCCCTTAGTGCCAACTTTCCCCTATCTGCTCCAACTTGCCCCCACCAGCTCCACTATGCCCCCACCAGCCCCCACCAGCTCCACTATGCCCCCACCAGCCCCCACCAGCTCCACTATGCCCCCACCAGCTCCACTATGCCCCCACCAGCTCCAGCTTTCCCGCATCTGCTCCACTTTGCCCCCATCTGCTCCACTTTGCCCCCATCTGCTCCACTTTGCCCCCATCTGCTCCAACTTGCCCACACCAGCTCCAACTTGCCCCCCATCAGTTCCACTTTGCCCCCACCAGATTCACTATGCCCATATCAGCTCTAACTTACCCCCACCAGCTCCTCTTTGCCCCCACCAGCTTGCCCAACATCAGCCCCAACTTGCCCAACATCAGCCCCAACTTGCCCAACATCAGCCCCAACTTGCCCAACATCAGCCCCAACTTGCCCAACATCAGCCCCAACTTGCCCAACATCAGCCCCAACTTGCCCAACATCAGCCCCAACTTGCCCAACATCAGCCCCAACTTTGCCACCCATAAGCTCCAACTTGCCCCCCATCACATACCTGGAGCTCCACGCAGTATTCTTTTCAGTAATGCAGAGCACGCTGGGAGATCATAACTCCCAGCGTGCTCTGCATTACTAAACAGTTGACAACGATGAGGGCGCGCAGTAGAGACACAGATCTAACTGTGTTGCGTTCCTGGTGCGGTGCATGCGGGCAGCAGGCGCAGCCCTTCTCCGCTGCATGCCCACACCCCCAGTACATGTGCGCCCTAGGCTGGCGCCTACTTCGCCTATAGGTGGCACCGGCCCTGTCTGACCCATAGGCTATCATACAGTGGGGTGGATAAATGTTCTGTGTAGCAAAACAAAGAGCAGAAGTCTAAAGTAACATAGGTTATGGTATGACCATACATGATATGAGACCATTCAAAATTAAAGGAATAATACCGCTTAAAAATGATCTGGGCCCTAATTTTATATCTGAGCTGACATCAAAGTACAGTAACACGACTCTATTTGCATTGGTTTTAACTCTTTGTGCGCCAGAGTGGTGTCCTACTCATTGCTTTCACACCCCCACCCCCCAGCTACTATACTCACTGGTGACATTTCAGTCTTAGCTAAAATTGTTTTATTTATGTTAAACTGGAACATTCATTTAGTCTAATGCAAATAAAAAAAGTGTGTATACCACCCGCCTGTTGTATTTAGCAGGTGGGGAGGGCATTATGTTATCCTCCCTCTGGACTGGCTGGCAGGAGACATTTGCCATTCCAGATGAGAGTTAGTACCGTGTTAGCTGTACAAATACAGGAGGCAAATATAGTCGTCTACCTTTTATTGGCTAACTAAACAGATTTGTAATGCACGCTTCAAGACTTCTTTGGTTTCTTCCTCAGGCATGTTGTATATTACAGAGATGTTTTCATATTTTCTGTATAACATGCCTGAGGAAGAGACTTGAGATGTCTTGAAAACTTGCATTCTAAATCTGCTTGGTTAGCCACTAAAGGTATCAACGACTATATTTGCCTCCTGTATTTGCCATTTCAATCAGCCATTCAACACGCAACTGAGGTTAAACCCATCCCAGCTGCTTTAATGCAGCTCTTTTCAATTGTCAATTCACATGGGCTGTCACACAGATTATTACATCAGAAAGCATGGGGCTATTAAATTTGCAGTGTCAGGTGCAATACACACTAGGTATCCTCTCAAAACTGGCCCTACTCACTGGGGTGGTTGCCATATACAGCCACCATCACTGCATTTGTCATGGTGGCTGCACTTGTGAAATGCTGCTTTAGTTTGTATCTGTTGCGAAGCACTCATAGCATTTACTATGGCCATTGGTTGTTTTTTTTTTTGGTTTTTTTTAGTTTGTTTTATCTTTGGTGATGGAGAGGTTAAGTGCTACAGATGTTTCTCCCCTGCTAGCAGTCCAAAATAAACGGCAGTGGATTTCATTATCACACTTTCCTTAGAAGGGAAATACATCAACATCAACAGTAGTTTTGTTGCCAAAGAATGTTATTGCAAAAAAGCTCTATGCAAAGGTTACTTGTGGTCACTGCCTGCATCATTGCCAAATGGATGGGTATTCAAAGTGAATTTAATTACCCACAGTCGTTTGTTGTATGGCCCAATGTACTTTTGTGGGGGTTTTTTCCATTTTATTATCACACACACTTTAGAGAAGACAATATATAGACAATGTTTCAATTGATCCTAATACAGGGATAATGTTTAGTCTACTATACGTCTCCTATAGAGGCTCTTATATTTCCAGGGCTGTGAGTGTTTTTGTAGTTCCAAAGGTGTGACTTTGCCTGAATGGGGAAAAAAAAACTTGAAAAGACCCATAAGGGCACAAATTAACTGCATGGGTGCTAAAGATGTCTACAGTGAAGTCACACTAGGGCAAAAGTTCAGTTCACTTGTGACTAGCGCACCGTTACAGAACACTGTATTCTGATCTCTAGAATATTTACAAGACAACATAATTAAGTTCTTAAGTGTAAACTGATCCCAAACTAATACTGGACCAGCAAATATGGGTTGGGGAAGAACCTCTTTATCTTGAAATAATACATATTGGTACATAAAATAAAAGCTGAACAATTCTGAAGCAAGCCAACTATACGTGTGTGTGTGGGGGGGGGGGGTACATTGATATTAATGGGGTTTGTAGCAATGTCAGGCAGTATTGGAAACACAAATAGTATTCATGGTGTTAAAGCTCCATTTAAAATCCAATATGAATTTGTGGAAATCTTATTTGTCTCCTACGCTGCAGTTGGGTTGCTCCTGAATTGGGCTTTATGCCTCATGCAAACGATGGGCAATTCAAGAGCATGCCAGTTCTACTGTCGGAGACCCATCTAAATTCTCATTCATGGACATTGGGACAGAGGGAATTCTGAGGCATTGCTTCTCAATGACGGAGTCCTTTCTAGCACTGAAGGTGTTAAACACCCCATTTAACCCTTTGAATATCCGAGAGGTATCCAACATATTAGGTTGCAATGCTGTGATAACCCTCTGGCACTCAATGGGTTAAGCTAAGTAATTGGCAGTTTCTATTTTAAACAGTGCCATCTACTCAAATGCAGTATATCCAATGAAGACTGGTAAAAGAAATATTGCTTAGAAAGACGTGATACAGATATGGGTTAATGAAAAGACTTGATATAAATTCTTTGGTATTCAATCATATTTATAGTCCGACGTTTGGTAATGAAATGTTCAGTAATCTGCAGAACATGTAAACTCTGGTCTGAGATGAGAAAATGAAGGAGTTGTAAAGACGACTTCCCACTGACACACAAATTGCCTTTATCCACTGCTACTGCTGAGGAGAATTTACATCTGCTAAGCACACTAATACTTCTCATTTAACACCTTACCGACCAGAGGGGTAGGCAGAACACTACCTACCACTCAGGTCCTTAACCCTTTGAGTGCCACAGGGTTATGCAAAGCGATGTGTTGCATACCCATCTGGCACTCTTCTATATTCTATCTCCACCATTTTAATTTCTAGTCAGGATATTGACTACGGAGTAAAACACACACAACACACACACACACACACACACACACACACACACACACACACACACACACACACACACACACACACACACACACACACACACACACACACACACACACACACACACACACACACACACACACACACACACACACACGTGCTGTGGCTTGCAGAAATTTAAACCCCTGTACATATATATATGTTATGGCTATATTCAGAAAGATAAAGGGGGTCAGTTCTATAGCAAAATGACTGCAAGTATACAAATTCCTATTTATTTCAATGCTTTGCAATGCACTGCAGTCCACCATTTAACTGAATATGATTTTTTTTTATTTGCTCACTGTGGTATACATTTGGTTTCCCCCAGTATTGTTACACAGACCTTACATATGTACAATTTTATTTGGATATGTTCAATATTTTCTGAATTTTTCTGGTGCTGCTAAATTCAATTTTATTTTTAGTTTTTGCCCCCTCTTATCCCTTATCTTTCCCATTAACGATCAGAAGGCAACCCTGCTGAGGGAACAGCATGAGCCAGGAGGGCTGGGTGGGATCATTCGAGTAGAGGAAACTAAGAGGAAAGCCAGTGCTTGCTTGCACAGCAGCACAAAGCTTATTAAAATATTTTATGTGAATAACAGACATGACAATACAAATAAAAACATGAATCTGGATAATTTTTCCCTTTTAATTTGTAGCTGTACTTATCTCCGTCTTACCCTAAGCAGGTGCTAGCCCTTTAATTTTGTTAATAGTAAGTCCGTTACCAACAGATGTGCTGCTTGTCATTTCTTAAAAAAGAGCTACATATTACATGATTTGCTGAAAATACAGAATTTGCCAACAGATTAATAATTGGCTGTATCACAGAGGTAACTATGATCTTTTAAATAACATTTTACCACATGACAGGAGGATTCATATTTTGTATTACTTTCTTTATTTTTAAACTCCATAGCAGCACAGAACAAACCAGAACAAAAACTGACCAATCAGAAGTCAAGGGTTAGGCAATATAAGGCCCAACCTAACCAAACTCCTCCTCCTTTCTTTGCTGCTCCATTAAATATTTGTATTCTCTCAAGTATGATAATTTGATCACTTTTCCCTAATGTTCATTGTTTTGCTTTCAGTCTATGTTCATCTTTAAAAAAAAAAAAAAAAGCCATAAGAATCAGACTAATGAGGAGAAATGTATTCAAATTGTTACTTTTAACCAGTAGGTAAGAGGAGATTTTTAACTCTTTATAGTGTCAGTGATGTATCTTATTGAATTGTGTTGAATTCCTCTCTGGCAATGAAAGGTTAACAGAGCAAGTAAATAGTTGCAAAGGTTAGAATGGATAACATATTGTAAATTGTTTTTGCCTCTTTAAAATTCTTTAAAGCAGAACTATCATGCTTCAATAAGTTTGCCCCAATTAATTGTTAGTAGCTTTTATTCATGGAAATAACGTCATACCATTGCTTAAGTGCCAGCATGAGTTTGCATCATAACATCATATGCAACTTACATCAGTGGGACAGCGCAGACATCTTGCCGAAGAGTGATCTGTGCTCCTGTTGAGTACCCTTGCTTTACTCAACAGCAAAAGCCCAACAATATATTTTTCATGACAAACGTTTACTGCTCCTTTGAGGTTTACAAATACAATAAGACAGGGGAGCTCAAAGGGACAGTAATGTCCCAGAACAAATAGTTATCATTTTGTAGTGCTTAAAAACTAAATGCAAAAAACCCTATCTCTCAAAACACAATGGTTTGTGTTCCTTTCCAGCGCTGTGCTGACTGCAGGGGAATTCTGTCCGGGGACCAACTGGCGGCTCTGCAGCAGAGCCACAATTGCGTTATTTAAAAAGAATTACTTCATTGTAAAGGTCTACAAAGTGTGCCTGATTTGCAAGTACACTTTATTGACCATTCCAATGAAGTAATTTGTTTTACATAACGTGAGTGTGGCTCTGCTGAAGAGTCTCCTCGTGTTGTCTGACACGGATCTCCTGCTTTCAGCTTTACAGCTGACAGCAGGAAACGGCAAACTTTGACAGGGAATATCTCTCAAAGCATAGCAGTTTGAGAGTTGTTTTTTTTTTTTGCATTTAGCTCAAGTTTTTAAGCACTACAAAATAACTATTTGTTCAGAGACATTACTAACACTTTAAACCTGTAACAGATAGATCTGCCTGTGGTCAAGGGGGATCTCCTATCAGTGCTTCAGTCATTCTGAAGGCTCTGACTTGGAGGGGGGGCAGGACATGTTTGAGCTCCCCCTTCGATAAATATTTTAGATAACTAAAACATCATAGCAATTATTTAAGTGCCTGTAGCATTCTAGTTTGTTTTTGGCACCTTTATGTATTTACAGTAAACATTGGTTTATCATTTAAAATTCACGTGTTATGTTCTATAAATAACAGTGCTGGAGTCATGCATCTGAACAGTAGCTTGCATTTGTTTAAAATGATGGTCTCCCTCAGGACTCTGGCACTGGGTTAAAAGTGGCTTGTACTGACCTTATACTGCCTCGTTGCATGTGAAATACAATGGACAATCCTCTAGCACGCAAAGGGCTGTGTGCAGAGAGAAAAGTGGAGCAATTCATAGAGCAAGCCAACAGCACCATAGGGGACAAATAAAAATTCCCACCATACCCACTGACTTAAATGGGGATTTCAACCCGTTGCAAAGCCATGCATTGAACACTTCTCTAGCAGTCAGTCAGTTAAAAGCCAATTTAAATCTATGAGAATTTATTTGTCCCCTCTGGTGCAGTTGGTTTGATCCAGAATTGTTCCTTTTTCTGCATATAACCCAGCTTATTAATATAGTTGCTTATTATACTTCTATTGCGTCTAGAACTTGGATACAAAGCTACCTAGCAGATAAGAGCATTCACTTCCTGTTGTTACACAGTGCTCTTTACTGTGAGGGTCTCTAGAAGGACATGGAATCAGGCCAGTTTTAAGGGAGCCCTGCTTTCTGCTACTCACTGGGAGGTTAGAGTTCACTGTCTCAGGAACAGGTGTGAGAGACAATTGCTCCAGCCCAGAAACAAAGGCCAGACATTTCCCTGTGATTTTAGCAGCAGCGAATTGAAATTCAGCCTGGCAAGTGAGGTCACTTGAGAGAGCTTTGGCCTGAGGCACAGCCCCTGGCAGCCAACGGGCACGCAGAAGAGACATGCAGCCTGTTATTGTTTATAGTAGCAAGTCGTGAACCTTCAGGATTCTCTTTGTTTCCACTTTACCCTTTCATCCTCTGCTGATCCCATTTCACTTTGAAAGCTCAGAGCGTATGCTCCTCCTGTACAAGCTGCAATATTGACCGACACATGTTTGAATCCCACTACAGAAAGAGTTCATTCTGTGAAAAAAGCCCCTTGGATTAATTCCCTTCAATCGGGTTTTCTTTACAAGAGCAGGATATTCTGATGAAGTTCACAGTGAATACCTGCTGTGCAGACAGGTAACAATATTCATCATGCTAAATAGGTGCAATTCTGGAGCAGACCAACTGCACATTAGGGCTGAAATAAAAATTCCTTAACCCTTTGAGTGCCAGAAGGTTAATTGGATAACCATCTGGCACTCGAAGGGTTAAATGCCTACTAATTTAAATAAGTCTTTTAATCCCTTTTCTAGAGGTTGCCTATGCATTGGAAGCATTGTATTGGAGACCGCTAGCATGGGAGGGGTTAAAATCTCCATCAAACTCAATTTTACCCCTTTGCAATTAGGTTGCTCCAGAATCGTACCTACTAAGCTTTGTGAATAGGGGCCTTAGGGTTGTAGTTAGGATCCTACATCACATGGGACTGACAAGAATTCCCAATCAGTTACTTAATCTTTTAACCCCTTAATGCTCTTTTTCTCTAACTTGTTGGTCCGAACACCCTAACATTCAAGGGTTTAAACTAATTTTAAGTGAACAAAAATTTAGCAAATTTGTATTTGTTCTCTGTGACACAGTTGGTTTGCTCCAGAATTTCTCAATTTTACTTTCCTGAATATGGCCCTTGGTTTGTTTTGATTGTGATCTTCAAAGTATACATTGTCGTAGTATAACACTTTATATGTAACACAACTTACCCATGAAGATTCGAGGGAGATGCACTAAAATGGGAGAAATCTTTCCAACCTCTTTGGTGTCCTGTGAAGCTTGGAAGTTGTAGTCCCACATCAACAGGAGAGCCTCGTGTTGCCTAGCCTGGCACTGAGATCTCTCCAACTTTGAAAGGAGGGTCAGACACTTTTTATGAGGGGAGTCCATCAGAACAAGGGAAGATGTAACAGTATATTAAAATACTGCAATACGTAAAGGGTTCTAAACAGAATAGCCTGCAGTGGTGGTGATCAGCCGTGTGTGTGTGTTGGGCTGTTGTCCCCTGGCACTCAGATGGTTAAAATATATATGAACAGTTTTAGTCCTGTGGCTGTTGGAGGCCTATCTATCACCAAAAGAGTTGAGTAGATAGAGAAGAGAGGGAGAATAGGTGGCTTGATTGGTTCTTATCTGCTTTCAAATTCTGTGTTTCTTATTGAGTATTTGGAGATCTTGGAGACTTGCCAATGAGCTCTGTAGTTTAGCTCTGTCAAATAAAATACATTACAACCTGTTAAAATACACAGATTTCAAGATTCATCCTGACAAGTGTTTCTTTGTCTTGTCTGTGTATACATAGCAGCAATTCCCCAGTTTCATGCCTGGCTGCCTGGGTTCCTCTGCCATTCATTAGTGCTCTGTCTTCCTGTTCATCTCATCACCTCCACTCTGAAGGCTTTCCTGCTTCAGCTAACTTCTTAGTGCAGAAAGATCATGTTTACACCAAGTTATCGTCTTCCGCTTCCACGGCTTGACTTCATTTGTAGATGTTTTCTTTCTTTATCCTGGTCCTATCTAACTTTACACATGAATTCAATTACCCTTATGCATTAAAGTGGAGTGGTGTAATTCTGAATCAAACCAACTGCACCATAGGGGACAAGTAAAAATTCCCCAAATACCCAATTAAATGTCATTGTTTTAACACTTTGAGTGCCAGATGGGTACGCAACGCATTGCAACCCTGTGAATGCTAGAGAGGTCTGCAACATATTCACTTGCAATGCGTTGGCGTCCACTCTGGGTTTCCAGTGGTTGAAAGCCCCATTGAAGTTGCTGAGTATTTGTTCCTTATTGTGAATTTGGTTTAGTCCAGAATTGCCTCACTCCACTTTTATACATATGTCTCCCCCACACACGGCACTAGAGTAGGAAATCCGCTTCCTCCTGTTTCCTTTATCTGCTCTGCAGCCCTCGTGTTTGTATCTGTCGGTACTTGTCTTTTATTCACATGGATCCCACACCTCACAAAGTACATGAAACGGGATCTTGGGCTGTAGGTTCAGAAGAAATGTGAAGATTCTGGTGCAAACCAATTGCACCATAGGGGAAAAATAAAAATTCCAAAATGTCCCATTGATTTAAATTGAGTTTTAACACTTTGGATATTGGAGGTTTCCAATTCATTTTGAACCAGTGTGCTTGGGGACTTCTCTAGAGATCAAGGTCTAAAATTGCAATTTAAATCAATGGAAATTGTTGTTGTTTTTTTCTTTCTGTTTGTTTGCTTTTTTTGGCTTTCCCATATAGTTTGCCCCAGAATTCTTCCCCTATTGTTTTGAACATATTGCTCTTAGAGTAAGTATGAAGTGCAGTGCAGAGCTCTGTCATTCTCTAGCATCCAATGGGTTAGGAGTAGTCAATTGTTGGGCCTCCAGTTGTTGAGGACTACAACTCTTATCATCCCAACCCAGCCAGTGTGGGTTAGCCATTCATTGGAGTTTGTGTTGAGAAACACAACTTCCAGTATCACCCATGTTAAAGATCTGCATGATAATCCCATTGACATTCTACCCGCTAAAACTTCCCAGAGTTGTGTTCAGTGCAGGGAAGCTGCAATACACTGCAGTGGTCTGAATTTGCTTGAGGTGCTAGTCACCTGTATGAGCTTCCTTGTTAATGGGCATTAATTCTACGTTTAGGATATTAGGACAGCAAGGTTATCGCTGAACTAGTTTCTCCTGTATGAACTAGACTGAACTAGCCCATATTTTTGTCTGTAAATATTACCAATTTAACTGATGCCAATGCCCTTAGAGTTTCTTACCCACGGGGCTCCGTTAACCCCTAACAGTGCAGGTTTTCTGGATTTCCCTGACTGAGCACAATCTCTATTCAGTCAGGAAAATGCTAAAATCCTGTACCCTTATGGGCACATCTAAAAACAGTTTACCCTAGCCTCCAGCTGGGATACTCAAATGTTAAACTACTAGCTGTTGGGGACTACACCTTCCATCATCCCCAGCCTAGGGTAACCAGACCTTGTGTTTCATAAGAGATGCACGTGAAAAGTACATACTTCAGGGCTACGTTCATTTCAGCACAGCCCTGAAATATGCAAATTTCCCATGTGTCCCCAGTTAAAGGTGTGGCCTGGTCAGCCTTCCCCATCCAGCCAGTGTAGTCCCTCAACAGCTGGAAGCCCAACAAATGTTACCCCAGTCTATAAGTTTTAGACCTAGACAAAAACTGGAGCAATGTGTTGGACACCCTATGGCACTCAAATGGTTAAAACAATCATTTAAATCAATACTTTTTTTTTTTTTTTTCCATTGTTCCTTAGGGTACAGTTGGTCTCATCCAGAATTGTTCCTCCTACTTTGTGCATGTGGCCAGTGCCTTTAGTCCTTTTGTTACTTGGCTACATCGTGTTTGTGAGTCTGCCGCTCATTGCTACCCTGATGTGGTTATAACTGGAAAAGGCCTGAGGAGATGTTTCGAAACAAAGTGGTTAAAGAATGCAGGGAGAAGAGGTCATGTCAATAGATGGCAAATTGATACATTGTTTTCCATTATGTAACATGGGAGAGAGCAGATTCTTTGTACATTAGTTAAGGGAGGAACAAGCAGAGCAGCGGGGCTCACAGTCTTCAAAAACACAGGCACATAGCCAGGAAGAAAAAGAGGTGCAATTCTGGGGCAAAAATATTCAGATGGAACACTTAACCTCTTGAATGCTAAATAGAGATCTGCTTCACAATGCACTAGCATTCTAGGGATTAACCCTTTCAGTTCCAGAGGGGGTGAGCAATGTATTGCAAATCTATGCATTGCATGTCCCTTTGTCATTCAAAGGGTAAAAGCCCTATTTGTTTAATTGCAGTTTGGGAAACGTTCTGTTTCTTCCCCATTACCACCCATGGTTCTCACCAATCACAAGACACAGGTTTTTTTCAATACTGTATTTTCCAAAATAAATGTTCCCAGTTAGTTAGTAGCACTGTGCACTGCGGCTGTTGTGTGGTAATTCGTTTCAGCTCTTGGAAAGATTTGTCTTCACTGCAACCGAATTCAAGATCATTAACTCTTCAAGTACCAGAGAAGTACATGACGCATTGCAAAGTAATATGTTGCACACCCCTTTGTCACTCAATGGGTTAAACACACATTGACCTTTCAAGGACCAGATGGGTGGGAAATGCTTTGTTTTGCAATGCGTTGCACAACCCTCTAGTCCTTAGAGGGTTACTACTCAGGCTGTATATAGTGAAGCTACGTAATAGGACAGGTATGAGCTCATTTCATTGGCTAGCTCAGATCAAGGTAGTTAAAGCTCCTCCCCTGTTGGTTGCAGGGAATGTGTTATAGAAACATAAAACTGTGAATTATTGTGCCTGGTGGGAAATCTTGGCAATGGTAACCGTTCGGAGGCCTGTTTTAGGTCATATTGAAAGCAGCAGGACTGTTGAACTGCTGCGTGAGGACATCAAGCAATGAGAGCAGCTCTATGGAATGTGCTACCCTACGATTCAGCAGGGGGAGCTTTATACTTTTGTTCCAAAACAACACATTGCTAAAATGACATAACCATGACTTTTAAAGGGGAATATACCATAAGAATAAGTGTCTCTTAGTTTGACAGAAGGACTTACCTAGGTAGGTGTCCTTCAGACTGCACTCAGTTATTTCGATATACTGTTTTTGTGTTTATCTGTTTTAACCCTTTGAGTGCCAGAGGGTTAATCTACTACCAATCTGCAAAATACAGTCTGGTAAAGACTAGGGAACCTTAGGGCCTTTCAGGACTAATGAAGCCCATTAGTTGTTCTGAGATAATCAGTACTAATAGTAATTTGGGTATCAATCCATAAGGAATTGATTCATACTGGTCCGTAGGATTTTTCTGCCCAAATTAAGATAAATGGGAGTATATTATTTGAAGTAGTCGGTATTCCTTTAACCAGCTGGCTTTCTTTTTCATTAAAAAGAAAGTATCACTTTAAACTAATTTTCCTTGCATGCGCAGGGCTATCTGCACTTACCTGGCTCCAGTCTGTGCCCCCAGCAGAATCCACCCTATCCAGCTGCCTGACGCTGTGTTTTGGGGATCAGGGTAGAGGTTTCTTCCAGCTGCACAATTCCGTTTTCAGAAAATGGCACTTTTTTTTGCTGGGTGTGACCATTACATTACAGGCAGTATTATACAGAAGTCTGTTATATAATCAATGCATTTGGAGTGGAATAAAAAAAAAAAAAGTCTGCAAAAATGTATCCTTTCTAACACTCCATCAGCCAGAAGGGATAGATCCTTCATCAAGAAGCCAAGACTTCAATCAGCAGATCATGGGAAGTGTAACCAGTTCTGCACACTGTGTGCCTGTGCTACTACAAAGAAAAATGGTTTAATGAAATGATGCTGGATGTTATTTCAGTTGTTCTCTCCCTTTATCTTTCATTGATATGAGTCCCCTCTACCTGCAGTCTACAAAAAAAAAAGGTTTAAAATTAATTTGTCAGCAACAGATACATACCTCCCAACATTTCAAATAGGCAAAGAGGGACAGGTGTGTTTTAGGGGGTGTTGCTGGGGGCAGGGCTGGTGGGCGGGGCATTTCCATGAATTTATAGATTATTTCATGATCTATTGACCCCTATTTATATAATTGAATAATTGATTTATCATAAGACCAAAGTATTTTATTTGCAGAGTATGAATTATAAACACATATACTGAAGTTAATCAAGCATTGATGTAAGTTTTATCTCTGTGGAGCAATATGAGAAACACTCCATTGTCTGACCTCCTAAAAATAGGGACACCAGGGTGGGAAAGAGGGATTTGGATCTCAAAGAGGGACACTTGGGAGGTATGTGGATCCAAAGACGTGTAAGCATGTGTTTACGCGCACATGTGTGTGTCACGATTTCTGTTCAAATGAATCAGTACTGTGCAACCTGAGGCCCTCCAGCTGTTCAGGACTCCAATTCCCATGTAGTCTTGAGCAGCAGTGAGGGGGTGGACTTAGCTTGTCCACAATGTAGCTGAACAATTGTCATGCTTGAATCAAGTGAGACAACCACAAAAAGGACCTTATGCTGAAAGTATTACAGCAATTCTAAAGCAAATAAACGGAACCTTTCTTAACTAGCTCATCTCTTGCTTTTTGCATAATGTCCAAAGTTCTAAGGATTCTTTGCAGATACTGTTAATTCTCAGGCTCTTTTTTGTTAGTAGAACTGACAGTACACAGAATGAAAGAAAAAGAAAGCTGTCAGGTTAAATATATTATACATTAAAATAAAACATTCCTATTTTATTTTATTTTTTTATAACATTTTTTGCTCCCAGCACAGCAAAGTCCTTTGGTCATTTTGTATTGAATGTTCTAATTTTACTATCATAAGCATCAGTGTAATTTCCCTGTTGTACAGAGCTATGAATGAGTTGGGGCTGTATAAATAAGGGGATGATAAATGAGCGTTGTCTTTATGCGGTAGGGTACAGATCATCCTTACCATTGAGACTGTAAATACTGAGTACGGATTGATCTGTTAATGACATGCAGGGAATTACTTTAATTTTATATTATTGCTGTCAGAACAATCCCTTACAGTGTTACACTTGTGACTTTGTCAGCCCGAAACATTTTAGGATTAATTAGAATCTTTGCATGTTAATGTACTAAATATATCCTTGAAGAAATAAATAAAAGGATGTTATGTGCTTAACCCATTAACGACTGGTAATGTGCCAGACCAATAATGCCAGTCTGGATGTTATGTGACTGTCCTGGCACGTCATGGAATTCGTGATAATGTATTCCTGTATACTACCTCACTATTAAATGCAGATTTTTATTTTTTGGTATTTTTAAACTAGTAAAAAACATGTGAACCTCTGATTAACCCTTTAAACATCCCTCTTGCATGTAAGATTTAACCTCAGGGGTTAACTTATGTTAAATGAAGGGAAGGTGCCCATGCCCAGTATTCAGTAGGAGTTCACTCGGTGGTTAACACAAGTGACTAAGGTGATCCCAACTGGCTTGTCAGTCCCTCCACTTTGAGATTATATAGGCAACATAGGGCATTGCTACTACATTTCAAGGCTGATTGGGATATGGCAGCATTCACCTCTTAGCACTAGAGTCTATGGAAGGGGTGGGCAGCCTGAGACCATCTGGCTGTTGAGGACTACAACTCCCATTATCCCTAGCTGTTGGCTGGATGGGGATAATGGGAATTGTATTCCCCAACAGCTGGAGGGTCTCGTGCCTTAGTTTGCCCAACCATGAACTAGGGGTATACTTGAGGACCTGTTGGGGAGTCCTGTTCTAGGAGATGTCTTCTCTGGTTCCCAGTAAATACATCTATATCTGAAATACCTTTTAAATCACAGTCTCTGTTAAAGTGGAATATATGTATATGTTAGCCATTCATTATTTAAAGGGTAGTAATAATTCATTTTTACTAAAGCCTCATAAGATTGCATTTAAAAGTTATGCACAGTGGTACCTTACTCGTGCTCTGAAACACTCTGGTTCTTCTGAAATTTGTAATTACAATTTCCCCTTCCAGCCCCTTTTCCTGACATCACAGCTCTGGTTCGTGCATGTGAATTCTAGACATACGACCAGACGGCTAGCACAGAAAGACAAAAGGTACTAGGTTACAAGTTGAAACCCAGCCACCTTTACACGTCATAGTCCCGTTTATATTAACCCTTTGAGTGCCAGAGGGGTACGCAACCCACTGCAATGCGTTGTGTACCCCTCTGGCACTCAAAGTGTTAACTTGCCAGCAGTGCCGAAACTTCTTTCACATGAAAAGCTGTAGAGAAGCGGAGTACAAGAGGAGACTAACCCTTTGAGTGCCAGAGAGGTACACAACGCATTGCAAAGCAATGTATTGCATACCCCGCTGGCACTCAAAGGGTTAAAGAACAGTCTAGCAGAGCTGTTTGTGTGTAAAAAGTAATATGTCTGTCCTGCTGTGCCCTGAATGTTATTTGTAAATGTGGAAAAACTGTATCAGCTGCTCCAGACAAACTTTACAGACAAATGTGGTGCATGAAAAACCACAGATGCTGCAGCACCTCTTAGGAAACAGAACTTGCAGTCCCCGTTCTACTAAATGATGTGATAATGACATCAGACTGCAGGAAGGCAGTCTTTCCCAATAAGTCCTGCAGCAGCTGAGTTTTTTCCATCACTTCCTCTAGTTTAGTGGACTAATGTTTTTGTCCCTGCCTCTACGTACATTGTCAGTATGGCGGATTCTGAGTTGATATCTGGCATGTATAATTTATATGCACTCCCCCATTCAACTGTAGAATACTTAGTGCTTTAATATATTGCGCTTACACTGCTCCGTAACAAGAAAGCATCCTGTATCAGTTTTCCAATCGGAACAATGTATTCATGTACTCTGAAGTCCTGTGTCCTTAGATGACCCGTGCCACTTGTCTGTATCACCCATTCAGGATAAGCAAGTGCCTCCAAACAGAAAGGGAAACACAATCTAAGGGTAACCTGTGCGCTTCAATTAAATGTAACTTTCAAACTGATACATGTATCTCCTGTAAAATTGTTTGAGTATAACATTGTATCATGTTATGGTATTGTTCCGCTATGATCTCTTTTTATAAATTTCCAGGGTGCAAGTAACAGGAAGACCAGACCAATAGTGAGAGCATTTTGGTGTAACGATGATACATTTTTTTAAAATGTAGTTATATTGGTCTGTATACATTTTCATTGTAAAATCTAAAGTGATGCACCTTCATCACATCGGAAAACAGTACTTTCTCCCACTGCAAATACTACTTTTGCTCCACTACACTCGTGAATATGTAGTGGAGTAAAAGTTGTAATCGGTATGGGAGAAAGCACTGTTTTCTGATGTGATGAAGGCGGCCAGCAACTACATATTCACCATTGCGCTCTTTAAAGAACAGGCCATTTCAAAAGGATACCTACAATTGGTACCCCTGAGCGGCCCCGTAAGGATGTTACTCACCAGATCCAAATTCGGTGTAAGCTGAGATAGTGCGTGTTTAACCACAACACACAATGAAGACTCAATCGCGGGTTCACAGGACACAGAAAAATACTAATGATTCTTGGATATTAGAAGTAATTAGATAACTAATTACTTCTAATATTCAAGAATCAATGGTATTTTCCTGTGTGCCATAAGAGTGATACAATGTAATACTCAAACAATTCTACAGGAGATACATGTATCAGTTGAAAAGTTACATTAAATTCAAGTGCGCCTAAAATCTACACACATCTCTTCATCCGACTCTAAGTTCTGAGTATTATTATTGAAATGAACCCCAATCTGATCTTGATTTAAGGCTATTAAGATTCAAACATATGATACTACTACATGTATCTTGCTAAGAAATAATAAGAATAAAAATGTCACATCATCCCCAATCCCCATCATACAATCTGATTGGTTGTAAAGTTAATAAATTAGGAAAAGCTTCCAGAGGAAGGCACAATTATGGTGCCGAAACACATGAAAGAAACAAGCTGACATCTGGCACAAGAAAATGCAGACTCCAGAGAGGCCTATACACCATGTTGTGACAGAGGGATACCATGTGAGGTCACAGGGACAAGAGTAGCTGAGGGGGGGGGGCTGCCTACATTCCATTGCCAGCACACTCTCTCTTTATTCTCTCTTCTATACCATTTACAAAGCTGCCAGCATATTCCTCTGACATCAGCACTTGATTCATAACTTGTCAATTGATTCATAAATTGTCAATAACTTGTCACTGGGTGATTCATATAAATCCATTCAAATGGTTAAAGGACTAACAACAACTGTGTTAGCCCTTTGAGAGATATCCATTGATACTGCTCTAGCACTGAAAGGGTTAAACAGCCGCACGTTGTAACATTCTGCAATGCTTCTGGTCGGTTTTCCGCCACTCATTGGGCAACGTGGCTTCACCTTAGGTTAACTGTTTGAGAGGCATCTTATTTAACCTTTGGAAGCTGGAGGTATGCAGTGTACTGCTTTTCATTGTGTTTGCACACTCATCTTGGACGCGAAGGGTGAATTGGCACTGTGACCCTTCCGTGGAATATTTGCGTCTCTGTAATAGATCTGTCAGAAAGCTTCAGCAGCAGATCCATTTTTTCCACGTTCACAAATAACAGAAGGACATGATTATAGGTTAGCTTGGTTGATAGGATGGATACTTTCATACAGGTTTGCTAGTTCAGCTCCTTCAGTGCTGCTGGAGATTGAACTACTTGCCCGTCAGCCAGGCAGACTGATACATGTGTCAGATAGGTCACTCACTATCGTGGTACTTCACCGCTCCTCCTCAGTGACGCAGTCACCCCCTCCCAAAAAGAAAATGCAAAGGCTCGTTCACATATAGAACATAATGGCAAGAGCGTGCATTTCCTCAGATTCAAAGACATGGCCGACGTTTTTAGATTCGTGGGCTATTTTATTGACAAATTTCAGAAGAACCAGTGTGTTTTAGAGTATGAGAGAGGTACCACTGTACATAACTTTTAAATGCAATCTTACAAGGCTTTATTAAAAGTAAAGTATTACTATCCCTTTAAAACTATAGTTTGAGATGTTTAGCTGTATATATTTGACATTTTATGCAAAGTAGGCAGCGCTAGCTGGCTCATCCTTGGTGAGTCCGATACTAACATTCTACTCTCCTCCACAGCTGCCATTTCCTACCATGATATACTGGCTAATTTATATAAACTGATAAAGCAAAATAGCTCCTAAACTATAGTTTTAAATAACAAATGGCCTCAAAAAATGTAGATGATTTTGAAAGCCCTTTCAAAATCAGCCAAGTTATTATACTTTTTTCCCACTTTAAAGGGATAGTATTGCTTTTATTTAACTAACATTAATATTGTAGACATTAAAATAGCAGTACAATGAGCCATGTCCCATCTAGAGATGCAGATTCCGGTTCTGGGACCATCATGTGGCTCTTCAGCAGAGCTGAAATAGCACAATGTAGAAATAAATACTTCACTGGAACGGTCTACAAAGTGTGCTTGCATACCAGGCACGCTTGTAGACCATTCCAATGAAGTATTTCTTTCTATATTGCACTATTTCTGCTGAAGAGCCGCAGGATGGTCCTGGGACCAGGATCTGCTCCTCTCCGCTAGAGCGCTGACGTCTATGAAGGGGGGAGGGGAGCGAATTTACATGCTTCAATCTCTCAAGCTATGAATGTTTGAGATAGAACATAGCTCATTGTACTACTATTTTTAATGTGTACAATATTAATATTTGTTAAATAAAAGCAATTCTATCCCTTTAATTAGTTAATTCACGGGTGACATCACTAGAATTTTAACTCGCTTGTTAAAGTTTGTAAGAACTTTTGCCCCTTTGAATGCCAGAAGTATGTGCAATACATTACTTTGCAATTGCATACTCCTCTGGTTCTCAAGTGGTTAACAATTAAAAATAAAAATCCATATAATTTGCATGTTTTCAGTCTGTCTAATGTTATCTGTAGTTTAACACCTTGAATATTAGAGAGAAAGATCTCCAATACATTTCTTTTCAGTGTGTTGGGATACCTTTCTAGCATCCAAGTGGTTAATGATCTGCACAGAATAGCATACTGCAGAAATGCAATTAAACTGTTATATCTTCTTTAACTGGAAGGGAAATTAGAGTGGGAAGCCTGGTATCTTTACATAGTGTAATTTTTCTCTGTTATGACATCATGTCTGTTGAAGACCCAAGAGAGAAACCCAAACTGAATTTTATTTGTAAGCAAACAGCACCACCTGTGCCCAGCACAAGGATTCACTTCAGCTCCAGCTCTGTTTCATCAGGGCCCTCTAGTGGTCAAACAGTGCAATCAGCAGGCAAGTTACTAGCTTTTGAGACTTATGACAAACCTGTTTCTGCTGCTTACTTTTAAGATGTATTTTATTGCCATAAATTAAAAATGTGTAACACTTTAAACGGAAAGAAAAATGTGTTTAAAATTAGGTGTGTGATTTCCCTAAGCTTTCTATTGTCAGAGAGGCCAATAGTATGTTGTAAAACATTGTGCATAAGGGATCAGCATGGAACCAGATCTGACCCAGCCTGTGCAAACTGATCTTTTTACATGTAACTGTGGCACACGGTATCAAGTGCCTGCAAGACAGAAAAAAGTCATTGTGCGGAGCTAGCTCTTTTTCATGCCAATCACCCGTCACACGTTCAGAAGTGCATGCAGGAACCCTTTCACTGTCTGCAGAACTTGATATGGTGCATAATACAGCAGATAGTAACCTGTGGCCTTAGGACAACCAACCCCCCCCCCCCCCCCCCCAGAGATCACCAACAAATTGCTTCGCAGTACATTTGAGACTTCTGTTGCATTCAAGGGGTTAAAATCCCCATTTACATGAATAGGAGTTTTTTTCTATTTCCCACACACACTCGCACTCACACTCTCTCTCTCTCCAAATTCACCCATACTTGTATATTGGTTTCATCTGTCCTTAAGTCACCTAATGTAAGGGAGAACTATTCTCACCTACCTGTTGTCCTTTCAAACTGTGGGCCCTATGCTGAAAAGAAAATTGGAGTAATATTGTGAAAAAGACCTTTCTAGCATTCAAAGGGTTAAAATTTATATTTACCCTAATATGAAGTTATTTTTTTTCTCTCCCCCTGAATTTTCATTTTTGTTTTGTGTCTTAACCTATAAAACTAAACATTTTTTGTAGCCGGAGTTTAGGAGCCAACGTTTAACCCTTTGATTGTCAGATGGGCATCTAATGCAATGCAATGTGTCGGTTGCCCCTTTGGCACTCAGAGGGTTTATATCTAAAGTCTAAATTGTAGAAGTCTGGGCTCCCAGGCTCCTAGGATTTCTCTACAACTATTCTTAACCCATTCATGTGTCAGAATGGTGAGCAATGTCTTGCTCACTCCACTGGCACTCTGAAGGGTTAACAGCATGCTAAATAAAAGCATTGACTTGAGAAGCCCTGAGTGACAACTTCAGCCTCCATCTGTTCTACTAAGGAAAGAAACGGAGTGAAAGTTGTTAAAAGACCTATCTGTTTCTGCCTGCGGCACTTGTGTCACTAAAGGATGACGGTCAGGAATTTGTCAGCTCAGTACTGTTAACAATCCCTGACAATCCCGAACTGTGAGGAAACAGAACTAAATAAAGACATAGGGCTGTGTTCATAACAAAAGCAGAGGAATTCTAGGACAACGCAACTACACTATAGAGGAGAACTAAAACCACCATTATAACCATCTGGTAGTTAACCCTTTGAGTTCCAATGCATTGCAAAGCAATGTGTTGTGTACTTCCCTGCCACTCAGAGGATTAAAGATGTATCTAACTAATTGCTTCACAATTCATTCAAGGGTTTAAGATCCACATTTAACTCTTTGAGTGGGATACACAATGCATTGGATACTCTTATAGCACTCAAAGGGTTAACTCAATGGGAATTTTTGGGAGCATTTATTTTTCCCCTATGTATGGCATGCACTGGAATTCCTCCGCTTCTCTTATGAACTTACAGCCAGTAGAACCAAATGCTGGAGACTGGCTGGGCACACGAGATGGGGGAGGATGATGAGAGTTGTAGTCCCCAGCAGCTGGATCCTCTTTATGTAAGGCTCTGTTTAGCTTGAAGATCATAAGGGCACAGTGTGATCCACCCCTTGTTTGCCAGAAAACTATAAGCATTTCACCTCTGATGTTTGACTGCATATAATTGGAGAAATAAATGATGTCATTATGAAGTTGATGGTACTAAGAGGAGCTAGAGCAACAAATGAAAATTCCAATTGATTTAGGTGAGGTTTTAACTCCTTGAATGCCAGCGGTCACCAACAAATTGCTTTGCAGTACTTTTGAGACTTCTGTTGCATTCAAGGGGTTAAAATCCCCATTTACATGAATAGGAGTATTTTTCTATCCCCCCCCCCCCCCCCATGGCCCAGGCGATTTGCCCAAACAACATAAACCTGCATGTTTTATGGCACTTGATCTTGCATCTGACAATGGTTACCCCTCTGGCACTCAAAGGGTTAAACATATCTTAGATTATGAAAGCGAGGTCTCTGTGTGTGGGAGGTGTGACAGGATGTCTGCTTTATTGCCTCTTCAGTATACATTTCTAAGCAGTGCTAAAATGACTCCAGAGAGCTCACTTGTACCTAGTAAAATGAGTGCGTACACAAAGCCGCCACTGTGTCTTTTACAGCTTAGTGCTTGTTTCTTGCAGTTATTGTGCACTCAAACAGGATCTGATTATACACTGATTTTCAACTTGTCCATCTCTGCTTTGTACAACTCATCAGGACAAAACTAGGACGTCCGTACGTGGATTCACGTCCCAGGAACCAGTGATTATTGTTGGGAGGGATAAAAATATTTTATATTCAGGTATAAAGAGAAGCCTCTTAGATCATGGGATTCTGAAGTCCATTCCTCAATCCCCCTAATAGTGCTGTATTTCAGTATCTTGTCAGGTCAGTCAATGGACATAGTGACATCTGTATGTGCTCATGTGAAGAGATCCTGAAATTTTTACAATCCCCAGTCCTTAAAGGGATAGTAATACTTCATTTTATCTTTATTTTATTTTGTAGGCATTAAAAAAACATGAAGAACGATATAAGTCTTATCTCTCAAACCTTTATGGTTTATGAGATATTCACAAGCAAAGTTCCCCTCCCCGCCCCTTTTACCTAGTGTAAGCCGTCTCTTCTCAGATGTGAGTCTGGTTGTATGACAGGACAGATAACAGAAGGGGACAATTTTCTTTGTATTAAAACAAAGAAAGCCCTTCCCCCCCTTGACAAGTTTTTCAGCTTTTTCTCTTATCTTAATAGAAGATTGTCCCTCTCTGCAGTCTACCTGGGCACCTCCCTTCTGATCTGGTTGAACAGGGGGGAGATACTTTGTTTGTGAATATCTCTTAAACCATAAAGGTTTCAGAGATAAGACTTATATCATTCTTCATGTTTTTTTAATGCCTACAAAATAAAATAAAGTTAAAATGAAGTATTACTATCCCTTTAACACTTTGAGAACCACAAGGGCAAGTAATGCATTGCTCTGCATTGCATACCCTTCTGAATCTCAAAGTGTTACAGAGTGAATGGAGGGAACTGGTATCTGATTATCAAGAATGCATACATTCCAAGTAAGTGTTATGTATTCTTCCTGACTACTGTAAGAGCTGCGTTTTGTGACTCTCTTGGTTAATTGAGTGTAAAGCCAAACACTGCCTCTGAAGCAGGGAAGCCTGGCTCAATTTCTGTGGTCCAGTTCCTTCAAATTTAGTGTTCTGTAAGAATAAAGATATTATTATAGTGGGTGACTAGGTAGTGATGATCACGTCAAATCATCTAGTCAACCAAAACAGTTGGTCTTATTCCCTAGGTAACTTTGCCATGACTGGTGGTGGGACACCCTGTCCTCCTAAGTGCCCTGTAGCGTTGGAAATAGTTTTACAAGTAACTAGGCCTGCAAGGATTAATTGCATCATTTGAATATTGAATTACAAATATTACGTTGTTTAATTTTATTATATGTTATATATCACCTTCAGCGTGGTAAAGTTATTCACATGTGCATAACCATATATCTGTGGGTATGAGCACAAGTAATGCTTCTGACTCTTATGTAGCAGTCATGGACAGAGTTTGATTCTCAGTAGGTCTTGAGTTTCCTGGGTAACTCTGACCACTTCTTACACATTTGTCCTTCTTCCCACCCTGTTCTGGCCACTTCCTGCACAGTTAAGCCCCTCCCACTTTTAATGACCCATTCCACATCATTTACACGTCTAGTAGAAGCCCATGTGCCCTCTCCACAGAAGAAAGTTCCCAAATATGCTTTTAACTCATTTGTTTGTTTACCTAAGGCATGCAGTACTTTGCCCGTATTAACCCTTTGAGTGCCAGAGGGGCACTCAAAGGGTTAATTCTACCAGGGAGAATCTAATGGCCATGCACAACTGCCTCCAGATGAATAGGAAAAGCATGTATATAATATATTTTGGTGTTTATACACCTAAGAAATACATTTTACAAATATTTGCAAATACTTTGCAATGCATTAGATACCTCTCTGGCACCCAAAGGGTTTTAACCCCTTAAGGACCGGCCACGCACGCACTGTGTGGTCACTTAAGGACCTGGGACCCTTTTTTTTTCCCCACTATCCGACTTTCCGGACTCCCCGCGCGGCTCCACACCCGGAATTCCATGACGGTCCAGGACTGTTGTAGGTCCTTAACTGAAAACAAGCCAAGACGATCCTTAAGGGGTTAAACACCGTTTCAATTTATGGAATTTCTACTTGTCCCCTATGGTGTAGTTGGTTTGCCCCAGTAATACTACACTTTTGTTTGGACAGGAACTTTGAATATATGGAAAAATGGGCAATCTACTACCCTTCAGCTGTTGTTGGACTACAAATCCCATCGTGTTCAGCCACCTCTTGTGTTTCAGCAACAACGTGGGGAGGGTATATGTTGTCCACCTTGAATGTATAATTGTAGGGACCATAAATATGCAAAGAAGTACTACTGGAGCCAACCAGCTGAACCATAAGGGACCTTTTGTTTATCCCTGTACTACAGTTGGCATGCTTCAGTATTGCTCCACTTTTCACTTGTGCATATTGGCTTAAATGAGGTAAAAAACTGTCAGTGTTAGTGGGCTCGGTGTCTGCCTGCTTTCTCATTCCTGGTTCTGTGTGGTACTAATAATAATAATGCAGCCAGCAGGAATGTCCCAGCTGAACTGTGAATCCATCCCACAAGGGCGCCTGCTTTCCTTACACAAACACTGTCCATTATTGCTACATTACTAGATATGAATGAACAAAGTTCTGGGCTTCTGACATTCTGTAATCAGACTCTTAGCTGGGAAAGATTAAAAGAGGTTGGGCGCATGATTTGGCCTGGTTAATGTTACACACACACACAGATAAGATAGCAGATACAAATGTCCCTGAATTCTACCTCCTTATCACTTGTGGCTCATTAATACTTAATTGTTGTTCGATTTAATAACCCTGTGTATTGTGAGATAAGTTACTGCTCAGTGTGCATTCCCTTCATATGAGCTGCTAGTCTCTTTGGGTTTACACTTCGGAAAACACATCCATTATACAGTGGGTGAGTATTTGGATTTCTATTTATTCAGCCGCTTGTGATAGTCCGTTAACCCCTTGGATGCTGGTTATGTTTCCAGTGCATTGCTTTGCAATGCGTTGGAGAACTTTCTAGCGGCCAAAGAGGGTAATTTCCATTGCTGCTATGCTTTTGTTGTCCTGATTGCCTTAACCCATATGCTGCCTTTAGAGCCTGCTATACATTGTAATAGAATGCATTGGGGACCACTGCTACATAAATAGTTAATGACTTTGCGTTAGGGTGGTAGTTTTCGAATGGCACAGCCTGTGTTTTTTGTTGTTTTTTTTTAACCATCAACAATGTGAAGCAGTGTATTTCACACCACCCATACCCACATGTGGTTAACATCACTATGCAAGCTTGCTGTTACCCCTCAGAGTACAAAATGGCGTACCGAGCACATTAAGAAACAATGTGTTGGACTCCCCCAATGGCACTGAGAAATGTGATGCACACCCCTCTGCCACTCGAAAGGGGGTAACTGTCTAAAATGGAGATCTAGACAATAAAACACATTTTTCTCATTCTCTTAAATGTGGGTATAAAAAAAATCTATTTTCAGGGTTTTATGACTAATTAGGGAAGGGTAATAAAGTGCATGTCAGAGTCCATCTGAACTGAATTCAAGACTTATCCACGTTTAGGTTTTTTTAAGCTATTCTCTCCTGTAGCTTTTATTTATCATCTCGAGTGGTTGTTTACCCTAGGTAACAATGTAACATTTATTGCATTCACAGATCGTAAAAGTTCTTGATTACAAGTGTGGATCCGTTTGTAGATAATGTCAGCAGCATTACCAGGAGGTGAATGTGTTGGAACTCATTGCCCCAGAGCTTACAGGCCACAGTGCCAGCTTTACCCAGTTTGTTCCATTCAGTTAGAAATTACCTAGATGTGTAATGAGGTGAAAGGTTCAGTAGTACTAAATACAAGTCACTCTCAACCCTTTTACTGTTCCTCCTCCCCTCCCCCCCAGCCACACCTTGGGTGCTAGTTACATCGCATTCATGATGTGTTGAACATCTCTAGCATCCAAGGGTTTAAGTCAATCAGGGGTGAGGCTCCAACATTTTTGGTCTATTATATTATATATACCTGTGTACATTGCTGCTAAAACTTGCAGGCTTACTCCTAAATTGTGTCCAGCTCAAAAGTATATATTTTTATCCATCCCAGAATACAGAACAAACAAGTGGTTCTCAGCTCTTTTTAAAGGGAATTCTCTAGAAATAACTGGCTTTTATTTAACAGAAAGAATGGTTTACCATGGTAAATGCCCTCTTCTTAGCAGTCAGGTACATCTATAAAGTTTATTTTATTAGAGTTTGATAATAATGTAATATCTAGTATTTATATAGCGCCTTTCTCCCAGTGGGACTCGCTGTTACAGTCTACTGCAAAATGTTTCAATTTTCAGTCTTATAATGACCAGTGTCCCTTACAGGTTAACTGAAGCTTATTTTTTTGTTGTGAGAGAGAGGAGGCATAACCTAGAGGCAAATGCCAATATTATCAATATATATAGGAAGTTGATGCAAAAAAAGAAAATGCTGGGACTGTATTCCATGACAGGTTGTAAATTCCGCCTTGTCATGACACACTATGCATATTCTTGTGCCATATATGTGCAGGAGATACAATATAACATAATGAGAGGTATTTTGGTTGTTTAGTAATTTATGACTTGCTGATGCTAGTAATTCCTTTATGTCTGGCAGAATGACTTATCGCTAAGGTGCTGCTGGTACCTCTGTGATCACCCGTGTTATCTAATTCTTCCCTGCAGCAGAGCATGGAGGGACATTTACCAGTTAGCGGTACCCTGAGGAAAATATGCTGTAATTAACTCTGTGCCTCCAGAATTCTATTTATTATGGTAAATGTGGCTGTATAGGCTTCATATTCAAATGAAAAGTGGAGTTATTTTGGGGCATATCTACTGCTACTTAAGGGAGAAATACAGTTGTTTTGATTTAATTGGGGCATTTAACACTTTGAGTGTCAGAAGGTACGCATTGCAAGCAATGTGTTGTATACCCCTCTGGCACTCAAAGGGTTTAACACCTTAATTGCTAGAAGTCTACAAATACTGCAAATTAATACTTAGCTTGAGAGGATAAAAAAACCCAGTTTAAATCAGTGTGAATTTGTGGAATTTGTATCGTCTGTGGTACCAGTTTGCCATGAAATGTTGCCCCTTTTGTTTTGAACATAAGTTCATATTAATGTATCTGGGACCATGTGAAAGACCTTGGTGCCACGACACACGACTGTTTGGAATGACTGATCTGTTGTGTACATTCTCACAGTACACTAAGGTATTCTGTTTGTGTGTTTGGCAGACTGATTAACATGGCGACAGGTTAACAGATAAGTTAGTTTGTAGAACAAAAGTCATTTGCTTGGTTATTTTGGCAGCTTAAGACTACTATTTGTGCCAGGCTTGATGGGGCAAGTTGAGATTTGCTCAGTATTAGATGGCACATCTAGCTGTACGTAGAACAGCGATCAGTTAATGTTTTTGTATGTTCCCTTTGGGGCAGTTGGTCCTTTTATATAAATCCCTTAGGGCTGTGTATACGAAGCTAAAGATGTGCAGTTCTGGGGCAAACCAACTGCACCATTGGGGCAAACGTAAAAATTACTGAAATTCCCGTTGATTTAATGCATTAGAGACCTTGCATTAGGCTCAAAAATCTTTTTAAATCATTGTGAATTTCCATTTTTCTTCAGTGCTGTAGTTGGTTTTCTCTAGAACTGCCCCTCTTTAGCTTCCAGAGTAAGGTCCATCATTTTTCTTAACCCTTTTGGGGCCAGTGGGGTGTGCAACGGATTGCTTTGTAATGTGTTACTCACACCTCTCGTCCTCAAAGGGAAATGTGAACTTGAGCAAACTTCTGTAAAGTCTTCAGCATCTGATCACAGAGATGTGTCCATGGCCATAAGCTTGGCATTGTCTATAAATCTACCAGATCAAAGGCTTCCTAATCCACTAGGCCAAGCTGTATGACTGAGCAGCCCCCAATCACTATATCGGCCACACAGTACCTGACTTCACAGTAGGATTGAGCTGTGTGCAGTAAAACCAATTTGAGTAAAGAATAATACATCTATCAGATGTGTACACTGCCAGGGCAGCAATAAAGTCAGGCATTATTACTTTCTTATCATACAAGGATGTGTTTACAGGTTCACAGAGTTACAAGTGCATTGCTTTAGAGCAAACTGAGATAAAGTGTTTCACACAAAGGCTGCTCAGTATCCCATGCCCCATGTTAATCTCCATTGTGAGTGGCTGGAGAAAGGCAGCTTCTTGTGCTAAGGGCTGGAGAAGGACATTGAAGGTGAAACTCAGGTCGTCTCCTCCTGTGGGGCATAAAACTATTACAAGATGATCTGTGCTGGATTTGTTTTTAACTCTTTAAAACTTTAGTTATGTGCATGATATTGACATGTAGATAATAAAAAGAACCCTTTATGTGTCAGAGAGATATCAAGTGCATTGCTATGTAAAGTATAGGATATCTTTCTGGTACTCAGATTAAACTAATCTGTGACTTTGTTTGCTGAGATTTTCCGTAACTGCTACATGCCAATGTACAGTATCCTGCAGTGGGAGGAAAGAGCAGCAAATATGTTGTGTTTTGTTTGTTTTTTTTTAGCATTTAAGTGAAAAACAATCCTATTTGGCAGCCTGCGTAAACTTAAATAGCTCTATAACTCCATAAATATTATAAGTGCTAAGACTTAAAATAATGTCTGATTTATTCAGCCATTTTTCATTGTTTAGCAAAAAAACATATATATATTTTTTATTTTATTTATCTTTTATTTATGGGTTGATGTTAAATGACTGGATTCCCTGCTTGTATCATTGTATTCTGTGTTTGAAGAGGTTTAGTCCCCTTCATAACAGCATTGTAGCACTGAGTGTTCAGTAGTTCCAGGTAGAATGGCTTCAGATGAGAGTTGTTGGCCGTACGCATAAAAAGAAGTGGTGCAATTCTGGACCAAACCAATTGCACCATAGGCGCAAATACAAATTCCCAGCTATGATAATGAGGTGATAAAGTGAAGATAACTTCTCCAGTGACATCACTTCTCCAGTTCCTATGTTATTCTATTCTCAAGCGGTAGAAGTTTTAGTGCATAGGCTCCATAGAATAACATAGGAATGGAAGAAATGAGATTACTGGAGAAGTCATCTTCACTGCATCACCTCATTATCACTCCTTAGTGCATAACTTCCATTGTGTTTTCAGATGAAAATATACCTTAATAACATCATAGTTATTCACTTGCCAATATTATGTATCATCTGAAATCCAGTAGTGTTGCCTTCTTTGTGTGTAATTTAGTGAAATGTCACAGCTGTAGTACTGGGGGCATCCATTCCTCCAGTACTGGGGGCATCCATTCCTCCAGTACTGGGGGCATCCATTCCTCCACTGTAGCTGCCTCAGATGAAGCTCCTGTGAGTTTGTTACCGAAGTCAGGCTTAGATTTACATACAGCATTACCCTGGATTGGAAGTAACTATAGAATTAGGAAAGAGGATCAATTCTGAGGAAAACCAGCTGCAACATACTAGACCAATAAAAGATCCAAAAATGCCCTTCTCTTTAAATGGGGCTTTTAACCTACAGAACACTGGAGAGGTCCCCAATGCACTGCTTTACAGTGTGTTGGTGACCTGTAGCTTTCAAAGGCTTAAAAGCCTATTTATGTGTAACTTCCATTTTAGTTTCCCCTTTGGTTCAGTTGGTTTCTCCAGAATTGCTTCTGTCTCTGCAGGTGAATGTGTGCATAATGACACTGCAATCCTCGGCCACAGCATTCTCATTCTGGTGGCTGTAAATAAGGACAAGACCTCGCTTCACCAAATGATAAAAATGGCTTGTTTTTAGATGTACTATTATCAGGTAAAAAATATTTTTGTGGTATGAGGTTATATTTTATATTTAACCATTTGCGTGCTAGAGGGGTGTCCCTCATTCCGAAACCCCTGATATGCTCATATGATTAAGAAGTGTGTTTCTGCCCCTCCCACTAAAGCACTAAATAAATATTTTAGCCAGGTAAAGCTAGTAAAAGCCACTGCCTACTATTATTTACTTTATAGCAGTGGAGTAAGTTAAAATCTCGATAGATTTATTGATGTGGGTGGGGAAGATAAGAATAACAAACACTACATAATGGAGGCTTTTTATTACAAGAATTCAGCAGTAAAACCAAATTTCTTTTAAACAGTTTCCCATATAAAACATAAAATTAAACTTTGAACGATTTAAAGGTACCTAGGATCACAACAGTTGATTGTGTTCAGAACAGAATGACAACCTTGTACTGTGTAGTGTAGTGTGCCACTGTGCCTCAGGATTACTGTGAGGTAACCTCTCTGGAGAATGTATGTGGAGATCTTGCTTGTGTGACAGAAACTAAAATGATGGAAAAAACACACAAGAGTTGCATGAACTTTTTAGCCCCCTGCTTAATTAACCCTTTGAGTGCCAGAGGGCTGTCCAAGCATTGCAGTGCGTTGGATACCCCTATGGGCTCACAAGATAAAAGGGACACTAACGTCTAAAGATCAAATTAGAGTATACATTTTAAATATCATGTAATTAGATATTTTATGTTGGATCCCTAATTCTAAACTTGCATTTTTAATGAATGTGAGGCCTATTCTGTTGTCATACATTTTGGTTAATTGTGCATGGATAATGCTGTTAATGTATTGATATTAACACAAACTATTCTATTCAGAAAGACTGTTATTATATATTTGTCCACTTAAAGACAATAAAGAACATTAACTTCTTAGGCATCGTATTAAGATTGCTATGGTAATGGGAGCCCTGGAAAAATCAGAAATGGCAGCCCCCAGGGTATATATAAAACAAAATTTTAGGTCAAAGAAAACAAGCAGAGAATTTTTACATAGATTAACTTGGAGTACTAAGTATTTGTGTGTATAACCACAGATCATTTTTAGGTGTTAGTGTTCCTGTAACATAGGGTGGAAAAGTACCCAGGAACTAACATTTTACTTCTGGCTTCTTAATATACTTCTAGGTATTTGCATCCCTTCACTAACTCCTGAAATCCCTGTTAGCTGGCTACTAAAGAATGTTGTTTGACTACTAGGCTTGTTACATTTGTGTCCACCCCTGGCTTAACCCATTCACAGCTAGAGAACTACAGATTCTTGCAGCATACCTCTCAAGTGCCCCTCTTTAGGAGGGACAGTCCCTCTTTGAGACCCATATCCCTCTGTCCCTCTTTACTACCTTGATGTCCCTCTTTTTAGGAGATCAGACTGTGAGGTGTGTATATAAGTGGATCACATTGCTCCACAGCAATAAAACTCACATTAATGTTTGTTTAAACTTTAGTATATGTATTTATAAGTTAGTCTGTGTAAATAAAATGCTTTGTTCTTGCTCTAAATCATTTATTAAGTTACACCACTAGGTATCAGAAGGTCATAAAATTACCTAAAATTTATTGGTAATGCCCTGCCCACCAGCCACACCCCCAACAACATCGCCTATAACAAAAGTATCTCTCTTTGGCGATTTGAAATGTTGGGAGGTATGTTGCAGTGCAAATTGTTGCAGGCCACTATGGAGATCTCTTTAGCATTCAAGGGGTTAAAAGCCCTATTTAAATCAATGGGAAAATGTACTTGACCCAAAATTACTCTTGTGAACATTGTTGTCCTATTTTGTTAAAATAATTTTAGATGACAAACAGATTATGACATTATAAAAAATATATGCTGAATTTTGTAATTGCAAGAGAATGTTGAGCTGGGGCTCCCAAACCTGTCCTCAGCCAACCGAGCAAAACCGCGCACCCCCTCCCTTCAGTTGAGCACAAGTATATATTCATACCTGGGAACTTCCAGTTGAGTTCAGCAGGGGGTGACAAAAATGACGCTAATCGCGTGAAAAAGGGGCGGGGCTTGCCGCAAGTGTGTGTGTGGGGGGGACTTAACCCTTTGAGTGCCAGAGTGGCATTCCTTACCACTCTGGCACTCAGAGGGTTAAAAGTGTCACACAGAAGGCTGGGAACGGAGGAACAGCGGGAGAAAAAGCAGATGTGGCAGAGTTTCAATAGAAACTCTCCACATCCGGAGGAATCAACCTCTGCCCCGGAGACCCGGTAAAGCTCTGTCAGAACCGGAGTCTCCGGGGCAAATCCGGAGAGTTCCCAGGTATGTATATATTGTTAACTCAGGCAGATCCTTAGAGTGATTGAACCACTGATTGATTCAACCGTGTTTATGTGAGGAGATCCTGACAACATGCACATGGGGGAGGGGGAGAGTCTAGGTTTGAGCACCCCTCATGTAGATGGTAACACAATGTCCCTCACAGGCTGAAATAAGAGCCACCAGGCTAATGTGCAATCAATTGCAGCACTCTAACCACAAGTCACGACTCACTGCTTCTGTGTCCAACCAGGAAGTGGAACCAGGAAACCAGTGTTGTCTTTAGGACTGCAGAATAACATCTCAGTCATGTTAACAATAGTGATTATCCCTTTGACAATTCTGTTTTTTCAGTATTAGCCATTAACTTCTTGCATGATAGATCGGTCTAAAGGGTATCACAAAATAATGTTTGAGTCCTTTCTAACATCAAAAGGGTTAGCCGGCTGTCTACAAAGTAGTGAGAGGCATTCAGTTTTACTCTTGGTGCAATATATGTGGCCTATGAGTCACCAGAAGGGCTAATTTCATGTTTTAGCTGTTTGTTGACTCAGTGGCCATTGAAGAGATTACTCTTGTGTCTATAGAGAACCGTGAGTCTAATGTACTAAGAAGAGCAATTCTGGAACAATCCAACTGCTCCATAAGGAACACATCAAATTCTCAATATCCCCTTTGATTAACCCTTTAAATGCTTTTGGTTCCAACTCATTGCTTCACAGTAGAGACCTCTCTAGCTTTCAAGGGGTTAAAAGCACTTTAAATCAGTAGAGATTTGTATTTGTCTCCTGTAGTGCAGTTGGTTTGCGCAAGAATTGCTCCTATGTGTGCGGTTTGTTGGGGTTGATGAAATGTGTTTGTTTTACCTTAGAGGACCAATCTCTGCTATTTCCACTGTGCCAGAAGATTTGTTGGGGGCAGCATGAGGCCCTTGTGCGAGCAGTTGCCCACCACGTATGCAATGACTGTTACATCTTCTTTCCTTCTTTGATGCATTGACAGTGCATGAGCAACATAGGGCTTGTTATGGTGATTGGAGGTGGCCAGAAGAGTATTTATAAAGGCTCACAGCACGTAACGACAGCAGAGCTTGCACACTACCCTTTCCTGTGCTAACCACACTGAACATGTCAGCTCAGATTTCCAGCCTACTAGACAGTGAAGACAGAAAAGCCACTTGTTTGCACATTTACACACACGAACATTCACAGTGTTTCTCCCTTGTTACCTGTATCCACATTATGCTTGAATTGTAAGCTTTTGGACAGGGACCTTACTTCCAGTGTTTCCCTTTGCAAAGCACTTGCAACCCTGTATTGTCTAAACCATTAAATTGTAAAGCACTGCGTACACTCGTGGTGCTATAAAAATAAACCTATTCATTCTTTCATATCTTTTCAGCCTCTTGTATCAGTGTCTTTAGTGCTTAAAGTGGAACTAACACCGCTAAGAAACTTTGTTTGTAATAATTCCCTATCTGGCGACTAGCTGCTTAGTAGCGCTAGTCACCAGAATTATTACCTCTTTATGGATAAATATGCAGTCATCCTCAGCTGACAGGCAGGACGGAGCACGGACATCTTGCCCTAGTGACATCCGTGCTCCTGCGCTGTCAGTCCCTTCCGGAACCGAATGGCTCCTACAGCCTTCTGGAACTGACAGTGCAGGCACGCAGATGTCACTAGGGCGAGATGTCCACGCTCCGTCCTGCCTGTCAGCCGAGGATGACTGCATATTTCTCCATAAAGAGGTAATAATAATAATTCTGGCGACTAACGCTACTAAGCAGCTAGTTGCCAGATAGGGAATTATTACAGACGTTTCTTAGCGGTGTTAGTTCCGCTTTAACTTGTGCACATCCTTCCATCCTGTGACGCACAGCTGTCATTGGCATTCAGTTGTAAGGTGGGAATGATGGGGGAAAGGGGGATCAAGAAATATCCCTTTGAGGGGCATTTAATGCATGGTATATCTGACATTTACCAGGGGCCCTTAGGTTTTTGGCAATACCAGTATTACAGTACAGGACCAATTTAATCCTGTGATTGATAAGTTAGGGAAGAGTAAGGCTGTTGTGGGTATGTAATTCACAAAAGCGGGCTGTTTTTTCTCAAACCGGAAAAGAAGAAAAGGAAGGCTGCAACTAAACTTAACCATCTGAGTGCCAGAGGGGTACGCAATGCATTGCTTTGCAATGTGTTGCATACCCCTCTGGCACTGAAAGGGTTAAAGTGGACCTGTTTCCTAAACAGAGTTTAGTCTCATTAAATGTATCTACTTAAAGCAGAACTACCATGTTAGGTAAAGTCACCCTGCAGTACTTTGGCAGGTGGCGACTAGCTTAATTTTACCTCTCAAAAGTACCCCCTTGTAAAGTAATCATTACTCTTCTGAGACTGGAAGCCAGGCATCAGCGCGGACATCTTGTCTGAGCGCCTGCGCTGTCAGCCCCGGTCTCTCTTCAGAAGCATTGCACTGGCCCGAATGGCACCGGAAGGGACTGACAGTGCAGGCGTGCAGACTGCACTAACCTAGCAGTCAGTCTCGGAGGATTGATGATTACTTTACAAGGGGGTACTTTTGAGAGGTAATATAACTATTATTAAGCTAGTCACCACCTGCCTAAGTATTGCAGGGTGACTTTAAAGTGGTATTTCTGCTTTAAGCTGCCTGTACCTTGGGCCTTTTGTTTTCCAAGTAGTTTAAATGTATAGAGATTTGATTTAGTATTTGAGGGCTCTTGTCTCAGCAGAGATTTGTTCTCTGCCTCATTCATTACTCACATGGCAAGAAATTCACCACTTTCTACCCTCATAGACTAACACCTACCCACTGGAGTAAAGTGATGAGGAATAATCATGCAAAACACGCGCTGAGGGAGGATTTGAGAAGGTTACAGGTCCTTTTTAACCCTTTGAGTGCCAGTGGGATGTCCAACACATTGCAAAGCAACGCATTTGACATGTCTCTGGCATTCAGAGAGTTAAGACGAACTTAAATATTTCCCTGTATTTGCAGTTCTCCATTTGTAATTTTACACAGCTCCTCAAGGGTCCTAATATGTCCCTGAACCATTTTGTCTCTCTCTGGTGTCCTTATAGGCCGAGCAGTGTATAATATATTGAGAATCTCAACATGTGCAACAAGTGTACAGACTACCCTGATTATCTTCCATTCTAATGAATTATGAAATACACCTCTTCTGCTTTAATTAGAATTAAATCATTTGAGTGCGATGTGATTGATACTTTTCTGGCTCTCACAGGGTTAAAAGGCAACCAATGTCTGTGAGTTGCAGATTATACATTTATATCCCTCTGTGTACAGGTTCCCCATGGGCTTCTTCTCCCCAGAGCTGATGCTGGGAGCGCCATATAGAAAGGGAATGATTGTATTTGCTACTGTGACACCACGCCCACCTGCATGGCTAGTAGGAGTGAGGCTTCTACTAGCATTGGACGCCTCTCACGCATTCAAAGGGTTAAGGAAAATCTTAACCATATGATGATTCTCATCAATAAAATTGATGTAAGTTGTAGCTCTGTTTTCTGGTCAGTGGTGGTTCCACCATAGTTGTGGTTTTCATTATTTTCTTTCAAGCCCTGAATGAGTTGAGCGAAGCTCAGTGCTAAGGTACACAGTGCAGAGGCAGGGAGTGGAGGAAGGATCTTTAAACCATTCTCATGAGCCAGGATGTGTTGTTCAGCTTTAATTGCTGAAACTAGCTTGTCAGGCGGCCTTATCTGCTGCTGTTTCAGTGATTGTTTGGTTTAGATAAGCACTGTAGAGCGATAAAGACTCGATAACATTCTGTAGATAACAGCTCTTTTGAAACTGCTGGCAGCAGATAGGGACAGTGCTCCCTACTGACTTGCTCAAGTATTTTGTAGTAATCCTGTTGTCTTCGTATTTCAGAGCACTATATCCTTCTCTCTGCATCATTCAGTGTAGATACGATTTTCAAATGCTGTGCAATGCATTGGAGAGCTCTAGTATGCAAGGGGTTCGCATAATGAATGGGTAGCCGAGCACTGTCACTAGTATACCTCTATGGCAAGTGGAGGGGGTTAAGGATACTCTCCCCCCCCCCATCAGCAGAGCCTGTGACACGCAGCTGGTGAATTCTAATCAGTGGCAGATGTGTAGCAAGATCGTCCTATCCCTGGCAACATTTACACAGAGATAAATAGGCTTTAATCATCTATAAATAACAGCATGTCATGTCTAAGGATCACTAACCTTCTGTGCATCTCCCCCGGGAACCAGGGCAAGGCTTAATTACTGCAGCCTACTCCAAAGGACCAAGCAGTCAGAGGCTGGATACAGCTCACCATGAGGGAAGAAGGAGTCGCATAGAGGAGCTGGGCAATGATTCTCTATATGCACAATGAGAGACTACTTACACATTAACCCTTCTAGCATTGCCTGGATATTAGTACTTTCCGCGTTCTTTATTTAAGGAAAGGCTGCAAAGCCAGCCATGCTCTGCATAACCATTGATTATGGCAATGTTCATTCCCTTCTCTGCCTGCTGAATCTTCATTTGCTGCACTAAGTTGTAGGGCACAGATGAATGTATGAAATATATTTAGAAGCACTGGTTGCACTTACTGATGGCGCATTGGTGCCACACAGTGGGGAAAGAGTAGAACAACTCATTGGGTAGTGACTGAGCCTCCCAGACAGAATCCTCTCTTCTCTACTCAGTCCTGTCTATATTCTTTTCTTGGTACCACAGTGAATATTATGTTAGCTACAGAATGCCATCTGGTGGCCAAACGGTGCGGTCAGTGAGCATCAGTGTATGTATATGTGTGTAATATATATATATATATATATATATATATATATATATATATATATATATATATATATATATATATATAAAATCCTTTATTTATATAGCGCACACAGATTCCGCAGCGCTTTACACTCATATTGGTTCCTGTCCCCATTGAGGCTCACAATCTAAATTCACCTATCAGTATGTTTTTGGAGTGTGGGAGGAAACCGGAGTACCCGGAGGAAACCCACGCAAACACAGTGAGAACATACAAACTCATTGCAGATGTTGTCCTTGTGTATATATATATATATATATGTGTGTGTGTGTGTATGTGTATATATATATATATATATATATATATATATATATATATATATATATATATATATATATATATATATATATATAAAATATAGGAGAGGGTTATCAAGTGCAGATGTAAGTGAGCATTATGCACAGTAGAAATATGAAGCAATTATTGGGCAAGCCAACTGCATCATAGAGGACAAATACAAATTCCCATTGTCCCATGTTGCTTTGCAATGCACTGGAGACATCTCTCGCATCCAAGGGGTTCAAAGCCCCATTAAGCTTGACTGGAGTTTACTGCCTGTTTTATTTGATCCCCGTCGTGCAATTGGTCTGGTCCAGAATTTCTCCACTTTCTCTGTGTGTATATGGCTCAGAATTACATTTTCATAAGTATTCCTATGAAAGTATACGTGATACGTGGTCACCTTTATGTAAAATAATTCACATACTTCCCTTTGGTGACATGGCTTGTAGATTCTCACTCCAGTCCTTGGGACACACAAAAAGATCAGGATTTAACACTCTGGACACCATTCTAGCAACTCAAAGTGTTAAGAATATTCCTAATTAAGTGCAGGTAGATCAGTCACAATGACTGACATCTGACTTGGTGGTGTGCCCCAGGACTAACACTGAGATCAGTGTAGTGAGTGCTTGCACTGAGGCTGGATTCAATTGCAGGTGCCAGCATTGCAGTTGAAAACATTATCAAGGGATAGAAAAAGGGTTGATAACACTTATCAACTGCAATGTAATATAGGTCATCATCACTAGTATTAGCTGTAAATGTCCCCCATATACCTGAATAGGTATATCTGTGAGATAAAATCAGTGATAACTTTATATTAATAGAAGTGAAGGAAGCTAAACTCCTTAAAGGGATAGTAATACTTAAAATGTAAATAAAAATGTTGTAGGTTTTTCCTCCCTGAGTAAAACAAGGATAGTCCCCCTGCTGAAAGGTATTTTATTCCAAAGTTATTACAGCTCAAACTTATTTTTTTTTTCAGGTGTAGTACCACACTGGCCTGAAATTGTACAGTACTTGTTGTTACACCATCTTATGGAGATTTATGGTCAACTGACCAGAGCTGTCCATTGAAGGGTGTAGCAACAGCGCCAATGTACAATTTCAGGCCACTGTGATACTGCACCTAAAAAAAAAAAATCAAGTTTGACCTGTAATAACTTTTGAATAAAACACCTTTCAACCATTGGAAATTCCCTTGTTTTGCGCAGAAGGATAAACGCTACAACATTGTACATTTTAAACATTACTATCCCTTTAAACAAATGAACTTTTGTTGTAAGGGAGTATTAAGAATTATCTGGACATTTTGCTTTACAGTATTCCAGTATTATAAAACAGCAGATGTATTGTCAGTCCTGTAAGATATTAACCCTTTGAGTGCCAAGGGGTGTGCTATGCTTTGCAAATGTACCTCTCTGCAATCAGAGGATCACAAAACCTAAAAAATAAAGATACTGTTAATGTTAAATATAATGCTCTCTAAGCTAATATCTGTAAACATTCTTTACCTGATGTTCGATCCCATTTGAGTGATTTGTTTGTGTGAGCTTATAAATGACAAGACTGAAGCCAGTTAACCCTTTGAGTGCCAGAGGGGTATGCAATGCATTGCTTTGCAATGCGTTGCATACCCCTCTGGCACTGAAAGGGTTAAGCTATTGAGATAGGCGCTCCATGCTTCTATTCAGAAGGGGTGTTTACCTCTTCTTTGATAATTTAGACACAGTACTAGACTCATTCCTGAGACACCTATCAAGATTTCATGTGCAAATGAGGGTCAGTAGCCCCTGCATAAATAATGAGTAGATGCCTGCACAGGCCATAATAACACTATAAGTGCCAGTGGGGTACCCAGCGCATTACAGAGCAATGCAGTGGGTACCCCGCTGGCACTCAATGGGTTTAAGTCTAGATTTTCGTGCTAAGTTCACAAATCGAGTAAAGTGTATTTAAGAGTAATTATTCAGCACTCACAAAAGGAAGGAATGGTTTATTCACCTTCTTTATTGCTCCAGCTGTTGTGTACTACAACTTCCATAGTCTACAGCAAGCTAGTTTATGGCTGGGGATGCTGGGAATTACAGTGCCCAACAGATGGGAGGGCCTCAAGTTTTCCCACCTCTTTTTGAAGTGTGATCCTATTCCCTTCCATTCCAGCTGTCAGTGTTGTCCTTTGGTCTGGTACTGATTCAGCTCTCCAGTCAGTCGCAGCTATGTTATCATGGCAATAACCCAACAGCATATGTGTGCTGTGTCTGGATATCAGAGCCGGGAAGACAAAAGGGATTTCCCTGAGGGAGGTTAGGAATGTAAGTGGTGTCTGGGGTGACATCAGAGTTCCAATCCTTCTGTCTGTGCCTAAAGCCAGGTTCAGGCTGAGGATGATACAATGGCCAGGGCTCTGTATAAAGAGGAAGAGTCTGCAGGCTTCAGAAGAATCTTTAATTGCCGATGGACCGATTCACCCTGAGCTCAGCATCTGTAAATCGTTAAAGTATAAAATCCATCACAGGAGCTGCTTTTTTATGCTTCATATATATGAAGACACCACTGTTTCATCCCTTTTAGCTTAACAAACTATATATTATGTCAGGAATGCTTGGATCACTTTTGGAGGAAATCATGCATGGACGACAGCAGGAAAATCGGAGGCACCTGTAAGATTTATATCCATTTAAAATCCGCTCTGCGTGTTCATGGTGAATTGACCCTTTTAATACCAATGTGGTCTACTGTAAAATCAGAGGCGAGACTAAATATTCCACTTTATTTTAAGAACCCTAGGACATGTGTATAAAATCAAAAGTGGAATAATTCTGGGGAAAGACAACAGTGGCATAGAGAATAAATATAATATTCCTGTTCATTTAAAGGGGTAGTATATTAAAGTGCATCTCTGTGTTGTCAATATGTGTTTTATAACAGCGCTATGTTTAATTACTTACAATTCTGTAATTCAAAAGATATTCAAGCTGAAAGGATCCCCCTCCCGCCCTTTTCCCTGTGTCACACTGCCTCTGTCTTGTCCGGATGGAGAGCGGCAAGGGACAATCTTCAGTAAGCAAAAGGAAAATCCTGCCCTCCTTCATCAAGGGGATAGGATTTTCCTTATACTTACTGAGTGAAGATTGTCCCTCGCTACATTCGTTCTGTTCACGACCAGATTGTAGCTCTAAGGGGAGACGGCCAGAAGGGGTAGGAAGTGGATCCTTTTACCTTGAATATCTTTTCAACTACATAACTGTAAGTAATTAAACATAGTGCTACATGTTATAAAACACACAGAAGACTTGGAGATTCAATTTAATATAGACATTACTATCCCTTTAAATGGGGTTTTATAGCTGTTAATCCATTGAATGTCAGAGGGGTACGCAACACATTGCTTTGCAATGCGTTGCGTACCCCTCTGGCACTCAAAGGGTTAAAATGCGAGAGGTCTCTAGTGCAGCACAGCGCAGAGCAGTTTGTTTGGAACCTCACCCGTCAGCAGGATTAAAAAACAAAACAAAACCCTAAAAAAAAAACATATACACCAATGTATTTATCCAAGCAAATTCCACAGGGTACAAGCCAGGGTAGGCATCCTGCATCCCTCCAGATAACCCATCCTCAGCTGGCTGTTAGTCTGCTGGGGAGGATGGAAGTTGTAGTCCAACCACAGCTGTAGGGCTACCACGGGCCATAGTGCCACTGCTAGCCGGTCGCAGGGCAGTCATGCGTAGTAGAGACTGCCTGCGCCACTGTTGATACAGAGCTCTGTATCAGCCGTGGAGCGGGCAGTCTCTACTGCGCAAGACTGCAGCACGCACAGCAGTCTCTACTGGGCATGACTGCGTCGTGACACACGTTTTAACGAATTATTATATAGGATAGGATAGGATAGGACAGGATTAGCCTGAAAAGTATTTTTTGTCTCTCCACACTCCCCAGTGTTTCCAGCAGTTAAAAAGAAAAGACGTACTTAATTGAATACAGATGCCATCCCCTGCTGCTACAGGCTAGTTTAAACTGTTACTGTAACAAATAGGTGTCTTGAATTCTGCTGAAACAGAGAGTGACTTCAGTCTTCCACACTTCATCTTCTGTGTCTCCTCTTACGGTCTTTATGTGACTGTGTTTTTCTGTTTACTTGCCTTGCACCCGATAATTGCGGTATGGACATTGTTAGCCTCTTGGATGCTGGAGAGGTCTACGGTGCATTGTTTTGCAGTGAGTTGAAGACCGCTCTTGTATCCAAAAGAAGAGATTAACACTTTGAATGTCAGAGGGGTATCCAACGCATTGGGAACTATAACCTTAGCTATAATCAAGTTCATATATACTCTGAATAGATAATTATAAATTATTGTTCAAATAATTCATATGATAATGAGTAAAATATAGGCTGTTCCAAAAGATCCACAGACAGCCTTGTACTGACTCCATGTTGCCAGACATGTGTAATCTTTCCTTTTCTTGCTTGGTAATACTTTTATTTGAAAGGGACCAAATACGTTTGAACAGACAAGATGAAGTTCAGTGTGCCTCTTGCTGTTGAGATTCTGGGATTGTTTAGATCAGTGATTCAAAATCCTTTTTTCTCTGTTATCCAAAGTGGGACAGAGGAACCACTTTTGGGCACTCCAAATGTGTTCATAGATCATTTGTCTATGTTGTGATGAAGGCACAAACCAGCGAATGGTGCACTACTTTTCCCATTCGATTTGGAGTCTCACTGCAGTGATTTTCACAAGGGGCAGCCATTCCTGTGAAAATCATCATTTGAATTATTTGCACTCTAAAATGTGCTACAATAATCTTTTTGGAGCAGGGGTGGTCAGCCTTGATCCTCAAGATGTACCAGCAGTGAAAGTTTTCAGGATCTCACAGCTAGAGCATACGTGGACTAAGGTATCCTCTTAAAATGTCGCCCACTATTTTGAGACCAATAAAATGTTGCTTTTAAAATAACGCTTGCATGAAAAGGGCGACATCAGAATGTCACCCGCCTCCAAAGGAAGACATTCTAATGTCGCAGGGTGCCCTCCACCCATGCCTTAACCCTTTGAGTGCCAGAGCGGTCTGCAAAGCAATGCATTGCAGACCCCTCTGGCACTCAAAGGGCTAAGATGCCCTCTTCCTTTTTCTGTTTTTTTTCTCCTTTGTCTACAATTTATGCAATTCCAGGCCTGGAAAACACATGGAGATCATAGATTTTGAAGAGGGAAACCGGTATTCACTATGTCTCTGTTTGCTAGCACAGATTTGCATGGTGTCATGAGTTGCCCTCAGCTGCCATAGAAAAACTATATTTTGGAATCATCACAGATTCTCATTAGGCAGTTTAAGCTCCTGGAGCATCTAGATTTGAAGACCATATGCCTAGCATATAGTGAGATTTTGTGTGTTTGTATGTTATAGGCCAGCAGGTGTACAAGTTTGGTCCTGAGAGGTAGCAAAACGGTTGGGATTTACAAATATCCCTGATTAAGCCCAGCTGAATGAATCAGTCACTTGTGTATTTTACTAGTACGCTGTTCTCTGTGCAGTCCTTAGGGACCAAACTTGGATACCTCTGTTATAGGCTAAGACTGTTTTGTGCATCAGCCAACAGTGAATTGAGCTGCAGGCGGCGTCATATGGGCTGTGGCCATTAGACAAGGGTTGGAGAACCAGTGATCAAAAACTCTGACTGTGTATTTTCTGTTGCCTTTAACTCTGTTTTTAAATTAAAAATTAAGTTGTGGAGTTTGCAACATTTCATTGTGAAGAGATTGTTTTTCTGAACAGCACTTGTCTTCATGCAGAATTAGGAAAGAATTATAAGCAGTTTGTTATTTCAGTTTTCATACATCAGTACTGGTTAGCGAGCTAGATTTTCATTAAAACCCATTCCTAAGACATATTGAGCCTGTCAGCTTTAAATTAACTGAATAAAAGTGCTATTGATGTAAAATTAGTTATGAGCCTAAGGAGCAAACCTTACAGCAGTGCCTGTACACATGGAATGCCAATGACAAATTGCTAGTTAAAGGGCAATCTTCTAGTTGCCTTATCACTGGTGCAGTTGTACTTTGCCTCTTCAAGTTGAAGTTTGGGTTTGGCTGTTTGAAGAAACAGTAGCATGTTTGCTAGTCACACCAAGGTCAGACCCAGGAAAGCGGATGTACTAAACAAAACTTGGGGGTGCGATGTACAAAGCTGTGATAAAATGGAAGTAACTTCTCCAGTGAGAGAAACTCTCCAGTTCTTATGTTATTTTCTTTTCTGGTCACCAGATGGTGCTGTTCTGATCTCTTAGTCTGGGGAGCTGTAGTTAGTGACTTAAAGGGATAATAATACTTAAGATGTAAAAAAAGTATATGTTGTAAGGTTTATCCCCCTGAGTAAAACAAGGGTACTACCACTGCTGAGAGATATTTTATAAAAAAAAATTTATAACAGCTCAAACTTGAATTTTTTAGATGCAATATCACAGTGACCTGAAAATTTACAGTGGTGCTGTTGCTACACCATCCTATGGAGATTTATGGTCTGTGGATCAGAGCAGTCCATAGGATGGTGTAGCAACAGCACCACTGTAAATTTTCAGGTCACTGTGATATTGCACCTAAAAAATTCAGGTTTGAGCTGTTATAATTTTTTAATAAAATATCTCTCAGCAGTGGGAGTACCCTTGTTTTACTCTGGGGGATAAACCCTACAACATATATTTTTTTACATTTTAAGTATTAATATCCCTTTAAGCTTTCCTGTAGAGTATAATAACAGATTTGCCTTTTGGGCACTGTTTATGAAGTGAAAAAAAAGAAACAATAATTGAGCTATAATAACTTTAGAATAACAAATCTCCCAGCAGTGCCAGCTCCTTTCTTTGGTAGGAAAAGCCTTATTACCTGTACCTTCCACCCCCACCCCCTTTTAGGGCTAGAGATGGGTGCAACACATTTCTAATCAATGCTTTGTATTCTGCTCTGGTTCTAATGAAGGGGTTAATTTGCCTAGAATTCTTGTAGGCTGCCTGTCCACACTGCTCTATTCACCTGCTCATACATGCACTTTGAGCTATGTGTCCCTTGGCTATAGCAGGAGAGGAAGGAGAAATCTATGTGCATCAATTACCTTGTCTGTGAAAGACTTTATTATATTTACCCACTATGCCCAACTGCACAGCATGGCTTGAAATTGAAGAACACTTTTCATTTGGTGTTCTGCAGACCACACAGTCATGCAGTGCCACAAGGGAGATGAACTTGGCCCTAACATTTGTCAGCCAACTGGTACAGAAACAATGGCCTCCAGTCAGCAGGACTGACAGAAAGAACCCACCTGCCCATCTGCTTCCAGACCTATCATTCCATGGCTCATTGCTTATATCTCAAACTGTACCAGATCCAAACAAGGGGCCGTTATAATGTAGCACACACAATGTGCACCAGGCAACACAGCTGAGAGAGGGTGAGGCTGTACACCATGCCCAATTGTGGAGCAAACCAACTACACCATGGGGAGGGACATACTGTTTCCTTCCCATTGATTCAATCCAGAATGTTGCTTTGTAATGTTTTGGAGACTTCTCTAGCACTAAATGGGTTAGCCAGCTCTATTTAACCCTTTGAGTGCCAGAGGGGAACGGAACTCATTCCAAAGGGTTAAATCACTGGGAATTGTCATTTGTTCTCTGATACATTTGGTTTGCTCAAGAATTTTGCTTTCTTTTTCTTACCGCTTAACCTTTTGAGTGCCAAAGGGGGGTGTGCAATACTCAGTGTGAAGCCCCATTTTCATCTTGTACCAGCAAAGCACAAAGAATAACATGTATAGATGGAAGAGTAAAGCACTGTGGGTTTTTTTTTTTCACACACTTCACTTGGAACATTTAACCATTTGTGTGCCAAAGGAGTGTGCAAAGCATTGCTTAGCAACAAGATGCACACCTCTCTGGTCATTAAAGCATGTGTCAATACATAAATAAAACCTGTAGTTGTTAAACAAGAATTGTAAATAGTGCACTATGAATGTTCTACATTTTCATGTCATTACCCAGAATGCTTTTCTGCAGTGAAACCAAAGTATGCTGCAAGAGAGTGCTATAGCAAGATGTTTGACCTGTTTAAGGTTTAATCCCTTGAGTGCCAGAGGGTTATATAACACATTGCTTTGTATGCTTTTTTTGTTTTTAGTTCTAATTTTGTTTGACAACCAGTTCTGGACCTGTATTTAAACAGATGGGTATTTAGTGGTCTACCTCTTTGTCCATGCGGTTTTAGACCCCCTGTACAAATGTAAATGAAGGTACAAAAATACACTGCTCCAAAAAACACTAGGATTACACATCCTAGATCTGAATGACTGCTCCAAAAATAAAGGGAACACTAAGATTACACATCCTAGATCTGAATGAATTAACTGACAACAAAATCACACAAAAATTCTCAATGGAAATCAAATTTATCAACCCATGGAGGTCTGGATATGGAGTCACACTCAAAATCAAAATGGAAAACCACACCACAGGCTGATCCAACTTTGATGTAATGTCCTTAAAACAAGTCAAACTGAGGCTCAGTAGTGTGTGTGGCCTCCACGTGCCCGTATGACCTCCCTACAACGCCTGGGCATGCTCCTGATGAGGTTGCGGATGGTCTCCTGAGGGATGTCCTGAGGGATGTCCTCCCAGACCTGGACTAAAGCATCCGCCAACGTGGCATTGGTGGATGGAGTGAGACATGATGTCCCAGATGTTCTCAATCGGATTCAGGTCTGGGGAACGGGCGGGCCAGTCCATAGCATCAATGCCTTCCTCTTGCAGGAACTGCTGACACACTCCAACCACATGAGGTCTAGCATTGTCTTGCATTAGGAGGAACCCAGGGCCAACCGCACCAGCATATGGTCTCACAAGGGGTCTGAGGATCTCATCCCGGTACCTAATGGCAGTCAGGCTCCTCTGCCAAGCACATGGAGGGCTGTGCGGCCCCCCAAAGAAATGTCACCCCACACCATTACTGACCCACCGCCAAACCGGTCATGCTGGAGGATGTTGCAGGCAGCAGAACATTCTCCACGGCGTCTCCAGACTCTGTCACGTCTGTCACATGTGCTCAGTGTGAACCTGCTTTCATCTGTGAAGAGCACAGGGCGCCAGTGGCGTATTTGCCAATCTTGGTGTTCTCTGGCAAATGCCAAACGTCCTGCACGGTGTTGGGCTGTAAGCACAACCCCCACCTGTGGACATCGGGCCCTCATGGAGTCTGTTTCTGACCGCTTGAGTGGACACATGCACATTTGAGTCCTGCTGGAGGTCATTTTGCAGGGCTCTGGCAATGCTCCTCCTTGCACAAAGGCGGAGGTAGCGGTCCTGCTGCTGGGTTGTTGCCCTCCTACGGCCTCCTCCACGTCTCCTGATGTACTGGCCTGTCTCCTGGTAGCGCCTCCATGCTCTGGACACTACGCTGACAGATACAGCAAACCTTCTTGCCACAGCTCGCATTGATGTGCCATCCTGGATGAGCTGCACTACCTGAGCCACTTGTGTGGGTTGTAGACTCCGTCTCATGCTACCACTAGAGTGAAAGCACCGCCAGCATTCAAAAGTGACCAAAACATCAGCCAGGAAGCAAAGGAACTGAGAAGTGGTCTGTGGTCACCACCTGCAGAACCACTCCTTTATTGGGGGTGTCTTGCTAATAGCCTATAATTTCCACCTGTTGTCTGTTCCATTTGCACAACAGCATGTGAAATTGATTGTCAAACAGTGTTGCTTCCTGAGTGGACAGTGTGATTTCACAGAAGTGTGATTGACTTCGAGTTACATTGTGTTGTTTAAGTGTTCCCTTTATTTTTTGGAGCAGTTTATATACGAACATTTAGGATCCTTTCTTAAACTGGTTTCTTCTTCTAAAACTGTGAACATTCGGTACTCAAAAGTGAGGCCCCTGAAACAGGAGGCTCCCAGGGAATGCCAGGAACAACCATACATTAAGAGGCCACCTACCTAGTGTACAGTTTCTAGATCATTACTGGAGCTCAGTACCACTAGTGGCACCTATAATGCAGGTTGGGAAACACTGTCTTTGTAGGATAGAAATAATACAAGAAAATTATTCAGAATTATGTTTATTCTCCAAAAGGATTTATTGATTTCTCACAAAGTGCTAGTGAGAAATGGTTAAATAGAATTTCATATATGCTTTAGAAAGTCCTTTTCTATGATGAATACTCTATTTCCTGAACAGTATTGATGAGAAATAAGCAGAACACAACTACTTTAATGTGCTAAACACATCACTCTGGCTCCCACAGGAACGGCATCTTTCTGCATCCAAGATACCTATGGTACATTGTAAGGACACAATGGACCTTATTTAGTTTATATTTTTATATTGCTTTAGTCCTGTCTGCCTTCTTTTTCTTCATCTTTTATGTTACAGCACATTCCCCAACTACGATTAAAAAGTTGACACCTGGCTCGACTGGGCCGATTAGGCTTTGAATCTCTTCAATTATATGTTATCGCTCGCATCCAGTGCCAATATTACCTTCTGTACTGTACGATAACACTTATTAATTCAATAAAAGAAATCAATTCACAGGCAATTTTAGAAGTAACACCTTGGAAACAGCACATTAACCAATCACAGTATGCATCAGAAGGCCTTTCTTGTCACTTAATCAGGACGGGCTGATTACAAAGCTGAGCAGTGTCGGAAGCTAATTAGGAATAGCAGATTTCACATGCTGTTGTTGTTTTGCTGGCTTTATTAGAATAGTGCTTTGAATACAGCCAAGTTTGGCTTTGTTCGAAAGGGGATAAGTAAAGGCAGCATTTAACTTTATATTAATATTGTTAGATGATCGATTCATTGCCAACTGATTGAGGAGCAATCAGTTGGAGATGTCTGTGGTGTCCAAGGGGTTAACAACCATGTTGCCCTTATTAACACGATCTGTAATCCATATTAAATATCTATCTTTTTATCTTGAAAGGTTCATTGACATCAAGTGAAATCAATTCTTATTTATTCAGGGTCTGTGATTTTACAGGGCCTGAGAAGGAACAATCTTCCTCCCTGCACATAACCTGTATCTGATTTGTACGTAGACATTTGTGTGCACTGTGCTAAGCCTAGAGTCTTTCATCGTAATAGGATTTGAAGCATCATATAACCACATTGTCTTATACAAATGTATATGTCAGTGTGCAGATCAACCTTCGGGTATGAGCAGAACCTCAGAGAACACATATTTAGTGAGACGATCCCACCTCCTAATATAAACTCCACTTATCCTAATGGTCACTATGAATAAATAACTTCTGTTAGGATTGGTTCCTGATTCCAGAACATTCTTAGGAAGGAATTATTCAGTGGGAGGAGTATGGAGTCATGGAGTCCTGCAACAAAGAATCCTGTCCATCTCCCTGGACATTATATCCAGTCCTAATGAAATATCGGGGAACCAATCCATGTAGAATCGATTAATAGTGGCCATTAGGATTTTTCTGGGGATTTATTATTGGGATTGGTTAATATTTCCTTTACAAGGCACGTATTAATTTAAATAACATACTAAGCTGTTTTAATCAGGGCAGCATGCACCTTAAAGGGATAGTAATACTTAAAATGTAAAAAAATATATATGCTATAGGGTTCATCCCCCTGAGTAAAACAAGGGAAATGTGTTTTATTCAAAAGTTAATACAGCTCAAAGTTGAATTTGTTAGGTGTAGTATCACAGTGGCCTGAAATTCTACAGTGGTGCTGTTGCTACACAGTCATGTGGAGATTTATGGTCAACTGACCAGATCTGTTCATAGGATGGTGTAGCAACAGTGCCACTGTGCAATTTCAGGCCACTGTTTGAGCAGTAATAACTTTTGAATAAAATACATTTCAGCAGTGAGAATACCCTTGTTTTACTCAAGGGAATAAACCCTACAGCATATTTTTTGTTTTTACATTTTTAAATATTACTATCCCTTTAAGTATGTCAGAGATGTTCAAAGCTGCCCTCAAAGGGTAAATGCAGGTCAGATGAGTTAGCCTGGTCTGTGTACAAAGCTCGCGGACTGACCAGTCTGGTTAAAAAAAAAAAAAAAACAAACAAGCAAAAAAATAAGTTTCATGTAAGAATTGAAAATCCCTTTAAATTATTTTTACTTTTTTATCTTTGCAAAAAATGAGTGAAAACTACACTAGGGGCTGGATTCAAACGCAGGTGCTAATTTTATCTCCAGGTATCTGTAGACTTCAATAGGAACGTTCTTGGTAACATTTATCTCCTGCATTTGAATCCAGCCCTAGGTTTTATATATATAACTCTAACTTTTTGTGATTCACTGTCCACCTATCACCAGCAAATTGCCACTGGGAAGTGATTTTGACAGAAGTGGCCAGTGAATCACTTCAGTGTACCCCCGGCTACTCCTGTGAAAATCGCTGAAGAGAGACTCATTGCCATCGAATTGCAGTTCTCAGAAGTTCACGGGGTGCCGAATTCCACATGGTATAAGCCGCGCAGAATTTGCTAGTTATAGAATAAAATAGTAATAAGCTTTTCTCTGAATGTCATTTCTTTCTTTGTTTTCTCCTGTCCTCCTCAGCTGCTCTGCTAGAAAATGTCAACCTCCACATATCTAATTATGATCACTACTGGAGGGGTATCCAACGCATTGTAAAGCAATGCAATAGATACTTTTCTGGCACTCACAGGGTTAATGGTGATCACAATTAGATATGTGGAGGCTGACATTTTCTAGCAGAGCAGCTGAGGAGGACAGGAGAAAACAAAGAGAAATGACATACAGAGAAAAGCTCTCATATTCTAAGAAAACGTGGTATGATTCTGGGGCAAACCAAGAGAACTATAGGGGTCAAATAAAAATTCCAGTTTATTTCAGTGGGGCTTTTAAATCATTGAGTGCTAGAGAGGTCATCAATGCATTACAAGACAATGTGTTGGAGTTAACCCTATGATTCAAGGGGTTTAACCTCCTATTTAAATCAAATGGAATTTTGAGTGGTGTTTTTTTTTTTTTTTTTTTTTTTTTTAATTCCCTATGGTGTAGTTGGTTTGCCCACAAACTGTACCACTTTACATAGTACAGCAACCTCTCCAGGTTTAGTTTTAACTACTGACATACCTGTGTTGAATAGAAAACTGGAGTAAAGCCCAGTTATCCAACTGCACCATGGAGAACAAATACAAATCCTGGGGTAGACTGAGCAGTCATGCATTTTGGTCATTGACAGAGGGCCTGCTACACGGTGGTATTGGTGGTGGTGTAGGGTTAATGCCGGGGGAGCAGTGTGGGCCAGCTTAGACTTTAATCGGGCTGCCCATCTGACCAGAGGGCATCCAACAACACAAGTATTGTAGCTCTAATTAAGCTGTAAGTTTTGTGTTATTACTTGTGTTTCTTCATTTCCATTGTAAAAGTTGAGTTATTACTAGTGTGGCTCTGTTTCACTTTTAAAGGGTTAGTAATGCCTGTATATTAAAAAGGTCATATTGCAGCTATTAGATAATGAAACTAAATGACCCCAGTCCCATCTCTCAGACCTTTATGGTTTGAGAGATATAGAAGGCTAAATTTCCCCGCTCCCTCCGCTTTCCCTGATGTCAGCTGTGATCTGACGGCAGGATATCCTGGTCCTCGGACAAACAAGCGGCTCTTCAGCAGAGCCGAAATAGCACAAAGTGAAAAGAAATACTTCATTGGAACAGCTACAAAGTGTGCCTGCAAACCAATTATTTATTTTTACATTGCTCTGTTTTGGCCAACTCGAATCTCCTGCTATCAGCTTTACAGCTGACATCAGGGAAAGCGGTGGGAGTGGGGAACTTTAGCCTTCTATATTTCTCAAACCATAAATAGACATTACTGACCCTTTAAACTCTGTTTTACTAATATATATCCATTTCAATTGTAAGATCTGTGGTTCACTAGTGTAGCTCCACTTCAGTTGTAAGCTCTGTGGTGTCACTAATGTAGGTCAGTTTCAATTGTAAGCTCTGCAGTGTCGTTAGTATATCTAGATTTCAGTTGTAGTCTGCTTGGCATCACTAGTGTAACTCCATTTTAATTGTAAGCCCTGTGGAATCACTTGTGTTGCCCCATTTCAATTGTAAGCTCTGTGCTGTCATTAGTATAGCTAGGTTTCAGTTGTAGTCTCCTTGGTATCACTAGTGTAATTCCATTTCTGCTGTAAGCTCTGTGGTATCACTAGTGTAGCTCCTTTTCGGTTGTAAGCTCTATGGTGTTACAATGGAAATGAAGCCACACAAGTGATACCACAGAGCTTACAGTTGAAATGGAGCTATGGGAATTATAAAAAAGACAAATGGGGGCTGGGATGGTGGGTTTGAGCGATATCTCAGGGGTGGGACATAAATTTGAGTGGAGCATAACTGGGGAAGAGTAAAGGGGCCCATGGCCGGACTCTGGGTGCTATCAGTCCACTCCTATAAAAATTGGTTTATATTGGGACTTTTAATACCTTAAATTGCAAAGCAAGGAGCTGGAGACCTCTCTGGCACTAATGGGGGTAAAAAGACCAATTTAAAGGGGAACTGTCACCCCCAAATAAAGTCATGCCCCCATAATTTGCCATCTAGCGATAAGCTTAAAGGGATAGTAATGTTTCATAATGAAAGCAGCTCTAATTAATCATCATAGTATTTGGACTTTGGAGCGTGTTATTTCAATTCTGTCAGAGTTGTAGTTCCAGAGTAATTCAATGACAAAGTATCCCCCTCCCGCCCCTTTTACTGATGTCACACTGTTCAGCCACAGCAGAAGGGAGGTGCCCAGGTAGACTGCAGAGAGGGACAATCTTCAATTAAGATAAGGGAAAAACCTGAAAAGCTTGTCAAGGGGGGCAGGGATTTCATTGTTTTCATAGGAATAAGAGTGTCCCATTCTGTTATCTGTCTGGTCTATAGACTGCATTCCACATCTGAGAAGAGATTGCTTACACTAGGTAAAAGGGGCGGGATGGCAAAACTTTGCTTGTGAATATCTCATAAACCATAAAGGTTTGAGAGATAAGACTTATATCATTCTTCATGTTTTTTTAATGCCTACAAAATAAAATAAAGTTAAAACGAAGTATTACTATCCCTTTAACAATAGAGTGTTATCCAGAATAATTATCGCGTTACTCAGAAATCCTACTTGTGCCGAGACTGATGTCCAGACAACAGCACAGACATCTTTGCTTACAGACATCTGAGGCCTGCGCATTCAGTCCCTGTCTCCTCTAGGAGGCGCTGCATGGTACCCTTTAGATACCAGAAGGGACTGACGACGCAGGCATGCAGATGCCTCTAAAGTGCTGTTCCCTGGCCATCCGTCTCAGTACAAGTAGGATTTCTGAGTAACACTGTAATTATTCTGGATAACACTACTATTGTTAAGCTTATCGCTAGATGGCTAGCTTTGGGGGGGGGGACTTTATTTTGGGTGATCCCCTTTAATTAAATACAGTTTGGGGAATCTGAATTTGTACCCTACCATGCAGCAGGTTTGGCAGAGCATTACTCTAGTTTTCTGTTTGCTGACAGTAATACTTAAAATGTAAAAATATGTTGTAGTGTTTATCCCCTTGAGTAAAAAAAGGGTACTCTTGCTGCTGAAAGGTGTTATACTCAAAAGTTATTACAGCTCAAAGTTGAATTTTTTAGGTGCAGTATCACAGTGGCTTGAAATTGTACAGTGGTGCTGTTGCTACACATCCTATGGAGATTTATGGTCTACGGACCAGAGCTGTCAATAGAATGGTGTAGCAACAGCGCCACTGTACAATTTCAGGCCACTGTGATATTGCACCTAAAAAATTCAACTTTGAGCTGTAATAACTTTTGAGTAAAACACCTTTCAGCAGCGAGAGTACCCTTTTTTCACTCGGGGATAAACACTACTATATATATATATATATATATATATATATATATATATATATATATATATATATATATATATATATTTTTTTTTTTTTATATATATATTACAAATTAAGTATTACTATCCCTTTTAGGCTGCATATGTTTGTGTTCTTTTCCCTTTATGAAAGTGTGCTGGAATGCAGGGATTAGCAATGCACCAAGGGTTGACAGGACTTTGATACCTACAGATTTAGACCCTTATCCATTTTGATCCCCGATTACTAGTAGTCTGTACACTGCGTCTCATTTCCCACCATTGCATCCTGCTCTCTTCTTCTTTGAAGTTGCGCAGGCAGTGTTACAAGGTCATAATGAAGTCACCAGATAGAAAACTGTAAAAGTCCTTCCCCTAACTGCATTTTTTCCTTTTGGGATTCAAAAGAACACCACATCTTTTAACCCCTTAAGGGCCAGTGGTCCCGGGATGTGTGGTCCTTTAAGGACCAGATAGGGAAGTTTGACGTGCAGTCCCACGTGACTGATCATGTGTGCCAGCACGCCAAACGAGGGACTGAAAGAGATCGCTCTGGTCTTGGAGCGATCAACTTCAGTCCCCGATATTACTCCTGCAGGAGTGTGGTGAGTAAAAGTACCTGATGTACCAGGACCATCACTGGTCCTTAAGGGGTTAAAGGAACACTAACATCTACTAATAACAACCTTCAACTTCCAGTAGTTGGACAGAAAAGCCTAATGGCCACTGTTGATTCATTGTTCTGGTATGAATCGTTAATTCATGCTGAAGATTGTCCTTGCCCAAGCTCCTCCTACTACATTTCTGATAGGAGTACTTTACTTTAATGGTAGGAGTTTAGGGTCCTGAAGTCTCAATTTAGAACCATGTTATGCCTCTGGGCAAAACATCCAGTACTAATGAAAGATTCATTTTGTAGAACCAATCAACTCTTTCCATTTAACGATAGGTTGGAATATAGTGCTAGAAGGGCTTGTTTAACCCCTTCCACTCTAAAGAAATTGACATCTAATTGTGAAGTAATTCGTTGGAGACCTTTCTCGTATCTAGGAAGTTAATTTGCCCTCAAATGTTTTGGTACAATGATGTGTGTGCCTCAGTGCTGAGCAGGACCGCAGTTAGATTTGCAATAAACGTAACATAACCCTTTGGGTGCCAGAGGAGTATGCAACGCATTGCTCTCCAATGTGTTGCGTACCCCTCAGGCACTCAAAGGGTTAAAGGAAGAAAACCCTCTGCTTCCAGACATAAAGGTCCAGTCAGTATTTCCTCACACTGTAAACCATCTCCCTAATACTTTTTAACGCCTTACACCTTCTTCTATTGTCGGCTTCGGGAAAGAGTACATAAAGTACAGCTGAAGCTTTTAAAATACAGATGGCATCCTGTAATCCCAAGTGAAAAGAACAGACTTTACTTTCTTCCAACATGGATTGTGCTATTTATTCCTCTTCTGCTTTGTGGCAGGTTTTGACAGATCAGAAGAAATTTTCACAGCTTGATGCAGCTGGATTCCTCTCTTGCGTGAAAGAGAAACATCTGGAGTAAAATCAGTGATATTTTATTTATTTTTTTTTTATTTTTTAAAAACCAAAGGGCTATACTAAAGCGTTCTTGCATCTGTTCTAGTGACATAAAGCCCACAGCCAACTCAGCTGGTAATTACTTTGCTCTTAGATGATGCTGTCAGCTCAATGAGCTGCATACATCCACTTGTTCTGTGTTTATGGTCCAGCATTCTCTGAACTAGACATTTAATAAGTTCTTGTTAGTCATATTAATTCAACAACAGGATATTAAACAAAGAGGCAGCATAACAAGTGACAGATACTGACCCAGGGATCTCAATATTCTTCCTTGGGACATACCAACAGGTCAGGTTTTCAGGATACCCTTTCCTGATCACTTTTTTGTGATTTAATCTACCTGTTTTTTTTTTGTTTGTTTGTTTGTTTTTGTTTTTTTTAAGGAATATCTTTAAAAACCTGAACTGTCATTGTACTTATTGTATTCTATAAGAAGTAGCAGTTATATGTGAATCCTAAGGACAGGTGGATGCCAGGTAAAAGTGTAACCTCATTTATTCATTAAGTAGAGAACAACTGTATCTGTAGGTCATACCATCAGCATACCATAGCAATCTCCAAGTACACAGCTTATCTTGGGCTTTGTTTAACGCCTTAAGGACCGGCGCACGAGCGCTCGACACTTGAGCACCACAGGGCTTTTTTGCAATTCCAGTTCAGGGCTTCCGGAGCGGCGTGCAGCTGCACCAGGAGCCCTGAACTCCATGACGTACCAGGACCGTCAGTGGTCCTTAAGTGCTGGACCGCCGTGATGGTCCTGGTATGGCAGTTGTCCTTAAGGGATTAAAATAAGCGGAATGTTTTATGTACCTTGTATTTAAAGGAGAAATAAACTTTTATATGAAAAAATATATATTGTAGGGCTTTTCCTGTTGAATAAATAAGGATACTCCCACTGCTGAGAGATGCGTATTCCAGAGTTATTACGGTTTAAACTTGTTTTCTTTTTTACATTAACAGTGCCCTCTTGTGGTCAGATTCCACTTATTTATTCTGTTACATTCTACTTGAGAGGAAGTTGCTGACAAACAGTTCTCCATAGAATGTGATAGAAATTGCTGAGTCATGCTGGCAGAACACACAGAAAGTAAATGCACAGTAAGTTCACTTCCTGATTATTTGAACTGTTACAGCATTTAAATAAAAGAACTGACACAGTGGGAATACCCTTGCTTAGCAGGAAAAGCTCTATAACATATAGGCTTTTATAATGTAACTTCTCCTTTAACTGAGTTTTTCGCCTGGCTTTTCTGATTCTGACTTCGACTTATCCTGATTGGTGAGTGTGCCTATGTGATGTCACACCCCACTTGTACACCAGTCACTGTGCTCACAAGCGGGGTGTGAGAGGATGCGCCAGACATACCAGGCCTTATATATTAAGGCAAAGTGGCAGAATTATGGGGCAAAAACGTTTCTAACTGAGCTATTAATGCTTCAATACTGGATAGTTGTTTTTGCAGTGTAGTGGAGACCTCTGTAGCATTCAGAAAGTTAGGTCCCCATTTGTACCACTCCGAATTTTGCTTTGTCCCTTATTTTGCAGTTTGTTTGGTCCAAAAGGGAATTATTTTTGCTTCCTGAATACATCCAAACGAGTAAAGAATTTTTCTGGGTAATCCAGCTAATTGCATATAACAGTGTTTGTCTGGAGGACGTAACGGATATTTTAAGCTTAAATGAAGAGCAAACAGACTTTTTGTTTATCTAAACACATGGGAAGGTACTGGAAAATAGCAGTGCAGATGATGAGCAGTTGAGTGTTTTTAAATAAACCGTGGTAAGTTGGGCCATGCTTCTCTGGAAGGATATTCAGCTTTTCCTTTGTTCTCACCTGTCACAGACGGTAGCCTTTGTTTCTCTCTGTTTTCTGTATTTACCATGTAATAACTGGGTCGCTTTTGTTTCCCATAGGAAAAGTGATTGTAATTTGCTGTTTTAACATCTGGTTCTAACTGCAAACATGCTTCTTCTCCTGTGAGAAAGAGAGCGCGCACAAGCTCATACTAAATAGTTCCAAACCCCTTTGGAGGAATGAGGGATACTCTAGAGAAACACGACCCTGGCAATTATGAAAGAAATCTGACAAGAAGCACGTGCATCAAAGAACGCAGGGGAACGCTTGGCCCTTTATAGTTACAAATACAGGCCTGAGGTGGCTACAAATATCAGGCGCTTGAGGACCCTAGTACAGCTAATCTCAAGGCAAAACTTAATGGCACTGTGTAATGTGCTAAGAACGAAAGGAGTAAACCAGCTAGACCACAGGGGAGAAAATGAACATTCTCCAAGTTCTCATTGCTGATAACAGACTTTTAACCACTTGAATGTTACCAGTCTCTAATGCATTGCTTCGTTATAATTTGTAAACCTCTAGCATTCAAGGGGTTACAACGCACCCTTGTGAATGTGTATTATCCCCTATGGTGCAGTTGGTTTATCCTAGCCTCACTGTGCCTAGGTGAAGTATGTGAATGGGTTCCCCTGCAGCACCTCCTTCCAGTCCTCTGGAGCAGTGGAAACAGGAGAGTGTGTTCCGCTACAGTACCATATGTACACACTATATGGTTCCTTGGTTTCTACCCCAGTAGCACACACCTCATTTATCTTGTCACACAACAACTTTCCTTTACACTCCCCCTGTTCGACCTTAATCCATGGGAGTCCAGTACGCTTCTCATGTGCCAAATTCAGACAATTTTTTAACCTAATGCACACATGAACTAGTAAGTCATTAGGGCCAACCAATTGTAACTGACACCTCATACTTCTCCTGCACAGTTCAGTATTGTCAGTTTATCAGTGACCAACCCTAAGCCTAACACTGCACTTTTGTACAAATAACGCTCAATAATATGTTCGTTTTCAAATAGTTAATATGTTTTATCAATAAAAAAAACTTAATGTAGCCCTCTCACAAGTGGATTTATGATCAAGTGGCCCACAGTTGGAATAAAAACTTGCCCATGCATTAACCCCTTGTTTCCTGAATTTATACATATTTCCTAGATGTAGGTGCAAAAAATGTTATTCAGATTTCTGGAATATGTATAGGCAGAAATGGTGCATATGAGACAATCCACTTTCACAGTAAGCAACAAATACTAAATCCCATTTATCTAATATGACTTTAAACCCCTTGAAAGCAAAATAGGTCTTCTAACACATTGCTTTGCGTCTTTAAGTTCTGTCAGGGCAGAGGAGTTTTAATCTTTTTAGGATCACATGGGTTCACAGTGTATTATAATTATTATTCTTTATTTATATAGCGCCAACTAATTCCGCAACGCTGTACAATTGGGAATAGACATACAGAGGTATTAAATAGTACAATCAGATGTGGAGAACAGAAGGATCAGAGGGCCCTGCCCGTGAGCTTACCATTGTAAACTTGTTCCAAACACTCTGTTCCTAAAGGGACTTGGTGCACTTGTTAAGGTGTTCAGTTTTATAGACCACTGTTTCCCCAAGTTAATCCTCAATGTACACCAGCAGTTCGTGTTTCAGAACATCTCTGCTTAATGGCTTAGTCATTATGATTAATCTACCTGTGCTTAATTAGGGATATCCTTAAAGAACAACTTCTTGGTGTTCTCCATGGACCAGAGTTGAAAACCAATGTTCTAGAATGTAAGCGTGTATTTTAGCATTATATACCTTTGCAATAGTTTGGAGAACTCTAGCTTGTGTTGGTAAATTGAAACCCAAATAACAGAGATACAATTTAGTCAATGTTGCTAGAAATAGCTCAGAACAGGTCAGCATTAATTTTGGTAAGTAACTGTGTTTAGCTTTAGCTTTGTGATGAACACATGGAACAGCTTCAAAAGAAGATTTTCTGTGATCAGTAACAAAAAGAAAACTCCCCCAAACTGTCATGGGAAAACCAAGCCATGTGCTAACTCTACTGGGAGCTGTGCTGGAGAATCGATGTGATCTTCCTGAGAAACTGTTATTCATAGCGGTATTCAGATTATTTACTGTGCACTTTTCCTTAATGGTGACCCATAGATCTATGGCTGTGCAGGGCTTTTCCAATGTAAATCATGCTTTGCTAGTTAATAACTTGTTTTTTATTTCTCAAGCAGGGTGGCATTGAACTTAAGTGTGCCACATTTGTATTATGAATACTCTGACACCAGCTTTGTAACCGGACATGTTCAGATAAGCATGCTTGTGCTTTCAGTTCTGGGTAGCTTATCTGAGTTTCTTATTGGTAGATCATGGTGATGTCCTCGGAACCCTGATCCATATACCCCTACTCGCCACTGGAGTTTCAAATCTCATTTCATGGAAATTGGTTTGCAGTTTAACTAATTTTGACACTGCTGCTGTTTTTGTTTTGTTTTGTTTTTTAAGACTAAATAATATACATCTGTTTTGTCAATATAAAGTGTCCTTTAATCCTTTGAGTGCCAGAGGGGTATGCAACGCATTGCTCTGCAATGTGTTTTGTACCCTTCTGGCACTCAGACGGTTATTATTCTGTTGTCAAATGACCTGTTTGAAGGTCAGGGGACCCTGGAAATTCCAGACTGTGTTTTACATGCCTTGAGCAAACAGATTATTTTGTTCCAATATTGCTCATCATTTTCCTTGACAATAAACGTATATACTTTGCAGTTCTTTAGATTGTAAATTCTGCAGGCCTAGCAAAATTCCGGTAATTAGAAATAACTTCTTTTTAGATCCACTTTAAAGCAGAACTACCACCAGAAGTAATGTCGTCCTGCAATAATTAGGCAGGTGGCAACTAGCTTCATAAGCGTTCTCTTACCTCTCACAACGATTTCTACCCTTCCAAGAAACTGGCAGCCTAACATGAGCTGTAATCAAAGCCAACAGTTTAAAAGCAAGTGCCCTCCAAACAAAAATGTTTTCTCAGGCTTTTTTTTTTTTTACACTGTACCCTTGGGTATTGCTTGTTACCAAATATTTGTTATTCAAGCCCTGCTTGAAAGTGATCTCTGCGCTGATCTGTACAGCTCCGTTATATCTGAGAAGGGATTTGACTCTACAAAAACAGAACCATTTTGTGCAGCTGTGCCATTGACTCACGAAGCTGGATCATGTTGTATGTGTTGTCTGTTCCTGGTGGAATAACTTTATAGACACCTGAGGGGTCTTATTTACTTAATGATTTAATAAGTTGTGTCAAGGAGAGGCTTCTGAAGGTTATTCACTACGCTAAGTTGTGGGGCCATGCACTCCTGTCTGTTGTTAACTGAAACGCTGGATCAGGGTGTGCCGTTTTGCTAATGACTTTAGAGAAGTACCCCCTGGGATAGTCTTTTCATTTGGCTGTGTAAGTGTTGAGAGAAACTGTAATGAATAAGATGTGTCTGGTAACCACAGACATGTGTGGATTAATGCAGAGTGAAAGCATGGCCCGAGTTAATCAGGGAAGGTGAGGGGCCCAGTAGGAAAGAGCTGCAACCAGTGGAGAACACTTCTTCCCCGTACAATGGGATGTGTCTGTTCTGGCTACACTGTTAGCACATGGTTTACCTCTTTTAGGACCAGACAAGTCCAGATGGCATTGTTTATCAAGTTCTGTTATTAAATTGACATATGAACCATCATCTCAATCAGACCAGGCCAATAAGGGTAGGCAGCCTTCAGACCCACAATTGTTAGGGACTACTGCTCCCATCATGCCCAGCCATGATAATCCCCAACAATTGGAGTGCTGAAGGCTGCCTACACCTGAGTTGTAACATCCTTTGAATTCAGCATCTCCTGGTATTATTGTGTACCTTTGTTTTAATCCGCAGAAAAAGCTCTATAATATGTAATTTCCCCCAGATAATAGAGCTCTTCTGTAGAGCTCATTTAATGAAAAGTCAATGGATGCAAGCAGCATCTGGAGTGAGATGAACATTTGGGACTGTAAAGCCCCCCAGTATGACATGAAATACTGGTGAGTCAGCTTGGACTATCTAGACAGCATTAATACAAGCTGGGTCTCAATACATTGCACAAAAAGCGGATATCTCAGACTGTCCAGCATAGCCAATCAAGCTGTAACATCAGAATTGATTACAGAGCATGTAAGGGAATAAGTAATCTCCAAAGTGCCAGGGTATGGTCATTGTGAGAAATACAAACAAGCTGGATATTTTTCCCAGTTGATCTCATTAGGAGCGGTGTGGTTGGGACAAAATGATGCTTGTTGAATGCATTAATGCTCCCCTCTGTTAGACAGTGAGGACAGGCTGGAGCGGAATGCTGCTGTACATCCTCTTCATTTCAATACAGAATAAGATTACAGTCACTCTCAGCACATTCCATGTCTCCACCACTTTCTATTATATATCCAAGTAAACTAGGGCAGTTCTGGGGCAGACAGAAGAAATCATACTGGAGAAATAACACACTGCAAAACAATGAGGTGTCTGTAGTAATCAAGAGGTTAAAAAGTTTGTATCCCCAATCCCCCGTGATGCAGTTGATTTGCCCCAGTCTCCAGTAGAAAAGAAGAACAATCCTGGGGCAAACCAAGTGCACCATAGAAGAAGAAACTTGATAGGACTTTCATTATCCCCGATGGTGCATATCGTTTGCTCCAGAACTACCCACTTATCTTGATGAATATGACCCCTTCACTTATTTTTTTAAAGGGATAGTAATGTTTCAAAATAAGAGCAACTCCAATTAATCTTCATAGTATTTGGCCATGGAGAGTGTTATTTCAATACTGTCAGAGTTGTAGTTCAAGAGTAATTGAATGATAAAGTATCCCCCTCCCACCCCTTTTACCTGGTGTAAGCCATCTCCCCTCAGATGTGGAATCTGGTCTTAAGACCAGACATCTCACAGCAAGGGACAATCTTCTTACTATGAGAATAATGAAAATCCTGCCCCCTTGACATGTTTTTCTTTATGCTTACTGAAGATTGTCCCTCTCTGCGATCCATCCAGACAGTTTTGCTGTTCTGAGGTGATCATTGTTACATCAGTGAAAGGGGCAAAAGGAGGAATACTTTATCACTCAATTACTCTTGAACTGCAACTCAGTATTGACATAACACTCTCCATGGCCCAAATACTATGAAGATTAACTGGAGCCAGGGCTCGATTTACATTTCAGGAGCCTGTAGGCACAGAAATCTGAAGCAAAACCCCCCTCCCCCCCCATTGGCCATCTCCACCGGACACCTCCACAATGCTCCTAATCGCCACACTGCCCCCCATTAGAGATGCACCGATACCGTTTTTTTAAGACCGAGTACGAGTACTGATACTTTTTTCAAGTACTCACCGATACCAATTACCGATACTTTTTTTGCGGTCATTTGCCAGTTTTCCAAGTACCTATATGCTTTAGGTACTTGGAAAACTGGCAAATGACCGCAAAAAAAAGTATCGGTAATTGGTATCGGTGAGCACTTGAAATATACACACACACACACACCACCTCTTGACTCTTGATTCTCCCCTTTTGACTCTTTCTCCCACTCTTGATTCCCACATTTTGCTTCATTCTCCCCCTCTTGAGCCCCCTTCTTTTGCTTTGGCTTTTTCTCTCCCTTTCCCCCCTTCCTTCTCCTTGACTCTTGATCCCACACTTTTGCCTCTCTCTCCTGATCCCCCCTCCTTTTGACTCTTCTTGGCCCCCTCCTTTTGTCTCCTGATCCTTCCTCCCTTTGCCTCTTTTTCTCCCTCTTGCCCACACTCTCTGCCTCTTTCACCACCCGCTGCCCCATCTTGCCTCCCTTACCCTCCTCTGCCGGGTGCTCGCTGTTCTCTCGCGAGCCCCGGCAGAGGTCAGCGTCAGAGCGTTGCCATGGTAACCCACTGCAACGCTACAACGCTGCTGGAGAAAGAGAGGTGACCGGGGAGCATTGTGAGCAGCTCCCCAGGCTCCCTCTCTGCAGCACCGACCCTGAAACAGGGTATCGGTGTTGGCATCGGCCGCATTTGCGCGAGTACAAGTACTCGCACAAATGCTGGTATCAGTACCGATACCAGTATCGGTATCGGTGCAACCCTACCCCCCTTCATCTCCATATTGCCCTCACATTGCCCCCCATCAGCTCCATATTGCCCCACCATCTCCATATTGCCCTCACATTGCCCCCATCAGTTCCACATTGCCCCCATCATCTCCACATTGCACCATCTCCATATTGCTCTCATATTGCCCCCATTGGTTCCATATTGCCCCCATCATCTCCATATTGCCCTCACATTGCTCCCTTCAGCTCCAAATTGCCCTCACATTCCCCCATCATCTCCATACTGCCTCCATTACCTCCATATTGCCCTCACACTGCCCCATCATCTCTACTTTGCCCTCACTCCCCCCCCGTCAGCTCCAACGCGTCCCCATCAGCTCCACATTGTCCTCACTTGCCTCCAATATCTCCACATTGCCCCCATCAGCTCCATATTGCCCCATCCTCTCCATACTGCCCTCCATTACCTCCATATTGCCCCCATCAGCTCCATATTACCCTCACACTGCCCCCATCAGCTCCATATTGCCCTATCCTCTCCATACTGCCCTCCATTACCTCCATATTGTGCCCTCACATTGCCCCCATCAGCTCCATATTACCCTCACACTGCCCCCATCCTCTCCACTTTGCCCTCACACTGCCCCCCATCAGCTCCAACTTGCCCCCCATCATCTCCATATTGCCCTCACATTGCCCCCATCATCTCCATACTGCCTCCATTACCTCCATATTGCCCTCACTTTGCCCTCACACTGCCCCTCATCAGCTCCAACTTGCCCCCCCATCAGCTCCATATTACCCTCACATTGCGCCCACCCCCATTTCCTACCTCCTCCCTGGTGGTCCAGTGGCATGGCAGGACAGGTCTGTGCCTCCTTCTACACAGACCTGTAGCTGCTGGAGCTCCCGGCGATCTTCTGTTCAGTAATGCAGAGCGCTGGGAGATGCATTACTAAAGAGCCGGGGGTCTGTGCCGATGGAGGCGCAGACGGTAGACCTGACCAGATGGGGGGTTAGTGCCTGCACTGCCCGCGGCAAGGATAATTAAAAAAAAAAAAAAAATTAATTCTTATGAGAAATCCGGCCCTGAATGGAGCTGATTTTATTTTTGAAAACATTACTTTCCCATTAAACATCATAGTTTGTCCACATTCAGTCCTAACACTGTAGAATGGGATGGGAAGGATGCGGCCCCAAAAGCTCCTACTTTCTATTCTACACTTGGGTAATTCAGCTGTTCTTGAGCTGTAGGTCCCATCTTCCTCAGCCAACCTTTTGTCTGCCTCAAAAAAATGAGTTGTAGTCCAGCAGCAGTGGGAGGTCCACAGTTTGCTCAGGCCCTGGCTTAGATCCAGGTAGAACTGTTTGAATTCTCAAATGTTCTGAAACTTTTAAGGATATGTTGCACACTCTCTAGTCAATAAAAGGTTAGAACGGCACATAAATAATTTAGTCTAATTCACGAGATTTGTAGTTCAACTAAAACTGGAGGGCCACAAGTTGTTGCAAAGCAATCCAGTGGCGATCTGCCTAGCATTTAAGGGGGTGTAAAGCCGCATTTAAATCAATGGGAAGTTTCCTCCACTGTGGTCCTGGTGGTTTGTTCCAGAATTGCATCTTTTTAACTTCCTGCACAAGGCCCTAAATTTCACAGAATCTACTCTGGTGATGTCTCTTTATGGTCAATTGTATGAGGGAATAAAAATGAAAAAAATATCAGTGGTTTGCTGATTAAAAAAAAAAAAAAAAAGACAATTCCACTAAATGAAACTGCCAAAAAGTTAATGTTTTCTCTGATACAAAATGGAATTGATTAGCGAAAATGTGAATTTTTTTCTAATTTGTGATGATTTCTGTCCAGTGCTGCTATCTTGTCTGAATTACCTACCATATACTGTATCATTTTGCCTGCTTCAAATGAGCTGGAAAGTTCTAATATCGGAAGTTTTAGACAATTTAATCTGTATATACTTTTTGTGATACGCTCTAATATATTTGTAATTAAAATGTCCATTTGTATTTATTAAGGCAGTAAATTGCCTGGTAATGGAGCCGATGGTCATTAAGTGTAATTTAGTGAGGAAATAATGGCTGGATGATATTAGCTATGGTGCATCCAGTCATTTTAAGGGAGAGCTTGTGTCCTTGGGCTGCAGTTCATACGGAGGTGCATCTTTTCTGGGAAGGACATTGAAACTACAGTACCCACTCATCACAAGCTTCGTCTATATCTAGTTGTAGGCCTAGCCTATTGCATGTTCTTTCCTACAATGCTTCTATAGTATGGATCGGGCTTTGTAACCATTGTAATTCAGGGAAGACTAACAATTAAAGAGAAATGTCTGTCTGCCTGTCTCTCTATATAATCTAGCTGTTTTTGGTTTGCTGTCCATACCTCCCTAGGAAGGTGGGGAGTGGATTGCAACTGCACCCCACCAATCACCACGGGCCAGTGTTTTGGCCAGTGAGACTCCCTGCAATTGACATCCAGCAGGTCCCCGATGTGCAGCGATCACTGAATCGAACAGGCAACTGTGTGCAGTGTTCGCTTGTTTCTATGAGAAATATTATTTGGGACATATCTCTGCAACCGTTTGTCACACAAAAGTCAGAGAGGGCTCTATCTTCTTGTCTACTGAAGCTCTCTCATCAGATTCACATCCTGAGTGTCCAGGGGGCCCGTGTCAATTCCACAAGGGTGTTTTGTCAGTCGGGGATTAGTTTCTAGTAGTTTGTACTAGTGTAGGACACTTTTACTGTCAGGATATCTGACTCTAAAGGGCACAGGGGAAAATCTAAGGCTAAGGACTCAGGGGCATACCTTACCCCCTCACTTACTATTCCTCATGCCAAATGGGGCACCCTAGGGAGTATTCTGGATCTCTCTGCCCTTCTTGCACTGTGGGCCCGTACTACTCCACCTGAGCCCTACAGCACTTGCCAAGAGCCACCTTCGGTCAAACAATTCTGTCATCAGTGGCCCAAATTCCTCCCCCCCCCCCCACTATCTTTGTATCTGAGTGTTCCTCAAATCCTAGGGGCTTCCTCATAGGAGGAATTGTCAGAAGGGGAGGATGAGGAGGAGGAATATGGAGCCTGACCCCCTCCCCTTGGCTGAGGGGCTCATTAGAGCTGTCTTGGAGAACCATCATGCCTCTGATGAGGGGTCTTCTTATGCAGATGTCTTCCAGAGGCCTAAGAAATCTTTGCCCTCCTCCCCCCCCCCAATGCCCCACCAGATCCTTCTGGAAGAGTGGAAGACCCCAGACAAACGGCTGTCTATCATCAAAGAGTTCTCTAAGCAGTACCCTTTTTCGAAGGCAGCTTTAGCATAGTGGGCTTCTCCTCCAAAAGTGGACCCTCCTGTTTCCTGGGTGGCTAAGACTATTGCTCTGCCTTTGGCAGTTATAGCAGGGCTTATGGATCCATAGAACAAGAAGCTGGACCAATTTTGCGACCACCGGAGCAGCACTAAGACCCATTTTTGCCTCTGCCTGGGTTACAGGCTGCTGCCATGTGGGGTGAACAGCTGATGGAAGCTGTCCGTGCTGAGATTTCCAAGGAGGATTTGTTTGTTTTTTTGACCAACATTAAGGGGGCTAAAAGTTTGTTTTATGTCTGATTCTCCTTTTGAGGTGGTCACGTTTTCCACTAAAGCCTCAGACTTTTCTGTTGCTGTGCAAAGCACTTTCTCTGTCGTCCAGTACAAGTTACTGGAAACTTTGGGTAGGAGATCAGCCCCTTTAAGTAGGCAGGAACAATTCTGAGAATTGAATGCAGCAGCTAGCCAATCGGCTCCAGTAAGATTTGTTCCTTGGTGAAGACAACAAGGCAAGAGAACAGTTCTGCTATAGTTTTAGCTTTTTTATTCTTTTTGTTAGATATGGGATACCACTATTAGGCTTATTACCATCACTGACAATTCCCATCACCCAAATGTGGATAGCACAGTTTACCAGGTGCTTTTGTGGACCTAAGCCTGGGGGAAAATCTTGGCTTCAAGTTCTTTCCCCAGGAGTTGCCCACGGAGGCTTCTTCTTGATACATGGTAATCTGAAGACAGAAGATCTGCAGGAGTTCCTATTGCATACTCCTGCACTCGTTGGGTTTATCTTTATGTCTTTTGGGTGTTTGGAGCAAGTTTCCTGTGGTAACTTAACCCTTTGTTTGCGGTTTTAGCATCTTTTGGGGGGGTTTTGGGCACTTTCCCTACTGGGTTCAGTGTTTATTGGGTCTAGTGACACTTTTTAGTGCTGTTTGGTGCAAATTTACTTCACAGTTATAACGTTCCACTCCTTTAAGGCACACTTTTACCGCATAGACGCCATTGCTCCATTCACTTGTAAAGGACTTTACAGTTTGGGACATATCACTGCAACCGCTCAACATAGCAACTTCAGACACAGCTCATTTTCATTGTCTGCCCTTGCTCTACTATCCGGTCAATGTTTAGTTTGTGTTGGGGGCTCAGGGTGCTTCTTGCACTGTTGGGGGTACTTTTTCTGGGACAACTACATTTTCCATGAGCGCTTGTATCGCGCGCTCACTCCTGATTGGCTCTCGTCGCAGCAGCCATTTTGTGCTTTCCCTGAAAGAGTATCCTAAGCTGGGCCTGGACTCTCCTTCTCTCCTCAGCAGATTAACCCTTCGCCTGCCAGATAAGTGTATTTTAGCGATTTGTGGGGTTAAATTTTAATCACACACAATGTATTTGGGTGATTCCTTATACTTTGAAAGTTTTGACACTGTAGCATGTCTAATCCATTAGCGCTTGGGGCCAGACCTAAGACTAAGGATGCTGGGGTCTCTGTGTCCCCCCATTGTACATTGCTCCTCATGTCAATCATGGTTACCTAGAGAATTCTCAGGTTATTTATGCCCAGCATGTTCTGTTGTCCCTGAGTCTCCCCCTGGGACCTCCAGCCATGCATTAGAGCCACGTTGGGTGCAAAGAGTTTAAGGCTGCTACTAGAGACCTCCAGTATACTTCACAACTCTTTCCATCCCAGTTACAGGGGGTCTTCCACTCCTGGCAGACCCCTACCTCTATCAGATCTTCCCTACTGAAACCACAGGGAGTACCTGACATATCAGATTCCTCTGATGAGGAACTGTTAGTGGATTTTGACACTGAAGAATGTTCTGCTGGGTTCTCCTATCAGTTCCTGGGAGACCCCCCCTTTGAGGCTGACCCTGATCCCTCTGCTGAGGACCTGATCAAAGCCGTATTAAACACCCTAAACATTCCCTTGGTTCAAGAGCTTTCTTCGGACCCCTCTGATGTATTTCAGGAGCCCAGATGGCCCCATACTTGTTTTCCACCTCTCCCCACTCTTGACCGGTTAGTGTCTGATGAGTAGTAGTCTCTCGACTTCTCCGAGAAGTTTGCTAAGCTTTACCCCATTTTCTAATGTGGCTCTAGCTCAGTGGTTTCATCCCCCCAGATAGGTGCCCCTGTTTCTAGGACTTCTAAGTCCACTGCTTTGCCAGCTGCTGATGCCTCTGCTCTTACAGACTGGACTGACGAGAAACTTGAGGCCTCCCTCAAGTCCATTTTTGCCTCTGCTGGTACTTCCCTATGTCCATCACTTGCTGTGGCTTGGGTAAGTAGGGTCATTGTGGTTTGGACTGAACAGCTCACACTTACTGTTCGTCAGGGAGCTCATTCTCCTGATATGTTGTGGCTACTTGCCAACATTTCTGAAGCTCTGCATTATGTCTCTGCTGCTTTGTTTGATGCCATCAGTTGGTGGCAAGGGTTTCCACCATGTCTGTGGTTGCCAGATGAGCTCCTTAGCTCAAGCACTGGTCTGCTGACTCTGCTTCTCAGAAAGGATTGCTCTCCTTTCCCCTTCCGTGCATTGTTTGACCCAGATCTTAAGGATCTAACTAGTGAGGCCACAGGGGGTAAAGAATACCCTCCTGCCTATGGTTTCCAGGAAGCAGATGCTCTTCAATAAACATAGTAACATAGTAGATAAGGCTGAAAAAAAGACATGCATCCATCAAGTGCAGCCCATGCCAAAAACACCCCTGTTGATCCAGAGGAAGGCAAGAAAAGCCCTCTGGAGCCATTTCCAATCTAGTCCCAAGTGTATGTGTGTGGGGGGGAATTATTCCTTCCTGACTCCATTTGGTAGTCAAATAGTTAGGTAGTCTCTCTTTGTAACTCAGATCCTCCAATCCTTTTATCCGTTTTGTTGCACGTCTCTGCACCTTTTCCAGTTCAGTAATGTTTTTTTTTTTTTGTTTGTTTTTTTTTAGAACAGGCGCCCAAAATTGTACTCCATATTCTAGACGAGGCCTAACCAAGGATTTATACAGAGGTAGGATAATATTAGCATCTCTTGCTTCTACACCTCTTTTTATGCTGGCTAGTCCTCTGTTTGCTCTTGCAGAAGCTGAGTGACTCTGCACACTGCTGTGAACTCTATTGTCTATCCGTACTCCTAAATCTTTCTCTAATGAGGATTTCCCAAGTTGTCTACCATTCAATCGTAATCTGCTTGTTCGTGCTTCCAGACCAAGACGCATCTGGCGATCCAGGTGGTTCTCCAGCTTCCAGCTCAAGGCTTCAAAACCACCTTCTGCGTGACTCGCCGAACCTAGGTCTCCACTTGCTTGTGGGTGGCCGTTCGCGTCACTACCACATCATCTGGCAGGACTCAGTGGTGGACCTGTGGGTTTTGTGGATGGTGGAGGAAGGGTACAGGATCCCTTTCGCCTCTCTTCCTCTCTTCAGGTTTTTTTTTCCCTTCTCACACGCCTCAGGGTGTAGAGAAACGCCGTCTGTTCGGCGCTATCCAGGCCCTTCTGGACAAGGATGTTCTGGAACAGGTTGCCGTTCAGCACCGCGTTTTTGGTTTTTACTCAAACCTATTTGTGGTTCCAGAAAGGATGGCGGCTGTCGTCTGATTTTGGACCTGAAGGATCTCAATTTCTTTGTGATCAAGATTCATGACCAGGAGTCCCTAAGGACGATGATTGTTGACATGTCCCCCGGGGAATTCCTTGCTTCTCTGGATCTCCATGACGCGTATCTGAACATTGCCATTCATCCAGAGAGCCGTCAGTATCTCAGATTTGCCTATGACCAAGGGCATTTTCAGTATTCTGCTCTTCCCTTTGGTCTGACTACAGCTCCTCAAGTCTTCAGTCATGTCCTGGCAGCCTTAGTGTCCGTCCTTCATCGGAACGGCATCAGAGTCATACATGGGCGACCTGCTTCTGAAGGCCCTTCTTCGAAACTTCAGCAGGTTCAGGACTGCATTCACGTGCTCACCTGTCATGAGTGGATCCTCAACATGGGCAAGTCGGATCTTGTCACATCCCAGCGACTGGTCTTCCTGGGCCTTCTCTTCGACACTCAGCAGAGCATGGTGTTTCTCATGGATGAGGTGGCTCACCAGACCGCCCACAGGGTTTCTGCTGTTCTGGGTCACAGTCCAGTTCCAGCCAAGAAGTTGTCCTCTCTCGTGGGGAAGTTCATTTCCACCATAGAAGCAGTCCAGTTTGCCATGGGCCACACCAGGGAACTCCAGAGGTTTGTGATCCAGGTGTGCAAGGGTCAGCTGGACCTCCTGTAGATGTCCCTCCATCTTCATGTGGAACTTGGTCTGTCGTGGTGGCTGGACCTCTCCAATCTGCTGAAAGGGAAACCCTTCCTTGTGTTATTCTGGACTATGGTGACGATGGATGGCAGCCTGTCCAGCTGGGGAGCGGTCCTGGGTCACCTGAATGCTCAGGGTCGGGGATCTCTGGAGGAATCTCTCCTTCCTATCAACGTGTTGGAGCTTCGGACGTTATTTCATGCCCTTCGCCACTGGACTCGCCAGCTGGAGGATTGCCTAGTCCGGGTACAGTCTGGCAAAGTCACGGCGTTGGCTTACATCTAGAAGCAAAGTGAAACCCGAAATCTCACAGCTTGGTTAGCGGTCAAGACTATCTTGTCCTGGGCAGCACAACATGTTCTTGACATATCCGCAGTTCACATTCCCGGAGTAGACCACGTTGTGGCAGACTTCCTCAGTTGACACACTGTGGAGAGCAGGGAGTGGGACCTGCACCCACAGATGTTCAACCTTATTGTTCAGAGGTGGGGTCTTCCATGCATCGACCTGATGATATTCTGTTCTCGCTGGAGGGATCCTCTAGCTCTAGCAGTGGATGCCATGTCCGTTCCTTGGTTATTTCCTTTGGCCTACATCTTTCCTCCCATCCTCATGTTACACAGACTGATAAGGAAACTGAGACTGGAGTGATGTCCAGTCATTCTGTTGCTCTGTACTGGCCTAGACAGGCTTGGTTTCTGGAGCTTCTGGACCTATCAGTGGTGGAGCCATTTGGCTCCCTTGCCGTCCAGATCTTCTACTGGGTTACCTGCAGAAGGAGGATGTCCATCATCTAGCCTTGATGGCTTGGAATTGAATCCTCGCTACAGGTGGAGAAAGGGTTTTCTTCTGGAGTGGCGGCGACTGTGATTAGTGCAATTAGTGTACGCAGGCCTGTTTCCTCTAGGGCTTACCATAGAGTCCGGTCTACCTTTCTTTATTGGTGTGCTGATAGGACCTATCTCTGGATTTTGATTTTCCTGTGGTCCTGGTCTTCCTACAGGAAGGTGTGGACAAGGGCTTCAGGCATCTGCTCTTTGTTTTTCGTTCAGGGTGCATTGCTATTCTTCCTGATGTCTGTTTTCTTCCAGGGCGTTGCTCATGCTCTTCCTGGATTTCTGTCTCTCGCTCCTTAATGGGATCTTAACTTGGTTTAGGGCGTCCTTCAGCTCCCTCCCTTTGAGTCTTTGGCTACTTTCCTCTACATCTGCTGACGTGGTACATGGCCTTCTCCTGGTGATCGTGTCTGTTCTCAGTGTTGCAAAGTTGCATGCTGTGTCTTGTAAACCACTACTTTTTGGTGTTTCACTAGGACATGTCGGTGCTTCCAACTTCGCAGGAGTTTCTCCCAAAGGTGGTTTCTTACATCCTCCTTAATCATGAGATTGTGGTTCCTTCTTTCTGCCTTGGGCCTTTCTTTGACAAGTGGAAGGATCTCCACTTGTTACCTGTGGTGCATTGTCTCAAGTTTTGGATGCATCGCACTGAGTCTTTTCGACGGTCTGATGCTCTGTTCGTCATTCCTGAGAGTCCCGAGGCAGGGACCTTTGTGTCTTGAATTTCAGCCACTGTTCATGTGGTTCATGTACTGAGGAAGAAGCCTGTTTCCTTTCAGGTCATAGCTCCTTTCACTAGATCTATTGGGGCATCTTGGGCTTCCAAGAATCAGCCCTTAGTAGATCGGTTGTGCAAGGCCGCCACTTGGTCGTCTGTGCACTCTGTTGAAGCACTACTGTGTTGCTGTGCTGGCGTCGGCTGATGCCAGTTTTGGGATACAGATCCTGGAGACAGTCTTGCCTGTCTAGGATCTTCTTTTCTGTTCTTCAGTGCTCCCTCATTTTTGAGCCCTGTTAGCTTCAGTTCAGTGTGCTGTGTAACAGTTCCTGGGGTGTTGTTACCCCTGTTCAGTGTCCGTTGACGCCTCATTTGTTTTTGTTGGGCCATCTCTGATCTAGTGGTTCATATATGCTCTGGTGACTTTGGGGGCCCTGTACCTGGTCCTTGCCTTACTTCCCGCCCTGGGAAACTCAATGGTTGGACATCCAAAAGTTACCAGTAACCTGTATTGGTCAACAGAGAAAAGAGGATTTTAGTGTTACCGTTAAATCCTTTTCTCTTAGTCCATTACAGGTTACTGGTCTCTCACCCTGTCAAGGGACCGTGCTTGGGTCTCCTGTGGCAGAACGTGGGGGTCCTTTCGGGTTCATCCTCACCGGAGTCTTTCTTTCCTTCTCACTACCTAGTCAATAGTTAGTGTCTCAAATCTTACTGGAGCTGATTGGCTAGCTGCAGCCAAGGAGGGAAAGTAGGCTCCACTCTTGCATTCACTTCTCAGAATTGTTCCTGCCTACTTAAAGGGGCTGATCACCTACCCAAAGTTATCAGTAACCTGCATGGACTAAGAGAAAAGGATTTAACAGGTAAGACTAAAATCCTCTTTTGTGGCTTAAGATTTGGGCTACGGACAAATCTTCCAACAAGTCACTGGTTTCCTTACCTTTTCAGGGCCTGTTTGGACCTGAAATAAAAGAGATTATTATTATACCGGGAGCAGGAGCATCTTGTTGCCTCAAATGCCCACCAAACATCCAAGTATGGCGCCAAACAGAGGCTCAGAGACAGCAAAGTTTGCAGGCCTCTCGCACACTCCTCCACCAAGCCCAGACAGCAGTAGCAGCCCAAGCGAGCAGCTTCAAGGGCTATCTGTCAAGCAAATGTCAGCATGACTCGCAGAATCCTGCTTTGCTGGTACCTTTAAGGGGGAGTCACCTTTTTTGGGATGCCTGGGAGTCCTCTGGCCGGCTCCAAAAGGGACTGACGGCACAGGCGCACGGACGTCACTGTGACGAGATGTCCGTGCTTCCTGCTCCTGTGAGCCTCGGGAAAACGCCAAATCTTTGGAACAGGGTAATATTTCTGGCGACTAGCTCTACTAAGCAGCTAGTCACCAGATGAAGACTGATTTCATGTTAAGTTATTGCGGGATGGTAGTTCCCCTTTAATGCATTAGTTTGCGATGTGTTGGAGACCTCTCTAGCATTTAAGGGTTTAACCCCTTGAGTGCCAAAGGAGTATGCAACACATTGTAATGAGTTGCGTACTCCTCTGGCACTCAAGTTTTAAAAGCTCTGTTTAAGTCAAAGAGATTTTTTTTTTCCTGTAGTGCAGTTTGGTTTGCCCCAGGATTATTTCAGTTGTCTTAATATATATTTGTCTCCGTGTGGTGTTTCGGGTGCAGGTGCTTTGGACACCATCTTTTTCTTAGTTTTATTTATTTATTTAATGAAAGTATTTTATCATGAAGGATGCATTGAGATTGTGCCTCATGTTCATGTCCTAGGCACTAATTGTAATCTGCCCCAGGAGGGTGAATGGGAGAGTTGACCTTGCCAGGACTAGATCCTGTGACCCAGAGGTCTGAACAGATTCTACAGCTTGTGAGTCCACCAACTGTGCTATCTCATCAGCACTCAAATGGTTAAAGAGAGCAGCCAAGAGATAATTTTTGGTTGAACTATTCGTGTGCCAAAGGAGTAATCCGTGCATGTGCTCTGCAATGAGTTGCTCCACCCTCTGGCACACAAAGGGTTAAAGTAATGCATTTTCTAGTCTCAAATTTCTTTATTCATTTTGGGGAATAGCAATCTCCTGGCTTTTCTTTGTATAGTCAAATATGTAGGCCATATGGAGGCATCTGTTGTCTGGTACGTACAGTTCTGTAAAAAAGCATTTAGTGTGTTGTGTTACGACTGCTTGTAGTGTTTCCATGGAAGATGTTGTATCTCACTATATTAACTCTTTGAGTGCCAGAGGGATGTCCAATGCAGTTGACACCCCTCTTGCAATCAAAGGATAAGTTTATCTTCCAACAATTTCCTTACACTTTCCCTTTAAGATGGAGAAAACAAAACAGTCTGTTAGACAAATAAGCGTTCAGCCTGTTTGCAGCAGCTGTAGTCGTGGTTCGTGCGGAAAATGAAGGCAGATGATTCAATTTGGCCTGTGCCCCGAGTACATTTCCAAATGCTTCTGTGTGTGCGCAAGATAATGAACAAATATATTGAGATGGCACAAGATCAGTGTGAGTTTGCCACTGAGAAAGCATCTCCCTCTCCCCTCTCGGTGAGGGCAAGCGAACTCTGCAAGGTTAATGGGGGTGAGGGTCCCTTCGCCCGCCACCTTTCAAAACGACTTAAGAAAAGAATTTGTCTCCTTTTGCCCCCAGGCTCCCTACTGTGCTCAAAGGGATCCTTTGATAAATGGAAGTGTATTTATTAATAATGAGCCAGGGCAGCCTGTCTGTGATCTGAGAAGTGATGCTTATCATTTACTGTGTTTTGCTGTTGCACTGGAAAGCTCAGCGCACCACCAGATATTGTGGATGTGCAGTCAGGCGAAGGTGCAAAGGCAATTAACACCCTTTCTTTGATTTGTTACGTTTATTTTACAGTGCTGAAAAAATACAACACTCCCTTTTATCAGTTGGCTTACAAGATAAGACCTTTCCTTGCAGTGATTTGACCTAACATAGGAAATAGATTACAATTTTAATTTCCGCTTGTTTTCTTTGGAGATCTGGCTAGCGTCTAAGAGGTTAGCAGGAAGGTGTGACGAAGAAGGTGTCTTTACATTGAAACATTAAAATTAACCCAGTTCTTTTAAACTCTATTAATGCCTGGCAGGTCTGCAACACAGGGTGGATGTGACCGATACAATTTCTCTAAATTCCCTGTGACGTAAAAAGGGTTTTTAACCCTTTGAGCACCAGCGATGTTGTTTACCCCTCTGGCACTCAAAGGGTTAACCTCTGAAATGCTAAGCATTGCAAATGAATTCAGGAGTTGATGCACTGTAGGCTGTAGTGGGTTTCTGTACGCTCAATGTCAGTTGCTGATAAAGTTATGCTGGGGTCTCCCTCCAAATTACAGGCAGTGAGAATAATAGAGCATGAGCTGTCACAGACGGGGCCTCTTGACCCTTTAGAGGGATGATCAGCACATTTCTTAATTCATTGCACACCCTTGAAGGGATACTAATGACCAATAATAATGTTATTTTGTATTGTAGATTTAAAAAAATAAATTATGTGCAGCAAATTCCATCTCTCAAACCTTTATGGTTTGAGAGATAATCACATCTAAAGTTCCCACCTCCCTCCCCTTCTCCTGTTATCAGTGCTGTGGTGACAGCAGGAGATCCTGGTCTGGGACCAGCCGCCGGCTCTGCAGCAGAGTTGAAATCGCATTATTGGAAGAGAATTACGTAATTAGAAAGGTCTACAAAGTGTGCCTGGTTTGCAAACACACTTTGTAGACCGTTCCAATGAAGTAGTTCTTTTTAAATAATGCAATTTTGGCTCTGCTGAAGAGCCTCCTCGTGTCACACCACTCGAATCTCCTGCTGTCAGTTTTACAGCTGACTTCAAGAGAAGGGGAGGGAGTGGGGAACTTTGAAAGTGAATATCTCTCAAGCCATAGCGGTTTGAGAGATGGAATTTGCTGCACATAATTATTATTATTATTATTTTTTTTAATTTACAATGCAAAATAACATTATTTTTGTACATTACTATGCCTTTAAGGCTAATTCCCAGAGCAAATAGTGATCCATACTGCTGTGGCATGTCACAGAATTGATAGGAAGGTGAACTGCATCAGCTAGGACTCAAATTTGATTGTCTGTGCGCAGCCTCATTAAACCCTTAACCCTTTAGTGCAAGAGGGGCATGTGATGCGTAGCTGCAATGCTTTGCATATTTCTCTGGCACTCAAATAGATAAGGAACAGGGAGTATGAATAGCATTACAGAGCAATGCTTTACACATCCCGGTAATACTTAACCCTTTGCAAAGCAATGCTTTGTGTACCCCTCTGACAGTCAAAGGGTTAAGTCAGAGAGCTCTAGTATTCAGGAGCTCCAGTGTTACTGGTCTTTAATGGCTTGGAAAGTCAATGTAGTGCTTCCAAAACATTTTGACATTTTTACCCCCCTTCCCCCTTCATGGCATATATTTAATTGTATTAATTAATTATATTGCTACACATTTATATTCATTTGCGGTTATTTTTTTTGTAACATTTTAAATAATCTAACTCACGAGTCATCCTTTTTTGCTGCAGATATTATTACAAACCAGTATTACTGGCTTGTTGCCAAACGTACATGTATAATGAGTACAAACACGGCAGACTGTGCTGTTACCAGCCATTTTCTGAACCGACCTTGATCACTTTTTGACTGCATGGATACAGTTATATGGCATAGCAATACTGATGATTGTTGCTTAAAAAAGAACTTCTTCCACCGGGACTGTTGAGTTAATGGAATCATTCCCATTTTTGTGCACACTAGCCAACACGTATTGGAGTCTCTTAAGTACCGTATTTACTTAAAATTATTATTTCACTCTTTGGGTGCTACAGAGCTGTCCAACACATTGCTTCACAATACATGGAGACTTCTAGCGTCAAAGGTGATGCACAAAGAAATCTCAAATTTCCAAGTAAATGGAGCAGACCAACCGGCTGGTGAAACTGGGGCTACGTTGTGAGCTGTGAACCAAATGGGAGCAGAGCAGGAGCCAGAAAACAGACCACAGGTGCTCCCATGTTGGTCCTGTGAAAAGAGCGTGGGTTTTGAAGTTTTACATTTTTGTATTATTGGGCTACCATAGTTCCTAATGAAAGGCTTTCAAGCCCAACACTAATGAGTGCACAAGCTGCAAAGGTTACATCTGTGAGTTGCAAGCGTCTAAGTTGAGTTTCCGTCATGGGCATCAGGGCTACATTACACTGGGGCTACAGTACACAGCCCTAGTCATTTTATTAAGTCTTATCCCATAGGAGTGAAACATAACAACTGCCCTTTATAAAACAGCACTTTGGGGAATCCATCCTTTGGTAAAAATGTAAGTTAATAGCAAATGATACCTGTGCAAAAGCTACATAAATATCCTAATATTTCAGATATAACATTAGATTTGGTGTGTTGTGAACCCATCAATATAGAATAATCTGAAATGTCCATTATCTCTCTCCAGTAAAATGTACTTTTGAGGTCAAATAACCCCTAACTTACAGAGAGCACATGGCAGCAGGGGTACTCGACCTTTGGCACTCTAGCTGTGGGCTACAACTCACATCATGCCCTAGCCATCCAAAAGGAGTTGTAGACCATAACGGACGGAGAACCAAAGGTCACTTACCCCTGTATTGGACAATGGAGAGGCAAAGGCCCCTAAATGCATAAATATTTACTTTAACAGCTTCTGGGGTTACCATTGAAGCTGCTGTTTGATAAAAGTTAAAACCCAAGATCTTAATACCCCAGTGTGTGGATTAACATATATTTACTGTTGTTACACCTGCCTTCTTTGTTTGGAGGACTTGTTACAGACTAATGTTGTCTACTAGACTATAAGGTAAAGATATTCAAGCTTTAACCGTTTGATAGTCAAAAATGTGTGCACCATATTGCCTTGTAATCATTTGCATACCCTCAAAGGCTTTAAAATATATTCTAGTCTGAGCTGTTCTATTCAAAAGAAAAGTGCAGTCATTCTGGAGCAAGCAATCTGTAACATGGGGGGGGGTAAAACAACAATTAATTTAAGTGGAGTTTTTGCAATGCATTTGTGACCTCTATCATTCAAGGGTTTAAAATCCCTATTGAAATCAATGGGAGTATATTTTATTTCTCCCCGTGGTTCAGTTGGTTTGACACAGAATTGCTCCACTTTTCAAAAAATAAAGCAATGATAAATTGGATATAACTCCTCCAGTGATATCACTTCTCCAGTTCCTGTGTAATTCAGTGGACCTTATGAATTAAGATCTCTCAAGCTGGAGAAATGTTAGTGCATTAGCTCCATAGTATTACATAGGATTTGGAGAAGTGATAACATTGGAGAAGTAATCTCCACTTTATCACACCTTGGTGCATCCCCTCCTGAGGTATTCTGGGGCAAACCAGCAGTACCATCTATACAGTAGTGGAGAAAAATACCAACCCTTTGATTTAAATGGGCTTTTAACCCTTTGCATGCCAGAGGGGTACCCTTCTGACACTCAAAGGGTTAACTTCTTTCACTCTCAAGCATTGTTTTGCAGTGATCCCATAACAGTGGTTCTCAGTCCATTTTTTTTTTTTTTCCTTCTTTTTTTTTTTTTTTCCTTCTTTTTTTTTTTTTTTCCTTCTTTTTTTTTTTTTTTACTCTGGCCACCCCTAATCCGCAATCTGGAATTCTTGGGGCACACCTAATTTCTTATAATTTATTTTTCAACCGCACGTTAAAGGGTACAAGTGCAAACATATACATTTATTCATAGGATTTACAATCCGAATGAAGCAACTAAACAATTACCGTGCATAACAAATGTTCCAACTATAGATCTGGAAATGAAGATTCCTATTTTTGCTACAGTCTTCATAGGACAATTGAGTGTGCCCTGGACCTAGCCTGAGTTGCCACAAGTACCATAGTACTGTGAGTGAGAACCACTCCTCTGTCCTACAGCTTTTAGTGAGTTAAAATCTCCAGTTGTATCAGTGGGAATTTGGGAGATTTGTATGTGTGCTCTGAGGTGCAGGTGCTTTGCCATTAAACTACAGCAGGGCAAAATGCACTAAGGAGTGATAACGGTGAGGTAACCTCTCCAAGATAATTAATTCTCTAATTTCTATTTTATTCTTTGAAGCCTATGTGCTGTGATCCATCAAGTTGGACATGGTTGTGCATAGGCTTCATAGAATAACATAGGAAGTGGAGAGTTTATCACACTGGATAATTAATCTCCTCCTTAGTACAGAACATAGTAACATAGTAAATTAGGTTGAAAAAAGACACAAGTCCATCAAGTTCAACCTTCGCATCATACCTCAGTAACTGAGAATTTTATAGCTTTCCTGCTACCAATTAAATTAGTCTTTATCAGACCTTCCTGATCAGCCTACTGATAAACAGTATAACTCTGTATGTTCCCTTTTGAAAGAAATGTATCTAATCTTCTCTTAAATGTATCCATTGTATCTGCCATAACTACCTCCCTGGGCAATGAATTCCACAATTTGACAGACCTTACCGTAAAAAAACCCTTCCTCTGCTGAAGTTTAAACCTCCTTTCCTCTAATCTCAAGGGGTGTCCCCTGGTCACCTGATCAGGCCTTGGAATAAATAGCTCACCGCAGAGATCCTTGTATTGGCCTCTCATATACTTGTACAATGTGATAAGGTCTCCTCTTAGTCATCTTTTCTCTAGAGTAAATAAATCAAGTTTGTTTAGTCGTTCCTCATATGTCAAGTCCTCCATTCCCTTAATTAATTTTGTTGCTCTCCGCTGTTCCCTCTCTAGTTCTAGTATATCCTTTTTCAGAACCGGTGCCCAAAATTGCACTGCATACTCAAGGTGAGGTCTTGCCAATGATTTGTATAATGGCAAAATAATGTTATCCACTCTTTCTTCGATACCTCTTTTTATGCAAGACAGGACTTTGTTTGCCTTTGCTACTGCTGTTTGACACTGGTCACTGTTTCCAAGTTTGCAGTTGACAAGGATACCCAGGTCTTTTTCTAGCAATGAGTCACCTAAAAATAACCTTAGTACATCTACCTCTGTGCATGTCCTCTGAGATCAGCTGATCTAAATCTTCCTCCTCTTGTTTTCACTGTTTTGTAGATCAAAATTTCGAGGAGCAGAAGTGGCAGAAACAGTGAAGATGGAAGCATCAGAGAAGCCATGAGCTCTCAGCGTAGCAGCTCGCGGGACCGCCTCAGTGATGTGAGTATCTATTGCCTGCGCTTGCTTCTCTGCTGCTAATTTTCTTTTCATGCTGATATCACAGTAGCAAGGCATACCTCCAAAGTGTCCCTCTTTGAGACCCAAATCACTCTTTCCCAACCTGATGTCCCTCTTTTTAAGAGATCAGACTGTATGTTGTGTATATAAGTGTATCACATTGCTCCACAGCAATAACAGTCACATTAAAGCGGAACTTTCATGTCTATGTAAGTAACTTTGTAGAGATTGTTCATGTCCAAGAAATTCCAATTGCTGTATAAAATATGTAACATTGCCCATTACTTTAGTAAGTCCATAATTTCAAGCAATAGAGCAATGCCATCTTGACGACGTCCAGCGTGAGAGGCAGCGTTTTTTCTGTGCTTGGCCGCGTGCTCCACAAACTCCGTGTACCAGGTATGGAAATTAGTGGGGCTGACTTGGGGGTGTCACTCCAGCACTAAGGAGGGATTGTACACTGCTCTGTGCGGCAAACCTATTGGTGAACAGAAGACATCAGCTAAACTTATAGACTTAACTTCTATTTTACAAATATATAATATCTTGACACACCTCTAAACACTACTAATATATTGAGATTGTCTATAGAAGGTGAAAGTTCCCCTTTAATATTTGTGTAAATTTCAGTATTTGTGTGTAAAATTTAGTCTATGTAAATAACATACTTTGGTCTTATCCTAAATAATTAATTAAGTTACACAAATAGGTGTCAGTAGGTAGTGAAATAACCTAAAAAATCTCTGTAATACCCTGCCCCCAGCAACACCCCCTAAAATGCAAGTGTCCCTCTGTGACCATTTGAAATGTTGGGAAGGATGGCAATGCTCTTCTTAAGGTACCGACACACATAGTGATTGTGTTGCTTGAAAACATCTAGTCTCCTAAACCTAAAGTGGGTAATTTTTCTGAGATTACAATGTTCCATTTGTCTCTTCACTTGTCTCGTGTTAGATTACCTAAATTACATGCATCACTTATTAAAGCTTCCATTAAACATGAACAAGTCAACTGGACATATACGTAACTGTTCCCCTTGCCGCTGGAGGCATCAGGCATGAAGATAGACAAAGCCCCCCACCCCCTCTCTGCCTACATATCGGGCCGTTGCCCGAGTCAGAGTGTGAGAATTTTGAACATAGACTTGTTTTTATATGGGAGGAGCACTTGTGTAAGATTTTAGAGCTCATGTATCAGAAAAAGAATGCTTGTGAAGTAATTGATTTTTAACCCTTTGCACGCCAAAGGATTGTGCAACACATTGCATCTGGCATGCAAAGGGTTTGAATCCGTTTTGTTTTTTGATGGTACTGTCCTTTTAACAGCAAATTTGTACTTCTTTTCAGCAGCCATTTTAATTTTAGTTTGAAGACTAATTTTCATCAGGTTTTAAACCCTGAACAGACTGTAAAATAATGACTGCAGCAGAACTGTACTATCTGTGCTAGATAGAAACCAAACACATCATTGCACTGAGGATAGAACAGGCTGGCATTTAGGGCCTTAGCAACCACAAGAATGCAACTCTAGGGCAAACCTACTACACCATCGGGGGAAAAATGAAAATCCCCATTGTGGGCCTGTTACACCATGAATTCTTCCTCAATGCTGCATTTGGTTTGCGCCAGAATAGCACCTGATAAGCTTCCTGAATACGGTCCATAGGGTGTTATCTATTTGGGCTATGTTGTCCTTGTCAAGAAAAATCTCACTTCCTCTCTCACAGCATGTACTAACCAGGAGAAGGCACTCACTGAGACTTGTTTTATTAACCTCTGACTGCTCGATGGGGTGCTCATTGCATTTCAAAGCAATGCGTTTGACACACACGGTTAAAGGTAAAGTTGTGTAATTCCTGGTCAGACCAACTGCACAACAGGTAACAAAAAAAAAAAAAAAAAAAATGTTTTGAAACCTCTGAGTGCCAGAGAGCTATCCAGTGCTGCTTCTTGCATTGTATGAATAGCTGTCTGGCTTGTTATTTAGCCCCTTTTGAGTCTGGTCTAGAACAGTTTCCAGTACATTTAATCAGTGGGAATATTTGTTTGCCATAGAATTACTCCACTTCTGCCTTTATTCATCTACCCAAACCTTTGAAATCTCACAATTTACTGACCCTCAGATATTTGAAATATTAATCTGTAGAAATTTCCCAAACATGTAAATTATAGGTGATATGCATGCTTGGGAATTCTTCGGATTTGCCCCGGAGACTCCAGTTTTTGCAGTGAATTGCTGGGTTTTAGGGGACAGAGGTTGATGCATGGGTGGTGGTAAGCTTTTTAAGAAACTCTGCCCACTTCTCCTCCTTCCCCCCATCCTGTTCTGCCCACTTTCCCCCCACTTCATGACACAGGCAGTTAAACACTGCCCCACTGTGATTAAGCCCCACCCCTTTGTGACCCAGATCACGTAATTTATCCCACCCCCAGTGGTGCCACATGAGCCCTCTCCAGGCACTCAGGAAGACAAAGTTCCCAGGTATGGTTTTATGTCCCTGCTTGCTCTAACCAAGCAGTGCTCAAAATGATCCTGAAGGTACCTAGCACAGCAGTAGTTAGTTGTCAGAGCTCCACCTATTGGTTGGGTGGGGATGATGGAACTTGTAGTCCCTAGTGGCTCGCGGTCTGACAATTTACTACTTCTGATTCAGATAGATCACTTCTTTAACACAAAGACGAGCAGGAGATTTCCCTCTGCCTTTCTGGTACAAGTGGCACCAATTTAGAGATTAAATAAGAAATAATTTGGTGTAGATCATGTAGTAACGCTGGCCTATCTCACCCTCAGAATTTGGCCTTTAACTTTGAAATTTGGGCCATAACCCCAAGTTTCAGGGTCAGACCCTCAGTGTTCCTAGGTGTACATGCCTGCAGTTTCTCTCCAATGAGTTCACATCTCTGTACTTCAATGAACACCATTTTAGTCCATGAAAACAGCTGCTGTTGATATTTTTGAAATGGGGGTTTGTGGACACAATACCTTTCTATATGTTGTACCATGATAATAGAGATGGCCTGATGTAATTTTATGTGCAATGAACAATTATCTTTCCGTTTTTGGGAACAAGAGAATTTCTCCTCACTGTTAAGGCACTGATAGCTCTGTGTTACAGTGAATATAGCTCAGAGCCTTTTAAGGCCGTAGTTTGTTTCCTCCAAGCACTAGTGAAATGCCAGATCGGTGTCTGAGCAATTAGCAAGTCACCCTCATTACAGCATGTTTTCTTTCAACTAATTAAAATTCCCCTTGCCCCTTATTCCATAGAGGTTCAGAAGGCAACAAAAACGATATCAAATGCCTGCAAATTCTCAGATACTAAATTTACCATTTCAATAGCAGAGAGCAAAAGCCCCCTCCTCCCCTTCTACACGTGGGACTCGTGTTCAGTTCTATTAATGTAAAATATGCTTCATAACTACAGCCTGTCACAAGGAAAGCTTTGTGGCAGCTAGATTCAATTGGACAGCTAATTTCAGTTTTAAATTGAAAACACTGCCTCTTTTTCGTGAATGCCAAACAACTGAGGTGGATGAGGGTCTGAGGTTTCAAAACAACAATATTTGGCATTAACTAGCTCGCTCCCACTAATAAAGAAATAGTAACCTTTACACATATGAGAATTTGTCTTAATCGTTAGAATGCTAGCGAGGTATCAAACTCATTGCAATGCAATGTGTTGAATATCTATCTGAACTCAAAGGGTTAAGGCAAATGTGGGGAAATTCGTGAGCAACCAAACTGCACCATGTGGGAAAAAAAATAAACCTATCCAGTGGGTTGCCCAGCTAGTACAACCATCATTAATCCTTAGAGCGGAACTACCACCACTCCTAAACTTGTCCGTAAAGAATTCTTTATATAGTGCTAGTCGCGTTACTGAGAATTACTACTGCTCCCGGGACTGACAGCCAGGAAACAGCACAGACATCTTTGAATAATGATGTCTTTGCGCCTGCGCTGTCAGTCCCAGTCTGCTCTAGGAGGCTTTGCTAGGAGCCACATGGTACTGTAAGGGACTGACAGCACAGGTGTCACTATGCAAAGATGTCTGCCCTGTTTCCTGGCTGTCAGTCCCGGAGCAGTAGGAATTCTCTAAGAGGAGGTAATAATTCTGGTGACTAGCACTACTGAGCAGCTAGTCACCAGATGGGTAATTCTTTAGGGACAAGTGTAGGCGGGGTGGTAGTTCCGCTTTAAAAGACTTATCAATTATCACTGGGCACTTGGCCATTTGTCATTCATCTTGACACCCACCCCTAGAAAGAGGTAGGTCATTGCCCACTTACAGATATCGAATCCTCGTTACACCTCTGTTATTTCAGTATCTCCCTAACCTACAGTAACAGACAATATGGTCTCCTCTATCGGACATAGACACTGATTTTATTACTTGTGGGTGGACAGAAATGTTTTTGGGGGGATCTGGAATATTGAGTCATACTCCATATTGCTTTTCACTGCATCCTCATGATTTGCTCTACACAGGGAGCTGCTTTCCAAGCATAATTTTCTGCTGTTAGTCTTCCTGCTTTTATTCTGCCATGAAAGAGAGGGAGCATGGGGGGGAGTGGGAAAGGAGATATCTGCAGCAAATGTGTTTAAGAGCTGAAAGTATTTATTAAAAATGTCAGGAGAAAAGTGCTTCTGGCAGATTAAAGCTGTATTTGAGTTGACAGCTCTGACAGGCAAAAGTGATGGGAGGGGAAGGAAAAAAAAAAGGAGTGGGGAGGAGGGGTGGGGACCCTTTTACTCACATGCACAGTACAGGGAATCATAATCTTGTTATGATTTACAAAAGATGTTAAAAGAAATGAGGTTCATTAGGGTTAGTGGAAGCTTAATTTGTTCATACGTGTGTATTTTGATCTACAGTGAAGGTTTGTTGTCTTTTTGCTTTGTCATTTTATTCCTGTAAGTTGAGAGATGCATCTTGGCAGTTGCACACACAGTACAGACTAAGCCATGCATTTCTTGACTTAATAATAAAATTAATAAATCTAACACCGCTCACCCCTTGAATATTAAATGAATGGAACAATCTAAAGAGCTGACAGTAGTAAGAAGGTGGATCTGTTGTAACCATAGCAACACCCCAAGCCTATCATGGTGCTGTGTCCTCTGTAATTTTGCTGTGTGGAGTATTTTGATTGGTGCCCAGTAGTAAAAGTCTAATGAAGTTCCATATCCGTAAACAAACCAGAGGACCCTGTGCATAAAGTAAAAAATGGAGCAATTCTGGGGTAAACCAAGGATGCAGTTGGCAACAAACAAAAATTTGCCATTTGATAGAATTTAGTCTTTTAACCCTAGAATGTGTAAGAGGTCCCCAACACATGGGAATCAATTGCACAGGATAATTGCAGTGTGACATAATTATTTGTACCCTGTAGTGCAGTTGGTTCACCTCTGATTTGCTCCCCTTGTGTCTTTAAGAGCATTCCTAAAGCCCCAAGATCCAGATGTTCAACTTGCTTGCATACAATTTCTCCCACTTCAGAGACAAGTACCTTATTTTCCATCACAGCTGTTTTTGCCACAACATTGAACTTCAGTAAATTATCTTTTTCTGGCCCTGACCTTCTTATCAAGCAGCATTGCAAGGGTTAGTTTTAGTCCCTCCCCCTTCACAAAGGTCATATGACCCTGTGAAATTGCTCCTGTAACTCATGAAATGCCAGAGGGATGTATAACACATAGTTTTGCAATGCTTTCACACCCCTCTGGCACTCAAACGGTTACTCTTTTGTGATTTCCTAAGCCATGAAGAAATCCATACATGGCCTTGCATAATGGCTCGAAAGGGAGAGAGAGAAGAAATAGAGAGGGTGCTTTTTTTTTTATCTGTTTCATGACCCAGCTTAAGAGCTGCCTGTGTTTTAATGGATTTTCTCCCTCGCTCAATTGAATGGATTGTCCCTCATTATCATTTAAATAGAAGCCTCAGTCCCTGTGAACATGGAAAATTTGAATGCTGTTGTAAAGCTGTGATAATGTGAAATATTCTGAAGGTGAAGGGAGGCTGGAGGAGGGGTGAGATGGAGAGCGGAATAACTCAATGTAATTGTCACGGCTTCTTGATCCCCCTCCCCCACTACACGATGGGAAGATAGAATAATAATTGTCTCCCCAGCCTTGCAAAATGGGCTGCCCTAGTTAGCTGAAGCTAACACTCTAATTGTCAAGAGCGGCCCCCCAGATGAATGAAGATGTATGCAGGGCACAGCAAGGGCTAAACATGAGTGATACCAAGAGGCAAAGATTAAATTGGCAATTATTGGCTTAGCAGGAAAGGTTGGCAGGTGCACTGCGTGCATCTGAGTCACCAGGGGAAAAATGGGAAAAGCAGGCACATTATTCATACGTGTGCTGCAACTGGGGTTAACCCCATCACCACTGTGGGGCGTTGCATCCAATGGTTTTACAAAAAGGCATGTGAGAGAAGGAACTGGCCTTGTGGTTGAATGAATTGTACATTCATCAGTCAGGCACACATCTCAGTCATAGGGCTTCATGCTCAAAAGTAAACTGGAGTCATTCCACTAGAAAACCAATGGCCCTAGAGGGGCAGAAATAATCATTCCCAGTGATTTAACCCTTTGAGTGCCAGAGGGGTTGCGTACCCCTCTGGCACTCAAAGGGTTAACTCCTTTGAGTACCAGAGGTGGTTTGCAGCACATTGCTTCACAATGTGTTGCATACCCTTCTGACAATCAAACGGTAATAGGGGGCTTTCAACCCACTGAATGCTGGTGATGTCCCCTGCTTATCAATGCCATGGAGATCTTGCTAGGATTTAAAGGCTAAAAATCCATCCGGTTGAACAGAGCGAGATTTTTTTTGCGCCCAGTGGCACAGGTGGTTTTGTACAGAAGGATATAAGGGCTGCAGTGATGCAGACATAAATGCACTGTAAGCCATTTGCTTATATACAACAGCCTATAAATAATTATTTTAAAATAATTAAGTAAACTGTTTGAGCTCCAGATGAGCCCGCAGCAGTATGCCATGCAACAAGTTGCACAGTCCTCTGGCACTTAAATGGTTAATTGTTATTTACCTATCTATTCTGTGAGAGTAAGGGGGTGTAATGCTTGTAGCTAACCCTGTGATTGCCAGAAGGGTGCACAATGGGTTGTGTACCCCTCTGTCACTCAAAGGGTTAACACGTGAGGCTACAAGAATACAATATGCACAACAGAAAAGAGGAGAAATTCTGGGACAGTCCAGTTACACCAAAGGGGACAAATAAACATTCCTGTTAAATATAATGAGGCTTTTAATCCCTTGAGTGGTAGAAAGGTTTCCAATGCCTTCCTTCCCAATACAATGGGAACTTTCTGCTATTCAAGGATGCAAAAGTCCCATTTTAAATAATTTCACAAACTTGTAACCTTCCAATTTTTAATTGTCCCATGTCATTCAGTTAGACTGCCCCAGAATTGCTTTCCTTTTCTTTAGTGTTAAAGATCTTTGATTAATTATCCTGATGAGCTAACAAAGGTGTTGTAATATGTAGAACAAGATGTATGTTGTACTTCACAGGTACATAGTTAAAAATGTTTATACGATGATTGACCCAAATATATATATATATATATATCTGTATTGTGTACCTGAGCCCATTTAGTCTTGCTTGGTTTCTGACCCAAACAGTTAGTAACAGCAATAAAGTAACAGTGATATGTTCTAGTTGTTTAAAATGTTTCCTTTCAAATTGTATTTTGTAAAAACGATGCTAAGTTTGTATTAGTGACTTTACTGCAGTGTTTTTAATGCCTTGCTAAATGCACCCATGTGAACCAGCTTTCCCCCAAATGGTGCTGTCCATACAGTCAATATCCATCTAGCAGAATGCACCATGCTGCAACCTGGAAGTGCTCATGTGTTTTGCACATCCAGGTTCCATCATTCTGATCTGCACAGTGTCCTAGGCTCCAACACACGGATCGTTCACATGGATGATTGTGGAAGATGCTGTGACATTCACATCTTCCAGTGATTGGCCGATACATGTGGGCATCAGCCAATACTATATGGATGATGCCAATGTGGGCTGGCCTTGAGAGACATCAGCTACATGCCCCCAAAGAGGACTGCCAGGGAAACACAGGACATTGGATGTAAGTAGGCACAGGCTGCTTGGCATATGCATTGCAATGGAGCACAGCCAAGTTGCCTATGTGATTATACTCTCACTCTCAGTAGCATTCTCTGCTCACAGAAAAAACAAGAAGGGATTTCAAGTCAAATATTTCCCTCAGCTTGCTGAAAAACAGCACATATAATTTCATAAGCCTTATATTCTGGTGAATATGACAACATGCCCTTTGACATGAGTGACTTTGAGTACTTCTAACTTTATTATTTGATCAACCTTTTCGCCTTTCTTATTTGTTTTGTTGTAGAAGTCAAGGTTTCTTAGCCACGAACCTTAATCTACTTAGGTGCAGTTTGTAATTAATGAAACACCTATCAATTAAATGAGGTTACTTATCCTGAGCTACTATTGGTAAAGATTTCTCAGTTCGTTACATAAGGCCTAAAAGGTAGTCTCACATATTGTAGATATCTGTTCATGTTTGGTGCATGATTCTAGGCCTCCATTAGTCTAGTAGTCTTCACTAATCAACCATTGAATTTATAGAATAGTCTACAAATGCATTAGGCCTTTTTCATATGGGCAGCTTCACTCACCTCTCTCCTGCATATTCCACTGATGATCTGGATCCAGAAGAGTCGTGACTTACAGCCAGCCCATGTGAGCACCAGCCATTCATTTTGCAGGTTGTAATGAGTATGACGACCACCAACACTACCAGTGTGAAAGGTCTACCGGCAGTACCATAGTTTACTGTGCAGGCCTACCTTACTTCAACTTTACTGCATTTAAGGGAATGCAGTAGGGTTGCCACCTTTTCTTCAAAAAAATACCGGCCATGGCATTCCCTCCATAGACTTAACACTGGACAGAAGCCAATTTTTTACCGGCTGGGTGGCAACCCTAGAATGCAGTAAAGTTGCAGCTTCGTGGACTTTGGTACATTCAACCAAGGAGATAGTTGCCCTTGTGAAAGGCATCAGAGACCATCATAGAAACTTTCAAACGGTCGTTGTGTTGGGCCAGTAGCAAGATTAGTTTCAGATTGCAGAGATCTAGAACAGAATATTAGTTTTTCTACAGATGCTAGCTTTGGCATAAGTAATAATAAATGATATGGGTCTGTATATATTTAGTCTTGTGGTGGAAAACCCTCAGGATCCTGGGAGCCCAGGCTCCTAAATTTTACCTTTGGCACCTACGTTTTTTGCTTGGTTGGCCATATGCATCTATGTATCTATGTACATGAAACACTTAACTGGTTCCAAACAGAGCCTCTTATTAACACCTTAAATCTGTACTGTGATGAGTATTTGAAGAGTGTAATTGTGAAACTCTCATATAAGACACTTATTGAGGGAAGTTTCCTGTATAGTTAACCAGATAATCTTGGCTGCCCAAGCATTGCACGCAAGGGGTTAACTTGCTTTCACACCATCAGAATCTTTGAACTCCTCCATTCTTCTTTCTATTCTCTGTTGTATCATTCTCTCCTGTCTGCCATTCACATCCTAACTACAGACACCTGAGCCCGCAGCTGGCAACCATCGTGCATTTTAAATCCACTGGATCCAGAAAACAAACTGTGCCTTGTATTAACAACTAACTCAAGTAATCAAACTGCACTGTATGGGACAATGAAAACTTGCAAAATGCATTTTAATTTAAATAGGTCTCTTAACCAATTGAATTGTAGATGTGTCTTAAAGTGATAGTAATGTTTCACAAAAAAAGAAGCTCCAGTTAATCTTAGTAGTATTTGGCCCATGCAGAGTGTTATTTCAATACTGTCTGTTGTAGTTCAAGAGCAATCTTCTTACTGTGATCATAAGGAATTCCTTGCCCCTCTTGAAAGGTTTTTCAGATTTTTCCCTTATGTTCTCTAAAGATTGTCCCTCTGCGATCCATCTAGACAGTCTTGCTGCTCTGAAGTGAGCAGTGTTACACTAGGTACAAGGGCGGGAGGGGATACTTTGTCATTCAATTTCTCTTGAACTACTACTCTGACAGTATTGAAATAACACTCTCTATGGCCCAAATACTATGAAGATTAATTGGTGCTGCTTTTATTGTGAAACATTACTATCACTTTAAATGCATTACTTTGCAGTTCTTCTGAGTCATCTGGTAGTCAAGGATTAAAAAACCCATTTAACCCTTTGAGTGTCAGAGGGGTATGCAATGCATTGCAAAACAATACATTGCATACCTTTCTGGCACTCAAAGGGCTATATCCATATCATTTTGGAAACTTAGATTTATTCTCTAAAGAGCTGTTGGTTGACCCAGAATTGCTAATCTTTCTTTCTGCATGTGACATACAGTGATTCTTTACAGTTTAACCCTTTGAGTGCCAGAGGGATACACAACGCTTTGCAGAGCAATGTGTTGCGTACCCTTCTGGCACTCAAAAGGTTGACAGTGTTTAGGAAATGTGGAACTCTGTGTTATGAAAGTTCTCTAGGCATCGGCCTGCATTAGTAGAACTGGCAGCCTGGCCAGAAGGAATGAAGGAGGTTTCTGTTCTCATTGCTGACCATGCTATCTTTTCTCCCACAGAGCTCGGCTCAGTCGCTTTCTGGACGTGGCTACTCAGTAAGTCCATTCTTTCCTTGCTACATATTTTAGTCAGAGGTGGAAAAGCTTGATTTAAACAGAAGCACTATTTAGAAAATATTTGTGCCTGTACGTGTGTAGTATTGAGTAAATTAGTATAACATTGTTGAAAATTGTGTATGTTTTCTTGTCAGCTTAATGGTGGACATTTAGTAATGAGTAGAATCCCCTTTTGCACCATTTAGCACTTTTATGTGGGGTGTCTATGTTGACAAATCTCTTGTACCACTGATTGAGAATGAGTAAGGAGTGAATATTCTCATATCTCTGCTTGTGGTTATGGTAACCGGACAGAACTTAAACAGGAATGGAGGAGGATAAAATACCAAAACTCAGAGCTCACTCACACTATCAGTGGTGGAAGAGAAGAAACATGGACTCCTCCTATTATCTTGCTCATATTGCACTTACACAATTATTGTCCTCACATAAATGAGTGAATACTGTAACATTTTTATAGAGTAATGTGAAAATTCATCCACTGGGTCTTTTTTTGTAGAATATTAATATTTTCTGTTATGTCCTATGTGGAACACTGGGGTAAAATCTCCTCCTCCAAGAGGGCAGGGCACATGACTAGAAAGACTCTGAGGTGACAAGTCCCACCCACACCTCTTTCTCTGTGGTGTTTGAGACTGACTTTGATTTGGCAGCGCATACATTAAACTGAAAAGCAATGTTTCTGTGTTCCTGTCCTTCTTCATTCCTGTTTTATGGAGTAGAAATTTTTATTTAACCCTTTGAGTGGCAGAGAGTATGTTGTGTACCCCTATGGCACTCAAATGGTTAACCTTTGCACTGCCTTTTTGGAAAGGCATTATTTGCCTTTTGCCTAATCTTTCTCTGTAACTTGGGTTTCTGGGACTCTTTAATCTGAGCACAGTCCTATTGTAGCATTGTTTTGTTTTTTCTTCCCTTTTCTAAAGATTTTTAACTTTTATGTAGTTTTTACTTTTTTGGGTCGCAGTGCCTTTACGAATGTGGGCTGGTGGTGCTTCTAATGTTACATATCTACCGGAGGCCCCCCCCCCCACAATACCTGGAATGTGTTTAAGGGATAGCTGGAAAACCTCTGCAGCATTTTTAATACTGGGAAAGTGCACTTCCATGAAGTCTGTCCTTAAAGAGCTTTTTGTCTAGGGAACAGGTGGTCCCATGCTGACACTTTCTTTTTGGAATCAATCTGCCCTCCTTGTTTGCCAGATTAATCCTTTACAGTCAGATGAGTACTTTTAAAGCTATACAAGTACTCTTTCTATTTTTACTGTTTTACTTCATACTTTTAAGGCATCTCTTGGCTATGTCACAGTCCAAGGAAGACATGGGCAAGACTATTTGACTCTACAGTTCCTCTATGAGTCCTCCGACATGCAGGGAATGAGATGGTGATTCCTTGGCGTTTTCTTTTGTCGTATATGTTTCCTCCATTTTCCCTGATTACCAGGAAAATCAGAATGAATTGGAGTCATGTCATTCGTATTATCCTGTTCTGGCCCCATTGTCCCTGCTTTTCAGATCTTCTCAATCTGCCTGTGGCAGAGACTTTTCAATTTCCCTTGCATCCGGACTTCTTGATACTGGGCCGGTCTACTGTGTCATCCACAGGAGGAGAACTTGGCTTGGCGCTTGAGGCCATCATCCTGATGAAGAAGGGATTTTCTGACCCTGTCATTGCTTACTATCCTGCAGGATCAAAAGCCAGTTTTCTTTAAATGCATGCCACAGGGTATATTCCAGGTTGCATAAGTGGTATGAAAATTGGGGGTTACTGCCATGGCCTTTTCGGCTTCCAGTGATTTTGGCCTTTCTTCAGGATGGTCTTCATCAAGGGCTTTTCCTTAGCTATTTTAAGGTCTAGATTTCAGCTCTCTCTTGTCCTTTTTCCAGAAGTGGAGTACCTTATTGCCTAACAGAGGATTTGTGTGCAAGAGGGGACTCATGCCTATCTAGAGTTTTGGGGTCCCTTATCTCCGTGAGACTTGAGCTTGGTTTTGAGAGTGCTTCAGAAGGCTCTTTTTGAACCTTTTTCTTCAATTTATCTGCATTTCGTGATGCTTAAGACAGCCTTTCTGTTTGCTATTGTATCTGTTCAACATGTGGCCAAACTTCAGGCTTTATCTTGTAAGCCTCCCTTTCTTACTTTCCACCCAGATAAGGCAGCTTTGCAGACTTCAAAAGGGTTTCTCCTGAATTTTTTCCATTAACCAGGAAATTGTTTTTCCTTCTATCTGTCTGGCTCCATCTAATAGGCAGGAGCGAGGCTTTCGTCTTCGACGTGGTTAGATGCTTGAAATATTATGTTCATCACATGTAGCCTTTTCAGAAATCTGATTCACATTTTCTTACGGAGGGCCCACATATGCAGTGCCTTCTTGGATCCAGGCGACTATTCACCAGGCATATGTCATCTGGAAGAAGCCTATGTCTTGACCTCCATGGGGCTACAAGAATCAGGGGATTGACATGGTCGCATCTTAACACATCTGTCAAACACTACCTTGTTAATGTGCTAGCTTCAGCTGAGGCCAGTTTGGACCATAGGTCCTACAAGCAACTGTTCCTGTGCAGATATTCTACTTGATTTAAATTTTAGCCAGTAACCTGCTCCTTGTTCTGCAGTGTTGGTGTCCATAGACACCTGAGGTCCATTTTGTACCAGTTACTGTGTAAACAGGTCTGTGGTTTGAGGGGTTTTTCTGTTTCCCTGGAATATTGGTGGTTGCTTTTGTATATCCCCATGGCGCCTGTGTTCCACGTAGGACTTAAGAGGGAAGGAGAGTGTTTTTTTTTTGCGCAAGATGTTAAATAACGGCAACATTTTCTGTGCATGCACATATAACTGCTCAGTTATACACATGAGCGAAACTTCTAATTCTCTCAAGGTGATCTTAAAATGGTTTCAGCTGATTTGTGACAAGCTCAGGAAGCGGGTAGACTGAGGAGATTTGCAGTGTTTCAGCTTGCAGCACAGCGCATCTGAGCACCACTAATGGGAATAGTCACCAGATTTTCCCCTCATTTTCAGAAAATGTCAACCATTTTTTTAATTATATCAAATTATCAAAACAATATTCTATAGCAGTGGTTCTCAACCCGTGCCCTCATTGGCCACTAACAGGCCAGGATTTTAGGATTTCCTTGATAGAGCACAGGGAGGTTAATCAATTTGAATGAGCTTCTGATCAACACATCTGTGGGTACAGGTTGAGAACCACTGCTCTCTAGACTATTCGGTTGGATAGTTGGAGTTTGATTCTAACAGCTGGAGTATTTAAATCCTCCAGTGCCTTTGCTGGGCTGTTTCATGGTGGTTAGCAAGGTGATATTTGGCTTGTGTTCCACTCAACAACCAAATAAAGCTTTTCTTGGCTTGGGGAATTAGAGACTGACAGATGATAGGTCCCCTAGCAGAGCATTGGTATTCAGTAACATCAAGATCTATCGGCTTGTTATATCGACTCGTCTTATCCCTCTGATTACAGTTTTTATCACTGGGGTCTCCTTGTCTTTCATTGCATGCCCCTGTAGTCCTAAACCCTTTCAGTTCCATAGGGGTACACAACACATTTCACTCTGATGCTGAAAGGGTTAAAGGATTAAATAGCTATTAACACCCCTGTTATTAGACAGGTGTCCAGTGTATTAGGAAGCGATGCACTGAAGACATTTCTACCATCCAAGAGGTTAATGTTATTTGCCACATATATATTTGATAGGATTAGTATTCTTTACTTGAAAACAAGAGGACAATCAGTGTATTACCTTGTGATGAAAAGATAAATAAATGTGGATCATGTCTGGGTTATGTTTCATTAAGTCTGCCATGGCTTCTTGCTTTGAAATATTTTATTTAAGTAAATTAAGAACTCAAAGTAACAATCATTTATAATGCTCATTAAGGTTTCCAAATCTAATTAGGACTTCATATGACGAACATCTCCTCAGTCCATGAGGAAATAGCTATTTGCTCTCGTTGTTTTGCATTCATGCCTTTCGTCTTATTCCATCTGTTATGTTACATTTAGATCTCCCTTAGATAATCAGAGATTGTCCCTGTCCTTGGACTCACACAGCTAGGAGATCACTGGTAAACAGGACATATAGGGCTTTATCCATGATGCTAAGGAAGTGCAGTTCTGGATCAAAGCAACTTTAGGGGAGAAAAGAACATTTCCTACAAATTCCAGTTCATTTAAATGGCCTTTTTACAGCTTGAATGCAGGAGAGGCCTGCATTGCATTTTTTCACAATGTATTGGAGACCTCTGTAGCATTCAGGGTGTTAAAAGTCCCATTTCTTGCCTGAAAGGTAGCCAGAGATCTCAGAAACAGTGACTAAAATTAGACGGTGACAACCTAGGAAGAAGGTGAGATAGGCACACTCCTGAACTCACTGGTTTTTATTTTAACAGGATTATTGGTGGGATGGTAGATGTTTGTTCTAACAGAACACTTTTCTTTGGGGGCCAAAGTTAGTTTTATTGTTATTGTCACTGTTTGGTTTTCTATTGCCATGAAGCAGCACCTACTCATTACACCACACGGTTATGCCTCCCACTATGTTTGGAAGGGACAACGCCACCTACTGTTACATGCTGCAACCTCTTCTACTCACATCAGTTTCCATTTTTCTACAACCTCCTCCACCTGGGACCTGGGTCACCCTTTTCCAGATCCCCGAAACAGAGCACCACTCAACGGCACTGAGAGCAAAAGTGCTCTATTACATAATGTAATCTCACAAAACATAAGAGAAGCAATTCTAAAAATTCTAAGAGATTGTTGTCTCTTTGAATGTCAGGTCTCCATTGTCTTGTAAAACAATGCATTCAGGTCAATATTGGTTTGTTACTTATGGTACAGTTGGTTTGTAGTCATACTTGCTTCACTTTTTCCATTGTACGTATGGCCTATAATAATCTCTAGAAAAGTGAAAAGGCCTAAAAGAACTAATGAGAAGCAGAGACTCTTAGAGGTAGATCAAGCATATGGAAGAAAAGCTTCTTCCTTTGTAACTGTTCCTCTGCTATGTTCAAAGTAGACTGTTCCTCTCCCTTTCATCCTTATTGTAGGACTTTTATATGGCAGCCCTTTAAGAGCAAGAAAGATATCACAACACAAAAGGTAAACGTGGAAAATGAGCCAAGTAGCACAATAGAGGCTGCAAATCTCTGCGGTTACTGGTCAATTTAATGTCTATACTTAAACTTTCTCTGGGAAGGAAGGCTTTTAAATTTAGTTGAGTGCTATCTTTAGATGTGGAATATATCGGGAGCCTTTTCACTTCTGTCAGTGTTTGGAGCACATTGATGGAAGTCAGTGGTGGATATTTTGTGTTTTATTTGTTGAGTTTATCAGATCTGGCAATTTCCTCTGTAATTACTGAATTTGTTATGTGTGATTGCTTTTTGTCAGGCTACTTCAACAGAAGTTTCATTTGAAATGTGCATAAAAAAGTTTGCTCATGAAATTATCTGAATTTCAGCCTTTTCTTTTCACCGCTTAAGGGAAAAAAAACTCCTAGATCATTTTCTGTATCTATTTCAGGGATGATTTGAGACAAGGACTATTTTATAGATGGTATTACGTCACTAGCATACCTCCCAAGTGTCCCTCTTTGAGACCCAAATCCCTCTGTCCTTCTTTCCCACACTGATGTCCCTCTTTTTAGGAGATAACACTGTGTGGTGTGTATATAACTGTATCACATTTCTCCACAGCAATAAAACCCACATTAATGTCTGTTTAAATTTCAGTATTAATGTTTATACATTAGTCTGTGTAAATAAAATAATTAGTCTTGCTCAAAATCATTTATTCATTTACACCAGGAGGAACGAATAGGTCATAAAATAACATAAAAATTCTCGTTAATGTTCCGCCCACCAGCCACACCCCCAGCAACACCACATAAAACTCAAGTGTCCCTCTTTGGCCATTTGAAATGTTGGGAGGTATGCACCAGCAAAGCAGTAATTATTACATGCCACAAGCAGAGCAGTGCATCAATTACAGTATGAGATGACCTGGTACCTTTGAAGTCACAAAATTGCCCTAGATCTATTTTATTTTAAAAAGTAACACACTCTGCTCGCCCTCAATCCCTCTTACTTCGGTGTAGATTTTCCCCTGCAACTACATGTTGAACTGGGACTAGGCACGTGTGTTTGTTTACAGCTATTCCAATCAGCACAGCTGCACAAAAGGTGCTTCAGGATGCATTGTGCCTTTTAGAGCTCATAGCCATATAGGAGACAGAGCTCCAGCACATGAAATCATAAACTACAGACTTTTTTTTTTAGTGATTCACAATGCATCCTCTTGCTTATAGCCATGTCTGTTCACTTGGGAGAAGCCACAGTTTTCCTAATAATGTGCCTTTTAACTATACCCTAGAAATAAGTGAATCTTAATTTGTTTGATGGGACATTGTCACCTAAATGAATAGGGTTCATGCCCTTATAAATATCATGTTATTCTAGACAATATTTGTTAAAAATGACATTTAGGTGCTAAACCCCAGAGTTTTATATAGCTGGGTGGATGATGAGTTGTAGTCTCCAACAACTTGAGAGCCAAAGGTTGCGGGTACCTGGTGTGGATTGGAACTGTTAAAGCCTTCTACTGACAGAGAGGCTGCAAGTTGCTAGATACCGCCATATGCAGTTTAAAGGTGAGTAGATCACATCTTAGAGCAGATGTTCTGGTCTATTGGCTTTGAAGGCAGATGAAGAAACATATGCATCACAATACACTGACTGGCAAATTAAGTGACTTGGACAATGTACACTAGAGAAAACAATGTGAGGAACTCCATCTGCTGCCAGACTACAACTTCCATCATCTGAGCCAACGAGATTTGTAGTCCACATCAGATGACAGCCTCACGCTGCCCACCCCTGATCTACATAGTGACTTCACCCCCATTCATTTTATAAACCAGCCATAAGTCATAAAGGGGTGCTTGGTGAGATATGACTTGTGTTTTTCCTGTGATCAGCTGCTAAACCCACAGAGAGAATATTATCCAGTGGGATCCCATTTCCTCCGTGTGTTAGAAATACCTTCAAGAATGAGTGCACTAAGCTGGCTCTTTGAAGCGCTGTCACATGGGATAAGCACGCTTACCGGATCTTCACATTGTGGCGGTAGAGGAATAAACAGCCGTAAATAATCCGCCACTTGTCTACAGAGATGTGAAAATTGAGTACAGGGGGATTTGGCTTCTGTGCAGATGCTGGAGGGGGAGGGAGGAGAGGTTATGATCTGAGCTGGGATGCAGGCAGGAGAGATAACTGGATTTCATTCTGACATCGTATACGTGGCAGAATTTTCACTAAATCTCAACTGCAAAAATGTGCTTCTCCAAGCACTCCCCGTATTGTACGTGAGGCTGATGTACTAAGAACTGGATCAAACCAGCTACAGAGTAGTGAAAAAATACAAATTTCCATTGATTTAAATGGAGCTTTTAACCCGTAGAACCTCATTTTACATCAGTGGGAGTTTTGAGAATTATTTGTCCACAATGGTGCAGTTGGTTTGCTCAAATCCTCTTCGGTATATCAGTCTGTGTGTATGAGAAATGGAATCTTCATTCATTCTAAGGGCAGTATGTACACAAAAAAGTAGTTCTGGAGCAAACAAAACTGCAACACCACGGAACATGACAATTCTCAAAGTCCCCTTTAATTTAAATGTGGCCTTTATACCCTTGAATGCTAGGAAGTGATCATTTAACCCTTTGAGTGGAAGACTAATGTGCAGCACATTGCAAAGGAATGGACTGGACAGTCCTTTGGCTCTTAAAGGGTTAATTGAGAGCTGTGTTACCAGCCATTTTGTATCAAAGCCAACTGTACAGTTGTATAAGGAAATCTGTTTCCTGCTAATTAGGTCACTTTAGAGATGGCCACATTTAAAGTGGAACTACCACCTCCACTAAAGTCGCCCTTCAATACTTATGCAGGTGGCACCTAGCTTTATAATCAATATTGTACCTCTCAAAAGTGCCCACAAGTAAAGTTATCCTTAAGCTTCCGAAACCGGAAGCCAGGCAGCACTGTGGACATCTTGAATGCGCGCCTGCGCAGTCAGTCCTCTTCACCCTTCACAGGCATAGCACTGGCCCGGATGGCTCCGGAAGAGACTGACGGCGCAGGCGCACAGGCTGCCGTAACCTGGCCATCAGTCTTGGAACCTTAAGGATAACTTTATTCATGGGCACTTTTGAGAGGTAAAATAATGATTAGTAAGGTAGTTGCCACCTGCATAAGTATTGTAGGGCGACTTTTGTGGAGGTAACAGATCCGCTTTAAATCAAATGAAACTATATAAGGAAATCTGTTTCCTGCTAATTAGGTCACTTTAGAGATGGCCACATTTAAAGAAGAACTGACACCTTCTAGTTCTAAAACCCCATCACCACCCCTATGAATTTTGCCCTGTGCCTTTATGAGAGGTCCTGTAGTTCTGCTCCGTGGAAGTATTGTCCAGGACTGAATGAAGGTATTATCTATTGAACAGAGTCACAAGGGCACATTTCTTAGGTGTGATTAGGATTTTCTGGCCATAGTGGAGGATTATTATTATTATTATGGTTCTCAAAATATTGCAAAGCAATGTATTGCTCAACCCTCTGTTCCTTTAATTGTTAATAGATGCCTAGTGCAGAGTATGGCGGTAGTAACAACTACAGAAAAAATCCCGCTCTTTCTATTAACACTCAAAGGTTTAACCCAGTGACATGAAAACTGTAAATTGGGAGGAGAAAGTGTAATGTGCAGGAGATCTTAAACATTTTAACAAGTTGTTGGAAACTGCAGCAGATAAATGAAAATGTGTTTGTTTTATCCCTGATGTGAGAATAAACACGTCAGGCTAACACTGTTTTTTTTCGCTCTCCTGCTGGAGAGAAACATAGCCTGAATAGGTACAGACTGTGCCCAACACATGTGAATTATGTCAGAGTGAAGGAAAATGCAAGAAAAATAGCCAGTCCCTACTTGTGATTATTGCAGATACAGTAAGGCTATTCAGGGCGGGCTGTAGGCAAAAACTGAAATCCAAGCAATATCTTTATGTAGCTGGCCATGCTCCTTTTCACCTTCCAGTATTATACAGGGCAGCCAGTGCACAAAGTAGAGTTAATCAGCCTCTAATCATAAAGCTGTTGTTGACTGCAAGTGAGTGTGCTACTCTATGAGCTGACTGATGGGAGTTGTATCCTAACAATCAATGACAATCCAAAGATTGCCTTCTACAGTGGTTCCTATTCAACTATAAGCAGGTGAAATAAACCCTTGGAATAAGTTCCTCTTAATTTCTTTAACCCCTTGAAGACCAGAATGGTGTGCACAAGATTGTTTTGCAGTGCATTGCTTACCCTGTTGGTCCTTAAGGGGTTAACAGAAGAGCTTAGCTTGGCAGGTATTAGCCATACAGCAGTCCATTATCTCATAACCTTTTGCATTTTATCTCTGCTGTAGTGTTTAACTGAACAGGACATTTTACTATCTTGAGAAATTTAACATGGATCTTAAGAGAATCATTGATGTAGCTTCTCTCACTATGGTTATTGACAGCCCTGCCCTTTAGGCTAAACAACTATATAAACAATCTAAAGTTAGGGAAATGTCCATATTCAGTTATAGGCTACAGCAAAGGTCAAACGGGGACCTAGAACTGTTCTAGTAGAGCGGTAAATAGTAATGACTGTATGAATGACATCAGCCTTGGTAAGTCCATCTATTAAACAGTTCCAGACATACAGTACTATCCCACACCAAATTATATTTCTTGATCAACATGGTACCAGAAGACGCCAGAGCCTCAAATGAGCTTGTAACTGTAGACTGTAACACTGCTTCGAGATTATTCAAATCCCACTAGATGCTATACATTATGGCTAAAGATTGGGAGGAAGTGAATACTGAAGTTTTAGCTTTGGTAATTAGCTTTTGTGATAATATTATTCAGTTAAAATGTGTTCATAGATGTTTATACTAAGACTTGTTTGTTTGCAATGGGCAGACTTCCAAGCAACTCTTGTGGTAAATGTCAACAAAGGTAATTTTTTCCTTTTTTGGGGGGGGGGGGGGGGGGCTTGCAACCACATTTCAAGATTTTTGTTAAATAGTACTTAGTATCCTTTCCACACACTTTGACTTTCCATGGATATCTCCGGATCCCCATTCTATACTAAGAACTCACCAGAAATTGTTCTTTCTTGGCCATCCTGTGGGGACTTTGGGACCATAAGGTTATTAGTGATTCCTTTTAGGAAACAGGACAATTTAACCCTTTGCGCGCCAGAGGGGTACGTAAAGTACTGGGCTTCTTCAGCGAAGTCTTTAGTTTATAATTTTCATTTTATACCTATTATCAAGTATTATGAGATGGAATACAGGGAGACTTCAAGAAATCTCTGTCTCCTATGTGGGATATACTTTACTTTTCCCTAAATACTATTCTCTCCTTGATGATAGAGGATGAAACCGCAACACCCAAGAAGAAAAGAGGTTTAAACCCCCCCCCCTTTATATAATTAGATAATTTTTAACGGAGAATATCCATGAGACTGTCGTTATGCAGACTAAAAGGGTATATGGTAGATATAGACTCTTGTTTAACCAAGAAGTTCCTGTAAGTTAAATGCTACAGTAAGTAAGAGAGACAGAAATCTGTGTACGACATGGATGTTTTTCTAGGCATGTAGATTAATTTTGGTAGGTATTAGATTATGGATAAAACCATAACGCGTTTGGGAGTGAGCAGATAACTGAGGGAAGTGGCCTATAAATATAACAGTCCCTCAGACCTAGGTACACCTAAGCATTACAGTGGATTTATGAGGTCTCACCAAATTAAAGGCTGAAGATCTATGTATTATTATTGAAGAACAGTGTGACTTAGCAAATATGCTTAATTAATAGTTTCTCAGTGCAGCCTAGCAAGGCCCCAGAGACCTATCTTAGCGGGGGGCATGTTGTAAAAAGGAAATGCCATTGCTGTGTGGGAGTATTAGTCAAAGGGATATACTATCGCTAAGTTATAAGACCTGAAAGATCTGCACAATTTGATTGGCAGGAGAATCTATCTTGGAGCCTAGGTGGTCAGATCTATCACTGTATTTCTGTCAGCAATAATGCTTACTCCAGTTGAAAAGGTCTAGTAAAATTCTCTCAAATCTCCTCAAACACTCGAAAACAGAGCTTTATCTCCCAGAGTGAAGAACAATCATCTTTTGTCCCAGGTGGAAGATTCATTCCTGATGAGGGAGAGAGATGGACAGTGAGGAAAATTATTTATTTTCCTTTTTTCCAACTGAGATTAGAGGATATTTATCTACTTTTTTGGTAGAAGGACTTATCATAGCCGTGTTAGGCACTCTGCATATTTTGGAAAAGGCCACATCGTTGAAACCCTTTAGGGTGACCTCTAAAGATTGGGCCAAAGAGCGATTGGATAAGCCTATTAAAACAGTAGGTGTGGCTTTAATACCAGATTTCACAATTACTTTGGCAAATGGAGTGATCGACTGTTGGTGCGATCATCTAATGTAAGAGATTAGAGATCATATTCTTTCAGAGAACTGAATACATTGAGCATCACTCTTTGGATAACTGGCTAATTAAAGTAAAATATCAGGTGTAATATTCACCTACGTGTAATACACAGGTATTAATTTTACTCGAGATATGTGGTAAAATATAAAATACATATGTATAAGAACCCCCTTTCCCTCCCTCTAACCATACAATCAACTTAAACTCCATCCCCCGATCTCTCTCTTCCCCTTACCACCCTTCTTCCACCTCAGTTCTGTTATCTGAGTACCCTCCTTTTCCTTCCTCTACCCACCTCCATAACCAGAAGCCACTGCAGAGGCAGGCCGAAGATTCGCTCAACAAGCAGCATGCTTGCATTTGCTGACTGCTTTCTCCTTCCCACAAGAAATAGATTTGTACACTATACAAGGTTCAAGGGATACTGTGCTGGTCAAAAAAGGCGTATCCCAGCCATATAATCAGCTGGCATGCCTGGAGTGAACAGCACAGAGGTAGACTTCCTAAACTGACAAGACTGCATCTGGGAGAACTGGAACTCAAGCTGGACATGTCTTATACTCTGTCAAAAAGCTTGGGAGTGCCAGATGCATAACCAAAAAGTTATATCTGTAATTTTCTGCTAATTTATGTATGAAAAGAGTGCTGCCCATGGAAATTTGAGGTAGTGTGGTCATCTTGGTTGGAGTTTCTGCTAAGCAATTTTACAACTGATGTCTGAGGGTTGGTTATACTTAACTACCAACTGTCCCAGATTTCCAGGAACAGTCCCTGCTTTTATCTCCCTAACCATGGTTCCTGTTTTCCCTGCTTTTGTTCCTGGTTTTAAAATTGTACAAGGTCTTCTGCGGAAGCCATGCTGCACTGTACTATGGACATACTAGTGACACCGTGATTTGAATGCCCAGATGTGTCCCCAGAAATGTTATAAAATGTTGACAAGTATGGTTACGTCTAAGTGCTAATCTCATTTCCTAATATAATTACTTTGCTGCCTATTAGATTTGTGGCTTAATGTTCCATTATTGTATATCCTAAATCATCCAACTGTTCTTTCATTCCCTTTTCTTTTCTCTTCTTTCTTTCTTTCTTTCATTATTTCTTTCTTTCTTTCCTAGATTTTTTTTATTTCTCCACGTCTCTAGTTACGTTAAAGTCAGCACTCCAGGCCCCCTCACCCAGTAGGTGAGAAGAGAGCAGGCCTTCACACAGGAAAAGCTGTCTCTGTTGAAAGCTCTTGCTGTTACAGCTGTATTATCTGTGGTCAGATTCTCATACTGCTTGTGGGCAGCCTCAGGTTTTCTGCAGAGTGAGTCACCCGAGGCTGAAAACATCTTCCCACCCCATGAGTGACTGAAGCCCAGGGCTATGTGGCAAGATAGAAGGGCTCAAGTTTTCTTGCTGTGGTTTCCCAAGGCTGTGTAGCGGAAAAGCTCTGGCTGGCTGGAACGGAAATCACTCGGTTATCTGACGGCCACCACGCAGTCAGATAAGATCAGCAAAGCATTTTTTTTTTCTAAGAAGACTTTGAAAGAAATAGAAACCACTATTTATCTTGAAGCAGCAGCAGTATCTTCAATGTCAGGGAAAATATACTTGCAGTACATATTTACTCTGAATTTGTAACTTTAGCCGATTTCCTGTTATAGTGGACAATGGGCTACACACACCAAATAATCCCCATCAATTTAAATGGTATTTTAACAATTTGAGTGCTATATAGATCTCCATTGAAATATTTTGCAGTGCATTGAACACCTTCCTAGCATTGAAATGGTTAAAGGAGAAAAAAAATATCTCAGCGGTACACAGTGTGGCACTTTATGTAAATGTATGCTAATTCCCTGCTCTGCTGCTAATTCGCTTGTAGCGGAGACATTAAACTTTATTTATTGGTTACACTTTATGACCCAGTGAAATGAATGAATGCATTCAGAGCCTATACACTGGGGATGTGGCTAATAGCACATACAGGGATACTTTTGACCTAGAACACCAAAATATGTGACACCAAAATATTTATTTTCTCAAGAATTACTTTACAGAAAAATTGCTAGAACAAAATATAGACCGTTTTTATTTCTTTGAAAAACAAATGAAACTTGTCTTAGCGTGAAAGTCCACTTTAAGATCTTTCGCTTTTTTCACAAATAATATATGAAGAACCACATTAAGCTTTGCTTTAAATCAATAATATTTTTATTCTTCCATAGTACAGTTTTATACGTTGACTCTATTGACACAATGAAGCAAAGCAACACTGGAGACACTAAGAGCATCCAAAAGGCGAGATGCATTAAGGTGAAATATACTCTTCAGTTCTCATGTTAATTCGCCATTCGTCTAGTCTTACATGACTGGATCATATCTCACAATCCATCTTTATCAGTTAGCAAGAGCCAGATAAATCTAAACATTGCATTGAACAGAACACAGGCATATACCTATGTGTATCTCTATTGCCAGAATTGTTATATTTAAGCAATTTTTTCATTACATTTACCTGCCTTGAACGGATAAGGTAGGGAAATACCATAGATCATTGATGAGTATCCAAACATATCCATAAGTGATTGCGTTGATGAGCACTCCTGGTCATAGATGACCCTATTCTTTGGAGAGTCTGTCATGATGCTTTTGATACTGATCTTAACATAGGTTTTCCCTAGCATAAGAACAACGATGAATTGCATTCATTTGTATTCATTATGCATTAAAACAGCCCACAGATTCCTTTGTCCTCCACCCTTGGCAAAGGCTCGGCCTTATCTATGGAACTTGTGGTAATTTAACAGTACAGCACTTGTGATATTTTTTTAACAACATCCCAGAGGCAGCAATGTACAGATTATATAGCGTTGGTCTTCCAATTAAAGTTTTACAGGAAGATAGTCTGTTTAGCTCAAAGGCCAGTTGAAATGCTTCCCCCAGGCTCTGGTGCATATGAAATCCATGCAATTGCAAAGCATCCATTTTTAATCCCTGAAATATTTATTCATGCTGCACAGAGCACAGTAGCAGTAATTCTCCTACAGGCTGTGTCTGTTAATATGCATGCATCAGGCAATTACATGGCTGTAAAAGATTTCTTCCCTAAAAGCAGAGAAGAGAAATATTCGAAGGTTCCCAGCGTTTCTCACGCTCCCTCACTAAATGTAGCATATAGGTAGAAAAATGTTTTGACCTTTTAGTGTGCTCTGCACTTTAATATAATGATCCCTGCCAATCCCACAGAGGAAATGCTGAATGCTTGGTGCTCTACAGCTTCAGCTGTTGATGGAAACCTCTGTCTTGTTTTTAATTGTTTTGCTTGGTAGATGGAAAATTGTATTGTTTCAGTCTTTCTGAGCTACCAGAAGTAATAATTCATAGCAACTTTCATTGATCTAAATCGAGTTTTTAACCCCTGGACTGCTAGACATCCCATTTACATCAATGGTTATATTTATTACTCCATATGTATAAGGTATAAATTGTGTACATTATATGAGACTACCAATGAATGTATAGAAGTGTTTTTAAGATCCTGTCACTACTGACATGTGATTGAATAAGCAGGAATATCAGGAAGTAATGACCTGCTGGTGTGCCTCACAAGTCTCCAAGTTTCCAACCTGCTCAGAGGCCACCTTATACAAACTATGAAACCGAGGGGAATTTTTATTTTGTCCCCTGTAATGCAGTTGGTTTTGCTGTAGAGCTTTGGCTTTATATTGTATGTATGTATATTGCTTGTATGTCAGACTCTTAATAATAGCACCAACTGATGGCCAAAAGGCACGTCTAATTTAAAATGCACTCTGTGGGGGAGTAGGAATCATAGACTACCACTCTCCATGGTAAGTGATAGGAGCTTCGGCGCCCTGTGACCACAAGTGAAAACAGTTTAATCAAAGAAAAATAGGTTTGAGCTGTTATAAGTTTGCAATGAGAAATATCCCAGTAGTGGGGGCTCCCTTGTTTTCCTTAAAAGGAAAAGATGCTTCTTATTGACAGCAGTCCCAGCCTGCAGCTTGATCAGCTCTATCAAATTACCTAGCTCAATCCCTGAAAGAGGGGTTCTCAACATGTTGCAAACCAAGGTCCTGTTTCCAATAACGGGCGTTTAGATGTAATGATAACCTAAAACAAGTCAGTCTGACCATCCCGGTAGTGGGGTTGCCCTTGTTTTACTTAAAATGGAAATATGTTTATATGTGTACATAAAAAAAAGTTTCTTATTGACAGCAATCCCAGCCTGCAGCTTGATCAGCTCTATCAAATTACCTAGCTTGATCCCTGAAAGACCAGAGGGGTTCTCAACATATTGCCAACCAAGGTCCTATTTCCGGTAAACAGGCGTTTAGATGTAATGATAACCTAAAACAAATCAGCCTGACCATAAAGTCAAGGAACTGGATCAGGCACTTGGGAGAAGGCTCGTTCTTTTCATTATTCCATTTGCTTTTGGTAGTAAAAGACCACATAGAATCCTGATTAAAATCCAGATGTGCCACAGTTATTCTAGACAAGAGCCTATCATGGAAGGGGAGAGGAAGATGTTTAGGATTTTATATATACAGTGGATATAAAAAGTCTACACACCCCTGTTAAAATGCCAGGTTCTTGTGATGTTAAATAATGAGACAAAGATAAATCATGTCAGAACTTTTCCCACCTTTAATGTGACCTATAACGTGAACAATTCAGTTGCAAAACAAACTGAAATCATTGAGAGGGAAAAATAAAAAAACTCACAATAACCTGGTTGCATAGGTGTACACACCCTCTTATAACTGGGGATGTGGGTGTGTTCAGAATTAACCAATCACATTCAATCTTGTGTTAAATAGAAGTCATTACACACCTGCCATCATTTAAAGTGACTCCAATTAATCACAAATAAAGTTCAGCCCTTCTAGTAGGATTTTCCTGACATTTGCTTAGTTGCATCGCAGAGCAAAAGCCATGGTCCACAGAGAGCTTCCAAAGCATCAGAGGGATCTCGTTGTTGAAAGATATTAGTCAGGAGAAGGGTACAAAAGAATTTCCAAAGCATTAGATATACCATGGAACACATTGAAGACAGTCGTCATCAAGTGGAGAAAATATGGCACAACAGAGACATTACCAAGAACTGGATGTCCCTCCAAAACTGATGAGAAGACGAAAAGAAAACTGGTCAGGGAGGCCTCCAAGAGGCCTACTGCAACATTAAAGGAACTGCAGGAATTTCTGGCAAGTACTGTCTGTGTGCTATATGTGACAACAATCTCCCGTATTCTTCATATGAATGGGCTATGGGGTAGGGTGGCAAGATGGAAGCCTTTTCTTACAAAGAAAAACATCCAAGCTTGGCTGAAATTTGCAATAACAAACATCAAGTCCCCCAAAAGCACGTGGGAAAATGTGTTATGGTCTGCTGAAACCAAGGTTGAACTTTTTGGCCTTGATTTCAAAAGGTATGTTTTGCGCAAAAACAACACTGCACATCACCCAAAGAACACCATACCCACAGTGAAGCATGGTGGTGGCAGCATCATGCTTTGGGGCTGTTTTTCCTCAGCTGGAACCGGGGCCCTAGTCAGGATGGAGGGAATTATGAACGGTTCCAAATACCAGGCAATGCTGGCACAAAACCTTCAGGCATCCGTTAGAAAGCTGAAGGTGAAGAGGAAGTTCACCTTTCATCATGACAATGACCGAAAGCACACATCCAAATCCACAAAAGCATGGCTTCACCAGAAGAAGATTAATGTTTTGGAATGGCCCAGACAGAGCCCAGACCTGAATACAATTGAACATCTGTGGGGTGATCTGAAGAGAGCTGTGCACAGGAGATGTCTTCACAATCTGACAGATTTGGAGAGCTTTTGCAAAGAAGAGTGGGCAAATATTGTCACGTCAAGATGTGCTGTGATAATAAACTCCTATCCAAACAGACTGATTGCTGTAATAAAATCAAAAGGTCCTTCACCAAAGTATTAGTTTAAGGGTGTGCACACCTATGCAACCAGGTTATTGTGAGTTTTTTTATTTTGCCCCTCTACGATTTCAGTTTGTTTTGCAATTAAATTGTTCATGTTATACGCCGAACGTGCTGATCCGGAGCGGGGAGCTCTGGACAGCTCACCACCTGTCTCAGCTCCGGGGCAGTAGCCGGGGCCGCTGGATGCACTTTAGCTTGTGTATATGGGCTTTGATACTAGTGTGTATATATATATATATATATATATATATATATATATATATCAATCAAAGGACTTCAAGTGGAGATGAAAAAATGAAGATTTATTTGATCAACGTTTTGGCCAGGAAGGCTAGCACTGTCTGGCCGAAACTTTGATCAAATAAATTATCATGTTTTTTCATCTCCACTTGAAGTCCTTTGAGTGCTTGATACCTTTTATTTCATATATATGGGTCCAAGAAGTGATAGCCTTAAAGGGATAGTAATGTTTCACAAAAACAGCAGCTCCAATTAATCTTCATAGTATTTGAGCCATAGAGAGTATTATTTCAATACTATCAGAGTTGTAGTTCAAGAGTAATTGAATGATGAAGTTTCCCCCCTCACTCCCCTTTTACCTAGCGTAAGCCACTTCCTCTCAGATGTGGAATCTGGTCTACAGACCAGGTGTTAATTGAAGATTGTCCCTCTCTGCGATCCACCTGGACACCAACTTGCTTCTCTGAGGTGAGCAGTGTTACATCAGTAAAAGGGGTGGGAGTGGGATACTTTATCATTCATTTACTCTTGAACTACAACTCTGACAGTATTGATATAACTCTCTCCATGGCCCAAATTTTATGAAGATTAATTGGAGCTGCTTTTATTATGAAACATTACTATCCCTTTATGCCTGTTAATGGTTTTTGAGGACTGGCAGGAGAATCTCTGGGTTAAACCATGCAAGGACATACTGACTCTATCCTGGGTTAAACCATGCAAGGACATACTGACTCTAACCTATATTATGCAGCGTTTTAAGGGTCAATATTTAAAAAAAAATCCTTGTCTGCTTAATTTGAAAGTTACCAGGTATGATCATAGGGGTTCAGTTATCAATATAATTACTGCTATTTTGAAGGCACAGAGCCTTCAAAATAATATTTTATTCTACGGAAATATTTTTTAATTTTCCAATCTGAGATGCATCTATCTTTGCAGCCCTTCATTGAGGTCATATCTGCAGAGTCCCAGACTGATCGCTTGTCAGTGCCACAGGTCCTACTATTTGGCTCTGAAGTGCTAAGCAACACTTTATAAATGAGTTGCTGGCAGACATAAGGGTAAGAAATAACCTTTGAGACACCAGAGACTTAGTGATACATGTGCCCATTAGAATTTGACAGCAGATAAGAAGCAATTGGCACACCTAGTTGTCCCATTCTCCTGTCTGCTTAAAAAAGCTCAGTATAGCCGTATATCTATCCCAGGCATTGTCATAAATCCCCTTATAGTATTGGCCTCTAGCTGTTCCTACCTATGAATCTACTACCTTTCACACACTGATAAAGGTACACTCAATGCCTCTACCTCTTCCCCCTTCACAGTTATTTAGATAATGCTCTAAACTTGCACATAAACATACCACATCATCATAAACATATTGTATAACTGCTAAAATACACCACCTGTGTGTAAACTAGTATTTCTCCACATTGATACACCATGCACACACATCCTCGTTTCAAGGTATCCCTGCTTCATCATAGTTGAGCTACCTCAACTACCTCTATAAACACTGACCTATTGCTTATGCCCATACCTGGGAACTTTTAGTAATTGGTCACCCGGAGGTTTACAAAAAAAAAAAAAAAGGGGTACCACGTTTAACCCTTTGAGTGCCAGAGGGGTATGCAATGCTCTGGCACTCAAAGGGTTAAAGTAGCATTTAACTTCACTCCCATCTATCACACCACAGTGAAAGAATTTAGTAACAACACTGGTGACCTGGCCAGTACAGGTTCTCCGCTCCTGCTGCTTCTCGCTCTTCTCTTGCCCTGACATCAGGCACGCAGCGTCATGATCACGTGTAACAGGTCACAAGTTGTCCGCTGAACGCGATGCCAGTGCAGGGCTGTGATGAAATTGATGTAAATTATGAAATGTGCATAGGTAGGAGCAGCAAATACGTACGTGCTGTATATGCCCGGAGAATTTAAGGTTTCACCCGGAGACACTGCTCTAAATCCAGAGTCTCCGGGTGAAATCCGTCAGGTTCCCAGCTATGCTTATGCCCCTTGGACTGGAGCTGAGAATCACTAATGAAGGGGAGGGCTGGGCAGGGGGGGGGCAATTGCCTCCTGGGCTGGTCATATGTCTGGGCCAGTGGGCCACTGCCTAACTCAATCTCCCTGCTGTACATGGAGCTACATGAGTGATACCACAGAGCTTACTACTGAAATGGATCTACCCAAAATAACAGAGTTACAATCCAAATGGACCCACACTATTACCACAACCCATTTCCCTTGTAAGATCTATAGTATCCCTAGAGTAGCGTTTCTTAAATTGTAAGCTCTATGATATCACCAGTGTAGCTTTACTTAAAAGGTTAGTAATGCCTAGTTAAAAGTATTGCGTTAAGTCATCTTTATCACGCCTTAGTGCATAAACCCACATTGTCTTGTCCAGTAAACTCTTATTTCTGTGCATTTCTCTTCTGTGCCTGAGTTTCTGTGTTGCCTGCAGAATGAACCCAGCAGAGATTCCTCTTCCTTCAGTGTTGGAAGAAAGGTAGAGATGGTCCTGCTGTTGTGTAAGGTATACAGGAGGTACAATAGTAGGGTATGAATCACATACACTAAAGTAATAGGAATAATTGGAACATTTGCAGAGTAATCCAACTGCACCATAGGGAACAGATACACATTTCTGTTGATTTAAGTAGAGCTTTAATGTCCCAAAAGCAAGGAAAGTCTTCAAAGCATTGCTTTTGCAATTCATTGGAGACCAGACTCTGTAGTGTTCAAGAGGTTAAACTTACAAACTGGATATTTTTTAAATTTAAAGGATAGTAATGTCAACATATTAAGTTATATTAGATTCTTCATTGTAATTTTATATAATGCATACTACTGTATGAAATGTCCTCACCTTTGTATTCTGCTTGTAATTCCAGTTCAAAGTCCCCCCCTTTCCACATTGTGTCCCTCATTGCGATCTGTCCAGTCAAGTGAATGGCTTTCAGAGCTGGGGGAACTATGACTGATGTAGTACAAAGGGAGGAGGGGGACTTTGAACTCGACTTACAAGCAGAATACAGAGATAAAGACATTTCAACAGTAGTATGCATTATATAACATGTCAATGATCAATCTAATATAACTAAGTAAGTTAACATTACTATCCCTTTAAAATAAAAGTTCATACTGATAATGCTGAAAAAATATAAGTACACAGTTATTTAGAGCCATATCCACAATAGAAGAGAGGAGCAATTCACAAAACTTTGCGATTGACTTAAATGGGACCTTTAACCCCTTGAATGTTAGAGAGGTCACTACTGCATTTTTGAATCAATGCATTGAAGATCCCTAACATTCAAGGGGTTAAAGGGATGGTAATGTCCTATACATTTGTTTTGCATATTGTAGTAATTAAAAAGTGGAATTGAATGCAAAAGAAAATATATCTCTCAAACCGCTATGGTTTTAGAGATATCGGCATTCAAAGTTTGATGTTTCCTGCTGTCAGCTGTAATGCTGTCAGCAGGAGATCCATGTTGACCGATACGGAGGCTTCAGCAGAGCCACAATCGCGTTTTTTAAAAAGAATGACTGCACTGGAACGGTCTATCAAGTGTGCCTGGTTTGGAAGCACACTTGGTAGACCATTCCAGTGTAGTCATTCTTTTTAAAAAAACGCGATTGCGGCTCTGCTGCATAGCCTCCATGTCAGCCGACACGGATCTCCTGCTGACAGCATTACAGCTGACAGCAGGAAACATCAAGCTTTGAATGCCGATATATCTAAAACCATAGCGGTTTGCTAGATACGTTTTTTTTTTTTTTTTTGCATTCAATTCCACTTTTTAACTACTACAAAATGCAAAAAATGTTTTAAGGGACATTACCATCCCTTTAAAAGCCCCATTTTAATCAATGGCCATGTTTTACTTGTTCCCCATGGTAAAGTTTTCTTGCCCCAGAAATGTCACTTTTCCTTAGTACAACAGCCTTATGTAAAGTCCGGAACCAGAGATCCTGGCTCTGCTCTCGTATCAGTGACTTGTTACATTTAATCTCCCTGTGACTAAGCCAATGCCTTTATGTCTTACAGGGCAGGGACATATTATAGTGCCAGCTTTACAATAATACATTTTATTAGTGGGTGTAAACCTGTAATTGTGGTCTAAGTGGAAAGACTTTACATACTGAGCATCCGTTTAACCCTTTGAATGGCAGAAAGGAACGCAAAGCATTGCGGAGCAATTTGTTGGGTACCCCTCTGGCACTCAAAGGGTTAAGCCTCTCTGTGTTGTATACCTCTCTGACGATCAAAGGGTTAAGCACATCTCAGATCTTCCTTCAAAAGTGTGTTTGTCTAAGGCCATTGACCTTCTGTATAAAGCCATTGTGGAGCAATCCTGGGGCAAACCACATGCACAATAGGGGTCATGTATCAATTTCCATTGATTTAAATGGGACTCCTAACCCACTCATTGCTAGAATGCAATGCATTGGAGACCTCTGTAGTATACAAGAGGAATACAAGCCCGATTTAAATCAATTTAAATGTAGTGCCATGTAAATAAACAGGCAATGACAACACCCTCTATACATAAAGCCCATTGTATGTAATGTAGTTATCTGTGTGTGTTTGTATGAAAGGGAATCTGTCTTGGCCTAGTAGTGCATAGTAATGATTTAACCTCCAAGAGCACTGATTGTGAGATGACCTTTGTATTGTGAGTGGACGCTAAAGAATTGTAATGTGTCCAAAGCACACACACCACTGGCACTCATAGTGTTAAACACTAGGCAGCAAGAATGGCATTAAGCTGTTAATGAAAATCATTCTCTCTGAGAGCAGCTTTTGGTGCACTGTAAATAAATGGGCAATGACTCCCCCATGCCTTCTCTCTTGTGGAAAATAAGATCTTCCCACAATGCATAGCTGAGCCTCTTGCAGGTGTTCACGCAGCTCAGCCTCTCACATCCACCGCAAATTAGTAACAGAAGCTAATGGCTCAGCGTGAGTCCATCAAAGGACTGACAATTCCAGCCTTTCTAAAGGGCTATTTATGTCAAAACCACCACTATGAGACCTGTCCAGCTGAAAAGCCTATTTGTCTGTCCCTGTGTGCGGGCCTGCTTCAGCAAGGAGACCTGCTGCTGGACCCCATGCTGGCACCCTGGCTGTTGCTGCTAGCAACAGATAAGAATCACTGTTAACCACTGCAGGGATGGTAACACATCAGTCATGTGTCCAGGATAAAGGCCTTGAGGTCTTTGGCCCCTGCTTTAGTTGTTGCTAGATCATTTCCAGTGGCTGAACATACTATGGTGTAGACTGGGTAATTTAGTGCAGAAGACTTAATTTGCCCAAGCCTCTTTGATTTCATACCCCTCTTTTCACTCCCTCTTACTAAAGACTTTTTGTTCTAATAGATGTCTATTCCCCTTCCAAAAAAGAATGAATAGGACTCCCCATTACAATGGCCGGGTTAAAGGCTGAGGAAATCAGTGCTGTTTCCTTTAGCATGCCTATGCTGTTTGGAAGTTTTTTTATTTAAATAATCTCATTGAAGGTCCTGAATGACATAACATGCATTTATAAAGATTATAGACACTTCTCATAAATAAAATAATTTTGGTGAAGCATGCAATTTTATCCAAACATCTGGGCCCTTTTTATGGAAAAAGAGTTGCCAGTACTCCATAGCATCTTTTTTTAAATTTTTGTAGAAAAGAACAATGTCATAATGCAGGTTTTTCTTTTTTTTTGGAAGTGCCAGCACTGTGTAACCTTAAAAAAATTTCCTGTGTATCATCTATATATGTTCTTTCTTTTGTGCGACGATCCTGCTGAACGTGTAGACAGCCATGTTCCTGCAGATTTGCTGCCTGCTTTCTTTAGATAATATAAGTTTCTAATGCAGGGAATAGGTAATCTGTGACCCTCCAGATGGACTATAGGTATTAAAGTGGATCTGTCACCTATGGACAACATTGCTTACATAGTTATGCTATATATCAAATAATACGAAAACTGTATTCATTTTTTATTTACAGTTTTGGTTTTGTCTAAATTGTAACCGCAGCCCGACGCTCTGCCTCAGCTCTCCTCCCTTCTCCGATGATGGAGGCTTCTGTCTGGAAAGTTGGAGCGATCTCATTGGCTAGATATCGATCTCTGCCAATGAGACCACTAGTGCTTACAAGACAGAAGCCTCTGTCATCGGATGAGGGAAGAGAGCAGAGAGGCAGAGCGTCGGGCTGCAGTCTATGCGGAAGTAGCTGCAGCCTCGCTTTGTAAGTTAAATTTATACAAAATCAAAACTTTAAATAAAAAAATTAATACAGTTTTCGTATTATTTGATATATAGCATAACTATTTAAGCAGTGTTGTCCATAGGTGACACATCCACTTTAGGGGAGTTATATTTCACAACAGCTGGAAAGCTGGAGATTGTCCACCACATTTATAAAGAGAAACACATTCTATAAGTTTTTAATTGATTTAGTTCATTTACATTTTCTGTTCAGGCAATCCCTAATCCTCTTATTTGTACCACTAATTGCTGAGCTTGCATGTATGAGGCTATGGGACTTTATATATAAAGCAAATGGCAAATTTCTGTGTGTGTGGGGGGGGGGGGGGCGGACCGCACCGTATGGGAGAAAGGGAAAATTCCCACTGATTTAGTTAAACCTTTGAGTGCCAGAGGGGTATGTAACACATTGCTTCACAAAAACATAACACTGGAATGTTCATGCAACACAGGACAAACACAAGAAACTACCACAAAAAGTGTATACCTGCATTGTGACCGCAAATGCTAAATTCATCTAGCAATATATTAACTAGGAAATGGCAGCAGTTGTTTTTTTGTTTCTTTTGTTTTTTTGTGAGGACAATAGTATACATTGTATTAACTAGACATCAGCATAATCCTAAAACACAGCACACATAAGACTTTTACCACAACACTCTACAACCATGGTCCAGAAGAGCTACCAACAGTGCATGATTCCAGGATCTCCATGAATGAGCACAGGCAGACCAATTAAAGTGACTAAGCCACTAATTAGTTTACCAGTGTTCCATCTGGGATATTCAGAAACCATGCGCACTCTTTATAGCTCTTAAGGCCTTGGGCTGGCTATCCCAGCTCTACATATAATGATGCACCCAGCTAATTAGGATGCACAATTCAGGGTACAGTGAAAAAATTACAATATATAAAGGTCAGGTTATATCACAGATGATTTGCTCTATGAAATATGTTAAAGGGATAATAATGTTTCATAATAAAAGCAGCTCTAATTAATCTTCATAGCATTTGGCCTTTGGAGAGTGTTATTTCAATTCTGTCAGAGTTGTAGTTCAAGAGTAATTCAATGACCAAGTGTCCCCCTCCCGCCCCTTTTACTGATGTAACACTGCTCAGCTTAGAGCAGCAGGGTGTGTCCAGGTAGACTGCAGAGAGGGGCAATCTTCAATTAAGATAAGGGAAAAAGCTGGAAAACATGTCAAGGGGGGCCAGGGTTTTCATTGTTCTCACAGTAAGAATATTGACCCTTGATGTGAGCTGTCTGGTCTATGGACTGGATTCCACATCTGAGGAGTGGGGGTTTACACTAGGTAAAAGGGGTGGGAGGGGGAAACTTTTATCATTCAATTATTCTTGAACTACAATGTTCACAGTAATGAAATAACACTCTCTATGGCTCAAATACTATGAAGATTAATTGGAGCTGCTGTTTTTGTGAAACATTACTATCACTTTAAGTCTAAATCAGATCCTATAAACACACACTCTATAATAATGTATAAACAGTAAGAAAGAAAAAATCCCATGTCCGTTAATTTAAGAGGCAGTGACATCTCACTAATAATACCCCCACACACACTTATCTTAATGTGGCTAGAAAATCCTATGGCCACTGCATTTTCTTTCCTTGATTCAAAAGATAACATTGTCAGTCAGTCCTGATTGTCCTTTCCATGCTAGCAGGACACAAAGTTTGCCCACTGCACATGGACACTTTAATCCTCTAAGGCACAGTATGGTGTATGGCACTCTGTCTGCATCACTTAGAAGAAAAAAAAAAGGTCAGCAACTGTCATGTCTTCCTCCATATACTGACACTGAAGATGTTATCTCTTGAACCAAGGAGCATGGGAAAAATTCATAGGGGCCATTAGGATTTTGTAGCCATAGAAAAGTGAAGTGATTATCAAAAGGTGTTACCGTTTAACTTGGCTCATTAATGGAACAAAAGTTCATAAAGATGAGGCCACTATATACCTTCCAAATACTTCAGCTCCAGACAAGATAATGTGCACAGTGGAATAATAGTAACAGTTAATTATAAATAGCTGATTAATTGCAATATGTACATTATCAACCATTCAGATACAGTAAGGTGCAAGGTGCAGTGCTAGCAGCAGCAGTTTATTATAAGTAGCTGATTAAGTGCATCAAATAGCAGCAGTTAAGAAAGGTGTAGTATCACTACAGGAAAATGAGGATTGATAAGTGCTATAGCAGCAGATTAATATAGAAGTGAGATTCACCTACATTCACTATGATTTGGAAAGACAGACATTGGCGGTATAGGCATTTCCTGGTTAATATATAGAAAGGGATATTTACAATTTGCCCCTAGTGCAAGTATTTACTTTTTTGTAGTTTGTATTTCACTGTTGTCCATTGTGGAACTCTGCATCCATAGGGGTAAAGTCTCCTCCTCCAGGGGGACAAGATACTTAAAAACAAAACAAAAAAGTCTCTGAGGCAGAGACTCCTTCCTCCCTTCCACCTGATTTCAGTTTTAAGTCGCTTCTTGAACAAGGAGATGGCATATATAGCATACAGAGTGCTGTTCGTTTGTGTATGTTCTGAAAAGGGTTGAAGAGGTCTTATTCTGCAAGGGCTATAGTCCCTGCACTGCCTTCCTCCCTCCTTACTTGGACATATTTCTCTCACCTGGACGACTGTGACAGTGGGTCACAGTGGGTGTGTCTAGTGATTCTCTCACGTCTGTACGTTATTTAAAGCTTTAACGTATTGCTTGCTGAATTTGGACTGTGAAACCTTTAAGACTGGGTGCCCATTTGGCGACCATTTTGGATTTCATATACAGTGATTTTATGGGACATGTATTAGAAACACAGAATTTGATGGCAGATAAGAACCATTCGTCCCATTTAGTCTGCCCATTTTCCTACTGTAAAAACCTCAAACCTATTTTGGGCCTTGGTCTTTTCTTACTTTAAGGACAGCCTTATGCCTGGCCCATGCATGCTTAAATTCTGTCACTGTATTAACTTCTGCCACTTCTGCTGGTAGGCTATTCCACTTATCTACTACCCTCTCAGTGAAGTAAAACTTTCTTACATTACATCTAAACCTGTGTCCCTCTAGTTTTAGACAATGGCCTCTTGTCCTCCAGCTGTCTCTAGGATCCTGTGGGTGGGCTTATTTTGAAGTACACTATATTTCAACCCACTGTGGAGCCCCCTGGTTAACTGGGGAGCCTTGTTTACATGCCTGGAGAGCCAGAGTTCCAGTCTGAAGGAAAATTGCTATATTTCCCAGAAACCTACACCTCCCGGCATTTCTAATGTGTGTGTATATGTTTGTGTGTGCGCACGTGCGCACGCGCCCAGGGGGGTCCCCTATGGTTAATCCTTTTCCTTTCAGAGCATGAGGTTTGATACCCTCAAAGGGAGGGGATTTCATCCATAAGACATGATTTGGTCTTTGTCACTTCAGGTGACATGGGTACTGGGATATCTGGTCTTTGCCCAGTAGGCAGTTCCATTTGCTCAGTTTTATGCACGGGATTGCAACTGCACATTCTTAGGTATTGTCCAGGCATCAGTCTCATCTGAGCTCCTTTGTGTCTCTGTTCCTCTGGATGAAGGAGGACCTTTTACTGGTGGCATCCGGTGTCTGACTTTGGGGCTTCAATGTGTCATTCCCGAATGAGTCATAGTAACTATAGATGTCAGTCTGCAGTGCTGGGTTGCTACTCTGACCCCATTATACCATACTTGAGTGGAGAAATTGGCTTTAACAGCTTGGCTTTTGAGGCCAGCATCCTGAATAAAATGGGCTTTTTCAAGCTCTGTTATTTCTACTTTTCTTCAGGCTAGAAATCCAGTTTCCTCTAAAGAAGATCTTAAGGTTTGGTCCTTCTTCTACAAGTGGGTGCTGACTTGGGGTTTCTGGCTAGAAACTTTTTGGCTTCAAGTAGTTTGGGCCTTTTTTCAAGGTGGTGTTCAGGACTGGCTTAGTCTCAGTTCCATCAAACTACAGATTTGATCTCTTTCAGTTCTTTTCCAGGTATATATTGCCTTGTCCCTAATTTGCAAACTTTAATCAAAGGGTGGCTCGTGCTTACCCCATCTTTCGAGATCCTACTTCTTCCTGGGATTTGAACCTGGTCTTAGCACTCTCCTTTTGAACATCTGTCTTTGGTTTCTCTGCATTTCTTAACACTCAAGAAAGCTTTTCTTCTGGCTGTTGTGTCTGTTAAATGGGTAGCCAAACTTCAGGCTTTCTGGTGTTTCCCCTGGGCTGGGTGATTTGGAGAACTGTAGGTTTTCTGCCCAAGGTTGTTTTGGATTTTAACATCAACCAAGAAATTGGTTGGGCTCCTAATACACAAGAGCAGAAATTTCATCTCTCTGGAGTGCTATGTTCATCACAAGCAGCCTTTTCTGAAATTTTATTTGGTTTTTATCATTCCTGAGGGCCTGCTTGTGGGTCAGGCTGTGTCTAAGGTTCCTATAACTTTCTGGATTAGGGCGACCATTCACCAGGCGAATGTCCTTTGGAGGAAACCAGTACCATTTTGGGTTAGAATGCTTTCCAGCAGGTTGATGAGGGTGTCTTGGGCCTACCAGAATTGGGCCACTGCTGAACAGATGTATAAGAGGACAACGTGATAGTCTCTATACACCTTTATCAAACATTACCTTAAAATGCTGGCTTCAACTGAAAACATTTTTGACGGGAAGAGCTAAAAGGCTGTGGTGGTGCCTGTAAAGGTGTCCTCGTATTTCTGCAAACAGAACCCTCTTAGTTTCCTGTCTGTTTCCTGTTATTTGGTTTTCAAGTTTGTTGTTTGCTGACACGTGAGGTTCTTGTTGTACCAGTTTTGTCCCATGGAGTTGTTGTTTTTTTTTTTTTTTTCTTTTTCCCTCCCTTGAATATTGGTGGATAGCTTTGGTATATCTCCATGGTTCCATCAGGCAGAAAGGGAAATTGCTGATACGCCTTTTCTCTTAGTCCATGGGGAACACCAGACTTTCACTTGTAGTAAAAAAAAAAAAAAACATTAGTCTGAGTCCCAGGCAGAGGGTCTTCCTGGGTTCTCTGTTTAGTGGATTCCATTTTCTTCTTTCACTTCTGTTTTGCTTTCTGTTGGCTTTTAAAGGGTCAGTAATGTCTAGATAAAAGTATTTCTCCAAGTCTTTTTTTACATTAAAATTAAGAGATTCCACTATATGTAAGTCCTTACTTTTGTGTACTTCAATAGTTATGAAGAGAGAAAGATCCCCTGCCCGCCCCTTTCTGGCACATCACCAGATTCTGCAGTCTGGTCCTTCATCAAGGGGGGCAGGATTTCCCTTATACTTACTGAAGTTTGTCCTTTGCTGCAGCCGTCGAGTCGCATGACCCGATCTGAAATTCAGAGGGAGGCAGCCAGACGGGGCAGGCGAGGGATCGTTATCTCCTCATAACGATTGAAGTACACAAAAGTAAGGGCTTGCATATAGCGGAATCTCTTAATTTTAATATCTAGATATTATTGAACTCCATAGGTGAGTAAATGGAAGGGAGATGGGGAACCTCTGCCTCAGGAAGGGGGACACTTTACCCCCATGGTTCATGTGTTCCACGTGGTTTAAGAGAAAAGGATTTATCGGTAAGTACATAGAAATGGTGCAGTTTGTTTACTTCAGATTTGTTCATCTTTTTCTCTATGCATAGGGGGTCTATATCTTTATATAATGAGCACATGACCCTTACAAAAGATGAAGGGGTGCTGCACAAAAAAAAAAAATAATAATAAAAAAAAAAAAAAAAAAAACCACATATATATATATATATATATATATATATATATATATATATATATATATATATATATATATATATAATAAAATTATAGCCAGCGGTTACAAGTTTAAAATGCACAAACCTAGTTGTGGAATATTGTGGAGAAACGTAGGCCCCTTGGATTCAATATAGTAATGCTTTGAGTTCCAGGGGATTGCACAGGCCATTGCTCACCTTGTTGGCACTCATCAGACCAACCATGATGGCAATGCAAGCTAATGATGGGAGTTACATGCCTCCCAACATTTCAAATGGCCAAAGAGGGACACTTTTGTTTCAGGTGGTGTTTCTGGGGGTCTGGCTGTTGGGGGCGGAGCATTACAGGGAATTTTTAGGTGATTTAGTGGCCTATTGACACCTGTTTGTGTAATTGAATTAATGATTTAGAGCAAGATCAAAGTATTTTATTCACAAACAGTAATTTGGAAACACATATAATGTAGCTTATACAAACATTAATGTGAGATTTATTGCTGTGGAGCAATGTGATACACTTATATAAACACCACACAGTCTGATCTCCTAAAAGAGGAACAGTAGGGTGGGAAAAAGGGACAGAGGGATTTGGGTCTCAAAGAGGGAAACTTGGGAGGTATGAAGTTATAGTCCTGCAAATACAGCTTACTCGGCCCATCCCAGAGTTTGTTTGTATTAGAATTTCTCCTCTTCCCATTGTGCATTGCAGCCCTTACAATTATCTGCCCGTAGCTTCTTCATTTTCTCTGAGTCTGAAACTGCTTCACCACACGTGATGGAGATCAGAAATGTCATAATTCATCCCCCGAGTGCTCCTAAATGATAATGGCATACATATCTGACTAAATGGATTGATCTCAAAGGAGATAGATCCTCTGGGAGGCATGTCTATCTGCTTCCCAGTACAAAGTACATGTCTGACAAGGCAAGGAATTGGCCTCGTTCTTTATGTAGGTGAGGTGTGCTTACATGGCTACTGTGTACAATCTATAGATGAAATAGAGACATAGGGCGTTGTGTGTGAAGATAAAGTGGAGGGATTCAGAGCCAAACCAACTGCACCATAGGGGCAAGACAAAAACCCCTTTTGATTTAAATGGGACTTTTAACATCTTGAATGCCAGAGAGGTCTCCAGTACATTTTGGTGAGAGTATGGGAATTTTTTATTTAGCCTCTATGGCGCTGATGGTTTGCCCCAGCTTTGTTCCTCTTTTCTTTGGAGTGCAAAGCCCACCTGCACCAAATGAGCCAAATAAGGTCCCCTCTGAATTAAATGGGGGTGTTTAACCCCTTGAATACTTGAAAGGTCCTTCAGTACATTACTTATATTTATCTGTAACTTGTGCAGTCACCTCATCACCATAATAAACAGGGTTCGTTTATTCCAGCAATGGCAGGAAACGTTCATTTAGTTACATTATGGCAAATATTTGGTTAACACCTATATGGAAAAAAGCAATGCATTTGCTTAATGAGTAAAAAATGTACAGTTCTCCTTGTATTTCTCCACTCAAAGATCTATTAATCATATTAATGCCAGGGGCTTGTAATTCTAAAGCAATTCTTTACTTTTGACAAGGGCACAGTATCCAATTCAACCCCCCCAAAGTATCTGATCGCATGAGCAGGTCACTGCACAGATACATAGCCCTCCCCTGCGGCTGAAACAAAGAATAAAACAAGAAACCCAAAGGCACTGGTTCATCCTTTGATCCCTCCTCATGACTTTATTTCATTAGCCCTAAAGTATAAGGAGGAAAGTTAATGACATCATAAAAGCCAGGACTCCATAAAAGATGTTTCTGCTGATTTACTGCCCATGTACGCACAGCGGGTCGTATAACTGCCCATTAAAGATGCTGGGCCCTGCCTTGCCTGCAGCTCTCCTTATCTGCAGCCTTTTATTTATGGCCAGAATATTGAGACTGGCTGTGCACCGTAAATCATAAAACCTGTTTTATTGCCTGTGTAATTAACCCCTCAATTATCCGCCTCTGCAAGGAAGCTGGCGGCCTTCTCGAGGTCTTTATTAAAGGCTTTAAGCTGCTATTGTCTGTGTGAAAGGTGCAGCCCCTCTTGGTAACGTGCATTGTATTCACAGTAAAGTGCTAAGTGTAGACCTTGCGTATAATGGCAAAGTCGGGGTAGTGCTGGAGTAAACCAGCTGCACCATAAAGGAGAAATAAAAGTTCCCCAAATCCCCATTGATTTAAATGGGGCTTTTAACCCTTGAATTCAGTGTGTTGGAGACCTCTCTCCCACTCAGGGTGTTAGAGGCCCCAAGGAAATCAGTGCGTGTGTGTGTGGGGGGGGGGGTTGTTTTGTCACCTACAATGCATCACTTTGTCTTTATAGAAAAGACCTGACCCTTATGCACAAAAGAAAGGAGGAGCAGTTCTGGAGCAAACCATCTGCACCATAGGGGAGAAATATCAATTCCTCAAATTCTTGTTGATTTAAATGGAGCTTTTAACCCCTTGCATGCTAGAGGTCACCAACACACTGAGACCTCTCTAGCATTCAAGGGGTTAAAAAGCCCTACTTGAAATCACTGGGTATTTCTCTTTGTACCCTATGGTGTAAGTTGGTTTGCCCTAGAATTGCTGCTTACGGGACTTACACGGAAGAAAACAGGAGCAATCCAACTTCACCATAACAATCCCCATATCCCTTAAATGGGGCTTTTAATCATTTGAATGCTAGAGGTCTCCAACACATTGTGACACAATGCGTTCAAGGGGTTAATTTCCAGTCTAAATAGGTGGGTAATTTTAATTTCCCTTTGTGGTGCAATTGGTTTGCTCCACTTTGAATTTATACAAACTGGGTTTATTCTGGAGTAAATCAACTGCACCATAGGGGACAAATAATAAATAGTGTTAAATTAAACTGGACTTTTAACCCATTGAATGCTAGAGACGTCAAGTCCATTGCAATGCAATGTACTATAGACATCTCTAGCATTCAGGGGGTTAAAACACATTATTCGAGTGTATGGGAAATTTCTATTTGTCCCCTATGGTGCTGTTGGTTTAGTCCAGAATAACTCAAGTTTTATTTTATAACTGAGGGCCCATGTCTTCTATGTGTACATAACATTAGTATGGGCATTTGTCTGGGTGGAACTTCGGTTTATCTAGCTATATAGTGTGTGTTTTATCTACACTTTGCATACATACAGAATCTTATTACAGGCAGCAGCAGTGTACTGAATAGCCTCTTACCGCTATGTTTATTTCTATTAACAATATCCATTATATTGTGAGTGTTTAGAGACAGCTACTCTTTGCTGCAAGTGTTTGACTTGCTTCACTAAATCCAGTATGTGTTTTTTTTTTCTGTAATGTATTCATATGTAAATGTTTGTGTTATGGTAAAGTGTTGTATACTTTAGGGAACAATGAAATATATACATTTTATCATTCTAATAAGTCCCTTTTATCAAAGCATCACTCAGTCAGAACTGGTACTGTTTTTTTTGCAAATTCATACCACAGCCTTCATTAGATGGGTAGCAGCTCCTTTTCTTTTCAGTAAGAGATGAGTCTGCCTCTAACCCCTGCGTTTACTATGTCATTTGTATCAGCGTCAGACTATTAAATATTAGGTCCTTTATAGGGATTTGTACTTTATTTTATCCCTGTAATTCTGACAGTTTATGCATACTGCAGGGCTTGACAGGCCCAATGCACAGGTAAGCAACTCCCCTCAGTCTCATACAAGTTTGCTTCCTTGAACTCTCTCTCAGGATGATGGGTGTTGAGGTCAAACATAGCAGCAGGTGATATACTGACAGTCTGGGAAATCTGTCAAGTTGTATGACAGAAACAAATATTGATACAAATGTTTGTTTTACTGAGAACTTAGAGATTTTCAGATCTCGGAATTTCCAAGATATTAACAGCGCTACAGATCCCTGAATGCACTACCTCTCTCTGCTATTGCACTCTGGGTGTGTGTATGACACAAATATATAATAGAGAGAGCTATATAGATATATGTTTGTATGTATAAAAGGTGTACTTAGCCTGAACTTTAGCAGAAGAGACAGTACGTGATGAAAGGCCAAAAAAAGGGAGATTTATTTCACCATGGTTTCTATATCGCCAAACGTTTTTGGTCCATGTGAGGACCTTCAGCAGGGTTGATGGACCAAAAACTTTTGATATAGAAACCATGATGGTATAAATCTCCCCTTTTTTTTTTTTTTTTTTTTTTTTTTTTTTTTTTTTTTTAAACTTTCATTGCATGCTGTCTCTTCTGCTCCAATTCACTCTGAGACATGCACCATGATAAATTCACATATGCTTATTATTTCAATTAGAGTGCCACTACCAACTCTGTGTGTGTGTGTGTGTGTGTGTGTGTGTGTGTGTGTGTGTGTGTGTGTGTGTGTGTTTGCGTGTGTGTGTGTGTTTGCGTGTGTATTTATAATACACACACATACATAACAATAATAAACTTTACCGCTTTTTTTAAAGTGATAATGTGGCAGCCCATAGCCCTGGCCACATCAGCCTGTGCTTTCTCTAGAGCACTTTCTGAGGGGTGTCTTTGATTTTGGGTATCCTCCAAGGCCCCTGTATTTTGCAAATCTGGATGTCCGTGCAGATGATCTACATAATAATAAACTGCAGCTTGTTCATTTCTAATGGGGGTGGGAGGTGTTTCTCCGCAGGACACAAAGCACTGCTGTAGATATTTCCATGAAGATTTAGTGCATCTTGGCACAACCACCTGTTTTTTCTCCCTGGCTTTCCCTGAACAGACAAGTTGTCCTTGGAAAAGAAAAAGCAGTGTAAATATCTGCAGTCTGCTAGTCAGGAAGGATCCAGTTCCCACATGCAAGCAGACATTTGACTTCCACCAGAAACCAGGGAAAGACTTTGACAAGGAGCTTTCAACATAGTGTCAGAGGAGTTGTCAGTTTGGACAGAAACCATGTTGAGACAGAAATCTGACTGACTGAGGGTTTACAGGTGTAATTTAAGTCTGAGGCTTTTTACAGACACACATGCGTTTTAGATAGTATATTTATTTGTATTATATTTTTCTAATACAGTAAAAACTTATAGCCTTATTCATTAGGGATTAAACATAAAAACAATTACATAAAGAGCACATTCTATTGCATTATACCTATATTTAAAAAGAGTACATTGCCTCGTACACCAGAAGATCCAACAAGAGAAGCCCCATTTAGAGTCATGTGACTCTAAAGCTCAGAACAAAAGTTCCAGGTGTTTTGTGGATTCACTGCCCATTTCCTCCTTCCCATTGATGTGGGACAGTACTCCACCTAACTGCAGTTCATAACTCAGCCACTGGGCATTTTTGTCCTATTTACCATCAGCGACTTCACAACAAAATACATACCCCTCTCCCGATTCTCTTTACTAGCATGTTATAGTTCTCCATGCTTTATTAGAGACATAAATATCACATCTACATCCTATAAGCTGCTGAAACCTTGTAAATCTTTGCTTGATATCTCCCCAGAGGCAGGTGAAAATGTTCCTGTCCTGTGTGTATAGTCACTTAATAACACAACTAATAACAACCTTCGTACACTAATGTTAAACAGTCACCTGCAAAAAATGTTAGTGTCTGGCACCCAGATCTCTTTAATGAGTCAGAGCTGGCACGTGAGGTTGGTAATCAGTTCAGTGGAAACTATGAGTAGTAAAGAAACTGGGCCAGATTGTAAGGAATCTGTGAGTTAGCCTGCATTAACGCTCATTTAATGGGCACCAAACATGCATTTATCATTGATTCAAATAGAGCGTTTAACCCTTTGATTGTCAGTAATGCAACATAATGCATTGGATACCACCCTGACACTTAGGCCGGGATTCATCAAGGTGCGAATGGATCCATGCGCAAGAAAACTGGAGGATTTCTCTGTGCATTAACCATTCTTCCATTCATCAGCTTTTGGATTGTATCTGGCCATTGCTTATTCTTCAATAAGGGATGACCAGATAGATCCGCAGATATGATGTGCGAGCTTCAAGCTGGCAGATCCCATTTGAATGCATGGGGAGAACACACGCATACACTTTTTCGCTTATGCATATATGTGTGTTTTGACTGACCAATTTACCCTACTTTCGCATACGTTATAGATCGTTCAAATGAAGTACTTTCTAACCAGCGCGATTATGTCTCTACTGAAGAGCCGCAGGACGGTCTGCAGACCGGGATCTCCGTCTCTAAGACAGAAAGACAACGTCAGTGCAAGGGGAGGGGGAAACTTTGTAAGCTTATCTCTCTCAAACCATAGTGGTGTGAGAGAGGACTGGGTGCAATTAATTTATTTTTGTAATATCTACAGAATGAAAGTTAATTTTAATAATTTATTACTATCACTTTAAAGGGTAGCTATCACCAGGTTAGTGTCTCATTGGCAGTCCTCCCCAGGAGCAGTTCACTGACACCTCTGAACAGCTGGTAGTCCAATGCCATTCACTAGGCGTGCTCCCATAGAAGCAGACTAAGTAAAACCTAAGTGCTCTTCAGTGCTAGAGAGAGTAGCAGTGCTTTGTGAAGCAATGTGTTGGAGACCTCTCTAGCATTGAAGGGGTTAAATGATCTTTTTAAATCAACGGGGGAATCTTCCTTCGTTCCCCGTTCAGTTAGTTTTCTCCTCTTTAACTTGCTGGACCCTGATTCCATCACTGAATGGTACAATTGATGGAAGCATTTAACCCTTTGCGTGGCAGAGGGGCACACAATGCATTATATTGCGTACCCCCCTCTGGCACTCAAAGGGTTTAAAAAAAAAAACACTTCACCACAAACCCACACATGTATTTAGGGAAAAATTTTTGTAAATGCAAAAGCAATAGCATCAGTATATCTTCATGCTGGAATCATAATTAGTAAACTTCATCATTGTAATCAGGAGTGAGAACACGAGGTGAAACATAGCTACACAGATTAGCCAGGAAACGCGTTATTGGTGTCGCAGGGATTCATTTCTCTAGGAACTGTTTTCTTGTTGCTCTTTTCAGGACTGTAGAGTGTGACCCTATGTCATTGTGCAGTTGTTTTCAGGGATCGCTAATGTACATATGAGCAACCTGTGACACGCCAGCTGTGTTGGACTGCACTCCTCAAAGTGGCCGGCTAACCAGGAACTTAGTTACAATCCCACAAGTTTGAAAACCCTCTTTTAAAGCTGGGTCAGACATGTGTATTTGAACAGTCCCCTATGAATTATTGTCCACTCTTCCCACATCCAGCTTGTTAGTTTAACTAAATGTTACTTGAAATGATTCTTTTACAATCCATTGGTAATTTTACAAGGAACAAAAGGTTAAAAATATCTGATGTCTTTCTTAACCCCTTGGATGCTAGCAGTCTCTTCAACAGTGCACTGGAGACCTCTCTAATATCCAAGAGTATCCCTTGAGTTTCAGAGGTGTACGCAACATATTTGTGCACACCTCTGACACACAAAGGGATCATCTTCATCATCCACCCCACCATCTGTGTCATGGAACGGGGCAATATGATTTGGAGCAGAAAAAAAAAAAAAAAATCCCATATATGTGATAGAAATTTCACCCTATCCACCCAGTTGAAAGCTTTTGGTTGGACCCCAGCAATTCAGTGCCTTGCTTATGAGTGGGAATGGTAAAGTTATGTACAATAACAAAGATGTCCTTATTTCACCCCACGTGTAATCCAACTGTTGCTCTTAGACATGGAGACGTATAAAATGTAACTTCTGTTAGAGTAGTCTCATCTGTTGACTCCAACCTTTGCTTTATTCTGTTGGATCTGAATAGAAAAAAACATATTTGAATCTAAAAAATTGTGAGCGGCCATAACTATCAAAGAACAGTGGAGCAATTATCGGCAAACCCTCTACACGGTATCTGACAACAAAAACGTCTCCTTTTATCTAAGTGGGGTTTTTTTTAACCCTTTATGTTAGAGAGGTTTTCAAAGTGTTGGGCATCTCTCTGTCATGCACTTAATTTGCCCCAGAGTTGCTGCACTTTGCTTTTATACATAAAGTCCAACATTTTTATTTTTTTCTGAAAGCACTTAAGGACCAGAAGTTTGCAAGGCATGGTCCTAAAAGGGTTAATTGACTCCTTGTGATTATTTTTAGTGCTATGGTGGACAACCTTCTGCTCCTTAGCAACTGTTGGATTGCCAAAGCTTCTAGCTCTCAAAGGTTTATTCCTTGTGATAAACTGTTCTATAAGCAAGGTAAAAACATCCTGAAATGTTTACAAGTCACAAACAAAAGCGTGCTAAATACTTCAAATGGAAGATAAAACGTATGAACAAACATTATTAAAGGAACAACCAAAATATTTGTACAAGTGTGAAAAACAGTGCTAATCCTGTGAAAGAGGCAATTAGGTTAGGTGTGATTTTAGCAAATTATTATGTTCTCCTGATTAGTAGGTGTTTGTTACTGCTAGTATGATTTTTATATATATGTACAGCACCTTTTAGTGGTGGGTTCAAAATGTATTATTTCTTTTATAGCAATAAATTGGGAAAATATTTACATGCAACTAAGGGATGTAAAACCTCATTGCCTTTGCTCTTGAATGCATACACTTACAATGTTTATTCTCTCACATAACAGAATACCAACAATATGAGATGGGGTGCATACACTTTTTTATGAGAAAGGACTTTGGGGCACAGGGCAGTGCAACAGTTTTTACACAATTAAAAATAGAAATGCTGGTGGACTCCTGGCACTGGGTAGATAGTGGTATGTTGCCAAATCAGCAATATTTCTGTTGAAGACTAGTAGAGAAAAAAAGCAATCCCTTTATTGGCTGACTAGCTTTAGAATGCAAGCTTTCAAAACAACTTAAGTCTCTTCATCAGACATGTTAGAACAAAGGCTGAATATAAAATACATGACAGGTTTTACATTAATGCAAATCCTTTTAAAATTTGAATTCCACTGGAGGTGAAACTCTTATCACCAGTGTCTGTGTAAATTATTCCTAAGACTCCAGTAGAGGCATCTCTTTGTAGCTGGCCAAGTGGAACAAGATTTGTTTCCTTTTTGGTGTGTGAATAGCGCCAGTATATTTAGTGTGTAGAAAGTTTGTGACTGCAGCCAAAGATGGCGAAGTATATGGAATGTATGGATTAACCCTCCAAATCACAGAAAGGATGTGCAAAGCACCTCTTTGCAATGCAGTGAGCACCCCCTTAGGCCCCCAAAGTGCCTAAAATATGTTTATTATGTGTAATAATGTGACCTAAATTCCTTGTCACGATTCAGGCCACAGTTCAGAGTGTTAAACAGAGCTATGGGTTTATATTTCCAGATCTTTCTGTCTGTCTCGCTAAATTTCTCATGTGTACAATCACCTTAAGATCTTTAATGCGGTTATCAGTTTTGCAAAAATCTTTACCCATTAGAGTTTTTTTTTTCTTGTTCACACTGGACCTATGAGAATTCATCTGTTTGTTTGTTTTTTGTTTGTTTGTTTGTTTTGGGGGAGTCGAGTTTGTCCTGTCTCACCTGTTTATAGGATAGACATCATTAGATGATCTGCAGGATAATTTACTCTTGACGCTGTGGTTTTGATGGGAATGTGGCACCTTATCTGTGGTATATTTATGTGTGAGGGTTTCACATCTCTCTTGTAGACCAGGAGAAGTACCATTTTCTGTTGCTTTCTTAAGCGAGCTTTTTTTACCACCATTTGTTTCTTTTGGGTACACTGGTTGCTCTCTGAACTTTGATGTCTGTGAACTTGGCATTTTTTTCAGATGATTATCCTGGTCAGATGTCTCAGAACATTGTAGTTATAATTTAGGGCTTGACTGTAAATATTTTGTCTCAGATGGAAAATGTCATTTCTGAAATAATTAGGCTTCTCCATTATTAGCGGTACAGAGATGTCCAGATCAAGTTGTTTCTAATACTGACTGGGGTATCCAGAAAGTTAATTTGTGTGGGTGAATGGCTGAGTTCAAGGCTAATGGATAAATGGAAAGCACTGTAGTTTTCTGAAAATAACAAACATTAATGTCTGCTGACAGTCCAAATGATTAGGATATTAACAATGAGTGCAAGAGGGGTGCAAAACACATTGAAAGCAATGCATTGCTTACCTCTCTGGCACTCAAAGGGTTATCTGTGTAGCGGAGGTAGGCCAGAGGCTTTATTTTAGATGTGGGCAAGAACTCTTCCTCCAGTTTCATCATGAATAGTTTGGCATATTTGGCACCATTTTGCGTTCCCATGTTCCCATCTTTTGTGTGTGTGTAGCTCTTGCCCAAATCTGCATGCAAAGCATTCCTACAGCAAGAGTTCTTACCCACAGAACCTGTAACTTGGCTAATATATTTTATACTGATGCATAATTATTTATTTATTAGACCTCTATCTACAAAAGATGGGAACTGCCCTGGGAGTACAGATGGCGCCACAATACATGCCAGCCTGTGACCTGAACTGTGACAAGGAACTTTATTTTAGGCCCTTTGAGTGCCAGGGGGTGCACAATGCATTGCAAAGTGGTGTGTTGTGCACTCCTCTGGATCACTAAGGTTTAACCTTTACATTACATATACTCGTCCATCTTTGGTTGCAATTAAAGGGGAACTTTCACCTCCGCATTATCATTGTTGTATCCCTTCCTTTGTGTCCCCTCTGTCCATTGCGGTGTTTCTTTTTGCCTACAAATCTGTTTAAATGAAGCAAAAAGATACTTGAATTGTGTACCTGATGACGTTAGCAGCCGCACAGCCGCGCACCGTATGGTGCAGAAGACACTCCCACAGCCTCAGCTCCTTTCACTTGCCCCAGCATCCTCCGATGACGGAGGCGTTCTGGTAGTAAGCTGGAGAGAGATCTCATTGTAGAGATCGATATCTAGCCAATGAGATCTCTCTCCAGCTTACTAACAGAACGCCTCCGTCATCGGAGGATGCTGGGGCAAGTGAAAGGAGCTGAGGCTGTGGGAGTGTCTTCTGCACCATACGGTGCGCGGCTGTGCGGCTGCTAACGTCATCAGGTACACAATTCAAGTATCTTTTTGCTTCATTTAAACAGATTTGTAGGCAAAAAGAAACACTGCAATGGTCAGAGGGGACACAAAGGAAGGGATACAACAATGATAATGCGGAGGTGAAAGTTCCCCTTTAACAAACTCTCTTCGCACTAAATTTACTTGGAGCTATTCATACAGCAGAAGGGAAATAAATCTTGTTCCACTTGGCCAGCTACACAAAAAGACCTCAATTGAAGTCTAAAGTAGAATTTACCTAGACACTGGTGATAAGAGTTTCACCTCGCGTGGATTTCAAATTTAAAAGGAATTTGTATATATGTATAACCTGTCTTGTATTTTGTATTCAGACTTCATTCTAAATATGTCTGGGAAAGAGACCTAAGTTGTCTTGAAAGCTTGCATTCTAAAGCTACTCAGACATAAAAGTATCACTTTTACTGTTTTTCTACTGCTAACATTGCCATTTTTACCAATATTTCCTTCGGGGACTGATTTTGAAGGTCCAAGGAGTGGTTGCAACAACAGGAGTTCTTCTTTATTTCTAATATTTTCTCCTCACAAAAACATGTCTTACACTAGTCTAGTGATTAAATCTAAATAAATAAAAATCCATCAGATGAGTAAAAAAATTGTACTGTTCTTTATTTAAAGGGATAGTAATACTTCATTTTAACTTTATTTTATTTTGTAGGCATTAAATAAACATGAAGAATGATATAAGTCTTATCTCTGAAACCTTTATGGTTTAAGAGATATTCACAAACAAAGTATCCCTTCCCTGTTCAACCAGATCAGAAGGGAGATGCCCAGGTAGACTGCAGAGAGGGACAATCTTCTATTAAGATAAGAGAAAAAGCTGAAAAACTTGTCAAGGGGGGAAGGGCTTTCATTGTTTTCATACAAAGAAAATTGTCCCCTTCTGTTATCTGTCCTGTCATACAACCAGACTCACATTTGAGAAGAGATGGCTTACACTAGGTAAAAGGGACGGGGAGGGGAACTTTGCTTGTGAATATCTCATAAACCATAAAGGTTTGCGAGATAAGACTTATATCATTCTTCATGTTTTTTTAATGCCTACAAAATAAAATAAAGTTAAAACGAAGTATTACTATCCCTTTAACATTGGGTGGACTAGTAACTTTTCACTTTCTGCATAGTAACTTTTTTTTCTCTGACCAGTGATCCTAAGAAAATATATATGTGCTTAGGTTGTCCCCACTGTGCTCTCTGTTTACCTACCGGAATATACATCTGTTAAGTACCCATTACGTCACTGCTTCTGACCTCTTCCAAACACTCCTTATATACAAAGGAGCATGCATCCAACTCCTACTGACAATATAATGTTTCTGAAGTGTTCACAATACTCCGTTTACATACCATTGCCTGCATGTGTCTGGCCACTATAGAATGAAGTGGTTCCAGTGACAGTACACTGACCTACAGTGGTAGCAGGACACATGCATGCTCTAGTTAGGATGTGAAGTTTTTTGAAAAGCACAGATGAGTTTTTATGTCAGTAGGAGCTGAATGTGCATTTTAGTGTATAGAGGGGTGGTTTGGAATAAGCCAGAAGCTGCAAAGAGGCAGATACTTGACAGGGAAATTCTCCGGTAAGTAAGCAGAGCTTTGTGTGGAAATCAGAACTATTACCTTGGCAGTAAGAGCAGGCTATATGTGAAATTTAGAAGAAGGGTTTTGAAGAGGCCACAAGCAGCAAAAGCAACAGGTAAAAGTTTGAATAAGGGTGTTAAACCATGTGCTGCCTCTTCAAAGGTAGGTGTCACTAGCGGGGGGGGGGGGGTATGCAAAATCCTCCAGCTTACTGCTGCTTTCTGGAACAAACATCCCTCCACGGTTCTCCCTCAGTAAAGAGATGGCTGTAGGCAGTGACATTGACAGGATTGGCCAGGGGGCTAAGGGACCTTGCTGTGGAAGGTCTGCTGGGGTGGTAATTCCTTGCCTGATGACATTTCCACTTGTTCTCGTCCAAAACAGACTCTGAATGTCTGCTGCCACACCTAGTTCTTTCCTCTCACGTTCCCCACTTCTAGTGCTATCTTACCAGTCAGCATTTCACATCTACACAAACCAGATTCACATCCACCACCCCTAGTTCATTCCCTTCACCTTATACACTTTCAGTGCTATCACTCCTGCCAGCCACTGATATCACACACACACACATCTGTATCAGACAGTCATATTCACATCTGTGCTTCCCTAACCTCATACAATCGAAATATTAGCACACATCCATCAGTGACTCACTGTGTTCTCTGGTTGGTGTCTCTCTCTCTCTCTGTCTCTCTCACTTTTTCTCTGCAAATTCCATCAAATGGCCTGTAACTTGTCCTGCAATACAGTTTCCCTCACCTTCTAATTTAACAGACACCGGGCTTCCCCAATGACTAAGTCGCAAAGAAATATGCAGATGTTACTGTCACAAGCGAGGGCTATAGGCCCTCCTGAGACAGGTTACCTGTTACTATTCCTAGCAACCACCACATTAACCCCTGAAATCCCTCCTGCACTATCACCCCAGTACTACCATTTGCTGCCACCATCAAGACTTTATATCTGGGCCTCTTAGGTTACCCCAAACACAAAAGAATACAGATAAAATCACCTTAATAATCAAACATATATAATTAACCCTTTAGTAACGTGTGCTACCTGAGCTTCCTTCAGAGTAGTGAGTTCATATTAGAGAACAGAGATGAGCTGATTAATTTAACATTTAATCTGAAAAAAGGTTTCACAATACTGGGTACAAAAATACAGAAATAAAGGACACACACAAATAAAGATGACACATAAGCAAAACAGTCCATAAAATAAAATGGGAGAAACACAAAAAATCCTTAAATACAATTACTGATATTTTAAGAGTCCTTGCGGGAACTTCAGGTGGTATTTCCCCCTTCAGTTGTTACAAAGAGAAATTCCCCTTTTTTATCCACAAACCCATATTAAACAGGAGTCCACAGTTTCTTCTAAGAGGCCAAACCCGCCTGGGTGTTACATGGGGGAGGTTTGGCCTTACAGTTTACAATATACACATGTTCTCTGGATAACCCCCCATCAAAGCAGAGGGCCCAAGACCTTTTATAGCATTCTATATGTCCTTCTCTGGTGATTTACTCATTCAGTTTCTGGTAATATCTACTCGGCTAATTTAGCCAACACTTTAAAAGGTACAATAAAATAAACAAATTATACATACCACGACCCTGCAAAGGCCAGCTCATGCCTTGGCATGACCGTTACTTTGAGTGTGCTTTCATGTATACACTTTCCCTTCTGCTTTGTAGCGTAGTTCTTTGGCTACCAGTGGCAAAAGTCTGTTCTGACAGACAGTATATTGGCGTGCTGGGCTGGCTGACAGTGTAATGTGGTTTTGTGGCTGTTTCCCCTGTCTTTTTTGCACGGGAAACACTGTGCTTGTGTGTCAGACTGGTATTCAGCACATTGCTGGGTAATGGATTGGCCCTAGTGGGGCATTCAGAGGGAAGTAAAGATCAACACTGTAACAGCACAACACTTCAGTGGCTTTTGTTTACTGATGACTGAAGAATAAGTGAGGGGTCCTAGCTCCTTTGGACTTCTGCTGGGAGGTCATTAGTGGAAGGGAAACTCATCTGTCTTTTTGTGGGAATGCTTCTTATTGAGCGATTGGATGTTTCCACTTGCAAAATGTAGATCTATTCGACTTCAGTTTTATGTTTAAACGCCTTCATTCTAGGCATCTTTTTAACCCTTTGCATGCCAGAGGGGCGTTCAATGTATTGTGTAGCAATCGGCATTGGAATTCAGAGGCTTAATATTGCAGTGGCAGCTGAAATGATTGAAATTATTATATATTGCTGAATGTGTAATAAATGTTTTACAAATTAAGGCACATCAACAAATTATATATGATTAAAAACATGATAAAGAGTGAAACCATGCATAAAGTCACAGCAAATTTCCGGTAGTCTGTTTACTTTGATGCCTCTTTGAGAAGTGGAAAAACAAGTGAAATGATGGCCTTTGCAAACAGGACGTCCCCAGAAGATGGTGTGAATAAGTATTTCACTGTCACGCACACCTCTAGTAGAAACCTCACACCTGATGATACTTTACTGGAACTGACTGATAGCATCTAGTGAGGTTACCCACAGATGTCTGAAGAACAACTGTAAGAGCAACAACAGAATCCACCGATACGGCTGTGGGCTTCTTTCATCATCTAGTTTTTGCTAATTTTTAGTAATGTGACAGAACTGGTTGCAATTTTCCTCTGCAGCATTTTGGATTTTTTTCAATTAACACCAAAAAACATTTCAGATAGCATCCCCTAACAAATATAGAATCTAATCCAGAATTACATGCATATTTCTACATGCTTTATCCCCTTTGAGTCTGATATAAAATAAAACTGTTTGTTGCTGTACAAAGACAAGATATAAACCTTTGCTGCTCTGCAGCAGTCGACTTCAGAATTCTCATTCACATAATCTTTTAAAGAGCTTGTTAGCCCAAATGATTCTGTCGTAGCAACACAGTTACCAGAAGTAGGGTACAATGCAACCCATAATGCTGTCCACACCACTTTGAATTGGCTTTATATGGTAATCAAGGATTTCTCTTATGTTAATGCAGTGGTTCTTGACCAAGGTGCTGTGGCATTTTGGTGTGCCTTGGACACCAGCTTAGGGTGCCCCACTTTTTTATGAAGACTTTGACAAAAATATTAGCTGACGTCCCAGTTTTGTGTGTGTGAGTATATATATATATATATATATATATATATATTTATTTATATTTATAAAATATGGAAATTATTATACTCAAAATTTTCTTTGCTTACTGACTGTAAGGCCTAATAATAATATATTGTTCTCTTTATTAATTCCTTGTGAAATTAACTATAAAATGCTAGGGGTGCCCTGAAAATTCCAGACTGCACGTTAGGGGTGTCTTGAGCAGTAAAATATCGAGAACCACTGCCTTAATGAATATATATATATACCCCTTGGGGGAGGATTTATACCTACAAAACTCAGAGTGTGTTCACAAAGTGGGCTGTTGACCAAATGAATTTTAGTTTACCCTTTATGGGCCACTCGTATCGGGACAGTCATTCATGGAGCAGCAGGCTTCAGCTTTCCAGTAATTGTCACCGTAGACTTATCATTGTCTGCTCTGCACACATTCATGTGAGGAATGGCTTTTTAAGATGCACATTGCAACATTTACGCTCTGTAGGTCTCCCATAAATATCAACAATTATGTTTTATCTGACTTTTTGTCATCCTGCCCCTGATTTCTACCTCCAGAGGTCCCTGTCAGCACTCAGAAGGCCTTCTGTCCAGGAGAAAAGCAGAGGAGCTCATGGGCAAAGTATAAGTTCCCAAATTTCCATTTTATTTAAATGAAGTCTTGGAGACCTCTTTAGCAACGCCATTTAGATCAGTGGTGGTGATCATTTGTTCCCTTTGATGCTATTGGTTTGCCCAAGAATTGCTCCTCTTTGCTTTTTTGTATATAAGGTGCGAAGAGTAAATGGAAGTGTAATTGGGCTTCTCGAGTGGCTGTGGAGAATAACTGGTGTCACTTTTGCCTTGTTAAGATCTGCTTTTTTATTCTGTTTTTACCTCTGAGAGCATATGCTGGGCTAAGTCGTCTGCTTAACCCTCTGGATGCCAGCATATTGCTATGCAATGTATCGGATACCACTTTGACATTCCAGGGGTTAATGGAAAAACCCTTAGTGAAAAATGTGTGTTAATGATTGTGGCTTTGACTTAAAAATAAAAGATTTCAAGGCACTGGAGCATTAAATGAAGAACATGTGCAACATCTTGCACTCAGCTCATCTACATTCCTTCTCCTCAGCCTCTCTGCAAGAAAAAGAGTTGTCATTACAGATCAACATCATTTTTTTTTTTTAATTATCATCTTTTCATTTTTTTTTCTCACTGCTGACAGGCCATTTCACAAGTAGCTTTTTTTTTTTACCATTGCCTTTTGATGTCAGTATGTCAGTGAAGTAACAATAACATCCAAAAAGAGGATTTGCACAAAGACTTCCCTTCTGGCCACCTTGTGACAACAATGAACTAGCTCTAAATTATACAGGCTGCATACTAATAGGTATATCCAGTGGTATGCACAATAAGCGTCTGCTTAGGGCCCCCACTTGGTCAGAGGGCCCACAGTACTTATACAGTAGAGCCGCCACATGTCCATAAAATCAGATGGCAGTGTCTTATCAGAAATACCAGTGTGGGAGTAAAGGGGAGCCTCATGTGATCTTTTCGTTTAGGGGCCTCCAAATCTGATGATGAGAATACGCTGCTTTGCTTCTTTAACCATTGAACTCAAAGGGTCAAATAAGAAAGGTGTGTGTAATAACTAGCAGTCAGAGGCATCTGGGGAAACATTATTTGGTCCACTTGGTTGCTGGGCCCCATTACACCCTCTAGTTACACAATACATATATATTTATATTTAATTATGCAGTAGAATTTGTATGAAATGTGCCTGGCTGTGACATGCTCTGAGATAGTTACCCATGGGAACAGCCTCATACCACACAATGAGACCTAATGCAAACATTTATTTCATATGCAGGGACTTAACTGAAGGACTAAAACTTTAGGCTTCACTTGTAAAATCCCACCTCTTGCCATGTAACGTACCCTCCAACATTTCCCAAGTGTGAACACAGGTACACTCACAGCTGCTGTGTCTATGTAACCGTTAAATGCATGCTCTTTGTCAGTACTGATCTGATAAAGGCCAAACCCCACACAGCATCAAGAAGGATCATAATCTTAATCATAATTTCTTTATATTTGTTTCTGTCCTGTAAAATCATTCTCAATACACTGTATGTTTGTGATCATTCCTGTGCCTGAGTTTCTCTCTGTTACTTGTAGAAGGAACCCAGCAGAACTTCCCTTTTTTCTGAAAAAAGTACAAAATACTACTGCAGTTTTTTTTTTATGTACAAGACACATAAATAAGTACTATACCTTCTAAAAAGAAAAAAAAATGCATGGTTGGAGATTGTGATATAATGGTGGAATATTGTACTAATCTCATACCTGGTATCAGTGCATTTGTGTTTTAATATATAACAATAGTGTTTTGTGTCCAAGACCAATGTTTTTTGAACCTAGCAACTGTCCTGGTTATTTCCACTGTGATAAAGTTGTCTGTGTGAACAAGCCCTAGAGTTCCATTTACCTGCACAATCAGTGGAGCTCTGCAGGCTCAGGCATCATACTGCTTACAACAGTCCTCTTACCTGAGAGCCCCTTTCACACGGGTGATGCTGTATTGCATGGAAGGTCATATGCTTGACTATGGTGCCCTCAGGAGTCCAGTAAAGCTGCTGTAAGGAGAGTCTGCACAGTGGCTGATGAGCATACCTGGGAACTCTCCGGTTTTGCCCCGGAGACTCCGGATTTCACACTGAATTACCGGGTCTCCGGGGCAATGTGTGGATTGCCGGGTGGACAGAGTTTAAATAGAAACTCTGCCCACTTGTGCTCCGTCCCGCCCGGTTCCTCCCACTCCCCGCCCTCTTAGATACATTTTTCAGGTATTTTTTGTTTTTTTCTTTTGCCCCGCCCCCCTCCGCGGCTAAGCCCCGCCCCTTTTATGACGCGAATCGCGTCATTTTCATCCCGGGTCGGCACTGACAGGGTTACCCTCCGGGTAACCCTGTTTTAAAAGTTCCCAGGTATGCTGATGAGGCTTCCGTGGACTGGTCTGAAGACGTCTCTCCTGTGGTCTGGATCGGTTGTGGAACACAGGAGAGGCAAGTCAGCTACAGACCACAAAACTGTTGCAGGGGCTGCAAAAGTACAGTCGCAAGTCTGAACAAGCACTTGGAGATTTTGGCCTGGATTACATTGCATTAACATTAACAAGAGTTTTATCTACTGTAGACTTCAGTGATAACAATTATCAATTGTACAGAGTATTTATTTAGCATGGTAGAGATAAGAATAGTAAACAAAAGCAAATCAAACAAAAATATAGCATAACCTCTGACTGTGCTTTTTTTACAGGTACAATAATTTTTATGCACTTTTGCACCTTATAAAACAGCATGAGCAGTCTGTACCTTTTCCAGCACAGAAAGAAGGGAAAGTTCTGGGTTCATTCTGTAGTTGGACGGTATGATACTGCAATCAGAAACAAATTAGCAGGTGAGGTAACCAAGGCCTGCTTCATTTTATACAAGATCATGCCATAGCTTTCAATGCACTCTTACATCGATTCCTAGGATAAGAGATGTACAAAGCCGTTCCTGGCATAGTACACCACCAGCTGGGTTTGAAGTTACAGAGGCTTGGCGAATGTTTGGTAATGGGATGTTTCAGAGGTAGGGAGTAGCGAGGGAAAAAGCCTTCACTCGCAATACAGCAATCAAGGTTAAAAGAGCAGAAAGCCATCAGCAATGCGTAGCACAGAGTACATGCAGGTATATGGGGGGGTTAATCAAGAATGAGATGTAGTATGTGGATGTGTGTTGGAAGACCTTGAAGGTAATGAGGATTTTGGCTGTTACATGTTTCATTATGGGAAACTACCACAAGGTTTTAGTAGTAAATACTGTTCTGGAGTAGAGGAGGAATATTCTGGTGGCCGAGTTAAGAAGAAATTGAAGAGGTAAGATATTGTCAACTCTTGCATTAAAGGAACATGCGCTAAAATATAAGTTGTTGTTTGGAATAGGTTGTTCTAATGGAGGATTGGGCAATACAATGTCGTCCAACTGCTGAGGACTACAATTCCTGTCATCCCTGGCCAGCCAGCGTTGTATAGTAGTCCACAACACCTGATGTGTCACAGGTTTCCCAGCCATGTTGTAATATGTACAGATATACATACATATAAATATTTACATACCTCAAGAGATTATAACATACGGTACTGAATTCTGAATAGGGGGATGGTTCTCCTTTACATTTGTCACTTCCTGGTCAATGTACTGTGTAGGTGAGAAGAGCAAAATAAAATTGCTACCACTGTACTGCTAAAAAGTCTACACACTATCAGTATATCAAGTTATTTCATGATGTGTCATTTTTAAAAATATATCTGTGAATATTAAATTATGTTTTTTCATATGATAGCAAATTTCATGTTCTAGTTCAGGTTTTAATGGATTAGTTATCCTGTATTTAGGAGGGGAGCTGGCTAAAGCCTGCCCTGGTGTACGTGAGTACTGTGATTTAAAACCCTTTGTCTATATTTCATAAATTCTCTTATTCAGCAGTGCTACTAATTGATGGAACCAAAGCTCCAGGAGAGTGTGACTTTTGCACAGCATAGTATAGTCCATAATGTGTGGATACCTAGGACCTTGTTCATCAGCAGGCACAGTTCTCAAGCAAACCAAAAACCATAAGGCTGGAATGGAAATTCAGACTTCCCCAGATGGGAATGCAGTGTACGGGGAGGGGAAGCAAGTCATAGGGAGGGTTGATTCAGACAGGAAGTGTGTGTGATAATGGAATAGTAAAGGGATAGGCCTTAAAAGGGTTGGTGACAGGAAGTGGGGCTGCTTTTTGGGGAGGAAGAGACGAAAAAGTATAGCATCTCTCCTTCCCGTCCTATTATGGTGTGTTTGTGTGGTGTTTGGTTGTGTGTAATGGTGGGGTGGATGTGGTAAAGTTAGGGGATTTTATCCTCTGGTGGAAGCACTTTGGGAGTTTGTCCCGGACTTAGGTCGCAGGTTGGGGACGTTACCCATTGACACAAAAGTGGATGGCCTGGGGTGATTCCTTGGAAGACAGCTGTAAGTGCTGAAGAGTGGTGGAGTCAGTTGTAGTGCTGAAGAATGTGGTGATTCTAGCATGAGCCTGTGCAATTTGGCCATGCTAGGTTTCAAAGAATGTGGATTGGCAAGGACTATCGGTTAATGATCATAGCTGGGAAGTCTCCGGTTCCCCCCCCCCCCCCCCCCCCGAAGACTCCGGTTTTGACTCTGAATTACCGGGTCTCCAGGGCAGAGTCTAGTTCTACAGATGTGGGAAGTTTCTGATGAAACTCTGCCCACTTATGCTACATCCCACCCTGTTCCTCCCCCTCCCTACCCTCTTCCTTCCCCAGTCTATTCTAGTTCTTTTTTTGTTTGTTTTAAAAGTCCCACCCCCCATTCACAATTAAGCACTGCCCCTTTTATGACACACATCTCGTCATTTCTCTCCACTCATTGGCACCACAGGGCTCCACTCCGGGGAGCTCAGACCAAGAAGTTCCCTGGTGTTTTAATGATTGACTATTGATTAATTATTATTATGGTTGAATAATAATACCGTGATTGAAAGTAATTAAATAAAGCTGTGATCTATTTTCCCCAAAAGATGCCTGTCCATCTATTTTATGGATCATAACCTCTCCTTATGACATGTAAATTCCCATTGATTTGAGACAGGTACTATCTTTGAAGCAAAACAACTGCATCATAGGGGTGATGAAAATTCCCATTGATTTGAAAGGGGTTTTTAACCCCATGAAAAAGTGATATCTCCAACGCATTGCAAAGCAATAAGTTGGAGACCATTCTAGCATACAAGGGGTTAAAAGTCCATTTCATATCAATGGAAATTTTCATATCCACCTCCATGATACAGTTGTTTTGCTTCAAATATTGCACCTGACTAGCTTGATAAATCCTTAACGTGTGAGTTTAAGGCCTAGTTCATATGACTTTGATGAAACAACTTTATTGCTAAGTGTTGCTGCAGTACAAGATTGCAATTAAAAATCATTGTAGCAGTATGTCACCCATGTGAACCAACACTTGCTGCAGCAAAGTTGCCCATGTGATCTAGTCCTACATTAAAATAATCCTATAAACTGTCATAAGTCTCTTTACAGAAATGGCAAATGCAGGCTTCGTACTAAGTTACCATGTAACAGCATTACAAAACTGTAGTACTTAATAATCGTCAAAAATATGTAAACACACATTTACAAATAAAAAAAAAAAAAACTAAGGCTAAATAAATTTACTTTTCATTTCTATGGAGAATTTAGGAATTGGTTTTGCTGATCAGTAAGTATAATGTATACACAGAGTGATCACATGTAATTGATGTGTGAAAGCTTTGCTTTTCTCTGAGGTACAAGCTGCAGTCTGGTTAATTTCCATGATGTAATCTGCCCTTCCAGGATATAATTACCTGATTTACTTGATTGCCTTCTGGGATATTGTTTCTGTTCCATTTTTTTCCAATTCACTTAAAATTGTTTATACTGTGGCAAACTGCTAATTGTATCAAGGGCTTGCTAATACCCTTGAAGCAATCTACTATCTCACTTCCAGACACTATCATTCCACTCTCCAGTGGTGCTGGGTAATAGGTTGAATATTCACTCATGTAAGAGTACCCCTCTTCCCTTACTTTCTTGGTTTCACCCTTCTCCTATTTTTGAATGCTTCCTTAGTCTCTCTGCTCATTTCTTTCCTTTTACTTTTTTTAGTTTCCTTTTTTTATTTTATTTTCCTGTGTTTCCTTTCCTTTTTTCCTTTATCCTTTTTTCACTCTCATTTGGCTTTCTTCCTCTTCCACTGTCTTCTTTCACTACATCTAATATCTCTTCCCTCTCTCCCCTATTCCCATTCATTTCTTTCCTTGTCTCTTCCCAGTCAGATGACCCAATACTAAGTTCGACACAGAAATTAACTTCCAAAACATCTGTAAATGTCAGTGTTGAGTTTGCAGAAGTGGTTTAAATAAACTGTTCTTAAAATTTTCCACGTTTCCCCCAGTCTTCCTTAGAAATGCGATAATGGTAAGGGTAGAAGAAAGAGGGACTTTGATCCTCAGGATCACACTATAAAACATTGATTGTCAGCCTAGACTTTGCCTGGAAATTATGTGATTAAAGCTTAGAGTTTGGAAATTGCTCTGTGATTATTGGATTTTTTCATATACCACATCATGTTGACAAAGTCGTGGTTTGCTACTTTGTGGCATCAGTATGGAAATGTGTCCAATAAAGAGCAGTGTTTCTTCTCATCCCAAAAAGGTTTGAGATTTCACCCTCATACTTAGAACTTGAGAGAACTGGGACTTAGTCACCAAGCTAAAAAGCTGCAGTTCTGTAGCAAACTGACTGCATCATAGGGTTGAATTAAATATTCCACAAATTCACATATATTTAAATGAGTCTTTGAACTTCTGGAATGCTATAGAGGTCTCCAAAGATGTGCTAAACAATGCTTTATTCTAGGGGTTAGTAGCCCTGTTTAAAGCAGAACTACCACCCTATATAAAGTCACCCCCAGTTATTAGACATATGGCGACTAGCTTCTTAATAGTGCTGTCATCTCACACAAGTAGCCAGTTCTGAAGTAATCCTTATTCTTCGAAGATGACCGCCAGGCTTCTTGCTTTAGAGCCGTCTGCGCAATCAGTCCCTTCCGGTGCCTTAAGGCACCATGCAATGCCTCCTAGAGGAGACCGGGACGGACAGTGCAGGTGCGCAGGTGTCTCTAAGCCAAGATCTCTGAGTGCAAGCCTGGCTTCTGGTATTCGAAGAAAGATTGCTTCAGAACCGGCTACTTGTGTGAGGTAATATTAAGAAGCTAGTCGCCATATGCCTAATTATTTAAGGACAACTTTATGTAGGGTGGCGGTTCCGCTTTAAATCACTGGGAATTTTCATTGCCCCTCCCCCTCATGTTGCAGTGGGCTTGCTGCAGAATTGCACCAATTTCTTTGAGGGATAAGATTCCATGGGCCTTAATCAGGAAGCTAAAGAGGTGACAGGGCCAATCAAAAGGCACAAATATTTTATTTAAGTCTCCCTTTATTTAATATCTTAATGGCCTGACATTTTACAGTGGAGCTGTTGCGACACCATCCTGTGGAAGTTTTTGGTCAACTGAGCAGAGCTTTACAAGGATGCTGTAGCAACAACACCATACCTGTGAACTTTTTAAATAGGCTCACCCTGGCATCTTTGAAATATTAATTAAGAACATAGATTCTAGGTGCTATGCTAATGTTTGCTCTAACCCACAGTTGATCCAATCAGTCACATTCTACAATTTTGAGATATCACTTTTTAAAGACTCACAAGATGAGCACGACTTCTCTTTCTGCCTTTCTGGTACAAATTCCACTAATCTAGACATTGAATGAGCAGTAAATTAGTGTAAATCATATACTAGGAAACACTGAACTCTCCCACTCTGAGATTTTGTCCAAAATCTTTAATCACAGTATCAAAACAAATCTAGTTTGAACTGCAACTGTAAGTTTTGCATAAAATACTTCTCAACAGTGGGAGTACCCTTGTTTTGCTTAGGAGGATAAACCCCTACTATATATATATAATATTATATGTGTGTATATAATATATACTTTATTTTTTTATAATTATTTTACATATTAGGTGTTATTATCCCTTTAAGCTTCTCTATCCAATCTCAGAATGTCCATTATTATTTGTACTTCATTAAGCCACCAATTGAGTTTGTTCTATTTTTATGATGATCTAGAACAAGATGCATGGCAGCAGGAAGGGAGAGAGATTCCACTGTCCAGCCACACGCACTAACACTCCAGCTTTGTTCCACCGGTAGTCACAGATCCACATGTACACTGTTTGTTTTTTCCAGTGTCCCATTGTTGGTCACACATCCACACACATAGAGTTTCAGACCCATATAGAAGGCTGAGGAAGGAGGAACACCGGGAGAAACAGCAGATGTGGGCAGAGTTTCAATAGAAACTCCCCATATCTGGAGGAATCAGCTTCTGCCCCGGAGACCCGGTAAAGCTCTGTCAAAACCTGAGTCTCCGGGGCAAATCCGGAGAGTTTCCAGGTATAATTCCAGCCTATTTCAGTCTCTACGGTTAGTGACAGAGACACACATACATTGCCTGACACTTCAGCCATGTTCCACTGCCTGCCACCCCAGCCTTGTTCCAATATTCTTTGGTAATCGCTGAGCTAAACAGATGCTGTTTGCTTCCCCATCCTTGTTCCACATTCCACTGGTAGTTACAAACTCGCCAGCACTGAATGACACACTTCCCAGTGACTCTCAATTGGAGAGGCCAGAAGTAACAGTTTACAAAGGGACAGTACGAACACACATTCCACCCAGCTCACATACAGCCACACCAGACACGGAGGAGACCCTCAGAGCACAGGGAACAGCCTTACAATGGCTGGGGTGGGGAAGACACTCTTGGGACATGGTGAGGAGACTGGGTGTGGGATACTGTGGAGTGGAACTGAGGAATTAACCCTTTGAGTGCCAGTGAGGTATCTAACACATTCCTGCCCAGTGAATTGGACATCCCTCTGAATTAAGATGTTATCTTTTGGAACAAGGAGCAAGAGGAAAATAAATTGAGGCCATGAGGCTGGTAAGGAGGTAAGAATGGTTATTAGGAGGTGTTAGTAACTAGACTGCAATTTGCCCCTTTAGACTTTAGTCATGCCTCCTGTTGATGAAATACACACAAACAATATTTTGACAAAAACTAAAGAAGCCCTAGATCACAAGTGCTCATTAGCATGTGTTTTAATTCAAGTTGAAATAGAGTGTAGTGAAAGCAAGTTGCAAGCCGTGGATGGGTAAAGCCTTCCAGCAGGCATGTTTCGAGCTTTGGGGTGAGCTGGCACAGATAGAGGAGAGCTCTTTGTTTTCCTGCTTCTCTTTAGTACCTTTCTTTTCCCAGATCAGACAGCTGCAGATATATACAATTAAAGATCTGATAAGAAACTACAAATCCTATATAATAATTCGCTAAGATGTTTGTCAGAAGCCGTCATGCTCAGTACAGACTGCCCGCGCTGCAGTCATGTGCAGTACAGACTGCCTGAATGCACCGCGGCTGATACGAGCAGGGCGCTCCGAATTCGGATCGGAGTCCTCTCTGCGCACCTTTGGTCCCAGGTAGGTGCGCAGAGAGGACTATGGTCCAAATTTGGAGCTCCCCACTCCGTATCAGTTATGGCACGTTCAGGCAGTCTGTACTGCACAGCACTGCAGCGCGAACAGTGAGCAGAGAGGCTCCGGACACCAGCCAAGGCTGCTGGGTGGCTCATGTACATGGGCTTTTAAACTAGTTAAATAGTAATCTGCCCATTATTTTTGATAAAGCATCTTTATTTCCGTGAAACAAGTAAAATTTAGGGCTAAGTATGGGAAATCTCTCCATATGCTTTCCTGTCAGGTACCTTGTCCTGACCACAATTTTTGTGAGTACATTTCCATCATCCGTAATCTATATTTAAGTCATTATAGGGTTTGAACTATTGGCGTCCCTCTACCTTCTTGCTTTTGTAAATTATCATCAATACGTGCCATCTCAACAGGTCTCATCCTGTAGTTCTGCCTGGGATAATTGTGAGCCTTGGTGTCTTAGCTAGAGAGCCAATCAAGTATCAGAAATGTGACCCCTGTGGTGGTCAGGCTGGTCCAACAAGATGAATGGGACTGTGAGACTTTGAAGGCCCAGGATCCATCAGTTCTGCTTAGCAGCTAACATTAAATCTGTATCTACTATTAACTATACCAATAACCTCAATAATGTGTCTTCATTCTCACCAGTAAGTATTTTTTTAGAATACATATACATACATACATACATACATACACTTAAAAAAAAAAAAAAATAGCCTAAATGAGTGAAATGTTGCACCAGAGTCATCATATAAAATCCCCTGATTTCCGATACTATTATCCCTTTGAAAATGTGTGTGTGCGCACGTGTTTGTGTGTGAACATGTGTGCGTACGTGTTTTTGTGTGAACATGTGTGCGTTTCTGCCTTCTGGCATTCTTAATCTTTTTAACAAATTAAACAAATACATTCCTAGGATTAAGTTCCACTATAAAGGTTCTATACTTCATTATAGCATCTGTAAAAAGTGTATGTCTGTTTTCTGAGGTGTAAAATGATATGACATATATCATATTCCATTTGATCTATCAGGGTTCTCTATTTTGCCTTTTTTGGGGCTCACCGATTCCCATTACCATAGCAGTTTTGATTCATGTCTCAGAAATCATAATGCTGTTTTTCCTGTAAATGGTCTGAGGTAAGAGAACATCCTTTCTGAACATAAAAGCTGTGGGTATTAATCTCAGTAAATTAACCTCCTTAACTTTGTCTCATTACAAAAGTAAAATAAGAATTTTAATGAAATAAACTGAAAATATATTATATTTAAAATGATATAACTCTGTTTAATTTTTACATGTTAGTGTTCCTCGAATCAGTGATGATTTTCATTTGTCCCATGTGGTGCTGTTGGTTTACTCCATACCACACTTCTTTAACTTCCTTAATAATACCATTATTAAATCTTAAAAATAAGACAAGGTTACCACTTGGAATAGAGTCTCCCTGCAGTATGTGCTGTATGTTTCCCAGTATTGTTTGAGAACCAATTATTCCATCAGAATGAGCCCTATGGATGTTATATTTATGCTTGCATTTTTAGTATGTTTGGCTGAGAACATATTTTAAGTTGTGTTTAGGTGTCATTTGAACAAAACCTCTATTAATGATGGGTTGGCGGTTGCACTTCACATAATGGTCTACTGCTGTGTTCCAAGTCATCCTTGGAGCATTTACATGTCATTGATATTCAGTGTGGGCAGCTCCAAACTGTTTGAATTTTTATAGAGCAGAAAGGTAGTTTTGATATCAATTCAGAGATGGAATCCGTAAGGTGACCTCGGAAATGAGACTGGCAAATCTCCCAGTGTCTCATAAAGTTCTGCAGGGAGGCAGACACATACACTATAAGAGGGAAATAATTGCTGGATCTTAGCAAGAGGAGATCATTCCATACCAATCCATCATTTATCAAACCAACAACTGTTCTTTCAGTTCATTGGGGAGCTTCTTACTCACAAATCGTTATGTCAGATTAAGCTCTGGCATAATACATTCACGTGGTGGGTGCTGCCTTGTTCAACTCCCCTACTTTAACAGGAATTTATCTATAACTGGTCTAAGATTCATAAAATATGAGTACACTGATCATTTCATTTTATCCCAAAAGGCAAAGATTTTATCCTTTTCTTTACAATAAAACCTGATAACGGAATAACCTGTCTAGCATTCAAGGGATTAAAAGCTCATTTATAACCTTGGATATTTTTATTGGTACTGTATGGTGCATTTGGATTTCTTCAGAACTGCTCCTATTTCTTTCTGCATATAACCATGTTGTCTAATATTCAGTGCATCTTAGCAAAAGAAAAAAGATATGATGACTGGGTGTCATGGCGTTTTGTAAAATGCATATATGTAGATCTGTAAGTGTGAACCTTTTTGTTTCCTTTTACAACTGTGATCGTCCTGTGAGTTGTAGTCCCAACAGCAGATGGAGTGTCATAAGTTTAACACTTATGCTGTAGTGCTGTACTGGTTACTTAGCAGCCCAGCAGTATGCATCTTTAATATATCAGAGGAGGAAAAATCCCAGGAGTTATAATTAAGAGGTGTTACTTTTCATTTAACTGGAAGAGGTTGGCAATGCTAGTCGTGTCTGTTATTGCTTTTTTTAGCAGCTACATTTTCTTTCTTTCTTTCCTTTTCTCTTTTCTTTTTTTTCTTTCCTTTTCTTTTTCTTCATTTCTTAGTAGCACTTCTTCTAATCACACAGTAAAGTAAGATAAAATACCAAAGCCTGTAAGGCATCTTCATTTGGAAGTGTTAGGTACCTGCCAGTGCATCATGTGCAGATGTTTTTATGATGAAGTGCTTGGAGGATACTGATGGCACCCTGTGTGAATTCCGGAGGAGACTACAGGATGCCAGGAAGAGTTGACATGTACAGAATTGAGAAACCATGGGGCTTCTTTGCCATGTCATCTTTGAAGTTTTGAGCTAGTCGTTTTTCCTGTAAGACTGCACTTCTTTATTGCAGCCTGGGATACATCCTTGTTCTAGCGAGTCAACATACACTGTGTACCGAGTTTTAGCTCTTTGCTTGTTTGTCTTCATAATACTTTGCATTAGATTATGCCAATACCCAAACAAGCTGTTTGTCTGTTTATGAGGCCATGTCATTTAGAGAACTGAGATTTTCCAGTCTGCAGTAAAAAGAGTTTGCACCCAGCATTGTGCAGTGCTTTTGAATACTGTATGTTTCCAAAATCATTTGCCAGTAATCTGGCTATTATAGCGACCGTTATATCACAACCTTGTAAATCTGCTGAGGGGTATATATATTTAGGGCATGCACAACACCACAGGAGTAGCTTGTAGAAGTGCCAATTCATGACACCATATTTTGACCGTTTGGATGCTAGACATGTATCCAACACATGGCTAAGTTAAGTTTTTTTGTTGTCCAGTCATGCTTAACATCTACATCATGGTTGGACAACCTGAGGACATCTACGTCTGAGGACTTCCATTGGATAGCTGGTGATGATGGGAATTATATTCCTCAACAACTGGGACTTGCGTTGTCCGTCCTTGACTAAGACAATATTTTCTCCTGTATAGAGAGGAAAAGTGAACTATATTTTAAGTAGACAAAAAAAAAAATGTTAAAAATAATGATTTGGGTTAGAGGGCTATTTATTTCAAAGTGATGTGTTCAGAGCTGAACTTTAACAGTATATGACTCTCTGATTTCTGTCCGATAGAAGTTTGGCTTCTTGGAACTCCAGAGTTCCCAGAAGTATGAGTGGTGTAAGTGTAAGTAATCATGGAAAGAGGAGCAATGTGTGGTGGAAGAAAGTGTTTTTGTGCATCTGTAATTACAAGTGGTCATGTGAAAGACCAAAACATTTCAGTTTGATTTCCGTGGTAATAATAATGAACCTGCCGTCTTATAGAAGAAACATACCCCCTTATAGAAAAAAAACAATAATTGTCAGATACAATTACCTGCAAAATGTTATGGCCTCGCTAGTATCCAAGGGGTAATGGGATGGATTGATAGGGTTCCCTGGGGATTTCATTTGAAACAAAAGGATTAAACCACAGCAAAAACATAAATCCCACTGACATCACAAATAAGCTATAGTACTTTCTCTGATATCAGGGGTATTTTCACCTTCCACAATTTGCATTTATGTAAAATAATTTTGATGAGCAATGGACTGGATTCAGCTGCAGATGATAAATCTATGTTTTGGCATCCATTTCATAAAAGCATATTAAGGAATTAGAGTAATGCTTTAAGGACCAGAGGGTCATATCTCATTGCTTCGCTCTCTGTTGCACATACCATACCATTAGTCTATAAAAGGTTAACCAAGTGATTATAGCCCAATACATTTGTATCTAAGAATTGTTATCAAAACCTGGTGAAGTCAAAAACTATTAAAAAAAAATGTATGAATCAAAATACTTCTATGATGTCTATTGCAATCTGTATTACATGCAGAACAGTGATAACCTTGAGTCATTTTCCATGGACAACATGCAGAACGCTGACAAATGGAATGCACTTTGATTCAAGTGTGTTTTATCATGAAACAGACAAGCTAGGCCTTGGATAGCCAATTGATGGATCTCCAGCTGTTAGGGGACTATAATTGACTTCCCCTGCTATCCACTTTGCACCTTCATTCCACCTCGAACAGTATGCTGTCTCAAGACTTGGTGGACTATACATTCTTTCTATACTACTCAGTCATGTCATTATTTCCCTGACTCTGAAGGGCGTATTCACTTTATCTTTTATTGATTCTTTTGTTGTCAGTGCACATCTTAAGTGCAGATATCCTGTTATTGGATTGCAGTGTCTTGCTCATGCTTTGAATTTGTGATTAGAAGTACAATATTTTTTCGGGGAGTAAATTCTTGCAGGCATCAGGCATTATTTTTTATTTTGAAACTGCTAGTCACTTGATTGTTATCGCCACTAATTTCTAGCTTTTATCACTCTGTAGCACATAATAGCATGGTGAATATTGTATGTTTATAGAATATGAACAACATGTTTTTGTGTTATTTTGAAATCTAGAAGAACTATATATTTGTGTATTTGTAACCTTCATTATTGACAAATGACATATCACATGTTAGAAGTGGCCTAGAAATTCCAGATTGTGTGATAAGGGTGCCCAGAGCAAAGAAAAAAAGCTTGAGAACCACTGGGTTAATGTGGCCAGAGAAAGCAGTTGCCTAGGAGCTCCTCATTGACAGATACTGCTGGCTGCAAATGTCCACTCCCACAGGCAACACTAAACCCACCCAGCTCTAAATTTGATGATAATAGTAATTGTAGTCCAAGAACAACTACAACAACAAACATATCTAATTATTGGTCTGTTAAAGGGATAGTAATACTTAAAATGTAAAAAAAAATATATATGTTGTAGGGTTTATCCCCCTGAGTAAAACAAGAGTACTCCCACCGCTGAAAGGTGTTTCATTCAAAAGTTATTAATTTTCAAAGTTGAATTTTTTAGGTGCAATATCACAGTGGCCTGAAATTGTACAGTGGCGCTGTTGCTGCACCATCCGATGGAGATTTATGGTCCCGAGTCCAGAGCTGTCCATAGGATCGTGTAGCAACAGCGCCACTTTATAATTTCAGGCCACTGTGATATCGCACCTAAAAAATTCAACTTTGAAAATTAATAACTTTTGAATGAAACACCTTTCAGCAGTGGGAGTACTCTTGTTTTACTCAGGGGGGTAAACCCTACAACATATTTTTTTTTTACATTTTAAGTATTACTATCCCTTTAAAGCTTTGGCTTCCTTTGTTTTGATAAGGGGCAGTAGAGTTCACATTGGGCTTTTGGGCTCTTAGAAACCCCCTCTCAGTTTACGGACTAGAAAAGGTCATGAGTGAAAAAAGGATTTACCGTAGGGCAGATGATTCTTGGAATCATTTTCTAGGGCAGCCTGAAGTATAAATGCAAGCCTACTAACAGTGATTTGAGAAGCAGAACAGCAAGCATCTTGTACCATGATTTGTGACTTCAAAGCTGTTACATCTGTCTGAACTACTTACTCCTCTTCCTACAATGTACACAGAGAGAGATAGCTTTGTCCTTACCTATTTCTGAGATTAAATTTCTTGGGTAACTATTATATATCTACAATGTGAAATGAATCACATCAGAAAAAGTAGAAGAAATTAGTAAGAACAACATGCCCTCGTACTCCCCTTTTTCTTGTCTTGATTCTTCAAAGGTTTTAAGCCTGCACTTTGCTGATTGGGCCACGTAAGGGTCAGCTATCATGAAATCAGCAGGCCATGGACATGAGCATGTGAAGTGCTTCTGCCATTGACCTTGGTCCACCTCAATATTTCCACTGAGAGTTACTGACAGTTCAAGTACAGTACAGCCAACTGCACGGCCTAATAAGGTTGTATAATTTTGATATAACAGCCTAGCTCTGTTGTACTATTAAAGGTTTAAAATATTAATGCTCATTAATGGTGTCATTCAGCCACTTTATATGATTAGTTTTAAGCCTCTCTTGGGCCAAAAAGAAGGGGGATTTTTAATGAAATGTTCCCTGCACATCTGACCTGCTGTATTACTGCATGAATGCCATTTTTATGAGGCAGGTTTATAGCATTCATTACTCTGCTCTTTGAGCCACTTCATGGCTGCTGTAATTTTTAAAGAAGAGATAAAAATAAGTCAGTTCGTTCCTTGCAGTCAAGACACTCTGCATTCTGGCTTTGACCTTTAAGCTGTCATGCATGGATTAATCACATTTCTTGTGAAGATTGTATTCAACTTAATATGAGCTGCAGAGTGATTAGCTGACTCTGCCTGCTTGCCTTGTGTTAAGGTGGATTGTCAGTGGTGACAGAATCCATGTTCTTTTCGCATACTGTATCCACTTCTTCTCTTTCATACCTCCTTATCAGATATCTAGGCTTGGGTAACATGAGGTTCTCCAACTGTTGTTGGACTAAATCTCCCATCGACAATGTATAAAGTGGAAATGACCAACGACACCCTAAAGAAAAATAGAAATGACCATTGATTTAGATGGGGCTTGTGTCCTCTTGAATGCTAGGTAGGTCTCCAGTGCATTGTGTTGCAATCAGCTGAATATACTTTCGTGTAAGGTGTACTCTCGTCACCACTTTTTTTCTGTGCACACTTTTTCAAGCAGCCATTACCTATATATAAGATACTGAATGACTAGAATGACCCTGCGCTGTGCCAGGCACGCCACGTACAAAGGAGAATGCATAGCTTTCCTGAGGTCCTAAAACTTGTGACATTTCGTGACTCAGTGATGAGTGAAAGAAAATAAATAAAGCAGAAACATGAAAATACCATTGTGAAGCCTCTAGCTGCCTAAGACCATGAAGCTGCATTACCACACAGTGATGGGACAATGTGATGGAAATGTTTAACCCTTTGAGGGTTGCCTGATGCTTTGTAATGCACTGATCTCTCACTGGCATTTAAAGCATTAAGGTTTTGTTATTAAAAGGGAAGATACCAAACCACAGAGGGGGATGCTTTATCTGTGAAGCTCTTAATCTGATATGGGGGGGGGGGTCAAAACTTTAACCCTTTATTAGCACCTCTTAGTACCCTGCTGCAGTATGAAATGTAGACAATTCAGTTTCAGGCACAAATGGTAGAAGTGTGCACTCCCCTAACGTAAAACATCCCATTCACATTCGCTTAAAACATGTGACAACGGCATCTGCCTCTCATGTACACTTCCAAGTAAGGCCAGAGACCATGCAATATCAAGTAGCAGCTTCTCCTGGGGATCATGTCTGATGTTGAGCTTCATGGTGTTCCCTAGTATCTACACAAGGACAGCATATGAAGTGGTGGGTGTGTTCTGTGCCAAACATTTCAATGACAGTGGAACATCCCTGTTCAACCATCTATAAATATATGTATGGTGGTTTAAGACCTGAAAACACATTGATCCACTTGGTTAGACATAATTGTTGCAAAGTAAACATGTATCTACAGTGTCTACTTATCTCTTTTTTCTTGTGTTACAGAGCTCATATAGGCAGGGTCACAATTCAGAACAGGTGACCCAAGTACTTAAACTAGAATGAGGTCAGACTGCCCATTTTATTCAACATTCTGTGGCATCATTTTGGAGTAACTGCATTTTGGGAATGTCTTGTCCCTTATATGTATTTCAGAAGATTCTTATTTTGTTGCAGTGCCATTTCCATGGTGGCTGACATGACTGTTGTTGACAGTTTTTTTCAAACTGAAACTGGCAGGATGCACATATCTGTGGTCCTTACAGGATTAAGCAGCCTCATGAACTCTGTCTGCTGCAGTTTAAAACGCTGCAAGCAACTGTCATGTTTGCCTCCAGAGACATGAAAGTCTAATTTTAACAAGATCCATGACTGAGGAATGAGTCCTTAATAAATGCAGATGTTCAGTATTACTCACCAATTGTAGAAGATTTGTAAGGTATGAAAAAGTTCTGATATGTTCTTATATTGATGTCCCATAACACACAATTCCTCTGGCACAGTGAATATCGGCCATGGTGTTTCTCCTCTCTTCTAGCTTGGTCCATGACCAGGTTTACAGTGTCTGAGCAGGGACAGTCTTCTTTCCTGCTCAGTCGAGTGCAGCTCTACTACTGCTGTACCAAATAGGGATTTCCTTTTTTTTTTTTTTTTTTTTAACTCTTCTTGGGTCGTAAAGGATTATATTCCATTCAGTAGGGCATACTATTGCCTGTACTTCGGTTATTGGGGTATTTCATTTCTCTCCCATGGTGCAATTGGTTTGCTCCAAAATTGCACCTATCTAGCTTATTGAATTGCCCCTTACATCTATAAATTTACTTGCCTGGTTTTTGTACTTCTCAGTTGTTGTATCTGTTTATTATTTATGTCACTTGCTTATTTGCTTTTTATACTACACATGCTATAACCCTGAGTGCCAGAGGGATGCTTTGCCATGTGATGAATACCTTTTTATGGCACTCAGAGTGTTAAATCAGTGGTGTGGCTTTCACGCTGTTACTCTGCTACAAATGCCATCATTCTCAGCCAACCTTGGCTGGCTGAGGGTAATGGGACTTGTAGTCCAAGAGCAGCTGGAGATCTGCAGTTTGCCCACTCCCGCTTTATTCTCATTGTTGTGCTTTGATGAGCCGCTAGGTCTGTGTGCATTTCTGCTTTATTTATTGAGGTCATGGCTAGGTTAATTCAGTACAGAAATTATTAAGTATTCACATTGTCGAGGATGCTTTGTGCAGTAAATATTCAATTGATTTAATTGATCTAAATTTGAATTTAATTATGGTCTACTACCTTGGATGAAGCATCCTCAGATTACAAACATAGAGAGACATTCTTTTTCCTCCCCTCCTTTTATAATGCAGAAAACTAAAGTTATTTTATGTATTGAAATAACACTCTCTGTAGTCCAGATAATATAAGGATTAATAGGAGCTGCTTTTTTTGTGAAACATTACTATCCCTTTAAGAAACCCTTAGGCCCCCAGTGGAATTGTTATTGGAGGCATTTCAGTTGTAGGTAAACAGATCTGTTTACGTTTAGTTTTCCTTTTCTTCCCTTCCTGTTTGTATAGAAAGGAGCCACGTGATATGTGTTGTGCAACCAGGATAGCCTCCATCTTCTCTGACATATGACCACAGAATTAAAAAGCTTCTTTTATTTAAATCAGGGACTCCTTGAATGCTAAGGAAGGGTCCCTTGAATGTGGAGGCCCCCACTGAATGCTTTGTACACCCAGACATTAAAGTTCTTCTGGTAGGTTTTTCCAGAAATCAAATAATTATGAAGGAGCTATATTTGCTCTGTGTCCAATCCACGGCAATAGACTGTGGGTATTGACTCCGCCTCCCAGCTGGTAGGACCAATCAAATTATAAAAGCATCTGCTCCACCTCCCCACGCAAGTTATTTTGGTCCTACCAAGATGGCGGATGGAGGCAGTTTGCCTCTCTCTTCTTCTTTATTATTTTACCTTACTATGCAGTCTGCCTTAAACGAGGCTGGCATTACTTATTCTCATCTTGTGGCACGGATCAGATACCATTACTAACATATAGGGTCGCATGGATCCATGCAAATAGTTAAGTAGAACACATTGTGTTCCTCCCCTTTCCTCCCCGTTTCAGATGCTCCCACGAGGAACAGGTGCTCTGCAATAACGACTGCTTCTGCTGCAGCCAAACCGGAAATTCGGCTGCGTGTGCTCCTCTGCTGGAATGCAATCATGATGCAGCAGCATGAGGGCACCACAAGAGTAACGGGGACATCGCGGGCGGCTCTGTAAGTAAAATCTACTTTACCTTTTATGATATAGGGCTTTGCCACCTAAAATACAGATTTATAGCTTCTATTTATCTATACATATATGTCTTCATCTGATCTTATTCAAATTATGTTAATATGATAGTAAATCTCAGTCACTGAACCTCCCAAAGGAATGATCCTGCACTTAAATCGAGGGCTGGGTATACGTATGAGATGTCTCCTAAGATCCTGCTCAGCTTTGTCCGGTTTGTTGGTATAAAATCCCATACCAGTTTAAGAATATGGCTGACTACTTCAATGCAGGAATCAGCTTGAATAGGCAACGAGCATCTGGCCCTTTGAAGGCTCATCCCGTTTTGCCTGAGGGACAAGATGAAGGAAGTTCAGACCCTGGGTCTGTCTGAGATCCAAAAGGGTTTGAATTTGATACAGTCCTTATCGGATACAAGCAAGCAGCCCCTTTTTTTCAGTTCGCAGCTCCGGACAAGGTTTCATTTAATGCTGAATGGACTAATGGTCTACAGTGTACTGAATATCTCAGAGATATACCCTTTTCTGATGTAGATCAGCAACTTGGGCTGTTCCGCACTAGGTTGACGCAACTGTTGCACAGAATTACCAAAGGACCACTGTCATGCTGGAAGTTACAACTTTACTTGTCCCGAGGAATAAGAATGCAGACTGCGCTCTTAATAAAAACAGTTTGCAACCATAGGGCAGCTATAAATTCAGCCACTGCTATTACATGCTGGTTCTGCACGTTTTGCATAGAGTTGTCCTAATTTGGAGGACAAGGTCAAGATCATTGTTTATTAAAGTAAGGATCCTTCATTAAAGATGCAGTATCTCTCCAGAATCGCTACACTGGACAGTATCAGGTTTTAGCAAGATCTGCTTTGTCACTCTCTGCGTGACTAGTGCTGTGGATCCATGGCAGGATAGACCAGTATGAAATTTCGGCCAGTGAAACATATAGGGGTGGGATAAGACATGCGCCCAAGTTCAGCACATGCAAGTTCATCCCTATAGATCCCGAGGAAAGGGTCAGACCACAGCTCCAAACCTCGAATCACTAAGAATTTCCATAGAAAGCTGCAGTTCATAAGAAATTCCCACTGAAACAACATTGTCCCCATCTCCTTCTTCAGTTGAGGCAGACTGAAGGTCTTTTCAGGATGCCTGGACGGTGATTCGCTCAAACAGATGGCCCTTACAGCTCATGGTTATTAGGGGTGCTTTGGAGTTTTCACATGAAGTAAGGTGTGCTGTTTCCTGTTCAGCATATTCTTCTAAATACAGTCTTACATCATGTTCCAGAGCAACAGACGTTTCATGGAATTTATCTAATTCGTTTCTCTTTTCTGGAATCTTCTGAGGATTATGTTTGGTTCTGAATCTGAAGACAATATATTCCTTTTCTCTGATCCCAACATTCAATATGTAGACCATAACATCTACAGTCGTCCTATCCATCCTCAGGCATGCCTGACGGGAATTGATCTAAGAACCTATACTATTACATTCCAATAGACCTTCGCACCGGAAGTTACTTTGGTTACATATCTTCTGGAATCATTATTGGTATCAGACACTACCATCTGGGTTGGCTTCAGACAGAGTCTGTCTTCTTGCCAGGGCAACACTATGACAGAAGAGAAATTGGGTTATTTCTTACTGGGACGATATTTATCGATCAGTAAGGAGTCAAGACACAGGTCAATTTCCAGAATAAACTGACTTATGGAGAGGCTGCGGAGCCTAGGATGGATTATATCTCCTTCATAGAAGCTCAATTTTTCTTAAGTATAGAATCTCATACCGTTTGGGGATTTGCACCTCCTTTTAAGAGACGAGACAAGTTCGAATTCTAGTAAGTCACAGAATTTCTACACCCCCAGGTTCAAACTGCAAAGCTTTTATGACTGGTTTGAAACTTGTCTTCAGCAAATCTATTGTGCCCTGGGCAAGATCGCACAGCATACATTTGCAAAGATATGGATCCAGCCCTCCTAAAGAAGGGAATTAGTATGGGGGATCCATTATCCTAACCTGATGATAAGCAGATCCTTACTATAGCCTGTGCGGTGGATAGCATCCACAGTTGACAGCAGGGGCGAGACTGGAGAAGTATCTGGAACAAAACAGTAGCCGGTGAGATAGCTCAGTGGTAAAAACTCTGACGACAGAGCCCTCTCAAACCGCAAGGTTACAGGTTCAATTCCCGGCAGGGTCAACTGATCCCTTCATCTTACCGAGGTCAATAAAGGAGTACCATTGATTTGGTAATACTAACATCTATTAATCAGCAGCCAATTTGGTTAATTCCAACAGAGTGCACTTAAAGCTCTTTGAGTCCCACTGGAAAAAGGCGATATATAAATACTAGATGTAACCCAGGGGATTTAGAACTTCCAGGAGAACAGTCTACTTATCAATATTCTGGTATAGCTGGCTATCTGTTACTGAATGGATCTATGTGGTTCAAAGGTGAGGATTCATTCAGAGAACATCACAACGGTCTGCTATCTTTAAAGCAGGGATGAACAGAGTAACCCCCAACTAATTTGTGCTACATGGTCTTCATTGGGCCGAAGAAGATCTACTAACTTGAGAACATCAGACCTAACAGGACTTTCATCAGCCGGGTGGAATACCTCAGCAGAGAGAGAGAGAAAAATACAGATCATTTTATCCTTCAGATAAACAGAGGTCTCTCACAGGATTGTATAAACTATAGTTCTCATGGCTACAAGGGTACACCAGATATTGTCAATATCTAAGTCACTATGCATCACCACACAGCAACTCACGGTGGCAGTATGCTCTTGGGTTAAGCTGGGATTATATACTGACAATCCCAACAAACAATTCTCAGCGCTACTATACCAATTAAATCAAAATTAATTTTTATATATAAATAGCACAACTGTAATAAAACCTTTGATGAAACCTTTGAAGATCTTCTTTCAGTCCAAATAGCAGTGCAGCCCTCTCTTCTAGGCTTCTGGTCAAGCCCTTCTTTCTCACAGACAAATTCCCCCCCCAAAAAAAGAGAAAAAGGCGCACACAATCTAAATGCAGACTGTTTATAAAAATAATGTCCTTTATATAAAAAATTCCCTTCACCAAAGTGGGTTCTTGTTCTTTTATACTTCAGAAAACGATCACCTCCTTCACCGTGGAAAAAGCACCATTCAATAAAATAGGTTGCAAACTCACCTTTTACAGAGGCGAACCAGCCTCTAGGTGTATGAGCCTGTACTGGATAACCCCCAGTAGTGGTGTCTTAACGTCCTCTCCTTCTTTCCAACACACACGAATCTCCAATATCTCCTCCAATCCTCTCACCATAAAATAAAATTAATTCCTTATTCCCTCTATCTAGGGAAGGTGATATTTCTATAGGACACTATTGGGTTTAAAAGTTGGTGAATTATGGATGAAAAGAATATATATCTACCACAATATTTATTGATCCAATAAAAAATATATTTCAATAAAAATGAATTATCTGCACAGATATAGTTTTAAAATGCCTAAAACACTCGCCCTGATCTTCCTTTTGCACTTGCACCCAATAGTCTTACTCCTTCTGGGTTTGACCTTCCTTCCTTTAAACTGTAAGCTCTCCTGAGCTGGGCCATCTGATCATTCTGTTTTCAACAATCAATTTGTTCTATTTAATATCTCTGTATGCCTTTTTTAGTACAGCTCTGCGGTATTAGTTGGCGCTATAGAATATATTATATAATTCCTGACCTCTTATTATAAGGTCCCAATTTATTTTTTCCCATCCAGATTCAGCCTTCCTGAGTCTGATGCCTGAGGCTTAACAAAGTTTCTCGAGCCTGGGGTTTATCTAAGCCAGTTATTTACTCTAGTCTGGCTGACAGATGCTGACATTCCTCTTCTAATCTACTTGAGTTTGGTCCACTTCTACTGGTTCTATCTATCCGATCACATATTGAACTCTCATCAGGGTTGAAAAGATTCTATGTTTCCTTCTAAATGTTTCAGAAGGGTTTATCACCAGGTCCTCCTACGTCCTCTTGTCAGCTCTATCTACTGTCCTGATGCACCTTTTCGGAACAATATCTTATCAGGATGTATGTATGCATATATGTGTATGTATGTATAATTATATGGATGTGTACCTCAGCTATTGTTTAGACTAACCTGCTACAGGATACCTCCAGGGGATTTTCATCTGGTTCTAAACTAGTTAGTTTATCATACCTCTAGACTTTGGAGGATAAGTCTTTTCAGATATCTTGCCTTCAAACAGTCCTGCTCACGGCTGTTACATTAGCCCTAAGAGCAGGTATCTTACAGGCATTGTTGTGTGTTTCCTCCACATATATTGTTTCATCACAATAGACATTTTCTACGGAGTCTTTCAGATCCAAGTGTTGACTCAATTTACTATTACCAGAAGACTGTTCTTCCCTCCTTTTGTTGGAGCCTCAATACGACAAAGTGAGGACATTGCTTTCATGGATCTGACAATGTAGAACTGTGATTCTACAATTGGATACTCTCTCTTCACTTCTTCGATTGATTCAGGTTATCTACTGCACAAGAATCTTCCTTTTCCGGGGTCATTAGAGTCTGTATTATGTTTTATGGTGAATCAGCTAATAGGATTTGCCTTCTAAATGCAGACTTACTCTACTTGAGCCATTCTTTTTCCTGGGCACAAACAGCAGTTGCAACACCAGAGGAACCTTGCAAAACTACTATCCAGTTTTCTGTATCTACATTTATTATACTCTATAAATGTATTTTCATACATCACTTGATGCAACCATTTGACCGGACGGTGCTATTAGAAGCCGTTCCTGATAGGGGTAGGTGATTTATTCCCCCCCTTCTATTCTGGGGTACTGCTTTGGTAAGTCCCACAGTCTATTGCCGTGGATTGGACACAAAGGAAAAAGTGAAATTTACTCACTGATATTTTGTTTTCCTCTGTGTCCTTCCACAGCAACCCTCCCTATCTCATGGTGGTTAGAATGTATCTATCTTTACTTCTATAATGTCTACAACTATGTTGTTATTGAACCTATATGAGCATTCATGCTTTATGGTATCTAACCTGTTGTCTCTTTCAGCTTGGACAATAGTATAACTGGAGTGGGGTGGTGGAACATATGCTTTTATAATTTGATTGGTCCTACCAGCTGGGAGGCAGAGTCAATACCCACAGTCTATTGCTGTGGAAGGACACAGAGGAAAACAAAATATCGGTGAGTAAATTTCACCTTTTATTCCAGAAGCCATGCTAACTGAACACATACCATGGGTGGGATAAATTTGACTTTCTTACAGCTGCTGTTGTAGTTTTGCAACAACTGGAGGCCGGCTGAGGATGAAGTGGATTGTAGTCCAACAACACCTGGAGTAGTGCTGTAAGTTGCCCCACTGGCACAAACATATTCATAGCAGCAAGCATTTCACATTATTGGGGTGCTAAAGATTTTTGTCTCTGATTTAATAGGGGCAAATGAGTACAGGGTGGGGGAGTTCTGGGCAACTGTGGATGTCCTCTTGGTTTGCCTTTCAGTGTTCATGTTTGTGCATTTCCTACAATGTACAGAGCCAGGAAACAGTCACAGGTTGGTATTTGTCACATTTTAGTTTTCCGTGCAGTAAGCTTTTGGTTTTCCTTCCATTGGATTTGTTTAATTACAGCTCTAGGAACATAAAGCCTGTTATTATTTTAATGGAAGGAGCTGAGATTGAAATAAAACCGAGCTGGGCCCATGTCTTCTCTTGGCAACTGGCAATTTCACGGATGAAAAAAACACCTGTTCAGCAGTGAAAATCCTTATCATTATCTTTTTTTTCTTTCTTTATATTTGTCTATTAATTTATTTTTTTAGTCCCAGAGGAGACTAAAACGAGCAGTCAGACTGCAAAAAGTTTGCTCTCATAACATTTACATTTAATAGGCAGTTTTAGAGTTCAGGGTTTTATGTTGTTTTTTTTTTTTTTTTTTTTTTATTTTATTATAAATCCCCTGTCTGCATTTAGTTTTATGTTGGTCCATCATACAAGTTCTTGATGAGGTCACATCTGAAGAGGTGATTTTATGTTTAGAAGAGATTTACATTGTGCTGAAGTGTCTCTGGAACTCTAGTGCAATACCAGCACTTTGCAAACACTAGTGCAGCCTTTCAAATCAGATCCCTTATTATGTATAAAAGAGAAAAGGAGGAATCTGGGGCTCGCACAGGGGACAAATGAACTCACAAATTCCCATTGAGTTAAATGGAGTTTTTAACCCTTTGAATGTGTTAGAGACCTCTTAGGCATTCAAAGAGTTACAACACCATTTAAGTCAATGGGAATTTTCATTTATAGCCTGTGGCACAGTTAGTTTGCTCCAGAATTGGTCCTATAATATGTTATCTCTCTCTCTCTCTCTCTCTCTTTCTCTCTCTCTCTCTCTCTTTCTCTCTCTCTCTCTCTCTCTCTCTCTCTCTCTCTCTCTCTCTCACACACACACACTTATAGACATGCGTTCACAAAGGCACACACTTATAGACATGCGTTCACAAAGGCACACACTTATAGACATGCGTTCACAAAGGCACACACTTATAGACATGCGTTCACAAAGGCACACACAGATTCACACATGCCAAATTCAAAATATGGACTCTTACTTTCCTATTTTCACCACATGGAAATCAGTGAGCATAATGAGTCAGCTGATGATGTAAGTAGATGGGCACTCATACAGATTGGAGTTGGGGCAGTGCAGACTTGATTGGGTGCAGCAATGTAAGTTTCTGCTTTGTCTCACAGCATACATGTCAGTAGAATCTCTTCTATCCTCTTGCAAGTGTGAAAGTTGTCTCCTATAAATGAGAAGTTTTTCACCATGTCTAAATTGTGCTCTGAGTACCAAATCCTCACATATTCCCAGTGTCTGTCACCCTGTATGGTTGCACACCATTATGTTTTACACCAGATTTGTTGTGCTTTATGTTCAAATATACTTTACAATGTGGATAACTGCAGGTAGTTAGTATTAAAATGAGAAAAAAATTGACAGGTAACTCGAGCAACATTTCGTTTTAGAACACCCAGACATATGTTAGGACAAACATCCCTCAAATTTGTGCTTAAACATCCTTTACAGAGTATTAAAGGGATAGTAATACTTCGTTTTAACTTTATTTTATTTTTTAGGCATTACAAAACATGAAGAATGATATATATAAACCTTTATGGTTTATGAGATATTCACAAGCAAAGTTTCCCCCTCCCGCCCCTTTTACCTAGTGTAAGCAATCTCTTCTCAGATGTGGCATGCAGTCCATAGACCAGGCAGATAACAGAAGGGGACACTCTTATTCCTATGAAAACAATGAAATCCCTGCCCCCCTTGACAAGCTTTTCAGGTTTTTCCCTTATCTTAATTGAAGATTAAGTGTGACATCAGTAAAAGGGGTGGGAGGGGGACACTTTGTCATTGAATTACTCTGGAACTACAACTCTGACAGAATTGAAATAAAACTCTCCAAAGTCCAAATACTATGATGATTAATTAGACCTGCTTTTATTATGAAACATTACTATCCCTCTAAATAATGTTTCAGCTGTAAGAATCATCACATAGGCCTACATTTACTGAAATCTGTCATTTGGAATCACAAAGGAAATACACACAGATATAGTTGCATATTTGGTAGTCTTCTAATACAGTGCTGTTCAACCCTTTACTTAGGGACCACTAACAGGTCATGTTTTTAGGATCTCCCTGCTTGAGCACAGATATGTTTATCCCTTGAGGACTAGAGGGGTGTACAGAGCATTGGGTGGGTCTCTGATCCTCAAGGGTTTAAAGGGATAGTAATGGTAGCAGCTCCAATTAATCTTCATAGCATTTTGGGCCATGGAGAGTGTTATTTCAATACTGTCAGAGTTGTAGTTGAAGAGTAATTGAAAGATAAAGTATCCCCCCCTCCTGCCCCTTTTACTGATGTAACACTGCTCAGCTCGGAGCAGCAAGACTGTCCGGATGGATTGCAGAGAGGGACAATCTTCAGTGAGCATAAGGAAAAACCTGTCGGGGGGGGGGGGGGCAGGGATTTCATTGTACTCACAATAATAAGATTGTCCCTTCCTGTGATCTGTCTGGTCTCAAGGAACCAGAATCCTAATTTGAGGGGATATGGCTTACATTAGGTAAAAGGAGTGGGAGGGGGAAACTTTATCACTCAATTACTCTTGAACTACAACTCTGACAGTATTGAAATAACACTCTCCGTGGCCCATATACTGTGAAGATTAATTGGAGCTGCTTCTTTTGTGAAACATTGCTATCTCTTTAATTAATTGACAGCCCCAGATTAGAAATTTTCTGCTTGAGAACTGGTGAATTATAGACATGATCTGTTAGGTACCCCTGAGACTAAAGCTTAGACAATATGTGCAAACAGATAAGAAAGAAAGAAGACAATGGTAATATTTGTAAATAATTAACCTTTTGAGACAATGGTAATATTTGTAAATAATTAACCTCTTGAACACCAAAGAGGTTTCCAAAGCATTGCTTCTCAATATGTTGGATACCTAGAGATTCAAAAGAGCAATATGAGTGTATTACTATAGTATATTTTTACTAAACTAAAATAATTGGTGATATTCAAGGTCTCAAAAGATGCAGTAAGTTTTTTCAGATTTTCAATGACAAGATTATTATTATTTATTTTTGTATTTTTTTTATCCAGCTGCCACACACATTACTCTACCAGTCTCTTACACATACAACGTCATACACTTGGCGCATCCTGCTTTCACTCAGCTGCATGGGATTTAACAAGCTTTTATCACAGCATACACAAATGTTTGTGAAGCACATAAAAGCCTCACTCGGCCCAGGAAGTGCAGCCCCCATAAGATTTGCAAAAGAAAAAAAAAAAAAAAAAGAAAGAAGAAACTCTGTCTAGTGGAGATGCATGGGAAGGACAGATGCTTTGCATAGCTATTTATTTAGCCTGTAAACAAGCCACCAAAGCATTTCACATAATAAGGAGACAGCAATTACATTGCTATGAGGATTTAGAAAGAATTTGGCACACTGCTTTTTTTCAGGGAGAGATGTTTTACTCCCTTTGAGTGCTTAGCAAATGTCACATGCTGTTATTGTTTGGAGAATCCAGGACCTGTGGAACATTGGGAGAGGTAAATATACAGATATATTGGAAATGGTTTGAGGGACAGAATTACATCTTGGGTCCTGGCCAAGGGGGTCAGTGTCATAGAGAACAGGAAAGTGTCATGCATAATGTAGCATCGATGCACCAGGGGAACATTGAGGGTCTCTCTTCAGATCACTGTTTTACTTTGCCATTTATCCTCCAGTTCTCACATCACTGGCAGGTCTGCGCCCAGAGGAGAAAATCTACTGATGCGGCAGCTGTCACATGGCTGTTAGTGTTTGTGACCTGCGCAGTCTCAATGTCCCCTTGCTGGCTTATTTGCCAGTTTATATACCACTTTACTGTGGACCTTTCACCCTCAGGACACCTTATCCCATTGGATATAACACATTAAACTCTCTCCAGGTTAATTTATTTATTTTAAAAAATCTGAATACTTTTAGATATTAACATGCAAAACTTATCAAGTGATGTCCCCATTCCCACTTGCTGTGGTACAAGCTGTACAGCACAGCTCTGCAGGACGTCCCCTGTTCAGGAAGTCTCCTCTCACCTCCTTCCCCGCCTTCCTGGGAGAAAGTGCGCTCCCTTCATCTTCCTCCCCCACCTGAGAGATGTTCACCCTGGATTGCTGCTCCCAAGATATGTGGATGGGCTTAATACCCTCTGGGCTACTCTGCAATATCATGATAAAGGAGTTCTTCAGTATGGCTTGCAATGATTCTGTTAACCCTGCAGCTTCATTAAAAGGACTATGTCATTAATTGATCAAAATGTTCTCACAACATGGTTGCGTCTTCACTGTGAATGGCTCTCTCAGGCTGAGATCCCCATCACCTGTTAGCCTCTATTCACCTTCAGTTCTGGTGTTTTAACCATGACACACATTCTCTGGATTCCACATATGTATTTATAAATATTAAGTTAAATATTCAGTAACTCAGTTAAAGACAAAACCATTATTTTTCAACTGAATTTATTTTCTTCACTCCTCCAATACAGTCAAAAAGTACCCATCCTTTCCTTCCTGGCTCAATCACATATCAGACGTGTGTTTACAGTAACCATACTCAAAATCTAATGAGAAATCCAAGAAGGATTTTATCCCTGGACAGTAAAGTGAACTCTTTAATCTGATTTGCCAATCCATACCATTGAGAGTCATTGCTCTGACTTTCTGAATTTGGCCACAGTCGGTTTTCCTGGGGTTCTGCTGGAGTCATTCTTACACTTGTCGGCTGGATGAAGAGAAGCAGTCAAATCCTTTTACTCTTTCACCTTCTTCGCCTTCCCAAAAGCGGTTATAAAAGGTATCCCGAGGTGATTTATACAGAGCTCCCTTCTCAAGACTTGATTGAATCCAGATGAGACAGACCCCAAAACACAGTCCCTTTGTTAGCGAAAACAAAGGCTGTGGTAATTGGATTCATATTTAGGGAGGCACTTAAAACAGTCCAATAACAAGAACAGTCTGCAGGGTTATGTCATAACTGCCAGAGAGGGTGTCGTGTTGTTTTAACAGAGCATAACAGACTGATTTTTATGAGGTTAGTCTGGCGTGTTGCAGAGGGAGATTAAATAATAATAATAATAAAACAAGAGCCAGGCTTATAGTATACAATGTATATTGCTTTTTGATTGGGGGGCAGCTAATTCAGGCAACAGTTATCCTCTAAGGCAACAACTACCATTATCCCTTGTCATCCATGTCACTATGGCTGCAGTTGGACTACAACTCCCATTATCCCCAGACATATGTAGGACATTAATCAAGCTGTGAATAGCTGAATACCCAAAAAAATAACAGGAGTTCCTTTGACATTCACCTTTACATAGGAGTGTCCATACCATACCTTTTACTTGCCTATTCATGAATGAGCGAGAGCCAGATAAACCCGCCAATTCTATTTTCCAGCTCCATGCTGTTGGATTCCATAGAAATCTATGCTGACATACAAAGTTATTTTATGCGTATGTGTTTTAGGTGACAATTACACCTCGATTTGATCTTATTTCCCTGCCTTACAATGCAAGGAAGGGAAATCGGTCATCATTGACAAGTTTCTGGAGGTATTTGTTGTGATCTTGATGAAAACTTTCCTGTGTCACTAAAGATGTTGTTGGGCTACAGTTGCCATTTTGCCAGTCAATAATGTTTTTATATCTGTTGCTGGACTACAGTTCCTATCGTGTCCAGCTGACCATGTTCTTACAGCTGTTGTTTGACAACAGTGCCCATCAATCCAATGACCAGATAAAGATGATGTTTTTTTTTTCCCCTAGTAATGTGGATATTTGTCTAATAGATGCAGTTAGCGATGGGATTGATAGAGTTGGTCCGAAGTATCCACCTTATGTAACTTGATCCCAATATGTTAATTAATATTCTGGCCTAGCCTGTGTCCCTAGCAGGTATCTGTAATTTTCATTGTGCTTTGTGTCTCTTCTCTGTTTATTACAGATGCTCTGTCGTGATTTGGTTTGCTGGTCCTGCTGTTTGACATTATTCTTTTACAAGCCACCACTCTCCTCCTAACCCCACACCTCGCTCTTTCTCTTGTGAGTGAAGAGAGAAAAAATTGGCATAGGCATCATTGGATAATGTTCTAAAGCAATTAGCTGTTTTTCAGTCATTTGCCAATTTTTGTAATTTGTAATTGGGGGATTACACCTTCTGCAGGGCCCAGTTAAGCCAAAAGTCAATCCCAACATATCACTCATTTTAAAAAGCTCATTTATTGTGCTGCTATATAAACTTCTTAGCTTCCAGTTGGCTTGGCCAGCAGTTTTCCATTTGTACAGCCACACTGGACAAATCAGTTGGGATCAGGCCATCGCTGAGTGTGCTGGAGTCCTGCTGTAAGTGCTTAACCTCTCTCCTGCCGGAGCATCGGCGGAGCGGAGGACAGCTAATAAATTCCAGCCTTGGCAGGAGATTTAAGTGAACAGATGGTCATTATGTGAAACTGTTTCCAGCACTTGGAAAAAGTCTGTTTCATGGAATTTAGCACTGAAAGGTGGGGACATTTTTAAAGCCCCCCTGTGTCATGGTTATCTCGAGCTTTGCAGAGTAACGTTTACCCTCTGATAATTTTCAGCCAATGGATTTGTTCTTTAAACCTCATTTTCCAGGCTCCACTGTGACCCTTTCATACACGTATTTAGTGGATTTGTGCATTGCTTTGCAGTTGGCAGCTGTGCAAATTTTTATTATACATATTTGAGTTATGTGCTCAAGGAGCCAGGAAAAGCTCTGCCATTACTGTTGAAACACTATAGTTTGATGCTTCTTAAGCCCCTAAAGCTATTCATTTTATCTTGACTGTTTGTTTGTCTCCTACTTAAAGGGACAGTTCCGTTTAGCAGCATTCCCATTTCTAAAGCTCTGGTTCTTAAAGGGAAACAATGCTGTGACTTATGCACCAAGAAAACTATGAGATATTCTGCAGCATAACGACTACACCGCACCATAAATAATAATTCCCAACATTTCTATTGCTTTAAATGGGTATTTTAACCTCTAGACTGTTTAAATCAGTGGGAACTTTTGTTGATTTCCAATGTGGCAATTGGGTTGCCCTCAGAATTCCTCCTTTTCTTTGTGTGTATGGGCCTTGAAATTATATAGCTTCCTTAAAGGAACCGTATCACCTGAAAAATCACTTTGGTAGCTAAGAGTTTCCAAAATTTCCCATATGCAGTATTAGCCATATTTTTATTTAGAAAACAAGTTTCAAAAGTTATTTAGATGTATAGCTTATGTCTTAGCCCTGTGTTATCACTGCCAACAAACCCTTTCAGTGCTGGGGGAAGTAATGGAGAGCTTAGACCGGAAGTGCCTACATGGCATGCCTTAACCCTTTGAGTGCCAGAGGGTTACACAACACATTGCTTTGCAGTGTGTTTCATACCCCTCTGGCATTCAAAGGGTTACTTACTTAATCTATACATTGGAAATTGCTCAGAGCAGTCGTCTAAATAAAAAATGGGTAATGCAACAGATAGGTGGCACTCAAAGGGTTAATCAGCAAAGTTGTTTCTAAGTGATTAGGTCTCCGCGGCCCCTTGACTACCAGAGGGTAGTGGAAGGCACTGTCTTGCATGCCGCTCTGGACCACACAGAGTTAAATAAGAGTAATAAGAGTCAGATCAGGTTTGCTGCCTATTTATTTCCCTAAAGAAACAGATTGTGATGAGATGCAAAAATGATGGTACTTCAGTTGTTGTAAAATGATCCCATGAAATCATTGTGAGAGATGAATGAGGTGTGCCAAGCCTGTGACCCTCCCCTACCCAATGTGTTCCTCTCTTCACTGCGGTTCCTGTTGGCGTCTTCCTCTCTCCTAGCTGACACCCTTGCACCAACACGACTGGGTTCCCTGATTGCTTGTCTCAAACTAAAATTCAATTATGAAATGCAGGCAGGCTTTACTGTGACACAGAGGGTTAGAAATTAATGTTAACACTGTTTCTGGTTAAGACTTTTTGTGTTTATAAATAATTCATAAGGCAGTTAGCTCTGTGAATCTTGACAACACAAGAATATATTAATACAGTAGACACTGTGAAAGGTCAGTGCCGTACAGTGAAGCATCAGAGGCATCTTTTATTCATTTTCTGACACAGACTCATTAATTATTAGCGCATTTGAAGGTCTACATGGGAAGTGCGCTAATGAGAAAAAGAATATTGTATTCAGAAACTGACACTTGTTTCTGTAGCAACTTAAACAAAAATCGGATTCTCATTATCTCATGGGTACTTTATAAACTTCTTTTTATGATCCATCCTACCCAGGTTTTCTCATGTTCCGCATATGGCTGGAAATGAAGAAATATTGTAATGTTACATTAAAGATCTTGGTGTCTGAATTCATTTACATGTAGTCATCTTTACTGCGTAAAAGCATTAACCCCTTGAGATCCAGAGGAGAGTCCAATCCATTATTTTGCAATGCATTTAAAAACCCACACTGGTGTTCAAAAGGATCAGCTCAAAGGAAAGTAAGTGAATGTTCAGTTCAAATACAAATTCAGGCCTAGTCAGACTTGCAAAAACTATAAAACACATGTTAATATGAGGCCCGTTGTTTACAGGGCTCACTCAAACCTTTATGCTAAGTTCAGCCACGTTACGTACTAACAGGGCAGTGTAGACCACAACAACATGCTGAATGGTGTATACGTCCACAACGATTCCAAATATTCCTGCACCAGTCACCACTTGCTGGTTCATGGTTGTTGGTTCATGTAGGTTTGTATATTTCTATTATGGTTAGTTTATATATTAATTTGGCCAATTTATTAATCAGATCAATTATCCAATGACTGGCCATTATTGTATTTGCTTGAATATAAGGCAAGGTTTTTTCATGCATTTTAACATGAAAAAAACGGTCCTGACTTATATTTGAGATGGTCCTATATTCGGGTTGCCTGCTGGATTATGAATATTCAAACCAGTTGGCATTGTAATCTTCCATCTGCAGTCTTATAGAGGTGCTGCTTGGTGGGCGACATGCTTGAATTTGCCCTTCCTCCTTGCATATGGTATATTCCATTGTTCCAGCTGCAGCCTTCTACAAGTGTGGTGCTACTCTGCAGGCAACCCATTTGAATTCTCCAACCCCCTCCTTACATATATTTCACACCATTTTAGGGCGTTTCAGGACTCTCTCCCAAAAGGACCTAAAATGATGTGGAATATATGCAAGGATGAGCACTGTGAATTCAAAAGAGGTCCCTTTGAAACTATTCTACAAGGCTGCAGCTGGAACATTACAATGTCAGGTAGAAGGAGGATAAGATGTAGATGAGGCTGAGATGTGAATCAGATGAGTTAATGAAGGGGTTGGGAGATGAGAGTGAGATGAATTAATGAAGGGATGGAGATGGAGGGTGATGGGGATGGAAATGAAGGGATTGAGTTGGGGATGGAGATGAAGGGGAGGGAGGTGGGGGAAGGCGCTGAAGGGAGGTGGGGAAGGCGCTGAAAGGAAGGGAGGTGGGGAAGGCGCTGAATGGAAGGGAGGTGGGGAAGGCGCTGAAAGGAAGGGAGGTGGGGAAGGCGCTGAAGGGAGGTGGGGAAGGCGCTGAAGGGGAGGGAGGTGGGGATGGAGATGAGATGAATGAAGGAAAATTAAGAAGAGGGAGTTGAAGGGAGGTTGAGAGAAATCAAGGGACATTGTGGTATCTTCATTTGTAAATCAAGTGGGGCACACACAGGGTCTCCTTATATTCAGCGCTTTTATTTTTTTTCAAAAATCTAAAAGCAAAACTTGGGAATAGGGGGTCACCTTACATTTGTGGTTGACAGATTCAAGTAAATACGGTATTTAACTTCTTTGATGCTAGAGAGGGTTAAGGACTTTGACATCCTTCTATGTTCTTAGCTAAGGATATTCTGTGTCCAGAAACCGTGAAATGGAATGGCGTCATGTGAGTAGTAGGGTTGGACTACTGGGTTTCATAGATGGTACCTCCAGCCATGCATTATACATATTATTTGTATTTCATCTACCATGTCAATATTTAACAACATAAAAAGTAATACAGATTTAGCAGTGCTGAGATGAGTACAATTTTGGTTTGATTGGTCAGTCCATGACCTCTTGAAGTCTTTGGGTTTCTCCAGTGTATAATGTACTGGAGACGTCTCTACCATCCTAGGAGAACTTTTTTTTCCTTTATTTATTTTAAGATACAGAGGGTGACCACAAATGAGCAAGCATTACAATAGGGGTCATGCAGTACATGAAGACGAGCCCAGGAATATTAGCCAGAAGTACAATGAATGGGATATGTAGGAGGCAATATATATAGTCCAAAAAAAAAGTCCCATTAACATTCCATTCAGTCCTGGAAAGAGATCGTAGGAGAACTCCAATGTATTCTTTGCTGGTGAGGGAATGTGGTGTGGTACCTATTGCAGTCCATCCAACACTACTTTGTGTTTGGGCAGAGAGATTCTAGAAACCATAATTGTGCACATTCTCAATAATGTAGTGACAGCTGCTTCTGTCCTCCATGGGAGGTTGTTGGCCGTGCCTCTGCGTGACTGTTCCACATAATCTGGACACGGCTTCTGCAAAATACAGCAAATCCTACCAGTTAGGAAAATGAGGTCAACCAACCATGAAACAATGAGAGCAAATACAAAGTGTATGGAGGAGTCCAACTGCATCAAAGCACTGTGAGCCATATGTGTAGTGATTCTGAGGCAAACCAACTGCACCAATGGGAATAAATAAAAATCCCAAACTTTTAACCCCTTTAATGCTAGCATTCATCAGGTTGATCTTGTGATTGCTAGAGAGGCATTCAGAGCAATGCTTTTGATACTTCTCTGGCACACACAGGTTTAATGACCTATTTAAATCAGTGGGGGATGTTTGTTCCATAGGGTGCAGCTGATTTCCCCTAGAATTGCTCTAGTTTGCCTTTATCTATGTGGCCCACTTTTCTGTACAACTAAAGGTTTTGAACATACTTAGCTGTGTGTAGGGGGCAGGGGCTGTGGAATGTCACCTTAACTCCAGTAAAAACTAAGTCCCATGTTAGACAAAAGACCAGCAAATATACAGTTAAAGGGATATCTATACTTGTATGTAAATGTGTTGTATCAGTGACATGTCATATACTAATGAAGGTTTACAGTGATGTCATATACTAATGAAGCCATGTGCTGTAGCATAAAATTTGTAATCTCCTAAACTATATATTTGCCAGAATTTTGATTAAAATAACACATAGGCAGTTTTGATGTAAGTTTTCAAATATGTATAATAATAATAATAATAATAATAATAAAAATAATAAAAAAATAAGGTCATAAGTCCAGTCTAAGAGTACATCATCCTCAAATGGCCACAGTGTGATGGGGTCTTTAATTCTAGAAAAACTTGAATGCCACAGGTTGCCTGTCCCAGCAGTACATTGGAGAGCTCTCTAAAATTCTAGCAGCTAAGTTCCATTTCCCTTCTATGCTTATGTTGTAAATGTATTGTTGTGAGGTGTTTATTTGTCCACTGTGGTGCAGTTAGTTTGCTCCAGAATTTCTCCACTTTTGTTTTTTAGTCATACAGCCCCATCCATCCATCCAGCCATCATTACTGATTATTATAGTGGGGAATCCATGTCAGTCCACTTAATGGAAATTAAATTAGAAGTTAAATTGTTGCAAGTAATAGCAAAACTAAAACAGTGTGCTGCGTTTTGTTCCTATTTACAAGTGCTCAGTAAAGCTAATCATCAGAGTATTTACTTCAGCTCCATCACCTGCTTAGTGCTTTTTGTCTGTTGTAGTTGGTGATACCTTTTAATGAACCAACTTAAGGCTTTGAATGCCAGAGAGGTACTCAGCGCATTGCAGAATTAGTGCCTCCTTATAATAACCCACTACTGATATGGGTGTCTGTAGAAATTTTTCGGGGGGGGGGGGGGGGGGCATAATCCCCCCCCCCCATGCACATGACTACTTGCTTTTACTATGGTGAGAAAATCCTAATTGCCTTTATGAATTTTGCATTTCCTGAAGAGATGACATCTTTACTCAGTCGTGCATGTCATGTTCATGGAGTCCAATTTGATAGTTGCTGACAATTTTTTCAAACTAAAGCAGGCACAGTGCATGAGCCACTTTAACCCAATAACCCCTTAAAGACACGGCTGCCACTTAAGGACCACGGAGCATTTGTTTTTTTTTTATGTAATGTGATCTGATTCAGGGCTTCCTGGATGGCATTCTACTCGGAGATCCCTGAAATCCGTAACGTCACTGGTCCTTTAGGGAAGTTTTCCCATGACAGTCCTGGGTTCTTAAGGGATTAAGGATCAGATGGAGACACAATGCACTGCACGCTGCCAGCCACTGTTTTGTGCGACTTCATGGACATGCTGTCCAGCATTGAGTTAAGATATCATCTTTTTAGCTAAGGCACAAAGGCGAAATTCATAGAGGCCATTATTATTTTCTGTCCGTAGTAAGAGCGGGGTTATTATTAGGATTTCATTCAGACCTCTCATCATTTGTTTTGTGCCTCTTTTTATGATCAACATCTGATGTAGCTGGTGATCACTTTTAACGGGCCAACTTAATCTTTCATAAAGTACAGAGGTATTGCCAATTGCTATTAATGTTTTCTTCAGGATCATTATGGCTGTCAACATGTTCACTTGCATACAAATGACTGAAACCCTCAGTAAAGGCATTTGTGGTGAAACCCTCACACACACTCCCTTCTACCCTGTAATGACAGAGTGTGGGGGGACTGCCTGCATTGTAATGCAACTTGTACCAACTCCCTAAGTGAAGCCGGCTGTGGAAGAAAAAAACTCATAATGTAACATCTCCGGATATGTCGTGTTTGCTACAGCTGTGTATAAATTTGTTTAATGGGTCTCTAACTCACCATCAAGCTCATAAAGGCAGCCACTGCACAGGCTATTAGGCTGCAGTAACTTAATTGCTCGTTAATTGGGTAATTAGTGCTTTGTTTTGCTTTAAAGCCTAAACACTCATAAAAAGTGAATTAGCTGAGTAAACAAGAATGGAATTTTCCTGATATGTAGTCCCAGATACAGTGCATAATTAATCAGCCTTTTATTATGAGGCTTTTCTCTCCCCTCTCCTACCCATTTGATTGGGGTGAACATTGGAGGAGAGGGATTCCCAGAGCACAGATGGGAATCTTTCATTCCAGTTTCTCACCTGCTCCTTAGAATATCTAGAACCTGAACTACTGGTTATAGGAATGGGGTTCTCAGCCATGTTGCTGTTGTGGAACCTTTCCCTTTCAAACACAATATCTGCAGACCCCCCCCCCCCCGACAATGAAACCCTTTAACCGCTTGGATACTGCAGAGATCTCCCATCGTATTCAGTGGATTAATCTACTATCCATATTAAAGTAATTTGAATGCTGTTCAGTCCTGGTGACTTAAAGGGATAGTAATACTTCGTTTTAACTTTATTTTATTTTGTAGTCATTAAAAAAACATGAATAATGATATAAGTCTTATCTCCCAAACCTTTATGGTTTAAGAGATATTCACAAGCAAAGTGTCCCCCTCCCGCCCCTTTTACTGATGTAACACTTTTCAGCCAGGGCAGAAGGGAGCTGCCCAGGTAGACTGCAGAGAGGGACAATCTTCAATTAAGATAACAGAAAAACCTGAAAAGCTTGTCAAGGGGGGCAGGGATTTCATTGTTTTCAAAGGAATAAGAGTGTCCCCTTCTGTTATCTGTCCAGTCTATGGACTGCATTCCACATCTGAGAAGAGATTGTTTACAGTAGGTAAAAGGGGCGGGAGGGGGAAACTTTGCTTGTGAATATCTCATAAACCATATTGGTTTGAGAGATAAGACTTATATCATTCTTCATGTTTTTTTTAATGCCTACAAAATAAAATAAAGTTAAAACGAAGTATTACTATCCCTTTAAGGGTAAATCATACATCCCAAGCGTCCCTCTTTAGGAGGGACAGTCCCTATTTGAGACCCAAATCCCTCTTTTCCTCCCTGGTGTCCCTGTGTTTATGAGATCAGACTGTGCAGTATGAATATAAGGGTATCACATTGCTCCACAGCAACAAAACTCGCATTAATGTTTGTTTCAACTCCAGTACATTTGTTTATAAATTGGTATGGGTAAATAAAATACTTTGGTTTTTCTCCATATCATGTATTCAGTTACACAAAGAAGTGTTAATAGGTGATGAAATACCCTAAAAGGTCTCAATAATGCCCCACCAGCCACGCCTCCAGAAACCAACCTTAAAACAAAAAGTGCCCCTCTTCGGCCAATTGAAACTTTGGGAGGTATGTATTAATGCTTAGACTAAAATGTATTGTGTAATAGATGTTTGCTGAATCATATTATTCCTCTGCTTGTGCTGGTTTCCATGTATTCAGTTTGAGACCTGTTGCTTTAGGACCTTGTATCAAATGGAAACTCTAGTAATTCTGGGACAGACCAGCTACACCATAGAGGACAAATAAAAAAAAATCCACAAATTCTTATTAATGTAAATTTTAAAAAAATTTCAATGCTAGAGACATAATCTACACATTTAGCATGAAAGTGGCCAAATGCCGCATCAATTGAAATATAATAAGAGAAAAGGATGGGGCAGCACCCATGGGACTTTTCAATAATACTATTTATTGGATGAAACGGTCAACGTTTTGGTCTTATTTATGGACCTTTCTCAAGACAATGTTTAAGGCAAAAACCATGTGTTAAATACCCTGAGTTACTCTAGCATTCCCCATGCTGCCGATGACGTCATCACTCGGCCACTGCTGGTAGGGGAGCAGGGGGTGGATGTACCACATTGGACACTAGGATTTTCTAGGTAAAGGGTCATCATGTACTCGCATTTCCATGAAGAATCATGGTAAAAAATAAAGCTATAATGAGTGTCAAGTCCTATCAGTGGTAGAAATAAAGTTTAACTAGTTGTTGCATGCATTCGCTACTCACATCCTTCTGTGCCTCAGGGTTCGCTGAACTCATCTCAGTGAGAGTGAGCAGCGCCACCTTATTGGTCAGGATGCATGTAGTGACGTGTGTCAACCAATAGAAGTCCCAGAAAGTTCAATGCCATATAAGGCATGATGTGCAATGCACTGGAGACCTATCTCGTGTGTCCGTTGCTGTTCTTGTCTATTAAATATGTGTTCCACACAATGCATTGGTAGAATAGAGGTCTAGATGAGAAGTCATATAAAAACCAAGTTTAAACAACCACTCCAAATATAGTAAGCGTTGCATGTCCCCTGATATCTTGACATCCATCCGGTGCCAATAGTTAGGATCAATGAGAGAGTGGAGGAGGGGGAACATACCAAGTAGAGAACCAAATTGACTTACAGTATAAATGGTAAACCACAAAAGCTATAGGGGCGCGGGATAAACTAATAATCAGTATATGTGATACACCCAATATACCACTGGTTACAAAAATTCCCATTGCATTAGTTTTCCACATACATCCAGCAGGGATATTGACATTTCCTAACAGGTCAATAAAGCAAGTCCTATTATGGTCTGATGTTTAAAGCAACGCCCCACTCATTGGGGTTCTATACCCATCAGAGCCTGGAGAACCTCAGACCTTAACACAATGTAATAGAGGTAAGGATCATCTGATATGACTGGAGCCAGTAATGTTCATTATAGGAAAAAGGCGAGCTGTGCTCTTTCTTTCAAGCACTTGGGGTGCAGTGTGTCCAGGAGGTAGATCCATTTCTCCTCTTTGTAGTAATTTTTTGTTTCTATCCCCTCCCCTTCTGGTTGATAGTCAATAATCATGTGTTTCAGATCCTCCAGTGTGTATCTAAGCTCAGCGAAATGCCTAGCCACTGGCATAGCACTCTTTTTACCTTGTATTGCTTCTCTGATGCTTGAGTGATTATTTTCCATTCGCTCCCTGAAGCTAGTTGTGGGCTTGCCCACATATAGCAGGCTGCATGGACATTTGATAAAATAAACAGCATGATTGCTGGTACATGTAAGACGACGGTGGATTTTTATATACTTCCCAGTGTGATAGTATATATTTGTTCCCATTGGTGCTGTCCATTTGTACCGAAATTACTCCAGTTTCTTTTCGAGCACAAAAGGCACTTATGAGCATGTTCAGTTAACCCTCAAAGGGTTAACTCGCTGGAAATTTTCATTCCCCCTATTGTTTGTTCTAGAGCTGCACCTTCCTAGTTTGAGTAGTGTCATTTAGGGCCATAGTCAATCATTTTTTTTTAGATGCAAACCAACTGCTGCACCGCACAAGACAAATACAAATTCCCCAAATTCCCATTGATTTAGAATGGGCTTTATTCCCTTCATTGCTAAAGGCTTCTCCAAACACATTTCTTTGCAATGCTTTGGAGGCCTTTCTAGCAGCCGAGGGTATAAAAGCATAATGGAAGTCATCAATGGAAGTTTTTATGCCCCCCGTACAGTTGTATTCTCCCAAACCTTGTTTATTGTACAAGGCCCTAAGTGACTTTGTTGATTAAACTTTGTAAAGGAAAGGCTCCCATGTCTGTAATGTAGTGCGACTGGCTCATTGTTCTAGCATGGAAAGGGAAGAGTGACAATATTGGATACAGCAAGAGGAATGGATTGAAGTAACCTCTCTAGTGAGATGGATTTAGATAGTCAAGTGGCTGCTGTGAATTTAGTTCCTGACTCAGGGGTTGGCATAACCAAAATAAAAAACTAAATTAGCAGGCAGTGACTGCCATTAACTAGTCTGCAGCATTGTTTACATAATGTACAATTAGGGATAGTGAACCTCTCCTGTGGGCTTCTAATCAATATTTAGCGGAAATCTCCATATCTTCAGTTGTACAGAGCTGCAGACTTGGAAGGAAGAAGAGTCATAAAATTGTATGAGCATGCATTTACTCATTGAGTCCATATGTACAAATATAAAATAAGAGCATTTGACTGTACCATAAAGGAAAAATAAAAATAAACACTGATTGAAATGGGGATTTTAACCCCTTAAATGCACACCTCTTTGGAACTCTGTTATACCTTCCAGTCATCAAGCCTCACTTGTGTAATGAAATGAACGTACCATTCCGTGGCACTTACTGCGCTCTCGCTGCCTTTTACAATGCATACGGCATGATGAATTCTCGAATTCTCTGATTTTTAATCAATTTTAAATGTCAGGAGTGTTACCTGGAAAAAAAAATCCTATCAATTTCACTGTTAGAGTTTACTCATTAGAGCAAATTATTACACAGAAGGATTATCCAGATTTAGATTGTGATATTAAGAAAAGCCAAAGTGTTATATCTGTACAGTAAAGGGCAGGCTCTGTACTGTGTTCCAGTATCACTACACTTGGGAACATTAAACAAATCTGAAATCAGCCAGTATAGAGGATTGGAGCCTATGCTGGGTAAAGGGGATTTTTCCCCCTTACTGTGTACATTGCTAGAGAAATCAAATACTTTAAGCCTTTGAGGAACAGCAGAGTATGTAATGTATTACATACCAGTCTGGTTTTTAAAGGGTTAACCATTGTGTACCCCCTCTAGCTCTCAAAGGGTTAAAGCATAAGTATCCCTTACTGTGGCAGTTTTTTCTTGCCAAGTAAGACAAGGACACGTCCACTGTAGGGAAATGCCCCCACGTGCCCCTCTTTAGGAGGGATAGTCCCTCTTTTAGACTCAAATCCCTATGTCCCTCATTCCCACCCTGATGTCTCTCTTTTTAGGAAATCAGACTGTGTGGTGTGTATATAAGTGTATCTTATTGCTCTACTCACATTAATGTTTGTTTGAAGGGATAGTAATGTTTCATAATAAAAGCAGCTCTAATTAATCATCATAGTATTTGGACTTTGGAGAGTGTTATTTCAGTTCTGTCAGAGTTGTTGTTCAAGAGTAATTCAATGATAAATTATCCTCCTCCTGCCCCTTTTACTGATGTAACACTGCTCAGCCAGATCAGAAGGGAGGTGCCCAGGTAGATTGCAGAGAGGGGACAATCTTCAATTAAGATAAGGGGAAAAACCTGAAAAACTTGTCAAGGGGGGCAGGGCTTTCATTGTTCTCATAGGAAGAAGATTGTCCCCTTCTGTTATCTGTCTGGTCTTACAACCAGATTCCACATCTGAGAAGAGATGGCTTACATTAGGTAAAAGGGGCAGAAGGGGAAACTTTGCTTGTGAATATCTCTCAAACCATAAAGGTTTTAGAGATAAGATTTATATTGTTCTTCATGTTTTTTTAATGCCTACAAAATAAAATAAAGATAAAACTAAGTATTACTATCCCTTTAAATGTCAGTATATGTTTTATAAATTAGTCTGCGTAAATCAAATACTATGGTCTTGTTATAAGTCATTTATTAGGTTACACAAGGAGGTGTCAATAGGTCATGGAATAGCCTAAAAATTATCGGTAATGCCTCGCCCACCAGCAACGCCCCCAGCAACACCCCCTAAAACACAGGTGTCCCTCTGCGGCAATCTGAAATTTTGAGAGGTATGCAGTATGTTCCATTTTATAGTACCTTTTTTTTTTTTTTTTTGCTGTAAATAAGTGACAAACCCATCCATAGGCAGCAACGGCTCCCCTATAAAATGAAAATGCCACGAGTGTACTTCAGTCAAAAATACATGCATGTCTACATGCATGGAGACAAAAGTGAAGAAATTCTGAGGCACCGCCATAATGAGCAAATAAAAATTCCACAAATTCCTATTCATTTAAATGGGGCTTTTATTCCTATGAGTGCTAGATCTCCATAGAAACCAAGGTGTTAAAAGCTGCATTTAAAGGGATAGTAATACTTCGTTTTAACTTTATTTTATTTTGTAGGCATTAAAAAAACATGAAGAATGATATAAGTCTTATCTCTCAAACCTTTATGGTTTGGGAGATATTCACAAGCAAAGTTTCCCCTCCCGCCCCTTTTTCCTAGTGTAAGCCATCTCTTCTCAGATGTGAATCTGGTTGTAAGACCAGACAGATAACAGAAGGGGACAATTTTATTCCTATGAAAACAATGAAAGCCCTGCCCCCCTTGACAAGCTTTTCAGGTTTTTCCCTTATCTTAATTGAAGATTGTCCCTCTCTGCAGTCTACCTGGGCAACTCCCTTCTGCTGTGGCTGAACAGTGTGACATCAGTAAAAGGGGCGGGAGGGGGATACTTTGTCATTGAATTACTCTTGAACTACAACTCTGACAGAATTGAAATAACACTCTCCAAAGTCCAAATACTATGATGATTAATTAGAGCTGCTTTTATTATGAAACATTACTATCCCTTTAAGTCGATGGGAACTTTTATTAGTCCTAGACTTTTGCATATGGCCCTAAGTGTTTAAAGCAACCCTGGATGACACCATTCTTTTTACCCCTCTTAGTACAAGAGCAGTGTGGTACCCCTCTGACATTCAAAGAGTTAATTCTCTTGGCTGCCAGGTTAGACATTCCAGGGACTTATTCATCTGCACTCTAGGGAAAAAGGACATTTTCCATTTAACTATGACTTTTAACAGCTTGATTGCTGGAATGTTCTCCAGCACATTGCAAAGCAATGCATCAGATTCCTCTCTAGGACTTTTAAAATAGTTACATTCAAATGAATGGTTATTACCCAAGTTTTAATTTCAGCCACACGGTGCTGTTGGTTGGCTCCTGAATTGCACCTCTTTTTCTTGATGAATAAAGCACTTGAATGTCAAACCTCATCTGGCAGCCCAAAAAATCTAAAGCCCTAATGTCCATGGGAACCAGATCCCACTATACTGTTTGTAACACCACTTGCTACATTGGACATGCCCTTTGCCTCTTCATTCTATACCCATTTATTAAAAGTGCCTGAAAGCCCACTTCTATTTGAATATGTTTAAATTACATGCCCAAGATAGACATAAAAAGATGAGAAATGACCTTTTCAACATGACTCCAGATATTAATGTGATCTTACAATCTTATTATCACGAGAACATTTTGAAGCATATTAAGTGCAATAAATTACCTTTTCCCCAAGCTACTAGCCTAGTATCCCCACGGGCTGCTGTAGGAGCTCTGCTGGATCATGGCCTCCTAATTTTAGCTGAATTGCTTAATTGGTTATGTGTTCTACATCCCCAATTGAGTATTTGGAGCACAAATGAAGGTGAGAACCTTTGCGCTAGTTATCGACTGAAAGAAAATTGATTCGAGTTCAAGAGTACAAGTGGGAGAGTTTGAATTTCTCCTAGGATTTAAGGATTTTGCTCTGTTTTTTAATCTTTTTCCATTCTGTAGGCTATTAATGAGCAGGATAGAAAATTCTTCATTCAGCCATCAAGAAGCTCAGAGGAGATTTATGAATCAGTTCCACTTACCATGTTAAATTGGAGCTGCTAAAGAAATATAACCACATCCTTACACTCATCTTGTCCTGAAGGATTTAATGATGATAGAGATGGTAATAATTTACATGACATGATCAGAAAACTGATAATAAAAACAAAAACCTTGCTACAATTCTATAGTTTTAAAGTGGTTAATGTAAGGACAGATCATATTCGCATGTCATTAACCCTTTGAGTGTTTACCTTTTGTGTTTTACAAGTGTCGTCCTGTCACACTGCAGGGACAGGTTTTAAAAGTTAAATTTTATATTATCACTCCAATAACCATAGGATCAACCATGTGTTCTTAAATTAAACACTGTGTGGGATCTGCAGATGCCGCACTATAAATTACATAATAAAAGTAATCAGACCATGGTGGGGGATAAAACAGAACCCTCCTGATGTCCCCCTGAAAGTGACTGCCTTTCGGATCTCTATATGTGATCAGTACTGGCAAGCTGGAAGGCTCTCACTATATAATTTTTTAAATGTAATGGAAAGATGTATGCACACTCACTTGGGGTACAAAGGCAAACAACCCTTCATTTGATGTGGGGGAATATCTACTTTCCAGAAATATATGCCATGCATACTCTTTTTAATATCTGTAATGGTTATTACCATTGTAGTGTAAGCAGGATTGTGTCAAAAAAGTAAAAGTGGCAGGTGTAGATTAGTGTTCCTAGCACCCTCTATATTAACTCATACCAATGGAGTGTCATTATTTCAGACTTACAGTACAAAATTCCATTCATCTTTGATGTGTAAAAACGTGTGTTTTTTTTTTCCTATATAGCACCATATTCTGGAAACAGTTGTGCATTCTAGCTTAGTGATAGAAATTCAAGTGATCTCTTACTTGATACAGCTGTTTATTCACTTTATAAATTATATGCTTTGTCCACTTTTCTTAATTTATGTAATTTTTACAACAATTTTAGTGTAGGTTAGTCATATTTGGGGAAAAAAAGGAAAAGATTGTAGTTTAATTGTGTGCTTCTGGCGCTCCTAGAATATGTCAACTCATACCAATGATATGCTTTTTTCTCAAGAGTAGTAGCTATTGAATACAATAGGTCATTCCATAGTTTTTAAATATTTCAGATTCTTTGAAGCACCATCTTCTGGAAACATTTGTGCACACTAGGCTAGGGGTAGAAAAGCAGATAACCTTTAATTTGATGGAGGAGGATATCTACTTTCAATAAATGTATGCTTTTAGGGGGTCATTTTGATTTTATGGTGTAATTATGCCTAGTGAATTTTGGTTATCACCTTGAAAATTTTAATCATTCTGTTATGTGGTTTCCAATTTGCAATCCCAGGGAAGGATGTATATTTCTGTACCTATACATACTGGGTATCCTTGTACTCACAAGATATGTGGTGACTATTTTTCATATTTTTGTTTGTTTTGTTATGCTAAACTTGCTTGAGATGTTATACAGTAAATACTGATTTTAGTGTAAATTTCTGAAATCTTTCTTAAAAAAAAACAACAACAACAAAAAAACATTTCCTTTGCATAGGAAGAAACGCCAGCCATTTTCTGATTCATAAATGAGTCTGCTTTCATAAAATGTATGGTTTTATATAGTTATTGGATGTTTTAGGGTAGTTTTACCATGTAACCAATGGAATGTGCATTTTAGTTCATAAAGCTGAATCTACCTTAGTTCCAGTGGGGGGGTAACACAAGGACTGTGGGTAACTGTCCCTCCACCAAGAGACAAGAATTTAAATAAAAAATCTGCTTCTGACACTTCAAAGCCATAGTTTACTCTATGCATCACCTACTGACCATTTTTAAGTGTCAGCAGTAGGCAGAAGGCTGTTTCCATCTGAGAAACATATATTATTTTCTTTTTAGTTTATTATTTATTTTGGCGGATGTGTAATAAATACTCTCTAGGCTACTGCTTTGTCAGTGCAGCTATTAGATATAGATCCCTATTACACACCATTTCCTAATGGTTCACATTTCTGGTCTGTCAATTATTTTTCAAAGGAGACTTGCAGATGTTCCTGAGGTTCAAGATTTTTTTTTTACAAGGGGTAGCATAGGTAACAACCCCCTACAAATCTCTAACTCCACCACAGGACTTGAATCTGTTTCTAAAAGTGTTGGTCACCACCATTTGCACCACTTGCATCATCATCATCATCATCATCTCCTCAAGCAACTGACTTGTAAAAAAGATTTTCTAATTGCAATATCTACTGCAAGAGGGTATCCAAATTTAGAGCTCCTTCCTGTATGTTTCCTTACTTAATATTAATCTAGGAAAGAAAACATTTTGAGAAGAATTCAATGTTTTAACCTGAAAATTTCTTCTTTTCGTATTAAAGGGATAGTAATGTTTCATAATAAAAACAGCTCTAATTAATCATCATAGTATTTGGACTTTGGAGAGTGTTATTTCAATACTGTCAGAGTTGTAGTTCCAGAGTAATTCAATGACAAAGTGTCCCCCTCCCTCCCCTTTTACTGATGTCACACTGTTCAACCTGAGCAGAAGGGAGGTGCCCAGGTAGACTGCAGAGAGGGACAATCTTCTATTAAGATAAGGGAAAAACCTGAAAAGCTTGTCAAGAAGGGCAGGGATTTCATTGTTTTCATAGGAATAAGAGTGTCCCCTTCTGTTATCTGTCCAGTCTATGGACTGCATTCCACATCTGAGAAGAGATTGTTTACAGTAGGTAAAAGGGGCTGGAGGGGGAAACTTTGCTTGTGAATATCTCATAAACCATAAAGGTTTGAGAGATAAGACTTATATCATTCTTCATGTTTTTTTAATGTCTACAAAATAAAATAAAGTTAAAACAAAGTATTACTGTCCCTTTAAATAAGAGTTTGTGCTGGTTCATTGTGTCTTGCACCTAGAAATGACAGAGGGGCAGCTGCACTCACTGGATGCTGTAAGATGTCTTATGTATTTTCTTCATGCAGTAGAATCTCTTTTTGTAATCCGTGAAGGTCCCAGGAAGGGCAAAACAGCTATAAAGACTATATAATTTCCTCTTGAATTAAGTGGACTATTAAACAGGCAAATACCCTTATTTCTAAACTAGCTCCTTTTAAGATTACACATTATTCAACTATTCTGTTAGTACCTCATGGGCTACCAAGTACTAACCTTCAGATGAATACATTTACAAGGCTGCAGCTTGGTCCTAGGTTCATACATTTGCAAAGTTCTACAAGGTTTATGCTTCATCAGATGGCTGTTTGGGACAAAAAATTCTGGACGCTGCAGTTGCTTAACTCGGTTTAATTATTTATTTCTCCCACCCTCTGTTTTTTGGACATCCCTTGGTCACTATGTCTCCATTTGACTTAAGAGAAAAGGGTTTTTTAAATATTCTCCGATAAATCCTTTTCTCTCATTCCATTGGGAGACATAGGGCATCCCCTGTGAGGAAAATAAATAAATATAAATATATATTTATTCTGCTTCTTGGCTTCTCGTTATGGTAGTTTTGCTATTCTATGCTTTGCTAAAGGAAACTTGTCAGTAGGTGAAGCTGAGGGGGGTAAACTAGGACTAGGAAGTTAGAGAAGCACAGTTCTTAGTTTTTGTTCAATCTTAAAGTGCCTACCTGCCTTTTAATATAGATGTATGTATGTATATCTTTGTTTGTATGGCGCCACACGGTGTACACATCGCCTTAGAGCTATATATGTGAATATCATCATACACAGACATCCGTCAATCCTCTACATAAAAAACTTCAAATTCGTTATCATGTCTGACCAATCTGACCGTGAATCAATAAATTATTAAGTTATTGATTTTTCAGGGACTAGGTGGCATTCAAGCATGTAGATAGCATTGATGGAGGAATCTGAATATGGTGGTTGAATGCATGGATAAAAAATATCTTTTTTCAGACTTATCAGTTGATAAATCATTACTATATCATCATCTGATGTCATCATTATTTATTCAAACTCACATAGTCGACCGTTATTCAAGTCCAGAATTGTTCATCAGAGCCATTCACATGCTTTCATGCCACTCAGACTTTCCTGTGTAGCTAAGCTGTGAACTGATCACTTTTTTGTCTGCACAGATAGTAAATTCTGACCATCCTCAATTCTTCATCACCTATTGAGTCTGAGATTGAATGAATCAGGTTCAGAAATAGAATATGATTCATTCCATCATAGCTTCTGATAAGTTAATCCGTTAGAATCCCGAGGGGAGTTGTTTCTAATTAAAAATGCTAGAAACAAGATAACAGAAGGAAGGAGAGCTCTGCCTCTGATATTAATGATTATGTAACCTATTGTAATGTGTTGCAGACCCCTCTAGCCTTATAGGGGTTAATAACCACATTTAAATCATTCCTCTTAGTACAACAGCCTCCCTGAGAGAATCTCCCATCCACTTTTGGTATAGAAACCATTCAGTGACATTCTGTAACCAATGTAAAATTGAACACAATGGGGCACATGTACTAATGCTTGATGAAGAGGTGGCAATGAGGATATGACTCCTAGAGTGAGATCACTTCTCCAGTTTCTGTGGAGCCTATGCACTAAGCTTTTTCATGTTGGAGAGTTTTTAGTGCATTGGCTCCATTTAATAACATAGGAACTGGCGAATTATCGCCTCTTCGCCTCCTATCACACCTTATTGCATCTCCCCCAATGTGTGGGAGACCTTTAGCATTCATGGGGTTAAATCCCCAATTTAATCAATGGGAATTTTAATTTGCCCCAGAACAACTGCGCTGTTGCTTTCTAAATACAGCCCATAGTGTGTGTTTTCCAGAGACAGCCAAGGAAACACTAAAGATTAATGAGGCAGCAGATGTGGGTGGTTGGTTTTGGACAACTTTGCATTATATTTCCAACACAATGACCATGCTTTTTACTGGAAGTAACTATTCTATTGCAAATAGCTCTATTCACATGAAAGGAAGAAGACGATGTTCAAATCCACAAGGAAACCATTACAGCTAGAAATGATGCACTTATTGCAGAAATTAGCAGTCTATTTCTATAAAGCCTTCAATAGCTTCATTGCTTTGTATCATTCTTCTTTTCTTCATGTTTTTGCTTCCTTTGCCACCCATCCCCCCTCTATCAACTGACTTTGCTTGGAAGACATGCCAAGTCTATAGTAATCATCACTTTCATGAAACACTGCGGTAATAGAGAAATTCTCTTCTTTATTGACCTTTGTAGCACGCTGCTTATACCGATCAATACAGAGCCGAGCAGTGGGAAGCGGTGCAACATTAGCCGTTCAGGCAGTAAACAACCCGTAGCGTTTACACGCTTCGCTCTCTGCATGTTTCTGCTGCAATCAGTTTGGAAACACTTGTCTTGCCTAACAAATAGCACTGTAACCCCTGCCCTGCTGGAGGGCCAACACTAGGGTGTGTATAATGGATTAATGGAGATCTCTTGTGGAATGGTCTGGAACCTGTAACCTTAGGAGGTACCTAGAAATTCATTGTACATTGCAGTGTGTGTAGGCACATTGTGGTAGACTGACACATCACTGAATTCCGTAGAACTGAGTAAGCTCTATGTTTAAAAACAAAATAAAAAACATAAACTCTCTTTTTTAGGAAAAAATGTAGTGCGTTTCCTGCTGATTAAAATAAGCCACTTCATTGCTGGGAGAATAGTGATTCAAAACTTATTACAGCTCATACTTATAGGAAAGACAGAACATTTGCATCTTAATGTAATAAAAAATAGCTGTTATAGCTTTTGAATGAAAGATCTCCATGTAATTTAAGTACCCCTTATTTTACTCAGAAGGAAAAGCTCTATAGCATATATTTTTTATAATGGGAAAAAAACACTTTACTGCTCCTTTAAATGTGCGGTGAAGAGTCAGGGTAATAGGCTTTCTTATTCTAGGCCAGGTATCTTACAACTATTTGAATAAAGTTCCCATAACTTAAAACACTGTCATTGTCTCTCAGTCCAATACAATGCCATGATGTGCAGGGCTGGGTGACATCTGTCTTCCACTCAGTGCTTCTGGGAGAGTTTTTTCCTCTCCTTTCAAGCCCATTGTCACAATGTTGATCCATCTCCTATTAGTACAGAGAGAAGTGCTAAAATCACCCAGCCCTGCAGATAGAGGGGAGGGGGAGAGAACTGCAGACAGGGCCAGATTTACATCTCAGGAGCCTGTAGGCACAGAAATCTGAAACGTTCCCCCCCCCCCCCCACACACACACACACACACACACCTACCTTGGCCATTTCCACTGGACACCTCCACAATGCTCCTAATCTCCACATTGCCCCTATCATCTCCATATTGCCCTCACATTGCCCCCCATCAGCTCTAACTTGTCCCCATCAGCTCCATGTTACCCTCACATTGCCCTCCATCAGCTCCAACTTACCTCCATGATTTCAACATTGCCCCCACCATCTCCATATTGCCCCACCATCTCCATATTGTCCACACATTGCCCCCCATCAGCTCCAACTTGCCCCCATCAACTCCATGTTACCCTCACATTGCCCCCCATCAGCTCCATGTTACCCTCACATTGCCCCCCATCAGCTCCAACTTATCCCCATGATCTCCATATTGCCCCATCAGCTCCACATTGCCCCCACCATCTCCATGTTGACCTCACATTGCCTCCCCCCCCAGTGTCTGTTTCCTACCTCCCCCCATTGTCTGTTTCCTACCCTGTCATCTGTGCCTCCTTTGACACAGTCCTGTAGCTGCTGGAGCTCCCTCGCGGTCTCCTGAGGAATGCAGAGCACTAGGAGATGATGTCATTTCCCAGCGCTCTGCATTCCTAAAGAGCCAACGAGGGAGCTCCGCAGCTACAGGACTGTGCCAATAGAGGCACAGACCTGTCTTGCCAGGGAGGTAGGAAACAGACAAGGGGGGGACAATGTGAGGGCAACATGGAGCGGGTGCCGGGTGGGGGCCAGCGAGGCTAATTTAACCCCTTAGGGACCCTTGACGTACCAGGACCGTCAAGGGTAAATTTGCTCGAAAGACCCTTGACGGTCCTGGTACGTCACGTACTTTTTACTTACAGCGCTCTACCGGGAGCGCTGTAAGTAAAAATAGGGCATGAAATAGACCGCTCCAAGATCGGAGCGATCTGTTTCAAGCCCCATAGTGACGCGCCGATACACGTGACAGGTCACGTGTACCGGCTCGTCAAAGTGCCCCTATGCGGACGTTATGGGACGGAAATGTCCCATAACGTCCGGTCCTTAAGGGGTTAAAGAAAAAAAATTTTTTAAAAAAAGCTATCCGAATGACAGGCGCCCCTCTGTGGGGTGCACCTGTAGGCAGATGCCTTCTCTGCCTTATTCTAAATCCGGCCCTGACTGCAGTGTTAAGCTATGGGAACTTGAAGTTAGAGTTTGCTGCACCATTCTGGATAAGGTGGAAGACTTGCTCATTTTCTATGACAGTATTGTAGGATCTATACCAGATCTGAACAACCTACATCCATTCAGCTGTTGGACTGCGACTCCCATCATTATCAGCCAGCTGTTGAAGGGGAGTTATAATCCAACAACAGAGAGAGAACTACAACTTATGCACCCCTGATCTATATGTATCACTCCCCACTGTCTAGACATTCCCTGTTCTTTTGGCATTAATTGAACAAGTCGCCTGACTGAAATAAACAAGAATACTTTCCTCTCAGAAATGGAGGTTCTGAATCGAACATATTTGATTAACTGCAGCTACTTCTGGGGAAACACCTTTCCTAAATTCTAATACGTTCCTAATACACAGTAAAAATAGAAAGCAGGAAACATGTACTTTGGAAGATGTTGTTCAGCTTGTGAAATCCAATGTAAGTGCAGGCTCCCAAAGAAGAATGCACTTAATAAGGTTTCTGCAAGAGAAGATTACATTAATACAGCACTGAGATTCCGTTGGCTTTCTCTTCTCTTTATACTACAGGAGACTAAACCCTTTCATAATGTGAGGGAAGAAAAGCTTTGCTAAAACAGGGAAAGGGATTTGTGTCCCAAGTCACATGTTTCATAGTAATATTGTATATGTTCAGCATGACTAAACTAAACAGTGAGGCTAATACACTAAGAATAACCATATCCGGTCTGGAGCAAACCAACTGCAACATAGGGGAGAAATTAAGAAATCCCATTGTTTTAAATGGGAGATTTAACCCCTGGAATACTGGCAAGATCTCGATTATATTGCTTAGCAATGTGTTGGAGATGTCTCCGTAATTTAAGGGGTTAAAATCCCTTTTTAGCTGACCTCCATTTTGCCTTGTCCCTTTTGAGTTCTTCTTCCACCTTGCCCACCTCCCTCTTGTTCCTGTACAGCAACTAGAACTATACTGCAGGTGGGTTATTGTTCTGTATACTCTTTGATCCCAGTGGGTAGCTGCTGTTATCTGGGTTGTCATTCGGGGTGTGGGGCGGCTCCTCCGGTTGGCATTAATCTGGCCTTGCAGCCAGCTTCTGTAATCCTGCCTAGGCCACAGCAAGAACTCCAAGAGTGCAGCCACTGCCAGCCAGCTACGTACTCTATTCTTCACTCCCTAGCATCTGGCCCACTGTGGCCTGCCTTTACAGTATAACTGTATTGTCTGTTGTTTTGCTTTGTTCATAGTATTTATATCAAATAGCAGTCTGTCACATCTGTGTGGGGAAACTACTTCACAGAGTCTTCTTGGCAACTTACACTGGGCACTTAGTCTGTCAGATCATCACAGTACCCAGAAAGATGGTGTATGCTGTCCTGTTGTGGCTTCTGGCTTCTCAGCCATTTTGTTCTTGTGTCTGGTGGAATTTTTTTTACCTCCCTGAACATATATGTTGCTTATCTGTATATTAACATCAGTGTAGATCATCAGCATTTTCTATGGTTTGCAGTTTAAGACCATCTTTTTCAGTTTACCTCCATTCCTTTTAGGTTGGCCATCACTCTGCAGTCTTCACTAAGGTCATGACAGTCTTGGAGGCTCTATCCTCTCGCTAGGGATCTTGCTGACTCTCTATCGCAATGACCTTATGCTAAAGGCTCCTTCAAAGGAGACTGTGTGCTTTCAGATCCAGACTTGCATGCCTGTTATAGAGCAAGATGGTTAGATTCTCAGTTTCAAGAAATCTGCTCTGGCTCTTTCCCTGGTCCTTCTCTTTCTCTGCATAAGCTGCAACACTCACGTGGGGAGGAAGTTTGTACCAGACTACAAGATTCTGTCATCTTGCCAAGTGTCTCTGGCCTTACATCTCTCATCTCAACGATGCACGAGTACAGTAAGGAGCTGGGTTATTTGGTTCTTGCCCTGGAGGCAGTCCCACTTGACCAGTTTCCTACACGAGAGCTGCAGCTTGAGATTTTCAGAAATTTGTCCAGGCGTCAGTGTCATTTCTCCTGTGTCATGTCATTGTCCAAATGGATGAAGTCGGACTTTGTTGGTGGCTTCAGTGGTCCCTTCTGTCACTTGGGACAGCCACTGGTTATACTGAACTGCTTGATGGCCACAAATTATGCCATCCTGACAGACCGTGGTGCCACCTTCGGCCCTCCTACAACTCGGGTACTTGGGAACAGGCGGGTGATTCGCGTATCCCTGCGGCATTGGTCTCGGGCCTTTCAGGGATCCCCAGTGCAAATCAGCTGCCAGGAAGGGACCAGAAGTTATTGCATGGTTTGAAGTTCAGTTGATTCTCATGTGGGTGGAGGCTCAAGTTCTGGGTCTCCCTGCCATCCACATTCCAGGGGTAGACAACATTTTGGTAGATTTTCACAGTCACCAATGTTTGGATCCTGTTTATTGGAAGTTCTACCAAACGCTACAGTTTGTGTATGGGGCTGTTTGACAGTGGACCTAATGGCCTCTTGGTTGAACTGTGTGGAGCCTCAGTTCTTTGCCAGATCCCAGGATCCTCAGTTCTTTGCCAGATCCCAGGATCCTCAGTTCTTTGCCAGATCCCAGGACCCTCTAGTTCCTGCAGTCAATGAGATAGTCATCCAGTGGCATTTTCTTTTATTGTACGTGTTTCCTCTGTTTCCCTTGATTCCCAGTGTGCTGTGCAAAATAAGTATGGAGCATGCTCATGTCATTTGATCTCCCCATGCTGGCCTTGTCTGGCCGAATTTCAGATCTTCTCACTGAGTCAGTAGCAGAGCAGGTTTGGCACCATTTGCATCCAGATCTCTTGATTCTGGGTCCGCTGTGTCTTCCAGAGATGGAGAAGCTGGCTTTGATGGCTTGGCTCTTGAAGCCAGTATCCTGATGAAGAAGGATTTCGCTGTCATTGCCACTATGATGAAGGCTTTTAATCCAGTATCACCCAAGTTTTATCATAGGGTTGCATCTTTGTTTCGTAAGTGGTATGAAGACGGGCGGTTGCTGCTGTGACCTTTTTATCTTCGGTTATTTTGTCTTTTCTTCAGGACGGCCTTCAAAATGGGCTTGGTCTTGTTTCTATTAAAGTAGAAGCTACTATTCACTAGGCATACGTTTTCAAGAAGAAGCAAGTGCCCTTCCAGGTCACAGCTCAATTCACTAGGTTGGTGGGTGCCACTTGGGCCTAGAAGAGTCAGGCCTCTGTGTAACAGCTGTATATTATGGTGACATGGTCATCTCTTCACCAGTTTGTCAAACACTACCATGTCAATATGGTGGCTATTGGCTTTCTGTTACCTGAAGTTCATGTTGCTCCAGGCCTTGTCTGTTAGAAATGGTCTCTGTGTTTTGAGGGTTTTTTCCTCTTTCCTTCCCTGTAATATTGGTGGATGCTTTGATATAGCCTCATGGTTCCTGTCTTTCACCTAGTAAATAAGAGAAAAGTCAATTTTTGTGTACTTACCTATAAATCCTTTTTCCATAATTTATGTGGAATTTATCTGTAAGTACAAACAAGTCCCAATAAATAACAAACATAGAGGACTGCCAAAGTGATCTTTGAATCAGCCTTTCACAAAATTCTGAGCGGGATCTCTTTTCAACAATAAATATACTGTTATTTTGCATTGCAATGCAGAAGTTTTGTGGTAAAATAAAGCCTCCTCTCTCCCAAAACATCACATGCACCCCAGGTTTATTGTATAGAGCAAAGATTTAGTGTTCTAGGGAAAAGTGTCCAGCTAGATAAAGCTATGTAGACAACATGTGACGCACCTGCTGTTGATGGTATTACCACTCCCATCATCCTCAGCCAGCCAGTGGGCAGCTGTTCATGATGGGAGTAGTAGTTGAACAACATCTAGAGAGCCAAATGCGCATCTTATGGAGAACAAATGGAATGCCAGAAACATAATTAAAGTGTATGTTATATGAACTAAACAGGAACAGCCTCTTAAGTCCATATCCATAAAGGTAAAATCTATGATCAAAGTATATCAGAACAAGTAGCAGACACTTATTTGAAGTGTGCTAGGTTTTCATTCTAGTTGCCCCACACAGAGCACGCCAAGTGTTCCCGGTTTCTGCATGCCATTTTCTTGCTGTAGTGTCCCATTGATATCAGTGGAAGTGCAAATATATGCATGCACAGTATGAGTTTTGCACATGGGAAATCCTAAATCCCCTTATTGTGTAGAAAAGTGCTCTTGAAGGATATTTATGAATGACAAGTGTAAAAGCCCATGTACGCAGGCCAAGGTCCAGGTGCTGTTAACCCTTTCGAGTGCCAGAGGGGTACGCAACATTTTGTACCCCTCTGGCACTCAAAGGGTTAAGAGACCTGTCCTGCTCTGCATACTGCCGCAGCCACACTGGTGGCATACGCGATGCAGTCATGCACTGTAGAGATTGCATGAACGCACAGAATTGTCCCAGCATTCTTACACCTCCCAGCATTCTGTGCTTTCGGGCAGACTCTACTGTGCATGACTGAATTGGACAAACGTTTTAGCGTTTTATTATATAGGATTGCTATTTATAGCATCAAAGTGCAGTGAATCAGATATGCTGCTCTACTCATGCAATGTTACATGTATATGGGATTCTAAACCCAAATATGCAAACACATTTATAGTCTTTGTAATACACACTCCCCACTGTGCTATACTTCACTGAACAGTACCTAACTACCATCATGTACATCTTATTTTTTTCTTCCCAGATTGCACCCTGGAGTCATTCTTTTCCTTTCTATAATTCCCATTTATTCTTATGCTTCCTTATATGTACTGCTTTTTTTTGTATCTCAGTGGAGTCATTTTAGCTAGAAATACTTCATAGCCCAGTGTCTCACTGGATGTTTAGACACGGCTTTGCATGGTTATAAACAAGCAGGATGTCACTACTCTAACCTGCTGGTGGATTTACTGATGGCAATGATCTTCCATTAAAGGCCTCTGTTTTTATATTAAGGTGTTTTGCGTTACTGCCACAAAACAAGTATACTTGGCTACCTTCCATGCACCATCCCTGATGTGTAATTAAAGGAACAGAGGTGAAACAAAAGTTAATTACCATGTGTTCCTGGTCTGTGCTTCAGTGAGTCAGTATAGCTCTGAAATCATATGATGGCATTGGGACTGGGGGATGAGCTTGAATGCCTCCATTTGTTGTTGTTTTTTGTTTTTTTGTGGGTTTTTTTTGGTGTGGGGGGGGGGGTTTACCTGAGGATTCAGCCAGACATTGGAATGGATATGATCCCAACCTAATAGAAGTCAGAAATGTCCTGTATGTGAGTAGAATTAACTCACTGAGTGTTGGAGGTATTTGCAGCTCATTCCTTCTCAATACAATTGTCAGGTCAGTCTCCTGTTGTCGAGCCCCCTATTGTCATTGGTTGACTAGCCCTTTTTATAGGGGCTGAGCCTGCTAGGCACTGCCCGATTATTTTTCGTGCTCTGTATTCTGTTGCCGATTGTTATTGCTTATGATTGACCTTGTCTTTGCCTTTTCCTTATCTGTACCATGCTGGTGATTTTAGGACTTGACTCGGACTGCCTTTTGACCATTCTCCCGTCTGACCCACGGTACCTTGTATTCTTGACTGTTATGACCTGGTTTACCCCTTCTGACTACTGTAGGGATCGCTCCATATGAACCTCACTATGCCCCACTGTGTATGATACGCCTGTTCCGACTAAGAGATTCCTCTTACCGGAATCCTCTCTGTATGTTCTCCTGCTGTGCCGATCGCAACTCCCAGCAGGCCTTTCCCTGTCGGGAGTTCCGTGCTTGCGCACGACAGAATCAGCAGGCAGGAGCACCGTGCGGCTCCCTTCTCTAGAATTGTGGCTTTCCTCGTGGGTTGTTGCCCAATACCCGCTGTGGGTAACTTGAAGAACCTGGTAAGGCTCCCATCCACTGGATAGCCTTACAGGGTGCATTTGGTCCATAGAGTGGTCCACTTCACTGGGGGTTCCACTTGGTAGAATCCTACTACCTACTGAATTGCCTGGCAGTTTCTAGCAGAGACCTCTCTCATTTCTGCTTGGTGATAACAGAAGGTTGGCTCCCTGTTGTCCACTGGGTTTACCAGGTCCCAGTACATCACCCTAGTTGTTCGGGTGGTCTAACCCACCAGCATCCCTACTGGAAGCCTTGTAGCCCCTCTGTGGAGGGTGGAGTTTCCAGCACCCAGTGTGAGCGGAGTTACCAGATCCCAGTATATCCCACCAGTTCAGGTGGTCCGAACCCACCAGCCTACCTAATGGAAGCCTCTGTGTTCCCTCCAGTGTGAGTCTTGGTTCCCATAGCCTTTGAGAGCAGATGGTTGGCTCCTTGAGGTTGGGTTTCAGGTCTCTGGCTATACCTCACCATTCTAGTAGGTGGCCATGCCCACTATTCTCATACTGCCTTGAGTAGTACATTTCCCAGTTAGCCTCCCTTGTCTGCTTTGGTTCCCGTGCATTGCAGAAAGGATTCTGTTGTACTCTATATTACATATTGCTCTATAGTTATCTTATGTATTTGGATTCTCAGTGACTGGTTCTCCTATCCTGGCCAGGGCCCTCGGCTCAACTGGGGTTGGGCATCTGGCTTCATGGGTAGCAACTTTGATCCGGCCCTTACCGCAACAAAGGAACCTAGTCACTGATCTATGCACCCGAACTATGCTCCTAGCAGCGGTCTCTAGAATCGTGGTCCAGTTCTACTCTAGCACTCAAGCTTCCTGTTTAGTGTCTCTATGTGATTCTTGACTAACATGCTTTCTCACCAACATATGGGATAACTTTCTGTTTAATATGCTTTCCTATGCAGAGTCAGTCTACAGTTCATAATATAATTCTATGTTTAGAAGTCACTTTTGATTTCCTTAATGGTCCAGTTATTTCCACAGCTTCATGATGCATGGAGTGGAAGCTTTGGGTGCTTTGCCTAATGGATACGTAGTGCCCTGAGTGAAATGAGCAGAAAGCACATTTGGACTTTAATACAATTCAGTGTATTTATATACTGTCACTGGTATGCTAATGTAAAACTGGACTAATCCATCTGTGGCCGATCCGTCATTTGTGTTCCCAAATTGCACAGCTTACATTAAATATTTTGGCACATGGTGAATTAATAGGATTGGTGCATGTAGGATCCCATTTCTACATGAGAACCAAAATCTTCTAGTTACCCATTTCCTGCCAGCTTAAATATATGACTTAAAAAACAGTCCATTCTATGGAAAGGCAAGTCCCAACGCAAATGCAAGAGGCAAAAACAGATGGGGGCTCTCTTGGGGTTTTAACCCCTTGAATTTCAGAGGAATGTCAAAACCACTGCTTAATTCTCTTTAACTAATGTACTTGTTAGGTGTGTTTCATTGTAACTGTAGTTGCCTGCAATAACTGATTCCCGTTTAAGGCCTATATTTAATCCCCAACCCCTTGCAATATAAATCTGCTTTCTAAATGAAATAAGCCATAGAATAAGCACCACAACAAACCTTCAGAATGAAGTGTGCATTTCCAGTTCACTTTGTGCATATGTGTGTTTGCTTATATATTGCTGTATGAATGGCTGCTACCATGTTAAATTAAGGGGATAGTAACACTTAATATTGGGGTGGGGGATATATTGCATAGTTTATCTTGCCATTTAAAATGAGGGTACTCTCACTTTCATCAAAAGTTTTTGCAGCTCAAACGTGCATTTTTGGGTGTGTTACATGCAGTCTATGACCACTCTGGCCAGTTGCCTATAAACTGCTGTAGCAACAGGACCACAGTAAAATCAGGTCATGGATGTATTGTACCCAAAAAATGCAAGTTTGAACTGCAACAACTTTTGAATAAAATAAATCTTCGAAGTAGGATTAATACTGTTTTGCTTAGCAGTCTGCATAAAAAAAAATATATATCTATGTAAAATGTACACCTCACATAGGCCTGTATACAGAAAACAATGTCTGTGTAACATGTACACCTCACATAGGCCTGTATACAGAAAACAATGTCTGTGTAACATGTACACCTCACATAGGCCTGTATACAGAAAACAATGTCTGTGTAACATGTACACCTCACATAGGCCTGTATACAGAAAACAATGTCTGTGTAACATGTATACCTCACATAGACCTGTATAAAAAAAGCAATGCCTGTGTGAATGTACACCTCACACAGGCCTGTATACAGAAAACAATGCCTGTGTAACATGTATACCTCACATAGGCCTGTATACAGAAGGCAATTCCTGTGCAACATGTACACCTCACGTAGGTCTCCATTCAGAAAGCAAAAGAACAGCCTTTTTTTGGAGAAAACCATCACCAAAGGGGACGTATAACAATTCTCAGAACTCCTATTTATTTAAATGGGGCTGACACCTCTCCAAGGAATTGTGAAGCAATGGGTTGGAGACCATTAAAATCAAGTAAAATAAAAATGTTCTCCCTATGGTGCAGTTGCTTTGCTCCAGCTTTACTCCTCATTATAATTCTAAATACAATCCATAGACCCTTTTAAAAATTAGTAAGGAATGTTTTCTTTTAATCCAAAAGTTCCTGAGACAAACACTTTGAAGAGTTTTTTTTTAGTCATTGTCAAAAGAAAAAATATATATATTATGAAATCTAGTAATGCTCAAAGCCATTTGGCTGGCAGTTTTCCCTTAGTGAGCATTTGAAATGTCCTCTCTCAAGTCTGCTCTCACTTCCCTTTTCACCTTGTCTGTGCAGCTCCCTCAGGCCCTTTATGGATAATCATAAATTCCAACGAGAACTTTTTCAATTCTTTTTATCCTTGCTTAATATCCTGCTCTGTAACTGTGCTCTAGGGAGCTTCTCCAGAGACCCGTTACAGGCTGATTACAAGGTACTGCATAGGAGGAAGTGCTGTTGAAACTTTGCACCTGTAAATCGTGTTAAAGCCACAGCAGACGTAAGAGGCATGAAAAAAGTTACAATTATATGGAGACGAAGAACAAAGAGTGTAGGTTAAGCTGAATGTAGCTGAGGAGCACATAAATGGACTACTTTTATGTAGGTTCCTTCACCTTCTTTTCAATGAGATTCTTGCTTTTACATCTGCTGGTGGCATTACAGGACACACATTGTGCTTTAACACATATAAATACACTTTTATATTTATGAAACTATGAAATTACCCAAAATACACAACTGTTATCATCAATATTGATTTATAAAGCACCAAGGTATTTTCAGCATGTTACAGATATTAACCTTTTGAGTGCCAGAGGGGTATGCAAAGCATTGCGTTGTGTAACTCTCTGGCACTCAAAGGGCTAAATAAGAAATACATCGGTATACCTGACTGCTTTAAATGACACCTGCCTATGTCATTTCTAATGTTAAACTTATTTTGAGGTTATCATTTCCATTAAAATACCATGTATTCCATGCTAGCATTTATTTGTAAACACTCTTTTTGTTTCCTAATTCCTAAAATCTACTCTTACATCTGTGCTGTGGGGTTTTCCATTTTTCCATAGACATCAACTGTAGAGGATTAGCTGATGCACATAATGAATTGTTGAGATGAGTATTATGCATTTTTCTGTCACTCTTGTAAAAGAGCTACATAGTGTTCACATGGACAACTTTTGCCATTCTTCACCACTTCAACTCCACAGGGATCGTCATTAGCTTGCCTGAAATTTGTATCATGCTACATCCATGAGAGGCTGTCACAGAAACATAGAATTTGACGGCAGATGAGAACCATTTCGGGCCCATCTAGTCTGCCCATTTTCCTACTGTAAAAAACTCAAACCTTCCTTGGTCTTGTCTTATGTTCAGGACAGCTGTATGCATAACCCATGCATGCTTAAATTCCGTCACTGTATTAACTTCTGTCCGCTGCAGCAAACTGTGACAATGTTGTCACTGCCCATTTAAATTTTCCCTAACTGTTGTAGCCACAATTTTTCTTGTTGCACCATTAAAGAAAGCTCTTCACCAGTGTTTGAGCCAGATATAAATAGTTACAATGTAGCAGCAACTAGATCGCCCAAAGTATATTCGCTACCCCATATGGCAACATATATTTTGGCTTGTCTCCTCAATCTAGGTGAGATAGCCAAACCATGATAGGCATTGACATTTGTTGTCTGACTATGCACTTTATGCACTTGCACATGGACAGTATCACTGCTTTCTTCTTTATAGAAGAGGCAGGCCAGTCAGAAAATATGGCTGCAGCTGAAAAATAATAAAAATTAAAAAAAAAAAAAAAATATATATATATATATATATATATATATATATATATATATATATTTTATTATTATTATTTATTTATTTTAATGCTGCGCCAACGAGAAACTGGACAGAGGTCAGACCCACTTTTGTGCAATATGTATGGCATGTAAATATTGCTTGTGGAGATGATGGGTCCAGGGATATATAGTTATTCTATGAAGTACCAGTCATTGAAGCACAAAGTAAAATGTGTCTTTGCCATGTTCTCTGTTTTCCCTTATAAATGTTACATGCAAAATATCCCTCACAGCTTGGGGGGGGTGTTTTTGCATTTGAAAGGCCAGTTGTATTGATTGTAGAAATGAATGCAGAATGATGGTTGCTTCATCTTTGCCTTGGAGACAATAGGAAGAGGTCTGTCGAGACAAAATTGTCAGCTCATCAGCGAGTGGCCGATACCTTGCTTCTTTCACTGCTCAAGGTCTCTGTATAAAGGCAAAAGCAAAATGTCTTTGTAGCGAAAGAGCATGCTGGCTAGTGAACAGTGACCTGAAATCTTGTTTTTGTGACTTCTTTAATGGTGCTCTGCTCCAATTCTGTCTGCAAATGGTTATCATGACTGATAAAATACAATGATATGTACTAATTAGCCCCCACTGGTTAATTAAAGAGTTATTCCTAAAGAAGGGTGCATAACTGCATCTGTATTCTCAAAAGGGTTCCCATTATACTTTTTGAGAGTTGGTTTCTAACCATGCTTACAAATTCCTGATTTTATTCTGTATAATACATTTGACCTGTAGAGAGGATATGTTTTATTTCTAGCCTGGGAGGGGAACTGCACCATAATGAACCATATACCTCAAAGTACAATCCATGTATACTGCCATCATCCTTTCTGTCTGCCACTCTGGTGTCTGTATGGCAGACAGACACAGAAAGGAGTGGAAGCCTGATTAATTTGGATACAGTCCATGCTCAGTATTAAGTTTAGTAGCACACCAGTGCATCCAGTTACTGACTTGGCAGGTTTGATTTCTTCCAAGTTAGAGGAGGGCAGCCAATACTTCCTCATCCTGCTTCTATGCAGAGGTCAGCGGATAGTGACTTCCCCATGTGACTACATTGCCAACAGGGGATTGGACAAACAGTTGTCCCTGAGTTAATTCTTTAGCATACTTGTTTCCTCCATTGCCTTGACTCACAGGGTGTGAAGGAAAATCTGAATAGTATGGGTTCACATCATCCTTACTGCCCTGTTCTGTCCATGACTAGCCTAGTTTACAGATTCTATCAATCTTTCTATGGCATTCTTCAATCTTCTATCAATCTTTCTATGGCATATGGCATTTCATCATCCTCTGTGCCCCGACATCTTGACTCAGGATCCGCAGTGTCATCCACAGGTGGAGATGTTGGCTTTGATGGATCAGCTCTTGAAGCCAGCATCCTAAGGAAGAAGGTTTTTTCTGACAATGCTGCAGGCTCGAAAGCCACTTTTTTCTAAGGCATACCACAGGATATGGACCTTGTACTATAAGTGACATGAGGATAGGATATTGCTTCTGTTGCTTTTCCACCTTCTGCTTGTTTTGACCTTTCTTCAGGTTGGTCTACAAAAATGACTTGGTCTTAGCGCTATTAAAGTTCAGATATTGGCTCTTTCTGTCCTTTTCCAGTTGTGTATTGCCTTATGTGTATCCAGTCTTTCGGGATCCCACTGCCCTGTGGAGTTTAAACATAGTTTGGTGGGTGGCTGAACTTCAAGCTTTGTCCTGTATATCTCCCTATCTGTTTTATTCACCCTGATAGGATGATTTTTAATGTACCCTATATAGTTTCTCCTTAAAGGGATAGTAATACTTCGTTTAAACTTTATTTTATTTTGTAGGCATTAAAAAAACATGAAGAATGATATAAGGCTTATCTATCAAACCTTTATGGTTTAAGAGATATTCACAAACAAAGTATCCCTTCCCTGTTCAACCAGATCAGAAGGGAGGTGCCCAGGTAGACTGCAGAGAGGGACAATCTTCAATTAAGATCAGGGAAAAAGCTGAAAAACTTGTCAAGGGGGGAAGGGCTTTCATTGTTTTAATACAAAGAAGATTGTCCCCTTCTGTTATCTGTCTGGTCATACAACCAGATTCACATCTGAGAAGAGATGGCTTACACTTGGAAAAAGGGGCGGGGAGGGGAAACTTTGCTTGTGAATATCTCATAAACCATAAAGGTTTGAGAGATAAGACTTGTATCGTTCTTCATGTTTTTTTAATGCCAACAAAATAAAATAAAGTTAAAACGAAGTATTACTATCCCTTTAAGGTTGATTCTAAGTTTCTCATCAACCAGGAAATTGCTCTTCCTTCTCTCTGTCCTGCTCCATCTAATAGAAGTATGATATTCTTCGCAGGCAGCCTTTTTGAAAGTCTTTTTTGTCATTCCCCCAGTCCACTGTGTGGCCCAACCTGCATCTAATTTAATAGAGGCTTTTTGGATTAAGGCGACCATTTGCCAGCCAAAGGTTCTAAACAAGAAGCAGTACCCTTTCGGGTTATGGCACATTCTGCCAGATTCTGACAAGAATCAGGCCTCTGCTGAACAGCTGTTTAAGGCAGTAACATGATCACCCCTTCATACTTTTGTCAAACCAATACCACATGAATGTACTGGTTTTGGAGGAAGCGACTTTGGCCGAAAAGGTCGTACAGCCTGTTGTGTCTTTGAAGGTGTCCTCCTTGATTACTTTTGGCTAGTAACCTGTCAGTTCTTATTCTTTGGTTTGCAGCTTTGTGTCCATTGACACCTGAGGTTCAGTCTTCCAATTCATTCTGTTGGCAATGGTCTGTGTTTTGAGGGTTTTTTCTCTTTACCTCCCTCAAATCTTTGTGGATGCCATGGTTCCTGTATTCCACATAGGATGTAAGAGGGACATGGGATTTTCGTGCACTTACTCATAAATGCATTTCTCTTAGTCCACGTGGAAAGCAGGACTTTCCTCCCAGAGAAAACCTGAGGTCTGAGTGTGTGTGTGTGTGTGTGTGTGTGTGTGTGTGTGTGTGTGTGTGTGTGTGTGTGTGTGTGTGTGTGTGTGTGTGTGTGTGTGTGTGTGTGTGTGTGTGTGTGTGTGTGTGTGGTGGGTGGGGTCGGCACGTTCTCTGGTTTGGAGTGTTCCCTTTCTTGTTCTACTTCTTTCTTGTCACTCATCTTTGCTATAACTGTGCCTGTCTTGGTAGGGGTAAAGGGAAAAGTAACACCATTTAATCATAGCCGCCCACTTAATATGCCCAAGAAATCCTAATGGTTCATTTGAATTTTGCCAATGTTCAAGCAATCACATCTTCAGTCGTTCCTGGATGTCATGACCATGGAGGCAGATATGACAGTTGCTGGAATTTTTCTTTAACTGAAGTAGGCAGAGTGCGTGAGTCTATGTGAACCAGGGGGCGTGAACTGCGTGTCCTGTGGGTGGACACCCAGAACTGACTGAAGTTGATTCTCTTGAACAAGTACAATATCAAACTTCATAGGAGCCATTCGCATTTTATGGCCATAGTAAGTAAGGTAAGTAGTTTGTTACTGCTATGAGTAGGTATTGCTTCTCCTCTAACCCTTTGAGCACTAGAGGGTATCGGACATTCCGCTGGCACTCATAGGGTTAACGTTCCATCCACAGCTAAACTCTGGCTTTTACTCTGCTCACACAAAGCCAAACTTTTCTTTTTCCAATCAGACAAAAAGAGGTTAATATCATTCTGGTCACGGCAGATCCACGCATCAGTCAGACTGAAAGTGATTTAGAAGGGCAGAAGTTGAATCCGTTTCTGAGGAAGTGGGTCAGATGTACTGCATTTGAGAATGAGGTCTGGACCTTGTAGAAGCGTGACCACCACATATATGTTTCTGTGATTCACATTGCACTCTAGGTACCTGATAATGGGGTTCTAGCCTGTAGGTATCCTGAATGCTACCTTGGAAACCCACAGAAAAGTATATTTCCGGTGGCAGGCAGAAGTACAATATTATGATGGCCACAAAAAACACCTTTTTTGTAAGACAAAATACATGCAGTTTTCACACTTACTGTTCTTTAAACGGACTCTTTCACCTAAAAATATCTTTGGAGATTTTGAAATAGCATTCAAAATCATCTCAATGTTTTATCAGTCATTTTTTTGTTTTATTTAAAAAAAAAAAAACCCAACTAGCTTTTAAGCTTAGATGTAGATTATGCTAATTAAGACATATCATGCAGGCTCATCCAGTCTGCATTAACACTCCCTCTCATTAACACTAGACACATTCAGTGCTAGAGGAGGTGGGCAATGCAGTGGGTTGGGGAGGTAATGTTGGGTTAAGGCAGGAAATGTCTGCACAACATGCCTTAATTAGTACACACTAAAAATGTACATTATTCAAATAATAATTTTCTAAATACAAAAAATGGCTAATACATCATATGTGATTCTGAAATCTCTTTCAAAATCACCAAAGTTATTTTATTCCTTTGAGTCCCAGAGGGAAATCACACATTCCTCTCTGGCACTAAGAGGGTTAAGTGATGGGATCCAGGAAAAGGTGGAGTATGACAAAACAATGCAAGTCCAATTGGATTTTTCCTTTGGGACAAGAATATAATGTGGTTATTGGAGAAAAAAAAAACTGAATGTAATACACTGTAACGTTTTCTAAATTGTGCAGCTGTACATAGAGCAGTGAAATGGGTAATACAGTAGGTACAAATGGCTTCATTAACCATGGAGTGGGGGTCCTATCTGTGGTCTTTGTAAATCCTGTAACTATTCTTAATGCCATTGTCCAGCTATAGACTGACAGCAAATTTATACAATAGACTGCTGTATAAAGGACACAGTTCTAGACATGTTCTTCTGTTATACAAATTGAGACTTATTCCAGGGGTATACTTCTCATTTCATGCAATACTGTACCAGCGCTGTGAACAATTATCTTCAGAAGGGACAAGCAAACCATTAGATTGGCCACCCAGGAGGCATTGCAACACTGGCATGGGGGTTTACAGTCTGAAAGATCCCATAAACTGCTTTCAAATGTCTGTGTATCATGTGTGTATGCACATATGCAGGGGACTACAATTGATGTTGACAACTAATAAACGACTCCATCTTGACAGTTTGACCAGTCCTGTTCTACAGTACTAGTAATTTATACTGAGGCCAATGTTAGCACACCGTCTTGAAAGCAGGATCTGCATCTGGATCTCCATTCCAACCCTTTGCACTTAAATCTTATAGTGGAAGAGAGAGCGCACCAATGGGAGGGGAGGGAAGTGAGTCTGGCACCAGAACTAAATAGTGGTGTTAATTAAGTGTCATAGGTGTTATTTAACTAGGTGTATTTATAAAAAGTGAATATGTGGGATTCATTGCCTAATGAGGCTGCATTGATGCATATATAGCCAGTAGTATGTAATCATATTAAAGGGATGGTAATGTTTAAATTTAAGTTTATTTAATATTGTAGGCATTAAAACAATATGTACAACGATTTAAGTCTTATCTCTCAAACCTTTATGGTTTGAGAGATATAACTAGCTAAAGTTCCCACGTCCAGGCTGTTTCAGCTCTCTATGGGACAGCAGCAGATTCCGGTCATTTGACAGGACAGCGGCTCATCAGCAAAGCTGAAATTGTGCTATTTAGAAATAAATACTTCATTGGAACAGTCTACAAAGTGTGCCTGGTTTGCAAGCACACTTTGTAGACCGTTCCAATGAAGTATTTATTTCTAAATGGTGTGGTTTTAGGGGGGGGCCTAAAATCATTTTTTTTTTTTTTTTTTTTTTTTTTTGTATCTTTATTTGTTTTATGTTAGTCAGTATAATTGTATTCAAGTGTCTAACTCAAATTGCCCTGCTGAGTATGATGGTAGTGCTAATCCAACAGCAACTGGGAGGTCCCATATTGTCCATAGGTTTTCAAGAATGTGGAACTGTTGATTGCTTTCCTTGTGTTCTCTTGATCTGGCTGTTTATACTTGTGGTGTAATGCATTATTTTCTGTGGGTTGCACTTCTCTAATGTGTTTCAACTGTATATAAATACATATGTATGGATGTAGACATAACAGGTAAGCATCAGTTTTGTATGCAGGTAAGGACTGTGGGAAATAAAGGACCTTCTGCAGAAAGCAATATATGAAAAATTGTGGAGTTTACCCACTGCATAAATACCAAATTCTCCAATACTCCCATTAATTAAAATAAAGCTTTTACATTCTTGAGTGCTCTTGAGGTTTCCAGTGCAGACCTCTCTAGCATTTAAGGGTTTAAAAGCCCCATTTAAATCAGCGAGTGTTCATTCCCCCATCCTATGTAATAATTAGCTAGGATGTCTGTCAGACGCTGTCATGCGCAGTAGAGACTGCCCGAATGCACTGACTGCTGGGAGCACAGAATGCTGGGAGTTCTGTGCTGGGGGCATTCTGTGCTTTCGGGCAGTCTCTACAGTGCATGACTGCGTCGGCGGCAGGACACAGAGCAGGATCGCCTCTTAACCCTTTGAGTGGCAGAGGGGTATGCAATGCATTGCTTTGCAATGCGTTGCATACCCCTCTGCCACTCAAAGGGTTAACATCACCCGGACATTGGCCCGTGTACAGGGCTTTTACACTAGTTATAAATATATTTGATTTGCTGCAGAATTATTCCTTTTTTGCATTCTGCATAAGGTCCAAAGAAGCTGATTTAATGGAGCGTTTCTGTAGAAAACCAACTGCTTTAGAATTACTTCGGTTCTTCCTATTAACTCAGCCTCAAAATGTCCATTTTAAAACAATAATTTAAATTATTTAGCATTCTCAGTGTGTTACTAATAGAACCCAAACCCTGCTGTGTGACAGGTACTTGACCAATGATGTTGGTGCAGAGACTTGTTGACTGGCCTTCCAGAGGGTCTGCAGAGATAAGGCATCAGAACAGAGGCTTCCCCAACTATGAATTTTTCATGTCTTTGTTAGAGAAGTGCCAGGCTCTAAATCCATCTCATTATCGGTACTATGAAGCACTTTAATTAGCATTCTGGTTCTTAGAAAGAAGAAAACTATTTTGTTTTTGTTGTAGCTTAATTGCTTTGTTGATTTTATCTGAGTGTATGTGAGGAGTATGCTTGTCTGAATATTTCTCCCTCCTATTTCCTCTGAGTTCCTTATTTCACTAATCACTAACCCTTCAGTTTACTTGTAAAATTTCCTCTCTGGCACATAGTGCACACTGTATGATAAAACAGGCACATATTACACACTGTATAATGCAATAGGCACATAGTGCACACTGTATGATAAAATAGGCACATATTACACACTGTATAATACAATAGGCACATAGTGCACACTGTATGATAAAATAGGCATAGCGTACACACTGTATAATCGTACCTGGGAACTTTCAAAATGACCTGATCCTGAGATTGTGTAAATACTAACCCTTAAATCTCCCATAATATAGATTATCCGCGATATATCCCTGATCGCTGTAATCGAGAGTTGCTCCAATCAGCATTCAAGGAGCCATTACTACACAACAACTTACAGATATCACTGCATGAACACACACAAATCAAGCAGGACTTCTCCCTCTGCCTTTCTGGTACAAGTGGCACCAATTTAGAGACTAAAGAAGCATTTAACTGGAACAAAATATATAACAGGGAGCACTGAACTCTCTCACCCTGAGATTTTGGCTCTTCACCCTGAGACACACTGTATAATACAATAGGCACATAGTGCACACTGTATGATAAAACAGGCACATATTACACACTGTATAATACAATAGGCACATAGTGCACACTGTATGATAAAACAGGCACATATTACACACTGTATAATGCAGTAGACACATAGTTCACACTGTATGATAAAATAGGCACATATTACACACTGTATAATACAATAGGCACATAGGATACACTGATAAAATAGGCACGTAGGACACACTGTATAATACAATAGGCACATAGTGCACACTGTATGATAAAATAGGCACACAGTACACACTGTATAATACAATAGGCACATAGGATACACTGTGTGATAAAATAGGCACGTAGGACACACTGTATAATACAGTAGGCACATAATGCACACTGTATGATAAAATAGGCACACAGTACACACTATATAATACAATAGCCACATAGGATACAATGTGTGATAAAATAGGCATACATGACCCACTTTATAATACAATAGGCACATAGTGCACACTGTATGATAAAATAGGCACATAGGACACACTGTATAATACAATAGGCACATAGTGCACACTGTATGATAAAATAGGCACACAGTACACACTGTATAATACAATAGGCACATAGTGCACACTGTATGATAAAATAGGCACATAGGACACACTGTATAATACAATAGGCACATAGTGCACACTGTATGATAAAATAGGCACACCGTACACACTGTATAATACAAAAGGCACATAGGATACACTGTGTGATAAAATAGGCACAAAGGACACACTGTAAAATAGGCACATGGGGCACACTGTGTGATATTAAAATGGTGAAGTAGTTGCTGTGGTAGAACCCTTTTGTTTCACCAACAATGCCTGTTGAACCTTAATAACCAAACATTTTAACCTCTTGGAAACTCGGTAGGTCTCCAGATGCATTGAACTTCTCTCTAGCATTCTCTAGCATCCAAGAGATATAAGGAAATGTAACCCCACCCCACCCTAAACTAAAGGGTTGACCATGTGCACCTACTGCTAATTACCTTCGGTAGGCTAGGGATTAAAACGTAGGGATTATGGCCGACCCACCACTGTCTAATGAAGGGTAGGAAGAAGCAGGCTCCATTTTCTTTCTGTGATCATAGTCTTGTGCTATGGGAACTGGGACTGACATTTCAACTCCTGAAGTGCACTTGTTCAGAGCCGAAATCCCTCTGGATTTATTCTCTGCACAAGCGCATTGGCTCTATTGGTGTTTGAAACATAAGTCACAGCTCCCATAGCACTAGTCACCATCAGAAACCAGAGGAGCCTGCTTCCTACTATTCATAAGACAACACTGGCTTGGCCATGCAATTCGGTAACATCTTGCTTGAAACAACGAAATGGGGAACACTAATTCAGGAACAAAGTAACAAGTGTAACGCTCATCATCATCCATACGATCCCATGGTGCTTAAGGTGAAAGGATGATCCGACAAATCCCCAACTTGAACACATGGAAACAATTTTCACCACACTCAATAAGATCGGATAAAAATCACCTTCTTTATTTGAACATGTAACACTAGACACAGGAGATTACAGTCTCACGCGTTTCTCACAAACGTGCTTACTCATAGACATTCGGTATGCATTAAAGAGACATTATCACTTAAGAATGAATAGGGTTCATTCTCCCTTTTAAATATCAGGAGCTCTTAGCCAGCATTTGTAAAATTTATTTCTTATGTGCATAAACCCCAAATTATATTATAAACCTACTATTATTGTTCATCTGGATACATGGCCACAGTGGGTGGGGTTATTTTTCCTTTAACAAATTATCAATATCCTATAAAATCTCAGATAACCATTACCAGGAGACCATCCATCCATCCAATATAATATAATATTTGGAATGGATTGCACTCAATACTAAAAGCCCAAGAAGAAGACTAAAGACAAGATGCAATTACTAAATTTGTTGGTACACAGTGGCAACAAAAGGCACAGGATCAAAGCTGTTCGAGGCTTGCTGTGGAGGCCGTCAATTTCTAGTGGATCGACAATGGTGGAAGATGAAGATATGATGAGATTATATATCTATAATGTCATCTCGTGTGGGGTTTCATGTCCGTGTCAGCCATAAAAGACTGGCTAGCTGTCATGTGGCATTCATTCGACTACACATAGTGACCAAATAAACATTCACAATAATTTAAATGGGGGTTTTGCAGTGTGTTGGACAACTTGTATTCTAGGTGTTATAGCATATTTATATAATTTTTTGTCTTCTGTGGTACCGTTAGTTTTCTCTTCTTTCTGCATAGGGCCCTTAGAGTATAAAAAACACAGCTATATTAAACCTTGTATATCTATGAGTTTCATGAAGACATTTCCAGGGGGGGGATTTCCAGTTCTAGAGATTGGCAATCAATGTTCTCTCTATATTAGCGTGATGCAAATGAGCCATAACGTTCTGTAATGGTTATTGAAGTATCTTGATTATATCAGTGTGCAGCTCATACACGTGCCATGTCATGGACAAAGAGAAACAACTCATGTTTCTGAAATTATGGTGCATTTATTGTAATTTCAACGCAAGGTCACAACAAACAAGCTGAATTGTGGGTGTTAAGAACACATATTACAGTTGGAATAATTCACTTTCATATCTACTTACTTTAGTTTGTACGTCCTTTCCCTGCATCTTTTCATCTTTACATTTTTTTACGGTAACATATCTTCATTCTCTGATGAACCCATCTGATATGTTCTTTATGATTTAACGGACAATGAAGTTTCACTCTCAGAAGCTGTCTGACTCATTTACAGACTCAGAGGTTATGGGAAAGTGCATTCTTATCTGCAGGGAGATTTTGTATGTGCATTATCTGGTATTCAAGTATACACGCTCACTCTTTCGAACACACAAACACACACACATACGTACACTCTATCTCTCAAACACATATACACAGATACACACTTCTTCTTACTATAAATTCTGTGCAAGTTGTATGGCTCCAAATAGATGAAAGTAGCTTTGCATATATCGGTACATAAAATCTGTTCTATCTTGTTTTAAAAAATGGAACTGTAGCTTTAAATCCATGCTGGATTCAGCCTTGTGACTCCCAGTGAGAAGCCCTCACTTCAGTTCTCTCACATCGCAGTACCTGTGTGACTGTCGGACATCTCATGAAGGTCACCATGCTCATTTATTCAAAATGGGATAAAATCAAAGGCAGCTCCAATTCCCCCCTCTCTCCTTCCTCTGATTAATTGCCTCATTCAATTTCAACTTTATTGCAGTTAAACATTAATTCAGCAGGACCTAATAATGTATTCTGTTATGATCTTGCTTGTGCATTAATGCCAGTACTGGGTCATTTATTTTTTATTTCACAAGATGTGGTCAGAGCAGTCTTTGCACCCACTTACATATACAAATAGCTGGCATGTTTGTATGGCCAAAGTTCATGTTAAATCAAGATAATCCTGTCCATACCTATACATACAAACAAAGCAACTGTGAGTTTGAAATCCCATGGAAATTACCGGTATGCACAATTCTGGGATCTTCCAAAGGGCTAAAAGCCACATTTAAATATGTGGGAATTTGTGTTTCTCCCAATGGTGCAGTTGGTATGTCCCAAAATTTCTCCTCTTTTTTTCCTTTTGTGATCGTCTGTTCTTCTGCTTTCTTTTAGAGAAGGATAAAGTACATTTTGTCTGGACTGGGGTCTTTTCTTTAGATACTTTCTGGATATTTTCAAAAAAAACTGTGTTGAAAGAGATGTATTTTGTAGGTCTTGCTTTTATTTGTGTTATTTTTCCAGATTTGACAGGGGGATTTGGGTTTGGTTTGCTCTATTAAAAGATCTCTCTTTTATTATATAGCTCTCATCATAGTGACCCTTTATGTATACCAGAGGAAAAGCACTTATGGGCAAATAGCATGTTCGTGTTCTCTGGAATGCCATACACTCTGTAGGGGGGGGAATACCGATGCATATCCATTCAAAAATATGGGCTGCAATCTTTTTTTTTTTTTTTTTTCTTCTCTATACCAAAAATTCCCCTCCTTATGCAAGATGGGGGGCAGTGTGCACACCACACAGTCTGATCTCCTAAAAACAGGGACACCAGGACAATACACTTATATACACACCACACAGTCTGATCTCCTAAACACAGGGACACCAGGGTGATACACTTCTATACACACCACACAGTCTGATCTCCTAAACATAGGGACACCTGGGTGATACACTTATATACATACCACACAGTCTGATCTCCTAAACACAGGGACACCAGGGTGATCCACTTATATACACACCACACAGTCTGATCTCCTAAAAAGAGCGACATTAGGGTGGGAAAGAGGGACAGAGGGATTTTGGTCTAAAAGGAGGGACTGTCCCTCCTAAAGAGGGCCACTTGGGAGGTATGTATCTCTCAAACCATAGCGGTTTGAGAGATACATTTTTTTGCGTTAAACTCAACTTTTTAATCCCTACAAAATGAGAAAAACATGTTCTGGGACATTACCATCCCTTTAATGACCCCATTTCCTATACATGTCATAATCGAGACATTCGGGTTTACTTGTTTAAAGTATTAGCTCTGGCAGAGTGCATGCACATTCCTATATAGCACGGATCCAGTATTTTTATGCAAATTAGCTTATCTGATGGATTTGTACCATTCACAGCTCCCCTATACAGGACAAATATGAATCCTTATTGATTTAAAGGGGAATTTAATCCATAGATTGCTAGAGAGACCTCCAATAAGTTGCTTTGTGATGCTTTGGAGACCTCTGTGCCATGCAAAGCTTTAAAGGCTCCCTTTATATAATTTGCAATTTCTATTTGTCTCCCTTTCCCCAGAATTGCAAAAATTCCTCTTAATAAATGAGCTTCAGTAAGGTCCCTTTCACACGGGTGGCACCAAATGCAGCCATGCTGCATTGGTTATTTTGCCTGTGGTGAAAGGTAAAATGCTGGGCTATGATGGCTTTCACACAGGTGACTATTGCCTTTTGTTATTACACCAAATCCAGCAAGCTACAGCTTATTCTGCATTCGCTCTGGAATGCAGAAAGGAAGATCTGCTCAGTGTCCTACAGGAGCTCCTGCAGACCTTACCCACATGTGTTGTTGAAGGTCGGAATGCCTATCGTAGCCTCCAATGTAAAAGTATCCTTTGTATCTGCCATAACCACATCCTTGGGCAAGGAATTCCATAATTTAATGTACCTTACTGTAAAAAACCCTTTCCTCTGCTGAAGTTGAAACCTCCTATTCTCTAATCTCAAGGGGTGGCACTTGGTTATTTGATCAGGCCTTGGAATGAATAGTTCATCAGGGAGATTCTTGTATAGACCTCTCATATACTCTTATAAATAATAAAAGCAGACTCATGTAAGTGATGGCAAGGAATATTGGCTAATGCTCACATGGACTGGCCATCAGACACTCCTCTCCTGCTTCCAGATTGTCATTGGGACACAAGAGAAAGATGAGTGAAACAACATGCGTTGCAGGGGGCTGCAGCAGTTCCATCAACCGTATGAAAGGGGCCTTAGTACCAGCTATCTTAGCCATGCAGAGACACCCACACTGACACTCTTCTGTTACTTTAACTTTTCTGTTTTTCTATTTGTTTTGCATTCTCAAGGGTAACACCAGTAGCTCTCATAAATGTTCCTGCCAAGTTGTGGTAGTCATGCTCACAATTTACGATCAGTTGGTCCAACTATAAATTAGATAGGCCTGTTTGAGATAGTCATTGTAAATTGCAGCAACAGGCTACAGGTGCTGAAAATAAACAAGTCAGGACTCTTAAGTCTTCCCCTGTCATTTTCAAGGACATGCTTGGACAGATGAAGGTCACAATAAATCACTGCATCAGCATGTCCACTTTTAGAGGGGGGGGGTTGGGTATGAGGTGAGGTATCAGCAGTTATTTATGATGGACAGGATGTGTCAATAATGTGATGAGTGAAGGTGCTCTAAAGGTGTCAAGTGGACAGAGACGGATAATTTATTGTCCAAAAAACCTGTTATTACATCCTATACAGACCATATTGCAAACCTGTCAATAGGGCGATTGTGACGTGATAGTTGCCTTTTAAATTCAGTATGCACTAAATGGCAATGGAGTAATTCTGGGGCGTACCAACTGCATCATTAGGGAGAAATAAAATGTTCCAAAACTATTAACCCTTTGAGTGTCGAGGGGTACGGAACGCTTTGCAATGCGTTCCTTACCCCTCTGGCACTCAAAGGGTTAACTTAAATGGGGCTTTTAACTCCTTGAATTCTAGAGCTTTCTCAGATGCCTTGCTTCACAGTGGCTTGGAGACCTCTCTAGTATTCAAGAGGGTAGAATCCAATTTAAATTAAGTGTCAGTTTGGGGAATTAATATTTGTTCCCTGTGGCGCAGTTGGCTTGCTTCATATTTACTCCTATGTAGCAGCCTGAATATAACCGTAATTCTTAGTGTCATAATAAGAAACTTTGAGGCCTTTGGCAAAATTGTGAATGAGAGCCTCCAAACATAGGAATATATGTAGGATTCCCTTAAAGGGATAGTAATACTTAAAATGTAAAAAAATATATATGTTGTAGGGTTTATCCCCCTGAGTAAAACAAGAGTACTCCCACTTCTGAAAGGTGTTTCATTCAAAAGTTATTAATTTTCAAAGTTGAAATTTTAGGTGCAATATCACAGTGGCCTGAAATTGTACAGTGGCGCTGTTGCTACACCATCCTATGGAGATTTATGGTCCCGGGACCAGAGCTGTCCATAGGATTGTGGAGCAACAGCTCCACTGTACAATTTCAGGCCACTGTGATATTGCACCTAAAAAAATCAACTTTGAAAATTAATAACTTTTGAATGAAACACCTTTCATCAGTGGGAGTACTCTTGTTTTACTCAGGGGGATAAACCCTACAACATATTTTTTTTTACATTTTAAGTATTGCTATCCCTTTAATTTTCATGAATTCTTTAGCCCATTCATATTTGTGTGAAAATAAGCCACTCTGGTGTGTTGTATCCCCAGGACAGCCTGTCATCTTTGTGATCATAATATTAAAGTAACAAAATACGCGCAGCATTGGCCATGCAAGAGGAGGCATGCAAGGGATAGTAATGTCAGAAAAAAAGTATTAACTAAATGGTACATACAATTTGAAGAGAGTACTTGCTATTATTAGTATCTCTCAAACTGTTATGGTTTGAGAGATATAGGAAAATAAAGTTCTCCGCTCCCTCCCCTTTCTGCTTGACGAGCTGTAAAGCTGTCAGAAGCAGATTCTGGTTCCTGGATCAGACAGCCACTCCTCAGCAGAGCCGACAGTGATACATAAAAATAAATACTTCATCTGAACAGTCTACAACCTGTGCCTGGTTTGCAAGCACACGTTGTAGACCATTCCAATGAAGTATTTATCTTTAGATATCGTTATGTCTGCGCTGCTGAAGAACCTCATCTGGTCAAGCGACCAGAATCTGCTTCTGACAGCTTTACAGCTAGTCAAGCGGAAAACGTTATTTTCCTATATCTCTCAAACCATAATGGTTTGAGAGATATGAATAAGTGCAAGTACTCTTTTAATTGTATCTACCATATAGTTAATACTTTTTTTCTGACATTAATATCCCTTTAAGCTACTTCTTCTGTATACCACCATTGTTCAGATATAACATGTGAATGTACACACCGAGAGTGTATTTTACATTTCTGAATCTCCAAGAACAACTCTGGGTGCCACAGAAACACAAACAAACTGGTAACGCAACTGGCACTTCTTTTATCGATAACAATAAAACTTGTCCTGGTGCTCTCACATCATTGCTGTGCGGAAAACATGTACAGCCCACCTAATAACCATTATTACAGAAGAGTCTTTGTTAACACGTTTCACAATAATTAGAAGGTTTACTTTGTTGTGGTTTCATTTTGTTGGATTCTTTTCATTAATTGTTGCTTCTTTGGTGCTTAAATATGGCTTGCAGTTCTAAGCAGCTCACTCCATTGTTCAAACTCCTCTCATATACCCAGACTCCTAACTCCAGATTAGATGCCTTCTGAGTCAGTTTATAAAGGGGAGATCTATATCTGTTCACTTCAGTTGCACCCCATTATTAAACGTACACTTTCACTTCAGAACTACTTTGTACATTTTGAAACCTCTTCCAAAATCGTCTATATCTTGTAATAGCCATTTTGTACTTAGAAAATACATTTTTGTTTTTTAGATTTATTATATTATGCTAATTAAAGGGATAGTAACAGTTAATATGTAAATAAATATATATATTGTTGGGTTTTCTTCCTGAGTTAAATAAGCACACTCACACTGCTGAGAGGTGTTTTATTCCAAAGTTATTGCAGCTCAAAGTTGAATTATTTAGTTACAGTATCTTAATGGCCTGAAATGTTGCAGTGGCGCTGTTGCTACACCATCCTATGGAAAGCTCTGGTAAATTGAATGTAAACCTCCATACGATGGTTTAGCAACAGCTCCACTGTAACATTTCAGGCCATTGAGATACACTTAAAAATTCAAGTTTGAGCTACAATAACTTTTGAATAAAACACCTTTCAGCAGTGGGAGTACTGCTACAATACATATTGAACTATAACGTGTTACTATCCCTTTATGGCAAGTGCAGGCACTTCCTGTCATGGTCCTATATTACCTTTTCTACTCACTGACAGTTAACCGTTTCAGTTCTAGGGGAAATGGACAATGCATTGCTTGGAATGGAGGAAATGCTGAATGCCTTAACAAAATCTATAAATCCAAATAACCTATTTTTCTAAATAAAAATGGCTAATAGAACATATTTGGGAAGTTTGAAAGCTCTTTCAAAATCATTAAAGTTGTTTTTAGGTGATGGGGTCTGTTTATCATTTTGTACTTGATTAGGGTTGCCACCCAGCCGGTATTTTACCGGCAAGCCGGTAAAAAATTGGCTTCTGTCCAATGTTAAGTCTATGGAGGGAATGCCATGGCCGGTATTTTTTTGAAGAAAAGGTAGCAACCCTACACTTGATATGTACATCCCCAAAGAAAACTCTAAAGGTATGTTCACAGTGGCAACCTTCCTCTGAGCTAATTGCACAATATGAAACCACTAGCCCCCAAAGCTGCTGTTCATGCTCTCGAACACAGAAGGCCACAACTTGAATGTCTTCTGAAATGGACAAGTCCTAACTGAAGCATAGTCTCTAGGCCACCATGGCAGATTTGTTTACATGAGTAGCATTTGGGTTTGTGACGCTTATCACTGCCTCCAGCTACTGGCTGACCCATATGGGTTTCTGCCAGTCATACATGGCTAACTCCCATGTGGGCTGGGCATCAATTACAATTCTGCCATACCCCTATGCAAGAGGATCATCAGGAGAATGCAGAAGATCTGAAGTAAGCCTGGGAGGCTTGTCCTGTGTAAAAACAGTGTAGCCAAGTAGTCTATATGGACGAAACCTTAGGGATTAAAATAGCCATTGTTTTCAGTGTGCTGATAATACAAAGTATATATGGAGCAATTTTGGAGAAACCACCTGCACCCAAGGGAACAAATACAAATTCCCCAAATGGTCTGAATGCTAGAGAGGTCTCCAGCATGTTGCAAAGCAATGCACTGAAGACCTATATTTTGTCAGATATATTCTACAATTGACTCCTAAAAGTTCTGTCTGGGTTCAATGTTTTTGAAATCTTCATCCAACCCTGATCTTATAAATGGGGATTTGGAATACTTCCCTAATCATTTCTATGTCTAACACAGTGGCAAGTATCTGTGTGTGTTAGAGTGAATTCTTAAGATCTTATGACACTACGGATAGTAATCTAATTCTTCTATATTGACTCTGCCCAAAGCATTTAGCACACCATTTGTATTATTTTGCCCCAGTACAGAGAATGATCAGTATATTGATTTCTGTAAGATAAGTGTGATGTGTGTTTGCAGGAATTTTACACCCATTAGCCTTTATTTTTGTAGATCTCTCTGTGGATAACTTCAGTTTATCTTGCTAGCTCCCTTTATTCCATAACTGTGATAACCATCCATGACCGTTTGGAACTATCCTTACAGGTTTCTTACTGTCAGCATAAATTCTGTTCTCCAGATGGAGTGAACATTGGAACTGACAGCCAATAATTCCAACACATGCACACACAGCACACACTCATGTATTTAAAAAAAATAAATAAAATTATATATATATATATATGTGTGTGTGTATATATATAAACAATTATTATTATTTTTATTTTTTTTTATTTATATTTTTTTTTTGTGAAGACTGAGTGAAGATAATACAGACCCAGGTTAGACTTAATAAACGGGAGGTGTCATGAAGGATTACTGATGCAGACACAAGGGAGGAGCAATTCTGGAGAAAACCGGCTGCACTATTGTAGACCAGTTCAAATTATTGAGCTTTTTTTGGTTTGTTTGTTTGTTTGTTTTACGCCTTGAATGCCAGAACTGTCTCCAATGATTTGCAACGAGTTGGAGACATCAGTTACATGAAGGGGTTAAAACCAAACTCCATGGTTCACTAAGTTTAAATAATTTTTGATCTTTTGATTTCCACAGAATTTGGGGGATCGTTATTTGTCCCCTGTGGTTCAGCTGGCTTTTGCTTTCTACAGACCAGGCTTCGGGCCATATGCAAAAAGAAGATGAGCAATTCGTGAGCAAACAAACTACACCATGTGGGGAAACATTTTTTAATTGCCATTTGTTTAACCCTTTGACTGCCAGAAAGGTGCACAATGCATTATAAAGCAAAATATTGAGCTCCTCTCTGGCACTCATAGAGTTAAATTGGGCTTTTAACCGTTGCTAGAGGAGTACCCCTGCTTCATGCATTTGAGACCTCTCCAGCGGTAAAGTATTTAAATGCCCCATTTGAAGGAATGGATGTTCCCCCCCCCCCCCATGGTGCAGTTGGCTTGCTCCAGAATTGCTCATCTTTTCTTTGTGCATATTGTCCAAAGGGTCATATTCAGTAGGCTAAAGAGAGGTACAGTTCTTGAGCAAACAAACTGTACCATAGGAAACTGCTATAAAAACCCTGAATTCTCAGCTAAATTTGGCTTTTAACCCCTTGAATGAGATGATCTCAAATGTATCGTGAACTAGTATGTTGGAGACCTCTCTGCCATTCAAGAGGTTAAAATAACAGTGTAACCCTTTGAGTGCCAGGGGGTACGTAACACATAGCAATGCATTCTGTACCCCTCTGGCACTCAAATGGTTAAATCGGTGGAAATGTATCCCCTTCTGTGGTTCATTTCATTTGCTATAGAATCGCATCTCTTTAGCTTACTGAATATGGCCTTTAGTGTTCTAATAGTCTTTTATCAACACCTCAAATGGCCCATGTCTTATGAGATGTAGCCATCTGGGGGGGGGGGGGGGTAACTAAAGGCTTGCAGGTGTGACAAGCCTTGCATCTATGAGGCCCAATGAGTTCTATTTATGACCCTAGGATAATATTTTTGCTTAATGGGACCCAAAATATCGTCTGCACAAGAACAAGAGAGACATCTAATGACTAATTACCCCACTTTTAAGAACACCTTCTTTATCATACAACTGCTAATTTCAGATCTGGTTTTTAGCCAGGTTCTGGCAGGTTGATGACGCAGTACCTTATTTCATCTGGTAGCCATTTTTCCATAGTGACGGCTGCGCGTGACTGCACTGTCAGTCCCTTTTGGAGCCGAACGGCTCCTAGCAACGCCTCCTAGAGCAGGCTGGGACTGACAGCACAGGTGCACAGACGTCACTATGGAAAGATGTCTGCACTCCTTCCTGCCTGTCAACCTGGGAGCAATGAATAATTCTCGTTAACCGGGTAATAATTCTGGAGACTAGCGCTACTGAGCAGTTAGTTGCCAGATGGGGAATTATTGAGGGGCAAGTTTGTTAGTGGTGGTAGTTCCGCTTTAATTATATTTCTCTGTCGTCCAGTACAGGTTACTGGTAACTTTGGGTAGGTGATCCGTCCCTTCAAGTAGGCAGGAACAATTCTAGAATTGATTGCAGGGGGTGGAGCCTACCTTCCCTCCTTGGCTGCAGCTAGCCAACCAGCTCCAGAAAGATTTGTTCCTTGGTGAAGACACAGGCAAGAGAACAATTCTGCTATAGTTTTAGAAATGTTTTTATTTTTCTGTTAGAAATGGAATACCACCCTTAGGCGGATTACCATAACTGACGATGCCCATAGATGTGGCTAGCTCAGTATCCAGGTGCTTTTTGTGGACCTTAAGCCCTGCGGGGAAAATCTTGGGTACAAGTTCTTTCCTCAGGAGTTGCCCACCGAGGCTTCTTCTTGATACATGGTAATCTGAAGACAGAAGATCTGCAGGAAAGGTGAGAATCCCTTTGAGTGCTACAGTTCCACATGTCCCACAGTGTCCCTCCACACAGGGTATTTTTCCTTGGAAGTTGTTATTGCACACTCCTGCACTCATTTGGGTCTATCTGTATGTCTGTTGGATGTTTTGGAGCAGGTTTATGTGGTAACTTAACCCTTTAGCTGCTGGTTTGCATCTTTTTGGGGGGTATTGTCACTTTCCCTAATGGGTTCAGTGTTTTTTGGATCTTCTAACTTGTTCTAGTGATGTTTCATGTAATTTTATTTCACTGTTTTAACTTTGACAAAATTTGAGTTGCTTTACTGCATAGACGCCATTGCTCCTTTCACTCCTATTGGACTGTACAGTTTGGGACATATGTCTGCAACTGCTCAACATAGCGACTTCAGAGAGGGCTCATTTTAATTATCTGACATTACTCTATCATCCGGTTACCATTGCAAGTGTGTTGGGGTCTCAGGGGGCTTCGGGCACTGTTGGGGTACTTATTCTGGGAAAACTACATTTCCCATGAGCATTTGCTTCTCACGCTCGTTTCTGATTGGCTCCCACCGCGGCAGCCATTTTGTGCCTTTTCTAGAACGAGTATCCTACTCAGGGCTTGGACTCTCCTTTTCCATGCCCTTCGTCACTGGACTCCCCAGCTGAAAGAATGCCCAGTCCGGGTACAGTCCGACAACGGCATAGCCGTTTCTTACATCAACAAGCAGGGCGGAACAAGAAGTCTCTCCGCTTGGTTAGAGGTCAAGGCTATTTTGTCCTGGGCAGAAGAACACGTTCCTGCCATATCCGCAGTACACATTCCTGGCATAGACAACGTCATGGCAGACTTCCTCAGTTGACACATGGTGGACAGCGGAGAGTGTGAACTGCACCCAGAGGTGTTCTCCCTCATTGTTCAGAAGAGGGGTCTTCCTTGCATCTGCCTGATGGCGACAAGACACAACCGGAAGGTACCGAGGTTCTGCTCTCACTGGAGGAATCCTCTAGCTCTAGCAGTGGATGCCTTGTCCATTCCTTGGTTATTTCCTCTGGCTTACATCTTTCCTCCCCTTTCCATGTTGCACAGGGTGTTACCGAGACTGGAGTGCTGTCCAGTCATTCTGATTGCTCCGTAATGGCCTCGGCAGGCTTGGTTTCCAGACCTTCTGGATCTATCAGTGGCGGAGCCATTCCGGCTCCCTTGCCGTCTGGATCTTCTTCTACAGGGTTACCTGTGGAAGGAGGATGTTCATCATCTAGCTTTGACTGCTTGGAAATTGAATCCTCAATACTGAAGAAGGGTTTTTCTTCTAGTTTGGTGGCTACTATGCTTAGTGCCTGCAAGCCAGTTTCTTCTAAGGCCTGCCATCGTGTTTGCCTGTCTAGGATCTTCTCCGGTTCTTGGTGCTTCCTTCACTTTTGAGCTCTGTTTGCTCTAGTTCAGTGTGCTGTGTGACAGTTCTTGGGGTGTTGTTATCCCTGTTCATTGTCCGTTGACACTTCATTTGCTTTGTTGGGCTATCTCTGATCTGATGGTTCATATCTGCTCTGGTGACTTTGGCGGCCTCGCGCCTGGTGCTTGCCTTCTTACTTCCCGCCTCTGGGAAACTCAATGGTTGGACATCCCAAAGTTACCAGTAACCTGTATTGGACGACAGAGAAAAGAGGATTTTAGTCTTACCTCTTAAGTCCTTTTCTCTTAGTCCACACAGGTTACTGGTCCCCCACCCTGTCAAGGGACCATGCTTGGCTCTCCTGTGGCAGATTGGGGGGGTCCTTCGGGGTCCTGCTCACAGGAGTCTTCTTTCCCTTCCACTATCTAGTCAATAGTTAGTGTCTCAGATCTTTCTGGAGCTGGTTGGCTAGCTGCAGCCAAGGAGGGAAGGTAGACTCCACCCCCTGCAATCAATTCAAGAATTGTTCCTGCCTACTTAAAGGGGCAGATTGCCTACCCAAAGTTACCAGTAACCTGTATGGACTAAGTGAAAAGGATTTAACAGGTAAGACTAAAATCCTCTTTTGTTTGCCCACCCACATTTATGCATTGGTGTTTGATGGTCAACTTTATACAGGGAGCTACAGTGCTGGAGATCTTGGTTTACCAATGAACCCTTTCACTGCTGTAATATCTTAAAGCACAATTATTATCCAACTTGCTATGATTCCTGAATCAGTACAAGAAATATAAAGTACAAAGACAGCAAGGTCCTATTGACTTCATACCAGGCAGATAATTATGCCTTCATGTTTAAGATACAGTGATATTTGAATCAGAATTTATTTGGTTCAGCTTGAAAGGTCTGATCACCTACAGCTAAAATGACAGTTTAATGGGAGATGCAGCGTTCAGTATCAAACATTCATCTGCTTTAATTAAAGAGGAAAAGGCCACAAATGAACAGTTAGAGGACACATCAAAATGAGACCTTCTTAAAGGGCATTGTGCACTGCTGCCTTTTCATACCATGCCCCTTCTCCCTTATTATACCATGCCCTACTCCCTTTTCATTTCATACCATGCCCCCACTCCCTTTTCTTATAATGCCCCCACTCCCTTTTCTTACCATGTCCCCCATTCCCTTTCCTTACCATGCCCCCACTCCCTTCCCTTACCATGCCCCCACTCCCTTTCCTTACCATGCCCTTGCTCCTTTTTCATACCATGCCCTCGCTCCTTTTTCTCACCATGCCCTCGCTCCCTTTCCCTTTTCTTACCCATGCCCTCACTCCCTTTCCCTTTTCTTACCCATGCCCTCACGCCAGCTGCAGTTGACCCCCTATATCTCTGCCAAGAAAGCTGCCTACCTCTGGCAGATGCTGTGGCTCTTAATAATCAGGCAGATAAGCAAGCACTTGAATGCCTTACTAAAGGCAGATTTTGCGGCCATCGGTGCCACCCTGTGATCCATTTTTATTACTGCTGGGGTCACTATAGCTATGGCTGTCAGTTGCCTCCGATACCTCCAAAGTATGCCTTTTTCCATAAGAAGTCCAGGAGGAGGGATCTTTATCCCATGCTTCCACATGGACTAAGAGAAAAGGATTTAACAGGAGTGCACTAAAATCCTATTTCCTTATTGTGCCCCCATTCCCTATTCTTGCCCTGCCCCTGATCTGTATTCTTGTCCTGCTACGTTCCCTTTTCTTGTCCTGCTACGTTCCCTTTTCTTGTCCTGCTACGTTCCCTTTTCTTGTCCTGCTACGTTCCCTTTTCTTGTCCTGCTGCGTTCCCTTTTCTTGTCCTGCCATGTTCCCTTTTCTTGTCCTACCTCTGTTCCCTTTTCTTGTCCTGCCCCCTGCTCCCTTTTCTTATCCTGCCCCCTCCTCCCTTTTTTTTTTTTTTTTATCCTGCCCCCCGTTCCCTTTTCTTATCCTGTTCCCTTTTCTTGTCCTGCCCCCATTCCCTTTCTTATCCTGCTCCCTGTTCCCTCCTCTTGTCCTGCCCTCTATTCCTTCTTCTTGTCCTGCCCTCTATTCCTTCTTCTTGTCCTGCCCTCTGTTGCCTCTTCTTGTCCTGCCCTCTGTTGCCTCTTCTTGTCCTGCCCCCTGTTCCCTTTCTTATCCTACCCCTGCTCCCTTTTCTTGTCATGCCCCTGCTCCCTTTTCTTGTCATGCCCCTGCTCCTTTTTCTTGTCATGCCCTGGCACACTCCCTTAGCTTGTTGTTGTGCCTCCACTCCCTTCACTTGTTGTTGTGCCTCCACTCCCTTCACTTGTTGTTGTGCCTCCACTCCCTTCGCTTGTTGTTGTGCCTCCACTCCCTTTGCTTGTTGTCATTCCTCCTCTCCCTTCGCTTGTTGTTGTGCCTCCACTCCCTTCGCTTGTTGTCATTCCATCTCTCCCTTCGCTTGTTGTCGTGCCCCCGCTTCCTTCGCTTGTTGTCGTGCCCCCGCTTACTTCGCTTGTTGTCGTGCCCCCGCTCCCTTCTTGTTGTCGTTCCCCTCTTTGCTTGTTGTCGTGCATCTGCTCCCTACGCTTGTTGCTGTGCTTCTGCTCCTTGCGCTTGTTGTCGTGCCTCTGCTCCCTACGCTTGTTGTAGTGCCTCTTCTCCCTTCGCTTGTTGTTGTGCCTCCACTCCCTTCGCTTGTTGTCATTCCTCCTCTCCCTTCGCTTGTTCTCGTGCCCCGCTTCCTTCACTTGTTGTCGTGCCCCTGCTCCCTTCTTGTTGTCGTTCCCCTCTTTGCTTGCTCTTGTACCTCTGCTCCCTACGCTTGTTGTCGTACCTCTGCTCCCTACACTTGTTGTCGTGCCTCTGCTCCCTACGCTTGTTGTCGTGCCTCTGCTCCCTACGCTTGTTGTCGTGCCTCTGCTCCCTACGCTTGTTGTCGTGCCTCTGCTCCCTTAGCTTGTTGTTGTGCCTCTGCTCCCTTAGCTTGTTGTTGTGCCTCTGCTCTTTACACTTGTTGTCGTACCTCTGCTCCCTTAGCTTGTTGTCGTGCCTCTGCTCCCTTAGCTTGTTGTCGTGCCTCTGCTCCTTTCGCTTGTTGTCGTGCCCCTGCACCCTTCTCTTGCTGTCGTGCCCCTGCTTCCTTCTCTTTTTGTCGTGCCCCTGCTCCCTTTGCTTGTTGTCGTGCCTCTGCTCCCTTCTCGTGCCAGTGCTTTTTGGTTATCATGCGAATAATGTTTTCTTAATGTAAATATTCACAGACACTAGTAAATAGTGTCCACAGACAGGGCCGGATTTGCCATTAGGCAAAGTAGGCACCTGCCTACAGGCGCACGCCAACGAGAGGCGCCTACCATTTGGATTTTTTTTTTTTTTTTTTAAATATTCTTTAAAAAAAAAAAAAAACTAGCCACCTTGTTGGCTGTGCCGGCAGCACCCACTCACATTGCCTGCCCCCCCAGTCTTGTACCTGATGGAGCTCCCTCGTCGCCTCTTTAGGAATGCAGAGCGCTGGGAGATGACATCATCTCCCAGCGCTCTGCATTCCTGAATAGGAGACCGGGCGGGAGCTCCATCAGGTGCAAGACTGTGCCAAAGGAGGCACATACAGATCTCCTACCAGGGAGGTAGGAAACGGACAACGGGGGGAGGCAATGTGAGGGCAATGTGGAACTAATGGGGGGCAAGTTGGAGCTAATGGGGGGCAAGTTGGAGCCAATGGGGGGGCAATGTGGAGATGGTGGGGGCAAGTTGGAGCTGATGGGGTGGGGGCATTGTGAGGGCAATGTGGAGCTGATGGGGGCAATATGGAGCTGATGGGGGCATTGTGAGGGCAATGTGGAGCTCATGGGGGGCAGTGTGAAGGCAGTATGGTATATGGAGATGATGGGGGCAGTATGGGGCTGATGGAGGCAGTGTGAGGGCAATATGGTACATGGAGATGATGGGGGCAATGTGAGGGCGATATATGAGATGATGGTGGCAAGCTGGAGCTAAAGGGGGGTAATGTGGCGATGGTGGGGGCAATGTGAGGGCAATATGGAGATGATGGGGGGCAACATGGAGATTAAGAGCATTGTGGAGGTATCCAGTGCAGATGGCCCCCGGGGGGGCGGGGCGCTTCAAATTTCTGTGCCTACAGGCTCCTGAGATGTAAATCCAGCCCTGTCCACAGAGGATCATGGTGCTAGAGCCAAATATAATTAAACAGTTTTGGAAATTATCTAAAGGCAAAGTGACACAATTCTTGTACAGGTCAGCTGTACTATAGGAAAGAAGCATTCTCATAAAGTTAAAATGCACTATTTTATCCTTTTATTGCTATGTAATCCATTGAAGACCTCTCTAGCATTCAGTGGATTAAAAAGACCCATTAAAAGCTGTAGGAGTTTGTCCCCTACAGTGTATATGGTTTGCCCCTGAATTTCTTGATTTTGCCTTTATATACAAGACCCAGAAATGATGCATAAAGGCTTATTTTGTGTTGCATACAGTAGACCAATTGCACTGTAATATGGCTTAATGTGACTGATGTACTAAAAAGAACTGAAGCAAACCAATTTCACCATAGTGGACAAATAAAAATTCACAGGATCCCCATTAGTTTAAAAAGGACTTTTCTTTAGTGTTGAAAAGAAGTATTTGGCATACTGCGAAGCAATACGCCTCTGTGGGAATTTTTATTTCTTCCATATTATGCAGTTGGTATAGTTTCAACAATGGGGCCTTTTCTATAGGTAGTCAGAGCCCTGTCTCTTGCTCTTTTTTTTCTGTATTTTGCTGCCTTTCCAAATAAAACAAACCTAATTCCTTGAAAGTCCTGAGTGTCAAGGATGTCCAGGGCCAGATTTACATCCCAGGAGCCCCTAGGCAAGTCACCCTAGGCATTCTTAGCTCCACCCATGGCTCCACCCACCAGCCCCATCCACTATTTCCTGGTGCAGAAAATACCCTTAGCCTATAACAAGAAAACAAAATAGCTTTAACCCCATAATTGCTAGAATGATCTCCAACTCTCTCCAATACAGTGGAGGTCTCTCTAGCATCTAAGGGGTTAAATAATAGCTTGTAAGGGGGTATACAATTGTTTCAGGGACATTGAGATTGCTCTTGCCACTCTCACAATTCAGGATATGGATGTGGCCAGCATAGCTGAAGTTCCCTTCAGAATTTGGAGCTATAGGCAACTGCCTACTCTACCTATTGGGAAATCCAGCCCTGAGGTTGTCCAACACATTGAAAAGCAATGCACTGGACTCCCCCTGGCACTCAGAGGGTTAAAAAAGGGTGAGTTATATCAGGGTTTATTTTTGGGGTGTAGGGCTCTGAAATGTGATATTTTGTATTGTAATGTTTTCGTTCTTTTAATCCTTGTTAACATTAATGTCTGTAACCATTTTAATTGCGCTAATACTATTTAGCTGTTGGAGAAATTGCTTTTCAATGTATTGGTGACATCTTTAGCACACTTTTCTCATGCAGGGCATCTCAGGCCACCTGGCAGAGAATGGGTTAACCTTTCTCAGGAGAAATGTTTCCTTTTTGTGTTATTCCCTTGGCAGTGGAAGTAAGCTCCAGTGAAGCTAGTATAAAACCAGCTTTTATTCCCCTTGATATACTTAACGGTAGGTGAATCATTGAATGTTTGCGCAAGTGTGTAGTGTGGGGCGTTAAACTGCATTCCAGCAGAGATGAACAATGCACTTTGTCCACTGCCCAGTGTATTCTGTGCCACAACATCAGAATAGGAGCACCAATTGTTGAACCACTTGCTGCGACTTTGTCTGCCTTTTGTGCATCACCAGCAGGAGCAAGTCATGGCTGCTGTGACTCTTGCATCACATATTTATAACTTCAAAACAAATTTGCCTCATTTGCTAGAGCATCAGTTCAAGAAGGGTATTTAATGTTTGTCAGATTTTCAGCCGGACACATTGTTCCCCAATTCCATACCTGGCTTTTCAATGAGAGCTGCTGCATAATGAAACCCACCAGAGCTCCTACCCAGCTAGCTCTGATAGTAAAAACTACACAGAAGTCAGAAAATAATTAGGGCCTTGTGCAGAAAGAATAAGAGCAGTTCAGGAAAAAACAACCACACTATAGGAAGGAAATAAAAACGCCTGACATTTTCCATTGATTTAAATGGGGGCTTTTATCCTTTAAATACTAGAGTTTAGCCTTCAAGAGGTTAAAAGACCAAACTAATGGGACAATAACACCTAAAAATGATGGGTTATATACACTTGAATACCCAGTACAGTGTGCTGGCATCTGTAACAATTCTTTAAACTAGGCGGGGGGGGGGGGGGGGAATAAATACTGAGCTAGATAGTATAGAAAGGGAAGGCGATGTAGTTAATAACCAGGTGGGTGGATCTGGGGGCTGGGTTAGTACAGATGATAGGGAGAAACCTATAAACCACATCAAAATTAAATCACAAATGGAACATAGCAGTGGCATAAATTGTATGCTTGCAAATGCCAGAAGTTTATCTGGTAAAATAGGGGAATTGGAGCTGGTCGAAAACTATGACTTGATTGGCATAACAGAAACATGGTGGGATGACACACATGATTGGTCAATCAATTTGGAGGGCTACATGTTGTTTAGAAATGATAGGTCAAACAAAAGAGGTGGTGGGTCTGTCTGTATGTCAAAACAGCATTATTTCTCATTTGCGGGAAGATGTATGTGATGACAGCAGTGAACATGTGGAATCCCTGTGGGTTGAAATAGTCAATGGGGCTAAAACTGCCCAGAAAATATTAGTGGGTATTTGTTATAAACCACCAAACATTGGTGACCTTGAAGAATCACAGCTGTTAAAGCAAATAGAAAAGGCTTCTCAAATAGGGCAAACTATAATTATGGGGGATTTTAATTATCCAGAAATAGACTGGAAAAATGGAACAACGAATTCTGCTAAAAGCACTAAGTTTATGAACTAGTTGAATGACAATTTTTTGTCTCAACCAGTGCAGACCTCAACCAGAGGGGATGCGTGCCTGGATCTGGTAATAACGGACATTGAAGAACTTATCTCTAACATCCAAGTAAGGAAGGACTTGGGGAATAGTGACCATAACATGGTATCGTTTGAGATGAATTCAAAAAAACAATTTGGTATGGGATCCACCAAAACACTGAATTTTAAAAAGGCCAACTTTAGCAGGTTTAATTCATTCCTTGGTCTCATTGACTGGGATAGAATATTTTCAGGAAAAACACAGAAGGTAAGTGGAATGCCTTCAAAATAACATTGCAAAAATATACATATATATTTATCCCCGTTGGAAACAAATACAAAAGAAGCAAATTAAAACCAATGTGGCTAACCAGTAAAGTAATTCATGAAATAAATAACAAGAAAGCGGCATTTAAACATTATAAAGCTGAGGGATCAGCAGAGGCATTTGCAGAATACAGAAATACCAACAAAACCTGTAAAAATGAGATTAAATTAGCTAGACTGGAGAATGAAAAAATTATTGCTAAGGAGAGCAAGAGCAACCCAAAAAAATTATTTAAATACATTAATGGCAAAAAATTAAAGTCTCATAATGTTGGGTCCTTGTTATCTGAAATGGGTGAGATGGTCAGTGGGGACAGAGAGAAAGCAGATATTTAAAATAATTTATTTTCTTCTGTTTTTACCAAGGAAGACCCAATGGAAATGAATCTGCAAACTACTTTTACAGGACAGTCACAGCAAGCATGGGATTGGTTAACACAAGAAAAAGTGTTAAACAATTGAATGGTGTTAAGGTAGACAAAGCCCCATGGCCGGATGGTATACACCCACGGATACTTAGAGCTAAGCCAGGCCTTGGCCAGACCGTTATTTTTGATTTTCAGGGATTATTTTATTTCAGGTATGGTGCCCACGGATTGGCGTAAAGCAGATATGGTACCCATATTTAAAAAGGGATCAAAATCACAGCCGGAAAATTACAGACCTGTAAGCTTGACATCTGTGGTAGGGAAGCTGTTTGAAGGGTTGCTAAGGGAATATATTCAAGAATTCAGCTAGAACAGGAATATCATTAGCAGGAGCCAACATGGCTTTGTGAAAGACAGGTCTTGTCAAACTAACTTGATTGCATTTTATGAAAAAGTGAGTAAAAATATAGATGTGGTAGCGGCAGTTGATGTGATCTGTTTAGACTTTGCCAAGGCATTTGATACGGTTCCACACAAGAGGTTACTGTACAAATTGAATGAAATAGGCTTAGGGGAAAAAGTTTGTGCGTGGATTGGAAATTGGCTGAAAGATAGAATGCAAAGAGTGGTAGTAAATGGCAAGTTCTCCAATTGGACAAATGTGATAAGTGGAGTACCTCAGGGATCTGTCCTGGGTCCTCTTCTTTTTAATTTGTTTATTAATTACCTCCCAGAGGGCATAGGGAGCCATGTATCAGTGTTTGCCGATGACACAAAATTTCTGCCTTTTACAGGGCTCCAGGCCTGCCATTACCAGATCAGTCTTGATGGGGTATATGTGATAGTGCTGTATTGTCTATAAATATCTGGAGATAACAGCTTTCCTAATTACAAGAGCAGTGGGTACTTATCTCCATAATTGAAATGCCTTAGCACTTGTCTCAAATTATAAACTCATATCTCCCAAGTGTCCCTCTTTTAGACCCAAATCCCTCTTTCCCACCTTGATGTCCCTCTTTTTAGGAAATCAGATTGTGTGGTGTATATATATATATATGTCTTATACTGCTCTACAGCAATAAAAGTCACATTATTGTTTGTTTAAACATCCGTATATTTGTTTATAAATTAGTCTGTGTAAATAAAATACTTTGGTCTTGTTATATAAGTCATTTATTAGGTTATACAAGGAGCTGTGAACAGGTCATGAAATAGCTTAAAAATTCTTGGTAATGCCCCGCCCACCAGCCACGCCCCCAGCAACACCCCCTAAAACACAAGTGTCCCTCTTTGGCAGTCTGAAATGTTGGAAGGTATGTAAACTGCACAAACAAAATTAACCCTTAGAGAGCCAGAGGTATATTGTTGGATACCAGGGCCGGCCCAAGACATTGTGCTGCCTGAGTCCAAGGATGAAATGCTGCCCCCACCGCACACCAAAACCCACCACATCCTTAATTATATTAACACCTCTCCTGCCCCTAAAACCACATAAAACTCTAATGTTTTTTGTTTACACCCCTTGTACCTCTTTCTCCCCCCTTGTGCCTCTTTTTTGCCTCTTTTCACCCCTTGTGCCTCTTTTTTCACCCCTTTCCACCCTTGTGCCTTTTTTTAACCCCTTATGCTTCCTTTTTCCCCCCTTTTCACCCCTTGTGCCTCTTTTTTCACCCCTTTCCACCCTTGGGCCTTTTTTTCACCCCTTGTGCCTCCTTTTTCCCCTCTTTTCACCCCTTGTGCATCTCTTTTCACCCCTTGTGCATCTTTTTTCACCCTTTGTGCCTCCTTTTTCCCCTCTTTTCACCCCTTGTGCCTCTTTTTTCACCCCTTGCGCCTCTTTTTTCCCCCTCTCTTCACCGGTGTTGGTGTACCTTTAAGCTGCCACTTGTGTCCCACTCAGTATAACAGGAGCTGAATTGAGGAAATGTTGTACATATAGGGCATGTATGCATACCTCCCAAGTGACTGACCCTCTTTAGGAGGGACAGCCCTTCTTTGAGAACCAAATCCATCTGTCCCTCTTTCACATCCTGCTGTCCCTCTTTTAAGGAGATCATGCTGTGTGATGTGTATATAACTGTATTACATTTATATACATACAGCAATAAAACTCCCATTAATGTTTGTTTAAATGTCAGTACATCTGTTTATAAATTATTCTGTGAAAATAAAATATTTTGGTCTTGTTTTAAATCATTTATTAAGTTGCACAAAAGGGGTGCCAATACCCCATGAAATAACCTAAAATGTCTTGGTTACGCCCTCAGAAACACCACCCAAAACAAAAGTGTCCCTCTCTAGCCATTTGAAATGTTGGGAGGTATGGTGTATGTATGAATGTGTGTGTGCAAGCTTATGTGTGTATATTATACATATGTGTGTGTCTGTATGATGTGTGTCTGTATGTTGTGTGTCTGTATGTTGTGTGTCTGTATGTTGTGTGTCTGTATGTTGTGTGTCTGTATGTTGTGTGTGTGTGTGTGTGTGTATAATGTGTGCTTGTGAATGTGTGTGTATAATGTGTGCTTGTGAATGTGTGTGTGTGTGTGTGTGTGTGTGTGTGTGTGTGTGTGTGTGTGTGTGTATAATGTGTGCTTGTGAATGTGTGTGTATAATGTGTGCTTGTGAATGTGTGTGTGTGTGTGTGTGTGTGTGTATAATGTGTGCTTGTGAATGTGTGTGTATAATGTGTGCTTGTGAATGTGTGTGTGTGTGTGTGTGTGTGTGTGTGTGTGTGTGTGTGTGTGTGTGTGTGTGTGTGTGTGTATAATGTGTGCTTGTGAATGTGTGTGTGTGTGTGTGTGTGTGTGTGTGTGTGTGTGTGTGTGTGTGTATTTAATACTAGAAATGCATCCATGCATTGCTCTTTCTTTTGCATCCAGTGGGTTAATAGGAGGATGTATTAAAACTATTCAGGGCTAAACCAAATACTGGTACCAATTTCTTAGGCTTACAGCTACCTCACACCAATTTACAAAGCTTTGAATGCCAGTGAGGAATCCAACACATTGAGTTGCAAAGCATTGGATACCTTTCTGTCAATCAAAAGGTTAAGCTGAAAATTCTCCCCTAATACATCTTGTTCCAAGAGGAGATAAGTGGGAAGTGATTGGGCACTTCTGGGTTTTTCTTTGCCCTACTCTTTGTTATAGTTTATGGACAAACAAGGCACAGGGCAAATAGGCATAATGTAACTCAATTTCCCTACATACTGGAGGTGTTTGGCCCTTTTTGCTGTTTCAAAGTATTAAATGAAAAATAACAATTATAACAAATTCATGGCAGTATAAGCAACTTACTCCAACTAGTCTGGCGACAGGGCGACCACATGACACAGCGCTCCTCTCTCTCTCTCTCTCTCTCTCTCTCTCTCTCTCTCTCTCTCTCTCTCTCTCTCTCTCTCTCTCTCTCCCTCCCTCCCTCCCTCTCTCTCCCTCACCCTCCCTCCCTCCTCATTTTACAGCAGCCGCCGAGGTGCGTGCAGCTCTGCTCCTGCACTCCCTGTTGATGTGTGCCCTAAGCCGGCGCCTACCTGGCCTATAGGTGGTGCCAGCCCTGCTGTCCACGCTCAGCCACCGCCTGACTGGGAGAGAGGCCCCAGTCTGTGGGCACATACTACTCTCTCCTGCCGCCTGGTGAAGCACAGCCGTGTAGACTCTGCACAGTGATCTCATGTCAGGACCTTCACTACGGCCTGACACACTCCGGCTCCCCGTGCACGGCTTAGTGTTTATGAATGTGAGGGGTTGGCAAATTGCCGCCTGGGTCCAATAGCCCGACTGGGACCCATGTAAGGGCCAGCTCTGTTGGATACCCTTCTGGCACTCAAGAGTTAGCCAGATGTTGTCGGAGTAGGACACGCTACAAGTTTAAGATTAGTTTTTATAGATCTGACATAAAATAATTACATTTTATACATATGCTAGCTGTAAGTACATATTATTTAGAATTACATTACACAATTTTATTTTTAGGTGTGGTTTTGGTGTTCCCTTTGCAAATTTTCTTTCCACTCTGTGGTGCAGTGTGCTTTCTCCAGAATTGCTCATCTTGTTTATTTCTGCATAAGGCCCTTAAAGTGAGAAAGAGAAATGCTTCCAGGATGAGGCTTTCCTTGGCACCTCCATGCCATTCCTATACATACTCAGTACAATTCCCTAGCCTTCCAGCCAGGCCATGCTCCATAATGAAGCCGATCCTGCCAATCAATGTACTCTGTTTTATATTACTTATTACTAAATTGAAAAGGGTGTTTTACTACTGCAATAAAGAGCTGATACGGCATGAGGTACATTTTTTATACAACTCTATGAACTTTGTCATTGAAAACATTATAGCCTTGAATGTGAGAGCACAGAGGAAAGCAATATAATTTGATTACCTATATTAATCAAGTAGAGTACAACATATAAAACCAGTAATGCGAATGTCTGACTGGAGCCAGATAACAGTCTTGTGCATCTTAGAAAGATTTATTTTCTGTAATATAATTCATTTGACATGAAAGTATCATCATAATTGCGGTTGCTAGGCTTCTTTTTATTTTTTTTGTTGAGCTGCAGCCTATTGGTCCTCAAGCAGCGCTCGCTGGAGATTGGAAACAAAGATTTATGCTTGGTAATTGTTGCAGATTTTCATTAACTGTCTGAGCTTGTGAACTGATTCTGCTCTGCAATAGTGTCTAAGGCAAGGATGATCAACCTGAGGCCCGCCTGCTGTTGAACTCTACTACTCCCATCATCCCCAGCATGCCATACTGCCCAATGATGATGAGAATTATTGTCCTCAATATCTGTGAGCCTCTAGTTGCCCAGCCCTGGACTTAGTGAGCCTTGTGTATAAAGGCAAAAGTGCACCAATTCTGGGGCACGCCAACTGCAGCACAGGGGACAAATTAACATACCCATTTGTGTACATGGAGTTTTAACTCTTTGCTATGCAATGTACTGTACTCAATTCAATGTACTGGATATGTCTAGTATTTAAGGGGTTAAAAGCCCCATTTGAATTGATGGAAATTTGGAGAATTTGTATTCTTCCTTATTGTGTTTTTTTTTTTTTTTTTTACTTTGCTTCAGAACTGGTGCACGTTGCCTTTATGTGTAGGGTCCAGTGTGTATATAGGCCTGGGAAGAGGATTACCTTTACACTTTGCCTCCCACACACTGAACACGGCCGTGTCAGATAAAGTGGTTTAGTATGAACAGGTGAATGAAAACTCTAGAGAAGTGTTTCTCAACTCCTGTCCTCAAGACCCACTAACAGGCCAGGATGTGATGATTTCCTTGTTACAGCACAGGTGAGTTAAAGGGATAGTAATACTTAAAATGTAAAAAAAAATATGTTGTAGGGTTTATCCCCCTGAGTAAAACAAGAGTACTCCCACTGCTGAAAGGTGTTTTATTCAAAAGTTATTAATTTTCAAAGTTGAATTTTTTAGGTGCAATATCACAGTGGCCTGAAATTGTACAGTGGCGCTGTTGCTACACCATCCTATGGAGATTTATGGTCAATTGACCAGAGCTGTCCATAGGATCGTGTAGCAACAGCGCCACTGTACAATTTCAGGCCACTGTGATATTGCACCTAAAAAATTCAACTTTGAAAATGAATAACTTTTGAATAAAACACCTTTCAGCAGTGAGAGTACTCTTGTTTTACTCAGGGGGATAAACCCTACAACATATTTTTTTTTACATTTTAAGTATTACTGTCCCTTTAATCAATGTGAATGAGCCTCTGATCACCACACCTGTGTTCTAGCAAAGAAATCCCTAAGTCCTGGCCTGTTAGTGGGTCCTGAGGACAGGAGTTCAGAAACACTGCTCTAGAGGCAGACAGGATTTATAGGAGTCAGCTATGAGGTTTAGGAGCCATTGATATATTGTATTAGAGACCTCTTCTCTCCAGCAACCCCAAGTCCCCAACCCCCATACTAAACTCTTGGATGCTAGAAATCCTACCATTGTCAGGAGACATGTCTAGCTTCCACTTTGTTGAAGGTCATATGAGTTATCCCCTTGAATGCTAGAGATGTCTCTCAACACATTGCAAAGAGGTTAATCAACACTCTGATTTTGTTATCAACTCTTCTTTGCTGTTGTCCATTGCTTTGGATGAAGTCACCTGTCTTATTACGTGTTTGAATTTATGTGATGTTTCCTTTAACGTTATTTGTTGTCACTCAATACGTCTTCTAGCATAGTGTTGTATAGGACATACACCGTCTCTCAGCTCATTCACTGGAAAAACTGAAGGCTGAAAACCTTTTGTCTAAACCTACAACTGTCTTTACACGGAAAGCTTTTAGCCACACAGAACGTAGAATGGACAAATATGTTTTAGGAACACTAGTACAACTTATTACACCTGTCAACAGAAGGAAAGGAAATCGCTGCAGTGAGATTCACAGGGGTGGATATTTTTCACGGAAGTGGTACAATAACTGTGAAAATTGCTGCAGTGAGGCTCCCTGCCATTGACGTCCAAGGGGTCCCCAATATGCACGGAGAGCCGAATCAAACTGGGAACACTGTGCAGCATTCTTTAGTCTGCATGTAAAAATGTTTTTTGAAAGGGAAATGTGGGAAGGAGTTACCAATGAATCCACAGAATTTCACAATGATGTCTTAATCCCATTTTCTGTCCAATCACTTACTGGTGCAGTCCATGGGATTTAGTGAAACTGCTTACAGTAATTGCTTTTTGCAGCATGTATGAACACAGCCAAATGTCAGCATTATTATTGTATGGCATGAACATGACCACTTTTAATTTCTTGGTGATAATGACCATGTAATTACTGCCTGGTGCATCAACTATAGTACCTATATAGCATGTTCTAACACTGGCCAGGGCAACGCAACCTTTAACCCATAAGAAGTTGATAAAATGAGTACCATTGAGTTGAGTAAGAGTAATAACTATCAGTTCCTAACCAATGAATATGAATCCTGCTGGGAGGAGATAACCCTATTTGTTATTACAGATGCATACTGCAGAGCTGCATAGGAGCCATTTCAGCCCTACAACATGGGTGAATAACCTGCATCCTTATTGCCCAATAACAGCTAGACTGTAATGTTTGCTTTCTGACCTGCTCTAGATAGTTTAAATGCATTTTAATTTCTTCAAAGGGCACACATATCTTTAACTGTAAGACTGCCCACCAGCATACATGGCCTTAAATAAATAACAATACCACAAACCCCAATAAATTGCCCAATAACAGGCTAAATAAAGAATGGAGGTACACTGGCCATTTTTTAGCTGGCCAGGGCCCAGGTCAGCCTTCAGCAACACAAGTACCAAGGTATTAAACACCAAATTTTCCAACAGACACATAACAAATCAGCCCTCTTGGCCAGTAGGCAAGACAAGCACATACACATGCCAGTCACCTGTTGGCAAGCATGTCAGTGTGGTAACCAGGTTGACCATCGGGCCACCATCCCATGCCTTGATGGGCCAAAATAACCCTAAAGGCTGGCCAAAAGGTCCCAACCAACCTACCATGACACTCTTTGTTGGAAAAAAATTATGTGCAAAGCAAGAACAATACAAAGATGACTAACTATACATGAAAAAACGAAATCCCCACTCTGTGAGCTAGGTAGTATAACATACGAAGGTACAAAACTCATAGTAGCCTGTAAGGAAGAAAAATGTAGCCCAATTAACACCCTCCCCCCCAAACATAACAGCATAAACAGGAAAGAGAGCTAATAGGGGAGGGTGAGAATGTTGTCAAATGAAGAGCAGGTATTAAGAAATAGTTCTTCTAGGGGCCTGCATAAAAAAACACCCGTACCCCTGACCAGTTGGCTCCCATTTATCCATAAACCCTTTGTAGCCTACTACTCCCACCTAACATTCTTCCTGCTAGAACATTCCATCCAATCAGGATGGCCCTTTGCTAATGGGGGATAGGGATAGTCTATTTTAGGAAAATAAATAGTACATCAAGAGTTCTTTGTGTTTGCCAACTGAGAGGAATTGTTAGAAGATCCAGACATGCTGCTTAGTGGCTACTTTAGATGCCAGCCGCCCAATAACACAGATCAAATCTCCAAAATTCCTATTGATTTAAATAGAGCCTTTAACCCCTTCCGTGGTGAAATGGATTGCAAAGCAGTGTGTTGGTGACCTCTTTAGCCTTCAGGAGTTTAATAGCCCAATTTAAAGCAGTTTTTGATGGATCCCTATGAAGCAGCTGGTTTGCTCTGGGGTGCCTCCAGTTTTGTTCTGAACATGGTGCCTTCAAGCTTGTTTTCCCTTCTCTCCGCCTCTCGTTTCTCCTCCTTAATTCCTCTGTTCTTTCCTTTGCTTTTTCAATTTATCACTCTCTTTCTTCTCTACCTCTCCCAGCCTGTACGGTTTATTTACTGGGGACCAGCAAACCATATGCATAAAATGTAATGAGAGATTCCTAGCTAAGGCTCTCAGTAGAACAGGCTCAGATCAGACATAAGGCTACTATGAATAGAAAACAGAACGCCAGTAAAAATAGGACCTGTGGTTATTCAGCATATAACAGAGTGGGTATGGTGAGTGTGTGTGCTTAGCTGTACTTTCCAGCCATCAAATCCATTTGGTACATACGTATAAAGGGAATTGTGGGACAGATCAACTGCACAGTAATTATAAAATTAACCCCTTGGATGCTAGAGGTGTCTCCATTTCATTGTGAGTCAGTGCATTGGAGACATATCTAATATGCAAAGGGTTAAAAGTCCCATTTAACTCAATGGAAATACTTATTTGCCTGATATGATATGATTCTTGGCTTCCCTTAAAACTGCTATAGTTTTCACCTTATACATATGCCCTACTGTTTCATTAACCCTTTGAGTGACAGAGGGGTACACCTCTGGCACTCAAAGGGTTAATTTATTTATAATGGTAATATACACAAATGGCAATAGTAAAATAATTTTAAAATGTGAATGCACTTCTCTGTCCTGCCCTGTGTACCCTTTCCATCTCCTTATTTCCTCACACTTGTTATAGTTATTAAGTGGAGTCATCTGGCAGTTCTATATGAAATAACATGGCCACAGGCACCGTGTTAAAGACACGTGGCCGGAATCATTCTAGTAGTGATTTTGGTAAGATGTCTCCTTCCCCCAAAAGATGTTGTATTTAAAAAAAAAAAAAAAAATTCATTTTCAATAATTTCTCAAAATGTATTGTAATTTTCATTACATATTTTGTTCCGGTCTAATTTGGCAGTCTTTAGTATAGAACCTTGCATTGTGCTAAGTATTCTGCAACCAAGGCACTGATTTCCTTAAGGGCAGAAAGCCCTTTACCTGCGTTATAGGGTTTGCATGCTGTACTCACTAATGGGATAACTCTCAAGGTACGCCCTTTCTTCCTGACCACCCTGCTTCCTCATTCTAGCAAAACATTTTGTGTCTAGTTTTCACTGGCAGCACTGCTTACAATAAGCTACTTCTCAAGCAGAGAACCCCTTTAACCTGGCTCTCTTAAACAAATAAAAAAATAAATAAATAAATACATTTTTATTGGAGGTTTTAGTGGAAAACAGAAAATACAAGTATTCAGTAGATTCTTATCCTTTTTTACATGCCAGTAAGTACTCAGAAAAGCTTGTTTACTTTTTACTGAATAAATGATTATGTGGCCTGTTTTTCTATACCCAACCTTGTGAAAACCCCACAACTAATGTCAGCGCTTGATAATAGCTGCCTGTGTGTTTAGGAAGAAAGAACTTGATCGGGGACAGGAGTCTGTGATACCTTACTGCTGCTGTTGCACTACAACTCGCATCATGCCAGGGTTTTGGAGACTAGCAACAGTGATAAGGTCTCAGGTTGTCCACCCCTTATAATAAAATGCATGCAGTCTAACTAAGGTTAGATATAGCTTCTGTGTATTGCGTTCTGTATATGTAAGACAGCCAGACAGGAGGACTCCATATGCCTAAGATACTAGTGTTTAATATTCTCCTCAGTGCTCTTTGCTTGTGGGCACGCCAAAAAATCCACTTCTTGATTGCTGCTTCACCACATGGGCTCCAGAGAGCACGTAGCAAACAGACCAGAAGATGCTTCATTGCCTCTCAAAATGAGTTCTGCCGCTCAGGGCCATCTGCAGCTGACAGCACTAATACTGTGTTTCTCTGTTGTCTTCCTCCTAGCTTTCTATCACACCTCCTCAGTCCCCAAAAGCTGTTCCGAAACCCAGAGGCAAAGCTAGGGTTTGTTACTGGATTCTCCAAGCATATAAAAATCACAATCAATAGCTGTAATTTGTGAAGAAATCCGCAGCTATTTAGAACATAAATACAGCTAGGGAACAGAGGTGAGGCAGGCATGTAATGGTCAGGATTGCGTGGTTTGGATTAAAGTATAAGGTGCAATCACAGCACATAACTAAAACTGCAGTATTGACACTGCATTGCTATAATAAATTCTACCTATGGTTCCTATATATTCAATTTTAGTGCCTACTACTAAACAGCAAATTGGAAAAAAAACATAAGGGCTGCCTAAGGCTCAATCTGTTCATCACAGCTCCAGCCTGGCTCTCTTCAGACCGTCTGCTGAAGGCCACAGGGAGGCCCATACTCATTTTATCAAACTGTCAAGAAGCCGCTGGAGCTAGGAGAGCCCTCTCTTGCCTGGGGCAAGATCAAGACAGCATTCAATTTCCAACCCCGCTTCATTTCCGTGTTGCTGCCGGGCAGCATTGGATCTGAACTCAGTGGCTCTATGCCATCCAGAAATGGCTTGTGGGACCCTCCAAAGGATAGAGTGCTGAAATTGCTGCAATAAATCAGCATCCCCTCCTGACTTGGCAGGAGCTGGAAGTTCTGGCACTGTGGCTCTGCGGCTGCTTTGAGTCCCATTAGCAGGTTTTGCTGTCAGCTTGGCTCCGGAAAAAACCCTCCTCTCCTATCATCGTCTAGTACCCCTGCAGACCTAAAATCTGTGCCAGGCTGAACAAGCCACTCCACCCTCTCCAATCCCATGCCAAGCTCAAGAGGAGTCAGATCCGGAAAGAGGGAGGAGGTGTAAGTGCAGGAGAGACTAGCTACAGAATATGAGAAACAAAGGAAGCTAATTAGTTTTTTTTTCATTTCTGTTTAATGAACAAGAGCTCTGGAAGTTACAGTGGGGCCTGTTAACTCCCTGTGGAGTCTATGCACATACCTCACACAGACCACAATGCATGTGTCACATTCTTAAAGGGAAAGTGTGAGCAAAAAATAATGTGCTTAATTAAAGTAACATAATGTATCCTCTTTCCTTTGACTATTCTTTTTATTATGTGGAATTCTTTTTAAACTTCACATACAAATATTTAGTGGGATTTAAACCCGCAAATAATGACCCCCGACCCCCCCCCCCCCCGTACAATAGAGGGTCACTTTAGCAACCAACCAGGCACAATGTTTAACTTGTCTGTTTGGTTGTAGCAGTTTGGGTAGTACCGGTGAGTACTGGTAATGAGAACAGGCACAATGTTTACCTTGTCTGTTTGGTTGTAGCAGTTTGGATAGTACCGGTGAGTACTGGTAATGAGAACAGGCACAATGTTTACCTTGTCTGTTTGGTTGTAGCAGTTTGGGTAGTACTGGTGAGTACTGGTAATGAGAACAGGCACAATGTTTACCTTGTCTGTTTGGTTGTAGCAGTTTGGATAGTACCGGTGAGTATTGGTAATGAGAACAGGCACAATGTTTACCTTGTCTGTTTGGTTGTAGCAGTTTGGATAGTACCGGTGAGTACTGGTAATGAGAACAGGCACAATGTTTACCTTGTCTGTTTGGTTGTAGCAGTTTGGATAGTACCGGTGAGTATTGGTAATGAGAACAGGCACAATGTTTACCTTGTCTGTTTGGTTGTAGCAGTTTGGATAGTACCGGTGAGTATTGGTAATGAGAACAGGCACAATGTTTAACTTGTCTGTTTGGTTGTAGCAGTTTGGATAGTACCGGTGAGTATTGGTAATGAGAACAGGCACAATGTTTACCTTGTCTGTTTGGTTGTAGCAGTTTGGATAGTACCGGTGAGTATTGGTAATGAGAACAATCTATGGAACAACATACACAGGGAAAGCAGTGAAAATATTTTCAGATGTACCAGAGCCTTCAAGGTTTAAAAGAAGTAGGGTTGCCACCTTTTCTTAAAAAAAAATACCGGCCATGGCATTCCCTCCATAAACTTAACATTGGACAGAAGCCAATTTTTTACCGGCCTGCCTGTAAAATACCGGCTGGGTGGCAACCCTAAAAAGAAGGGAAAGGGATAAGATAGGTCAAAAAAGATACATAAATATCAGATCCTGCGTTACAGTATGCTGATATTTGCATATCACCATACCTGGGAATTCTCAGGGTTTGACCCTGAGAATCAGGATTTTCCCCCAGGTCTGTGGGTGAGGAGCCAAATTCTCAGGATGAGAGAGTCCAGTGTTACCTACAATGTAACCTGCACCAGTTATATGCTTTTTTTAGTGCCTGATTGGTATAATTTGCAACAGAATGACAGAGGGAGAAGTCCTGCTTATCTTGAATGTTCAGGCAGTGAGCTGTAGCATAGTAAAAGATCATTGAGAACAGATTGGAGCACCTCTAGGTTAGAGCAAAGGAGGGCATACCACCTGCAATGTATGTTCTTGAGAGCTTTATGGATTAACATTTTGCAGATCTCAGGGTGACTGATTTTGAAAGTTCCCAGGTATGCACATCACAAACAGAGAATTTGAATCAACATAATAAGAATATAATAATTTGTGATTTTTATAGGACTTTTCTCCCTGTGAGACTCAAAGCGCTTTACAAATCTATAAACAGACATAAAATTTAAGGGTTCCTTATGGTCGCATGAGTTGACTGAATGCCTGATAAAAGAGATGAGTCTTTAGATTTTTTTTTAAAAGTCTGTAATGATGGTGCCTCTCTGATTGAGGACAGTAAAGAGTTCCAGAATGTGGGGGCAGTGTGGCTGAATGCCCGGGAACCTGAGGTTGTCTTTATTCTGGGCACTGACAGCAGGGATCTGTTGGCTGCGTAACAATGATATCTTAGGCCGTGTCTTCTGATGATGTCACAAGTCTGTGTAAAAAAAATAAATAAATAATAATAAAAAAAAAATATATATATATATATATATATATATATATATATATATATATATATATATATATATATATATATATAGCACCAACATCCCATAACACATTTGTACAAACTAAAGTATTGTTGCTACATTCCATTTATTGTGAATGTCCACAATAATTCACGCTGTTGGCTCCTGGTAAGTAGCAGTTGTTATTGTTGCACTTGGGGCATTAATAGCATCCTTGCATCTTGTGTTTGTGGTGCATAATTACATCACACCAGATTTACATAGACAAGGATATTGCTATTCTATTGACATTGTATCACTTGGGCGATATATTCACTGTGCAAACTACTTGATACTGACGCTCCACTGAGGTGACATGTTGCAAGCCTGTTGGTTATCAACTTTTTACACGTATTGAAATTGTGTGTGTAAAAGTGCTAGTTTGGCAGTTTGTGACTGTTTAGGAGGGACTGGCCTTCAGTTTCCTTTATATTGTGATCTCTATTGAAGTCTGCCTCTAGATCACACCTCTTCACAACAAGCGAAAGGCCTAAAAAGATCCAAAAGGCTCATAACAGTTGCTAGTCAGTCAGATCTAGTCAGAGATCAGTTGCAAGTAAAAATCAATGGGGAAGATTCAGTAAGAGGTGATAAAGAGTTAATTACTTCTCCAGATTATCACTTCTCCAATTCCTATGTTATTCTATGGAGCCTATGCACTAAGAATTTTCCAACTTTGGAAATCTTAGTGCATAGGCTCCATAGAATTACATGGGAACTGGAGAAGTTATTTCTACTTTATCACCACATAGTGAATCTCCCCTTACTTCTTGTGTGTGAAGAACACCTATTTAAGGGTTCTGCTGTGGTGTTTTCTAAAAGAATGAAATTCTTTTGGTGGGGAACACACAATGGGACAAAGGTTTCGGCAGTTACTTATTTGATAAGGACAAAGTTTCAGGATTTTCTTGTCTGTGCACCTCAAATCCACGATTAATTGATTTAATGGGGCTTTTAACCCCTTCAAATGTTGTAGTGTGAAACAATGCATTACAGACCTCTCTAGTATTTGAGCAGACAGAAGAGCATCTCACTCATCACAGCGACACATTTGTGTTTCCCATTATTATCAGGTCAGAACAAGGCACACATAAAACTGATCTGTCACCACTGTGTAGGATGACCCATAACAAAATACTGGTATAACTCATCTTGCTTATACATACTCTTACTCATAGATCTTTTGATGTAGCATTCAAAGGGTTAAGAGCCACATTTATATCATGGTGAATTTGGTGAATTTTTCTTTGATCCTTATGGGGGTAGTTTGCTCCAGAATTTCTCCACTCTTGTGCATAGGCCCCCAGGACTTTGTTTTTGAACTCTGAGTACCACAAGTGTATCCAGAGCATTGTTCACCCCTCTGGCATGCAAAGGGTTAAAAGCGTAGTGCGGACTCCTGAGTTCTCAAAAGCAGGTCACATGCTTCGCAATCCATTAAAGTACATTTCTGCCATCTTGCATCTGTCATTTACCAAGCACGAAGCGTCCAAACTTGAACCTGCCAAGGGAGGGTTCTGTTTACAAAATGTGGGGGCAATTAGGCTTTGCTTTACAAACATTCTTGTTAGAATTAAAAGGCAATTGGCACAACTAAGCAAGTAATCTCTTTACAAGCTATTCTGAAGGAGGCCCACTGGGCTGTTTACTGTTTAGCTTCTCCTTTGGGAGTGTTAACAGGGCCCTTTGGAAACTCCAGGTAATTGAGGCTCTTGTCTTTCACTGAGAGCTCCCAGAGCTGTCATCAGTTGCTATTCTGCACATTTCTTTACCTCGATATTTTGACAAGAGCTTTTGTTCCGATGACAACAGCTGCGTGGGAGGCAAAGCTAGAGGACTTTTTTCATCTCTTTTGTGCAAGTCTTTTTCTCTGTTGTTGACATTCCTCTGGGCAAAGCTGGTGTGCAAACTCGTTGTCTGACTTGCAGTGTTCTTTCTGCTTTTTTGTCCAAGGATGAACAAGAAGTGTCCATTTACAACCTCCTTTCCCTCCCACCCTTTTCTTACACCCCTTTAAAAAAAAAATAAAAAAAACAGCAACTTGAAAAACGCCATCCATGTATCCATGCCCCTTCACATTCTGCCGATTTGCATAAATGTTCCATGAAATGGATACCCTTCTGGCGCTCAAAGGATTAAGAATTTTGGGGTACATTTATAAAAAAAATAGTGGAGTAATTCTAGGGAAAACAAAGTGCACCATCATGAACATACATTCCCATTGATTGAATTAGGAATTTTAACTCTAAAACCTCAATGCATTGATAACATGCAATAATTCCAGGGCATTGCTTTGCAGTAGTGATGTGGGAACCTATTTGTTTCCTATATAGCAGTTGGTTTATTCCAAAATTGCTCTACTTTTTTATATATATATATTATTACCCATGTCCTCCATGAACTTTCATTCTCGGAGTCTTCTAGCTCCCTATAATCTATCCAGGAACTTTCTATTCCAATGCTGTCGTCCGCTAGTTGTATCTGCAGGCCTGCAAACAGGAAAAAGCTGTAACGCGCTTGATTATTGATATTAGTAGCCACCCCTCTTGTAATCAGAGCAGCTGTTATCTGGCTGATTATAGACGTTACTGTACTATGACATCTGAGACACCATGGGGTAATGCACAACACATAACAATTTTTTAGACCTTCTGTTCCAAATATATATTTTTTTTGTACATACAGTATCTGCGTACTTGATAATTAAATGTGTATATAACCCCATTTCATTTTTAGGTGTCTGTTTTTCTATAAAATACTCTAGTCACTGGCTCTTCTCTTTACAGAAAGTCTATATCTTGAAAAATCTACCCACAGATGCCAACCCTGTTATGTTTGTGTATGCATAGTACCAGTTTAGTATAAAAATATTCTAAGGCAGGCTAGGTTGATATATTTTCTGTTATTTCTGCTTAACCCTTTATGCACCAGAGAAGTGCAAACCCCCTCTGTTCCTTAATGGGTTGAGGGCTCTTTTAGAGAAGCGACTGGAATGTAAAATTGATGCTGCCATTTTCCAGTCATTCATGTTGTAAAGCTAATTCTACCTGCTATCCTGCGGTGGTCTCCTCAATAGGCGGGCATTGCTTATTGCCCGCCTTTCTGTGTGAGACAAACTGACACTCACAAGGGCTGTCCTGTCATTGAAGGTTGCAAGGAGTATTACAAACTCTAGTGTTGACCACGTGAATCATCTGTAGGCTGCAGTGCAGATCTTATCCTGCATGTTGCCAGCATTCCCACCATATATGGATCCGAAAACTCAAGTTTTCATTGTTTGTAACTGGGCCTCTAGAAGAGGCCTGTTCTCTGGCTGAGTGATCTCTCCAGAAATAGACCCCACTTAACTGTCCTGCTCCCCACTTCCCATCGACTCTAGGTGTATATACCACATACTACCCCATTTAAGTCCTGCCTACAATATGACATAACTCTCGTCATTTGGACTCTCCAGCCCCAATCTGTTTTAGTATTGTGGGAGCTGGTGTTAAAGAAGTATGATTGGACTGTGGACGCAGGCATGATGCAGCATGAGGTGCCTAGTGAGTTCATGGGATGAGTGTTGCAGTTAACAGTGCCCTATGACAGAAAATTGACACGAAGGGGTAAATATTTTGTGGTGTTTGCATCTTTTTGATACTACTTTCTGTGGTGGAAAAAAATAACCTGTCAGGGAGACAACTGATTATTAGAGAAACACTATGAAAAGCTGTGATAAGAACATTTCCCTTTCTCATTGCATTTGAGGACATATTAAGAAAGCTAAAGTTGTGCAGTTCTGGAGCAAACAAACTGCATTATAAGGTAGGAATGGAAATTTCAATTATTTAAATTGAACTTTTAAAGGAACACTAACACCTAAAAATATATTTTTTGTTATACACACACAATACAATGTGTACTTCATGCTAGCCTCTGTAAATAGAACTTATTTTCTAAACTCAAGTCTTACTTATGCTCTATGAGGGTTCTCATTCCCACCTTTTGGGGGCTCCCATTACAACAGCAATCTTGACAGGTTGTCTAAGAAGTGATTTGTTCTGAATTGTCTTTAAATGTACTGATATAAGTTAATAACCTTTCTGAATAGAAGCACAGTGAGTTCTAATCTCAGTACATTAACAGTATTATCTCTGCACCAACAAAGAACCAACATGTGTGTGTAGGATAGTCTGTACATGCATTACACATGCAAGGTTAGGATTAGATTTTAGGAATGTAACAACCACATTTTATCTACTACTAGCTGAAGTACATGATATTTAAAGTGGCATAACCCAATTTCATTGTTAGGTTTTAATGTCCGTTTAACCCCGTGAATGCTGGAGTTATGGAGGACTCTAGCATTCAAAGTTTTAAAAGCCCTAGTTAACGCTTTGAGTGTCAGAAAGATATCCAAAGCATTGCAACACAATGCATTGGCTACCGCTTTGGCACTCAGCGTGTTAAACCCATGGGCACTGAGGGATTTTTTGTTTTTATTTCTATGGTGCTGTTTGTTTGCCCCAGAATTGTGTTGTGGTACAGTAGCTTACTAAGTAAGGCACTAAGGCCCATATTTATACAGGTAAACTGGGGTAAACCAACTGCACCATAGGGGACAATTAAACATTCCTGTTAAATTACATTGGGCTTTTAACCCCTTGAATGCTAGAGAGGTCACCAATATTTGAGATCTCTGTGGAATTCTAGGGGTTAAAAAGCTCTATTCAAGTACATTGGAATTTGAGAATTTTTCTTTGACCCCTGTAGTGCAGATGGTTTACTCCAGAATAACTCCAGTTTGCATTAATAAATATGGGCCTGTTTGTGCCAGAGGAGTATGAAAAGCATTGCACCCTGTCTGGCACTCCGAAGGTTAACCCCTTAAAGACAATGCTTTGCCCATCCCTCCGATTCTTAAAGGTTTAACGGAGCTTATCGTTGTGTTGGGACTGTTGTAAGATTGATTTATTTAATGAAAGGTGGGAGAGGCGCACAGGGTACATTTTATTTAATTTTTTTCCTTCAGAAATCGGACAGCCTCATTGAAATGTGCTCAACCAAATCCTTGTATTGTTTGCAGTGTTTCTGGTGTGTTCACAAGAGGTTTGGCTCATTTGTCACATTAGGGCGTCAAGGAAACATCTCCCTCATCCCCCATACTCTCACAAGTGTCTTTTCTCACTGTCAGTCAACACAGTGAAACAAAGAAGTGAGAAAGCTGAAGTTCAGTTACCAGAGGGGTTTTCAGCAGTGGATTTATCAGCGGTTAGCTAGCTATGCACTGAAACCCGTGGTTAGAGTGTGGTAACACTCAGTGCTGCAAACTACCACAACTTCTCTGTTTATACAGACCAAGAGTTTCACTTCGTTTTTTTCCCTTTTGACTGGAAAAATGAATTTCTATAATGCTCTTCCTTTAACTCTTTCAATACCAGAGGATTATGCAATACAAGTGTTAACCCGGTGGTTAACACATTCACTCCCTGCACAATAGGTTGCTGGATCGTCTCATAGGCTTATTACTTCCATAGTGCCTTATGCAGAAAAAAGAGAGGAGCAATTATGGATCATACCAACTGCATCATAGAGGACAAATTTAAACACCCCAAATTCCCATAGTCATGTTGCCAACCTCTGAAAATATATATATATATAATTTTTTTATTTACAGTATTGAAAAAAGTTACAAAAAAGTGAACACATTTGCATGCGCCTCCATATTACTCCACCCACAGTTCCTCTGAGGTAATTCAGCCTTTTCCAAAGTGATTAACCCTTTGAGTGCACTCAAAGGGTTAAAAGTGGAAGAAAACATTTGCAGAATCAATTAATTTACTCAGTCTTGCATTTCACTAATTCTGTATAAAAGAATGCAATAAAAATGTAATGTAAAACACGACGTCTTTGCTTTCTTTTATCGTTTTAGTATTTTACTGACATCACAAATTATTCTACTGTCAGTAAATTTCTGTATGGTTTACAACCTTGCTGGTTTTAAATGGGCCTTTTAACCCCCTAAATGCTAGATGCTGCTCCAGCACACTGCTATTCAGTATGTTCGTGACCTCCCTAGCGTACAAGGTCAAATACTCCATGTAAATCAATGGGATTTGGGGAATTTTTATTTGTCTACTATGGCAGTCTTGGTATTTTTCAGAACAGAAATAAATTGTTTCTGCATTATACCCATAGTCGATATCTTTATGGCAATGTTTTTTTCAGATAGTCTGTGGTTAATGCACCTCCTACTCTCTGATTTGTATATTTCAGTGATTCTCAACCAGGGTGCCGTGGCACTTTGGTGTGCCACGGACATCAACTTAGGGTGCCCCATGTTTTCTATGAAGACTAACAAAAATGGACTTTTAAATAAAGATTTATAGAAATTGTTATGCACAATATGTTTAATTTTGTTATTATGATTGTAAGACCTAATTTTAAGTTATATTTATGTATGGTACCGTCATTATGCCCTTGATAAAGTACATTAAATATGTTAGGGGTGCCCCGAATGTTCTAGATTATGTGTTAGGGGTGCCCGACCAAAAAAAAAATTGAGAACCACTGGTATATTTATACAGAGCTTGTATGTTCTGTTATGTGAGATATATTTCAGTGACCTGTATCAAGCATTCACTTCTTATCTAAAAAAGCATTACTTTTCCACTGCTAATGAATCTGGATTTGTTCTGTATGTAGATTGTCTAGGAAAGGAGATTTCACTCTCCTGACTTTGTTGCAACCTTAGATTCCAATTAAATCTCCAAAGAACCTTCACAGTCAAGCCATTTAACCCCTTAGATTTTGGAGCAGTTAATAACACTTTGTTCTGGAAATCCTTCCAACATAAATGTTAACATGTTATGACTAGCATATGTGTTTGTGTGCTAGTTAACGGTAACTGGAGACCAACCTAAATTATCAAGTAATAGATATCAGATAATTGTATCTGATCATTAGTTCTTATAGGAGCCAAGTTATCATGCTGAGCAAGCTGAGGCCCTCAGACTGATAGTGCCCATTACAAGAATAAGCTAACAGAAAAGAAAGAAAAGTTTGTTTAACCGTTAAAATGTTTCACCAGAACCACATATGCACAGTCTGCTTCTCCAACCTTGTTCCATTGTCTGCCATTGCATTGATCACCTTGTACTTCTTTAGGGAAACCTGGGTGACTCACAGGACCATGTTTGTGAACCACTGTTCTAGGCAAAGTGTTAATCAGCGGATTGCCTTCAGTTAATTTCATTTAGCAATGTCCTACACTTAGAACAACTTAAATGAATATATATTTAGCATTAAAGGAGCAATAAGCGTTTTGTGGGAAAAACATTATAGTGGCTTTCCTGCTGAGTGAAGCAAGAGTACAACAGCTTGGATAATTTTATTGCAAAAGTTTACAGCTAGAATTTATCCTTTTAAGCAACTGGTACATGTCCAAAAGGTACATTTTTAATAATACGCTCTATATGGGATAGCATGAGCCACTAACTATGGTTCTCCACAGTAAGTGTCAGAAACTGTACCAAATGGAGGCCATAATAGAAAAGATCAATTTAATGCAGTAAAATGTGTAAGGTGTAATAGTATTTGACTGCAAAATCTCCCAGAAACACTCACCAATAATGTAAGGGTCATGGGTAGTAAAAAAAAGCAGTTGATTAGTTTGGCCAGCAAGATGTAAGCCATAGAAGACTTTTCATGTCGGGAAATTACTGTATATATTTATTAAAATCAGTATCTGTATTATCATGAAGCAGTTTCAAGTGTTTAGTTGTTTTTTTTAAACTATTTTCTAATGCCTGTTTTCTCGTGTTCTTATTTTCAGTGCGACAGCGAAAGCGATATCGACGATAAGGTAAGCCTAGATTCTCTCATTGTTTTCCTAGTTGATGTTTTGTCCAGCTTGGGTCAGAATGCTGGGATAACTGGTTATATAGCTCTAATTAGTCTTGTAACACCAGCATCACATTTCTGAAGAGTAAATTTGGGCTTTATAAGGCAAACCACGTCAGCTGCATTTCAGTACCATCAGACAATGTGGTTGTTAGTAGATTTCTGGTGGATAATGTGCCACCAGAAAAACAAATGCACTGTTTAATCCTTACAGTGCTTTGCAATATATTGCATTACCCCTCTGGCACTGAAAGGATTAAACCCTTTGAGCACCAGAGGGGGGGGTGTAGGTTTAGGTTAGTTGTTAGGGTACTTAATTTAGGGTCAGGCTATGGTCAGACTCGGGGTGTGGTTTGGGAAGTAGTTTAGGGTACATGATTTTCACATTGGTGCCGTTTTTGCGTCGCTATTTTGATGTGCACTGTTACTAGTGTGGAATTTCAGTAGTATTTCGAAATACAGATATATCACATTTAACAGAAGTAGCAGGAATTAGTTGACTCTTTAAGGGGCTGTTTTCTTATTCCTGCTGTTCTGTAACACATGCTAGTACTGATGACTAAATGATAAAAGTTTGTGAGAGTGAAAGCAGTATATATGTATATATTTGCGTGTGTGTGTGCGTGCGTGTGTGTGTGCGTGCGTGTGTGTGTGCGTGCGTGTGCATGCGTGCGTGTGTGTGTGTCAGGAACCTGGTAGATTTTCCTGTGTGTTAATGTAATGATTGGCTATATTATATGATTTGCTGCAGAGAGGACATCTTGTAGTGTACTCAGTGCTCTGTTCACATTCTGTTGCTCACACAGGAGATTACAGTCATTCAGTAAATTCTCATTCCTTTCATCACTTTATTTCTTTGTGTAATCATTGGAGCAATGCTGGCACAAACCACCTGCACCAAAGGAATAAAGAAAAATCCAAACGATTTCTGTTGATTTAAATTGGATTTCGAATCCCTTAAATGCTAGAGAGATTTCCGAGGCACCACTTTGCAATGCTTTGCAGATCTCTCTAGAATGCAAACGCTTAAATGCCCCATTTAAATCAATATACATTGTTTATTTGTTCCTGCTTGTGTAATTTGTCTCTGGATTGCTCCATGTTTAACCCTTTGAGTGCCCGAGGGGTATGCGTACCCTCTCTGGCACTCAAAGGGTTAAATTTATATGTATGCCCCATTATATCTTTATTTCATAGCCTCTTTCTCACCTGTATATATTATAGCATATTAGTCTTCAGGGGTATTCTCAGTGTTCAGTGATTCAAGCATTATTCTACAGCTGGGATAGCTATGTCTGGGTCTCTAGCGCTCCCAGCAGTATATGTTTTCAGGATATCCCAGCTAAAGCACAGGTAAACTAGTTAGTGGCTCAGTCACTTTAATTGGACTACTTGCACTCATTCAGGAATATCATAAAAACCAGCTCTTGAGGCCTAGTATTAGCTACACATGCTCTGTGGTATACTGGATAACATACCAATATCACAGATAAATAAAGCTGGGTATCTTTGTGGCCCCCAAACTTCTGAATTACTTCTGTCTTTTTTCTTTAGAGCTAGGTTATATTGCAGTTGAGAAGTGTTATCCCTGGTTTTATATCATAGATGCCTAATGAAGGTCGTGGCGAGATTTGTGACTAAACATCTGTGATAAAGTTATTACCTGCATTGTTACCCAGCACTTATTTTGGCATGTGTATCAAGATAAGTTTGTTTTTCATTTAGGTCTTAAACCCCTTATGGACCCTTGCGCGCTACAGAAATGGCACAAATAGCTGGACTTTCAGCCTTTGCGCTATTTATATGCGGCAATGGCTGCAGGCCTTCCCAGCCTCTATGCTAGAGACCATTGTGGGCTGTCTCTTGACAGATTGAGTCTCCTGCAAGCATTCCTCCCAAGTGTCCCTCTTTGAGACCCAAATCCCTCTGTCCCTCTTTTCAGGAGAAAAGACTGTGTAGTGTGTATGTAAACATATCCTATTGCTCCACAGCAATCAAACTTGCATTAATGTATGTGTGTTTATAAATTAGTTTGTGTTAATAAAATACTTTGTTCTTGTTCTAAATCACTTATTCAGATACACAAAGAGGTGTCAATAGGTCATGAAATAATCTAAAAATTATTGATAATGTTCCACCCACCAGTTAAACGCCACAACACCACCTAATGTAAAAGTGTCTCTTTGGCCTTTAGAAATGTTGGAAGGTATGTGCAAGTGCAGTGAGCGGCGATCGGCTCTTTGTATTTATTTATTTAATTTTTTTAAGTTAGCCCATTGGAATCCGGAGGATAAGACTGACAAGTGCATAAGAGCGCTGTCAGCTGCGATAGTGCAGTCCAGTGTCTGTGACCTGAAAGTAACAGCATGGGGTCTTTTTATGTACTGGAAACTCATGCTTCTCTGTAGAGCTCACACAGCTATATGCTTACTCTGTGACACTATGTCACAGATTAAGGGTGAGGGCTGTTACTACAGCCTATTCTCCTGAAAATCAAAAATCCAACAATTTAATTTTTTAAATGTATTTTATTTTTTATGAAGAGCTGATTAGCTGGGTACTGGACATCCTATTTGGAAATTTACATTGTGTCTAAATGTTCTATGAATGTGTTTTTTCCTCAGACCTCAGCCTCTATAACTGCAGATTTTATGCTTCAAGGGTTAAAACCTTTTTCACAACTGGATAGACTAAAAGCAATTGCTCAGAAGGCTGTTTAAAAGATCTGCCTGTCAGAGTTGAGATGAAGTTGTAAGTGGCATGTAGTTTTATAATACAGCTCTGCTATTAATGATTGTCTAAATTACAGCAGCAGGCCCAGCCAGCTGCATTACATCTGAGACTGACGTCCGCTAGATTAGGTTTGACTTCACCTTGTAGTGGAGAAATTGAAATCTGAACAACATTGATTAGCTTTCAGAATGTGGGATCGGAGGTTACCTTCAGGGGAGGCTGCATTGTGTGTGACTGGTAAGTTAGTGTCACGAGCAGAGCAGAAGGTAATAGAATTCCATATTGTGATTACTTTATTTCCTGGCCTTTCTGCTGTGCAAGTGGGCCTTTTTCCAGCTGTCTATAGTACCTGTCTTTCTCAGGTCACAAACTAGCATAGTCAGGAAAGGGGTGATCCTTGGGCACACCAACCCTATTACTATCTCCTAGTCAAGGAATGAGGTTACCCTGAGATTTTACTGAGTGTACAACTAGTAATGCTGCTTGCAGTGCACCCAAAAAAATGCTTAATTAGAGAAATATGTGTGTGTGTGTGTGTGTGCGTGTGTGTGTGTGTGTGTGCGTGCGTGCGTGCGCGCGCGCGCATCATACAGCACTCCAGTAAATCTAATTACACTGTTGTAAATTAGACTGTAGTGCTGGCCATTACTAGTGTATTTGCATAAAGTGACAAATACAAAAAAGTTAATATCTCAAACTGCTGTTAAAAATACAAATGTGTGATTCTGTAAGACCTTTCAAACCCACTTTTTGCAAGAAGAAAAAAAAAAGGACCTCTTCACTTTAACCCATTGAGGACCAGAGGGATGCACAACTCATTACAATGTAATGCATTGCACATTCCTGTCATGCTCAAGGAGTTAATACCCATTTTGCTTTAATTACCACAATTGTTCATATTGGAAATCTTAAAATGTATTGCACGAGTACCCAAATCTTTGTTCAAATGCCTATGAATAATGGAGGATTTACTACAGGTCAGAGTGGCTTGATGCTGTATTGTCAAAGACCAAGGGACATTTAACTTAATTGTAAAGACTGCAAGATACGCTTCCTTCAGATGAAATGTGCTTCTGTTCTGCCACTTTGGCCCCATACTCTCTAAACATCACCACTGAAAATATATACTTCCTTTAATAGCAACAACAGCATTAACAGACAGCAATTACCCTTCATTTTCAGGAGCGATAAAGTCTCCATTAATTCAAGATTTATGTAGTTATAGCATTTAGCTCAGGAATAACACCACTGAGAATTGGTTTATACACATGTAATGAGAAAGCTTATGGCATACTTTAGTGAACATTAACATAATAGAGTAATATAAACCATCAACACTTCCACTTTGTCTCTTACCTGCTTCAGGATGGCAAGTATAGAGCAGCCTAGAAATGTGCACAGTTTAAAGGGGAAGAGAGGCCTCCTAATAACAACAAAGCCCCCACTTCCTTCTGTCCAGGGAATCCTAATGGCCCCTAAGAATGATGCCCTTATGCAGTTTTGGATATCATGACCATGGGGGCAGACATGGCTGGAAGTTCATGAATCTACTTAAAGAGGAACGATCAACTGAATTAAAGTTGGCTCTATTTAAATGCTCATTTGCAATGCATCTGTAATCTTTGCATGTTTTAAATATAATTTGGTATTCACTGAGATACTTGCTTTAAACTTCAGCCCTTTACGTCACTTCTGGACAGGCTGAGGGTCATTCTGCCCAGCAGCCTGTCAATCTTCGTCTGCTCCCCTCCCCACGTAGCACCTCGTTACCACCATCTCCGATGACGGAGGATTTCTCCATGTAAGCTAGAGCGCTCTCATTGGCTAGAGAGTGCTCCAGCTTGCTTACATGGAGAAATCCTCCATCATCGGAGGTGGTGGCAACGAGGCGCTATGTGGGGAGGGGAACAGACGAAGATTGACAGGCTGATGGGCAGAATGACGTAATGGGCTGAAGTTTAAATGCAAGTATCTCGGTGAATACCGAATTATATTCTAAAAAATGCAAAGATTACAGATGCATTGCAAATGAGCATTTAAATAAAGCCAACTTTAATTCAGGTGATAGTTCCCCTTTAACTCTGTAGAGACCAGTAGAGTGGGCAATGCATTGCAGCACACTCAATTAACCCTTTGAATGCCAGAAGGGTTGTGTACCCCTCTGGCACTCAAAGGGTTAAATGGGCAAGATTACCATGTGCAGTTGGTGGAGTTTGTGTCCTGTGGCTCTGCTGCAACTGTCATGTCCACCTCCATGGACATGACATTCAAGACTGACTGACGGCTAACGCCTAATTCATGGAGAAAGGAAAAAAATTGAAAGCAGCATTTAGGGCTTTCTGGCCATGGTAAGGTTAGCACGTGGAAGGTGGGGTGGGTTTTTATTAGCAAAACTGAGTGTTTGGATGGATAGTGAGAATTTCTTTGGGCCTGTACTGACATTATGTGGTTTGCTGCAGGAACATGGGACAGAGCAGTCGGCAAGTGGGAAGTCAACTATTATCCAGGTTTACTTCTTAAAGGAGACCTAAACTTTTTTTAGTGTAGGAATCTACATTTAATGGCTTTTCCTGTTGAGTAAAAGAGGGCTAAGAGATTTTTCATTCCAAAGTTATTCCTGCTCAAACTTCTCTTTTTTCTTAAGAAACGGCATCAAAAAGACAGGGGGGCTGTTTACTAAGGCATGATAAAGAGGTGATAATGTGAAGATGACTTCTCCAGTGATATCACCTCTCCAGTTCCTATGTTATTCTGTGGAACCTATGCACTAAGATTTCCAAAATGTAAGAAATGTTAGTGAATTGGCTCTATAGAATAACAGATTGGAGAAGTGATATCACTGGAGAAGTCATCTCCACTTTATCACCTCTTTATCATGCCACAACGACTAAACCGCCAGTGTATTTTTTTATAATTCACTCTATGGGGGAAATGGAGTAATTGACAATGACTCTCCATGGTAAGTGATAGAAACAGTACCACCTGATGACCACAACAGAAACTTGCAATTACGTTTGAGCTGTAATAACTTTTAAGTAAAAAAGCTCTGTGCAGTGGGTGTACCAGTAGTTCCCTTTGTACCATCAGCCTTTTGAGTACCTTAAATGTAGGTAATGCATTGAATACCTTTCTGGCATTCAAAGGGTTAACATTGTTGTAGAAACAGTGGGTGATATGTGTAAATGCAAAGCTGAGGAATTCTGGAGAAAAACTCAAATGCGCTATGGGGGCAAATATACAACTGTATTTATTTAAATGAGGATTTTAACCCTTGAATGTTAGAGATCTATCGGTACATTGGTGACCTCTAGGATTAAAAGGGTTAAAAGACTCATTTGTATCAGTGGGAGGTTAGGGAATTTTTATGTATCCACAGTGCATGTGGGTTGTCATAGACCTGCTCCACTTTGCTTTTATACATAATGCCCACAGTCCTTTAGCTGAGCCAGTGGTTTTTCCTATAAAAAAAAAACTTTCCCATGTTTCTTTGAAGCTGGTGAAGATTAATGGTATATAAAGTTGCTTGGCACAGATACAAGAGCATTTGAGCATGGACAAAAGCCAAGGAATTAGGTGGGGCCATGTGGCACTTACATGTTGTCAATTTCTATGTTTAATAGCTTAAATGTTAAAAGGCCTCAGAACAATCCCTTTCATTGCCAGAGACATATTTGGCATTGAATGTTGTGTTAATAATGTACTAATTAGCTCTTCTTGACCCTGTTACTAAATTACTAGCAGCCTCTAGGTCAGTGGACAGTGTCACGAATGTCAACTTTTATACAAAGCAAACTTGATTATGTAAGCAGACATTTTGTACACCTGAGCGTGACTGAATGATGTATTTGTTTTCAGGCAGAGCTTCTTGGCAGAGTTGGGAAGCCCTGGGTACGTTTTCTTTCAAATGTTTTCTTCTTTTCTATTAATTTCTCCTCTGAGGCTGCTCATCATTCTCACAGTGTAAAAACAACTCAAAACACGGAAACGACGGCATCAAGTTTTTATGGGATCCCATCTGCCAGGGATTGAGATGATGGGTCTCAGTGGACACCTCCATAGGTAGCATCAGTGGAGCAAGAGCTGATATTTTGCCGTAAGCAACAACTCATACTAATCTGCAAGTCTCCCAACATCAGAACCTTTTATTCTCTCAAGCTGTAAAGACATTTCAGACCCCTGTAGCAACACAGAATTATAGGAATCAACACTTTTATAGTTCTGATGCTTTGTGACTATAGAAACAATGTTTTTTTGTTTTGTTTTGTTTTTTTTTTTTTGTAGTGAAAGAGGAAAGATCTGCACACCAGATGCTTTGACACTTTCAAAAACTTGCACTGTTATAAAACAGGCTTCCATAAAGGCTTCATCTTGCCAAATTAGAATATAACTTGCGCAAAAATGTTACTTTGGTGCCCAAGTAGACGGTGAAGTTGCTAGGAGGGGGATACTTTATCATTCAATTACTCTTGAACTACAACTCTGACAGTACTGACATAACACTCTCCAAGGCCCAAATACTATGAAGATTAATTGGACCTGCTTTTATTGTGAAACATTACTATCCCTTTAAAGGTAAAGGCGAAGCAATTCTGGAGCAGAACATCTGAGCAATATTTAACAAATAAAATATCCTATTAATTTAATTGGAGTTTTACACCCTATGAATGCTAGAGAAGTATCCAGTGTGTTGGGATTCATAATGCATTTGAGACCTGTCTAGCACCCAAAGGTTTCTTTTAACAAGTGTTGTGAATAAGCCTCTGTGAATTCTGATCAGTGTTCAGTCAGTCTTAGGTTTTCATCACCTTGGAGGTGGACATGAGCTTACTTAAGCCATTAACCCTTTGAGTGCCAGAGAGGTATCCAACGCATTGCATTGCAAAAAGTGGTGAATACAGTGTTGCACACCCCTCTGGTTCTTAATCTGTGAGGGCCAAAGGGGCGCCCACTATATTGCTTTCAATGCATTGGCACTCAGGGTAAAATGGCTATGACTTCCATGTGCAGTCAGCAGAGTCTAAGTTATGGTTTCACAGCAGATAGGATGTTGTTGCTGGGAAATATCAAATGGCATTTCGAGTCAGGAAGGAATGTTTTATTCACTCGGGGCTTTAATTGGCTATGGCTTCAATTGTTTCTTTTTTGTTTTTGTTTTTTTGCCTTACTCTGGTTCAACAGTGGTGATAAGGCAGGGGATGAGCTTGATGGACACATCATTTTTCAGCCTCTTCAGCTATGTTACTATGTAAGATATTTTCTCTTTGAGCAGGGAACAAAGAAAAAATGAATAAGAGCCTTAATGATTTCTGGCCATAGTAAGGTATTATGATTAATAGGCATTGGCCATTCTCCATTAACCCGTTAATGCCAAGTGACTTGCCAGGCCATTACAGGAATCCTTTCTTCAACCCCTTAACAACCGGTGACATATCAGGACCATCCCCGGTAAACTTGCCTAAAGGCAGGATGACAGTCCTGGCACGTCACGTATTTTGTGCTTATGGTGCTCCTATAGGAGCATTGTAAGCACTAGCTGGGTCTGAAACTGACCGCTCCAAGACCGTAACGGTCTCTCTCTCAGATCCCCATTTGCCTCACCGACCCACGTCATCAGTCACGTGTGCTGTTGCTCCGATCAACTTCAAAGTGGTCCTTAATGTAAGTTCACATCCTGTATCTCTCCTCCTTAAGGAGTTAAGGACAGATGCTGGTCCTTGCACGACAAGGGTTAATGTTTGCAATGCCCCTCATGGTGCACTGTGATCATTGCAGGGAGGCTATAACTGACTGCTCCAGGAGAAGAGCAGTGCATTTAAGCCTTTTCCCACTAGCTCTGCATATGTGATCACTGCTACAGATGTACTCACTTCCTCACTGAGATCGAGGAAGAGCAGAGAACAGTCCTCCCAACAGGACAAAATAGCCAAAGAGGGGGACAGGTTTGGTCACTTGATGGCCTATTGTCACCTCTGTGTGTTACTGAATAAATGATTTGGAGCAAGATCAAAATATTTTATTTCCGCAGACTAATTTATAAACCCATCTACTGAAGTTAAAACAAACGTGAGTTTTATTGCTGTGGTGCAATGTGATATGCTTCTATACACAACACACAGTCTGATCTCCTAAACGCAGGGACACCAGGGAGGGACAAAGGGATTTTCATCTTAGAGGCTCAGTACCCCCTAAAAAGGGACATTTGAGAGGTATGGACAAACGTTCATACCTTTTATCCAGTCCCTGTTAGAAATGTAGTAATTGAACATACGTTGTCCCAGGAAAACTTATAAAAATGTTGTGTTTTTTTTCCTTCTATATTTTATATTCTCAAACAAAATGGTGGGTTATCCATATATATCCCTACTTATGCTTAAAAATATGCCTCGTGTGTGGGTGTACTAAATGAATTGGGAAAAATATGATTGAACAGAGGCATACTGATAGGCCAAAATTGCTGTTGTCCTCTAGAGTAAAGAAGCCCCTTGCCTCCCTATGCAATAGGTTCTCTCCACTAAGGTCCATATTCGGGAAGCGAAAGAAGAAAAAATTCTGGGACAAACCAACTGTAACATAGGAGACAAATAAAACTCACCCAAACTCCAATTGAATTTATTGGGGCTTTTAAACCCTCGAATGCTAGAGAGTTTGCCAGGACATTGCTTTCCAAATGTTTTTTGAGACCTCTCTCTACCATTCAAGGAGTTAAATAGAAGACCCATTTAATTCAGTTGGAATGTTTGTGTCCCCTGTGATGCAGATGGTTTTGCTCCAGAATTTCCCTTACTGAATATGGCCCCAGAATTTAGTGACACAAACAGCATGCAGGAAAGTGGCTCATAGGCTACTTTGTGAAAGCCATACATTTATGAGCTATTTACACCTGCTCATGTTGTGAGGCAACAAACATACTATTGCCTTGATGTTGAACATCACATGCTCCTAAATTAACCCTTTGAGTGCCAGAGCGATATCCAACACATTGCGTTGAATATCTCTCTGGAACGCAAAGGGCTAATGACATTGTTAGCCAGGGACATGACAATGAATTCTAATTGCTTTGCTGATGCTGGCTTAATCAGCAATCCTCTCACAAAATGGAGGACATTTTTATCCAAGCTCACTTTTTGAAGATCATTTGCTAAAAGATGCAAACTTTCACGAATTCATAAATAACATGCATACTTAAGTAACATTTTGGAGCCAATAAATTTTCCATCATGATTATATTGTGAATAGAGACTGTGCCACTTTCTTGCATGCTGTCCATAGTCACTACATGCAGTGCACTGTAGTGTTATGTCTCATATAGGTGGCAGTTTCCACGCAGTTCTTTGTTTTTGTCATCTGTGTTCTTGGAATCTGTTTCTGTTATGTTATGTTTGCTATTCGTGTCTCCTCACCCACTTTAATAGATCTCTCAGGGATTTCACTTGTGTAAACAGTAGTGGGCATTGTCATCACTAATTAGCCTCTAATTATATTATATGTAGATGATAGCGGTGAACTGGTCCAAGGATGACATTACAAAATACCAGGGCCTATGGAGCACAGTTGTTGGGCCTTTCATGTGAGGGATATGTACGCACACTGACTCTCATGTGCTAACACACATCACACACTTACAAGCAGGGATTCCAAGTCAGTGAAACCTTCATTAAGCAAGATAAAAAAGAAAAGCAGCAGTAAAACTGGTAGTGCACTTGCTATTTCATGGGACTTCCTGGCATGACCATACATTGAAAGCTTCCCAAGAAAGCACCATGATCAATTCTAGTGAATTATTTAGTAGTCAGGGTTTCTAACGCTGTTAAAGAACATTAGGTTCCATATAGTGGCAGCATTGGACATACGTGCAGTTGTCTCTGTTGTGCATCCATTTTAGAAAAACTGAATCACCACAGTGTTACAGTATCCATAGTGTATTCATAACCAAATTTAAAATCTTCTTCCACATAACACCGCATTAACTACATGCGTGAATTTGTTTTTCTTTTTATTTATTTTTTTTTTGGTTTTTTGGTTTTTTTTTTTTTTTATTACCCGGATGTAAAAATACTATCTGTTGAATAGTGCCACTGTACATAGGCCTCGCTGCCTCTGAATGGGTTAATTCGCACAGCCTGCTAGTTGATTTACTACAGTCTCTGTGCTTCAGAGTTTGACAGCAGCTCTCCGATGTGCTCTAGTGATCCCGACAGCTGACGGGGGAAGCAAAGCGCGCCCTTCATGTGCAATAATAAAGAGCCCACCCGCAGACGCCATGACAGGCTTAATGGCTTTTCATACAGAAACGGACAGACTTAATGTTTGGACCGTAGCAATCATTCGTCCTGATCTTCTTAATGAAATTAGATTAGGCGCACCTGGGAAATTGCTGAGACGGCACATTGCTTTCATCACCTTCTTTAATTTAAAAGCAATTTGCAGGGAAAATATTCTCTGAAGTCAAGGGACATGAAGAGTGAATCTATTAGAGTAAGGAAGAGCGAGACAAAAAAGAGGGAAGCTGGGAGTGAAAGGAAGATTGGAAATGAAGGAAAGAGAGAGAGGTGAGGATCCAGATGAAGGAGAGATTGGGAGGAAGAATTGGAAAAGAGTACAGAAGATCCTGCAATTTTCTGATGGTGTCTTACTCGTCACGCAAAAGAGGTGCAGTTGTGGTGCAAACCAATTGCATAATTGTATTTTGTTGTCTGCAGTATAAAGACTGAACACAACAAATACTATGGATGACTAAAAACAGAGGCGTAACTAGAAGCCTCTGGGCCCTGGTGCAAAAAGTGCCACAGGCCCCCACACCACCACATTGGCCCCCTCTCCGCAATGCCCCCATCATCTGCCTGGAGCTCCCACGTGGTCCTCTTAGTCATGCAGAGCACTGGGAGATGATGTCATCTCCCAGCGGTCTGCATTACTAGAGCGCCGGAAGCAGGTTGCGGGCGCCAGACGGAGGGGTCGCAGGGGGCGGCTGGGCCCCTGGAGTGCACGGGCCCAGTCACAGGTGCGGCACCTCAACCCCTATAGTTACGCCACTGACTAAAAACACTGTCATGTGACTGACCCAGTGGAGAAGTGTCCCTGCATTGTTTTGGGGAAATGTTGGCAGGCATGCATGTATATAATATACAGACACAAGCTTTACTCCCCTGTGAGGGGGGTGAACTGTCTGGGGGTGCTTGAAATCTGCTAGATCCTGCAGACATTACGTAAAAGTATCTGTATGTTGTACACATTTATAAGAATAGGGGGTGGTCTAGAACAATTAACATAATCATCATTTGACTGTTGACTGGCTGAGGATAATGGGAATTGTAGTTAGCCAGCTGGAGGACAGCAGTTTGCCAACCCCTCTGCAGTACACTCAACAGCAGCTGTTTAGCAAAAGGTGGCTCAGGGGGAGTGGCATGGAGGTAGCACAGATACAAGCTATGTGCCAGAGCACAAGTTCAGCAAGAGTGCAAGCTTATTGAGGAACATTAATGCTAATTAGAAACAGCCCGTGGAAATTAAGTGCTGCTGCGATTAGCCACCAAATTTATGCTTCTGTGCATCTCCAGATCTCATCACTGCTTAAAATGATTTTAATTGTGCCTGCAAAGCTGTAGAAAAGCAGGGGGTAATTTTTATAGTATTTTTCTGCTGGTGTCTCCGAGAAATTAGATTTCAACAAAGAACACAAGGTTTCTTCATCCCATTATAAATACAGAGGGTGACAACTCTCTATGAAGCTCAGAAAATCTCCTTGCAACAACATATTATACACCTGGTGGAAGGGGTTAGATATGAGAGAATCAACCAAAAGTCAGGTTTATAGTACTACAGCCTAGATTACCCCTTTCCTTCTTAAAACCTCTCTAAGGCATTGTAACCGTTATAATGCAGTAATGAAAACGTGGGGCAACAGGAACATGGGATTTAAATCCTCTTACTTGACCAGGGATTTATTCATGATTCTGTGGGGCCCAGAGTTATACATCAGACATGTATAACCATATGTCCACTTCTCCCATTTAAAATCGACCTTATGTATAATGTCATTGGAGCAATTTGTGGACAGGCCAATTGCACCGCAGGGATACAGTCATTTCCATAACTCCCATTGCCACTTGATTGCCAGAGAGGTCACAAGTGCGTTATGAAAGATATTTAAACATGTAACAACCTTTTTGCTAAGACTAGTAATGACAGTTGGAGTAGAAAAGGTCATGGTCCAAATAAGAATTTTCGGGGACATATTTATAAACTTGACTTAATCCACTTATAACTGTGATCTATCGTTGCAAATGTTTGTGACAAATCTTAAACATACTGCTAAGAATTGTTTTTAGATATCCCCCATGTTCCTTTATATGAAACAGATGCTACTGAGAGATGTATATGAATGTATGCACATTTGCTAGTCCTGGCTGGCAGGAACCAGCAGTTGGGATGAGGAGCAGCGTGGACTGTTAATGTCTGGCTTGGTATGCCTGCCAGATTTGCATTAACCTAAACTAATGTTTTAATTAAAATGGCTATTGTAAATGTGCAGGCTTTTGAAAGCTCTTTCAAAATCACCTGTTACAAAGGGCATTCCCACTTTAGGCTTCTGCACCATTGCCTGCATTGTGTACTTCTCTGGCACTCAAAGGGTTAGCCCTTGAGTGGCAGAGGGGTGCAGAACGCATTGTTGCACACTGCTGCCCGCCCCTTTGGCACTCAGAGGTTAATGTGGACCTGAAACATGTTTTACATTTGTAATCTCCTAATCCTTTTAGTCCCTTGGATGCTCTCTAGCTACAAGCCCCATTTAACCCTTTGAGTGCCAGAGGGGTATGCCACACATTGCTCTGCAATGGGTTGCGTACTCCTCTGGCACTCAAAGGGTTAAATTGGTGGTAATTTGGGGAATATTTTTGTTCTGTGGTATGGTTAGCTTGCTCCAGTTGTACTTGGTACATAAGCCTCAGTAATCACTCTGAATATTATTAGCATATGCACCATAAATGCATCGTACAGCAGTGACAACACTGTAATGTGTATGTTTTTCCACCCCCTGCAATATGTCTAATTAGACAGATTAAATAAAAATCAAGTTTTAAGAAGTTTACCATCAGTTTAACGTGCCTGGCAGATGTAATCCATATGGAGAAGGGGGAAGAAGTTTAATTGTTCTTGTCTGGCTTCCATAACATTATGGACTTTCTGAAATATAACAGCTAAGTGCATTTTATCCATTCACTGTGGGCCTAGTGGGAATTGCTTGCAGATTTGCAGTGTGTGCAATAAAAAGCTGATCTGTTTATTTTGTTGGTTTGAGTTTGAAGCTGGATTCCCTGAGCATTGTTCACAGTGTATGTTTGTGTGTGTGTGCTGCATGCATTATGAATTGGATGCGCTCTTTGCACAAAAGAACACTGGACTAATTCTGGAGCCACTGTTTGAAATGGGTCTTAACCCCTTTGAATGCTAGAGGGGACTCCAGCACATTGCAGAGCAATGTGTTGGAGAACTATCTAGCATTCCCTGTGGAGTAGTTGGTTTGCTCCAGTATTGGTCCAGTTTCATTTTGTGCATAAGACTCATTGGCCCCTCTGTATAAGAGGAAGCTGCCATAGGGGAAATATAGGAATTCCTAAATTCCCATGCACTTCAACAGAGCTTTTTTTAACCCCTTAAATGCTAGAGCTAGTCTCCTGGCATTTAAGGGGTTAAACTCCCAATTTAATTTAACAGAATAATTCTGCTTTTATACAGAGGGGACACCGTGAGTGCGAAGAAACAGGACCACTCCGGGGTGAACCAACTGCTCCTTAGGAAGAAATAACAAGTGGCCTCTTTAGCATTGAAAGGGTTCAAGAAATCCCCATTTACAGCAATGGGCATTTTTATAAGTCCCCAGTGGTGCAGTTGGTTTTCTCCAGACTTGGGCACTTCCTTAGGAAACCATCTGCTCTACCCTACCGAGGGCAAATAAAAATGCCCATCTATTTAACTGGGGTGTGTAAGCCTTTATTTTTACGTTTCCAACACCTGATGGAAAGGTCTCTTTCATCCAAGGGGTTGATATTCCAGATCCCATTACTTGGAGAGTGCTAATCACCTATACATCTTATTTAAAAAGTGTTAGAAATAGAATAAGCATGTGTGCATGGGGAGCTGTTTAGTCAATCACATCCAACCCATACACTCCTGTGAATTGTCCAGTGTCTGGACAGCTTATTTCTCTCCAGTGTTTCCTCTCTCCAGTGGCAAATCTATGTAATTGTGCTTAATGCTGTTCCATCAATCACCCTCAGATCTGGGGGGAAGGGAGTGGCCAGATACATTGATCCACTAATCATCATCAGGTCTGGGGGGAAAGGGAGGGGCAAGATACACTGATCCACTAATCACCATCAGGTCTGGGGGTGAGGGAGGGGGAAGATACATTGATCCACTTGCTTTATTTTGATCTCCATGGGGTCATTTGCATTGCAGAGCCTATATGTGCTTGTTTAACATCTCCACTCCCACAGAAGTGCCTTGCAATGTTCTCTTTTAGCAAACACAAGGGCAGGTGTATGAAGACAAATGTGGAACAATTCTGGGGCAAACCAACTGCACCTTAAAGAACAAATAAAAATATCCCCTTGATTTTAAATGTTTAATCCTTTGTATGTTAGACAGGGCTGCAACACATTGCAACAATAACCCACATACATCATTTGGAGAGCACAAATCCAGAGGTGTTGATCCATATCAAATTAATTGGGATAGGTGACTTTTAGCTGCCTAATTCTGAAAGACTACAGTTCCCATCATCCCCATGTGTCCAACAGCTGAATTGATTCCAACAGAAGCAGATCCAAAGGTCACTTACCTCTTTAATAAATGGTATCCACTGAAACAGGGACATAACTAGTTAATAGAGGACTCCGGTGCACCTATTGATACAAAGGTATCAAAAGAACCTGTAGGACCTTGGGTCTGAATGGGCCTCTTGGATTTCACAACTGGTCACTGTTTTTAGATTATGCCTGTGTAGTTAACCCTTTAACCCCTTGAGGACCAAAGCTGTTATTGCAAAGCAATACATTGCACACTCCTTTGATCCTTAAGCGGTTAAGAACCCCGTCCATCCAGTGGTTGCAGAATATGTGAGAGGGGCACCAGGGGAAAGACCATAAGGTACCCAGAAGACATTTACAAATGGCCCTTTCCCACAAACTGCTGGAGCTGCATCCTGTGCCATTGTAGTAGTTATTCCCTCAGCACTCACAAGCAGAGGCAAATAAAACACAAGCTAAGAGGAGGCAGTTGTTATGGCAGGAAGCAAAATGTTATGATATTCCATCACTGCCCTTGTGGGACTAAATGTTTAGGGGAAAAAGAACCCTGAAAAATGATCAAGGAGACCACAGCTTGTCTGCTTATGTAAGGATAATTGCTTTTAATAACACATTCCCTTTAAGTACTATAACACTCTTTTCTTTGGACTTCTCCCACAACAGAAGTGTGAGCTGCTTTAAACAGTAGTGTTGCTAAGTAAAAACAACTCTCCTCACCCCAGTGATCCTCCTCAGCGCCCACATTACCGCTGACTACTTGAAAGAAAACAAACCATCTGTAATTCTTTGTTAATCCCGCTGCAGGGAACTTCCTCACAACAGGAACTGGAAATCTTGCTGCAGGCCATATGCACATTACTGTCTGATCCGTGACTCTGGCCATTGACCTTTCTGCTAGCGGTCTGTGAAAAGTCAGGGCCACCTCCATGTTACTTATTTGCTCTAACAGGTGTGCAGCGCTCTGCTATTCTGCACAGACCTCCTTTACTGTTTTAACATTAAAACCTCTGGTCTTCATGGGGATTAATCTACTTCTAATTTCATTAATACAGAGGCCCATATGCACAAATAAAAGTGGAGCAATTCTGGAGCAAAATATCTACATACTAGGGGAAGGATATATATATATATATTTTTTAAATCCAGCTTTTAACCTCAATGCAATAGTTTCTTTCACTCTGCGTTTTGCAAAATCGATTAGAATGGTCCAGGCACCTCTAGGCAAGGCATTCTAGGTGCTCTTCGCTCCTCCCCTGGTTACACACCCACACCTCACGTGAACCCACACACTATTTCCTGGCACAGAAAATACCCTTGGCCTATAGCAAGCAAGGACAAAAAAAAAGTTAAACCTCTTGATTGCGGAGCAATGCATTGGAGATCTCTCTATCATCCAAGGGGTTAAATAATAGCATGTAAAGGGGTATATAACTGGTGCAGGGAAATTGAGATTGTTCTGACCACACACGCAACTCAGAATGTGGGTGTGGCCAGCACAGTTGAGGCTCCTCTCAAAATTTGGAATGCCAGGCAGTTTCCTACTCTGCCTATTGGGAAATCCGGACCTGCAGGCACTACATAGTCAACTCGTGTACATTTCTTACTGGGATATTTATGTAGCTGGCTGCAACTTCTATGTCGTGCTACATAACTCATTCCTTAATAAATATGCCACAGAGTTCTGCTTTATACATTAAGTTGCAAATATTGACTTGAAACTCTGGGGTAAATGGATCAGTGGTGCAAGATTTAAAATATCATGGAATCTGGGCAGTGGAGTTAAGCTGGCACAGCTGTCTTCAGTTAGCTGACAGTGTGTAAGTAATAGCCCCCTCATCCCTTCACAGCTGGCAGCCTTCATGTCTGTTAAAGATACAGTTTCCTGAGCAGAATACATGCTTGCATGGCAGAGGTGCTCCTGACATTCTAATGAAGCCTTCTGCCTCCAATTGATGAGCTTGTGTCTCTGTGCCAAGAACAAGTGCAGGCAGATATGTGTAAATCTCTGCTTTGTGCTGCAGGACCTTTCATCACTAAGCAGTTGTGTATTTTGAAGTTTCATAACTTGCTAATTTGGAAAGTTAATGCCAAGTATGTGTGCAAATTCAGGAGCTTGTATATTCATCCATCACTGCATGAAACCATCTTTCACTCTCTTACTGATGAATAATCACAAAAAGGATGTTCGTACCATATGGTATATAGCATACCTTTGTTTGTGCCAAATGTGTAGGTGTGTCCTCTGAATTATAAGTAAAAAGGGGAAACCTTGGAGTCCAAGTCTATTTTTGAATCTGCATATTATCTTCAACCTTCACCTTTCAAAAATAAATAAATAAACTGACTTCTTTCAGGCTCAATTTACAGCAAGAAAGCCCTTGAACACTCCTGGCTTCAATTCACACTCCAGCTCCTGTCTTCACCTAAACAGAAACTGGCTGCTATATTTGTATTGGCCTGCCAGAAGACGTGGCTCGCCCAATACAGAAATAGCATAGGTCGTCAGCAAAAACACAGGTGCACAGCTCCCCCTCTGACAGCGACCACAGCTGGAAAGAGAGGTTGACCCATTTTAGGTGGGTGTACAGACATGGGCATCCGTAGAAATATTTCCAGGGGAGGAACAAAGCCAAAGTATGCCCCCGTGCCAGCAGTCCCAGTTTCTGTTTTAATCTGGCCCTACTTGGGGGGGTACAAGTTTTGACCCCCTTCCCAAAGGGGCTTTGTGCACATCTAGTGGGCTGGATCTTGTTAGATGTCAACAGCCCTTGATTTGTTTTATGCAGACTTGCTGAATGAGCCTTATCCATAAAGTGGTGTGTAGTCCAGGAGAAAACCCATTGCACCATACCACTGAAATGAAAATTCTGAACATTCCCTTTCATTTAAATATGGATTTCAACCTTTTAACCCCTTGAATGCTGCAGATCTCCAATGCATCAAGAAAAATGCAAGGGATTAAAGTCCCTGTTTAAATATTTGAGAATTTGCATTGTCCCCTATGGGTGCAGTTGATTTGATCCACAATTGCACCTTTTTCAGTTGATGAATAAGGCCCAGTATTTAACAAATCAACCCTATTCTATTGCAAAAGAAGTATTGGCAAAAAAACAGCTAGCATGTTTCTATTCTTGTTTTATTTTTTTATTCAAATTACCATATAGAAAGTATTAATATTCTTACATTTCTTTCATTACCCCACCCTAAACTTCATGGGAAGGGGCAGGAAATGAGTAGTTTTATATCCGATGCATGCACATACTTTTTTCAGACTCCCCTTGCATGTGTTCAACCCCCCAAGTACATTAGCGTCAGAGCTCAATTTTACATTATTTTCTACAAAATAATTTTGAGGATGAAGTCCTTTATCTGAGCAAACTGCCGAATCATATACTTTTTATTGAGAAACATATTTTTAACAAACTATATGTATGGCAGGATAATATTCTCGGGCAGGGCTGTCCAAGTTCAGTCCTCAAGGGCCACCAAGATGCCAGAAATCAAGGATTTCCCTGCTTAAGAACAGGTGGGCCAATCAGAATGAATGTGCTACTGACTGACTTCCCTGTGATTAATCAGGGAAAGCCATACATCCTGGCCTGTTGGTGGCTCTTGAGGACTGAACTTGGACAGCCCGGTTCTCAGAAGTCCTGATTGTAATAAACAAGCATCATTAAGACCTATTTCCTTTCACAAGCAAGTAAATATCAGAAACTAGTTTTAAAGGGGAACTTTCACCTACACACGTTTTCTTTAATCCACGTAGATTACTAATTCAAACTGTGCTGTGTTTTGGTTTTTTTAAAAAAACGCAATAGAAAATAAGTTTGAGGGTTTACCTTTTCCCTCTTGACGTATTCTCATTCTGATCGGCACAATTTGTGCCGATGAGAATACATAACAGATCCTCCTCCCCACTGGTCTGTCAGTAAGCTGGAGAACTCTCATTGGTAGAGATCGATATCTAGCCAATGAGAGTACTCCAACTTACTGACAGACCAGCGGGGAGGATGATCTCCTGTATTCTCATCGGCAAGATGGTGCTGATCAGAATGAGGAGAAGAGGGATAAAGTTAACCCTCAAACTTAATTTCTATTGCATTTTTTTTAAAAACCGAAACCCAGCACATCTTGAATCGGCAATGTAAGTGGATTAAAGAAAACATGTGTTTAAGGGAAAGTTCCGCTTTAAAGCCCGTGTACACGGGCCAACACTGGCGGCGCTGCAGTCATGCGCAGTACTGACTGCCAGAACGCTCCATGGGTGATACGGAGCAGGGTGCTCCAAATTCAGACCAGAGTCCTCTCTGCTCACCTTTCTGGGACCGCTTGGTCCCAGGAAGGTGCGCAGAGAGGACTCCGGTCTGAATTTGGATCGCCCCGCTCCGTATCTTGCGCGGGCAGTCTGTACTGCGCATGACTGTGGCACGCACAGCAGTCTCTACTGCGCATGACTGCATTGTGACAAACTTTTGAGCAAATTATTATATAGGAGTAATGAGATTACATTGTATGAAATGTAAAAATACAGAATGCTGTATGATGCCTTAATGCAAAATTTTTACTCAACTATCAGAACTTGTTTAACATCGCTTCTAACAGAATGGAACACATTAACATATGTGCCTTCAGCAATTAAAATATATTACATAAACACAAAACAAACAATATTAACTGAACTATTTGTACAAACTTATAACATCCATGTTTAAAGGTTTATAATGCAACATTTTGGCCTTAGGTATAAAGTTAAAGTGGACCAAACCAGTTGCAATCAAGGGGACAAATACACGTTCCCATTGATTTAGATGGAACTTTTAACCCCTTGAATGCTAGAAAGGTTTCCAACTCATTGTGAAACAATACACCACTTAAATCAGTAGGAATTTGGGGATTTTTTTGTTTGTGCCAGAATTGCTACTATATGTGCTTTATACATAAAATGCTCTATTCCCGTTTCCCTGCAGGACACACCCAGGGACAGTAGTAAGATGGAGTTGCATCAAATACATTCTGGGATCACAAATCTTGATTTCCTAGGATCTGCTGTATTTCTTCAGGAAAAAAAATATACACATCCCAAGTACAGGTGTGCTAAAACTTGGCTCTGTGCCTGGATTATAAAGATACATTGTATTAGTGTCACAGATATCACAGTCTGTTACTGTTACACCTGCAACTCTTCTTACACTGACTAAATCAGGGGCTGTCAAGATGTGGCTACCCAGCTGTTGTATTTCAATTCCCATGATCCTCTCTGTAAGAGAGAGAGAGAGAGAGACAGACAGCAGAAGGAAAGACAGATAACTTAGAAACAGATAGTGAAAGAGTCCAAGGAAGAGAACTCAGACTCAATAGCAGGGAACACATGGAAGACAGAGAGAGCAGTACAGAGCAAGCAAGTGGGATCAGAGCAAAACAGAGCACACACGATATAGTTCAGAGAGAAAGAGTGCATGCAAGAGAGCAAGACAGCACATGAGACAGATCTCAAGCAGGAGCGTGTGCATGCAAGAGAGAACATGCATAAGAGAGAACACACATGAGAGCGCAAGCAAGAGAACAACAAAGAGAAACTGAGATGGTGACTGCAAGTCAGTATTAGTGATAGATACGAGAGAGACCGCAAGAGAGATAAAAAGAGCATGCTAGAAAGACTGGATTTGTGAATTTAAGATAGGAGTGGCACTGTGGGGCATGGGTGAATAATATTGTGTACATTACACACTCAGGGCAACACCAAATAATTTATTCTAGTATTTAATAAACATCATTTGTGTTCATTTCCATTTTACTGTAGAGATGCTTAACTCCCAGCAGTACAGAATATAAATAGCACCTACAAGCACTCACGTTAATCCTAACAGCTTTGTAATTCTCAAAATGTCTTTGTGTAGCCCTCAGGGATGGGTGCTACTCTGAGTATTTTCCCTATGTACATTAGTTGCACTGGAAGGTTTATGAAGCAAGTACAGCTTCCGAAGATCTGTAATATTTATGACTGTGGTACCTTTTTACTGTACTCTTATGACCACTATCAAGTGGACTGATGAGCTACACATGATGAGTATTCACTTAACTATGCCAGGCTCCACAGATATCGGGCAGGCAAAGAGCAGTGATTAGTGATAATTAAATTCTCACACTGAGGGGAGCTCTTGTGGCAATATCCATGCTGAAAACTAGTGGCAGGGCTGCTGCAAAGATTTTTGCCACCCTAGGCAAAACCTCATTTTGCCGCCCCCTTGGCTCAACCCCTTTTTGCCCCGCCCACTTATGCCACACCTCTTCACTTTAGCGCCTTTTATGTGCTAATTATCAAATGTTTTTTGTTGTAAATCTGTTGTACAATGGGGTTAATCCATACATTGGGGTACATACCCCTCTCTGTTATACACGGGCTTAATCCATAAATTGGGTTACATACAACTGTGTGGCATACAAGGGGTTAATCCATACACTGGGTTACATACAGCTTTCATACAAGGAGTTAATACATACATTTGGTTAAATACAGCTGTTACAAGGGGTTAATCCATGCACTGTTGTATATAACCCAATGTATAGATTAGCCCCTTGTAAAAGCTGTATGTAACCCAGTCTATACAATGGGTTACATACAACACACTCTTATGTAAGAGAGAGCTGTATGTAACCCAGTGCATGTATTAACCCCTTGTATGAAAGCTGTATGTAACTTAGTGTATGGATCTTACCCCTTTTATGAAAGAGCAGTATGTAACCCAATGTACGGATCTAACCCCTTGTATGCCAAAGAGCAGTAAGTAATCCAATTTAACCCCTTGTAAGAGTTTTACAAGGGGACACAGTAGGGGTTAATGCATAAATTGGATTACCTACAGCTCTTTCATACAGGGGGTTAATCCATACTTGGGTTAAATACAGCTCTGCTGATCTCCAAAGATGCTTCAGTTACAAAAAAAATAGTAATGTTTCTCTCCCAGATTATACATCAACATTCAATACAAAGGATACAGTGATTTCAATGAAATGATTCCCCTTCCACCCCAGTTTAGAGATAAGGAGGCAAGACATGGCCAACAGAACAGAAGATAGGGATGCTGGAATGAGGCAATGTAGTTCTAGCCTGACTTGGGCTTTTTCAGTTTCTGAATATATTAAACTGTTGCTAATGTACAATGTTGAACACTTGTAGCACTACGCAACTGAATGAATATGTAACATAAGCACTGAGGTAAAGAGTACCTGGTGAGATATTCTGCCAGTCTCTGTCTGATGCCGTTAGTAAGTTAAGTTCCTGCTCCGACTCATCTGGCTTCTCTGCACAGCGTGCTCACTCACTAATGCTTCTACCGATGAGGGTGGATACAGTGTGCATCATGCCATGGTGCGTTTTTATGACGCGTTGCGCATGTGGCCGAGACGCCGCACATGAGCAACGAGGTGCCTCTCTCTCTCCTTTTACACAGCAGCTTCCGAGGTGCTTGCGGCCCTGAGCCCCCAGTACATGTGCGCCCTAGGCTGGCGCCTACTTTGCCTATAGGTGGTGCCGGCCCTGACTAATGGTATCACAACCAGATATCCGGGACATGTCAGCTGGTCATTTTAGTGCTGTGCATCATCCACGATAGAAGATGAGAGATGGCTAGTACTGCCTATAGACATGCTGATCAGTCTGCACAGTTACTATAAGGGCCTTATACACAAGAGCAAATATTTGGTGCAACCAAAATTGAAGAGGAATTAAAGCACCAAAATCTCCTTTGATTTAAATGAGGCTTTCAGCACTCTGAATGCCAGAGTGTTAACCCATTGAATGTGTAGTTGGTTTGCAACAGTATTGCACCTCTCTAGCTTAGCGCCAAAATGTACTTAATTTACCTTGCACATAGTGCCAGGCAGAGCAGACATATGACCTCATTATATTAAATATAAATGTATTTAATCCTAAGCATGTTATATCTGTTTATCTAGTGTAATATATAAGCCTTGTTCAATACAAATGAACCATTTGAGTGCCATTGTGTTGGATACCACTTTGGACCTAAAAGGGTTTAAACATATACAACCAGATTCTCTCCAAAGGCTCTGTGGGGCAGTCATTCCTGCCTTTGCCAGGGCTCCAGGTCTGTCATTGATCAAGATTATGTGAGCTGAGAGATAACACCCTTTCTGAATACAAGAGCAACTGGCACAAGTTAACCTTGCTTTAATTCTTATCCCTCAATACAGAAGGCACAAACAACATTAATTTAAGTGGACCTGTCACATTTATTCAAGTCTGCATATTTGAAAACTTCATTAAAAACTGTCTATGTGTTATGTTTGCCAAAAGACCCAAAAATGTACATTTAACTGCTTAAGGACGACCAGTCACGCATGCGGCTGTCACTTAAGGACCACGGACCATTTTTTTCCCCGTGATTCAGCCAAACACGTGCAGCCGTGCGGGGAGCTCGGAATTCCATGACAGTTCAGGCACATCACGGGTCCTTAACACAAATCTACCCATGACGTGCCAGACCGTCAAGGGTTGTTAAGGCGATATTCATACTTGGTACCGTATGCTAATTGTGGTACTTCTGTTGTGCCAATGATGTTTTATATGCTAATCCAGGTTTCAGTGACATTTCATATGCTAATTAAGCTATGTGCTGTACCAAGAAACTTTCACTTTTTCCATAAATAAAAGTGTGAATATTTCCTAAACTAGACATCTGCTGGACTTTTGGTTAACATGACATAAAGGCAGTTTTGAATGATGTTCTCAAATATTCAAGGTGATAGGTCTGGACAGCACTATTTACACACATGTTACAAGGTCAGTTTAGGGTAATATTTTAGGAATGTAATATAGAAATGAATTTTTACACATGCTAACTTTAAGTACATGATATTTAAAGTGATTATCAAGTGCTTTACATTTTTAGTGTTGGTGTTCCTTTAAAGGAGCAGTTAACTTTTTTTATGAAAACCTACATGTTAGGTATATTCCTGCTGAGTAAAAGGAAGGTACTCCTACTAGTAGCAGTTTTTATAATATTAGTCAAAAGTTATAACAGGGCAAAATTGTTATTCTCTGGAGAACTGCTGTCAGTGACTCACCTCTCCCATAGGAAACAGTAATATGGAACAAAACAAAAACAAATTAAAAACAAACCATTCAGACTGTAATGACCCTAGAAAGATGCAGCTCAAAAAGGTTTACAGTTCCTTTAATATGGGACAATGAGATTGTGAAGCATGCACTTAGGCTAACAGGATCATATTGTGTGCTCCTTGACAGGGACGTGCACAGACATTTTGGGGGACAGGGGCTCAAATGAAAAAAAGGGCACTTCTCATAATTATTATTATTTTTTGTTAAAAGGGCACGAGGGCACTTTGGACAAAAAGGGCAGGTGCTCCAGCCCCCCTTGGTGTCTATGTGTGCACGTGCCTGCTCCTTGAGGAAAAATGTTTGATAGGGATTTTCTCTGTGCTATACCAGGCAGCATGTGGTCCCCGGGCTGCCTTTTGTGCACCTTTGCAGGGATAGTCCATTATTCAGTGAGTTGAAATATACAGTACAAAATTTAAAAAGTAGCCTGTAATATAATAACACAATCTGCCAGTGGCTTGGTTAGGGATGATGGGAGTTGTACTCCACAGCAGCTAGAAGTCTAACAATTTACTACCACTTTATATCACTTTTCGTTTATTACAAACTTGTTCACTTTTAACCTACATCTGAGTTCTTGCCCTGGGACCAGGGATGTAAGTACAGGTGGTGCATGTGTGATGGAGCCCAATATCCAAGGAGGTTATGAACATGGGAGAATAGTTATGTTAGAGTGGCCAGTTTCCCTCTTCTCTCACCAGTGTCCATCAAAGACTAGTGGCATTATCTGGGATCCAGCAGTCACTCAAGTTCAGCTAAACACTTCAAGAGAATAATATGCTGCCATCTGAAGACTGATTGCTCAAGTTACTTTTTTTTTTAAACAAGAAAACAGGTTGACTAATTTGTACTAATACCTGGATAAGTACTTTGAGAAAACGGTTGCCTTTCAGAAAGGATGTAGCACCTTCTAGAAGAGAGGGAGAGAAACTAGTTTGTATTATTTCGTTTATCTCTCATCCCCCTTCCCCCACCCCCTTAATTCCTTGTTATTAAAGGAATGCTAGCACCAAAAAGATATAGGTTCCTACAACTATAAAATACAAATTAGTTATTCATATGCTACATACCTAAAATAATATTGACATGCTTTGTAACATGTTTGAATTGTTCTTTTCAGAAAGCAATTACTTAATGTTAATACGGTTTATATTAGTGTTATATTCAGAAAGGTCATTTTCTTATCTCAGCCCATTCAGAGATAATCCTGCAAATCAAGGGGATCCCTGGAAAGGGCAGGAATGTCTGCTCCCTCAAAGCATACGTAGGACTAGATTTTAGACCTCTGAAAACAGACTTTTTATAGATAATAGCAAGTACAGGGTATCTAAGTGTATATAACTCCAGTTTAGGTGTTAATATTCCTTTAATAATACCTTCTTCTTTATAACACATTCAGGCTTGCATGCTAGAGAGACCTCTAATATATGCTATGCAGCTCTTTATTTCTAGCATTCAAGTGGTTAAGAGCTCTGTATAACCTTTTGAGTGCCAGTGGGGTATCCAGCGCATTACGTTGCAATGCTTTGCATACCTCTCTGGCAATCAAAGAGTTAAATCACTGAGACTTTGGGGGATGTTTTATCTTCTATGATTCAGTTGATTTGCCCTGGAATTGCACCATTTGTTCCTAATACATGAGCCTCTGTGCTCCTGGTATGTAAAAGCAAAGTGGAGGAAATTCTAGGGCAAACCATATGCACCATAGGGTACAAATGAAAATTCACATAGACTTAATGGGTTCTCTAATCTCTGAAATGGTAGAGAGGTTTCCAACATTCAAGGGATTAAAATCCCCCTTTTATATCATATTTTATATCAAGAGGAATCGTTGTTGGTCCCAGACTTGCTCCACTATGCCTTTCTACATAAGGTCCAGACACACTTTTCAGAGTCACAGCTATTCAGCATTAATTAGTAATGCTGGGCATACTAGTAGATTTCAGTACAAAAATCAGCACAGAACTGATTTCTGTGACCTGTGTGTAAAGTTTTTTTCGTGACAAAATGGTTGCTTACCTCCACATGCACCAAGGAGTGAGCAGGGGAGGGTATGGTTATATTGGGTATACTTGTTCTTCTGCGCCAGTGAGGCTATGTGTTTAGTGCAGATAAAACCTGCTCAAATTTCTTCCTTTTCCTTATGACCGCCATAACGTTGGCATTAAGGAGTTTGCATTAAAGTTGTGTGCCAAAATATAGTAAATGCTTCTGTACATGAGCACAGACACTCATTTAGCAAAATTATGTATTAGTACAGATCATGTGCCGCAACCTCGTTTCATATGTTCAACTGAATACTCCCATTCACCAGAATAGAGAGGGGCCATTCTTGCCTACCAGACTTACTCTGTAAAAGACTGGTTCACCCACCGGAAGGCTGTCTAACCCCTTCAGCATATGGCTATTACCTTTGGAGGTAATCTGGTACTTTAGGATTGAGTCCTGCTCATTGGCAGACTGTCTTTTTTGTTAGTAGGTACATGTCTAACTAGACCTGCTCTGTGGCACACTGTCATATTTCTCAGTAGTCCTTTGTGATCAGCTAGGTAAATAATGAATACTTTGGGCCGTATGCACAAAAGAAAACTGGAGTAATTCTGAAGAAAATTAAATGAGCCATAGGGGACAAATAAAATGCCCCACTAATTAAAATGGGATTTTTTTAACCCCAGTAGTTCTCCAGCGGGTTGAAAAGCCTAATTTACATCAATGAGTCTTTTCTGAACTGCAGGGTTTGAAGTTTCACAGTTTAGACTTGTGTGGTACCTGATGGGGAGGTCCCCATAGAAACATGTGGATGGGTTTTTTAACAATGTTGCAGCAGTCTGTAGGGTCCTTTGTGTACCCCAGAGATGTTACTGTGAGCTACAAACATCACAGTTACTTTCCAGACAAGGGGATCAATTTTCTGATCCCCCCCAGAACGGCCGCTTTGTACGAAGTCCGCCCCCATAAAAGCAGACTTGGTAAGAGATGATAATTGTCATTTAATACATAATCTTTGCAGTCTTCCTTATTGATTTTTCCTCACGATGTGTAGTTGTACCTAGTGCAGGCGCTGTAAGACTTCCTTAGAGAGTGTAGGGGTTAAGTAGGCTGTCTGTTTAGTCTGTACACTGACTGAGCCTGACAACATTCTGCTGTCATATGTGTTTAATTCTATTTTCCTGTGCGGCTGCTTTCCTCTTCACAGAACACTAGCAGATTGTAAAGCAGACTTCTTTAATTACGGCTGTTTCCATTAATGCTTTCTATGCTATGATTTCAGCTCAGTGAATGGTTCCTAATGTTCACCTGATCCAGTCCTTTAATCCCTTAGCTGCCAGAGGAGCCAGCGCAGCAAAAAGGTGCAGCCCCCTTTGGCAGAGGTGATAACGTCCTCTGCATTCCACAGGGGAAAGCTCAGCGTATTAGAATAACCCTTGCTGTTCTAAGCCAGGGACTGAGCTGACTTGTCAGTGTATTGGGCCCTCATATGCACAAGAGTTAAGTATTTGTTCAGCAACATATATAGGAGTGTGGAGTATGCACACCCACAGAGGGGTCAGGGTATCCCTGCTTATATGTGCATCTAAGTCCCTTTTACCCCTCCAACTCATACATGACTATATGTGTAAATACAAAAGAGGGGCAATATTGCAGCAAACAAAAGTTCCCCAAATTCCTGTTTGCTTTGAATGGGTATTTTAACCCCTTGCATGCTAGAGAGGTCTCCAGTGCATTGTGATGGGATGAAGACCTTTCTAGCATTCAAGAGGTTAAAAGCCCCATTCCTTTAAGAATAAAGGGTATATGTAAAGCATTGGTTTGCAATGTGTTTCACACCCATCTGGTTGTTAAAGGGTTAAAGCAACTGATATTTTTATTCCTTCCTTATCGTGCAGTTGGTTTGCCTCAGAACTAGTCCATTTTCTTTATGCATATACCCAAGCCCCAAACGTGAGCTGCAGTGGAGCACAACCCCCCCCCCCCGCCGTCCACCTATCCCTCCCACCAATCCTTGCTCTCTCCAAAGAGTTGTCAGAAAATTCGTTCCACATCTGTAGAGAGAAAGAGAGGTGTAAACTGCCAAGAAGTGTTTTTAATGATGGCTGAAGATAAAAGCTGCCAGATGGCAGGCACTGCTGGGGCTGCGGTTGGTATTTAACTGCTTTTTTATTGGAAAAATATGGGGTGAAAAATTGTGTGGGACTCATTAGGCAGCCTGCTGTGATTGTGATCAGCCCTGCCAATCTGTTCGGAATGGCATGATTCCAAACAGCCACACATTTTTAGCAGCGCATTATAATCGACAACTTGGAGCTGGTTCTGCTTTTTCTTTCTTTCTTGGAAACTCTTCTTTTCTACTATTCATTCTTGTTGATTTTTGCCTGTCTGTGGTCAAGATTTACTTAGCAGACAAAATAGTCATACAGCCTCTCAGTGGCAGATTTAGTGAATGAGGTTCATGGTGCAAAATAATTTTGGGCTCCCAACTCATAGCATACTTGTGAAAAATCTTAAAATTTCCTATAGTCCGCATTCAATGGGCCACTAAACTTGACTGGGTCCTGGTGTTTTGCACCTAATTTCGCTGCTGTACCAGCTGAAATAACAATATAGAAACTTAATTTACTTAAAAATGTGAATAAAAATTTCTTTGTACATAGAAAATATACATTTAGAGGCCCGCTTCTATGGAGTAATACTCAAGGAAAGTAGGTTTCAGCTTATTTTCAGTATGAAAGCCGTTGGCTGGAGTCTTGCTGTCATTCACTAACATGGATTTCCCAGACCAGAGAGCTGAGAGGAAATTTGCTAAATCGTTGTCTTACTTTGCACAATAATAGTAACTGGAGCAAGGCCAGGGGCATGTATCAAATGGAGCTAAACTGGAGATGCTAAATGTATCCAGATGTGCATTTGTACCTTTCCATATGTATCGTCTTGTTACATTCATTCCACATATATTTCCCAAACTGTTTGAATTTGCTCCATGAATGATGCAATTTGTTCAAAATAGTTTGCGTCAATGCCAGTGATTTCTGGCTTACTTATTTGGTGCTGAAAAGTGGAGAAAACATTGTCCCACTTCACAAGATTAATGAGAATTATCCAGGATTTGCATTCTTCGCTCTCTTCCAGGGATCTGGAATCGGTTGTTCATATGTTTGTGTCGACATGTTGGGGCTATGGGAATACTCTTTATGTAAACCTTCCTTTGAGCTTCATGTGGAAGCACTAAATGGTACAAAATGCAGCTCCCTCATTTGTTGAGAGATATCTAAATCTAAGAATATATCTCCAGGGCTACCTTGGTTAGCAGCGGTCTTTCTTTTGAGGTACAAGCTGGCATCATGTCTTTTACGATTTTTCATGGCATAGGTCCCCAGTACTTGCATTCTCAGCTTAAGTGATGAGTGAGTACTAACTACAGCCTGTGGTCCTCATTGGCTATCCTGCTGGTGGAGCCAAAAAGAAGCTATTCCACTCGAGATAGCAGGATATTCTCAGGTGCTGCCTCCGATCTAGTACTCCAGATCTTCTGTCCTTCCTTAAGGCTTTCCCTTATGATATATTATTGTTGTTATGGGCTTTTTGTGACATATTTTGCTGTCCCCTTAATTTGTGGATGCATTAAGCTATAATGATGATAAATGTGACGCAGGTAGAAAACTACCTATGAATTGAACAGAGAGGACTCTGCCTTCTCCGAAATTGTCCCAAATAATTATTGTGGTTTATAGATCAACTAGTTGAACAGCCCGTTACACGGGCCACAGTGCCTCTGGCAGCCGGTCGCGGGACAGTCACGCGCAGCAGAGACTGCCCGCGCCACTGCTGATACAGAGCTGGACGCTCCTTCGGAGCGCCCAGCTCTGTATCAGCCGCGGTGCGGGCAGTCTGTACTGTGCATGACTGCCGCACGTGCAGCAGTGTCTACTGCGCATGTCCGGCGTTACACACAACTTAGCAAATTATTATATAGGATAATGAGCAGAAATGTAAGTATATGAAGCACCTTATATAAATAGTTCAAATCCGTATCTAAACGGTATCTATAGGTCAATATATATATATAATATATATAGAAAAGCAAACTTAAAATTAGATTTTAGGGATCCAGAATTAAATAATTATTAGACCCCTTTCACATGAGCAACATGACATTTCACAGAACAAGAAAATAAAAAACAAACGTGTTGTGAATAAGGCGTGATAAAGAGGTAATAAAGCGGAGATGACGTCTCCAGTGATATCACTTCTCCAGCTACTATTTTTTCTATGGATCCTATGCACTAAGATCTCCAAAGTTGGAGTAATGTTAGTGCATTAGGAGCTGGAGAAGTGATATCACTGGAGACGTCATCTCCGCTTTATCACCTGTTTATTGCCCCTTAGTGCATCTCCTATATTGTGTCCTATGATGCATTTTACCCAGGCAGTTTGTTCTGTGATTGTCACAGAGATGCAGTATGCTGCAACTTTATTCAGACACTGTGATAATGCAGATACAACTTTGCTGTCTTGATTTCAATGGAATCGCTTTAAAATCACACAACTGTTGCAGGTAGATGTCCCTGATATTTTATTACTCTGTTTCTATTGAGTGATTAGGATGCTGGGAAAACTGCAGTACTTTAGCACTAAAAATCGAACCAACATTTTCAGTTGCTACAAAAAAGTCATACTACGAAAGATCCCATACAGTCGCTTGCTTGTAGTATATGCCATCTAATGGTATTAAACCTAGTACATTTCCCCATATTTTAACTCTTTGAGTGCCATAGAGGTACCCAACGCATTGCAGTGTGTTAGATACCTCTATGGCACTAAATGTTTTTTTTTTTGTTTTCTTTTCTTTTTTAGGTAAAGGGGAGGTGTGTTCTAAGGTGTTATAAATGGACGATAGCACAGTAGAAACCATCTCCATGTTATCACTTCTTCAGTTCCTATGTTGTTCTATGTAGCATATGCACTAAACTTGCGCCAGTTTTGGAGATGTTAGTGCATAGGCTCTATAGAATAACACAGGAACTTGACTTTCCTAGGTAGAGTCCAGTCCTTGCACTTTTACAGCAAGAGTGATCAACCTGAAGGCGCCCCACCTCCCATGCTATTGTTAGACTGCAGTTTCCATCATTCCTGGGAAAGCCACTGGATAAGAGTTGTAGTCCAACAACAGCTAGGGTGTCTTAGGTTGCTTCTCCTTGTCTTACTGCTGTACTTTGTTTTATCGTGTTTAAGTTTACGGTTTCCCGATGTATCAATCTCCATTCAACTCTCATAACCAAGCATTATTTCTTCTTTTTATAAAATCAAAGTCAAATGGTCTATACATAGGTAGGTAGCAGATCTGTGTGTCCTGTGAATGGCACATATAGCTCTGTTACATAAACAGTGTAAGTGGCTTTGTTCTAAGTTACTACTCTAAGGACATGCTAATGTATGTTGTATATTCACTGCACACATGTCATAAATATGCATATTCAGAGCCATGTAGCCTAGGTCCATATAAACAAGAGAGTGAGGCACAGCAGGCTGTGTCATTGAAATGTGCAATTTCTAACCTGGGAATAGCTCCTCCTGCCTGCCACAGGCATCCCAGGAGAGTGCTAAGATTATGAAGGAATTCTCTGAGGCCATTACTGGGAAGAGGGAAAAAAAGGCTTCGCTACAGACAGCTTAATGGACTAATTTGTAACTCGGAGAGCAGAAGAAATGAGTTGCTGGCTGCGTTTTAATTTGACAGCGAGAGGCAGAACGAATGTGAGACGGGTTGTCGGAGCGGGAGGATTTCAGAGAGTGAGCACCAGCGTGGCATGGGGGCAGGGCAGCTCTCATAGGAGAAGGAGGGGAACGTTAAAAACCTTTTGCATGCATGTTAACCCATTTTTTCCAAATGTGTTAACTCTGTGTGTTATGTGGTGTGTTTTCACATTTCTCAGGCACTCAAAAGGAAGAGGGTAGTGTTTAATGGTACTCTGTGACTGAATGCATACCATGATGCTCATGCAACATAAATATTGCAGAAATATCTTAATAGTTTTATGGGAAAGTATATGATTTGAATTTAAAGGGCACAAGCACCCTGGTAGAAGACCTGCCAGTGAACCCTCACAATCTCGTAGTTTAGTCTTCCTCTCTGCGTGCTGCATTCACTATAGATCCTCTGCTTTGGGCATGGAATCCTGACGTAGCGGATCTATGGAGGCTGCATGGTGTAAGCTTTCTTTTTTTTTTCTTTTTACCAAGTCTTCTCCCATATGAGCAAGACTTAGTGAAACATGATAATCGCCCTTTAAGTAAAGCCTTGGTTGTATAGTAGTTTTGATTCTCATATGTGTCTTTCTCTTATTTTTATAAGTCATACATGAATGTATATATTTATATAGTGGAATAAGTATACACAGAGCTTAAGGAAGAATACTTGTAGAATAAGTGGCTTTTAACAGAAGGGCTTTCCTAAGTAGGAACACTTTATACAGCAGGCTGGCATAACTATTAAAATATATCCTTTGCAGGCATTCTCTGTTGAATATGTATACAGGTACATTGGACTACTTTAACATGACAGCCAACAAAGCAGCGGTGGCACATTGGTGGTGATACTTATTGTGAGAGGTACGATGCTGGGCCTATGGTGCTTTTCACATGGGTGAAATTTCACCTTCACGTAAGCACATCAAAGTCCTGCGTTTTGCATCTTTATTGGATTCTCAAAGTAGGCGGCCTAGGGGCCACCTGCTGACTTTTCAGACAAGCATTCTTGGAGGTTGCGGTACTCTGTACAATAAATGGGCAACCCATGTTGGCTCCAGCTAATAATAATCAGATTGTGCTCATATAAGCCAGCCATCAACCACAAACCTGCATTGTAGAACACAGGGAAAAGGTAGGTGTACAACATGGGGGGGGGCTGCTACAGTTAATACTCTTCAAAAGCCCTTAGAAAGTGCATATGCAGTTGAATATATCTACAGACGTGCTTTTTTGTGGGAGTTCTCAGTACTGACACATCTCCCAAAAATATATATTATCTGGTATGTTAGTTCCCCTACCCCCCCAAAAAAAAAAATAATAAAATATGGTATATACTATCGGCACATTTATAGATCTATATTAGAGTCCTAAAACCTACACATGTGGTGAGGAAAGAATATGTGGTTGATAAAAATTTGGGGTACAGGTTTCAGTCAGTGAATGATGTGTAGTATTGTGTACAATGTGATTAACAATAATAATTGTAAATAGATTACATGATATGCCAAGTAGGGGCTAAATCCTCAAATCTCATGCTTTAAACCCTGGGTCTTTTTGCCAGATTAGTTCATGTAGTGGTGCTAATCTCCCTACTATTAATCATGCAATAGGACTGCACAATGCAACTAATAATGCATTGTGTTGGCCCAATCCCCAAGTCTTTTGAGAACCTAGCAATACTATATTTCTTCCTACGTCCAGTGAAAATAGGTATGAAGATATCCTTCTCATGAAACTGTAAACCGAATTGCCCTTGTGAAAGCGCAGAGAAGAGTTGAAAGCTTTGCATAGCATTTTGTATTTGTCTCGGTATTCAGCCAAATCTTAAAAGCATACATTTGGAGCATCCTTAACAAGCATAAAAAGACTCTATTAATATGACTGCCACTCTCCATAATAAGCCTATTAGGGATGAATCATTTGTGATTAAATGTTTAAAGGGGATTTTTAATAAAATTAAATAGTAAAAATACTTATTTGAGCACTTTTCCTGTGACAGTAGGTTGCAGAGACAAATGACTGGAAACGAGGGCCAGGTGAGAAGTTTTGTTGACATAATAACTTAGGAACAACAAGCGCAGTCAGAAAAAGAAGCCAAACAGTAGGCAGGTTGCATGGCCGTGCAGTGCAAAGCTGCCTATATACGTACATGCTAGTTCCTTTTGCCAGCATCATTGTAGTGTTGTATGATGCTGTTAACAAGTGATTATTGAAATGCAGTTTCATAGGCCAACACAGCTTGCTGCAACTTCCTGTAAATGTGCTAATGCGTCTTTTTATTTATATATCTATATGCAATTGCATTGCCTCAAATGGTGTTACACAAGAGTTTCAACATGGACTTAAAGGGAAAATAATACTTAAAAATGACTATCCCCCATGTTGTAGCCAGTAAAAAACAGAGTTAAATGAGAGCAGCAGCATCTCTCAAACATTTATGGTTTGACAGATATCCGCTTTAAAGTTCCATCTCCCGTGATGTCAGCACTCTAGCTGACAGCAAGGGAATCTGGTCCCGGGACCGGTGGAGGCTCTGCAGCAGAGCCGAGATTACGTTAATAAAAAAGAAATCCTTTACTAAAAAGCTCTTCTACGTGTGCTTGGTTTGCAAGCTCATGTAGAAGACCTTTTAAGTTAAGGTCTTCTACGTGAGCTTGCAAACCAAGCACGCATAGAAGACCTTTTTAGTAAAGGATTTCTTTTTTTTAATAACTCGATCTCGGCTCTGCTGCAGAGCCGCCAGCTGATCCCAGGAGAGGATTTCCCTGCTCTCAGCTAGAACGCTGACATCAGGGGAAAAGACAAAAAGAGGGAAATTTGAAAGTGGTTTGAGAGATGCCGCTGGTCTCATGTAACTCCGTTTTGGCAGAGGGAAAGCTGTCCACACTCATTGATTAGAGTGGTAGGCCAAGCCAAGGCTCACTTACTCATTTGCTCAGTAACTTATTAGAAATTCAATCCTGTATAGTGTTTCATTTTGCTTGTGAAATCAATATTGTACTGTCTCTTTCAAGGCATTACAATTGATTTGACCTGTAAAACTATGACTGTTTTTTTAAGTTTAGCACTATGACCTGATGACTATTTTTCACTCGATAAATGTCTGATATTTTTCTAGCCATGTATATCATAAGTTGCCTAGATAACATGAAACACTTGTCACAGAATACAACATAAAGGACCGGTTACTACACAACTAGCCATTGTAGAGTGTAATATAATTTGCATTACAACCACTTGCAGAAATAATGTAGCAGTCTTAATACGATGGGGCAAAACATTGTGTGTGACCAACCTAAGGAGGGATGGCATTGTATTTTGTATTTACCAATATATTTGCAGTTTGCATAATTTTAAAAAAATCAGTTTTGCCAGACGCTCCTCTTCTATTGGTCTAGCTCCTGTCTTGGTGGTAAGGTCAAAAGTCCATCAAGAACTCAGAAGAAGACACTTGTAGGAGACCAGACAAATCCCGTGAGCTCTTTCACTGTGGTGAAAAGTACCAATGTATCTATTTTATATTGGTCATCTATTTGGAATGACTTCTGATTACAAGAACTATAGGTACTTTTTCCATTAATTAATGGCATATTTGATTGTTTCGATTGTATTAGATTCCTTCCCATGGATGACAGCTTCATGTTATAAAAATAGGGGTCAATACATGGGGTTACCTGATTGCAGAAGTGGCAAGGAATAATATAGTAAAGAAATTTAAGAACTCCTGAGAGACAAATAGGGAACAGTGGGGATTTAAGAAATCAGAGCTACTTAAGTAGTTTGTTAAATAGAGCAGATGAGCCCCTTCATCTCCCGTTAAATTCTATGTTACATTTCACATAGAAGCCCCACGGCAAATCTTTGTAACAGAGTAAGATTGTAACTCCTTGCATGCTTGAAATGTCTCCACCACATTGCTTCTCAGTGCTTTGGAGACATCTCTAGGACAAAGATGTTAATCTTCAAACAACCAAAGAAAACATTTAGATGCATGCTGGAGGAATTTAAATGCACATTTTACCAGGACATTCCCTTAGAAAGAACGTAGGCGACATTAGCAGTTGTGCCACTGATCTTCAGTAGAAGCTGTGGGAAGGGGAAAAAAATTATATCTAAAAAAAAATAAAAAAAATGAGAACAATGTTTCCAGATATGATGGTGTTAAACAGTACACAAGTAACTGGCTGCTACCCCCATTGCTATCACTGTGTCTATACCCCTGTGGATTATCTAACAAGCATGATATTGTTAGTGACAAAAAGCATTTTAACACTTAAGCAGAAGGTTTTGATTTAATCACAGTGCTGTCATCTACTATATGCAGGACACAGGGACTAGGAGGTGGGGCGAGTGCTGACGAATACTCTCTCCCACGGGAGTTCATTCATTTCGCCCCCCCTCCCTTTCATCCCTCCTTCCTTTCTTTTCGTGTGTGTATGTTATGTCTAAATCCTCTATACAAATTGGTGATCTCCAGGAAGTCCCAGCGGGGCCCATTACCGCCTGCAGGGCAGGGAAGATCATTAATAGCACTGTCAGCCAAGGCCGCCAGTTAAATTAATCCATCTCCTTCATTAGCACAGCCGGGTGGGGAGGCTTTGTTTGAGAGAAAGCAGAGCAGCAAGGTTTGGAAGAGCATGCTGGGGCAGACTATTAACCTGCTGAATGCTGAAACGTATGTTGTCCAACTCTGTCAGTTTCTGCATCAACCTAATGAATCTCCTTATTCACCAAATTTCCTACAGCACAAACTACTGTTCAATGGGGCTTTGTACAGCAATCCAAGCTTAGGATCTGTGCAGAAAAGAAAGTGGAGTCATACTGGGGCAAACCAGCTGCCACATAGCGGGTCAGAACAATATTCCCACTTATTTAACTCTGAGTGCCAGAGAGGTATCCGATGCATTGAGTTGGACACATCTCTGCCACTGAAAAGGTTAAATGGGGCTTTTTACCCTTTGAATGCTAGAAATATCTAGAATTCATTGCTTTGAAGATTGTTGGAGACCTCTCCAACAGTCAAAGGGATAGAACCCCCATTTAACTATATGGGACTTTATATTTGCCCTGTGTAGTGCATTTGATTCGTTCCTGTTTTCCTTTCTACATATTACCTAATTGGCTTTAAGCAATGCAGTATGCAGTTGCCATTGCAGGAAGGAAGCGGTCTACATACAGGCACAGTAAAGCACAGCACAGAATGTGTTAATGGATGCTTTTATACACCCTAATGGGGTTAATTGGCAGTATATATACCCTTTGAGTTCTTTGGAGATTTTTGTTAACCCCTTAGATGAGTTGGAGAGGTCTTTAGTATGTTTTAACCATTTAAGGGCCAGAGGGATGTGCAGCACACTGAAAAGCATTGGTGCACACCTCTCAGCTCATGAAATGAACACCGGCAACACCATATTGAAATAGGAATAATAATCTTAATCGGCCAGAGAGCTACCCAACACATTGTGTTGCCATCCATTGGATACCTCTTTGGCATTCAAAGAGTTAATGGTCATTATGAATCAATTCTGTGGGGATTTATTTCCCAAAATAAATCTTGATATCACATCTATGGAAGCAGACATGATTCTTTTTAACAGCACTGAAGGACCGCAGACTCCTCCTACTGAAGGTTTATTAGGAGTCCTGCATCAAAGTATCATGCACATGATATCAAGTGTAAAGAGAAGATTCCTTTTAGGGAACCAGTGCATGCAGTATGGATTCATAGCGGTCATTAGGATTTTCTGCCCCAATTAAGATAAGAGTTTATTATTAGTTGGTGTTCCATGACGGAATATCACCTTATAGCCACATCTGATGGGCACTCATGCACCGTGTAGCAGGCATGTCTTATTTAATATTTAACTCTGTGGTATTTAGTAGAATTGTTGTACTGTATGTGGTTATGAGACTGGCTTAGAGAGGATGTTATCTTTTCCTTTATCGCATGTTATTTTAAATTTACTCTTTCCTTTCTAGATTGCAGATAAAACCATGTAGAAATAAACCTAGCCTATAAGCAATCACTACTTATATTGTTGGATGAATGTGCTGTAAGCACTGTTAAGAGTACAGGAAGGGCTGTGCCGGCTATACATGCTGAATGTTTTTCAGTATCAAAGTGCTTGCCTCCTTGGCCTTATTTCCCCCTAACTCTTGCAGTTTAGTCTCCTTTCCCTCCCAGAGTCCTGCTCTAAACAAGTTATTGTTTTCCTGGAGGAAGTGAGATAAAATGCAGTGCTTTATTCCGGAGCCAAATCCACAGCAGGAGGAAGCACCTACTACAACTATATACACATACACTCACTTGTTCACACACCTTCACAATGCAGCACAATTCTTATTATACCAAAATTGTGGATCTGTCTGGACAAAGGCTATTGCTTCTGTTTATACACGGAAAATGTTTAGAGAAGTGCTTGAATGTGTAATGTTAAGGGGGAAAAAAAACTACTCTACAAAAGGTTTAAGATTTTGAGTATAATTTACTGTTAAACAATGTAACTTGGTTTTTAAATGGATCTTTAACCCGTCGTGTACCAGAGAGCTATCTCTGGTACTCCAAAGAGTTAAACTGTAATCCAGAAGGGCTAAAAGTGCAAAAGAACTGCCTGGATTCCATAATTGTTGGTGATTACAAATAAATAGCAGTGAAACCGTGAGTCTAAGGGCCTTATACGCTAATCAGAAATTGCTCAGTTCTGGAGCAATCCATCTGCACCATAGAGGGCATTGCTTCACAAGGCTTGGAGACTTCTCTTGTGTTCAAGGGATTAAATGCCTTGTTTAAAACAATGGGATTTTCAACCCTATGGTGCAGTTGGTTTGCTGTAGAATTGTACCGTTCGAGCTCGCCTACTATAGTTTACTTCCCTTAACCCTTTGAGTGGCAGAACATTAGTATCATCTTCTGATGAAGCGCCTACTAGACAACAAATGCTTTAGCCTTGCTAATTCCTGTATTTACCCCACAGTGTCAGTGCACTACACACTTCAGGTACACAGACAGTGTAGAAAGCGCAAGGTCATCCACTACATCTTGATCATGCTTGTTTCAGACTGTGAAGCAGCTGTGCTGGTGATGCCAGTGAATATGATAGGAGAATAACTGAAGTCAAATTTTCACAAAAATTGTTTTTGTTAAGTTAAAATGTGCATTTAATATACCTTGAGGTGTACCAACAGTCTGGTTGGGGTCTTATCCATAAATAAAAGGGGCTACTTGTAGTTGAACTACCACTGTGTCATACTGGAGTTGGTGTCTTCCGGTTCCACTAAATAAGAAGCTCAGTTTCACTTTATAAAAGTCCAAGAACTCTGGGAAAACTATAAAATGAAAGTTGTAAGATTCATTGTACTGCAGTAACAGAGTACTGCTCTAAGTAAATAACTATAATTACTCATCATTAATATCATCCTAATTTAAACAAGCATTGGGCAGGCCCTTTTGTGATCCATTTAGAAAAGAAAAACAGGTTGCCTTGATAATTCAGACATGACTACTAGACATTTTAATTGGAAGAACATTTTTGTCCATAAATTAGCACACACACCAACAGTAATAGCACAACTACCTAGTTAAATTAAATAATGTGCTTATATACCCTTTAAACCCACCTAGATACAAGTATGCATCTTTTTTAGCCACAGATATAATGTACAGTGAGGACTGTGTTTCTGTTTTAACTGTGCATTGGAGAAGTCTCAGTTGTTTAACATTTGATTGTTCTTTACATAACTAAGATACTATAGATATCTCCAACACATATGAAGAAGTGTGTTGGTGTTGCATCTAGGATCAGGACATGTAAACTCAGAGGTGGCAGTAGATGTGCAATAACAATAGACTCCTGAGATCTATGGGGACAAGAAGCACTTTGCTGCTAGATAAACCCCTGTCTCTCCTGTCCTGTCCAGATGTGAAGAATCCAGAGCAGGGATCTATATAAGAGCCACATGGATGCACAGAATTTATAGTTTGTCATTGTTAACATCAGAGGTTTGTCCTTCCTGTCTGGTTAATGGAGGAAGGATACAAATTTCATCCCACAACATATACAAACCATACATGTCTGAGAGGTAGGACTTTCTGTTATTTAGTTAAGGAAATCTTGAAAGATTTATTAACCTCTGGTGACTTAAATAAGTCTAGTGATTTCCATATGTGACCCAGAGACCTCTTCTTCTTTGCCTGATTAGTCTGCAAACTCCTATTGACCCTATTGGTTTTAACTGCACTCCTGGTATACTCCCAGAGGTGGAAGTATTAAAATAACAAGATTGGGTTATCTCGAGCACAGTGTTACAACTGGTGTAATCTTACCCCTGACCTTAAAGGACATACACATACGTGACCCATCTTATCAAGTAGACCTATCTTAGTCACTGTTTCTTTTTATATATACTATCCCTTTTAAAGGGGGAGGCAGAGCACAGACATGAAGAGAGAAGAAAAATATAAGTAGGTTAGTTGTTAAATTGGATAGTTATTTGTGTTTCACTAAAGCTCTTTAAAGGGGAACTACCACCCCGCAATAACTTTACATTAATTCTTCATCTGGTGACTAGCTGCTTAGTAGCCGGCCGGCTCCAAAAGGGATTGATAGCGCAGGCGCACGGACGTCACTATGACAAGATGTTCGTGCTTCCTGCTACTGTGAGCCTCCGAAAAACTGGAAAATCTTTGAAACTAGGTAATATTTCTGGCAACTAGAGCTACTAAGCAGCTAGTCACCAGATGAAGAATAAATTAATGTAAAGTTATTGCGGGGTGGTAATTCCCCTTTAATTGTTCATTTGAATGTCATATTTCAGAGTCTAAGTAAAGCTTCCTTACCAGATGTAGTGGGGGATGTAGTGGGAAAATAAATGAAAAAACTCCTATTTACCCAATGTGCAATCTGCAGAATTTCATTCAGTGCCGATTGAAGCCACTGGAGGGCCCTACACAAAGAAAAAGCAGTGGATCCCCTTAAAGGGATAGTAATACTTAACATTTAAAAAATATATCTTGTAGGGTTTATCCCCCTGAGTAAAACAAGGGTAATCCCACTGCTGAAAGGTATTTTATTCCAAAGTTATTACAGCTCAAACGTAAATTTTTTTTTTTTTTTTTTTTTGTAGCTGCAGTATCACAGTGGCCTGACATTGTACATTGGCGCTGTTGCTATAACATCCTATGGAGATTTATGGTCAGCTGAACAGAGCTGTCCATTAGCTGCTGTAGCAACAGTGCCACTGTACAGGTTCAGGCCACTGTAATATTGCACCTAAAAATTACCAATTTGAGCTGTAATAACTTTTTTCTGTCATCCAATACAGGTTACTGGTAACTTTGGGTAGGCGATCAGCCCCTTTAGTAGGCAGTAACAATTCTGAGAAGTGATTGCTGGGTGGAGCCTACCTCCTCTCCTTAGCTTGCAGCTAGCCAATCCCCAACCAGTAAGATTTGTTCCTTGGTCAAGACACAAGGCAAAAGAACAGTTCTGCTATAGTTTTAGCTTTTTTATTGGAATACCACCATTAGGCGGATTACCATCACTGACAATTCCCATCACCCAAATGTGGATAGCTCAGTTTACCAGGTGCTTTTGTGGACCTAAGCCCTGGGGGGAAAATCTTGGCTGCAAGTTCTTTCCCCAGGAGTTGCCCACTGAGGCTTCTTCTTGATATATGGTAATCTGAAGACAGAAGACCTGCTAAAAAAGGTGAGCACCCTTTGAGTGCTGAGGTCCACATGTCCCATGCTTCCCCTCCGCACAGGGGTCTCATTTGGAGTTCCTATTACATACTCATGCACTCATAGGGTTTATTCTGTATGTCTGTGAGGTGTTTGGAGCAAGTTTCTGTGGTAACTTAACCCTTTTGTTGCTGGTTAGCATGTTTTGAGGGGGCTTTGGACACTTTCCCTACTGGGACCAGTGTTTATTGGGTCTACGGTTTAATTTTAGTGGGCTTTTGAGTGGTTTTATGTTTTGGCATTCACCACATTAACTTTATGTTCCACGCCTTATGGCGCGTGTTTACTGGATAGACACCATTGCTCCATTCACTTCTATGGGACTTTACAGTTTGGGACATATCTCTGCAACCGCTCCACGTAGTGAGGTCAGAGATGGCTCATTTTGTGGGTTTACCCTTGCTCTGTCATCCAGTCAACATTCTGGAGATATTGGGGGCTTCGGGCACTGTTGGGGTACTCTGTTAGCGAAACTACATTTCCCATAGCTCGTTTCCGATTGGATTCCGTCACGGCAGCCATTTTGTGTATTCTCAGATAGAATATCCTACGCAGTGCTTGGACTCTCCTTCTCTCCTCTGCAGTTTTACCCTTCATCTATCATACACACTATTTTGTGGGTGTTTTGATACTTTGACCACTTGACTCTGTGAGAATGTCTACTCCATTAGGCTCTGGGGCTAAACCTAAGACTAAGGATACTGGAATGTCTGTGTCCCCCATTGCTCATTGCTCCTCATGTCACTCAGGGTTACCTAGAGAATTCTCAGGTCATGTTTGCCCAGCATGCGCTACTGCCCCTGAATCCCCTGCAGGGGCCTCCAGCCATGCACTAAAGCCAGTGTGGATGCAAGAGTGTAAGGCTGCTACCAGGGACCTCCGGTCCACCTTACAACTCCTTCCATCTACATTACAGGGGGTCTTCCACTAGTGGCAGACCTCGCTCCTATCAGATCTTCCCTGCCTAAACCGCCGGATGTACCTGATGTGTCTGTGTCATTCCTGAGGGTCCTAGGGCAGGGAAGCCTGCTTCCAAGGTTACCATCGCTTCTTGGATCAAGTCCACGATTAGTAAGGCTTACGAACTTCGGAAGAAGTCTGTTCCATTCAGGGTCACAGCTCATTCTGCAAGGTCTATTGAGGCTTCTAGAGCCTACAAGAACCAGGCCTCAGCTGATCAGTTGTGCAAGGCGGCCACTTGGTCGTCTGTGCACACTTTTTCTAAAAACTGTTGTGCAGATGTGCTGGCATCGGCTGATGCCAGTTTTGGGAGGAAGGTCCTCGAGGCAGCCTTGACTGTCTAGGATCTCTTTAGTCTCTCAGCATTCTTTCAATTTTGATCCTTGTTGGCTCTAGTTCAGTGTGCTATGCAACAGTTCATGGGGTTTGTTTTACCCCTGTTCAGTGTCCGTTGACACTTTGTGGTTAGTGTTGAGTTGTTTATGATCTGTAGGTTCATTGGTGCTCTGGTGACTTTGGGGGCCTGCCTCTGGTCCTTGCCTTTCTTCCCTCCCTAGGGAACTTAGTAGTTGGACATCCCAAAGTTACCAGCAACCTGTATTGGACGGCAGAGAAAATAGAATTTTAGTCTTACCTGTTAAATCCTTTTCTCTTAGTCCATACAGGTTACTGGTCTCCCACCCTGTCAAGGGACCATGCTTGGTTCTCCTGCGGCAGAATGTAGGGGTCCTTTCGGGTTCATGCTCACAGGAGTCTTCCTTTACCTTCTTACTACTTAGTCAATAGTTAGTCTGCAAATCCTACTGGTTGGGGATTGGCTAGCTGCAAGCTAAGGAGAGGAGGTAGGCTCCACCCAGCAGTCACTTCTCAGAATTGTTCCTGCCTATTAAAGGGGCTGATCACTTACCCAAAGTTAGCAGTAACCTGAATGGACTAAGAGAAAAGGATTTAACAGGTAAGACTAAAATTCCCATTTTGAAAGAACCACTTTTCAACAGATATATATATATATATATATATATATATATATATATATATATATATATATATATATATAAATAAAATATTATTTATTTATTTATTTTTGTTTATTTATTTTTTTTTAACATGTTAACATTTTTTGGCCTGATCAGGTTCTGGGCTCCCCAAACAGCGTGCATCTGTGCAGGGAGCCCTGAAATCCATGACAGTCCTGGCATGTCATGGGTCCTTATCGCATGTTGGACCCATGACATACCAGTATCATCATGGTTCCTTAAGGGGTTAAGCATTATTATCCCTTTAAGACCTTGTATACTAGCGAGGTCCTCATTGCTACTAGCATCCTAAAGGATAACCTTTTGAGTGCCAGTGGGGTACAATGCATTACATACCCCCCTGGCACTCAGACATACCTCCCAACATTTCAAATGTCCAAAGAGAGACACTTTTATCTTACCTGGTTTACATAGGGGTGTGGCTGGTGGGCAGGGCATTACCAAGAGGTTTTAGGCTGTTTAGTGACCTATTGACACCTATGTGTGTAACCTAATAAATGATTTATAACAAGACCAAAGCATTTTATTTACACAGGCTCATTTACAAACACATATACTGAAGTTTAAACAAATGTTAATGTGAGTTTTATTGCTGTAAAGTAACATTATACACTTATATACTTATCACAAAGTCTGCTCTCTTAAAAAGAGGGACATCAGGGTGGGAAAGAGGGACAGAGGGATTTGGGTCTAAAAGAGGGACTCTTGGGAGGTCTGCTCAAAGGGTTAAACTAATAATTACACCGGGTAAAAGTGTACACTCAGCCTGAATCTTACATTAAACTGAGTTGTTGAGATCACACCTGGATTATTGTGGCTCAAAAAATGATATTTCACACATTAAGAACATTGTATTGTTTGTCCCAGATTAAAAGGGAGAGGGTTTTGAACTGTGAGAGGGTTACTAACTGTGATATGAGAATCAGTGTACCCGATGGGTCTCCCTCCTCCTTTCTTCATTGGGCCCTTGGAAAGTGCCCTATTGTTAAAACGGCCCTGACTTCAGCTGAAGAACTCTAGATTCCATCATTATTAGCTGACGAACAACACGCTGAAGACTTCAGTGTGTGCATAGCGTGATTACTTGAAGAATTGCTTCAAAGTGAGTCATAAAGTGGGTGGGGACCTGGTAGACCACTATTTTCCACTGATGAGGTTATACTCTAACTCTCCTTCCCAATGACTGATATCAGAGCTTTATAGTTTAGTGTGCACAAAGCATAATTGTTAACTCCAAATTTCATCAGGTTATCTATCACTCATTTGCTACACTTGATGAAAATACATATCTTTCCAAGAAAATTATTTCTGTATATCTGTGCGGGTTCATTGACAATAGAGACATTCTTCTTCCTTGGGCTGGGCAGGACTAAATGAAGGTATATATACCGCATTGGGGGATGGGTTATAAATATATATTAGATGAGGCAGAGTGGGTTGGGGCTGGTTGGGAGTGGGTGGAGTAATATGAAATTGTTAGTGCTTGGATAAATGGCCTCATGTATTCAACACTAGTACTTGTCAGAAATTCCAAGGTCTCTTGATCAGAAGAATACCCAGCAGAGGAGTAACTGTCATTCTTAGAATGCAAGGTACGCATATCTGTCTGGCATTCCAAGGGTTATACTGTTGAATATAGCTGAATATTCTTAACCCTTTGGATTCTTGAGTGGTCACCGATTGAAATTTGGAGATCTCTGTAGTGTACAGAGTTTAGGGCAACTCCATACTGTTACTTGGAAGTGAGTAGCATGAGGTCCTCCAGCTGTGGCGGACGACAGCCATGATGGGATTTGTAGTCCTCCACTGCTGCGGGGGGGGGGGGTGCATCAGGTTGCCCACTCCTGCTGCAACTTCTTCAAATTCATCTATGAAGTAAGTGAGTTAGTTTGTGTTATGTTCTTTCATACCACAGCACAAGCACTTCTAATGTCTGGTAGCTGAACTATATTTCGCAGATCAGTGTGCTTCTGAAAAGCACTATTAGACCACTAAATAGATTACTGATATATATTTGGTTTAGAAATGTAATTTATAATCCTAGTGCATTCTCCCATGGCTGCCTTTATTCCTTCACATAATCTGTTCCCACTCCATTTCCTTGTAGATTGCTAACCTTGTTATCGTCTTCACATCAATGTCATTGCATTCGTTCATTGATGATAGTATGCAGGACCTGGAGAAGTGCTGTTTGTAGTAGTGAAGGAATGAATATAACATAGTTGTGTGGTTAACACTTGTATTTATACATAATATCTTGCCCCAGTCTGTATTTACTTAGAAGGTAACACATGATAGAGATCTTCAGCCAACCATGTTAATATGCACTTGTGTTGTCAATGGTCTGGCCTATTAATGTACACAAACGTGCAATCTTTACATTTTGCTGTTTCATTATCTGCCTTAAAACTATAAGATGTTGTAAGAGGAATGTGGTAGGTGGAGAAAAGTGGTTCTATTTTATAGGAATGCAAGGTCAATTTTTACCATTAAAGTGGACCTGTCACCCTAAGACAAGATTAGTTCTTTTATAGAAAACTAAAATCTTCCTGTGTCATGGTGTGGATGATAGTTACCTCTTTGAGTGCCAGAGACCTATCCAGTGCATTGCAACACAATGCTCAAAGGATTAACTAAACTAAAATTATGTGTTGGTGTTGTAATGGTGTCCCATTTCAGCACAATAATAGCAAATAAAACTAATGTACTTTTTTGTTATTAGGGGTATTAATATACAAGTACTAACTGTTGAGTGCCAGAGGTATTCAACACATAGAATTACAATGTGTTGCATACCTGTGTGGCACTAAAAGTTTATTTAAGTTCAGACCTCTGGGTTGGGGCATTAGGACCCCTCCTGATGCCCCCCAGCTACTGATCTCCCAGCAGATTTGGTTGGGAGAACAGTAGAGGCAATGCAGGGGAGCAAGAGAGATCCCCTGCTCCCATTGTACTTAGAGAACCGGGTAGGAGTGGGCAGGATCGGGAAACCCTCTCACTTCAGTGAGAGTGGCATTATACCCTTGATTTCGCCCCCTGCCTCCTCAGTCAACGCACACAAACACTGTGTATTTGGTTGTGGAGGCAAGGGGCAAAGCCTGAGGCAAATTACATTGTCTGTTTGATATTTTGTGACTGGTGTCCAGGGCCGGTCCAAGAATAAAATGCTGCCCACCACCACCAAAACCACTCCCACGTGGTTATGAAAAGGTTAAAGTGGTGTCCTGTGTGAAATATCAATATCAAACACTGCTGCAAATGTAAAAAAAGGCAGTTATAAAATATGTAACATTTTTAACTATTTTATAACTGTCCATTTTTTACATTTGCAGCAGTGTTAGATATCAATCTTTCACAAAGGACACTTTAACCCTTTCATAATTAGGGATGTCCACTCCTGTACTCAAAGCGTAACCATAACCCTCTGAGAACAGGAGCAGAAAATTCTAACCCTTTGAGTACAGGAAACTTGCTCTTGTTTATACCAAATTCTGCTCTTGTTCAAGTATGCTGCAATCTAAATCATGTAGGGTAAGGGGAATCCTATGGGAATTGGAATCCTAAAAGAGTTAACTGCATTGTTTACCTATGGGAGGTCAATGGTGTTTAACAGCGCGGGCAGGAGTCGTAAGTCTGTGTCCTGGGACTGGAAATGAGGAATTCACTGCACTGGAGATTGTAGAACTCAATCGAGATGTGGAGAGTGACAGACATTCACTCACAATCCATGCATGTGTCGCAGCTCTGCCGTCCCCTCTGTCTCACACGCACCCCAGCCAGCCAATGAGGACAGACCATTGAGCAAAGATGCTTCTCTTTAATCGGCTGGTGGTGAGTGTAGGTACTAAGCCCTGTGAAATGTGAGCACAGTGAGTGGTGTCACTGACGTAGTTGAAAAAGCCACAGCGCAGGAGCAGATTTCTGTGACTTGTCCCGGTGGAGGGTGAGTCAGGGCGCAGCCTTGGCGCCCAAAACAAAATGCCTGGGGCTGCATATTGCCTCCCCTGTCAGAGTGCTGCCGGAGGCCCACCGGAACCCATGTAAGGGCCGGCTCTGCTGATATCTCATCTTCTCCAATCTTTTATTCTCATGGTACTCACCAGTCCTCTGTGACTTTTGTAATTGTACTTATTGTCTGACATTTGATCATGAAATGTTTTTATTTTACATTATGTACAATATTTAAGTCTAGCCTTTTGCTCAATTCTTTGCTGGAACCCACTGCACTAAAACCCTGTGCTTACTTTCACTCACATAATACAAAGAACGTGCGCAAACTAACTGCACCATAGAGAACAAACACTAATTCCCAATGAGCCGAATGGGGCTCTTAACCCCTTCAATGCCAGAGGTCTCTATCGAAACTCTTTAGCACTCAAGATTTTTAAATTTCCCGTTAATTCAAGGGACATTTTTTATTGGAGCTCAATATTTCATTTGCTCCAGAATTGCTCTGTCTTCTTAGTACATGAGCCTCACTGATCCTCTGTCAGGCTTCCCCATCTGCTGACATCCCCTTGTCTCTAATACATTACTTTCTTTTTTGTTCCCTGTCCTTTTATATTAACTGCAAAAAAAAAAAATAATAATAATAAAATGACACAATGAGCAGTGTAAATAAGAATACTGGGGAGTGGAGATCTTTTCTGTCTGCTTCATCCAAAGCCGTTGGTGCTGGCAAGCATTATCCTTTCCTGTCTCTCTCTCTCTTCTCTCTTTCACTCAGCATCTAATCAGGTTTTACGTCTTGCCGACCATATTGATCCCAGCCCTGGAAGATGCAAATTACCCTGGCTGTCAGGATTCAGGGTATTTTATCATCAATGCAGAGTAATTATCTTTGGCTGCACTGATATTGGATTGTTAAGCCCCCGGGATAATGCACCAGGTAAAGACATTTAGAAGGCAGCCCACCAAAGGGATTTGTGTAAATTTGATGGATAGAGTGAGAGAAGTGCAGCTGACATGTAGACCCCCGGGGGAGACACAGGGCTTCGGGGGGAGGGGGTAATATGCTCTTTGTGTAAGGTAAACTATCACTAGAAACAGACTGGCTGGAGAAGGGCAAGGAACTGTATATAGTCTAGTTCAAGGAGAATAAAGCTTCTGAAATAAGAGGCTCTTCATTTGTTTAACATAAGGGATTACATAGGTTGCTATCCTTAATACGGTATATCTGTTTATTATTTTTTTGCATTTTAACTGTGCTGCACATGGATATTTTACTACATTGAGAAGGCTCTCATCCCATTGGAGACATGGACAGGGCTCTGTATTGGTGGCTTATCTTTCACACTGATAGATTATGGTTTATTGTTTGGAGACAAAAACACGAACTGCACTACAGCATACAAATACATATTACCAAAATGACCTTTGATTTAAAGGGATAGTAATGTCAACATATAAAGTTATTTTCGATGTTCAATGTAATTTTGTATAATGCATCCTACCGTTTTCAATGCCCTTATCTTTGTATAGTGCTTGTAATTTGAGTCGAAAGTTCCCCTTCCGCCTTTTTCACTACGTTAGTCATAGTCCCCTCAGATATGGAAGCCAGTCAATTGACCGGACGGATCGCAATGAGGGACAATATTGTGTCTGTCTGTATAAGGAAAACCATGCCCACTTGACGAAGGGGAGCAGCATTTTCCTTATGCTGACACAATATTGTCCCTCTTAGCGATCCACCCGGATCGGCTTTCAGATCTGAGCAGACTATGAGTGACATAGTGGAAAGAGGCGGGAGGGGGGACGTTCAACTCAAATTACAAACACTGTACAAAGAGAAGGACATTTTAAATGGTAGTGTGCGTTATATAAAATTATAATGAACGATCCAGTATAATTTTATATGTGCAAATTGCTATCCCTTTAACTGGGGCTTTGTTTCTGTATCATTGTCTTTGAAGTTGTTCTGGCCTAATAATTAATGAACACTCTGATAGTAAATAGACTTAATTTAGCTGAAGCCATAAGTGCACTTGCCAACTCACTCTCATTGCCTGTAAGTGACTTTGCTTATAATCATCAAAAGGCTTTCTGCTGTGCACATTACAAAACACAGTGACAGGGCAGGCTACATTTGTATATGTTTTATTTTAGCCTGTCATGTATTTTTTTGTAATCCGTGTAACTAAACATTTCACTCCATGGGCCTCGTCCACCAAAGGATCCAAAAAAAGTAGATTAAACCCCTCTAGAGGGGTTTAATCCACATTGCAAATACATCTCCCACCACCCAATGGGTTAGAAGGGAACAGTGTAAAGGATGCTGTGTATGTTCTGAGGTGGAGGGAAATTAGCTCCTCTTTCCACTGACTGAGACCACAAGAGATGCCTCTATGGGATTATGTATGTGACCCTAAGGCCACCTGTTTCTCACAACTAAGCTAGACGTTATACATGTATAGAACTATGTTATTTCTTGCCTTATGCTCAAAATAATAGAAGAGCACTTCTGGAGCAAACCAGTTATACCATAGGGAACAATTTAAAATTCAATCTGCTTTAAAGGGGAACTATCACCCCAAATACCCTCCCCCTCCCAGGCCAGATTTACATCTCAGGAGCCTGTAGGCACAGAAATCTGAAGTAGGCCCCTTCATTGGCCATCTCCACTGGACACCTACACAGCGCTCCACATTACCCCCCACATAACCATACTGCCCTCACATTGCCCCCCATCAGCTCCATATTGCCCCCATCAGCTCCAACTTGCCCTCACATTGCCCCCATCAGCCCCAGCTTGCCTTCACATTGCCTCCATCATCTCCAACTTGCCCCCATCATCTCCATTGCCCCCATCAGCTCCAACTTGGCTTCACATTGCCCCCATCATTTCCACACTGTCCGCATCATCTTCACATTGCCCCCCCCCCCATATCAGTTTCCTACCTCCCTGGTGGTCCAGTAGCAGGAAAAGTCTGTGCCTCCTTCTGCACAGACCGTATGCTGTTGCTTCCGCGCAGCCTTCTCTTCAATAATGCAGAGCGCTGGGAGCCAACAAGTGAGCAACAGCAAACAGGTCTGTGCAGAAGAAGGCACAGACCATTACTATGCAGCTGGTTACTGCTGCCACTGTGCAGAGAACGAGCACTGTAAATAAAAATATTAAAAAAAAAAAAAAAAAAATTATTTCAGTGACAGGCGCCCCTCTATGGGGTGCGCCTGTAGGCAGATGCCTACTCTGCCTTATGGCAAATCCGGCCCTCCCCCCCCCTCTCAATAATTAGCCATCTAGCGATATGCTTACCAATAGTACTATTATCCAGCCTAATTTCCGCGTTTGTCAGAAATCCTATTTCTGCCGAAACTGACGGCCAGGCAACAGTGCAGACATCTTTTCTTATAGACATGAGCACGCCTGCGCTGTCAGTCCGGTCTCCTCTAGGAGGCGCTGCATGGTACTTTAAGGTACCAGAAGGGACTGACGGCACAGGTATGCAGATGCCTCCAAAGGAAGAAGCCTGGCCATCAGTCTCAGCAGAAGTAGGATTTCTGACTAACGCGGTAATTAGGCTGGACAATAGTACTGTTGGTAAGCATATCACTAGATGGCTAATTATTGGGGGGGGACTTTATTTGGGGTGTTAGTTCCCCTTTAAATGGGGCTTTTAATCTCCTGAATGCTGTTGTAGAGGCCTCTTTGCAATGCTTTGGAGACCTCTCTTTTAAAACCCCATTTAAATCATTTGGGATTTTTATTTGCCCTCTATGGTGTAGTTGCTTTGCCCCAGAATTTCACTCATTTTTGTTAATACAGCAGCATCAATATTTTGTGGAAAATTATACATTCTGTATACCTTTTATATGTTGCACTGAATCACATGCCACACTGGCAGTGAGTGGGTTAAGGCTGCCACATATCTTCCCATTCACCCAGTAGCATTAAAACACAAATGAACACTGATGCTGAGAAATGACAGACGAGAAAAGCAACAGCTAATGCATTCAAGAGACAATGGTGTGATTTGATTCCCCAGGATACTTACATACTGCTGTTATTTAGAAGGCTTTTTCTGCCCCAGGCAAAAGCAATCAAACTGGAGGCAGCGCCCTCCCAGATCCTTGTTCCCTTTAATTGGAGACAGAGCCTGGGATGCCCGCAGGCAACTGACAGTGTTTATATGCAGCGTGTGCTGCGGTGGAATGTTCCAGAGAACAAAGCCGAACGCGCTGCTTTGTGTTCTTTTTTTATTAGGGTTTTTTTCTCTTTCTGTAGTGTGTAAAGGAGGAAGGCAGCGGGTGGGGGTAGATTTGTTATTAAAAAAAAAAAAAAAAAAAAAAGTATAATAAAATAAAGCAGAGGACCAGCCTTTCTCCATGCACATATGTGTTCACACACAGTTTGCGGACAATGATCAATGTACAAGATGACGAGATATCCTTCTCAATGCAAGATGCTTATGAAAATGTAATTCTTCATGGATGTACAGGAATCACTGCAACCCTGCAGTTTGTGTTTTTCATAAGCATCCTACATGGAATGTAGCAGTACTATTAGACATGCCACATACTTAACTAAATATGTGCCGATTTATATTACCTCTCAGTGCTGGAAAATGTGTCTGTGAACATAGAGGTGTGCAATACATTCTAATGCGCTTCACTGCCCTATGGTCCTTAAATGGTTAATAAATATAGGTATGACATTATGACCCACGTGGAAATTCTGATCCATCGTGGATGTTATAGCCTTTCCCATAATTCCTGCTGATTGAAATGGGGTTTCTATCCCCTTGAATGGCCAGAGAGGTCTCCAAAGCATTACAAAGATATGTTGCCAGAATTCAAGAGGGTTAAAAGGTCCATGAAAATCAGTAGGAGTTTGCATTGTTCCATGGTGCAGTTGCCTTGCCCTAGAATTGGTTCATTTTGCTTTTAATACGCATAAGCTTCTCAATCTCAGTGCATAGGCCCATTAGTAGATGAACCACTGTAGGAATGAGGAAGAATATTCTCACAAACAGCTTGCTTTGCTGTAAAAAGGCTTTTCATCCATTAGTAAATATCGGTCAGTGGCCACAGAGTAAAACCTCCGGACATAAAATGCACGTGTGTGCATTGTCTATGGTACGTGTCTTTGCAGAGGCATTGGTGGGTACTAGTTGAGGGGACTAAAACTCCAGTTCTCTTGCTTAAAACCAGAGCCGGATCATCCATTATGGCAACCTAGGCTACTGCCTAGGGCCCACAGCAATATGAAGGGCCCTGGATGCAAGTGAAAGGCCACAGAGGGGGCCCTGCTGCTGTTGCTGCTAACTTCTTGTGTCAGATGCCCTTTTTATTGAATTGCCAGCATCATCCAGTTGCATCCACTTCTATTATATCCATAATATCAGTACCTGCTAGCAGCACTCTGTGTCAGAAGCAAGAGATGTGGGGCCCCAAACTGGTACCCTGCCTAGGGCCCCAAGGAGCCTTAATCCATCTCTGCTTAAAACTCCAGGTTTTACTGCCAGTTTGGGGCATGTTACGGTGCTAATCTCCCTACTGCATGGTGTACTAATAAAGCATTAGCTTGGTCCAAGCCTCAGGTCTTTCAGGAACTTTGCAATTCCCCCATAAATGGTTATTTGTATATGAACTCTTGTGGACCAGAGCGCTGTTCATTGCATTGCTTCACAATATGTTGTGCACCCCTCTTGTCCTCAAGGGGTTAAAAAGGTATTTCAGTGTTTAGAGAACATTGTAGCTCTCTCGTTTTATACATGCTTGTGTATTCCAGTAGCATTGTATACGTGTATGTGCAAGTGTCTCTTTATAGATGCGGAGCACTGTATGCCCTGGCCTGGAAGGGATTAATGTGTCTGTTAGAGAGAGAGTTTTAGTTGCAGGGCACAGGAAGCAAACATCTCACTTTGAGGTCAGCTGCTCCAATCTGTCTCCTGTCAGTAGAATCATTCCTCCAGCCGGCCAAATTTGGTTTGTTTTCAGACTGTGATAAAAATGGGCAACTAGAACAGGCTGTTTTCTGGATTCAATTGCTGGAAAACATAACCAGTAAAATACATGCAGAGAATCCAGCACTCGCAGGTATTAGAGATACAGGCCCAGGTGTTAATCTATGTAAAAGAATGGAGCCCTCATGGTGCTTAGAAGGTCTGTGGAAATCTTGAGAAAAGTCCTTAAGTTGCACTGAAACGTGTCATTCGACAACAGGTTGAGTGCAGTATATATATGCCTATTTAACCCCTCGATCGCTAAATATATCGCCAGTGCATTACAAAGCAGTGCATTGGATATGTCTGTAGCATCCAAGGGGTTAATATTAGTTAACCATTTTTAACTTGAGACTGAAATCTTACAAAGTTTGTCTATTTAACAAAAACTGTCCACAGAATTATTTAGATCAGGAGTATTAGCCAGTTGTTTGACATTCAGCTGGGGACTACAACTTCCACCATCCCCAGTCAGCAGTTGATTACACCCAGTCTTGCTGTTTTCCATCTGATTTCCTTTGATTCACTGTGATATTTTAATAAGCCAGCAATATGAGCCTTAAGTGATGATTCTTATACTATTGTAGTGTGGGTAGGCTAGCCTAGGGATTACGTTAGGAATTGCCTCTAGGCCAGTCTTTTCTTCATTTGCAACAATTAGCAAGATTGACACCTCCTATTAATAAAACTCCAACTGAATTAGTCTTGGCAGAAAATCCAAATGGCCACCACAGTTCGGTTCAGTGCAAGTTTTTTTTCCAAAAAATTAAACAAAATAATTAATAGAGATCAAGTCCATGGAGGCAGACATTATTCTTTTTGCTGGACTCCAGGAAGATAAAAGAAGGAAGACTTTATTGGCAGGAGTCTGGTCTTCTGGAACCCTGCAGCAAAGAATGAGGGGAGGAGCTGACTTCAAATGCAGGTGCTAATTTTATCTCTGCTTTTATCTCCAGGTTTCCCCATAGACTTCAATAGGAAAATATTTGATAAAACGGGAGGTAACATTTATCTGCTGCATTTGAATACATCCCCAGGTCTGCCTATGTTGATATACAGTACTAATTAAAGATTCATTGTAGGGATCCAATCCACACTGCTGATTCATAAAGACATATCTTCTAGTCTGCCCAGATATAGGTAAGTGAGAAACTATTAGGGGCTGGTAAATAGTCTTTTAATGAGTGCCAAATACATCTCCAAGTCATTGTGTAGCAATGGGCTTGAGATGTCTTTTGCATCCATATGGTTAATAACTTGCCCAAAATTGATACGGACCTCAGCCAATGACTGTGGCCTGGGCGGTGGTCATAGTTATGTTAAAAACATCTATGGAGCCCTCAGTTAGATATCCACAGATCATGTACAGGTTTTTAGAGTAGTTTGATCTACCAGATTGCAAGTGCCCCCCCCCCACACACACACACACACAGTTTGCCTGCCCTTGGCGTACAATCCACTGTGGGTTATGAATGTTTTTGGTAGTTGTAGCAAACACATTCCAATTGAAGTCTATGGGGAAGTTTGTCATTAAAGTCAGTGATAGCCACCCTGTTTTCTGTAGTATTTTCCCAAGATATGTAGTTAGCGACCAATAAAGAATACTTTCTTCAAAGCAGAACTATCACTTTATAAACAGTTTTGCAGATTAATTAAAAATAAAAAGTTTACATTGTTTTAATTTTTTTCTTTTGTATGATGTGCTGTTTTCTGTTTGTTTTAAAGGGGATCTATGACCCCTATACATGTTTGTCTAAAAAAGTTAGTTTATATAGCAACTAGATAGAATACCGTTTTGATTTTTTTTTTAAAAAATCATTATTTTGCCAAAATTAAAAGTGTAAAGATTACCATGCGCCTTCCTTCCGGACAGACTGCGGATACCAGCTCTGTACCGCAGTCTGTCACTCTTCCTCTGCTCCCCTCCCTGTATCGAGCCTCCTCCAGTGACTGTGGATTTCTGCATGTAAGCTGGAGTGCTCTTATTGGTCAGAGAGCGCTCCAGCTTACAGACAGAAAGCCTCTGTCATCTGGGGAGCAGAGGAAGAGTGACAGCCTGAGGTACAGAGCTGGTAACCGCAGTCTGTCCGGAAGGAAGGTGCAGGGTAACCTTTTACATTTCATTTCGGCAAAATAACGTTTAAAAAAAAAAAAAAAATGAAAAAATTAAAACTGTTTTCCATCTGGTTGCTAAATAAACTAACTTTTTAGACAAACACATATAGGGGTGATAGATCCACTTTAACCCCTAAAGGACCGGCACTTGACGACCACGGATCTTATTTTTTTTATTATTTATTATTTATTTATTTATTTATTTAGTACTTCCGGTTCAGGGCTCCCGGACGACGTTCAGCCCTGCCGGGAGCCCTGAACTCCATGACGTGCCAGGACCGTCACTGGCTCTTAAGTGCCGGACCACCATGATGGTCCTGGCACGTCAATGGTCGCGAAGGGGTTAAAGAGGATCTGTCATATTTCCAAGTCCTCTCTTCAGTGGAGCTACTATCATGAAAGGATTTGCATGATGATTCCTCTTTATCAATGTACTAGTATGGAAGCCCGTATACACAGGCTAAAGTGCCACCCAGCACCCTCTGCTGCTGCCCCGGAGCCAGGAGCAGAGACAGGCGGTGAGCTATCCGGAGCTCCCTGCTCCGGATTAGCACGTTTGGCCAGTGTCTCGAGTCTCTACTGCTCATGTGCGGATACGCACACAGGGAGTTTTGCAGGCTAGCTGATTTTTTTATATATATATATATATATATATATATATATATATATATATATATATATATATATAATTTTTTTTTTTTTTTTTTTTTTTTTTTTTTCTCCAGTTCTCTAGTTGTAAATGAAGCAGCCTTAGAAGGTGATTTTCCAGATGTGAGTAACTTTGCAGCTTTATCTGACTAAGTTAGAGAACAAAGCTCTGCTAAGACTAGATTCCACAACTATCAGATATCTCTAAAACCATTACCCTGTTTGCAAAAAAAAAGCACAATGTATAGGCAATGTAAATAGATACATTTAGTGAAATTTAGAAAAATCATATTGGGCTTCTCTTTTAGGTCTTGAAAAATATGTATAAAACATTCAGTATCTGAAATGTTTAATTCTGTATTGAAATACCTTCACTTGCCTACAGCATATCCATGTAATATTGTGCCTCATCTGATAGATGTGTTCTCTGCCTTGCCTGAGGCTGTACAAGGTGCAGTGATAAAGCAGAGATCTGCACACTTGGTTTATAAGGGAACGAAACACCATCTGTAGAACTAATTGTTAGTTCACTGCAAACCTTGATAACCCCAAAGCAAACAAACCCAGGCCTGCTGATCTATATCTACAAGAAGCCCTCCTCTGGCTGATAAAGCCTCATAGCTGGTTAAAACTGGTATTCTGTCCTCCTCTTATCATGTAAATATGAATTGTGGATGACTGGATATGGAGCAGCTCTGTGCTGAGCAGAGATTGATGTGCTGGCAATATTGTTTATTCAATGTCGGTGCAGCAATTCTGGGGCAAACCAAATTCATCACAGGGGACAAATACATATTCCACAAACACCTAATGATTTAAATAGGAGTTTTAACCCTTTTCATGCTAAAAAGGTATCCAACTCACTGAGAAGCAATGCAATAGAGAGATTGCTAGCATTCAAAAGGTTAAAACCCCAATTTATATCAATGGAAATATTCTGTCTCCTGTAGTACAGTTGGTTTGGGCCGGATGTGCGTCATTTGAACTTTATACATAAGCCCTATTTGTATATTGCTTGACTACAGGCAACTTTTGCTATATGATCACAATGGTATTTTCTGCGTGCAACAATGTACTACCGGAGTCTGAAATGTACTGCATGCCCTTCTGGCACGCAATGGGTTAAATCCTAGGCGCATTTGAGGACTACAGCTGAGAAACTGAGGCTTTGAACCCTTTGAATACCAGAGGGGTACGCAAAGCATTGCAAAGTGGAACCAATAGTTCACTTGGGTGGTTTTGAAAGGGCTTTCAGAATCAACTACTGTATATCTGTTAGCCATTCATTATTTGCAATTATATCAAATCAAGCTTTATTTGTCAGTTTGTCTATTTAGTGTTATAAACTCAGTTCCAGAGCAGTGTCCAAAGAATGTCTTCACAAAGCGTTTGCTACCTCCACTGGCACTCAAAGGGTTAATCCTTCGGTCTGTTATTAAATAGAAAGGATGATGAATAAATAGTGGATTCATGAGAAGTGCAGTTAATAGTTACTTCTACAATATTAGTGTGTCATTTTCAGATCATATGTATATGTTTGTGTAAATTCAGACATGTATTTTGATCATAATAAAAAGTCAAATTTACATTTCATTTTATACTTATCTTCCACATAATCTTTTGACATTGCTTTAAGAACTGTTTGACTGCCACAGGGCGGTACACAACGCAAGGAATAGATGACTGCACACTAAAGCTGTGTTCACCCAAGCTGAGCTGGATGTCTTCTCAAGCTGTTTGTGATTACTCATCTCCCTGGGGGTGTTTGATCACCTTCAGCCTGAGGGCTCACTCAAAGAGGTGGTTGTTTGGGTGATCAGTCTGATTCAGGGCAATTTGTTCTATTTATGGGACATTAGTGCAACAATAATATCACCGTGCCATTGTTTCCCTTTTAGACAAGCCCTAAAACACATTTCTTACAATAGCCACTCCTACTCATGACATAATAACATTGAAAAGCAACATATGGTGCGAATTCTGGAAAATCTAGAAAAGTCCATTATGTTTGTGTGCAGATGTTTTTTTTAAAATATAAAATAGCAACAGTATATAAATATGATGCACACATCCACTGACACCCAAATTGTTAAAGTCCAGTTTTATTCATTTAACACACTGTTAGAAGTGTAATGTTCAAATATCCACCGCTCATCTTCTGAGGAATGGGGATCATGGTTCCATTAGCCTATTTTTAGAATGTCATCCTCCATTTTATCCTATATTATAATTCTCTAAGTATGTTTGTCAGAACCCATCATGCGCAGTAGAGATGGCTGCACGCGCTGCATTCATGCACAGTACAGACTGGCACTCAGCGGCTGATATGAGAGGACCCTAGTCTGAATTTGGAGTGCCCCTCTCTGTATCAGCCACAGCGTGGGCAGTCTGTACTGCGCATGACTGCAGCACTGCCTGTGTGTGTGTGTGTGTGTGTGTGTGTGTGTGTGTGTGTGTGTCATATATTTGCTAGGATGTTTGTCACAATGCAGTCATGCGCAGTAGAGACTGCCTTCATTCAGGCAGTCTCTATTGCGCATGATTGCATCACGTGAGTGAGGTGACGCAAGACTGCATCTCGGGGAGCAGTGAGGTAGCGGCCTCTTAACGCTTTGAGTGCCAGAAGGGTACGCAACGCATTGCAAAGCAATGCGTTGCGTACCCCTCTGGCACTCAAAAGGTGAACATTACCCGGACCTTGGCCCATGTACACGGGCTTTTACACTAGTATTCAATAATTTGCAAGGTCATTGTACATTGTTTATTTTATATACTGAGTAAAAAAAAAATAAAAAAAAAATTGACACATGTTTCTGGTGAAATAAGTATTTACCTGATAGTTTTCATTTAAATTCTGGCATCTTAGGGGTTAACGATCAGAAATCACTACATTATAGATTTCTGCATATGATTAATTCCCAGATAAACTAGCTGGCCAACATGTAAACATTATGGTCCTTTAACTCTGAGTGTGGGATTGAAACCCTTCAGACACTCAAACAGTTACGAAAATGAATGGCGTGTCGTCTTCTCTCTCTGACATATATGCTTAGCATGAAACGGAAAAATAAGCCTATGTGTAAGTGTCTAGATGTTCTGCTTCCTATTAACCCTTTGAGTGACAGAGTTATCTAATGCGTTGGCTACTTTTCTGGCACTCAAAGTGTTAAAGACAGGAGGGGTGGGCAACACATTACTTTGCAGTGGGCTGCACACCCTCTAGTCCTTAAAGGGTTAAAACTTGTTGCTAATCCCTTAACTGCTGGTAAAACTGTGACAATGATATCAGAAATTTTGTTAAGCAAGGGGTTAATATTTTGCAGCAACTAAGGAGGCAGCAGCCTCTGAGACACTACACGCCTGCCTACAGCTTGAAATCATGTCATCTTGGCTGGATTTGTCAGGCCTGGAGCTGTCTGCTGTTACCTTTTAGCAGCTTGCTTTGAGCCGCACACAGCATTTGCCTGAGATCTCAGCTCAAGAGCTGTGAAGAGAGGGACTCTCCACAGCAGGACTCCTCTCCCTCCTTTACCATACAGCACAGCATCATGGACCCTAACATCTAAGAGAGGTTAAGGACTCCCCCCTCCTCTGTGAAGCCTGCAGATGGTCTGTGATTTGGATTTTATTTTACTCTCCTTGCATTTCTTTGGCGATTTTAGCTTGGCAGCTTCAGTGGGTAAACTTGTTTCTCTGGGATGTGTGTGCACATTCGCTTTAAATCCTGAAATAAGCAGGGGGGAATTAAATTGGAAGGGGCCGTCCACCCCCAGATCCATCCACCCTTTTCTGCTGAGGATTTGCAATCTGGGGAAGAAAAACTTGGATTTGGATGTAAAAGGAAGCTTTCCACTGGGGATTGCAATGTTACAAAAGAAAGGAGAGAAATGCTTTTTATGCTCCACAAAGAAGGGCAGCATCTGACTTAGAAGAAACAGCAACGGCCAATATTTCACATTTTCCCTTTGTCGTTTGAAGAGGTTTGTTTATTTTCCTCTGGTTTATGATCTTGTTGGATTTACTCTATCTTTGATATATCGTGATTGTTGCCAGTTTTGGACCAATTTGTGGATTATTGCAGTTGGTTTAGTCCAGCCTCTGACCATGGGTAAGTTACGGTCATCGTCTGTCAGGTCAAGATCACAGTACAGAGATCGTGAGGTCTCTCCCAGTGCACAGATAGTGAGGAGAGCTATGCAGCTTAGTGTAACATGGGTCCGTCAGAGCAACTGGGTATTTCATTCTACATTTATTTACTTATTCCCTTTTTATAGTACATAGAAAATATTGTCATCTGGTAGTTGGGGTATATGTGTATATATATATATATATATATATATATATATATATATATATATATATATATATATATATATATATATATATATATATATATATTAGGTTTACTGTCACCCTTCCCCCCACACCCCCACCCCATTTTTGAAAATGGGAAATTTTGGATCCTGTTATCTGTTGTGCCTGGTTGGTTTTGTTTGAAAATTCCCACTTTTATACATTTTATCAATTAACCCTTTGAGTGACAGAGGTGGTGTCCAATGAAATGTTTTGGACAATTGTCTGGCAAGCAAAGGGGTAAAACATAATACAGAGCATGGTATAAGCAACACAAAACGGCAGATTCTGATATGTCTGGATCCAAATTTAAAAATCTGCTGTAAGAAGCTTTACAGGAACAAGCTTGCAGTGTAACTTCTCTGGGCTTTAGTGATTGATACAATGCAGTACTATATGGCTGAAATGAAGCCCAAGGCAACCTTTGGAGCAGTGTAAACATATATGTACAAATCACAGTAAGTATGTGACACGTCTGTTCCCCCTTGAGATATATTTCTGTGTGAAGTATATAGTTCACAATCCAGGAATTTTCTCTGCCTTTCTATATATCTGCTCTTTTTTTTTTTTTTTTTTTTTTTTTTTGCAATAAGGATATTTCTCTGTTGCTGAGCTTTGTTACTGGGAGGTTATACTGTTCACATTCTCATTGTATAAGGCTTTCTTTAGCAGTACTGAGGACAAAAAATGTTAACCATGTGAGTGCCAGAGACGTATCCCGTATATTGCACGCAATGCGTTCTGTACATCTGGGCACTCAGCAGGCCATTTGTTTTTTCCATTTGTGTGAATGCTGAGATTGTAGCAGGAGCAAACAGGGCTGTTTTTCTACTCGGTGTTTCTGGAAGTGTGTTGAGGATAGCGGAGGCAGGGGGATAGCTTAACCCTTAGAGTATCAGATGGGAGTGCACCCCTTCCCTTCTGGCTCTCAAAGGGTTAATTGTGAAGTTTATTCCAGCTACTAATGGACAGATCAATGGGTTTAAGGTGCCCCGTGTTCAAAAGAAATTGCAGTCGTTCTGGGGCAAATCAATTGCATCACAGGGGACAAATAAAAATCCTCATTCAAATGGTGCTTTTAACCATTTGAATGCTATAGTTGGTTGGATTCCTGTTTAGCGTTCAAGCAGTTAAAAAGACCCATTTACAGGAATGGGAATTTCTGTTTGTTCCCTGTGTTGCAGTTGATTTGCTCCAGAAGCAATCCAGTTTTCCTTTGAACATAGGGACGTTATAGACTGCATGGTAGCCATGCTGTACCAGAGGGGCTGCACTGTGTAATAATAGCTCTATGCAGTGCAGAGGGGAAGTGAACCTCATTTCTGCCATACATACAGTGCCAGAAGGCTATACAACACATTATTATCCAATGTGTGATGTACTCCTCTATGGAACCCAAAGGGTCTTAATAATTTGGCACTAAAAGGGTTTTAACGGTGTGTGAAATAGTCCTGACCTGGCATCAGATTTGAAGATCTGAACTAAATATCTGCGAGTTCTTTTTGTAGCTTGTGTCCAGCAGTTTCAGGGAAGGATGACTGGGTGTTTCCCTAGTGCCAAATTATGCTTTTTTATTGTATACAACCTCTACCCGCTAACTAAGACATGGGCAACCTGAGGCCCTCCAGCTGTTGAAGACTACATTTCCCATTATCCCTGCAAAATGGTAACCTTTCTGCCTTTCACTTGATAATTATGATGACCATGATCTGCATTCAATCTTTAGAATAATCAGTGGTAGAAGAATATAAGGCCTTTAATGCAGGTTCCTTCTTATCCAAGTCCCCATATATTTTATTTAGTTTTCAACCTGCCATTTGTTCCATAAATGAAATACAGTACAACAGTGGAATAAGCAAAAATATAGCAGTTTGATTTTAATTTTTTATAATATATTTTGATTAAAAGTAATCTACATATTTGTAGATTGTCTTCATTTATTTTCAAATTTTGTTATATTAAATTTGAATTTAATATTAGGGTTTTTTTTCTACTCCAAGAGCATGTGTTGCACATACGTCTGGCAATTCATATGGTTCAATAATCTGTAGTTTTGTGGCCTAGAGAGACTGCACACAGCAAGGTTTATTTTGGGTTTTTTAAACAGAAAATCATAAAGGACTTTTGAAGGACTCTCAATAATTCTGCACTTTGATTTTGGTATTTTGGATATTTTCTTTTCTGTTAAAGTTTGATAGCAATGCGTTTATATCACGGCAGCACCAGGATGTCCAATTTACATCTGTTAAAAAAGACTAAAATGTGTCATTAAATGGTTCCTTTTCCAGACATCAGCCAAGATCTCTGTCTAGGAGGCTAATGTACTAAGAAGAACACTTACACCCAATAGCACTTACTCCCTTCTGTGTCCAGCCTACCTTCCTCTAGACTGTAAGCTCTCACGAGCAGGGTCCACTGATCCTTCTGTTCTCCACATCTGATTCTTAATACCTCTGTATGTCTGTTCCTTATTGTACATTGCTGTGGAATTAGTTGGAGCTATATAAATAATAATAATAATTATTATTATGTTGGGCTAAACCAGCTGCTCCATAAGGAATATTAAAAATTGCCATTGATTGAAATGTGTAATTTTTTTATTATTATTATTTTTTAAATCCTTTGAATGCTAATGATGTCTGTGTGTTGGAGTCCTCTCTACCATTCAAGGGGGGAAGGGGTTAAAAAGCGTTGTTTACATCAGTGGGAATTTTTTTGTCCTCTATGTTGCAGTTGGATGCCTCCAAATTGCTGCAGTTCTTAACCCTTCTCTGGTACTTTAAAGGGTTAATACATCAGCCTCACTATGTTGGGTTTTAGAAGAAAACAGTATGTTTATTTTTCCCCCAGTCGGTTCCTTGCAATTGCAAACTACAAACCGCCTGGGGGATGTTGCTAATTTAATATGATCTGTTGACCTATCAGACACAATCTGGCTGTGTTCCATTGGGTTAGTGGGCTGGCTGGACTGAAACGGCCTTTGTATCGTCATAATTTGGGGAAAGAACAGCAACACTATCTTGGCAGATTATCGGCAAAAGTAAAACCGCTCTATGTGCACAAAATTACAACAATTTAGATCCAAATGGAGCTGTAAGTTAGGTAAGATGAAGAGACATCAATTTATAGGATTTACTGAAGAACATAATGAGCATAAAAAAATTAAATTGAAAATGTATTATTTTATCCATCCAGAAGAACCTTTAAATACTACACCAAATATATGCGCTACACATATTTCTCTTTGTATTGCTGGATGTATTAAGGATGGTTCTAGGCACAAAGAATACAAGTTGCAATTCTGGTGCTAACCATCATACATTGGGTACAAATAAAGCACTCCATAGACTTAAATGGGGCTCTAATAAACCCTTTGAGTTCCAGAGGGGTAAGCAACACATTGCAGTGTATTGCCTACCCCTCTGGCACCCAAAGAGTAGACATCTCTAAAACGTAGCTAACCTGCATGACATTTGAGGGGTTAACCCTCTGAGTGCCAGAGAGGTATGCAGTGCATTGCAACTCAATGCGTTGGCTACCTTTCTGGCACTCAAAGGGTTAAAAGCCCTGTTTAGTCATGGGGATTTTTATCTGTTCCTCATGTTGCAGTTGACTTGCCCCAGAACTGTACCTCTCTTTTTAGGTTTATCCATATCCCCCCCTGATAAATGTACTTTATATAACCTCACTTTACAGTTCTGTGCTAGCGGGCTTATATCTGCTGGGATTAATGCAATTTTGATTTGTCACTTATAATGCAGTTGCTTTGTAGCAGAATAGCTCCACTTTGTATTGGTGTATACAGCCCCTTTGTGTATAATTAGGTGTTGCTAGTACAGATACATACATGTACATGGTTC